>BSBM01000389.1:9120000-10440000 GCA_027924585.1 Larix kaempferi | reverse complement strand
CCCTAAACACCTAGAAGCACTTATGCACTTAGGTCTTATGGTTTAGAAGAGGGCCTAAAGGCCTTAATGGGGGAGGGGCTCTAGGAATAAACTGACACATATCGATTTATTGGGAAATAAATGAAGTAAATGTTACCCACCAAACTATGTAATGTTCAACAGGGGTGCGCACACTCTAGCAATGTGCACGTGCATCTAGGGCACACGCACTAGTAGTGCGTGCGCATCCCTGCTGAGCATAAAATTCAGAAAATAACCCGCACTCTTCTCCCACATTTTTTCTCTCATTCCATGCATGTTTTTTGTTGTTTTCACACACATTCCGACAACCATTTGTATTTTGGATTGAATTCACACACCATTTGGTGTTTCTTTGAAAATTTGGATATAATACACAATAGTTGGGGCTCTATTTGGATGTTTGGATTGAATACACACCAGTTGGGCTCTATTTGGATCCTTTGATTGAATACACAATATTTGGACTCTATTTGGCTCCTTGGTTTGAATTCTCATGCTTCTTGGAAACACTTGAACTCTTCTTACATATAGTGGATACATCAAAAGAGAATTTTACATTTGAAGCAAAGAGAAATCATAATCCTTGAGGTATGGTGACCTCTTCCTCTTGTTAAATGTATTTTAGTCTTCATTCACTTTGTTTGAATTGTCTCTATTTTAGTTTTTCCTTATGAATTGTATGATAGATGTATTTTAGTCTTCTTAATCTTTAACATAGACAATAAAAACATCTTACAACAAAAAAATTACAACATGCACCAAGCAATCAATGCTTTCAACCTTTCATGAAGATAATAAAAAAACTTGCTTGCATCACCACCAATAACCTTTCATAATCACATAAATCCATCTAGTACACAAACATTTGTTGAATTCCTCTTGAATTCACTACAACAATTCACACAAACACCTAAAGAATTGAAAACTCTTAATATTTTGGGGTTATTTTCCTTCATCCAAAACATGAAAATGAAGTGAGTGGGAGCTTCTCCTTTTGTAGGGAATGTGCTCCTACTAACATCCCATACCACCATCCAATACCATCCAATTGAGTTCCTAGAGGTGATGTTGTTGTTATATGTAGGGCATTCTCAATAGATTTTAAGATTACATGAAAGCATTCTCACTAGATGTTGTTGTACATAATCAATTGCTACAACGAGTTTTAGTAATCATGCACATCGAATTTTAACATCTTATTGGTTGTTCATTCTTGCAGGGGTGATATTTTGTTTTGTTAAAAAACGTATTGAATATGGGCAACAGACGTAATAATAAAAGAAAGTCTATAAGGAAGGACTCGCCTCTGGAAAAGGCCTATGAGATAAGAGAAAAGGCTAGGTTGCACATGGAAAACTGTAGACATCAAAATGTTAGTGCCTTAGATCCATCAACAAGCAATGACGAAGTGGTTGAAGTCAATCAAATATTGCTTGATGTCGAGTATGAAGGGATGTATGTTGAACAAGTTGTTAATTGGCAACCTCCTCAAGAAGAGCACACACATGTCGAACACACTCCCTCGCAGGACCAAATTGTGAACGAAGGGCCACAACAAACCAGTGACGAGACTCGTACTTCCTTTCCGACTCCCTTTCCTCGACTATCAAGTGGATGACGAAGAACTCCTAGATATATTCATGTGGATGAAATTTCATTTTTAGGACTTGAAGGTAAGTTTCCAAAACGCACTATTGATTTCTATTGTAATAGGATAATCAAAGAATTTTTTGAATCCAAATCTGATGCAACACAATGTCAATTGTTTATGGATTTGTTAAAATCACATTGTCTAGCTCATGTAAAGAGAATTTTGGGCATAATGGTAGTTAGAAGTTCAGAGGCCAACAATCATGTTGTTAGAAATCTACAGTCTGCATTTAATTTGATTGGAAAAAATTCTCGTACAAAAGATTTTAATGCGGCCCATCGTGTACTGTCAAAATCGATTGTAGACAAATCCACAAGGCAACGCCGCTTGTTATCACACACATGTAAAAGATTTAAAATAGATAGAAAGACTCTTCAAAAGTATTATGTTATTAGAGAAAAACTTGAGACCCCAGGCCAAAAATATTGTTGGTCCTTTGTTGGTAGGTTACCTCATTCAAACATGAAGCTTACTGATGTTGTTAAAGAACTAGTACAAAAGTTTTGGCATGAGAACACTAGACCATCATCGAATCAAAGAGATGTGTTAAAGTTGAGAAAAGGTGTTAAGGGGTGTGAACCCCATGTCAAGCACTTCCTTGACACGACACAAACGTAACTCTATGAGAGGTTCAAGAATGAGCACACACAATTGAACTTGGGCCAAAGGTCCTTTGAAAAATGCAAACCCTGGTATGTTAGAATTTGCATTGATCACAAAACATGTTTTTGTATATACCGTGTAGAATTTGAGTACTATTATTGTACATATAGACATATATTTTGTGATTTGCATACTAACATTGTACAGGACTTCCCATCGTTACAACCACCAAATGCATCCAGATAATTTATACATAGCATAATGTGTCCAAGACCTGAAGGACAAAAATATTATAAAAGATCATGTTTATATGGGACATGTTCCAGGTGTAGTGGATTTTCATTATTGAGCTGATGCATCCATGAAACCGAGGAGCACGAATTTGGGAGGATGTTAGTAGAAATGCATAACTTCAAGTACATAACATCAAGTAGATAGTGTGAAGGAAAGAAAAAAAATTGCATTGGTGAAGTCACAGGTAATCTAAGTTTGCATACTTTCATACTGTACATGTTGAATTTGTACATATATATTCAGATTGAAAATGTCACATTGTATTAATGCCTTGGTTTTGTGGCACCAGGTACAAATTTGGGATTTCATGAAGGAATTCTACCAAAAGGTCAAGCAGTATGTACAACATGTCCATGTAGTACGATGGCAGGATGAACAGTACAGACAGTGCAGGAAAACCTTTCCCAATTGCACAATATTGTCGGTTGTGGACTTTGCTTAAAACTACACCATACAGCCATAGAATGAGATTCAAAGTCAATACTACCATAGACCAAGTTAGCATAATGGTCTATATCACGTATAGGCATGTGCCAGAGAGCAGCAATGACATGAGGATAATATTGAAAGAGACCAACTTCTACATCAATGATGATAGGTGCCACGACCTGCATTATGTGCAACATTGCTTCAGAATTTTCTATGATCAACTAAAGGATAGAGGTATACAGATGGATCAACATTGGATATGGTCATATGGTTGTGAAGGCCATTTCAAAAATGCAAGTGTATTCCAGTGGTTGAGTATTTTGCACAAGACTTATGATGTGCTGCATATATGGAACCATTTTGAAACCGGCCATGGAAAGGGAGAGCATGATGGGGCTGGAGCATGTCTCAAAACTTCCCTACGAAGGGAGGATATGAGGTGCATGAAAAACCCTCATATTCGGGATGCAGAATCCATAGTTCAATGGTGCTTTGCAAAAATGTCAGATCGAACCATGGAGCAACACAGACCAACAGGTAGAGGACATGTTGTTAGAAATTTCTGGGATGTGGTTGATATAGATCGATCGTGTTCTTATAGTTGCAGTACTGTATAAGGCACTCATGGATTTCATTCGGTTCGAAGCTCAAACAACCCCTTATTTGATATATGGACACATAAACTTGCTTGCTTTTGTGGGTCTTGCAGCATTTGTGAGTGGAATGAGTGTGAATCAATGGATTGGGTTGATGAATGGGATCATGTATCACTTGCAGTGGACTCACGTGCAATTGTTGAAATAATCGAGTTAGAGGAAGGCTAGTCCTCTATTTCGAATGAATATGATCATATATATGATATTTTACAGCCAAGTAAACATTTCTGCATGCATATCTCAGTTCCCTCCTTGTTTTTGTAATTATCCAAGTTATCAAACCACTACTTGTTGGAATATGACCGTAAAATGCATTTTTGCAAGACACATCTACGCAGTTGTCACCCTGAAAAATAGTGCAATTGGGATGAATTATTGGTTGGCACGATGCATCCATGGGAAGAAAACCCTCCTCGCACCATTAACCGATAGTGAAGGAATTACCTTTCCGATTTGCTCGATGGTTGTTCAGGGGGGATATATTACAGTAGATGGAAAAGGACCAAAGAGAAATGGCTACACATACATGGATTATAGACTAGGTTCACGGGTGTATCACTTTACGCACTTGATCGTTGGTACAAACATCCAACTACAAACAATGTCAACAAAGACGTCAAACAAGGTACGCTACTTACTACCTCATGCAGAGCATGAGAGGTTGTTTGAGACAATAAAAAACCGAGAGGATCCAGAAGTCCTAATTGATTGAGGTACATAATATAGTCATGTGATTGTTTATTCATGCATGTCTAATGTTATTCATGTTAGATATTTTATTTGATATCATTATCTTATATCGTTTATTTGATGTTTGAGTTATGATTAAGTTACTATTACAATACATTGATGTTTTACACCAACCACTCCAATTCAAGTTTCCATCTATTTAGGAAAACTTCACATGCATTTAAACAAGATTGAAAACTCATCTTATATTAAAAAATTTCATAATATTCAATAGAAATTAGAATTAATACACATCAATGAGTACACGTGTCATTCACAAATCACAATGAGACACATAGATGCACTAAAATTTGATAGGCATTGGGAAATAGCTCCCTTGTGTACCTACCACCCCTAGACACCCCCGTTGTGTACCTATCACCCATAGTCATTTACACACACAAGTTATATGCACATACTTATATTTACACACATATTAAAGATGTACAGATACATATATATTTACACTATAAAAACCTACACACATAAAAATATTTATACATAAACATACGAAAAATACATGCACACATGCAAATATCTATGCACATATACAAAAAATTACATGTTAGAAAAAACACACACAGACAAAGATTTACATACATACTTGCACAAAGAAAACCACACAAATATTAGTATAAAATAACACACAACATCATCTTTTCAAACACATTTACACACCTAAATATAACTTTCAAATATTTTGAATTTTGAATTATGCATTAGGCTCTAAAGGCACCGTCTAGGGACCAAGGTTCATGCATGATGCCCTGAAGCATTACAAATGACCCATCAAATTGATCGTTGGTACCAAGCCATAAATATATATTTCTATCCCTGATATTTAGGTCTCCCTCTTCAAATCATGTTTATGGATTTGAGGTCCACCCATAAAGCTCAAAACATACTAATGGTGTCCATATTGGCATTCGAATATTTAAGTTATACTAGACCAATATTATGTGGTTGGTTAAGGATTCACATTTTCCCTATCCTTGGAAACTTCCTTTAGAGCCTAAGGTCAAGGTTTCATTGTTTGACCATGTTTAGTGCCATAAAACCCACACTGAGTGCTAAAATACTCCTAGTTGCACCCATATCATTTATTGGAGGCTAAAAATATCCTTGTCATTTGAGGCCTCTTTCATTTTTATGAACCTATGTAATTAATACACCTCTAAGTTCGAAACCTCAAGTTTCCCTTCCCTTAGAAGCTTTATTTTTATTAAGGTTTGTAGTCCTCCTCCCAACCAAGCACAAGGCCCTCATATCCATAAATGGTTCTCAAAATATCCTAATGAAGTATGTATCAACACTTGGAAGCCAAAGAACCCTAAGACATGTCCTATTTGTTGTTTTGAAAACTCCTTTCTTGCTCTTGTTCAAAACCTTTGAATAATGTCCATATCCTCGCCAATAAGATAAATATTCACAGTCATATCTAGGCCTTCAACACCAAAACTTGGTGTTCATAACCTCCTAATCATATTTGAATATGCTCATATGGAGGCCAAATATCCCTCAATCCTAGATGTGTTGTGATTTGACACATCATTCTTGGTCCTAAATGCATAGAAGCCTTGTTTAGGGCATAAGGCATATCTTTCCTCCATTGAACATGTTCATGGTCCCAAGACTCATACCTAATGTCCACAACCTACTTATTGCATCGAGGTCATGACTCAAAGGCAAATGATACCCTTCAGAGATCAACTATTATTCTTTAAGGCATTATCCATGGCTCGAGACACTTGATAGAGACACTTTCAACCAGCTCAAAGATACCTATAGTCTACTGTTAAATTTTGAGCATTAATTCACAATACTCTAGGATCTTTACTGAGATAATAACATATATAGTATATCAATGCATGAAAATCACAATAAGCATGACAAGCATCACAAGAATAAAAAGCATGAGAGACAAGAGACACAGAGTTTCCGTGGGGAAAACCCTAAGGTGAAAAACCCCACAACTTCCTCAGATATAGAGAGAGCAATGGCTCAACCAAAGTACAACCAAAATACAATGAGATAGTCTCCTAGTAGCAGATGATCCTCCTCCTCACTAGTGCGCCACTTTCTGAGTGAGAGAAGTGTGAGTTTCTGAGTGATACAAATAGAGATCTCCCGATCTCTATTTATACTAACCTATTTTCCCAGTGACCTTATGGGGCCGAGTTGTCTAGCTAGGTACATCCACAATATAATATATATTTTAGGGCTGACCCCACACATGGTGGTCTAATAACCCATTTCCAAGTACACACACTTGCGACACTTGTCAATACACATGAGGACACTTCCTTATAGAGGAATAACACATCTCTTATAAGGGTACAATAAATATATATGAAATACATTCTGAAGTTATATATACATCAACACTCCCTCTTAACTAGGATGGTATTTCTCGACACAGTTTTGCTAGACAAGTCTTCTTCTCAAGATCATCGTCATCATCATCATCACTACTGCTGCTATCTCAACCAATCTCTGACTCTACTCGTCATAGGAAGTTCTACAGCGCCAGTCCTTTTTCATACTAGATGTAGGCCCACCACCTGCAGGTCTTCATCATCTGTGCGAATGGTCTGATAGAGGTGGCCTCTCAGGACTAATTTTATGTGCGGATGCAATACCAGAAAGAGTATCCCAGGAACATTTATGTGCCTAAGCATGACCGGAAAGATCTCCTAGGACTAATTAGATCCATCTCCTCCACAATACCTTTAAAGAGCATCCCAGGAACATTTATGTGCCGCAACATGACTGACAAGATATCTAAAGAGCATCCCAGGACTTATTACGAGCACACAGCTCAACCTCTCAGATCTCCAGGACTGATTACATGTGGATAGACAAAACCTTTAAAGAGAATCCCAGGAACATTTATGTGCCGCAACACGACCGGCAAGATCTCTAAAGAGCATCCCAGGACTAATTACGAGCACACAGCTCAACCTCTCGGATCTCCAGGATTGATTACATGTCTCCATAGTAATATCTCATCCCAGGACTGATTACGAGCACACAGCTCAACCTATCGGATATCTGAGGATTGATTACATACTAAATAGCAATACCGGAAAGAGTACCCCAGGAACATTTATGTGTCGCAACACGACTGGCAAGATCTCCCAGAACTGATTACATGCTATTTGCACAACCTGCCACATATCATCTCTGACCTCCAAGTATCAACCTGATACTCATGATCCAACGGATCATCATCGCACGAGGCATCATCTTGATGCCCATGATCATACTGATCATCATCACCTTTACCATCCTTGTACATATCATCTGGAGCAACATCCTGAATCTCATCATCATGATCAACCTAATCATACAATGCATCCACCTGATGCACACCAAGTATCTACCTAATACATATCATTATACATGATCCACCTGATCATACAATGTATCCACCTGATACAAATACAAATACATGATACATATCAACATACATAATCTACCTGATCATACAATGTATCCACCTGATAAATATACAAATACATGGTCCAAGCATCCAACATGATGCATATACAAATACATACAAATGATCCAACCGATCATATCCAGCATCCAACATGATGCGTACATACATATAAATGATCCAACTAATCATATCTAGCATCAACACGTTGCGTACATACATACAAATAGAAATGACCCAACTGATCATATCCAGGATCAACACGATGCGTACATATATACAAATATAAATGATCCAACTGATCATATCCAGCATCCAACATGATGCATATATAGAGCAATAACTGGAGCATCATCCTGATGCTCATCATCCAGCGCTTACAGTCACAGCCATGTGAAGGATCCTTCTTCCAACATGCTTGGAATGGATTTAGAAAATGTGACCATCACTTCTTCCTCGAAGTGTCGTCGATATGAAGAACACCAAGCCTCTCCCTGAAGTACTCGAACTTCACCCTGACTAGTGGCTTCATCAGCACATCTGCAATGCTCGTCTGTCGCAACATACAGGAGCTTCACGGCTCCTCTCTGCACCATATACCTGATATAGTGATATTTGATCTCTATGTGTTTCGACCTGTCATGAAACACTGGGTTCTCAGACAGCTTCACACAACTCTGGTTATCGCAGAATATACCAGTAGCATCGAATGGGAGATCAAATAACTCAAATAGTAGCTTCCGTAGCCATACTACCTTACAACTAGCTGAACAGGCTGCAACATATTCTGCCTCAGCTGTACTCAGTGCTACGCAGGACTGCTTCTTGGTGAACCAAGAGATCACACCTGATCCCATACTGAAGCAGCACCCAGATGTACTCTTCCTATCTATAGCATTTCCTGCCCAATCTGAATCAACATAACCCCGCAGGTTAAAATTTTGATTCGCATTATACTTGATCCCATAATCAGTTGTACCCTTTAGGTACCTCAAAACATGCTTTACAGCAACTAGGTGAACACTCCTCGGATCCATCAGGAACTGGCTCAATGTGTTCACCGCAAAGAAAATGTCTAGTCTCGTGTTCGTCAGGTACATCAAGGACCCAATCATCTGATGATACATAGAGACATCAACCAGCTCAGATGAAGCATCACATAGAAGCTTTAGATTTGATGCCATGGGTGTGGCCATGGCCTTGCAATCCATCATCCCAAATCTCTTCAGGATATCTACTGTGTACTTCCCTTGACCAAGGAAGATCCCACCTGAATTCTGCCACACTTCCATACCTAGGAAATAATGCATCATTCCCAAATCTTTCATATCGAACTCAGCAGCAAGCTTCCTCTTAGTATCTGCAATTAATCTGTCATCTCCTGTTACAAATAAGTCATCCACGTATAGAAGTAGAATCACAAGATTCCCTTCCTCAACCTTGTAGTAAAGGTTGGAATCCGCTTTACTCTTGGTAAAGCCCAAGCTAGATAGGAAACTGTCCATCCTACCATACCAAGTTCTGGGAGCTTGCTTCAAGCCATACAAGGATTTCTTCAATCTACACACATATGACTCCCTATCATGTATTTCAAAACCGAGTGGCTGCTCCACATATACTTCCTCTTCAACTACACCATTCAAGAAAGCAGTCTTCACATCCATCTGGTGTATTTTCCATTTCATTGTGCAGCCAGGGCAAGTACTATTCTGATGGAAGTATACCTGGCTACAGGTGCAAAATTTTCTTCATAATCTATTCCCTCTTTCTGAGAGAATCTACGAGCTACGAATCTTGCCTTGTATTTCTCTATACTGCCATTTACAGCATGCTTGATTTTGTAGATCCATTTGGAATTCACGACAGACTTCTCTTTAGGTCTTGGGACAACATCCCAAACATCATTCTTCATTATCGATTGGTATTCCTCAACCATGGCATCCTTCCATTCTTTCTTTTCCGCTGCTTCTTCATAACTGGAAGGTTCTTTGTTCATAATGTCACGGAGTAAAGCAACATAGCTGATATGTGATCTGGCTCTCTTCTTTGCTTAGTGTTCTTCTTCTGGAATGCCAAATCTTTCTGCATCTTGAATGAGCTCTGTAGCCCATGCAGGTTTCTTCTTGTGAGAGTTATCCTCACGGGGTGGATCTATAGGTTCTTGCGGATTTTCAAACTCACGAACAACTTCTGGAATTGCTTCAGTGATGGGAGTGTCTTGAAATCTAGTTTCCTTAGGTTCTTCATAAACTTCGATAGGTTCCTTCCTTGATTTGATGAATGCTGAGTTTTCATCAAATGTTACATCCCTGCTGACATCAATCTTCTTGAACCCTGGAAAGTATATTCTGTAAGCCTTCGAGCTTTCACTATAACCGACAAAGATACCCTTCTTTCCTGAAGGATCTAGTTTGGTCCTCTTTTCCTTTGGGACATGAGTGTATACTGGACAACCAAATATTCTGAGATGGCTGACTTTGGGTTTCTTACCAGAAAAAGACTTCTTCTGGTGTCTTGTTGTCCAATATCTTGTGGGGTGTTCTGTTCTACACATATATAGTTGTTCTAGCTGCTTCTGCCCATAGATGCATAGATAGATCCTGGTCATGCAGCATTTCCCTTGCTGCTTCCATGATTGTTCTGTTCTTCCTTTTTGCAACTCCATTCTGTTGAGGATTGTAAGGAGCAGTCAACTCCCTCTTAATCCCTGAATCACTGAAAAGATTCTTGAAGTCACCTGAGGTGAATTCTCCACCATTGTCGGATCTGAATGTTTTGATCTTCTTGTCAATTTGATTCTCCATCAATGTTTTGAATTCCTTGAACTTATCAAACACCTCATCTTTTTTTTTCAAGAAGTATACCCAAGTCTTCCTGGAGAAGTCATCAATAAATGAGACATAGTAAACATACCCACTCAGAGAACTGGATGACACAGGACCACATACATCTAAGTGGATGATTTCGAGGATACCTGTTTCCTTGCTTTCACTGCTTGGAAATGCCTTCTTAATGTTCTTTCCTTTTGCACATCCTTTGCAAACACCTTCATGCTTGGTCTTGATTTTGGGAAGACCCTCTACAACCTTGCTTGCAATTAGAAGTTCCCTATAGTGCATATGAGCAAGTCTTCTATGCCAAAGTTCACTTGGCTCCATGGATTCATGTACCATGGCATGTTCAGGTTGTCCTTTCAATTTATACAAACCTCCCTCTTGCTCTCCAATCACTACTGCATCATCTATGGTCTTTTCCTTTGGCCACATTAGGACTTGGCCATCCACAAATGCAACCCTCATACCTTTTGCATCCAGTGCAGAGATGGAGAGTAAGTTTTTCTTGAGCCCATGTACATAAAGGACTTCTTTCATCTTCAAAGATTTTCCAGAATCTAGGTTGTAGGAGGCTTCACCACTTCCTTTGATTGGGTATTGATAATCATCCCCAAGTTTCACCTTATGGGGTGATTCATGTTCAGACAGATTTACAAAAGATTCTTTAAACCTAGTCATGTGTTTGGAAGCCCCACTCTCAATTAACCAATCATTACAACCATGGAAGATTGTACCTGTTAGAGCATAGATTAGAACATACTCTTCTTCACTTGATGAGTCATCATTACTATCATCACTTTCTGCCCTGGCCTTCTTCTTTGGAGGTTCATCATCTTTGGCAGCATGAGCATGGCACCTTCTTTTGTTACCCTTCTTCTTCTTGCTGGAGTTGTTGTGGTTGTCCCTTTTGTTCTTGGGACATTCTGAAGCAAAGTGACCCTTCTCATTACAAGTGAAACACCTTAGATCTTTCTTGTCTTTGTGATAATGATGAGAAGATTTATTCTTGTGATGGGATGGCTCCCTCTTGAACTTGCCCTTCTTAGTGTGAGTTGTGAGAGCTTGATCTTCATTTCCCATCTTCTCTTCTCTTGCCACAAGCCTTGCTTCTTCTTGAGAACATTCCTCCCATAATCTGCTGAAGGAGATTAATTTCTTTCTGGCACAGATCCCCTGGATAAAAGAGTCCCATTACCTAGGTAGTCCATTCAAAGTGGTCATAACAATTTCACCATTCTCCACCATTTCATCTACAACTTCAAGTTGTTCCTTGATCTGAGAGACCTTGGAGAAATAGGATTGAATGGTTTCTCCATTCGACATCTTGACCCCTTTCAATTGATTCTGCAGGGTCATCTTTTGATTTATGTTCTTCCCTTCAAATAGCTTGGTCAAAGAGTCAAACATAGCCTTGGGTGTCTTTAGAGAAGACACATGGGGTATGAGATGGTCTTTGATAGAATCATCAATGATTCTCTTTGCCTTGACCAAGTTCTTCTTATGCAATACCTTAGCCTCTTCATCCTCTGGGATAGGGATGTCTTCTTTTATATATGAGTCCAACTCATTCTCTTCCAGGATTAACCCAATTCTATACTTCCAAGCTCGGAAGTTATCAGCCCCTTCAGGCTTATCCTCAAGCTTGGTGTGGTGAGACATTTTAAAGAGTACTTCAAATGGAAATAGAAAAGATTTAGGTCTTACCACTTGAAATGCTGAAAACTGGATCTGGTCCTGGATTAGGGTTTGTCGGAAAAACCCTAAAAATTCAAAATGTGAATTTCAACTTTCTGAAAGGATAGAAAGATGCACCTTGATGAGCTGATCAACCAGGTGTATTCAGAATTTGAGATCAGCAAAGCTTTACCCTTCAGATTTGCCTTTTTGTCCTCCCGAGTTCACTGGAGAGAGCCTTGAATTAAGGTTTGAGTTTCCTGGAGATCTACCCAGCCAAAAATCTCGATCCAAAGCTCTAAACTTTGATTTTTGCAAGGAGCTTCCAACTATGTCTTCAGATTTCATAAATTCCTATTTTTGTGGAAACCCTAATTTTTAGGGCCAAATCTGAAAATGCTCAGAATTGAATTATGATTGGACAGATAGATTCTCCTTAATGAGTAGAGTCAATCCACTATACTGCTTTTCCAAAATCTGTGGAGAGAAACCCAATAAACAAGAAACTCAAGTTTTCTTCACTGCAAAATGTCTTCTTCTTAGGTTAGCTTTGATACCATGTTAAATTTTGAGCATTAATTCACAATACTCTAGGATCTTTATTGAGAGAATAACATATACAGTATATCAATGCATGACAATCACAATAAGCATGACAAGCATCACAAGAATCAAAAGCATGAGAGACAAGAGACACAGAGTTTCCGTGGGGAAAACCCTAAGGTGAAAAACCCCACAACTTCCTCAGAGATAGAGAGAGCAATGGCTCAACCAAAGTACAACCAAAATACAATGAGATAGTCTCCTAGTAGCAGGTGATCATCCTCCTCACTAGTGCGCCATTTTCTGAGTGAGAGAAGTGTGAGTTTTCGAGTGATACAAAAAGAGATCTCCCGATCTCTATTTATACTAACCTATTTGCCCAGTGACCTTATGGGGCCGACTTGTCTAGCTAGGTACATCCACAATATAATATATATTTCAGGGCCGACCCCACACATGGTGGTCTAATAACCTGTCGCCAAGTACACACACTTGCGACACTTGTCAATACACATGACGACACTTCCTTATAGAGGAATAACACATCTCTTATAAGGGTACAATAAATATATATGAAATACATAGATGAAATATATTCCAAAGTTACATATACATCAACATCTACCTTCAATCTACTTAGCCTACCTTTCCATATGCCATATAAAAATGGGGACATCTAGTTGGTACCAGTGTTATGGCATATCCTCTCTAATTGACTTATGGTAAAACACCTTCTTATGTGTTTTCATAACATTAGGAGGTCAAAGGTGTTACTTTATAATGGCTCACATATTCTCAATATTGTCTCAATAGCTTATGGAGCATCACGATGTGGTTATAAGTGTATGACCTCTTGTGTGAGGTGTCCCCTTAGGGATTTAAGCAAGAACAACCCTCATTTCATCTCATTAGCAACATTTAACTAGAAAATTTTCATATGTATTAACACTTGGGAGCCAAAAAACCCTAAGACATGTCCTATATGGTAGTTTGAAAGCTCCTTTATGTATGTGAGAGAGCTGAAGGAACCCAAGTCTGCTCGCTGGTTTGGGTTCCATGACTAGGAAAAATTCCTCAAAGTGTTCTGAATGGCCCCGAGTTGCCGAACCAAAATTCCCGGAGCATCAAAACCATGACTTCAATCGCAAATCCGTCGATTCCTATAGATCTGAGACATCGGGTTTTAGCAATGGCCCCCCCCGAACCCTGCCTCAAAGTCTCGAAAATGATGCTATTATGCCATCTCTGGAACTAACGTTTTGCTCAGTGAAGGCCATACCAATATTTATCAAGGGGGTCATTTACGATCTGAATGATCTCAGGCATGCATGGCAATTGTGAACACGTCCACAATGGCCACGTACATGTGCGGGAGCTAACGGAACCCAAGTTTGCTCGTCGGTTTGGGTTCTGTGTGTTAAATTTTCAGTATTAAATCACAATACTATAGGATCTTTGTTGAGAGAATAACATCTACAGTATATCAATGCATGACAATCATAATATGACAAGCATCACAAGCATCACAAGAATCAAAAGCATAGAGACAAGAGACACAGAGTTTCCGTGGGGAAAACCCTAAGGTGAAAAACCCCACAACTTCCTCAGAGATAGAGAGAGCAATGGCTCAACCAAAATACAACCAAATAACACTGAGATAGTCTCCTAGCAGATGATCCTCCTCCTCCTCACTAGTGTGCTACTTTTCAGAGAGAGAGATAGATACTTTTCCGAGTGAGTAAAATAGAGATCTCCTATCTCTATTTATACTCACCTTTTTTCCCAGTGACTTACTGGGGCCGACTTGTCTACTTGAGTACATCCACATTATATTATATATTAATTAGGGCCGACCCCATAAGGTGGTCTAATAACCCATCGGCAAGTACACACACTTGCGACACTTGTCAATCCACATGACGACACTTCCTTATAGAGGAATAACACATCTCTCATAAGGGTACAATAAATATATATATAATATATTGATGAAATACATTCCGAAGTTACATATACATCAACACTCCCTCTTAACTAGGAAGGTATTTCTTGACACAGATTTGCTAGACAAGTCTTCTTCTCTGGATCATCGTCATCGTCATCATCACTGCTGCTGCTATCTCGTCCAATCTCTGTCTCTACTCGTCATAGGAAGTTCTACAGAGCCAGTCCTTTTTCATATTGGATGTAGGCCCACCACCTGCAGGTCTTCGTCATCACTGGCCATACTGTGGAATCCTCAGGACTTATTACGTGCGTCACAAAACCTCGAAAGAGCATCCCAGGATATTACGGGTACACAACTCCAACCTGTAGGATCTCCCAGGGCGCTATTACATGTGACCCCACCACAAAACCTCGAAAGAGCATCTCAGGATGTTACGGGTACACAACTCCGACCTGAAATCTCCCAGGGCACAAATTACATGTGGTCCACCACAAAACCTAGCAAGAGCATCTCAGGATGTTACGGGTACACAACTCCGACCTGAAATCTCCCAGGGCACAAATTACATGTGGTCATGGCAAAACCTCGCAAGAGCATCTCAGGATGTTACGGGTACACAACTCCGACCTAAAATCTCCCAGGGCCCAAATTACATGCCATAGGACAAAACCTCGCAAGAGCATCTTAGGATGTTACGGGTACACAACTCCGATCTGAGATCTCCCAGGGCACAAATTACATGTCCTCCCAGAGCAATGTCTCGAAAGAGCATCCCAGGCTGTTACGGGTACACAACTCCGACCTATAGGATCTCCCAGACATGCTCATCTGCACAACCTGATCCACGGCCACAGAGTATCAACCTGACACTCACCATACATCATCCTGATGTACTCATGATCATCCTGATCATCATCACTGCAACGTCCTGCTGCATGTCATCTGGAGCAACATCCTGAAGCTCGTCATCTATGATCATCCTGATCATCAATGCAACATCCTGCTGCATGTCATCTGAAGCAACATCCTGAAGCTCGTCATCCATGATCATCCTGATCATCACTGCAACATCCTGCTGCATGTCATCATACATGATCCACCTGATCATCAATGCATCTACCTGATGCACACCAAGTATCTACCTGATACATATCATCATACATGATCCTCCTGATCATACAATGTATCCACCTGATACAAATACAAATACATGATACATATCACCATACATGATCTACCTGATCATACAATGTATCCACCTGATACATATACAGATACATGGTCCAAGCATCCAACATGATGCATATACAAAAATACATACACATGATCCAACTGATCATATCCAGCATCCAACATGATGCGTACATACATACATAAAAATGATCCAACTGATCATATCCAGCATCCAACATGATGCGTACATACATACATAAAATGATCCAACTGATCATATCCAGCATCCAACATGATGCGTACATACATACATAAAATGATCCAACTGATCATATCCAGCATCCAACATGATGCGTATATACATAAAATGATCCAACTGATCATATCAAGCAGAAACTAGAACATCATCCTGATGCTCATCATCCAGCGCTTACATCCACAGCCATGTGAAGGATCCTCCTTCCAACATGCTTGGAATGGCTTCAGCAAATGTGTCCATCACTTCTTCCTCGAAGTGTCCTCGATCTGAAGAACGCCAAGCCTCTCTCTGAAGTACTCAAACTTCACCCTGGCTAGTGGCTTTGTCAGCACATCTGCAATCTGCTCGTCCGTCGCAACATACAGGAGCTTCACAGCTCCTCTCTGCACCATATCCCTGATATAGTGGTATTTGATCTCTATGTGTTTCGACCTGTCATGAAACACTGGGTTCTCGGACAACTTCACACAACTCTGGTTATCACAGAAGATACCAGTAGCCTCCAACGGGAGATCAAATAACTCAGACAGTAGCTTCCGTAGCCATACTGCCTCACAACTAGCTGAACAGGCTGCAACATACTCTGCCTCAGCTGTACTCAGTGCTACGCAGGACTGCTTCCTGCTAAACCAAGAGATCACACCTGATCCCATACTGAAGCAACACCCAGATGTGCTCTTCCTATCTGCAGCACTGCCAGCCCAATCTGAATCAACATAACCCTGCAGGTTAAACTTTTGATTCGCGTCATATCTGAGCCCATAATCCACTGTACCCTTCAGGTACCTCAGAACATGCTTTACAGCAACCAGGTGAACACTCCTCGGATCCGTCAGGAACTGGCTCAATGTGTTCACAGCAAAGCAAATATCTGGTCTCGTGCTCGTCAGGTACATCAAGGACCCAATCATCTTACGATACATAGAAACATCAACTGGCTCAGATGAAGCATCACAAAGAAGCTTCAGATTCGATGCCATAGGTGTGGCCATGGCCTTGCAATCCATCATCCCAAATCTCTTCAGGATATCTACTGTGTACTTCCCTTGACCAAGGAAGATCCCACCTGCATTCTGCCACACCTCCATACCTAGGAAATAGTGCATCATTCCCAAATCTTTCATATCGAATTCAGCTGCAAGCTTCCTCTTGGTATCTGCAATCATTCTGTCATCTCCTGTCACAAATAGGTCATCCACATATAGTAGTAGAATCACAGAATTCCCTTCCTCAACCTTGTAGTAAAGGTTGGAATCCGCTTTACTCTTGGTAAAGCCCAAATTAGATAGGAAACTGTCCATCCTACCATACCAGGTTCTGGGAGCTTGCTTCAAGCCATACAAGGCTTTCTTCAATCTGCATACATAAGATTCCCTGTCATGTATTTCAAAGCTGAGTGGCTATTCCACATATACTTCCTCTTCTACTACACCGTTCAGGAAAGCAGTCTTGACATCCATCTGGTGTATCTTCCATTTCATTGCTGCAGCCAGGGCAAGTACTGTTCTGATGGAAGTATATCTGGCTACAGGTGCAAAGGTTTCTTCATAGTCTATTCCTTCCTTCTGAGAGAAACCACGAGCTACGAATCTTGCTTTATATTTTTCCACACTGCCATCTGCAGCATGCTTGATTTTGTAGATCCACTTGGAAGTCACAACAGACTTCCCTTTAGGTCTTGGGACAACATCCCAAACATCATTCTTCATAATTGATTGATATTCCTCAACCATAGCATCCTTCCATTCTTTCTTTTCTGCTGCCTCTTCATAACTGGAAGGCTCTTTGTTCATGATGTCACAGAGTAAAGCAACATAACTGGTGTGTGATCTGGTTCTCTTCTTTGCTCTGTGTTCTTCTTCTGGAATGTCAAATCTTTCTGCATCATGAATGAGCTCTCTAGCCCATACAGGTTTCCTCTTGTGAGAGTTATCCTCACGGGGTGGATCTACAGGTTCTTGTGGATCTTCAAACTCACGAGCAGTTTCTGGAACTGCTTCAGTCATGGTAGTGTCCTGAAATCTTGTTTCCTTAGGTTCTTCATAAACTTCGGTAGGTGCCTTTCTTGATTTGATGAATGCTGAATTCTCATCAAATGTTACATCCCTGCTGACATCAATCTTCTTGAACCCTAGAAAATATATTCTGTAAGCCTTCGAGCTTTCACTATAACCCACAAAGATGCCCTTCTTTCCTGAAGGATCTAGTTTAGTCCTCTTCTCTTTTGGGACATGAGTGTATACTGGACAACCAAATATTCTGAGATGGCTGACTTCAGGTTTCTTACCAGAAAAGACTTCTTCTGGTGTCTTGTTGTCCAATATCTTATGGGGTGTTCTATTCTGCACATATACAGCTGTTCTAGCTGCTTCTGCCCATAGATGCATAGGAAGATCCTGGTCATGCAACATTGCCCTTGCTGCTTCCATGATGGTTCTGTTCTTCCTTTCTGCAACTCCATTCTGTTGAGGATTATAAGGAGCAGTCAAATCCCTCTTAATCCCTGAATCACTGCAAAGCTTCTTGAAGTCATTTGAGGTGAATTCTCCACCATTGTCAGATCTGAATGTCTTGATTTTCTTGTCAGTTTGATTCTCCATCAAGGTTTGGAATTCCTTGAATTTATCAAGCACCTCATCTTTGCCCTTCAAGAAGTATACCCAAGTCTTCCTGGAGAAGTCATCAATAAATGATACATAGTAAACATACCCACTTAGGGAACAGGATGACATGGGGCCACATACATCTGAGTGGATGATTTCCAGGATGTCTTTTGCCTTGCTTTCACTGCTTGGGAAAGCCTTCTTAATATTCTTACCTTTTGCACATCCTTTGCAAACCCCTTCATGTTTGGTCTTGATTTCAGGAAGACCTTCTACAGCCTTGCTTGCAATTGGAAGTGCTCTATAGTGCATGTGAGCAAGTCTCCTATGCCAAAGTTCACTTGGCTCCATGGATTCATGTACCATGGCATGTTCAGGTTGACCCTTTAATTTATACAAGCCTCCCTCTTGCTCTCCAATCACTACTGCATCATCTATAGTCTTTCCCTTTGGCCACATTAGTACTTGGCCATCAACAAATGCAACCCTCATACCTTTTGCATCTAGATCAGAGATGGAGAGTAAGTTCTTCTTGAGCCCAGGTACATAGAGGACTTCCTTCATCTTCAGAGATTTTCCAGAATCTAAGTTGTAAGAGGCTTCACCACTTCCTTTGATTGGATATTGATAATCATCCCCAAGTTTCACCTTATGGGGTGATTCATGTTCAGAAAGGTTCACAAATGATTCCTTGAACCCAGTCATGTGTTTGGAAGCCCCACTATCAATCAACCAATCATTACATCCATGGGAGATGGTACCTATAAGAGCGGAAATTAGAACATATTCTTCTTCACTTGATGAGTCATCATCACTACTACTTTCTACCCTAGCCTTCTTCTTTGGAGGTTCATCATCTTCGGCAGCATGAGCATGAAACCTTCTTTTGCTGCCTTTCTTCTTCTTACTGGAGTTGTTCTTATTATCCCTTTTGTTCTTGGGACAATCTGAAGCAAAGTGACCCTTCTCATTGCATGTGAAGCATCTTAGGTCCTTCTTACTCTTTTGATGGAATCTTTTGGGGTGAGGGTGATCCTTCTTGGTTTTGCTTCTTTTGGTGTGGGCTGCAAGAGCTTGATCTTCTCCTCCCATCTTTTCTTCATGAGCTATAAGTCTAGCTTCTTCTTGAGAGCATTCTTCCCTCAATCTGTTGAACGAGATCAATTTCTTCCTTGCACAAATTCCTTGAATAAAGGAATCCCATGACCTAGGTAGGCCATTTAGAGTAGTCATCACCACCTCACCATTCTCCACCATTTCATCTACTGCTTCTAATTGTTCCTTGATCTGAGAGACCCTTGAAAAGTAAGATTGAATGGTTTCTCCATTCTGAAACTTTACTGCTTTCAATTGGTTCCGCAGGGTCATCTTCCGATTTATGTTCTTTCCTTCAAATAGCTTGGTCAAAGATTCAAACATCTCTTTGGGTGTCTTGAGAGAAGACACATGGGGTATGAGATGATCTTTGATAGAATCAGCAATGATTCTCTTTGCCTTGACCAAGTTCTTCTTGTGCAATACCTTGGCCTCTTCATCCTCTGGGATAGGGATGTCTTCTTTCACATATGAGTCCAACTTATTCTCTTCCAGGATTAGCCCAATCCTATACTTCCAGGATCGGAAGTTATCAGCCCCTTCAAGCTTATCCTCAAGCTTGGTGTGAAGAGACATCTTTAAGAGTACTTCAAGTGGAAATAGAAAAGATTTAGAACTTACCACTTGAAGTGCTGAAAACTGGATTTGGTCCCGGATTAGGGTTTGTCAGAGAAACCCTAAAAATTCAAAATGTGAATTTCAAAATTCCGAAAGGATAGAAAGATGCGCCTTGGAGAGCTGATCAGCCTAGTACATTCAGAATTTGAGATCAGCAAAGTCTTGCCCTTCAGAATTGCCTTTTTGTCCTCCCGGGTTCACTAGGGGGAGCCTTGAATTAGGGTTTGAGTTTCCCGGAGATCTACCCAGCCAAAAATCTCGATCCAATGCTCAAACCTTTGATTTTTGCAAGGAGCTTCCAGCTGTACCTTCAGTTTCCAGAAATTCCTAATTTTGTGGAAACCCTAATTTTTAGGGCCAAAACTGAAAATGCTCGAAACTGAAATCTGATTGGACAGAAAGATGCGCCTTGATGAGTAGATCCAATATACTATACTAAATTTCAAAAATCTGTGGAGAGAAACCCAATAAACAAGGAATACAAGCTTCCGTCACTGCAAAAATGTCTTCTTCTCAGTTAGGCTCTAATACCATGTTAAATTTTCAGTATTAAATCACAATACTATAGGATCTTTGCTGAGAGAATAACATCTACAGTATATCAATGCATGACAATCATAATATGACAAGCATCACAAGTATCACAAGAATCAAAAGCATAGAGACAAGAGACACAGAGTTTCCGTGGGGAAAACCCTAAGGTGAAAAACCCCACAACTTCCTCAGAGATAGAGAGAGCAATGGCTCAACCAAAATACAACCAAATAACACTGAGATAGTCTCCTAGCAGATGATCCTCCTCCTCCTCACTAGTGCGCTACTTTTCAGAGAGAGAGAGAGATACTTTTTCGAGTGAGTAAAATAGAGATCTCCTATCTCTATTTATACTCACCTTTTTGCCCAGTGACTTACTGGGGCCGACTTGTCTACTTGAGTACATCCACATTATATTATATATTAATTAGGGCCGACCCCATAAGGTGGTCTAATAACCCATCGGCAAGTACACACACTTGCGACACTTGTCAATCCACATGACGACACTTCCTTATAGAGGAATAACACATCTCTTATAAGGGTACAATAAATATATATATAATATACTGATGAAATACATTCCGAAGTTACATATACATCAACAATGTGACCCCGGAGCAATTTCTCAAAGTGTCCCTGAATGGCCCCGGGGTGCCAAACAAAAATGCCTGGAGCAGAAAAACCATGACTTCTATCGTGAATCTGTCGATTCCGATGGATCCGGGATGCTAAGTTTCAGTTAGGGCCCCCCACAAACCCTACCTCGAAGTCTCGGAAATGGTGGTATTGTGCCATCTCCAGAGCTAGGGTTTTGCTCAATGAAGGCCATGCCAATATTTCTCAAGGGGGTCATTTATGATCCAAAGGCTCCCTAGTGTGCGTGGCCATCATGAACACGTCCACAATGGCCACATGCACGTGCAGGAGTTGATGGAACCTAAGTCCGCTAGTCGGTTTGGGTTCCGTGCCCCCAGAGGAATTCCTCAAAGTGTCTTTGAATGGCCCTGGGGTTCTAGACAAAAATTCTTGCAACAGCAAAACCATGACTTTGATCACAAATCTGATTATTCCAATGGATCCAGGACGTCAGGTTTCAGCTAGGGATCCCCCCACACCATGCCTCTAAGTCTCTGAAACGGTGCTATTGTTCCATCCCTAGAGGGAATTCCAATATTACTCAAGGGGGTCATTTATGATCCGAAGGCTCCCGGGCATTCATGGCCATCGTGAACATGTCCACAATGGCTAAGTGCACATGTGAAAATTAACGGAACCCAATTCCACTCACCGGTTAGGGTTCTGTGATCCTGGAGCAGATCCTCAAAGTGTCCCTGAATGGCCCCGGGGTGGCGTACCAAAATGCTTGTAGAAGCAAAACCATGAGTCCGATCACAAATTCGACAATTACAATGGATCTGGGACATCGGGTTTCAGTTAGGGGACCCTCGAAACCTTGCCTCGAAGTCTTGAAAATGGTGTTATTGTAGCATCTCTGGAGCTAGGGTTTTGCTCAGTGAAGGCCATGCCAACATTGCTCAAGTGGGTCATCTACGATCTGAAGTTTCTGGGGCATGCTTGGCCATCATGAACATGTCCACAATGGCCATGTGCACATGAGGGATTTGATGAAACCCGAGTTCGCTCGCCGATTTGGGTTCTGTGCCCCCGAAGCAATTCCTCAAAGTGTCCCTAAATGGTCCCGTGGTGCCGGAAAAAATGTCTACAACAACAAAATCGTGACTCTAATCGTGAATCCATCAATTTCGATGGATAAAGGACACTGGTTTTCAGCTAGCCCTCTCCACACCATGCCTTGAAGTCTCATAAACGGTGCTATTGTGACATCTCTGAAATTAGGGTTTTTCTCAGTGAAGGCCATTCCAATATTGCTCAAGGGGGTCATTTACGATCCAAAGGCTCCCGGGAGTGTGTTTCCATCGTGAACACATCCAAAATAGCCATGTGCACATGTGGAAGCTGACAGAACCCACGTCTGCTTGTCGGTTGGGGTTCCGTGACCCCAGAGCAATTCCTCAAAGTGACCCCGAATGGCCCCATGGTGCTGGAACAAAATGCCTGAAGCAGAAAAACCATGAATTCAATCATGAAACTATTGATTCTGATGGATCCAGGATGCCGGTTTATTCTAGGGTACCCCCCACACCATGCCTCGAAGTCTCAGAAACGGTGTTATTGTGCCATCTCTAGAGCTAGGGTTTTGCTCAGTGAAGGCCATGCCAATCTTGCTCAAGGGGTTCATTTCTCATTCTAAGGCTCTCGAGAGAGTGTGGACATTGTGAACATGTCCAGAATGCCCACCTGCACCGGTGGGAGCTGACGGAACCCAAGTCCGTACGCCATTTTGGGTTCCATGCCCCCATAGAAATTACTCAAAGTGTCCATGAATGGCCACGTTGTGCCCGATAAAAATTCCCACAGCAGCAAAACCATTACTTCGATCATGGATTCGTCAATTCCAATGGATCCATGATGTTAGGTTATAGCTAGGGGACCCCCCACACCATGCCTCGAAGTCTCGGAAATGGTGTTATTGTGCCATCTCCAGAGCTAGGGTTTTTCTCAGCATGGCTTTCACTGAGGAAAACTCCAACTCCGGAGATGGAACAATAACACTATTTCTGAGACTTCAAGGCATGGTGAGGGAGGACCCCTAGCTGGAACCCGACGTCTTGGTTCCATAGGAATCGACGGATTCACGATCGGAGTAACGGTTTTGCTATTGCGGGCATTTTGGTCCGGCACCCTAGGGCCATTCAAGGACACTTTGAGGAATTGCTCCGGGGGCACGGAACCCAAACTGGGGAGCAGAACGGGGTTCTGTCAGCTCTCGCATGTGCACATAGCCATTTTAGATTTGTTCATGATGGCCATGCACTCCTGGGACCCTTTGGATCGTAAATGACCCCCTTGAGCAAGATTAGAATGGCCTTCACTGAGGAAAACTCTAGCTCCGTAGATGGCCCAATAGCACCATTTCTGAGAATTCGAGGCATGGTGTGGGGGGTCCTAGCTGAACCCTGGCACCCTGGATCTATTGGAATCGACGAATTCATGATCGGAGTTATAGTTTTGCTGCTGTGGGAATTTTTGTCCAACACACTGGGGCCATTTAGGGACACTTTGAGGAATTGGTCCGGGGGCATGGAACCCAAACCATCGAGCGGAATCGGGTTCTGTCAGCTCCCACACATGAACGTGGCCATTGTGGACATGTTCACGATGGCCACCCACGCACGGGAGCCTTCGTATCCTAAATGACGCCCATTAGCAATATTGGCATGGCCTTCACTAATCAAAACCCTAGCTCCGGAGATGGCACAATAGCACTATTTCCAAGACTTCAAGGTAGGGTTTGGGGGCTCCTCTAGCTGAAAACCGGTGTCTTGGATCCATAGGAATCGATGGATTCATGATCGGAGTCACGGTTTTGCTGCTCCGAGCATTTTGGTCTATCACCCCGAGGCCATTCAGGGACACTTTGAGGAATTGTTGCTCGCTCACGGGACCCAAAACAGGGAGTGGAATTGGGTTCCATCAGCTACTACACATGCACTTGGCCATTGTGGACGTGTTCACAATGACCACGCATGCCCAGGAGCCTTCGGATCGCAATGACCCCCTTGAGCAATATTGGAATGGCCTTCACTGAGCAAAACCCTAGCTCCGAGATGGCACAAAAGTACTGTTTCTGAGACTTTGAGGCACGGTGTGGGGGGTCCCCTAGCTGAAAATCGGTGCCCCGAGTCCATCAAAATCGACGGATTCATGATCAGAGTCATGGTTTTGCTGCTGCGGGCATTTTTGTCCATCACCCCAGGGCCATTCAAGGACACTTTGAGGAATTGCTCTAGGGGCATGGAACCCAAACCGATGAGTAGACTCGGGTTTCGTCAGCTCCCACATGTACATGTGGCCAGTTTGGATGTGTTCACGATGGCCATGCATTCCCGGGAGCCTTCGGATCGTAAATGACCCCCTTGAGCAATGTTGGCATGGCCTTTAGTGAGAAAAAACCTAGCTCCGGAGATGGAATAATAACACTGTTTCCAAGACTTCGTGGTAGGGTTTGGGGGGGGCCAAGGTGAAACACGACATCCTAGATCCATCAAAATCGATGGATTCGTGATTGGATTCATGATTTTGCTGCTCTGAGAATTCTAGTCTAGCACCCCGGGGCCATTCAGGGACACTTTGAGGAATTGCTTCGGACTCACGGAACCCAAACTGACAAGAGGACTTGGGTTCCGTCAGCTCCTGCACATGCACATGTCCATTGTGGACATGTTCATGATGACCACACACGTCTAGGAGCCTTCGGATCGTAAATGAACCCCTTGAGCAATATTGACATGGCCTTCACTAAGAAAAATGTTAGGAACCCATGTCTTTACTTTGTTAGTATATTGTTGTTGGACGCATATGCTTTGTAAGTTTTCCTATAGTGTTTGTTGATCCATAGTTTGTTTTATTGTTGTTTGGCGCATATGCTTTGTAAGTCACCCGTAGTATTGTTGATCTATAGTTTGTATTGGCCCATGGTTTTGACCCATAGTATTGGCACCTAGACTTAGTATATAAGTGTGTGTTGAGGCCTGTGAAGGAACTGTGAAGTTATTTTGTATTGAGCTTGCTCAAAGGAGGTTGCCCCCTTGAAGTGGCATGCGATCAATAAAAATATTATGTGATCTGATATATCGTGTATTCATCAATTAATTGTTGCAATTTCTTCTCATCTTGTATCAGAGCACTTTCATGGGCTCGTTGGGTGAAATTTCTGCTAAATTTGTTTTTTGCATCTATTGCAGGTTCGGATCTGGGAATAATCCCTATCTGCTTAATTGTGGGAAGCACCTAGGCATAATCCCTAAAAATCATTGTGAGGAGTACCACAGGAACCCCGAAGTAACTGGCCCATTGAGAGCACCTGCTAGCAAAAAGGGCAACGACCCCTACCTGATTAACTAGTTCCCACCCATGAGGTAAACCAAGAGCTGTTGTTTGTGGTAAAGCGGTTATCAGTTTTACCTAAGCCGTGGAGTGAGGGGTACTACCCCAATACGCAAGCCATCAGATAGCATTGGTGGCCAAGTGAATCCCCTGAACCATTAGGAAGTCGAGCATACCTGGGGTTCGTATCTATTTTCAGCTGCAAAATCTCATATTTTCTCTGTCCAGAACTGTTGTCAATCACTTCCGCGTTGTTGCAAATCTATTTGTTTTCGTTCAGTTTCGCGTCGTTGCAGATCTATCTGTTTTTGATCACTTATGTGCTGTTGCAGATCTATCTGTTTTCGATCACTTTCGCGCTATTGAAGATCCATTCCTGAAAAAAAAATATTGGTTATGGTTGTCACCCGTGCAGGAGATAAAACCATGGAAGAAGCACTTGTATCCATCCAAGCCAAAATCTAGGATCTGGATGAAAAATTTCTTGGCCTCCATCTTGAGCATTCAGCCATGAGCAACAAATGCCTGTCTGAGTCTTCATCAGAATGGGTTCTCTTCTTCCATCAATTTCCGTGGTCCGAAGCTTGATTTTCCTCGCTTCAATGGTACTAATCCAACTGGATGGATCTATCATGCAGAATAGTATTTCAGTCTGCATAATACTTTTAATGTCAACAAAGTTCCACTTGCATCCTTTCATTTGGAACAAGAATCTCTTTAATGGTACCGTTGGTACATCAAGGCTCATGAAGAGCCAAAATGGACAGATTTTTTCCATCTCCTTTTGCAACGATTTGGTTCTAGTACTTTTGATGACTTCTGTCAGAACCCGGAATTTCTGAAAAATTTAAAATTTTTATTATAACAATAATTGTTAACTAATAGCATTTTCTGGTCCTGTTAAATTTCAGTAACTAAACATAATCTTGTTTAAAAGATTCTGTCTTACTAAAATTGTGATTTTTGTGATTTTAAATATTGACTGTTTTGTTTCAAACTGCAAGGGGAGAGCTAGCCAAAGCTGACTGGCTTACTTAGCTTACGAGCTAATGCATAAATTTTCTTCTGTTCGCAGGTACACCGGTGAAGTAAGGGTCACTGTAAATTAATCTTGGTAAGCATCAAGCTCCCTTCCCTGTACTATAAAACTTAAAGAAGATCTATTTACTATTGCTGGTTGTAGAACAAGACAGTGAAGTTATTCTCATGAAATTATACTTGAAATAAGATTGATAGTCCGCCTTGACATGATATTTCTTATTCGGGATAGTATCATCAGGTTTTGCGATTGTAATGTCCCCACCTGCTGACCACTGCGAAGCAAGGAACATACTACCAATTGATGGGGCTCTTAATCAAAATTTAGCCCACTCATTTCATTACAAGAAATAAGATATGAATGTGCAGATGTAGACAATCAATCATGCACAGCGGAAACAACATCCACACAATCATTCGAATACATTCAAGATTTCAGGCATTAATAAAAGCATTTCATAAATAAATATATAGGCAGAAACACTTATCTTCATTTCAATTGTCCCAAGCAACTAGCTATGTCGATGCAACGTTCCACCCAACCGTAGGCTCTTCGACAGCTTATACTGAGTCCGTTCGAAGGCCACCCCCGAGCTGGGCATGATTCTCACAAGGACAAAGGGGGCATTCCAGCTCAACCACTGCCCAATAACCATTTTTATCTCAGCCAAGCCAGAATAATGGATTACCCATCACCCATACCCAACATACTCTTTCTTCTCACAACAAAACGACTATTGACAGGTTTACACATTTACAACAGAGGTGTTCACAAAACAGGGTCCACATTGGTTCCCCCAGCTCGTGGTTCACCCAATGAACTGTGGAATTTCGATTTCAACCCCAGGGAGCAAAATCGATTTCTCTCCACGGGTTAGGATCCCTTCCAATGGCCTAAACGACCCCCAGGAAGACCCAAAACGTTCTGTTTTCTTTCCCCACGGGTAACCAACACAAAAACGCCCTTTCCCAGCTAAAAGATGAAGGGAGACACAGAAAAACGAGGGAGGAAAACGCCCAGGCAGCTTGAGCTGCGTGAGAGAGCAAGGCCCTGGTGCATATGGCTTAGGCAGCCATTTCGTGGCTCTATTCTTGCCCAAAAACACCAACACGTTTTTCCATGAAGGGTGGCTTGCCCATACCCGATTTTGGACAGCCATACCTTCCCATTCCCAAGGCAATAACTTCCCCAACCAACTCTTGGGAGAAATCAATGGTTGGGTACAAAAGTCAACATGGGTAGTTGAGGGTTTGATGGGTTCTCTCATTGACACTTGGTTTGACTCTAGTGGCTCAAGGGTTTGAATGTTTTTCCCTCCCAATTCCTTGTGAAATCATGCCCCCATCTCTTTGTTGCATTGCATAGCTAGTTGTGGGTATTTTTATTAAAATGCATATTACATGATATTTGAATTTCCACTGTGCATTGCTAGCACGCAAACCATATGCATCACGAAATCGATGGTGGGGCCTTGGCCTTGAGCTCCTCACCATGATTTTATAACAATATTACATCATTTATAATGTTAATGCCATGGGGTCAAACTGGGGGACATTACAGCGATGAATTTCATTGTTTCAGTTATAATTATTGTGTTAAGAATATGACTCTATGTTACTGCTGTAACTATCACTGGAACAATTGTTTGTATCATATTTATTATCTGCATAAAGCGACGTTAGCGTCATGTGATATGTTGTCAACTAATACCGGTGATTACTGTTGTGTTCACGTATTATTAACGTGAGTTGGAAATGTGGCGCCTCTAGCGTTGTTCCATTAAATTCATCTATACTTCAAGTTTCCACGTCTACTTAAAGTTTAACTTCTGTCACCTGACTGTGCCTTGTTTTTAAACTACATTCGTGGTGTGAACCAGTAGATGAATTTATATTTCAACATCATAATAATAGAGATTATTGTTCTAATTGTTTACTGTTTAACATTAGTATCAGAAGAAATACGATGATAATACATAATGGTAATTGTGTATCCCATCATATAGTTTTGGTAACATTTCAATGTATTAAGTGATAATGTGTTTTCATTTGAAAACTGACTACCTCATTGTTTATATGATTGTAGGTAGAAAATATATTGTGCTCTTGGCTTTATTCGATGGCTTGGTTTCATTATATATAAAATACAATGATTGTGCAACATTCATAATGTTCCCATACATTGGGCAAACTTTTATATCCAAAACAATGTTAAGGTAGTATCTACCATACTAGGTTAAGAGAAACTCAATATTTTAAGTTGGCTATATCTCGTTCATATCATTGTAGGAAAATATACATACCATGTACCTTGGAATTATCGAAGGTTCGGTTGCAAGGCATGCGCTATATGCTGATTGAGTGTATTATCATAGTGTATTACCATACGTTGAATTTGACTTATATGTATGCAATGATTTTGAAATCGGTGAATAATGATTTGAATGGCAACTGAACTATATGATCTCGACCCATATTACGTTAATATATTTCAATGCTACGTGTTTGACTCTCCTCCATGCATTTGGTGATATATAAGCTATTATCGAAACCCTACCAGGTTATTGTCTTTGCCTTCGGGCTCGTGTCCTAAGGGTGAAACCCTCCATGTCCGAATTTCGTAGTTGGGCACTGTAACAAAATGCAAGGTGTTGTGGTTCTGGTCTCGTGGTTTCATTCTGTGGCAGGATAAAGTCCTCGGCTCTGCTAATAGCGTCTGCTACAGTTTCATTGTTTCTCGGTCTCGTTGTTTTATTCTTTGTTTAAGTCCCATCTACCTACAGTCTCTCCCTGTCGCTGATGTGAGTATGAAACAGGGTTTTGTTACCTGTTTTATTCCATAGGTGGTTGTATAATTGGGTTTGGGGTGTACTTCTCGACTGGTTCAATCCCAGTTTAAGGGTTTCGTCTGGAAGGTTACCTGTCTCGGCTGTCAATAGAAAAGTTATGGAGGCTTTGCTTGCTCATCTAACTGACAAAGAAATGGGTTTTCTCTGCTTGTTCAACTTGTGGCTACCAGGTTGTCTACGGTTGCATTCCTCCAATGGCTCAGGTAAACTATTATCCATATTTTCACAGTTTAGGTTTTGCAATTATTGTTTAGATTTACATTTGTATTAACTACCCTCAGCATTCAATAATGTGACTAATATCTCTTGGAAATTGAATATTTGCAGGTAACGCGGCTCTGAAGGTGTACAGGGCTTCATCTCCAACGCTGGCTCCTCCGGGTAAGCCTGGTTATCCACGGATATCTCTCCCTTTGTTGGTTTTGTAGTTAGAGTTGAGTCTTGGAGGAAAACTCCTGTATAATGAGGTCGTTAATGTCTTTGTGACATGGGTGCAGTCACCTGTGTAAATTTGTTTTGTTTGTAATGGAAAGGGTTTGATACCCTGTTATGTTTATGAATAGCCATTCACGGCTCAGACTGTATGAGGCCAGGGTTTCTATTATTGTAATTGTATTTGCTAGGTGTAGGGTTCTGTCCACGCTGTATGAATTAATATTTAATATAATATTGGGCCTGTCATGGCCGTGTTTAAATTTTGTGTTTTGTTAAATGAATAGAGTGTTTAAGATATAAGGTTGTTTTGAGTTCTTCGATACCTGAACGGACTGATAACTCTACTGTAATGAAACTATGTAACTATCTCTCTGCGTTTTCTTTGATTTTGAATGTTTACTAAAAGAATGTGGATGTTTTTCGATCATAACTGTAATAGTTAATTAGCATAGGGTGATTTTAGTAAGTTGGGGTTCTGTTTTATGTTCAAAACATATATATGGAAATGTTAAATTCGGTGGTGACTGGAAACGAATTGTAACAATTTTAGTTCTTATATAATTATCGAATTTAACTGTGGATAAAATATATGTATAACTAGGTATAAAATCTCCTGTAGGTTTTGTCTGTCATATGCATTTCTTTTGCTTTGTTTTCAGTCTGTCGAATTAATGTTGTAAGGCTACGACCGTGTAGGGTTTGTGGACTACTCTAAGAGAGAATATTTATAATGAAATAATTATTAATATAGTGAATAATTATGAGGGTTGGTATCAACCAATAAAGGTTGCGTTCGTTGACAGTTTCTCTGTGTGTTAATATGTTTGTTTAGAAGTAGGAAATTCTTCAACAGTGCTTGTGTATTACATGTATATGAGTTTGATAACGAACAGAATTCTAGGCCTGTAAAATTGTTTAAAGAAACATTGAAGTCTCTTGAGTCTTGGCTTCGAGCCAGTCAATACGTTTGTCTTGTTTAAAACAACTCTGTTATGATAACATGGCTATTAAATTATAATACTAGGTTTGAAGGGAATAATAATCTACAGTTCTAGGTGTTTGTATTTGAATACTATGTTATTGAATAAGATTATATGGAAGTTTTTAAACAATAAAATATTGTTGCAATCACACCCTTTGGTTGGTCGATAGCTGTCAATAATATACTGAGTATAAATAATATAATGAGATGAGTTTGGTTTGTCTGTTAGCTCGATACAAAGACTAACCTGTATCTATAGTTGACAGAAATAAGAAGCAGATAAAACTGGTACATTGCTCTAATAGGAACTATCTTACAGTAAAACTAAGATCTATCTATATCTGTTCTTATGATTGTTTAATAAATATAATTCTGGAATAACTATTGTTTAATGTTCTATCTATTATTTAACTATTAACAGAAATTCTAAAAATACATAAACATGGTATTTGATAACTGTAACAGTAACAAATATGTTCTGCATAGGATACTTACTCTATTTAAATGATAATAGGAAAAATTCTAAAACATCTGAGTTTCTGAAATTTATACCAAAAGAAAATACAGAAAGGCTGATCTACTGAAATAGAATACAGTCAAACACAGTTGAAATAGTCTATTCCATGTGAAAATTAATTAAACTAATAGCAGGAAGAGTGACAGAACCTGTAGCTATGGTAGACAATAACAGCGATGGGAGGCTGTTCCTCCCTACCAATTCCTGGAGAGTGCCCAGACAGCACTTCTCAGGACCCCCGAGCTTGCTCTGGTCTAACTGGCTGGAATCTAGGTATAGCCAACAATTCCCTCAGCCCAAGCAGTTATACTGGAACCAAGTTACTGCAACTTCCTGACTCAAAACACTTCCTTACTGATTTTCCCACTTCCTCAATGGGACTCCTGAATAGAATTCACCTGAATGTATTCTCCCTCTAGAACAATTGCTGAACCCCCAGCTCAGTTCATTGAGTAGTATTTAAAAGATTGCCTAGGTCTTAGTTGGGCTAACTGTCATTAATGAGCCACCTGCTCAGATTCCACTTTCTTGGGGAATCATGACCCCAAAATATAGGGAAGTTGCCACCTGCAACTCAGGAAGTGTTTGAGGATGCTGCCACTTGTCTTTTGTCCTTCCACCTAATTCCATCCACCAGTTAGACCAGTAACCTCTTTTAACAGCTCTCCCATGCTGTTGTCTCCATAATTTATTTATTAATAATAATTATTCTAAATTTACATTCCATTTCTGGAGACTCTGCTGAGTCATCCATTCCAACTTAGCATTAAATTTAACATAATGTCTCAGGAATATTAAAAATAATTACATTATTTTAATAAAATTGGGGTATGTGACAACTTCATAGGATCCCTCACTAAAATTTGCCAAATTGGCACTGTGAGAGAGTACTAAACTGAATTTGAGAAACTAGCCAACCACACTGAAGGCTTACCTGATGACTTCTACTGGAGTTGTTTTATCAGTGGTCTAAAGGATGCAATCCGCTCTAAGGTCAAAATTTTCTGTCCCAACACAATGATGGAAACCCTGGGATTGGTTAAGTTGGCAGAAGACAAGATTGCATCCCAATAGCGCTCCAAACCCACTTTTGTTCCCTTCCGAAATATGGGTTCTCAATGACCTCCCATCCTACCAGCTCCTTGACTAACTCCTATCAAGCATTTGTTTAAACCGAGATGCAGGCACACAGAGAAAAAGGGCTTTGTTATAATTGTGATGAGAAACTCACTCGGGAACATAGATGTGTTCAGCAAAAGCTCTATCTCTTGGATATGGATTCTCTGCCTGCCTCTGAAATTGGTGAAGAAGCTCTAGATACAATGGATGCTTAGGTTGACATTCCGGAGCTGCCTAATGACTTTCCGTCTCAAGATGACTAGCCTGAGATATCTCTCCATGCTTTAGCTGGAATCACCACCACACAAACCATGTGGGTTAGGGGTTACTTCAAGAAGCTTCCTCTTACAATACTCATTGATTATAGTCGCACTCATAATTTCATTGACCCTCGGATCGCCAAGCAGGATTATTTTTTTATCCATCCTTGCTCCAACTTTGAAGTCATGGTTGCTAATGGGGGCACCTTACCTTGCAAAGGGAAGTGTCGTAATGTGCGTATCTCTATGGGATATTATAACCAATGCTTTGACATGTTTTCCTTGACCTTAGGCGGATGTGATGTGGTTTTGGGCGCTCAATGGCTACGCACACTTGGCCCCATCTTATGGGATTTTGCTGAACTTTGGATGTAGTTTTCCCCCAATGGACAAAAACACACATTGACAGGATTACAACCAGGGTCTCTCAGTATCATCAGTTCACATCACATGGAAAAAATCCTTAAGAAAAATTCACATGGTGTCATCGCTCCGATCCATTCCATTCAAATGCAACCATCAGCGGTCTCCACTACTCCTTTGGATCTACAACAAATTCTTGATCGATATACAGGTGTCTTTGTTGAAACAGTGGGATTGCCACCTTCAAGGCCAGAGGACCATCGTATTCAAATCCTTCCTGGAAGCATTCCTCCCAACATCAAGCCCTATCACTATGTTGATGTATATGTAACTTCGGAATGTATTTCATCTATGTATTTCATATATATTTATTGTACCCTTATTAGAGATGTGTTATTCCTCTATAAGGAAGTGTCGTCATGTGGATTGACAAGTGTCGCTAGTGTGTGTACTTGCCGATGGGTTATTAGACCACCATGTGTGGGGTCGGCCCTGAAATATATATATTATATTGTGGATGTGCCTAGCTAGACAAGTCGGCCCCATAAGGTCACTGGGAAAACAGGTTAGTATAAATAGAGATCAGGAGATCTCTATTGATATCATTCGGAAAGTTATCTCTCTCTCACTCAGAGAGTGGCACACTAGTGAGGAGGAGGATCATTTGCTTCTAGGAGACTATCTCAAGTGTATTTTGGTTGTACTTTGGTTGATCCATTGCTCTCTCTATCTCTGAGGAAGTTGTGGAGTTTTTCACCTTAGGGTTTTCCCCACGAAAACTCTGTGTCTCTTGTCTCTCATGATTTTGATTCTTGTGATGTTTGTCATGCTTATTTTGATTGTTATGCATTGATATACTGTATATTTTATTCTCTCAGTGAAGATCCTAGAGTATTGTGAATTAATGCTAAAAATTTAACATGGTATCAGAGCTAACCTGAGAAGAAGACATTTTGCAGTGACGGAAACTTGAGTTTCTTGTTTATTGGGTTTCTCTCCATAGATTTTGGAAAAGCAGTATAGTAGATTGACTCTACTCATCAAGGAGAATCTATCTGTCCAATCAGAATTCAATTCTAAGCATTTTCAGATTTGGCCCTAGAAATTAGGGCTTCCACAAAAATAGGAATTTCTAAAATCTTAAGACATAGCTGGAAGCTCCTTGCAAAAATCGAAGTTTAGAGCTTTGGATCAAGATTTTTGGCTGGGTAGATCTCCAGGAAACTCAAACCCTAATTCAGGGCTCTCCCTAGTGAACCCGAGAGGACAAAAAGGCAAATCTAAAGGGTAAAGCTTTGCTGATCTCAAATTTTGAATACACCAGGCCGATCAGCTCATCAAGGCGCATCTTTCTATCCTTTCAGAAACTTGAAATTCACATTTTGAATTTTTAGGTTTTTTTTGGACAAACCCTAATCCGGGACCAGATCCAGGTTTCAGCATTTCAAGTGGTAAGACCTAAATCTTTTCTATTTCCATTTGAAGTACTCTTTAAGATGTCTCACAACACCAAGCTTGAGGATAAGATTGAAGGAGTTGATAACTTCCGAGCTTGGAAGTATAGGATTGGGTTAATCCTGGAAGAGAATGAGTTGGACTCATATGTAAAAGAAGACATCCCTATCCCAGAGGATGAAGAGGCTAAAGTATTGCATAAGAAGAACTTGGTCAAGGCAAAGAGAATCATTGTTGATTCTATCAAAGACCATATCATACCCCATGTGTCTTCTCTAAAGACACCCAAGGAGATGTTTGACTCTTTGACCAAGCTATTTGAAGGGAAGAACATAAATCGGAAGATGACCCTGCAGAACTAATTGAAAGGAGTAAAGTTTTAGAATGGAGAAACCATTCAATCTTATTTTTCAAGGGTCTCCCAGATCAAGGAACAACTAGAAGAAGTGGATGAAATGGTGGAGAATGGTGAAGTGGTGATGACCACTCTAAATGGCCTACCCAGGTCATGGGATTCCTTTATTCAAGGAATTTGTGCAAGGAAGAAGTTGATCTCCTTCAACAGATTGTGGGAATAATGCTCTCAAGAAGAAGCTAGGCTTGTGGCCCAAGAAGAAAAGATGGGAAATGAAGATCAAGCTCTCACAACACATGCCAGGAAAGGCAAGTCCAAGAAGGAATCATCCCATAACAGAATATTCTCACACCACCATTATCATAAAGATAAGAAAGATCTCAGATGCTTCAATTGCAATGAGAAGGGACACTTTGCTTCAGATTGTCCCAAGAAGAAGAAAGACAACAACAACAACTTCAATAAGAAGAAGAAGAATAACAAAAGAAGATATCATGCTCATGCTGCCGAAGATGATGAAACCCCAAAGAAGAAGGCTAGGGCAGAAAGTGATAGTGATGATGACTCATCAAGTAAAGAAGAGTATGTTCTAATTTCCGCTCTCACAGGTACTATCTCCTATGGTTGTAATGATTGGTTGATTGACAGCGGGGCTTCCAAACACATGAATGGGTTTAAGGAATCTTTTGTGAATCTATCTGAACATGAATCAACTCATAAGGTGAAACTTGGGGATGATTATCAATACCCGATCAAAGAAAGTGGTGAAGCCTCCTACAACCTATATTCTGGAAAATCTTTGAAGATGAAAGAAGTCCTTTATGTACCTAGGCTCAAGAAGAACTTACTCTCCATCTCTGCATTGGATGCAAAAGGTATGAGGGTTGTATTTTTGGATGGCCAAGTCCTAATGTGGCCAGAGGGAAAGAACATAGATGATGCAATAATGATTGGAGAGCAAGAGGGAGGTTTGTATAAATTGAAGGGACAACCTTAACATGCCATGGTACATGAATCCATGGACCCAAGTGAACGTTGGCATAGAAGACTTGCTCATATGCACTATAGGGCACTTCCAATTGCAAGAAAGGTTGTAGAGGGTCTTCCTGAAATCAATATCAAACATGAAAGTGTTTGCAAAGGATGTGCAAAAGGTAAGAACATTAAGAAGGCTTTTCTAAGCAGTGAAATCAAGGCAAAAGATATCCTGGAAATCATCCACTCAGATGTATGTGGTCCTATGTCATCCAGTTCCCTGAGTGGGTATGTTTACTATGGTATACTTCTTGAAGAACAAAGATGAGGTGTTTGATAAATTAAAGGAATTCAAAACCTTGATGGAGAATCAAACTGATAGGAAGATCAAAACATTCAGATCTGACAATGGTGGAGAATTCACCTCAGGTGACTTCAAGAAGCTTTGTAGTGATTCAGGGATTAAGAGGGAGTTGATTGCTCCTTATAATCCTCAACAAAATGGAGTTGCAGAAAGGAAGAACAGAACAATCATGGAAGCAGCAAGGGCAATGCTGCATGACCAGGATCTACCTATGCATCTATGGGCAGAAGCAGCTAGAACAACTGTATATGTGCAGAACAGAACACCCCAAAAGATATTGGACAACAAGACACCAGAAGAAGTCTTTTCTAGTAAGAAACCTAAAGTCAGCCATCTCATAATATTTGGTTGTCCAGTATACACTCATGTCCCAAAGGAAAAGAGGACTAAACTAGATCCTTCAAGAAAGAAGGGTATCTTTGTGGGTTACAGTGAAAGCTCGAAGGCTTACAGAATATACTTTCCAGGGTTCAAGAAGATTGATGTCAGCAAGAATGAATATAAGTTCAAGGACAGGTAATCCAAGAAGCAAAGATCAAGAGGGAGCACACTCTAGCAGCTCCCGCAAGGATGCAGATTTTCAAAGGGAGTTGACCATCTTCCTACATTCCACAATAGAAAGGTGTAGAAGAAGCTACTTCAGTAGCTCCTACTAGGAAGCAAAGACTCAGAGGTATTCCACCCAACAAACAAACAAAGATAAGTATTTCAATTATCATTTCTTGCCTATTTTGTTTGTTTAAATAATATTATGCTTATGTTCCTAGACTTAGGAGATGTATTGTGCATATTAGAATGATTGCATTAATGAACAGTATACTACTAATATGCATGTGATGGGTAAGTGTCCTATGGCACTGTACAACATTCCAGTGCTACTTATCTAGAATGAAACCTCTTTGTTGACATGTTGGGAGTAGTGCAAACTCTTAACAATGTTCTGGTAGAGACTGGAAGGCATCTAGAAACTTGTGGAACATGGATAAATGTTGTATTGAAGCATTGGCTAAGATAACTACATGACTGCATGACATATTTCTTTATGTGTAAAGAATTTGTTCTGAAAATTATGAGATGTTTCTAATCATGCAATTTAACTTGTTTTGTAGGAAAGACCGTATATCTTCACCTACAAAAGGACTACAACAACAAATATATCTATTGAAGATATTGAAGATATTGAAGTTTCCAGGATCTGGGATGAAGAAATGGAATGCCATGATCCATCAATCATGAAGAAGATGTTTGGGATGCAGTCCCAAGACCTGACAAGGAGTCACATGTGTGCAAATTGAAGAAAGCCTTATATGGCTTGTAGCAAGCTCCCATAACTTGGTGTGATACAAAGAGGAAGCTTGCTGCCGAGTTCGATATGAAAGATTTGGCAATGATGCATTATTTCCTAGGTATGGAGGTGTGGCAGAGTACAGGTGGGATCTTCCTTGGTCAAGGGAAGTACATACTAGATATATTGAAGAGATTCGGGATGATGGATTGCAAGGCCTTGGACACACCTATGGCATCGCATCTGAGGCTTCTATGTGATGCTTCATCTGAGCCGGTTGATCTCTCTATGTATCATCAGATGATTGGGTCCTTGATGTACCTGACGAACATGAGACCAGATATTTTCTTTGCGGTGAACACATTGATTCAGTTCCTGACAGATCCGAGGAGTGTTCATCTGGTTGCTGTAAAGCATGTTCTGAGGTACCTGAAGGGTACAGTGGATTATGGGCTCAAGTATGAGGCGAATCAAAAGTTTAACCTGCAGGGTTATGTTGATTTAGATTGGGCTGGCAGTGCTGTAGATAGGAAGAGCACATATGGGTGCTACTTCATTATGGGATCAGGTGTGATCTCTTGGTTTAGCAGGAAGCAGTCCTGTGTAGCACTAAGTACAGCTAAGGCAGAGTATGTTGCATCCTGTTCAACTAGTTGTGAGGCAGTATGGCTACGGAAGCTACTGTCTGAATTATTTGATCTCTCGTTGGATGCTACTGGTATCTTCTGTGATAACCAGAGTTGTGTGAAGCTATCCGAGAACCCAGTGTTTCATGACAGGTCGAAACACATAGAGATCAAATATCACTATATCAGGGATATGGTGCAGAGAGGAGCTGTGAAGCTCCTGTATGTTGCGACGGAGGAGCGGATTGCAGATGTGCTGACGAAGCCACTAGCCAGGGTGAAGTTCGAGTACTTCAGAGAGAGGCTTGGTGTTCTTCGGATTGATGACACTTCAAGGAAGAAGTGATGGACACATTTGCTGAAGCCATTCCAAGCATGTTGGAAGGAGGATCCTTCACATGGCTGTGGATGTAAGCGCTGGATGATGAGCATCAGGATGATGTTTTGGTATCTTCTTTGTATGATCAGTTGGATCATTTTTATATGTATGTACGCATCATGTTGGATGCTGGATATGATCACTTGGATCATTTATATGTATGTACGCATCATGTTGGATGCTGTATATGATCGGTTGGATCATGTGTATGTATTTTGTATAAGCATCATGTTGGATGCTTGGACCATGTATCTGTATATGTATCAGGTGGATACATTGTATGATCAGGTAGATCATGTATGTTGATATGTATCATGTATTTATATTTGTATCAGGTGGATACACTGTGTGATCAGGTGGATCATGTATGATGATATGTATCAGGTAGATACTTGGTATGCATCAGGTAGATGCATTGTATGATCAGGATGATCATGGATGGCAAGCTTCAGGATGTTGCTCCAGATGACATGCAGCAGGATGTTGCAGTGATGATGATCAGGATGATCATGTGTACATTAGGATGATGTATGGTGAGTATCAGGTTGATACTTGTGGCCGTGGAACAGGTTGTGCAGATAAGCATGTAATTTGTGCCCTGGGAGATTTGCAAATAGTCTTTCGAGGTTTTGCCTATGGAATGTAATTTGTACCCTGGGATATCTGGCAAATGCTCTTTCGAGGTTTTTCTTGGGAGGACATATAATTTGTTCCCTGGGAGATCTGCAGATAGTCTTTCGAGATTTTTCCTATGGCATGTAATTTGTGCCCTGGGATATCTGGCAGATTCTCTTTCGAGGTTTTGTCCTATGGCATGTAATTTTTGCCCTGGGAGATCCGATAGGTTGAGCCGTGTGCTCGTAATCAGTCCTGGGATGCTCTTTCGATGTTTTTCCATGACCACATGTAATTTGTGCCCTGGGAGATCCGATAGGTTGAGCCTTGTGCTTGTAATCAGTCCTAGGATGCTCTTTCGAAGTTTTGTGGTGACCACATGTAATTTGTGCCCTGGGAGATTCGATAGGTTGATCCTTGTGCTCGTAATCAGTCCTGGGATTCTCTTTTGAGGTTTTGTGGTGGGGTCACATGTAATAAGTCCTGGAGATCTAGATAGGATGAAAAAGGCCTCAGATGCTCTTTAGAGTTCTTGCTAGTCAAGAGACTCTTTTAAGGTTTTGTGACACATGTAATAAGTCCTAATATTTCCACAGTATGGCCAGTGATGACGAAGACCTGCAGGTGGTGGGCCTACATCCAGTATGAAAAAGGATTGGCTCTGCAGAACTTCCTATGACGAGTAGAGTCAGAGATTGGTTGAGATAGCAACAGCAGCGACGATGATGATGACGATGCATTGATGACGATGATCCTGAGAAGAAGACTTGTCTAGCAGATTTGTGTCGAGAAATACCTTCCTAGTTAAGAGGGAGTGTTGATGTATATGTAACTTCGGAATGTATTTCATCTATGTATTTCATATATATTTATTGTACCCTTATTAGAGATGTGTTATTCCTCTATAAGGAAGTGTCGTCATGTGGATTGACAAGTGTCGCAAGTGTGTGTACTTGTCGATGGGTTATTAGACCACCATGTGTGGGGTCGGCCCTGAAATATATATATTATATTGTGGATGTACCTAGCTAGACAAGTCGACCCCATAAGGTCACTGGAAAAACAGGTTAGTATAAATAGAGATAAGGAGATCTCTATTTATATCATTCGGAAAGTTATCTCTCTCTCACTCAGAAAGTGGTGCACTAGTAAGGAGGAGGATCATCTGCTTCTAGGAGACTATCTCAAGTGTATTTTGGTTGTACTTTGGTTGAGCCATTGCTCTCTCTATCTCTGAGGAAGTTGTGGGGTTTTTCACCTTAGGGTTTTCCCCACGGAAACTCTGTGTCTCTTGTCTCTCATGCTTTTGATTCTTGTGATGCTTGTCATGCTTATTGTGATTGTTATGCATTGATATACTGTATATGTTATTCTCTCAGTGAAGATCCTAGAGTATTGTGAATTAATGCTCAAAATTTAACACGCTACCCATTTCACCAAAAAACAGAGATTGAAATGCTTGTTCGGGACTTACTAAAGCAAGGTATTATTCGCCCAAGCACTAGTTCCTTTTCTTCACCATTTCTTCTTGTCCACAAAAAGGATTGGTCATGGAACCTCTGCATTGACTTCCGAGCACTTAATCACCTCACTATCAAGGATAAGTTTCCAATTCCTGTTGTTGATGAGCTTCATGGTGCTCAATTTTTCTACAAGTTGGATCTTTGTTCTGGGTATCATCAAATTCAGGTTCATGAGGATGATATCCCTAAAACAGCTTTCTACACACATGATGGCCACTATGATTTTTTGGTCATGCCATTTGGACTCACTAATGCTCCTTCCACATTCTAGGCCTTGATGAATAAAATATTTCAGCCCTACTTGCAGAAATTCATTATGGTATTCTTTGATGATATCCTCATCTATAGTAAAACATGGGCTGAACATCTCCAACATCTGGATCTTGTCAAGAAACTTTTCTCTGACCATCATCTCCACGCCAAATATTCTAAATGTGTTTTGGGGCAGAAGGAAGTCGAGTATCTTGGGAACATTATCTCAGCACAAGGGGTTCGCGTGGATCCTGCCAAAATCGCTGCCATGACCAATTGGCCGCATCCTCAGACACTCAAGAGCCTTCGTGGTTTTTTGGGATTGATTGGCTACTACCGCAAGTTTGTCAAGGATTATGGGAATATTACAGCTCCATTAACTGCTCTATTGAAAAAAGATGCTTTTACATGGAGACATGCTACTGACCGTGCATTTGACAAACTAAAACAAGCTATGTGTACTGCACCTATTCTAGCTATGCCTGATTTTTCCAAGCCCTTCACTATTGAGAGTGATGCTTGCGGAAATGGAGTTGGTGTTGTTGTCCTTCAAGATGAACACCCCATTGCGTTCACCATCAAATCCCTTTCCGGTAATAATTTAGCTACCTCTACATATGAGAAGGAAATGATGGTTATTTTGCATGCAGTATAGAAGTGGCGACCATACCTATTAGGGAATCATTTATGCATCAAGACTGATCACCAGAGTCTGAAATATTTCCTGGAACAACATGTATCCTCCCCAGCACAACAGAAATGGGTTAGCAAATTCATGGGTTATGACTATGAGATCACTTACAAGAAGGGTAAGGACAATATTGTGGCGGATGCTCTTTCTCTCACATTTGAGGTCCAAGGTTCTCTTTCAACTAATTCTATGCCTGTTCCAAATTGGTTGCAATCTATTCAACAGGGCTATGCTATTGACTCTTCATTATCTCAAATCATCCAACGCTTGGCCAACAACCCTTCTGCTATACCACATTACTCTTGGGATGGTACTTCCCTGAGATACAAGGGTCGTCTGGTGCTTCCTTAGAGCACAGATCTTCAACAAGTTGTCTTCTATGAACTCCATGCTTCTCCATCGGCAAGGCATTCTGGGTTCCTCAAAACGTATGAGCAGGCATGACGTAACTTCTTTTGGGAGGGCATGAAAAGGACAATTCGACATATGGTGGTTGAATGTGATACCTGCCAGTGCAATAAGGGTGAAATGACACTCCTTCCAGGATTGGTTGAACCCTTCCCCATACCTACACAGATTTGGACAGATATTTCTACATATTTCAATGAATGGCTCCCTAAATCTGGAGGGAAGACAGTGATTTTGGTTGTGGTTGATTGCCTCTCCAAATATAGTCATTTTTCTGCTCTCAACCATCCCTATACAACCTCCTTAGTTGCTCAAATTTTCCTAGACCATATCTTTCGTCTTCATGGCATCCCTTCTTCCATTGTCTCGGATCATGATGCAACTTTCACCAGTCATTTTTGGACAAAACTATTTCACCACACTGGCACCAAACTGAAGATGAGTTCAGGGTTTCACCCCCAAACAGATGGTCATACTAAAATTATCAATAAATGCTTGGAAACTTATCTTCGTTGCTTCACCTCTGAACAACAACATCAGTGGGAAAAGTGTCTCCCTCTCGTTGAATGGTGGTACAATACCTCTTACCACACTGCCTCTAAAATGACCCCATATGAAGCAGTCTATGGCCAGGCACTGCCAGTTCTTCTTCCATACACCCCCAACAGTTCACCAGTTCAGGCAGTTGACACAGCCCTTCGAAACCGCAATCAGATTCTTCGCATTTTGTGGGACAATCTTCACATGGCAAGAAATCGCATGAAGCAACAAGCCGATCAGCACCATTCTGAGCGCACTTTTCAAGCAAGTGATATGGTTTTTCTTCGTCTCTAGTCATACAAGCAATCCTCCCTGAAACTCAAAGGGCGTCATAAGCTTGCTCCAAATTTTTATGGGCCATATCGGATTCTTTAGAAGATTGGGTCCATTGCTTATAAATTGGAACTTCCTCCTCCTTCCTGCATTCATCCAGTATTTCATGTCTCTTGTCTGAAGAAAGTTCTTGGCACCAACATCAGAGGACAAAATATTTTACCCGAACTGGATAATGAAGGATCCATCCTTTTGGAGTCGGAGGCCATCCTCAATAAGCGCACTCGTCAACTTTAATCTTGCTCTATCACAGAGGTCTTAATTCAGTGGCACGGCATGCAACCAGAGGTTGCTACATGGGAACCACTCCTTCAGATTCAACAACAATTTCCACATCTAAAGCTTTGAGGACAAATCTTTTTCTAAGGGGGAGGGGATGTTAGGAACCCATGTCTTTAATTTGTTAGTATATTGTTGTTGGACACATATGCTTTGTAAGTTTTCCTGTAGTATTTGATGATCCATAGTTTGTGTTATTGTTGTTTGGCACATATGCTTTGTAAGTCACCCGTAGTATTGTTGATCCATAGTTTGTATTGGCCCATGGTTTTGACCCATAGTATTGGCACCTAGACTTAGTATATAAGTGTGTGTTGAGGCCTATGAAGGCATTGTCAAGTTATTTTGTATTGAGCTTGCTCAAAGGAGGTTGCCCCCTCAAAGTGGCCTCCGATCAATAAAAATATTATGTGATCTGATATATCGTGTATTCATCAATTAATTGTTGCAGGTTCTTCTAATAAAACCCTAGCTCCAGAGATGGCACAATAGCACTATTTACGAGACTTCGAGGTATGGTTTGGGGGGTCTGTTGGCCCGGTTTTGCAACCAGGCTTAGTGCTATGGGCACCTGCTAACTAGTAGCAGCAGTTTCAATAGAAATAAATAACAATCTAATCTAAACTAAACTAATCATGGATCTATGCAATAATTCATGCAAATAGTGTAAACATTTAAAGAACAAGAACAAGAAAATATATAAAAATGAATTCGTATTAAAAAATGGGGGGGGCAAGCAAGTGCTTGCGATAATACCTTCAATGGTGAAGGTTGATGTTGAGCAACTCCCAAGATGAGTAGCTCCAAACTCCAAGAGGTCTCCTTCTCCAAGGTTGCTTCAAAGGCTAAAATTCTCAAGGGAGATTTCAGCAGCATAAGGATGAGATAATGGATGGATGTGAAATGAGGAGCCCCTACCACCTTTTTATAGGTTTTGGTGGTGGGGAATACCATTTGTGGTTTTGTGGAAACCAAATGGTATTGACCAACATGGTTTAGGTACTTTTCCCTTCTTTTTCCTTTTTTGAATAAAATTAATATTTTTATTCCCTTTTTAATATTTTTGGGAATTTGGACCATTTTTTAGGGTTTTTTATGCTTTTCAGGAAAAATAATCTTTTTTAATGGAAAAAAGGGGTGTACTCAGGTCTTTTGGTGACCTTTTGTTGGTTTCAGAGGCTCCGATGGTGAAAAAGTGGACAAATGGGTCATGTGAATAGGGAAATGAGCTAGTGAGCACTTTTTAGGTGTTAACAGATTGCCCCCTGATGTGTGAGGGTAGGAGCTCATCGTATGGCCGATAGACATCATAGTTCTTTTGTCTTTTTTCAGGGGTTTGGGAAGGAGAAGAGACCGATTGGAGACTGGAGCCATGGCCCTTGGAAGCTGCAAGAAACAAAAAATATTACATGGCCTCAATATGAATGAGGTATAATCTCTGATAATGGACGAGGCGGGCAATTCCATGCTCGTATCAAGACATATACATAACAATTAGTCCCAAGAAGGGGGATCTAATACATAAAGAATCTACTGGTACACCATAATGGTCCAGGGGGGACATTATTTTGGGATGTACTCCTGATCATAACGGATCTCAATAACTGATACACTGGAATAATTGAGGAACTGTTGAAACTGAAGGTGTTCAACATCTGTAGGTACTCAAAGACTATGAGTCATCTCTGAGAAATAATGTAACTGTATACTCAAGGGAGTATGAAACTGGGGTAAATCTGAATACTGTCGCCATGCGCAACCCGGATATCTATAGAAAAAGTGTAACTGGTGTTATCCATAGGAAGACTCTCAAATGTGGAGGAGTCAGGAGGTATCCGGGGTCTTCGACTAATAAGTGAAACGGACGAATACCCTGTGCGAGTCTCAACGATGCAATCAAGGTGTTGAAGTCGAGCATGTGAGAAACAACCATTTGGAGAGGCACTGAAGATTCCTCTCGAAATGATTCGTAGGCACTCATCATAAATGGTGATGAGTCCAAGACACAGGGACCTCTAGGTCTATCCTCTGGAATCAATGTTGTTGTCTTCGACAGAGGGAGACCAGCAACTAACAAGGCAATGATGTTTCCTTGATAGGAGCACGAGGTGTAAAACTGAAGTGTTGTAGTACTGATGGTAGGACTGACATACTTGTGGGAATGGGAAATAACTGGGTCCAAAAATGGGTAGACTCAAACTTCCTTTGTTCAGAGCATGATGACATGGTTGACCTGGCAGCGTGGGGAACTGACTTGTAGGTGTGGGGATCATTACTTTGACTGAATGGTATATATTGACTCTGGGGGGGGGGGGACGAGCTGATAGGTGCCGTCGAGGGATTATCAAGGTGACATACTGCAGAATACTCTGAACAAAGGCGACCAAAATGGGGAAACTGCCTGATGAGTAGATGTGATCTGTCGTGGCGCGAAGAGGCACCATTGATTCCTTCTTCGTAGTTTTAATGAGCTCCAAGAAGGGATAAAAGTGTGCTCTGAAATGGTACGGTCTTGTGGATTTTGTGAGCCCAGGACGGCTCATGCTCATGGTTGCTTTCATGTTTAGAGAGTCTGAAAACGGTAAGTGGACTCTATTGGTGTTTCTTTTTCGTAAGTTTAGTCTCCAAGGCCCGAAAAAGCATAAAATGATGCGGATGGAGAACTCTTCTAGCCGATGTGACTAGAGTATACCTTTTTCGTAATTAGTCTACAAGGTCCTGAAAAGGGGTAAACTTATACCAGGTAGACGCCCTTTCAGATACGTTTAACGAGCATGAAAGGAAACAAGGTTGCTCGGCAATCTTTTCATTGTTTTAAGAGTCAAAAAGAGCTTAACAGAAACTCCCTAAGTGCCTTTTTTCCTAAAAGGGGTTGCTCAGCCCGAAAAAGGGGTAAAATTATACCAAACAAAAATGGATAGATGGGAGCGAGAAAAGGTCTCAAGCGTCATCATGTGTGTGGGATACTGGATCCGGTGACATAAAGATTGTCAAAAGGGGGCTGCGGCTTTATGGCACGCCAACCGAGGTAATGAGAGGGCATTTTGAAAAATGGCCGAAAAGTATGGGTGTGAGAGCGAGAAATGATCTCAAGCATCATCACAAGCACGGGAAACTGAATCCGGCGATATAAAGATGGTCAACCATGGAGAATGGCAGATGTGGCACGCAAACCGAGGCGACGAGGGGGCATGGAAAAAATGCCCAAAAAATCTGTATGTGAGAGCGAGAAATGATCTCAAGCGTCATCACGAGCGCGGAAAACTGAATCCGATGATATAAGGCTTCTCCAAAACGAAGAACGACCAATGTGGCACGCAAACCGAGGCAACAAGGTGTCGGGACAAAATGTTGATATTGGTCCTGGTGAGAGCGAGAAATGATCTCAAGCATCATCACGGGCACAGAAATATGAATCCGACAGTGCAAATGGTGCAAAAAACGGAGGTCATAAGGACTCCGGAATGGTCAAAGCAAATAACTAGGTTAAAAAATTGCTACAAATAAAGGTGAGCCCACCAAGCCAATGATGTAGTGGTGGGGAGAAATGATGACCCATGGGGGGAAATACTATCTGCATAAAATCAACTCAAATATACAAGTGATACGTGACCTCAAAAATGGTTGAGATCACGAATATGAAAAAGTGAGCAGGGTTAATGACCTGCCCCAATGCTATGTGCATGGGGTTTGTGATTGTGGATCACATATGTGTTGGTTTGAACGATGGGCTCATTGAGGTGTTGAGATAGAGATGATGGGGAAGGTTCAAAATGATTGATCATGCCCCCTATCCCGGGGTCGAGGTAATCTATTATGACCCCTAACTCAGAGGTGTCAATGTGGTGCAGATGTTGTCTCAGAGAGAGATCAATAGGGCATTGAGCAACTGCTAGTAGGGTGTTATACCATGAGGCTGTGGGTTGTGGTGGCATACTGAAGTGATGATATGATGATGGGGAATTCCCTTTGTGGGGTGGATGCCCCCAGTATCTCCGACGAGAATCACGATGATGATGAGTAAGCAAGGTTTTGGGCCTGCCCCCATGTTGTGGACATGTGGTTTCCTCGTTGATTTGAAAGGGTTGAACATGTGTGTCTAAGGGATCAATTGAAGGGGCCGACCGGACAGAGGGGTATCCAGTGGAAACCGTGTAAATGGTGTTAATCTCTCCGGATGAGGATGATGCGGGAGGGTAGATCTCCTCGATAGTAGGGGGTGCCGTCTCAAGGTCCAAATTGTTCATCTCGTAGAGGGATGCTTTGTAATCTGGGATGTCAGGACAGTTATGGGAGTAGTGGCCGTAAATACCGCATATCGCACATGGGTGGTTGGTACGCAGTGATTTATCACGAGGCGTGGGGTTTGGATCTAGTTTGACCACCGGGATGTTGGGGTCGTCATCCAACATTTGCATGTGTTCCTGCAATGCAGGTAACTGCGGACACTGATGTCTTGGATGGCCTAACTCATCACATAGCGAGCATTTTGGAGGAGCACGGAATACGGGGGGAGGTTTAACCGCCTTAGGTGGGGGTACCGCAGTGTATGGTTGTAGGCCTCTGCCCCCAGTGGGCCTGATGAGTAGAGGTGGATTCGTCGATGACGAAGGAGTAGTGATACCGGGAGGTGGTTGGGTAGAAGTGACGATGGGTTGCACCGGCTGCAGGATGACATTTGGTGTCGGCGGGGGAATGGGAGGCGAAATATACCACACGGGTAATCCCAATGTTAACCTGGGGAGGCTGAGGGTAGCCATAACCGGGGTGCTTACTACACCCAAAGGAGGAAATAGAAAGGGGATTGTGTGGATGGGTGTAACCCCAATGTGACTAGGGACCAATGGTGGTTTGGGTAACAAAGGTGGTTGATTACCGGGTGTTGGTGTATTCTGTGAAAGAGTACAGAGGTTCGCAACGTGGGTCTCCGGTGACGGTGGTGGAATGGCATGGAATGTAGAGGTCATCGGCGCCTTAGAGTAAAGTCCGGGTCCTACTGAGGAAATGAATGAGGTAGTTGCACCACAAACAAGTTGTTCAACCATGGGGAGAACATTTTCAGGTGTGGTGGGGGCCTTGGGATCGTAATAGGTGAGGTGGTCGACCTTGACCACGCGTCCCTCATGGGGGAACTGCATGGTGCGAAATACGGATGAGGCAACAGCTCGCATGGCATACATGTAGCTGCGACCAAGTAAAAGGTTATAGTCTAGTTGGGCATTGATGACCTCAATGTCAATGAGCACGGTTTTACCCGCCAGCTGGACAGGGACATTGGCTAAAAGACCTTGGGGTTGTGCCGAACGACCGTCATAGGCTCGCAACGCAGTGGTGGACTGCTGGAGAGTAGGGGATCCCAACTTCTGCCAAATGAATGTGGACATGACGCATGTGGAGGCCCCTTCATCGATAATGCACCGATGGATGATAAGATTCTGAACATAAACATAAACTTGGAATGCTAATGAGGAAGGCAGTCGTGGTTCAGACTGGTCTGAATCAAATGCGATCAGCTGTGAATCATTGGGATCAATGGCACCAATGGCAGAGAGTAAAGTCTTGTGCTGCGTAGGACAGTTTTTCAAGACTTTTAACGCAGACATGGCTGCGGGAGATTGAGCTAGGTCATCTACGATGTTGTAATTTGACGCAGCCCGTGCATTGGGGTTGTTGTTGATACGGCGGAGTGGAAAACGAGGTGCTTTAGACGTGCCATCAAGTGGAAGAGGTGGTATCCGTAACGTCTGATCGGTGGGATGAGCATTAGTATCCTTATCGGTAGGTGGGGCTTCGGAGGTAGGGCCATACTGGTTCCGACGGGTTTGGATATTGACGTCGGCAGTGGACATCATCAATAAGTGGTGAGTGCCTGAATCAAACATGGGTTGATCAAGAGCAGCGTAAGTGATTTTTTGTGGTTGTACGTTGCCCTGTGGGGGGGCTAACGGCTGAGTGTTCACCACTCCTTGTGTTGGAAAAGGGTTTTGTAGCACCAAAGGTTGTTGTTGAGGTGGTGGAGGGTTGGGTGGCGGCTGAGGAGACGCCTGCCCTTGACGATGGGCGTCATCTGTCCATAGTTGTTGAGCTCGCTCTAGATGTGGGCAAGCGTGGGTATAGTGGCCATAGACACCGCAAATAGAACAAGGATGGTTTGTTCGTAAATTAGCATTTTTGGCTTGCTTAGGTGGCCGATCAGGATTCTGATGAGCAAGCGTCGCGTTATTGTTTTGCGGGGGATGGTTAGGTTGTGGAGCTTGGTTATGGTTTTGGTTTTTTCCACGGTTACGTCCTCTTCCGCGGTTTGGTTGCCCACCCTGGTTGCGTTGGTTATTTTGGTATTGGGGCTGATGTTGTTGTGCGTACACATGCCCTTGAGCATTGGGGAGATTCTGGGGAGCCGCAGGTGCGGGAGCAGGTTGCGGTGGGTAGTATGCAGGTGGAGCTGGAGGTGGTCCAGCTGCCTATTGGGGTTGTTGGTACCCCTGAGTTGTTGGAGGTGTGAGATTAGCTGCTGCAGCTGGTTGTGGGTAATGCATCTGCTGTTGTGGGAAATGCATGGGGGTATTTGTGGTAGGTTGAGTATAGTATGTAGGAGGTACATATGCTGATGGTGCTTTCCCATAGCAATGTTGTGGACAAGAGGGTCCATGAATGTGATGGGTCTGGTTTGTTGGAGCATAAGAAGTTGTCGCTCCGGAACTGGATGTAGCCCTAGAGAGGTCTGGGGCAGGCATGGTGCTCACCATGCTGAAAGGTTTAGCTTGGGGTGTGATTTGGCCAATAATGCTATCGACGGCATGAGATGCCCCCGGCGCGTCACTGCGTGAAGAGTCGCATCGTGGGGCGTCTGGTATGATTGTGCATAGATAACCTGACTGGGCGTAGATGAGATCAAACTGTTGGGCTTTGAGGATGGCCTCTTCTTCAGACTGGGGTCTTTCAGATGCCACATCCTTCGCGATGAGCGGAAGGAGGGATTTGAGAAACCAATCTAAAAAGATACGGTCGTCTAATTTGATTTTGCAGAGGCTTCGGCGTCAACGCCACTCATGAATGTGGTCAGTGATATGGGTGGCCGTGTTCTGTCTGCAAGACAGTAGGATCTCGACTCCCGCATCATAGCGGACAGGTAACTTGAAAAACTGCAGGAAGGTCAAGGCAAGGGAGGTAAAGGTGGCATGCGTCCCATGGGGTTGCTCAATATACCACTTGGCTGCAGAGCCAGTGAAGGTGCGCTGTAAGAGCCGGAGGCGGACAGAGTCGTCCACTATGGAGTTGGAGGAACACCATAGATGGAAGGACATGATATGGTTCTGGGGGTCTTCACCCGTCTTACCCTCAAACTTAGGGATGTCAGAGGGGAGTTTGGTGGGCATGTGAGGCCACGCAGGATCGTGTCTGATGGGGTCATTAGTGAGCCTAGCTAAGTTTGGCAGGTTAAGACTTGCCATGTATGGTAAGCTAGCAGATGTGGTGACTGGAACTGGGACATGCCTAGTCATTGTGGTATGATGTGGGGGTCCAGTAGCACCTAAAGGTATGCTAGGTGTGGAGGGTATGTGCCCTCCAATAGGTGTAGTCTGGTATGGTCCAGCGCCTCCAAGTGCAACATGGGTTACACTTGGGTTAGGAATAGGAGTGGGGATTCCTGGGATAGGGTTTGTGGAAACCAGAGGGGGTGTGACCCCTATGTTGGGCATACCCATAACAGGTGGTGGCCCTGTGTTGGGAATTCCTATAACAGGAGGTGGCCCTGTGTTGGGCATTCCTAAATGTGGAGTGTTGCCCATGTTGGGCATACCCAGGGGGTGGTCGTTGCCATGGATGGCACCGCCGCAGAAGGGTCTGTGGATGTCTCACCTATGGTGCTGGTAAACAGTGGATCAAATGGTGTTCCAGCCATAATGGTGGTTGGTGGTAACTCTGTGAGGTTTTCGGATTCTACCTCCAAATCAAATGTGAAGTGAGGTGTGTCAGAATTGGATGAATGTCTAGCTGATTGACGATGTGTCGAATCAAGGTATAAGGCTCTGCGTCCGTGACGTGGAGATCCAAGTGGACTAAACTCTGGGAGTTCTCCCTGTAGACGACGAGAGCGTCTAAAATTCTCAATGGTGAGAATTAAGTTTTTGTGTGAAAAAATGTGTTTAAGTATCAGGTGGTGATATATATATAAAAGACTCAAAACCCTAATGCAACCAAGGGTGCAAGAAGGGGAGTGAAAAAGAAGGCTCTCAGGCCAAAAAAATCAACCTCAAAAAAGGCACTTATTCTAGCAGCTGTGCTACAATAAGTGGAGGAATGCAACAAATGGTCAGAGTACCAACATGCAAACAGCTTCTATAAAAAATAGGTGTAACTAGACCAAGGGTGGGTTGAAACATGCAAACACCTAACTAAAAGTATTGTGACTCAAACACACGATATCCTCTGCAAGGTGATGAAATCCAAGTCAGACAATATGAATGTTGAGACATCGGCTAGATATCCCCCTACCGGGAGGGACACCGGGTAATCAATCCTAAAGACAGGCTACTAGGATACTCCGTTCATGACGCGTCGAGAAAAGGTAAATCTGCCGTTTGGTCATTTGATCGCAATATCCCAATACAGGGATATCCGGAGAACTGCGAATGGTAGCCCTTCGGTTACTGAATGGATTTCGGTATTCCACTCAGGCTTCCGGAACCATCCTCGCGACTTCAACCCTCCTAAGGGAGAGGCCTTCCCACAAACCAGTTGTGACCGCGCCAAAAAGTACTAAGAGATTTTAGCTCCCTAATTGGACAACTTCTATGTCTCAGATGTAATAACTGAGGGGTGTTATTGGAACACAATCCCCCCAATACTACCTAGCTACAAAAGTTCTTTTAGTGTTCCCCAAGTGGGGTTAAAAGTGTGTTGAAATTAGGGTACGTTTTAAGGCTTAGTTCAATTAAGTGACCGAGTGAGTGCACGTGAGGTATTGTAAACTGAACTTGAAAAAGGAAATGCTTTATAGGAAATTTTCACAAAACAAAGGAGCTTTGGAAAAATAAAAAAGCAAATATTTATGACTTTTTCAAAATAAATTGGAAATTAAATGCTTTTGCAAATATCAACTCAAAAAAACAATGGATCTTTTGAATTATGAATGCAAATAATAGACTTCTTTTAAAGAAATAATGGACTTCTTCTTTCAAGGAAATTGCTAAGGGCAAGTTTTTAAAACAGGAAAAAATTTTAATCTAGATAAAAATGCAAAAATAAGTCCTTCTTTCACTTTCTTGAAAATTTTTAAAAAATTTCTAGATATGCATTTTTAAATAGTAAAAAAATTTTAAGGCTGTAAAATATGCAGAATCTAATACTGTAAAAAATTGTGCTCTGTGGACAGAAAGTACAATAAAAATTAATTTTTAAAAACGAAATGGCCCAATGAAAAATTCATCAGCGCGGGTTTTACCAGAAAAACCGCGATGGACCGCGCGGGTTTTGGTCGCACAGTCGCGATCGACCGCGCGGGTTTTGGTCGCACAGTCACGATGGACCGCGCGGGTTTCGGTCGCACAGTCGCTATGGACCGCGCGGAAAATGTCCGCCGCGGTGTACAGTGCGGAAATAGGCCGCTAAGTCGCGGTGAACCGCGCGGAAAAGGGGCCGCACAGTCGCGATGGGCAGCGCGGTAAATGGACCGCGATGTGCAGCGCGGAAACCGACAAAAAAGCCGCGGTGAACCGCGCGGAAAAAAGGCCAAAAGCCGTGATGGACCGGGCGACTGTCAGGCTAAAAACCGCGAGGCGAAAGCCTTGCACGGAGAGCCGAAAAATGAACCCGAAAATTGAGAATTTCGGGCTGTTAATGGCAATGGATGGGGCAAAAACTTAGAGCATCAATGGATCTGCTGTCTAAGATGGCAGATCTATGGATCTAAAGGTTAAAAACTAATAAAAAACTAAAATTAAAAGCAAAACTAGAGATCTATTGTTCAAAACCCAGCGGAGTCGCCAAAACTGTTGGCCCGGTTTTGCAACCAGGCTTAGTGCTATGGGCACCTGCTAACTATTAGCAGCAGTTTCAATAGAAATAAATAAAAATCTAATCTAAACTAAACTAATCATGGATCTATGCAATAATTCATGCAAATAGTGTAAACATTTAAAGAACAAGAACAAGAAAATATATAAAAATGAATTCGTATTAAAAAATGGGGGGGCAAGCAAGTGCTTGCGATAATACCTTCAATGGTGAAGGTTGATGTTGAGCAACTCCCAAGATGAGTAGCTCCAAACTCCAAGAGGTCTCCTTCTCCAAGGTTGCTTCAAAGGCTAAAATGCTCAAGGGAGATTTCAGCAGCATAAGGATGAGATAATGGATGGATGTGAAATGAGGAGCCCCCTACCACCTTTTTATAGGTTTTGGTGGTGGGGAATACTATTTGTGGTTTTGTGGAAACCAAATGGTATTGACCAACATGGTTTAGGTACTTTTCCCTCCTTTTTCTTTTTTTGAATAAAATTAATATTTTTATTCCCTTTTTAATATTTTTGGGAATTTGGACCCTTTTTGAGGGTTTTTTATGCTTTTCAGGAAAAATAATATTTTTTAATGGAAAAAGGGGTGTACTCAGGTCTTTTGGTGACCTTTTGTTGGTTTCAGAGGCTCCGATGGTGAAAAAGTGGACAAATGGGTCATGTGAATAGGGAAATGAGCTAGTGAGCACTTTTTAGGTGTTAACAGGGTCCCCTAGATGAAACCCGACGTCCCATATCCAACGGTATCGGTGGATTCGCGATTGGAGTCACGGTTTTGCTGCTATGAGAATTTTGTTGCATCACCTCAGGTCCATTCAGGGACACTTTGAGGAATTTCTTCGGGGTCACAGAATCCAAACCAACGATCAAACTTGGTTTATGTCAGTTCTCACATGTGCATGGCCATTGTGGACGTGTTCACGATGGCCATGCATGCCAAGGATCCTTCGGATCGTAAATTACCCCCTTGAGCAATATTGTAATGGCCTTCACTCAACAAAACCCTGGCTTTGGAGATGGCACAATAGCACTATTTTTGAGACTTCAAGGCACGGTGTGGGGGGGTCCTAGCTGAAACCCCGCATCTCGGATCCATAGTAATCGATGGATTCACGATCGGAGTCATGGTTTTTCTGCTCTGGGAATTTTTGTCCGACACCTCGCGGCCATTCAGGGACACTTCGCGAAATTGTTCCGTGGGAATGGAACCCAAACCAACGAGTGGACTTGGGTTCTGTCAACTCCTGCAAGTGCATGTGGCCATTATGGATGTGTTCATGATGGCCACACACGCCCTGGAACCTTCAGATGAGAAATGAACCCCTAGAGAAATATTGGCATGGCGTTCACTGAGCAAAACCCTAGCTCCGAAGATGGCACAATAGAACCGTTTCTGAGACTTCGAGGCATAGAGTGGGGGGTTGAGTAGTTGAAACCCGACATCCCAAATCCATTGGAATCGACGAATTCGCGATCGGAGTCACGGCTTTACTGTTGCAGAAATTTTGGTCGGGCACACCAGGGCCATTCAAGGACACTTTTGGGAATTGCTCCGTGGTCACGTAACCCAAACCGACAAGCAGATTTGGGTTCCGTCAGTTCCTACATGTGAAAATGTTATCCAAATATCTAAGTTCCTATTCTCTTTGATTCTGCAATACAAACATAAATAAATCATTGTCCTCGCAAAAAATGCCTTTTTAAAAAATTCTTAGTATATAAACATTTACACAAGAAACATGAACAATATTTCCAAAATTATATGGTAAGTGTCCATGATGCATTTGTAATTATATGAGGATAGATCAAATAGCTAGAGAAAATATCACTAATATCACTCAAGAATTGCAGAGAAGAAGAAAAATAGATGAATGAATAATCACTCATAAACACATAAAATGGAGAAATATGTAGTATAATCATACATTAGTTGTAAGCTAGCACGGTGAAAACTTAATACAGTGATAAGACTGTTAAGTGAATTCGAATAGACCAAAGGTCATTCAAATTCTCCTCAATGTATAGCTTGGATAGCATTAGAGACATCATCCAATCAGTGGCAGTAGTCACAAATAGTCAAAAGTCAGTCAAATGAGGCTAACTGAGTCTAACTGGACCATGTGAGCAGAAATCAGGGGATGGAGACTTCAAGGAGGGTGCATGAGGTTGTTAGTAGGTCAAGTGGCACTCCAATAGAGACAACTAGGAGCTACAGGAAGCTAAACTGAGCAATAAATGCAAGAACTGGTCAATCGGTGCTCTAACTGACTATCAATGATCCAAGTGGTGTAGTAGGGCGCATATGTCATCCAGGTGAGGAAAACAAGGTGCATCAGGTGGGTAGGAGGGATACTAAGGGATATAGACAGGATCTAAGGGGCTGAAAATAGGCTCCAGGTCCTGGGGAGACCACCATACTGATGACTGGATGCATGCAAATGCATGGATGATGATTGGATGCATGTTGAATGCATGCATACATGCAAAAATAAAAAATGATGGTGAGAATATTCCAACACCCCCTCTCAAGCTATACTGTGAGGAATAAACATAAGAACTAATGGTAGGGCCTTGGTGACTGAGACCAAAGGTCACCCCATACAAAAATATAAGTAAATAAGTGAGGAAAGAGGGAAAACCCAGTGGGAAGAAAGACCTCCCTCAAAATAGAATGAAGGATGCTAATGTAGCATGGCATCACTCACCCCAGAAGGAGGCAAGTGACCTTCTTTACCGAAGAAGGATCGATCGGCAAGAAATGGATCAATAATGTGAGAAGGATGAAACTTTCCATTCTAAAAAATAGATCTGGTTCTCCTTTTATCAAGTGGATCACCAACAAGATATCATGTAGATCTAAGAGTAATGGATTCCCATCTCGGAAGAGGAGGATCATTAGGTGAAAGATCGTTAGGTTCTTGTGGATCTAGATCTCCCATTCGCTCATCTTCACTGTCAGGTGCTAGATCTTCAGGTTCTTGTGGATCTGGATCTATCATTCGCTCTTCATCATCTTCACTTTCAGATTAAAAATCTGAACTCTCATGAGATGATGCTTCGCTCTCTTGCTCATCAAGCAGTGGTGGTGTAGTAGGAAAGCTCTCTTGCTCAACAAGATGAACATCATGAAGAGGCCATTCCTCAAACTGTACACTCCTCTCAAGGAATGTTGACATAATATAAGGATCAAGAATCCTGTAAGCCTTTTCCCTCAATGCATATCCCACCAGTATACACTCTCTGCTTTGTGGATCTAGGGATCTCCTTTTCTCAGTTAGAATCCTTGCCCATGATCTGGATCCAAACACTCTAATATGGGATACATAATGTTTGTAGCCCATCCATGCTTCGAAAGGAGTCATACTTTTCAGTCCTTTATGAGGGACTTTATTATGAAGGTAAGACGCACAGTTGATGGATTTTTCCCAAAGACTAGGGTGCAACCCTTTCGACTTTAGCATGCAAGTTGACATCTCTTTTAATGTTAAGTTATTCCTTTCTACAACACCATTCTGTTGTGGTGTATAGGGAACAATATGTTAAATCTCAATTCCTTCATCATCACAAAAATATTGAAAATCACCTTTGACATACTCACCCCCATTGTCAGTGCGAATGACCTTGAACTTTCTATCTGAAAACTTTTCTGTAGAAGACTTGAAAAACTTAAAGTATCCAAATACTTCTGATTTTAATTTGAGAAAGTATACCCATGTAAATATTGAATAATCATTAATAAAAGTAACAATATACATTGCCTTGTTCAAAGATAGATCTGGAAATTGCCCTACAACATCAGTACGAATCAGATCTAGAGGTTGAGAGGCTCTCCTTGCCTTTCCTTTCTCAAACCTCTTTTCAGGATGTTTTCCCATCAAGCAGCCCTTATAGTTTCCCTTAGAAAACTTGACTTTGGGAAGTCCTTCAACCATCTCTTGAGTATGCATATCTCACAGGTACTTGTAGTTGAGATTCCCAAATGTTTCATGCCATAGCCTACTCTCTTCATTTGCATGAGTGTCAAGAGAAAACTGCTTGGAGAGAGGAAGAAAGTGAGAGAACTCATAGAGTTTCGAATTGTTGTTTGCAACACATTTTGCAATGATATTTCCTGAAACCATGTCTTGTATTTCGACCTCATTTGGAGAGAAGATCACCCTCTTGGGATCTCCAGTATGGGTCATTTGGTAGACCAAAATCCAATTGGAAGTAAGTGTAGGAACATAGAGTACATCATAGAAGTATCCATGATCAAGTTTGATCCTTCCAATCCCCTCATAGGAGACCTCAGAATCATTCCCCAACATGATGGAAGGGCCAAATGTGCATTCGAATCCAATGAAGATATTTTTGGACGAAGATATGTGTCTTAATGCTCCTAAATCTATGATGAAGGAGGAATCTCTTGATGCACCTGCCATGAGAGCATGGCATCTCTCCTTTTCTTCAGATCTAGAAGGTTTAGCTTCTTTCTTCGTAGCACATGCAATTACTGGGAGGTTATTCTTTTCAAGTAACTGATCCATCATGTCTATAGTCTTCTTCATACAAGAACTCTCAAGATGAAATCCTATATTGCAATAGGTACATTTGGATTTCTCCTTTTGAGAATGCTTGGTCTTCTTGGAAGTCAAAGCCCCTTCTGACTGATAGGGACCTTCCTTTTTCTTCTGCTCATTCAAATTCTTGTCAAAAAAAATTTGCTTTCCCTTTCCATTCTCTCTCTTCACCTTAGCAATTGCAAGTGCTGAATCTATCTTGGGTTTTATCATTCCCATTTGAATCAACTTCTCCTCCTCTTATGTGAGAGACTGGATGAAGTCATCAAGGCTTGGAAACTTCCATTTTGGGATGGATAGATTCATTGTCTGGAAGGTCGAGAAAAATACTGAGTAGTTAAGGCCCAATTTTGATAGTATGGAAAGGATGAGCTGCTTCTCTCCTTTCTCTATTCCATATCTCTTCAATTTGTGAAATCATATTTTTAAACTTGGTAAGAAACTCATTGATGGAGTCGAAGCTGCAAGGGCTCATTGAGATTAACTCATTTTCCAACTTGTGACATTTCAAGTCATCTTTATGTCCAAGAAGATATTCGAGCATGTCCCAAACTTCTTTTGGAGTGGCTATATCTACAACATGAAAATGGAGGTCTCCAGAAATGTCGAGGAGTAGTAGTCCTATTGCTTCATCAAGTTTATCCAAGTACTTGGATTTCTCTACTACACCAGTGGGTTCGACTGCAGTGCCATTCAATACTCTAGAGAGGATCTTGGACGTCATGAAGATGTCCATCCTGGCCTTCCATTCGAAATAATTGAATGAATTCAGTTTTAGATCCATAGGTAGTTGTTGAAGTCGAATTGATGATGAATTCGAATGATGGAATAAACCTGCAAAACAAATGAATTGTTGATGGAGATTTGCTACAAATCGAGAGAGCACTACCTTAGGAAAATGAACACATGTGACTGGAGCCTTCACACCTGGCTATGCCTCACTGGATTGATCCAGTGAATTGAAGACAATTGCACCAGGAATTGTTGTGGAAATCTAGAGGCTTCTGGTGCTCACTGAAAGACAGCTGCTTAAAGAATTGTTGCAACTGCTACAATGGATATATCTGCTACTGCTACAATTCGAATATCTGGCTCCAGCTCTGATACCATGTAATAATCTACAGGATAGATGACACAGCTAGAGAAAATCTCACTAATCTCACTCAAGAATTGCAGAGAAGAAGAAGAATAGTTGAATCAATAATCACTCATAAACACATAAAATGGAGAAATCTGTAGTATCATCATACATCAGCTGTAATCTAGCACTGTGAAAACTGAATACAATGATAAGACTGTCAAGTGAATTCGAATTGACCAAAGGTCATTCAAATTCTCCTTAGTGTGTAGCTTGGATAGCATTGGAGACATCATCCAATCAGTAGCAGTAGTCACAAATAGTCAAAATTAGTCAAATGAGGCTAACTAAGTCTAACTGGACCATGTGAGCACAAATCAGGGGATGGAGACTCCAAGGAGGGCACATGAGACTGTCAGTAGGTCAAGTGCCACTCCGATAGAGACAACTAGGAGCTGTAGGTGGTTAAACTGAGCAATAAATAAAAGAACTGGTCAATCAATGCCCTAACTGACTGTCAATGATCCAAGTGGTGTACTAGGGTGCATATGTCATATAGGTGAGGAAAAAAAGGTGCATTAGGTAGGTAGGAGGGCTATTGAGGGCTGTAGACAAGCTCTAGGGGGCTGAAAATAGGCTCCAGGTGTTGGGGAGACCACCATACTGATGACTAGATGCATGCGGATATATGCATGATGACTAGGTGCATGCAGGCATGAAAATATAAAAAATGATGGTGAGAATATTCCAATAGAATTCTTATTGGTAACATTGGCATATACAATTTGAGCTTGAAGTGGCAACGAGCTTAAAATCAACTTCCTAGAAAACAATTTGAATAAGAATAGATTTGAGTTTAAGATTTAGGAAATAAGATAAAATACTAAATCTATTGAGAAACTAATACTTGGGCATCCATTATTTATCATTGTGATTTCATTGATCTAGGAATAAATCATGCTTTCTACAATGCAGGCATGTGCTATATAATAGAATATTTTCATCCTTGAAACATAGATTCAATTGAAATAAGAAAGCATGGTTACAATAATCGACACAACTATTACATTTGCAATGGAAGAATGACTGAAACACACCTCTAAAAAGTTGCCACCCGCAAGGGCCATTGCATGATGAAGTCTCTCATTTTCCTTTTTCGAAGACTAATCTTCATCAATCTATTCTAGGAGTGTGTAGTTGCATGCATCATCATGTGCCCTGCAAACCTTGAATAAGATCAGAGTTGTCAACCCGTAATTGTCTCTCCATTATCAATTTTTCTATGCACTATATATAATTTGTGTGTGTATGGTTTTACTGTTTGATTGATTTTTTTTGTTTGATGTTATCCATTAGAAATAATTAATTAAACCATAGAGAATAAGCATAGTAGTTTCATTATTTTGTTGACTTATACCCTTAGTGTAGATACATTAGGAATTTTTAACCTACCCACTTGAATACAAATCAAATTCACAAGCAGTAGTGAGGGATAAAAGGAGGTATCTCCATGGAGACTACTGAGCATGTGGCATTGCTAGGGGACCTTCACCAAATAGGTAGTAATAGAAAATAGAAAATAGTGGTGTAGAATGGAGTCAATCCCATGACTTGTGGCTCCTGACAAGTGACAATCAAAAGGAAGTGTCATGATTATTCTTCCTGGTGTAGGTAGTTCCTTTCATTTTCTTATCAACCTCCAATTGTAGCAGCCCTCTTTAACATTTTTTTGTACCGAGCTTTGAAATTTCAATCTTATTTTTCCCAAGATATAGTCTTGAATTTCTAAGAGAATACAATGCTTCATGGGTCCACTTTTAGAAAACTTATCCCACAAAGAGCGTCTTGTAGGTTTCTTAGTCTCTCACAGATGCAACTTCCCACAATAGAGACACCCCAACCATTTCCTCATCAAGTTGATCATGAATATTTCAATGTAGATGAGAGAGTTGTTCTTTGGACATACTATTTTGGAATATCAATGCCCTTTGATATATGTGTAGATTCAAAAAGTACCATAGGCATTAAGAGGCACCCCCAACAAGAACCTAAGAACCAAAAGAATCACTACATCACATTAAAATCATAATGAAAAGTATTAGAATAAGTTCATGCAAAAGGTTACGTGAAGCAAGAATACATTCATATAAATACCAATATATAGGCTAAAATATTAAGTAATCAAAAGGCTTTCCAATGGTGGGAAAAAAGAATTGGATTTAGAGAAATTTCATGTCCACCTCACTTTTGAAAAGGTTTGGGGAAAAAATGCATTTAACATCTTGCGAGTGAAATTTTACAAAATTTGGGTTTACAAGAGAAGATTAGCATTATCTAGACTGGTGACTAATTCAAAGTTCAAACCATAGAACCTCACTAGAATAGTGCACATGATCATGGGTCAAGGAGGAAATTCTTCCTAGATCCAATTTTACAGATCATGTAATACATAGGATGCATAATGCCACATATCCTTTTGTTTATAGAGATGATGAAGAAGAATATTTTGGGGATGATGGAATGGAATGGAATTATAAACGAATCTAAATCATGGACCTAACAATGAATTTTTGTTTGTATTTTACTTACCTATATGCTAAGTAAAAATCAACCGATGAGAATCTCGAGACTCTACAAGCAAGTAATTAAAATATATGAAAGGAATTGGTGAAAAATAGATCATAGGAAATAGTAATGGAAAAGAAGATTCGTAAATAATTTTGAAAGGAGTTGCGGTGTAAAACTGAGATAAATGACATCATTGAAGAAAAATGGAAGCTACATGAAAAAACACAGAGAAAAATATCTCTCTTGAACCTAGAGAAAAATATGGTTTTCTCAAAAGAGGTATTTCTCGGAAATGGTGCTATTGTGCCATCTCCAGAGCTAGGATTTTGCTCAATGAAGGCCATGCCAATCTTGCTCTAGGTGCACGAAACCCAAACCGGCGAGAGGAATGGGGTTCTGTCAGCTCCCGCACGTGTGCATGGCCATTTTGGATGTGTTCACGATGGCCATGCATGCCCGGGAGCCTTCATATCGTAAATGACCCCCTTGGGAAATATTGGAATGGACTTCACTGAGCAAAAACCTAGCTCCGGAGATGGCACAATATCACCATTTTCGAGACTTATAGGCATGGTGTGGGGGTCCCCCTAGTTGAAACCCAGCGTCCCGGATCCATCAGAATCCGCGGATTCGCAATCAGATTCATGGTTGTGGTTCTACAAGCATTTTGGTCGGGCATGTTGGGGCCATTCAAGGACACTTTGAGGAATTGTTGCGGGGGCATGGAACCCAAACCGGTGAGCAAAATTGGGTTCCATTGGCTCTCGAACGTGCACATGGCCATTGTGGATGTGTTCACGATGGCCACACACACACGGGAGCCTTCAGATCGTAAATGACCCCCTTGAGTAAGATTGCCATGGCCTTCACTGGGAAAACCCTAGTTACTAAGATGGCACAATAACACCATTTTCGAGACTTCGAGGCATGGTGTGGGAGGTCCCCTAGTTGAAACTCGGCATCTCGGATCCATCAAAATCGATGGATTCGCAAACGGAGTCACGGTTGTGGTGATACAAGAATTTTGGTCGGGCACCCCGTGGCCATTCAGGGACACTTTGAGGATTCGCTCCGGGGTCACGGAACCCAAACCCGTGAGAGGAATGGGGTTCCGTCAGCTCCCACACGTGCATAAAGGAGCTTTCAAACTACCATATATGGCATTTCTTAGGGTTGTTTGGCTCCCAAGTGTTGATACATATGAAAAATGGCTAGGCAAATTTTGCTAATGAGATGAAATGAGGGTTGTGCTTGCTTAAATCCCTAAGGGCACACCTCACACAAGAGGTCATACACTTATAACCATTGTAGTTGTTTTCCTATATATTGAAACCATATATGAATTAAAAGTTGTTTAAAATGGGTGAAGCAAGTCATTATAGCCTTTCTTTACATGTGAATCTACCTAGAAACATAAATTATGAGTGTCTATAGGTTTGAATTGTTGCAAGGAATAGATGAAAATCAAATTGTATTGAATGGATGAAGCAAGATAAGCATTACATCCTTTATTTGCATGTAGATCTACTTGAAACCCCCATTTATGACTGTAGAGGTCAAGATAATTAGAAGGAACATTGTTAAAGGTATCCATTCCAATAGTAATGTATTCCTTGTTAACTAGAAAAAAGAGGTGGGTCTTACTAGATGTACTCACTATTTCATATTTACTCAATATGAGAAGGGAATTGAATTGAAATGATTTTGTTTGTAAATTGATGCTAGTTGAAAATGTTAAAGGAATGTCTAACTAAAAACACGAAAATCCATGGAAATGCAAATCCCATTATGTTAACATCCATGTGATTTTTGCCACTTATATGTTCTACTTCCATGCCCTATTTTCTAGCCCTTAACTTTTGAGTTTGATAAACTAGTAGTGAAATATATTACATAGAAAATTATGATATCCTAAATTTTCATTTAACTAGCTTCTTAGATATCCCTCACACCTACATATTGTCAGTACTCAAGAAATCTGACATAAAATATAAGATAGTCATTTTTTCATTTTTTCATTCTTAGTGATACTAACATTGTTGAAAGTACAACATGAGCTATAAATCAAGATATCCTTGTGTGGGTCAAGATGTTTTCTTCCTTATTTGGATTTCTTTAAGTCTTGTCCTTAACAATAACATTTTGTTATCATTTGATGACTTGAACTTGGTGAGTATTTCACATGGAAAATATAAACAACATGCAAACCTTCTTTATATAAAAGCAATGCGAGATTTCTTTAGAACTTTCATCCTTTTAAGACAATAATAGATCCATAAGCAATCAACTTATGGCCCATCTCTTTCATCGAAATGGATTCTTATTGTGGAATTCAAATTTAATTATATCTTCATTTAGTCTTTTAATGTTGAGCTCAAAATTCTATTTATGAGGCTAAGTTCAAAACTCCTTGTCCCTATTCTAGTTTGGTTTGCAATCTTGGTCTGTTTCCTTGCCTTCACAAGACCAAATATCAACAAAAATTAGATATTAGTATTACTATTTAATTTATATTTTATTTCTTATATAAATATATATATATGTGTGTGGGGGGGGGGGGTATTTACCCGTTCCTACCATCTTGGCAAGTTCAAATGCAAAAAAGAACCCCATGTTGTCTCACTGAGTCTACACATAGAGGGGAACTCCATAATTTCTCGACCCAGATCGACTACTTTTTCCCAACTCCACGTCCATTCTAGGGTTTTCCCATAAACACTTGATAGAGACACTCTTGGTTGAAAGTGTCTCTATCAAGTGTCTATGGGAAAACCCTGGAAACCCAGATCCTAGCCTAAAAACCCTAGTTTTGAATCGAAATAATTATACACTTATATGCAAAGTTTATGACATGTATATAGTAATGGTGAATACAACTAAAAACAAATCAAGTGCAATCCGTATCTGACCCAAAATACATAAACAAAGAGGTCAAATTGCATAGACTCCAATGAGCATGATGGCGACAATGGTGACAATGAGTACAATGATGACGATGGTGATAATGGGCGTGAGGATAGATATGGTGATGGTGACAATGAGACAAAGCACATTAGGTTGATGGTGGATGACAAATGAGTGATGGGGACGAGGATGGTGGTACCACGAGTAAGAGGATGATGAGGCTTGATGGTAATTGTGGTAGTGGGCATGGTGTTGGTGACAATGTTGTCATGATAGTGGAGTTCAACATTAAGTTGGTAACCCTAGAGCTTGGAGCCTATCCTAGAAACGCGAGAGCCTATCCAAAAAACCCTAGTTGGTAGCGTAAACCCTAGCTTGTATTCTAATCACAATGAAACCCTATTATGTAGCCTAATCCCTTGCCTACATTATAACACATATAAAAAGTAAATCATTTTCATTATACATATATATTCATGTGCATACATTTGAATCCAAATCATTATACACATATATAGAACAAAAATCGAACAAAACTATATATAAATCCATGAGATAAAACAATAGTGGAACAAAACTCGAACAAATATATAAATTTTCAGGAAAATAGTGGAACATGGTTCCCAATGTACATACAACAGAAACTCGTGCCCTATACAAAATATGACAACTCCTATCGCAGATCCAAAATACATGGCAACTCGTTCCCTATAAAAAATCCGACAACTCATGCCGTAGATCCAAAATACATGGAAACCCATGCCATACATACAAAGTACATGGAAACTAATGCCCAAAGGTGCCACATCATTGCTAATGTACATAACATGGTGTGTCAAGCATTGTGACCACCTCGGTCACTCCCAGGGGCATCTCCAAAATCGATCTTCCCCTTCTTGGAGCTACTGGTATCTCGAGTCTTCTTCCATCTAAGAGTAGACCATCTCTCCATGCTCTGAAACAAATGATATAAGATACCATCATTTGAAGCATTCGTAACATTTACCACATTTATAAAATGAATGTACAATTCAAATCTTAAATAATGCACTGCTGATGCGAGTGGGAGACGAGAGGCAGGTGTCCTGGATCTACTGAGCCTCTCAGGAATTCCACCCTACAAAGTTACGACAATAATTTCATTGAAAATTAATAATTGCTTAAATTAATTTTGGTTAATGCATCAAAACATTTTCATAAATTAACTTGATTCTCACTGTGAACACCTCCGACATTGGAGATGGATGGGCTTCTAGGCTAGCAGGTGGAGCAGTTGGATGGACAACTTGCTCCGATGCAGTCATGGGGGGGGGAGGTTGATGTAGATGCAACAACTATGGTTGAAACCACTGTATATATACATGGAAATACAATGGAATAGTAGTTTCCACAATAGTGTGAAATTCAAGCACAACAGATCTATGGAACAAGAGAAACTATTACAAGAGATGCATAAAGAATAATATCTGAAAACTATGCAAAAGACTTGCAGTAGTGCACTATTTATTTACTCAGGAGTAGAATACAATACAATAATGTCACAATGACTGAATAATTCAAATTAAATAAGGAGGTCATTCGAATAGCCTACATGGTGTAGTTGGTCTGCACTAGGAGTCCTCATCATCAGATCAGTGGTAGTGTCATCAATGCACAAGTAACGGTCAACCAGGTGTCAAACTGAGTCTAACTGAATGTAGGTAGGTGTAACTGATGCATGGAGAACTAATGTAGTGAAGTAGAATCCAAGGAGGGTGCATGAGGAGTTGTCTGTAGTCAGAATAGTCAAACTAGTCTCTTTGGATGTCCATCGGAGTGTTTCAGTCAGTTAACTAGTCAATATGTCCTCAAATCAAGGAACAGATCCACAAATCATGCAACTAACTGAGTATGTCACTGGTGGTAGGTAAGAGCGGGTGCACTTTGTATCAGGAGATAAAAACAAGGTGCATCATGGACTAGGAGGGATGGAACTGAGCAGAAACAAGCTCTCAGGCTAATAAACTAGGGACTAGGTGCTGGGAGACTACCATACTGATGAATGGATGCATGGAAATGCATGCATGCATGCAGAATGCATGAAAACATAAAGATGATGGTGAGAATATCCTAACAGCCCCCCACAAGCTATACTATGAGTTAGAAAATAAAATATAGGGCCCTAGTTACTTAGACCAAAGGTCACCCCAATACAGAAAATAATCCAAAAATGCTAGAAAAAATCTAAGTGGGGAAAGAGGGAAAAAACAGTGGGAAGAAAGCCCCCCCTCAAGCTGAACACTGAAGGATATAATCCATCTCCACCATAGTAGAACTCACCCCCAACAGTGAACGGAGGTAAGAGAACTTCTCAGCGAAGCTCTTGGTGAAGATGTCTACAATTTGCTCTTTTCTAGGGCAATATTGCATCACAATGGTTTTGTCATGCACAAGATATCGGATGTAGTGCATGTGGATCTCGATATGCTTGGTCCTATGTCTCTAAATTGGATCCGTTGAGATCTTGATAGCATTTTGATTGTCATAAAAAATGACAGTAGAAGTGGTGCTACCAATATCAAACTCTGCTAGAATACCCTGCAACCAAACTGCAGGAATGCAAGCATTGACTGCTCCTCGATACTCTGCCTCTGCTAAAGATAAGGAAATGGAAGCCTTCTTTTTGCTTGACCAGCAAATAGGCCCTGTGCCAATCATGAAAACATATCCAGAAGTGAACTTTCAATCAATTCTATCACCCGCCCAATCTGAATTAGTGAACCCCACTAAATCTAGCTTGGAATTTGTAGCATAGTGTATGCCAAAGTGTCTAGTACCCTGCACATAGTGCAAGATTCTCTTGTCTTCCCTCCAATGGAGCTCATGGGGTTTCTACATATATATTGACATGGCACTCATGGCATAAGAAATATCAAGCCTAGAATGTGTCAAGTATGGAAGAATTCCAATCAATTGTCGATAAAGTGTCGAATCCACCAATGGTGTGGAATCACCATCCTCAAGTCTTATTCCGAAGAGGAATGGGAATGGTGCTTCCTTACAATTTGACATATTAAACTTTTTTAGCAGGTCTGAAGCATATTTTTGCTGAGATATGGTGATCCCATTAAAATTTTGAGCAATCTCTAACCCAAGGAATTGCTTCAACAAGCCCAAATCACTCATGTCAAAAGCTAGATTTAAAGTAGTTTTTGTGTTGCCAATCGAAGCAAGATTGCTTCCAATTATCAAAAGGCTATAAAAATAAAAGAAAATGATCAGAAAATTACCTACATGCTGCTGTAGGTACAAATTTGGATCTGATTTTCACCTTGCAAAATTCTGTGACAGAATGAAGGAATCCATCTTTGCATACCAAGCTCTTGGGGCATGTTTTAAACCATACAATGATTTCTTCAGTATGCACACTAATGTCAGATCTGATATGTAGCCTTCATGATGCTTCATGTAGATCTCTTCTTTCATATCTCCATGGAGGAATGCACTCTTCACATACATATGGTGCACTTCCCCATGCTTAGATGCGGAAATTGGCAAAACTAGGCGGATAGAATCCATCTTTGCAACCTATGCAAAGGTCTCGGTGTAGTCCACTCCTTGGACTTGGGAGAATCCTTTTGCAACCAACCTAGATTTGTATTTGCAGGTTGAGCCATCTACAGCAACTTTTTTTCAGTAGACCCATTAAAATTGGACTAATTTCCTCCTAGGTGGAAGAGAAACTAGCTCCCATGTAGCATTTTTCTGAAGAGAACTGTACTCTTCATCCATGGTGGTTTTCCATCTCGAATATTGGTGGGAATTATAGTATGATTTAGGATCTGAAACTATCATCAAAAAACATTTTTCAGATAGTGAAGGATCGGAATCTGAAAGAGCCATACCTACTCTTTGAAAGTCTACTCTAGTTCTTCTTGGATCGACAGGATTTCCAATGTTTAAACCAGTAGATTGGAGAGTATTTTGGGCCCACTTTGTAAAATGTTGGGGATCATATGGATATTCATATGAACATGATATTTCATGTTCATCGACATCTAATAAAATATCAGAACACAAACTATCATCATCTTCTTTCGAATCCTCTTCTTGTGGAGGAGGAAAATCAACACTTTCTTCCTCGACTACCTTTAGATCTTGAAGCAGTTCTTTAAATCTTACACTTCACTCGATGAATATCTTTTTGGATCTGATATACATGAGTTTGTAGCCTTTATATTCTTCAGCATATCCAATGAGGATGCACTCAGTACTTTTCGGATCCAAATATTTTCTCTTCTCAGTCAGAATTCTAGCCCATGTAGTTGAGCCAAAAACCATGAGATTTGACACATCAGGATTTTGACCAGTATAGGCTTCGAAAGGAGTAGTACCTTTCAAAGATGAGTGTGTAACTCTGTTTTGAATGTATGCAGCAATATTCATGGCCTTAGCCCAAATATTTGCAGCCAAACTATTTGACTCAAGCATACAAGTTGCCATTTCTTTCAGTGATCGGTTCTTCCTTTCCGCTACACCGTTCTACTGAAGTGTGTAGGGAAATGTGTGCTATATCTGAATTCAATTTTCTGCACAAAGTTGCAGCATCTCTGATTTGATATATTCACCTCCATTATCAGATCTAATATCTTTGATCATTCTCTCGGTGGCAGTCTCAATGGAAGCCTTGAAAATCTTGAATTTTTCTAGCACTTCCGACTTGTTTTTGAGAAAGTAGACCCATGTGAATCTAGAGAAGTCATAAATAAATGTCAAAACATACCTTGAGCCATTCATGGAGGTATTTGGTAGTGGACCGCTGATATCAAAATGGATTGGACCTAAAATGCAAGTAGCTCTGCTATCTTTTCCTCGATCAAACTTGTGCTTGGGGTGCTTCCCAATGATGCAACCCTTGCATATCCCTTTCGAGGATTTGATTTTTGGAAGGCCATCAACCATATGTTTTTTTTGCAGCAGCTGCAAATACTTATAATTTAGGTAACCAAATCTCTCATGCCAAAGCTGACCAGCCTCATTTCCATGAGTGAGAAGGGCACTTGGCTTTTCATGTGGAAAGAAGTGAGAAAACTCATATGCTTTTGCAGCATGATTGGATTTTCCTACCGCAATGAGTTTTCCACTTGAAATATAAGAAATTTCAACTTTGTTAGGGTTGAATACAACTTTCTTTGATGAACTAGTGTGTGTAATTTGATGCACCGAAAGTAGATTCGAAGCTAAGGAGGGAACATAGAGAACATTCTGGAAACTGCCATGCTCTAAATGAATAGTACCTTTTCCCTTTGAATAAATTTGAGAGTCATCTCCTATGTGGATGGAGATGTTGCTATTGGAATCCAATGATGAGAAGGAGTCTTTTGTAACAACCATGTGGTTTGAGGCTCCCGAATATATGAGAAGAGTTGCAGAGTTCGAAACACTAGCTATGAGAGCATGGCCTCTTTCTATATGATCATTGTTATCCTTCTTCCTTATGCCATCAGGAAGAGTAATGTTGTTTTTCTCTAAGAGAAGGGCCATCTGATCTATGGTATTCTTCATGCATGAGCTTTCAGGATGAAATCCCCTGCTACAATAAGAACATTTAGTCTTCTCTTTTCCCTTTTGTTTGTCTTTCTTTGAATTGGATGGATCATGTGACTCATTTGTCTTCTCCTTTTGCTTTGGCTGATTAAGCTTTGGCTTCTCTTTCTTTTGCTTCCCTTTGCCATTCGTAGCTTTGGATCCTCCAGCAAAAAGGGATTGATCTTTAGAGGTTTTGATGGTCCCCATTTGAACAAGCTTATCATGCTCTTTTGTCAAGGATTCAATGAAGGCATTCAAGGTAGGCATCTTCCAATTAGAAATTGTGAGCTTTCCCATATTGAAAGTGGAAACAAAAACTTAATAATCTTTTCCTAGCTTCGTAAGGATGGATAGAATCAATTGCTTATCTTCCTTTTCTACTCCACATTGCTTCAATAGCATTACCAAGTGCTTAAAATTAGTGAAGAAGTCATTGATGGTCTCGAAATTCTAAGGATTGATTGCAATCAACTCATTCTCTAGTTGATAGGATCTCATTTCATCCTGCTTTCCAAAGAGCTTGGCAAGTTGTTCCCACACCTCTTTCAGTAGTCAATCCACTAAGATGGAAAACAAGATCCTTAGAAATGTTGAGACAAAGGAAACCATAGGCTTCATCAAGCTTATTGAAGTATTTTTCCTTCTCTACTGTAGATGTAGCTTCGACTTCTAGGCCCATGGTGACTCTATAGAATCCCTTAGAGCGCAATACTATCAGCCTTCCACTGATAATAGTTGAAGGGAGTGAATATATTTGATGAATAAGTGTCCATCTTCAAGAAGAGCGAATGCAATAGGAGGAGGAGAGAACCTGCAAATCACAAACAAACAAGAACTTTTAAGTTGACAACCTACACTTTTCAAGTTGCATCACACTCAACATAGGATATCAAGCAAGCTTGAAGATCCAATGATCAATATCCAGGAATTATGTGGAAACTCTCGGCTTCTGGTGTAGAGTTGGAATTTTGGAGCAATAGCTGCAACTGCAGAAAGTGCTTCAACTCCAGAAAACTGTTGCAATGTGCACAAACTTGCTCAATCTTCATGAATAATCCCTGCAGAAAAGTATTCTTATCCCTTCCATGGCTCTGATACCATGTGAAATCCATGGACAAGAGATCTATGGAACAAGAGAAACTATTACAAGAGATGCATAAAGAATAATATGTGAAAACTGTGCAAAAGACTTGCAGTAGTGCTCTATTGATTTACTCAAAAGTAGAATACAATAAAATAATGTCACAATGACTGAATAATTTGAATTAACCAAGGATTTCATTTGAATATCTTGCATAGCATAGCTGGTCTGCACTAGGAGTCCTCATCATCAGATCAATGGTAGTGTCATCAATGCACAAGTAACGGTTAACCAGGTGTCAAACTGAGTCTAACTGAATGTAGGTAGGTGTAACTGATGCATGGAGCACTAATGTAGTGAAGGAGAATCCAAGGAGGATGCATGAGGAGCTTTCTATAGTCAGAATAGTCAAACTAGTCTCTATGGTTGTCCATCGGAGTGTTTCAGTCAGTTAACTAGTCAATTTGTCCTCAAATCAAGGAACAGATCCACAAATCATGCAACTAACTGAGTGTGTCACTGGTGGTAGGTAAGAGAGGGCACACTTTGTCTCAGGATATGAAAACAAGGTGAATCATGACTAGGAGGGCTAGAACTGAGCGAAAGCAAGCTCCCAGGGATAGTAAACTAGGGACTAGGTGCTAGGAGACTACCATACTGATGACTGGATGCATGCATGCATGCAAAATGCATGCAAACATAAAGATGATGGTGAGAATATCATAACAAATAGTGGTGGGAAATGAAGATGATATGGTGGAAGAGGACATGGTGTTATGGGGTGGAGTAGGACATCATGGACAATGAACCCCTATCGGATGTACAATAGGGGTATTGACCCAAAAGGGATAGGGGGATGTTGAGGTATGGTGAATGGGAGGGCGGTCCTGGATAGAAGGAGGAGGATGGATAGAAGGGAGGTTGTGGATGAAGGGGGGAAGTTGGATAGAAGGGGGGGCGTGGATGAATGGGGGAGGATGGATAGACTGGGAGGCATGGATGAATGGGGGAGGATGTATAGATGGGGGGGCATGGACGAATGGAGGTGGATGGATGGAGGAGGGAGTATGGATGGAGAGGGGAGGGTGGATGGAAGGGAGGGGGTGGACAGAGGGAGGGATCTAGGTGGAAGCGAGGAGGGCGACTCATGGGACTAAAGTAGCCTGCAGTTGTTGGCGGCCCCTGCATACAAATTTGTAATATCATAGTTTAGTAAACAAAAATCAAATTAAACCATAGTATGTCCTAATATTTCAAATTAAGAGTGTGCTTTTAACTACACATTGTACCTGTGTATATGGTGATCTACCGACCCCTGACGGAGATGGATGATCATCGTAGTCTGTGCATGCCTATGGACACCAAAACGCATGCATGTTATAAACATATTAAATAAGTAATTATTCAGTCAATCAAAATATTAAAAAATATTGTACGAACTGTCATCATGTATGTCATAAATATAAATACATAAAAAATAGAAATTCCATAAGTAATAACAATATTGTGTGGGGTACTGAAAATACCTTCGTGTGAGGTGCCACAATTTCAGCTGCAGCTACCGTTGTTGCATCTAGGTTGGGAGATGTTGCGTTCTCCCATGACGACGTCTCAGCTCTAAATAGGTGTACATTGAAATAATAGTTTAATTCAAGCACAAATACTTTAAAATTACTTTAAAAATTATCAAGTGATGATTGAAAACACATTAGAAAAAGTGCTAACCTGCTCCATATAGCAGCCCTCGATCAAGCCAAGGTAAGTATGCCCACAATGGGGACAAAGATGTGGCATTGTCCCCATCGAACTAGAAGGCCCAACATGGCTACCACTGGTGACAGGTCTATCCTGACTATGTCCCGAAGGCCCCACACCCGCATCTCTATTAGGGTCAGTGTGTCTCTCCACTGTAGTAGCTGCTACAAAGGAAGTGTGTCTAAGCAATCCCAGTGCAACACTCCTCACCGCGCCCTCGATCTGATCAAGTTTGTGGGGTAACTGAGGTGACTGGGGAGAGGGGTTGGGCTCGCACCTAGGAGCTGGTGGCCCTCTCAGTGGGTTCCTCCTATCATCAGGTCGATCTTGGGAAGAGCCACGCCCAACACCATGGAACTCGGTTATGTCAAAATAGTTGACATGTAAACCGAGCACAAACTCAGCCCACAGTTGCCGAAGGAAGTACTGTGGAACCTCCCGATTATTGCAGGGATTTTTATCGTAAACCATGAACCACCTATGCATCCAATTGTCCCTCCATGGTTGGAAATGACACCAATCCATGCAGACACGTGGATTTCTAATGTCCGGTAGTTGTTGTGTTCTTGGATCGGTGAACATACTATACAATTGGGCCTTTGTAATATTCAAATCTTTTATTTCCTCCTTGGAAATTCCCGTGGAATAATACTCCCACATCCTAGTTCTATTTTCAATCATGTCAGTCAATTGGTGATGTGCATGGATCAGGGAGTCAATTGAGCTCTCAATTGAGGTGGCAAGGGACACTTGAGATGGTTCCCCTGTGTTTCTTAGTTCTCGAGTGTGCACTCTCATTTCATTTACATAATGGTTCAAGTCATCTTGGTCAAAATTTGGTTGGGGGTTTTGATTTTCTTGGGCATTTGGATTTTGTTGAGGGTTTTCATTGGTTCTAAGATTTGTGTTTTCTTATGTTCCACTAGACTCCATGTTAATATTTTGTTCATTCATTGTGTGGGTTTACACTCTGCAATTGAAAATTTCTCTATTATATTAATAATTTGGGTATTATTACAAATTTAATAAACAAAAAACAGTGAATAAAATGACAAACAACATGGAATTTACCTATCGAATGCACTTGGTGGATGGATGAAGGTGGTTTTTCAGTGGAATTGGTGAACTTGGTTGGCTGTAGCTCCGCAAACGCAGTGGTTGACTCACGCTCGACCGCAATGGAAACAATGAAAACAACTCTGCCAAGTTTTATTTATTTATTACCTTAACAGGGGCACATGCGCACATTTGTGCATGCACACACTAGGAATGCACACGCGCCCCAATTCAGTACCAAACCTAATGGCATGTGCATGCACGGGTTTGTTTTTCCCCCGCTAGCACGACCTTGTTCCAACACTTTTTGGGAGCAACTTTGTGCGCTCTCCCACATAGGAAACGAGGATGTGAGTTCTCATGTTGAATTTGTAGAGGTTGAGTTAAGCAAGGAGTTCCAAAGAGTGGTTGTAATCCGAGAGTAGTCCATCTTCAACAAATAAATATTTTAGAATTGTGGTTGATTCTATGTATAATGTTTGGTTTTTGAATTAGATGGTTGATGCATAGCTGCATTTTGTTTTAATTTTACTCTTGTGGGTGTAGTTCTTATGTGCGTCTATGTTTATGGAGAAGTGGGTTTTTTTTCTTTACATCAAATCCAGGGCCATGAATGATGCCTACACTAGACATGATATAGAAATAGAATCCATGATCTCTAAGAGGGGATAACAATGTCATTAAAAGGATGTTAGTACTAGGTATGAATCTGGAGGCTCTGCACATGGTTCAAGGAAGAATCCATCTTTAATAATTTCATAGGATCATAAAACAAGGAAACGCCGAAAATCATCCAGGATTGAAGTAGAGATTCTTTAATTTTTTCTCACAAAGAAAATTGTAGGAAATATAACAAGGAAAAGTAAATTTTTTTAATCTAACTTGAAATTTTCAATTGAAATCCCCATCTACAGTCTCATGAATTTGAGATGAGAGAGTTTTGTTAGAAATCCCAATACTAGAGTAAGTGGAGGACTAGGCTCATTCAAAATGGAAATATGAAGCATTTTAATGTAAGGTCATCATATAGTCTATAGAGAATTGGGAATAATGCTTTTGTTGTTCATGGTGGTGGTAGACGAGGAGGAAACATTAGCCATTAACATCACCATTCTTTCAAGGTTATTTATATTATCTAGTTAGTCCACACAACTCATTTAACGAACTTAAAAAGAGGGGACTCTCTTTTTTTTATTTTAACGACATCATTAATAATTACAAGGCGAATTACATGGGGGTCTTCCATTTTGTTATAATTAGAAACACACTATGAATCAATTCTCAGTGATGAAACTTGTATTCCATGCTCATGAGACTATGGAGACACACATTTAGGCTACACAATTCACCCCATAGTATTATCTTACTTAAACATGTTAGGAATACACACTTGAATTGATCAATGGCTTTTCATGGTGGTACAACTCTATAGTTTGGTGGAAACTTGTGCCCATGAATGGTTGCAAAGAAAATCTATGACATCTAACATTGCTATCATATGTGACTACCACATAACTACCTGAGTACACAAAGACCATTTTGTAACAATACGTGGTTGTGTATACCATGATCAATAAAATCGTATCACATGACCCATGTATCACACATACATATTATTTGGAGTTCCACTTCCCCAATTTTGGTTATGTTCCTTGCATTGAGTAATGAGAGCGTCTAAAAATAATATTATATAGTAATAGAATAAACTAACATAGATCTCTCTTAATTTTAATATTTTAAGCATCATAGAGCTCTCTTAATTCTAATATTTTAAGCATCATAGATCTCTCTCATTTTTAGTAGTTTAAGCATCAATAGATTTACCATGATAGTAAATCCCATATTTGTTTTGTTTCATTTCATTGTCATTTTTTTACTAATGTTAAGTTCTTAGCATTAAATTGTTTAATATTTTTATTTATTAAAGTGTAATCATCCATTTTCTTTGTATATTAAGATTTTTGTTTTTTCAAATTTAGAAAAATCATATAACTTTCTAAAATGATATAATCAAATTTTGAGAAAATATTTTTTTGGAAAATTTAATAGATATAGAAAGTTTAATTTCCCTCTATCTTAAGAATATATATATATATATTGGTTGCTAAAATTATTAATATATAATAGAAAACGTCTTAAAAAAAACACAAACCAAGAAAGCTTATTTTCCCTACAACTCAAAAACATATGTGGAGGAATGAATCTTATTGAGACTAAGCATGATGTGGGCGGTCCTTATTTCTATGTGATACGGATCATGGCTCAAGCCTCAATTGACAAGCTACTGTATCAAGTATATTTTTAATCCCAGCTTTGTTTGAAACAAGTAATAATTTGCTATATTAATATAAGATTGGTTACTATATACTTATAACTCTTTGTATGTAATTATATGTTTTTTTTAAATGCATCCGCTCTTTTTTAATTGAGAAGTCCATATTTTGATTAAAAAACTGTATGGATATCTAACTTTCGTTGCTAACAAATAATTTTGTCCAAGATTGATAATTTTATTTATTTATTATGATTAATTACTATTCTCTATTTTAGGTTTTGGATGCAAAATTCTTGTGGAGTGAGTTATTGGTTTTGGTGGTTTGCACCATAGAGCATGGGATGCCACATATTCATTTAACACTAAAATCAACATTTTTACAAATGCCACTTTTGCACCATAAATTTTAGCACCACTTGTATATTACCACTTTTGCATCACTATTTGAAAATTGAGGATTTAACAAATCCTTTACAAATAATGGTGCTAATGTGGGGCTAAAATAGCTATTTTCTTGTCAAGAAAATTAAAAGACCCTACAGATATAGACTTTAAGAAGGTCATTGTTTTGGAAAAGATGTAGGATCCAACTTTGCTAAAGTGTCATGCATCAACTCCTATATGAGCCAATTACCTTCTTCAATTTGAAGACCCCTCTTTGACATCTGATCCACCATTATATTTATCTTCTTGTAAATGTGTATAAAGTTTACTTGGTGAAAAAGAGCAGCCAATTTGCAAATTTCTTTATATATGGGAAGAAGGAAGATGGTTTGTCGAGGTTTATTTTTTCTCAACCAGCCAATAGTTATTCTTGAGTCCCCAAATACTTGTAGCTTTCATACTTTCCTTAAAACTGCAAACTTAAAGATAACATAATTGCCATCAGCTCAGCTCTATTGTTTAGACTAACACCTAAGCCTACAAAAAACTAAAATAACACCAACAACCTGACTTATTAATAACTTCCTGAAGAATCCTTCTTTCCTTCTACTTATTTTATGGTTGCAAATTTAAGAATTAGTAAGTTTCGCCAAGGTTTCTACACTTTGAGAAAATTATGGATCTTTAAAATTTTCCTTGTGAATCATGTTTTAAGATAGTTTACTTTAAGAGTTATCTTCTTAAGCTAAATTGCTTAATATCATCTTATTCCCGTTTGAGCACGTCCGCTCATAAGCTAAAGATCATGATAAATTTCTCTTTGCAAATCCTAGATACCAAGATGACAACTAGTCATCCTTACTTGATTCCTAAGCTTCGCTAGCCTCTAATCTTTCCCCTAGTGGATACCATTGCCCCTTATTTAGTTGCTTTGCACATTTAGCTTCCTAGGTTTATTCTTTTATTAATTCACCACTTGCATTTTACATCACATATAAGATGTTACCATGCTTTAGTTAGCACATGGTTCGACTATAAAATCAAAATCCATCTAATGCTACAATGTCCATGGGAAAGACCTTAGCCTTGAGCTCCTCTCCATAAACTATTACATGATTACATCTTATATTTCAATTACAACAAAATAAGGGTCAAGAAAGATATTACAAAGTTTTTTTCAGCTTCAATACTCCTAATCTTACAAAGATGAGATAATCATTCTTATTTTATACCCATAATCTAATAAAGATGAGAGAATCATTTTTATTTTAGTTATCTAGATCTCCTTCTCTACATTAGTTAAAACATAAAGATAATTTTAATTTTTAGAATTAATAACCTCGGTATAATATCTTAAGATATAAAGATTTTATTTCATTAAATTTGAATATCTTTTTTTTTAACTCAAAAGAACTTATAAAGTATTTTAGTTACACATTATTTAAAAAAAATTATTGAGAAAAGAAATTGCAACCACGTCAGCATCGCATTATAATGATATAAAAATAAAAATGTTTAATAAGAAGAAAGGCTCAACGTGATTGGAATCGTAAGCTGTAAGGCTATCCAAGAATCTTCATGAAATATTATGGTGGTAAATAGTTTATCAGAAATCTTTTGTTAATAAGCGAATGCGAAGTAATAAAAACATACTATTTCGTATTTTTATATTTATTATATAACATAATTTGGAAATAAATAAAAATAAAATTATAAAATTAATTAATTAAATATAACGGATATTTATAATTGTAATTTAAAAATATTTTATTTATAAAAAATAATTACTATTATTTTAATTAACACATATTTATTTATAAATTATATATAAGGGTGGTAAGGGTGGAGAGAGTTTACTATCGATAAAGATATGTAGGTAAAGGTAAAGGAAAAAGAAAGATTAAGCAAGCATAATCCTTAGCGTTATTACAGGGTGTAAAAATAATCAACTAAATGAAAGTATAAAGACTTGGACATAGGTAGTACTTGTTATGTTTGGAAATTTCCATATTGGGTTTTTCATTCTAGTTATGGTGGTAATGGTGACAAGAATGGGGACTCATTTCCTTGTAAGTCTTTCACATGCAAAATAGAAGACCCTTCACCCTTATTGCTATGGGGATCTACATGCTAAATAATGTTGCTAACTTTAATGTGGAAGAAAACTCAATAACCTTTTGGTTTGTTTTTGCAAGTTGTTACAATGGAATATATGTTTGCTCCTCTTGATAGAGATTTTAGTCCTCTCATTTATCATATATTGTGCCAACGCAAACAATTTTTACTACCATGCATCTCATTACTTATGTTAAAGAAGAAATGGACTCTCTATTTGGGGAATTTGAGGTTTATGGCCTATCACAACCATTCCAAACATTGTGTAGATCTCGACTTTTAAAAAGATATAAAGCATTGTTAATTCAATAATGAACACTAGTAGAAGTCCATGGATGATTTTTTAAGGAAATGGGAGCCATGGAAGAAGGTCTAGGAACTAAAAAATGCAGGGAAAATAAAGAGAAGCCACTGATATCATATTCTAATGACAACACAACTAGAAAGACACAAAAACAATTTCTCACATGGAGGTTGACTATGAAAACCAAATAGGAAAATTGGAGGCGGATGCTAAGGTCAAGGAGCTTCAAAACATTGTTTCTCATCTAGAATTGGAGCAAAGACGTTTGGAAAGCTCAGGAACACAAACTACTGTGAGATATCAAATGGATCACCAAATGTACATTCTATGAAAGAAGACACCATAAAAGAAAATTTTGAAGGAAAATAACAAGAAGATTTTTCCAGTTTAGCTTCAACATTAAGACAAGAGAGACACAACACTTACGAGCAAGTTTAATCTTCATGTTAATTTTCAATGTTTTGTAAATTCATAGTGCTATTATGATAGTTTGTAAGATTATACATTTTAATTCGAGGAAGCATAGAACAAGTTTTGGACATTGTATTCCTCCTAAAACTTTGTTGAACATGTTATAATTAAGTATTTAATCACTCTCACAACCCTCCACCTTTTTCATTTAAAATAAAACAATAATTATCAACATATGAATTATTCTTAATTTTTTTATTAAATTATATATAAAAGGTTAAAGCCCAAAACCCTCAGAAGAGTGGTGTGAGATAGGGCATAGTGGAACACAAGAGGGCAAATGCCCAGGAGCATAAACTATAATTATCAAAATATATATATATATATATATGAATTATTCTTAATTTTTGATTAAATTATATATATATATATATATATATATATATATATAAATTATTCTTAATTTTTTATTATATTTTATATATATATATAAGTAAGTTTAAAGCCCAAAAATATATAAAAGTTTAAAGCCCAAAACCCTCATAAGACTGGTGTGACACAGGGCATAGTGGAGCACAAGCGGGCAAATGCCCAGGAGCATGAACTTTATTAACCCAAAAATCAAATTTATATAGCCTATATTCCAGTTACTAGAAAGAACGCACGACAACCTCAACGAAATCTCTTACCTGGTTTTGTGACACGTTAATTTATGATTTCTAATTTCTAAACCCAACACGGGTCCACTAGATGCAACGACTCAACATCACTTTGATTAACTAGGAATTGAGGGAGGATGCATTGTAGAGTACATGGGACCATGTCGCAACTAAAATTCAATGCTACAGATGAAGGGGTTTGATGCACTATCCATTGTGGCTTGAATGAAAATGGTCAGACAGGTTCGGTATGGTTAGAAAATTAATTTCAACATTCTTTCTTAATTTTCAACTAGATACAAACCATATACCATATTAATAGACCTTCAAAAATATTAGATTTCAAAGTACATTAGAAAAGCTTGCTTGTTGGCCTCGGTTTCAATTAGGCTTACAAACATTTAAAATTGTTTATATATATATATATATATATTTGAAAACTTAAACTTGATTGTTCCTTTCCATCTTCGTGGACACCAAACCTTGTACCGAGAATATTTTGTCTTCTTCGTCTTGACTTTGCTTGTCATTCTTGACATTTGCTTAGGTTCCTTTGGTCTGGTTCTTCCATCAACATCTTGAAAAATTTCATCGGCATTCTGCCAACAATATTGATAATCTTTCAAGTTAAAGATTCCCTTCATTCTTTGATCTTCAAGATCAATTTTCATCTCTTTCAAATTATATACAAGTAGGCACATTAAAATTCCACATGATATCTTCAATTGTCCTACAGGATTCAACTTCTTCATTAGTATGATTCCACAAAATCAATTCAAAGTAATATATGATTTCTTCGGGACTCCAAAACAAAATAATTCTCTAAGTAGGTTCTTCTTCAAAATCCTTTTGTTAAAAAATACTCATGACATCTTCTTGAATATCTACAGCTTTAGTGCTTCCATACACATCATCACAAACATTCATTGCTGCCTCAATTTGCTAAATTATACTTGCTACCATTAAATTTATGTCATCTTCATCTACATTGTTTATTTCTCCATTCATACTTATTTCTACTAATTTCAATTGTGTAGGAAATTTTTAACATTTCTTCAAGGGTTTCATCATCATTACAAAGTTTTTCATGAGCTCATGTTGATTCTGGAATTTTCAATTCTAAATTCTTTGCAATATTCTCTACAGCTTCAGCTAATATCCAAATTTTCACTACTTCAAAAGCATCTATGGCATTGTCATCTTCATTGCATTTAGATAAAAGTGAATTTTCTTCAACAATAAACATATTAAAATTCAATTGGATTTCCTTATGAACTATAATTCGTTCATCTTCACTGAGATCTTATTCATCATGTCTTGCACCATTTTCAATTTCAAACTCATTTTGAGTTGTTAAAATTTCTGCTAAATTTTCTTCAATTGCATGTACTTCAGCACCAAATATATCATTATGAAGTTTTTCCAAATATTTAATGTCTTCATGAGCTTCATAGAGCTAAACCTCATGACAAGCAACAATTTTCTCCTCAACTTCAAATTCAACTTTATATAGTGTTGTAGCATCTACATGGTTGCTTTCATCTTTAATCGAAAATATTTCCTCATTGTTGTCCTCTTTTTCTTCATGTTCATTCTTTACATCTTTAGTTTGCTATTCTACTTCAGCAACAAGTTCATTAAGTTGATCACAAATCTTAATAGTCTTCATAACAACTGCATCAAAAATATGATTATCAACACCCAATAACTTAGCTTGATGCTAATTGGTGTTGCTTCCCCTTACATTAAATTCTTTTTTCAAACATACCCAAGCTTCTTTAATAATGGTTGCATCAACAACTATGTAAAAAGCATTGTCTTCCATGGCTTGCTGAATGATATATAAAGTTGAGGCATCACTTACCTCATTCAAGGGTTCATTAGATCCAGTTTCAACAAAAATTTATAATCCTTCTACATGAAGTACAATTTTAATTTTAATAGCCCAAAATTCATAATATTTATGAGACAAAACAGTAATTGGTGGAACATTTAGATGAATTTCATCTGTCCTAACCTTTGCTACAACATAAACCTTACCACAAATATTTGTAAGTACTTTGCCTCAACCCTTCTATTCTTTCTTCTAATATATTTTAGTCTTTGCTTGGTGACCCTGTTGATGTATTTGTAACTTCGGAATGTATTTCATATATGTACATTGTATTCCTATTGAGATGTTATTATTCCTCTATACGGAAGTGTCCTCATTTATATTGTAAGTGTCGTAACTTATACTTGATGGGTTATTAGAACACCTTATTGGGGTCGGCCCTGTATAAGTCATGTGGGTTAAAGGGTTATTAGACCACCCTATTGGGGGTTAGCCCTGTAAGCATTATGTTATGTGGTTAAGTTAAGGCCGACCTAGTAAAGGTTATTAGGCAAGTCAGGTCAAGTATAAATAGAGTGCAGGAGGCACTCTATTTGATCATTCTATTATTCTCTCACACACTCATTGGAGAGTGGTGCACATGTGAGGAAGGAGGATTAGCTGCTAGGAGAAGACTATCTCTTATGCTTGGGTTGTATCATTGCTCTATATATCTCTAAGAAAGTTGTGGGGTTTTTCACCTTCTTGGTTTTCCCCGGTGAAACTCTATGTCTCTTGTGTGCTTGCATTATTGTGTCCATGATTGATATGCTGTAGATATGTTGTAGATATGATGTACATGTTATTCTCTTAGTTAAGATCCTAGATCAGATTGAAATTTCTGAAAAATTAACATGGTATCAGAGCTAGCCTAAAAGAAGGCATGGTATGGCATTTATGACACTTGTTGCACTTGCGAAGCTAGGGCTTGATATAGAAAACACCAGTCATCGTAGCACTTTTGCTATAAATAGATTTTGATGAATTTTCAGGATCTGAAACTATTGCAGGTCGTAGATAGCATCCCCATGTACCTTTTGTCCGAAGCCCAACTTCTAACTCGTTGTACTTTGTGATTTATGATCAGTACAATCTAGGGTTTCTGCCTCTTCCAGATCTCAGTTATAAACATGTGACCTAGGAAAAAAGATTAGAACTTGGGCTAGGAAGCTCCAAATGAAATTTCGTAAATAGTGACAGGTAGGGAACAGACTGTACTTTATTAGGTAAGTTTTTCAGAGGCCGAAATTGAACCAGTGACACATGGCACACCGTACAAGTTTGCTCTCCTGTTTTATCCCATAAAAAGCTCACGTTGCGACACTTGGCATAACTCTCTCTCAGAGAATCCAATTGAGGTCAAACCCATGGGGTTGGAAAGATAATAGGTTAGGCTACCAAAGGAAGAATATTCAGACCCTGTAGATCTAAAATTTCAGAGTTACACCAGAAACAATCAGGTGCATATTTCTGTCAAAACAGAATTGGATTTTGAGCACCTTCATTCATGGCTCTAGGAATTTAGGGTTTCAAAGAATGTTGGAAATTTTTGTATTGGAACCATGGCTGGATGCTCCTCATAAAAATTGAAATTTAGAGACCAATATCGAATTTTTTGGTTGGGCAGAAGGCCAGGCTTGATCAAACCCTGCTTCAGGATTTTGATCCGAAAGGTGGAAAATTAGGGCTTCTGCAAAAGTTGGAATTTCTGAAGTCTGTGACAACGGCTGGAAGCTCCTCAGAAAAATCAAAGTTTAGATCTTTGGATCGAACCTTTTGGTTGGGTATAAGGGTGGGCTTTATCAAACCCTAGTTCGGGATCATGTCTAGAATATTTGTTAGTTTCAAAGGAAATCTTGAGGGGTGAAACTTTGTAGTTTTCAAATTCTGAGTATACCATCTTGATCAACTCATCAAGGTGCATCTTTCTATCCTTTCAGAAGTTTGAAATTCAAAGTTTGAATTTTTAGTGTTTCTCTGACAAACCCTAATAATTCAAAGCTTGAATTTTTAGGGTTTCTTTGATCCAGTTTCTGCAAATCAAGTGGATTGGGTTAATCCTAGAAGAAAATGGATTGGTCACCTACAAACACTAATCCAACTCCAGATCCAATTTCTGCAAATCAAGTGGATTGGGTTAATCCTAGAAGAAAATGGATTGGTCACCTACATAAGTGAAGAAGTTCCTGTTTCAGAGGGAGATAAGGCTAAGGCCTTACATAAGAAGATTACAAGCAATCTTGATAGGTATGACTTATCCAGGTATGTTTAGAGATCTGTTCATGATTAAGTTTATGGTATGTTTGTCTTCATTAAGTTTAGTACAATCTTGATTAACTTTAGACTTGTCGTATCACCTTAATAAAATTATGAATGCAGATATTCATTGATTAGGGTTTTGACACTTATGATTTTACTAATGCATTGTGGTGTTGTATGAGGTTGATGTTGTCCGCTAACATGAAAGGTACATCAAGAAAGACAAATCATGTTCTAGTTCAAGAACATATGACCATGTTGACATGAAGACCAAGATTCATCGATTGTCATGGATCACATAGAAGATCTACTTACAAGCTATGTATAACTTGGTTCTATAATGGTTAACCTATGAGATATGCAGGTTACTAGCACAAGTCATTTAAGAGAACAAGAAGACATCATGTGGGTATGTTAGACATAACCAACTAACATATTAATCCATGTATGTTTTTCCTATATCAAGTTAGAATCCTACCTTGTGTTAGGATCTCTTATATAAGTATACATTGCATGATTAATAATGATTATTGAAGTTAGTAATCATGGATTTAGGCATATTATGCTTCTTACCTTGATTGATGATATGACTAACCAGAAAAGTTCTTTTGGTCAAATAAAGAATATGCATGAGTAAAAGAAGTATTCCCTGAAACCTTGAATACTAATGTTTATTATCTATGTTTGAAATGATCATGACTATACATGTTTAAGATTATTGTGTTTTGTTAGTATTGAGATTATACTAATGAATGTGTGTATGAAACCTCGAAGATAACACAATGATGATACTAGTAAGTATGCATAAGTGATCGAGGATGGATATAAGTTCAAAGACAGGTAATCGAGGAAGCAAAGATCAAGAGGGAGCACACTCTAGTAGTTCCTGGAAGGAAGCAAATATTGAGAGGGAGTCCACCCTACAAACCAAACAAAGATAAGTATTTGAATTGTCATTTATTGCAAATTTGTTTGTTTAAATAAATGATGTATATGCTTATGTTCCTAGACTTAGGGTGTGTATTATGCATATTAGAATAATTGCATTAATGAACAGTATACTACTAATATGCATGTGATGGGTAAGTGGCCTATGGCACTATACAACATTTCATTGCTACTTATCTAGAATGAAACCTCTTTGCTGACATGTTGGGATTTGTGCACACTCTTAACAATGTTCTGGTAGAGATTGGAAGGCATTTAAAAAGTTATGGGATATGGATAAATGTTGTGTTGAATCATTAGCTAAGATAATTGCATGACTGTATGACATATGCCTTTATGTATAAAACTTTGTTATGTAAACTATGAAAAATTTCTAATCATGCAATTAAATTTAACTTGTAGGAAAGATCGTGTACAATCACCTACATAAGGACTACAACATTTGTTCCAGCAAACGAAATTCAAAGAAAACTATCTATTGAAGATATTGAGGAATCTGAAGTTCCTAGGAATCGGGATGCAGTAATGGAAGAATGCCATGATCAAGGAATACCAGTCGATCATGAAGAAATATGTTTGGGATGTGGTCCCAAGACAAGATGGGAAGTCTATTGTGACTTCCAAAGATCAAGCATACTGCAGATGGCACCATAGAGAAATACAAAGCAAGATTTGTAGCTCATGGCTTCCCCTAGAAAGAGGGGATAGACTATGAAGAGACTTTTGCTCCTATAGATAGGTACACTTCCATCAGATCAGTACTTTCACTAGCTACAATGATGAAATGAAAGATACACCAGATGGATGTCAAGACATATTTCTTGAATGGTGTGGTCGAAGAGGAAGTGTATGTGGAGCAGCCACTTGGTTTTGAGACACATGACAGTGATTCATATGTTTCCAGGTTGAAGAAAGCCTTGTATGGCTTGAAGCAAGCTCCTAGGACTTGTTGAGGATAGATTGATTGCCGATACGAAGAGGAAGCTTGCTGCCAAGTTCGAGATAAAGAACTTGGGGATGATGCACTATTTTCTAGGCATGGAGGTGTGGCAGAGTACAGATGGGATCTTCCTTGGACAAGGGAAGTATGCAGTAGAGATCCTGAAGAGGTTTGGGATGATGGAATCCAAGGCCGTGGCCACACCTATGGCATCGAACCTTAAGCTTCTGTGTGATGCTTCATCTGAGACGGTTGATGTCACAATGTATCGTCAGATGATTGGGTCCTTGATGTACCTGACGAATACGAGACCAGATATTTTCTTTGCGGTGAACACATTGAGCCAGTTCCTGATAGATCCGAGAGGTGTTCACCTGGTTGTTGTAAAGCATATTCTGAGGTATCTGAAGGGTACAATTGACTATGGGCTCAAGTATGATGCGAATCAAAAGTTTAACCTGCAAGGTTATGTTGATTCGGACTGGGCAGGAAGTGTTGCAGATAAAAAGAGCACTTATGGGTGTTGCTTCAGTATGGGATCAGGTGTGATCTTTTGGTTTAGCAGGAAGCAGTCCTGCATAGAACTGAGTACAGCTGAGGCAGAGTATGTTGCAACTTGTTCGGCTAGTTGTGAGGCAGTATGGCTGAGGATGCTACTGTTTGAGTTATTTGATCTCCCATTAGATGCTACTGGTATCTTTTGTGACAACAAGAGTTGTGAAAAGCTATCTGAGAACCCTGTGTTCCATGACAGGTTGAGGCACATCGAGATCAAATATCACTATATTAGGGATATGGTGTAAAGAGGAGCAGTGAAGCTCTTGTATGTTGCGACAGATGAGCACGTTGTGGATGTGTTGACGAAACCACTAGCCAGAGTGAAGTTTGTGTACTTCATAGGGAGGCTTGGTGTTCTCCAGATTGACGACACTTCGTGGAAGAAGTACTGGACACATTTGCAGGAGCCATTCTGAGCATGGTGAGAGGAGGTTCCTTCCCATGGCTGTGGATGTAAGTGCTGGATGATGAGCATCAGGACGATGCTCTAGTTACTACTCTATATATGCATCATGTTAGATGCTTTGTATGATCAGTTGGATCATGTATATGTATATGCATCATGTTGGATGCTGGATATGATCAGTTGGATCATGTATTTGTATATGCATCATGTTAGATGCTTGATATGTATCAGATGGATACATTGGATGATCAGTTGGATCAAGTATTTGTATATGTATCAGGTGGATACATTGTATGATCAGGTGGATACATTGTATGATCAGGTGGATACATTTTATGATTAGGTAGATCATGTATGATGATATGTATCAGGTGGATACATGGTATGATCAGGTAGATCATGTATGATGATATGTGTCAGGTAGATACTATGTATGCATCAGATGGAAGCATTATATGATAAGGATGATCATGGATGATGAGCTTCAAGATGTTGCTCCAGATGATATGCATCAGGATGATGCTATGATGATGATCAGGATGATCATGTGTGATGAGTACTAGGACGATGCTCTGGATGACATGCATCAGGAAGATTCCCTGGATGACATGCATCAGGACGATGATCAGGATGATCATGTGTGGTGAGTATCAGGACGATGCTTTGGACGACATGCATCAGGACAATTTAGTGACGATGATCAGGATGATGATGTGATGATGACATGCATCAGGACAATGCAGTGATGATGATCAGGATGATGTATGGTGAGTATCATTATGATGCTATGTGGCTATGGACAGGTTGTGCTTGAGAGGACTTGTAAGGCCTGGGAGATCCGAGAGGTTGGGATGTGTGCCCGTAATAAGTCATGGGATGCTCTTTCGAGGGTTTGTCCTGTGACCACATGTAAGACTTGGGAGATCCGAGAGGTTAGGCTGTGTGCCCGTAATAAGTCCTGGGATGCTCTTTCGAGGGTTTGTGGTGGCGACCACATGTAAGACCTAGGAGATCCGATAGGTTGGGCTGTGTGCCCGTAATAAGTCCTGGGATGCTCTTTCGAGGGTTTGTAGTGGTGACTACATGTAAGACCTAGGAGATCCGATAGGTTGGGCTGTGTGCCTGTAATAAGTCTTGGGATGCTCTTTTGAGGGTTTGTAGTGGAGATCACATGTAAGACCTAGGAGATCCGATAGGTTGGGCTATGTGCCTGTAATAAGTCCTCAGATGCTCTTTCGACGATTTGTGATGAGGGTCACATATAAGACCTGGGAGATCCAATAGGTTGGGTTGTGTGCCCGTAATAAGTCCTAGGATGCTCTTGCGAGGGTTTGTGACGCACGTAATAAGTCTTGAGGATTCCATAGTATGGCTAGTGATGATGAAGACGTACAGGTGGTGGGCCTACATCCAGTATGAAATAGGACTGGCTCTGTAGAACTTACTATGACGAGTAGATTGGAGATTGATTGAGATAGTAGCAGCAGTGACGATGACGATGATCCAGTGGCGATGATCTAGAGAAGAAGACTTGTGATAGAAGACCTGTGTCAAGAAATACCTTCCTGGTTAAGAGGGAGTGTTGATGTATTTGTAACTTTGGAATGTATTTCATATATGTATATTGTATTCCTATAGAGATGTTATTATTCCTCTATACGTAAGTGTTCGTATTCCTATAGAGATGTTATTATTCCTCTATATGAAAGTGTCATCATTTATATTGTAAGTGTCGTAACTATACTTGATGGGTTATTAGACCACCTTGTTGGGGTCGACCCTATCAGCATTATGTTATGTGGTTAAGTTAAGGTCGACCTAGTAAAGGTTATTAGGCAAGTCAAGTCAAGTATAAATAGAGTGCGAGAGGCACTCTATTTGATCATTCTATTATTCTCTCACACACTCATTGGAGAGTGGTGCACATGTGAGGAAGGAGGAGTAGTTGCTAGGAGAAGACTATCTCTTATGCTTGGGTTGTATCATTGCTCTATATATCTCTGAGGAAGTTGTGGGGTTTTTCACCTTCTTGGTTTTCCCCGGTGAAACTCTATGTCTCTTGTGTGCTTGCATTATTGTGTCCGTCATTGATATGTTGTAGATATTTTGTAGATGTCATTCTCTTAGTTAAGATCCTAGATCAAATTGAAATTTATGAAAAATTAACAGACCCATATCTAACGTGACTGACAATAGGATGAATTCTTATAGTCATCTCACCACTAATTTGTGGGATTACTTCGACAATTAAACATGGACTAAACCACTTATGTGGGTTTCAATTTCGTGACCATTCCTCTAGGGCTTCATCCCTTCATATTCACATGCTACCAATACATAAGTGTGCTTGAACATCTACCTCTTCTTCCAAGGGACAATACAGGTCCACAAAAATAGTTACATCATACAAAACAAAATAGAAATCATCACTAGGATTCCAGGCTCGTCTAATTGTGGGTTCTAACCATTCCAGTGGATGTGAATTCAAATTTTTTCTTCTTCACAAAATTATGTTTAACGATCTATGACCCTCACTCTTCACACAACCCTTTTTTGTATTTTGGTATTTTCTTCCTATCTTATTTTCTAATTTGCAGTAGCAGGAGCACCAAAGCTACCTTGAACTTGGATGCTTCCTTACCTTTTTTGTTTTTACTCTTGTCGCTCCCTTCTCAAGTCTTCCTGGATGACAATCCTAGCCAAAGAAACTTCTTCTCTTTCACGGATTTTCAATAAACCCTAGAAAATAGGTCTTGTGATGCTGTGGAACTACTACAAACAAGGTGAATTTGAGACAATAATTTCATATCATCTCAAACATATCCATTTTTTAAAATTATCTTTTAAAAAGTTTTTTTTTCATTCTTTAAAATTATCTTTTAAAAAGGGAAATAAAAACCTCTAGAAGGCACGATACGGAAGTTCATTAGGTATTCCATCAGGTCATTCTCTTTGGAAACCCTTCCCTGGGCAAGAATGTTGGTGGATTGAGAATGATATGCCCCTCCTTTCGATTTGATATTGAGCCAGTGGTTACATATATGAAGGTGAATGAAGTACTATTCTTTTTTTTTAACCATTGGAACAACAACCTCCCAAGGGTATATACAATATCCCACAAGCCAGATATACAAGTAACTTGTGATTCATATATTTTTGTTGGACTAAGATGTATGCTAGACCAGGGCATACCTCTCATGGTAGATCTTCCGAGTACTTGGTTTGAGGGACTCTCTCTTGGAGAGAAATCCCAAACCCTCTGAAATATGTTTGTAATGATATATATATTTCCTTACAAAGAATGGTTGGATAGGGTTCATTGAGCTAAGGTGCAGTGAATTGCAGAAGAATTGGGAAGAGGAGGTCCCAATGGTGATTCATGGTGACTTGGGGTTTGTTGAGGTAGGGTGTAGCGAGTGGTAGATGAATTGGGTAGAGGAGGGTTGGTTAATGTTCTCCCAGGGTTTTTCAAGCTAGGGTGCAGTCAGTTGTAGAGGAATTGGGTGGAGGAGGTCATATGGGCAGTGCGGATGCATAAACCTTCATAATTCCATGATATACAATATGATTCCACAAAATTGTGCTAATGCACCGAACCTATTATTTGTTAGAGCTTAAATTTCTATGGGTTTGAAGGGCATGGCAGGTCTGTTGAGTTCAAGTCGGTGTTGGGAGTATTCCTCCATGTGGTGAAGGTTTTGGCTTCCAAGGGTATGGAGAGGTTAAAATCTTGGCCAGTCAACTCTATCAGATCCCTCCCGATAATGTTTATTAGAATGGGTGACGTGACTACCTCAATATTGTGCATGATCTTTGGATTTTATAGCCCTCAGTAGTTCTTTCTATGAACTTTGAGAAGACCCTTCTTATCACTGAAGGGAAGTTATTGTTCTCACCCACATTTGTGAGGTTTTTATTCTTGAAGAAGTGATGAAACCACTTATCGATGGAAATGGTATCTATGTGAACAATTTACAGTGTTTAATGCCCGCCTAGGTACCTTAACTGTTTAGAATAATTAAGTACTAGTTTTGAAATGAACCGGCTAAGTAAAACACGAACCATTTGAATTTACTTTGAAAATGCTTGAACGACAGTTATAGAAACTATTACTTTACTTAATAAATGAATGCTCGATTGATTGAGATAGAATGACTAAACGTTAGATATGCTCGACTGATTGAGATAGAGTGACTAAACGTTAGATATGCTCGACTGATTGAGATAGAATGACTAAATGTTAGATATGCTCGACTGATTGAGATAGAATCACTAAATGCTAGATATACTCGACTGATTGAGATAGAATGACTGAATGTTAGATATGCTCGACTGATTGAGATAGGATGACTGAATGTTACATATGCTCGACTAATTGAGATAGAACGACTGTATGTTAGATATGATTGAATGATTAAGATAGAATGATTAAATATTAGATATGCTCGACTAATTGAGATAGGATGACTGAATGTTACATATGCTCGATTGATTGAGATAGAATGATGAATGATAGATATGATTTACTAATTAAGATAAAAGGATGAATGAAATATATGCTCGACTGACTGAGATATTATGATGGATGATGAAATATTTCATAGTGCAACGCTACTAATGTGCACTTGAGAGTGTGTGTGTGCAGTGGCAGGTAAGATGATTTACCGACTGACCCACAATGGAATTATAGGGGTCATAAGAATGGAAAGAACACATAGGGGTACGACGATTGACTTTCGACCCTGGATTAGCAATCCACACATGGGTGAAATCGTTTTAGCTCACCCAGGGAAGCGTATGTCGTACGGGAAAGGCCATAATGATTTGGTTGCATACGATGAGTTGAGGGGCGCGCAATAAGGAGAGCCTTATCCCTCAACATCCCTTAGTCTCCAAGGAGCGTAGTTGAGAGATCGCGGTAATGGTTCCCGGTCGCTACGCAGTACTCCCCATAAGAAGGAAGAAATGAAACTGTCAGAAGGGCCCGCCAAAGAGGTGCCTAGACAAGAACGAGAGGAAGAAAATTAATCAATGGTATAAATGAAAATTTCATATAAGATTTAATAAATACTTTATTTCATTTTGTTCTATTTTATTAAATTGAATAATTCTATTCAAGATTTTATTTTTTTAATTGATTTCATTAATTTGAATTATTCATTTTAATTGATTTTATTAACTTGAAAGGAATTGAAGAGATTGATTTTATTCAATATTAAATTTGATTAATTATGCTGATTGAATAAGATTAATAATAAGAGGATTATTTTTATTCAAAGATTTTAATTTTATGGATTTTCTTATTCTAAATCATTCTATTAAAGGTTCTATTTAATTGACTTCATTATTTTGAGAAAGAATTGAAATAGGTCATTAATAAAAGAATTGTTTTTCTTTTATTATTATTCAATATTTTACTTTAATTAATTTTATTATTCATTTAAATTATTTTATAAAAAGGAAATTTAAAATAGATTATACTTTTAGTAAAAATAATCATCTTTTAATTCAATCTTAATATTAGGAAAAGAAAGAAAAGTAGAAAGCAATAAGTCTAACTAAAAGATTGTTAAGCAAACTAAATGAGAACCAAAAGAGAAGTAGAACTCTTCTACACCTAACTCCCACTGACCTAGAGATTTAGGTGCACATTAAAGACATTAAGAAGACACATGTATTTGAGAATATTGGAAATTAAAATATTAAATTAAATTAAATATGTGCATAGACAGACACATGGCAAATAGGCTTTTGCTATATAATGAGAGAGGAGAAGGAGAGAAAGACATCTCTTGCTCCCTAATGCTGGATGGTCATCATAATCTCAGATTATGTTATGATCATTGGAGTTGGGATTATCCGAAACAGGGATTGGGAGATCCTTTCGGGACGCTAGATTGTGTGTTCTTATGACCCCATTAGCTCGGGGGTTCGGGGTGAAGAAGAATAACCCCAATACGGTAGGGAGGTCAACCGAGGGGTCACTCGGTACTTCGTCAGGAGATTGGATTGAATCGTGCGGAAACCACTTCGAGGACTCCATCGATTCGCTAGACCAACCGTCGAAAACAGGTTTGAAGTATTTTTATTTTATTTATTTTGCTAAATCTTCTTTAGAATGAATAAATCTAAGTATATAGTTTTATATATTGACATTCATGTACTACGATAGATAAAACTAGATCTGTGGCTTCTATATCTTCTTCTGAAAAATCGTATTGGAAGTTTTTTTGGGGGGACCCCGAAAAGGGGGTCCCTACACAATGAAAGGGTAGTTAGCGTTATACACCCATGAGAGATATTTTTACTACAAAGAGGGAGCTGGAGAAATGGTATGGAGATGGTGAAAAAATAAGAAAGGGTAGGGGGAACGTCCTCCAATTATAGAGCCTAGGGATCGAAACCCTGAGGGCATTAAAGCCAATAAAGGGAAGAGGGGTCATGAGAGCAAAGCTATAAGAGGTATAGATAGAGGGAATATAATCAAAGGAAGGAGAAAGAGTAGAAAGACCAGGACTTGGTTAAGTTGAACCAAAAACACAGTTCTAGTCCTAGTAATTTATTAAAAACTTCCAGATACAAACCAGAATGCAGTTCTGGAACAATAGTAACAGCAACAGTCGACTTGGTTTCTCCATTTCTTGGCATTGTTAGTTGGAATAATGCTCAACTCTAGCTTTGGTTTTAACATAGGAGAATCTACAGGTAAGATTCATGCATTTACAACCCTCTTGGTTAATGTTGGTAAGAAATGCATTTTCTTTGGAAGTCTACAAACTTTCAATTGATTTTTTTGATAAAATGTGATAGATTTGTAGATCTTTTAGTTGATATTGGAGAGGATGGAGTCAATTGAATAGTTTTTTTCCTGTAATCTTTCAATTTTAGTCGTTTTCATTATGTAGAAATATACCTGAAATTTGGGGCCTTTGAAGAAGTGAACATTCCCAATTGTAATATTTTATGGATATATGCCACTTGTCAAGATTTTGAATTAGTTTAAGGCTCACTGGGGTTTAATTTTGGTGACTTTAACTATGAGATGTGTAAAATTGTATTGCAAGGAAACAATAAAATGAACCCTCTTCAGTTTTTTGTTTTGTAATCATCGAAATGATAGATGTGCAACTTAAAAAAAATTAATAGGTCCCCTAGAAACTTGAGGAAATTTTTATGACAGTGTTACATATAACATGTAGGCACTCTCCTTAGTTCGGTTTTAGCAATTAAAAAGTCAATATAGGTGTCACAATTTTCTATGTAGACATTTATGAAATGATTAAGTCATGCCAGTTAAGTTCAATTACAAGTGATATTCACAAGTCTTCTAGATAGACATTTATGAAAGGATTAAGTCATACCAGTTAAGATTAGTTTTGAGTGATATTCACAACTTCTAAATATGAAATAACTTCTTCTTCCTCAGTCGTTCATAACAATAACTATGCACAAGTTATAGAGCTTTTCTCTCTATTTCTATTTGCTAAATTGTTTTTCTGGCCAAAAGTATATTCCTAGTTTAGATCCTCCAAGATTTCTCTTTTATTAATTTATATATTTGGTTATTACTGCTCATCTAAAATTTTCAAAGTTAGCAAAATTACAAGTCAATGAAGTGTGATGTGATTCTTGCATTTTTAAGTTTGATCATATTTTACCAACCTTACAATTTTAAGAGGCAAACAAAACCTTTGTTCAACTTTTTCCAAATACAATTTATTTTAGAGATGAACTTTTCTTTTCTATTTGTGTTGTGATTCATGGATTGCAATTATTTTAATATTTTGTATTCTTAAAAAGTTGTTGGAGACAAATTTGTAATGCTCTGGTGGGAGAAATATTTTTCTCAAAATATCATTTATTTGCAAAGCTGATTTTAGGTCTTCGTTGAAACAATGACATTAATATGATAATTCCAATTATCCAATCAAGATACTAGTTTAAAGCGACAACTTCATTTATAACTATTTATTTTGGTATCCTTATCACTATCAATACAATTGAAACATCAAATTATATTATATGGATTTCATTTCTTCATTTCTTTCCTCAAGAGCTGAGGATTGCTTAGCCGTAACTTATCAAATCTAAGGTTGATTGATGCCATTGTAGTTCCTCTTAGGACTTGTGCTTGGCCTCTTTGCTCACCTTATTTTATCACAGGCTCATATTAGCATTGAAGATCATTCCTACAATTATTGGAACCAAAGTCATAATTAAATATAAGTATCATTCATCAACACTAGACCATGGCCCAACAAACCGCAATTGCCTAGAAAAATTTCAATTCATTAATCCCCATTAAATCCTTGCAAGCACCAATTATTGTTACCTTTCTCAATCTACTCATATTAATATATTCATCTCACTATTGTTTAGTGTATGTTGTATATCAAAAACCCTTTCCTAAAGTTATCATTCATCCAAATAAATGAAGAAAATCGCATGGTTAAATTCTTTAGCAAAAAGTTTTTTCTAGTGGAATTTGAACTATAAAGTGATGATTAGTTCCTTCTAGGATATATATATATATATATATGATATTCTTTCGTTTGACATGGTGTTGCATAGAAGTATATATAATGCATAAAAGTAAAACAAAACCCTCTATTAAATTAAAACAATTATGTTTGATGCTTTTGATATGTTGACAATGGTTTTATTGATATGCTACTCAATTAAACCAACTATTAAATCATTTATAGTCCACTGAATTTGTAAATTGGCATACTATAATATGCACCTATTAGCAGTTTCAAGGTAAGATTATTCTTCATTGTTTACTTCAAAGTTGGATTTCTTTTTCTGGGGGATTTGTACTTTTCTTATTTACCTCAAGTGTTTGGATGTTTTCTTCATCATTAGATCCACACTGTAGTTTTAAATTTTTAATATCCCTAATCTCTTTTATAGGCTATTGCACCTATAGTTCTGTGCAACCTTTGAGGAAGTATTAGGTTGAGTGGATACTATGTTAGGTTGAAAAATATGCCCATACCTTTCTCTTCATTCCTCCATGAGATTAGATAGTCAAGCTTACATCTTTAATTTGTATTCCCTAGTGGTTACCCTACTTTGCAACTTAGGCTTGGATATCAAGAATACCCTACCTTGGAAATTTTCTAATGATTCTCCAACTCTCTTCAAAACATACATAAATCGAGCCATATAGGATTATGTCTATAGGACTTGTCTAAGAGTCACTCAGAATGATTCCTTTGAGGTGTTGTCTACCCAATCTCTTGGTTTATATAAAAAAACTATCTCCAAACGTGTGCTTATTTCATTTGCACTTTTCTCTATTAATATTTCATTTCAGTTAAGATTTATGCTTGGCCAATTTTAATTTGTCTCTCACCAATCACTTTAAAGTGAAGAAAATCATTGAATCTCTAGGGATGAAAGCATTTTTTGGATTTACTAATGAGAGAAAAATGGCAATCATCTTATCTTAAGTTCCCAACATACTATAACATATGTGCTAGATATTACTAATTCATTAGGGATATTGTTGGATGGGTTTATGGTTTCATTCATTATGAATAATAATCCATATGGATAACTCTTTTCATCAAGACCCAACTCAACAGAGAAAGAATATCCTCAGCAAAATATTGTTGATAGATAAGATAAGATAACTTTATTATTGATGGGAATGATCATTTTCCTATTAATCCATTTGGGGATTCCAATCACTATCAAATAATATCACAATACTGTATCAATACAATGTAAGTTGAGACCAAGACCACCATCTCAGGTGCTTAAAATTAAAATGAAGTAAGGGAAATATATATCATTAAACTTGTGGAGTAAAATCACTGTTTATATATTTTGGTAGTTCCATATAGCCTCATAAACAAAAATCCATACAAATGGAAGTATTGTTTTAGGATATCCATAAACCAACAAACTTGAGAAAAAACTAACATCGTATGACCTGCCCCTTTGTAGCTTGGGTAGCAAGCGATCAATCAATTCAAATTTTCCTAAGGTTAGAACTATATCTTCTTTTATACACATATAATAGTCCTAATAAACAAATATGGATGGAAGCAAATGGAAATAACGGACAAAGATGAGACTTGGATATTCAATGGAATATGGACAAACAAAGCTCCCTCAAAGTATACTACAAGGGGAAGAATATATCAAAGAGAGATTATTATCTTCAAGCAACAATCCCATATCATTCATATCACTTTTTAGCTATGATTTCATTTTTAGAACTGCACATTTTGTCTAGTAGATATACTTATATTTTAGTTTCCTTTAATTTCATTGTAAGAATTATACAAAGCGTTGTATATTCCAAACAATCATGTCTTTTTAAACACCCCAAATATTTTGTATGCCCTATTACAACCCAACCATTTGAGGATTAAGTGATAATATAGACTAGGAAAATTTATGAGCATGCAACAATCTAGGAATGGTCGAGACATGGAATTGCAACTTTCCCTTTAACTTAGTAAAAATTGGAAATATTTTCACTACCAGAAACGAACTTTGTGATCAAGCGAGTTGTTGATGATTGGAAATCAAATCATTTAGTACTCATGGTGATTCCAATTTGTAATTGGAACAGACACATTCATATGATTTTAGAACTGAAAACAAAGTAGATTTGAGGAGCAAAGGAAGAATCTTCCCATTATATCAAATGTGCTAATATTTCAAATTCTAAAGTTGGAGATGACAGTCCGTTAGGTTAGTTTGGAGGATTATTTTGAAACCTTGTTTTGGATTTTCAGATCATTTAGTTTTTTTCATTTGCTTAGTATTTTGCATTGCTCATTTTCATCTTGAGATGATTCTAAAACCCTAGATTGGATTTGTAGCTGCGGATGTAATACTATGGAGGAACAAGAAAACCTCAACAAGTGTTCTTGCTAGTGCTACTATTATCTAGCTCATGTTTGAGTGGCTCAGATATTATCTACTAACACTTATTTTCCATGTTCTCATGCTTGGAATCATGATATTGTTCATCTAGTGCATTGCATCAGCCTTTATTAACAAGTAATTTCTTGTGTTCCTTGGCCTTTGTACAATTATAATGTGCTTTTGTTGAATTTTTAATTAATGTTTGACATTTTACACTTATCTCAACAATAACAGTTATTCGGAAAATATGAACTCCTTTGGTAGATATAAGCAAAGTTATGACATGAATTCGATTTCCTAACTGAAAATACCCTTGATAATTTGTATGCACAAAAAATTGATCAGTATCCCTCATATATCACCCTCTGAACAACTATCTTAGGCTGTGGTTTATGCTCTCAAATTTGAAGTGAACCGATTATTTGAAGTGAACCGATTATTTGTCGTTATCCATGATATTGCATCTGGGAGAGATTTGAAATTTTTTATTATGGTATGCGCATCTCAGATATCTACTATATATGTTAGTTCAATATTTTGGTTTCTTTAATGGTCCGTGATTCTATAAATTGGAACCACAATATATTAGGAAAATGTCTTGCATTAGAGCAGGTTGTTAACTCTATAAGCATAAATACAAGACCAGTTTCAATTGGAAAAAAATGTTTTCGGAAAAAATAAAATGACATTTAGAGGTTCTTTAACTACAGAAGTGTGAAAACATGACAACTTACACCGACATGAAAATTGAATTTGTAAACATATCTAGCTAGTTTAATCAACGTTAAGAAACCAACAAATATATCTTTGGGAACAGGGAAAAATCTCATCATGTTGTTGGGTAAAATATAGAACCAAAACGTTCACAATATAAAAAACTCTAGCTATGTAGAATAATATAAAAATTATATATCATGGCCGACAAGAATGCATGGCATATGCATATGTTTGACGTAATTTCTAACCAAAAAATAATTGTACATACCCAAATAAATCATCAAAGTACCAAGCCTGTTTTTGTTAGAAATAGTAATTACTTATGTTAGCTTTAGCTTTTGCTTTAGCTCTTATTTAGCAGTTCGGTTAATAAAACATGCAACAACATGCTTTGCATGCATGCAAAATCTAGGTTATATTTTTAGGTTTTCCATAAGTGTTTAAATACACATTCAGATTTGGTTTGTAATTGCATTAGTTGATCTTCCATTTATCAATAGAGATTGAAGATCCGTAGCTCATTCTACATAATCTTTGTGTTTACTTATGCCTCCAACCTTTAGTTTGGTATCAAAGCGTTGGAAGAGATTGATTGGAGAAAGAAAGAACATCTTGAGAGTGCAAGAGAATCTGTGTCTTAAAAGAAATTTGCAAAATTTTGCAAGAAAAATTTCGCGCCCCTCTCCTACATGAAGGCATGATAATTTCGGGCAAAGTTACGAAATACAAATTTATTGGTAATTTTTGCGCTTTTACTATATCCCACAGAGAGAAAATTTCACCATGTTTTCGCGCTTCAACCTTGAGAAGACTCGCAATCATTTCTTGTTATTTGTCTTGGAAGCCCTTTAGAGAGGCGTGAAAGTCATTCCCTAAGAAATTTTTTTGTTTTTGATGAGTTGTTTTATTTTTTCATGGATTTTATGAGTTACTTCACACAATGTTTTATATATCATATAAAATTTCTTTTTAATTTTTTTATTATAAAAAACTTTTCAAAAAGGTTGTGAAAAAAAGGTGGAATTCAAATAAGAAGAGAGTTTTTTTAAAGGAAGTGAAGAGGAGATATTATTAAAAAAAAAGGAAGGAGATTTTTTTTTGAACAAAGCCATTGAAAGACTCCACTGTCTATGGCTTCTAGAAGCAATAATCAATCTTAGATTTATCCTCTTACGGGGAAAAAGGACTATGATGTCTAGGCCATGAGGATGGTGGTTTATCTCATATCATAAGAATATGTCGTGAATGGCTATTCCAAACTAGTAGATGACACAACTTATCAAGCCCTATCAAACAGAGAAAAGGATATTCTAAGAATTTACAGGAAGAAGGATGCAAGGGCACTACATCACATAATGAACGCTTTGGATAACAATGTATTTCCAAATATATCAGCTTCATTGCATGCCAAAGAAGCATGGGAAACCTTGGAGACCAGTTATTAGGGTGTTGATAAGGTACAAATAGATAAACTCCAAAACCTAAGAAGAGATTTTGAATATCTGAATATCAAAGAATTAGACTCAATAGATTCTTTCATGACCCAAGTCATGGGGATTGTTAATCAACTAAATACCTATGGTGAAAAGATTGAAGATCAAAGGGTGCTTGAAAGGGTTTTGAGATCCCTACCCACCAAATTTGATATGAAATTTGCAGCGATTGAAGAAGCAAAGGATCTAAGTACTCTCTCTATAGACGAGTTGACCAGATCGATACTCTCATATGAATCCAGAATCGACAGGAATGAAGAGACATCTCTAGAGAATTATTTCAAAGCACAAGTATCATGCTCCAAAGGTAGAGGAAGAGGCATAGGCAGAGGAGTATCAAGAGGAAGAGGTAGAAGTGGCCAAAGTAATGGCAAGGAAGATTAAAATCACGATCATAACCATGAAGGTGGGAACTACGACAAAAAAAGGTCAGATAAATCTAATGTTAAGTGTTATTTTTTAAATAAATTTGGCTATTATGCTAATTAATGTAAAAAGAAAAGGTCTGACAAGGAAAAACAAAATGCTAATGTGACTAATACCTCTGAGGATAAAGAAGATATTTTATTTCTTACATGTCATACTGCACACGAAATCCCAAAGGGACTTTGGATTGTAGATAGTGGTTGCAGTAACCATATGACAAGTGATAGAGGTCTAATTGCAGACCTAGATGGATCAGTGAAGACAAAGGTCAAAGTAGGCATGGATGAGGTAGTTCCAATTCTTGGCAAAGGAGTGATCAACATTCTGACCAAACAAGGCCAACAAAAGACAATCACAGATGTATATTATGCTCCAAGATTGAAGCATAATATGCTTAGCATTGGGAAACGTACTGAAAATAAATACAGACTTTTCTTTGATGGATCAAACCATGAAATATATGACAAACCCCCAAATAGATAGTTGATCATAAAAGTACAAGTGACTAGGAACATGTTGTATCCACTAGTCATGAATTGCAACATCAAGGTAAGCTCTTTTGCTCAAAAAGCCACATGCATGAATGATTATTGGTTATGGAATTTCAGATATGGACATCTTCACTTTGGTGGTCTCAAGTTGTTGCAGCAGAAAGAGATGGTAAAAGGATTACCCCCTATGAAGGAGCCAACAAACAACTATGAGTGTTGCATCATTGCAAAGAAACACAGGGATAGCTTTCCTAAAGGTATGTCTCGAAGTGCACATGCACCTCTAGAACTTATTCATACTGATCTATGTGGTCCAATTCAAACTCAGTCAATTGGTGGAAGCTATTATTTTCTTACATTCATTGATGATTTTAGTCGAAAAACATGGGTGTATTTACTTCATCGGAATTCTAAAACTTTTGGAAACTTCAAGGAATTTAAGGCTCTGGTTGAAAAATAGAGTGGTCATCAACTCAAAGTATTGAGATTAGATGGAGGGGGAGAGTATGACTCAAAGCAATTTCATGATTACTGTAAATATCATGGAATCAAGAGGCAATTCACTACAATATATACACCTCAGCAGAACAGTGTTGCAGAACACAAGAAAAGAACCATCATGAATATGGAAAGGAGCATGCTGAAAGGAAGAAACTTGTCCCATGAATTTTGGGGAGACGTAGTGGCTTGCATTGCTCATGTGATGAACAGATCTCCCACCAAAATTGTGAAGAACATAGTACTAGAGGAAGCATGGGCAGGTATGAGTTGTAATATTTCTCATTTCAAAATATTTGGTTTCATTTCTTATGCTCATGTTCCTAAATAGCTAAGAAAAAATATAGATTACAGGAGTGATAAATGTATCTTTCTTGGATACTGTGAATAATCTAAAACCTACAAACTATATAACCCTATTACCAAAAAGGTTATCTTCAACAGAGATGTGTTGTTAAAGGAGGAAGAGTCATGGAATAGAACCATAGACAAGGTTGTGGGAGCCACAATCCCCCAACCAGAAGATGAAGAAGAAGAAGAGCTGATTGGAAAACAAGGTCTAGTAGCATCTTCACCAGTAGCAAATGCTCTAGAAAGGACACTTAGAAACTCAGTTCGAGGTGAACAATCAAGATCAATAGATCGATATACTTCTAGTCCGCAATCAGTTAATGAATCTGATCACAGTAATATAAAGACTAGAAGATTGGAAGATATTTATGATGAATTGGATGAAAATACCAATTTTGGTTTTATTGCTAGTCAAATTTTGTTTTATGAAGAGGCAGTAAAAGAAGAGCATTGGGTAAAAGCTACAGATGAAGAGATAGATTCCATTGAGATAAATCGTAAATGGGATCTAGTTGACCTGCAAGAAAATAAGAAACCTATTGGTGTGAAGTGGGTATATAAGACCAAACTCAATGAAAAAGGTGAGATTGATAGGTAGAAGGAACAATTAGTAGAAAAAGGTTTCTCGCAACAACCAGGAATTGATTTTGGAGAAACTTTTGCACCAGTGGAAAGATTGGACACAGTAAGAGAAGTCCTAGAAATAACATCCCAGAATAGTTGGAAAGTGTATAAGATGGATGTCAAGTTGTCATTCTTGAATGGAATTCTTGAAGAAGAAATTTATGTGGAGCAGCCACACGGGTATGAAATCAATTAAAATGAAAAGAAAGTTTACAAGTTGAAGAAATATCTATATGGGCTCAAGCAAGCTCCAAGATCTTGGTATAGTAGAATTGATTCTTATCTGATAGAAAATGGTTTTAGTAGAAGCTGTAGTGAACCAACACTTTACACAAAGGTAAATCAACATGGAGATATTTTGATATTTTGTTTAAATGTTGATGATATGATTTTTACAAGTGACTTGTCATTAGATGAGTTCAAGGAAGCTATGAAGAAAGCATTCGAGATGACAGACCTTGGATTAATGAAGTTCTTTCCCGGCTTAGAGGTAGAACAATAAAAAAAAGGTATATTTATCTCTCAAAGTAAATATGTTGATGAAGTACTTAAGCGATTCAAAATGATTAATTGCAAACCGACACCTACACCAATGGAAATAGGTACAAAGTTGAGCAAAGAGGATGACAATCTGAAAGTAGATCCAGCATTGTTTAAGAGACTTGTAGGAAGTCTCATGTATCTCACAGCTATGAGACCAGATATTATGTATGTTGTCAGCTTGATTTTTAGGTTCATGGAGTCTCCAAAAGACTAGCATTAGAAGGTTGGAAAAAAGATCTTACGATATGTTGCAAGGAATTGAAGATATGGAATTTTATACTCGAGCATTGAGTATGATGTTTCTATAGGTTTCACTGACAATGATTTTGCAGGAATTTTGGATGACAGGAAGAGCACTTCCGGTCATGTTTTTGATCTTGGATCAGGGGTGATTTCATGGCCATCCAAGAAGCATCCCATTGTGACACTTTCATCAGCAAAAGCAAAGTATGTAGTAGCAACATCAAAAACATGTCAAGCAGTCTGATTATGTATACTTTTATAAGGTCTTCAACAGAAACAAGGAGGACCAACAACAATCTATTGTGAAAACAATTCAATGATCGCCCTATCCAAGAACCATGTTTTTCACCAGAAAAACAAGAACATTGATACCATATATCACTTCATAAGAGAACTTGTGAACAATGGTTAAGTTCATGTTGAGCATTGTAAATCAATTGATCAATTGGATGGCATATTCACAACGCCATCGACAAAATAAATTTTTTAAACTCATAGAGATAATTTAGGCATTGTAAAAGCTGTAGTAGTTCGTAGTCGTAATTAAGAGGGAGCTTTAGAAATAGTAATTACTTATGTTATCTTTAGCTTTTTATTTAGTTCTTATTTAGAAGTTCGGTGAATAAAACATGCAACAACTTGCTTTGCATGCATGCAAAATCTAGGTTATATTTTTTAGGTTTTCCATAAGTGTTTAAGTACACATTAAGATTTGGTTTGTAATTGCATTAGTTTATCTTTAATTTATCAATAAATATTGAAGATTCATAGCTCATTTTGCATAATATTTGTGTTTACTTATACCTCCAGCCTTCAGTTTTGTCAAACAATTAGTCAAAGTGAATATAAAATTTTCTAATTTTACATTGTTAGTACCTTGATAAATATTCAAACTACCAAGGTTGTTTGACAAAACACATTAGTCAGAGTTAACATAAAATTATCTAATTTTACATTGTCGATACCTAGATAAATTCAAAGTACCGAGGTTGTTTGAAAAAACATATTAGTCAGCATGGACACAAAATTTTATCATTTTACAAAATGAGCAAATGGCCAATGAATGTTGGATATTTTAGTAACCATTACCCTTGCCAATGGTAGCCCTCTTTTTGTTACAGGTTGTTGCAGGTCTCTAGGTTTTTTTTGTTGTTGGTAGTTGGGATAATTTCTTCACTATGTTCTGTGTTGCTAAGAACAATCCTAATTACATTCTATATACATTTGGTTTTCCTATTTTAGGGTATGTTCCCACCACCAATTTGTTATAAAAAGTTCAAGTAACTTTGTTGTATGTCATAGTAAGCATAAGTTATGTATCTCTCTGTTGATCCATGCTACTAGTTATGGGTTTGAACTTTTAAATATTAATTCTTTTGTGTTCCTAACTACTTTACGTATAATGATACTTAGTAATAGTACATTCCCATGCATATTCCAATTTCAATGTGTAGTAGCTCATTCTCTATATAGTGTTTAAGGTCTAGGACCATACCCTATCGATTAATGGCACTTAGTTTTGGAAATTCTGCAATCAATTTTGCATGATAGAATGCCTTGTCATGCCACATAGCATCCTTAACTAGTATGGACATAAGTAGATAGAGAGCCTCTTATTCAATACCTGCGTGGGACTCGAGGTATTTTTTACATGCTTATAGACTTACTAATAGTTTTCTAAATTTCATTTAAATTAGAATTGCTTGCAATAGTTCCACTATTAAAATTTCTACCACATAAGTGGATTTGTTCTTTGGGCTACTTGAATTAAGTTGAATAGGAGAAAATAAATTGAGATTCCCCCCCTCTCTCAGATGGTTGTGCTTATTATTTTAAGATAATATTTTTTGGCAAACTATCCTTGTGAAGTGTTTTAAATCAAATTTTGGAATGAATACAGAATTAATTTGTTGTACCCATGTTTTGTGCAACATTTGTTTTTGCTCATACAATGCCCGTTCTTTATGAAAAATATGAAGTTTAGGTCGATGACTTCACATTAAAGGAAATGGAGGAAGCTAAGAAGCATTATAGGACATTTGATGCCAAATTGTTGAGCAATATTTCAAGAGACCCACTAAAGGACATGAAAACCTAGATGTGCTCCTTTAGTTTTTATTTATGGTGATGGTAGAGGGACTACTTTTTTCTAGTTTTCCTTTTAGATGCATAGGCCTTCCTAGAAATAATTTGCTTGAAGGGACACATTTTACTATTTGATTTGGATATATTCTACTTTTGAACTTGATCAACTGCATGATGTCAGTTTTCTATCAGGCCCTATTCACTTGGACATGCCCTCTGTATTTAATTGGTATACATGGATAATTTTAATTGTTAATTTCCCTTGAAAATACTTGACTTATTTATGTCAACATGATATGCTATTTTACATTCAATTTGTGTAAGCAATTACCAGAAAGATAGAACTTTCCTTGCTTTGGTACCATTGCATTTTTTCTCTAATGTTGTTTTTATATGTACCCGAAACTACTAACACTTTAACAATTCATTGCATGTAATAGAAATTACTTGCCTTGCCTTCGCATCATTTCATTTTTACTCTAATGCTTCTTTTATATCTACATGGAATTGACACTTTAACAAGTCATTACATGTAATAAAAATGGACATAAGGAGAGGTCGAGAATGTTTTGATTTTGAGTTTTCTTAGCCATGGACACAATGAAAGTTTGTAAATAGTTTTCTATTTTTTTAATTTACTTTTATGTATAAATGTGGTATTAAAAAGTGTTGCTGCCATATTTATGTCTATATTGGGGGAATTCAAATGTTGCCAAATTGCTCTCTAGTATCAAATATTGTTCTCCTCCACTTTAGGGGTATGAAATGTCATTTCTAGTTGAATTCACATATTTGGGGAATTTTTTGGAATGATTTTGACATGATTGTTTTATACCATCAAGAACTTTTGGCTTTTTAATTGCTAAGATTGATAGTACCTAGATATGAGTTTTGATGCTTGTTTCTTATTTCCCGGGGCACAAAGGTGATTTATAGGGTGATTTCACCCACAACATTACCCATAATTAACAACTGATGAAATATATTTGTTGATTACATGTTCAAGGTTTTCCCAGTTTTTCCTTTGGGAGTCTAGGCCTACTGTTTGAGGATTAACATATGCTTAGAAGTCATGTTAAATGTTGTAGATTATTGTTTTAGATACTGAGAATATTCCAAACGTCAATAAATAGTACCTTTTTCCACAACCAAGGATGCTTTAACCCCCTTTGTTGTAATACCATGTGTGTCAAGCCCCATACATATGTAATAATTGTAATTGTTTATTATTGTGGCACTAGGTGCCAAGACAAGGGTCTTTAAGGACAAAGACACATTATTATTATTATTGTAAATAATTAATTAATAAAAATAACTGGCACAACGGGGACCACTAAAAGAGTATGGGAGGCATATAGCCACAAGGTGAGAGGAAATGAGGATATTATTAGCACTTTATAACTTGTTGGGTTAAGATTGATCTGTGTTGATGTATTTGTAACATTGAAATGTATTCACTTGTATATTTTATATTGTATTTGTATTTTATTGTTGTTTCTCTGACAAAGATGTTTGTTCCTCTGGTCGGAGAAGTCATTATTTTACTTGGGTCATGTAAAGTCATTGAGGTCCATCCTCCCATGTATGACAGGGCATTATACCCAAGAGTTGTGTCTTTCATGGGTTATTAGACTGCCCTAGTGGGGTTGGCCCAGTGACAAGTGGTAATGGGTTATTAGACTCTCCTAAGGGAGGTCAGCCCAGTTAGAGTAAAAGGAAAGTAAAGGTAAAGTATAAATAGAGAGGAGCACCTCTCTATTTATCCATTCACACACTAACTCACTTCGCATTAGTGAGAGAGAGGAGGAGTGTGCACAAGTGGAGGAGGAGAAGATGCTAGGAGACTATCTCTTGTTTTGGGGTTTTTTTATTGGTGCTCATTCTATCTCTGAGGAAGTTGCAGGGTTTTCTCCTTTATGGTTTCCTCGGTGAAATGCTTTGTGTCTCTTGTCTCTTGTCTCTTATGTTTGATATGTTGTACATGTTATTCTCTCAGTTAAGATCCTAGATCATATTGAATTAAATGATGAAAAACTAACATGGTATCAGATCTAGCCTGAAGGAAGGCATTGTATGTAATGTACGACACTTGTTGCACTTGCGACAAATTGGAAGCTAGGGTTTGGTATAGTAAAAACTAGTCATCGTGGCACTTTCGCTATAAATCCATTTTGATGAAGGTTCAGAATCTAAACATTTTACAGGATGAATATCAGAAACGGATGTACCTTGTGTAATAATTTCAGCCTCAGATTCATTGTACTTTGTGAGATATAATCCATACAAGTTAGGGTTTTTGCCTCTTCTAGAATGCATCCCTAAACAGGTGACCTAGGAACATAGGTCATATCTCGGGCTAGGAAGCTCCAAATGGAATTTCATAAAAAGTTACAGTTAGGGAATGAACTGTAGTTTCACAGGTCCGATATAGAGGACGACATTGAAACGGTGACACATGGTACTCCGTACAAGTTCACTATGTTGTTTCATACCATTAACAGGTCATGTTGCGAAACTTAGCATATCTCTCTGATGGAGAATCCATTGAAGCTCATATATGTGGGGTTGGAAATATGACAGGTCATTCTATGACAAGCCAAAGTTCATACCTTGAGGATCTGAAATTTTAGAGATGCACGAGAAACAATATGGCATATGTTTCTATCAAAATAGAATTGGATTTTGAGCATCTTCATTTTTGGCTTGTCACTATTGTGGGAAATTAGGGCTTTCGACATAAGTGGAATTTTGGAGTGATCTCAACACAGGATTGCTTTCCTCATAAAAATCAAAATTTAGAGACCAAGATTGAATTTTTTGGTTGGGTAGAACACCGGGATCTATCAAACCCTAGTTCAGGTTTTGGACCAGAAAAGCAGAAAAACCAAAAAACTGGAATTTGACAAAAGTTGCAGATCCGAAATTCGCAGGTCATTTTTGAAGGGTCAATTTTTGGAGTTTTCAAAATCTAAGAATACCAGATTGCTCGCCTCAGTCAATTGCATCTCCCTGTCCAGAAAAAAGTTTGAAATTCCAAGTTTGGATTTTTAGGGTTTCTCTGTCAGACCCTAGCCAACTCCAGATCTAGTTTCAGCAAATCAAAGTGGATTGGGTTAATCCTAGAAGAGAATGAATTGGACACCTACATAAGCGAAGAAGTTCCATTTCTAGAGGGAGATGAGGCTAAGACCTTACATAAGAAGAACCAGGTCAAGGCCAAGAGGATCATTGCAGATTCTACCAAAGACCATCTCATACCACACGTGTCTTCTCTAATGACACCCAAAGAGATATTCTATAAGGAAAGAATATAAATCTCGATAGGTATGACTTGAGGAGATTCAAGTATGGTTTTGAAATTTGTTTCATTTATTTGAAGATTAATATTATGATATGTGTGTCTTCATATTATTGATGTTAGTACAATCTTGATTAATTTTAGAATTGTCTTATCACCTTAGTAAAAGTATGAATGCATGTGAATGATAGAAGACATTCATTGATTAGGGTTATGAAACTTATGATTGTACTAATGCACTTGTGGTGTTGTATGAGGATGATGTTGTCTGCTAACATGAAAGGTACATCTAGAAAGACAAACCAAGATCTAGATCAAGAATATATGACCATGGTGACATGAAGACAGAGACTCATCCATAGTCATTGATCACATAGAAGCTCTACTTACGAGGTATGTATAATTTGGTTCTACAATGCTTAACTTATGAGATATGCAGGTTACTAGCACAAGCTCTCTAAATCATCGAAGAGAACAAAGAAGACAATATGTGGGTATGTTATACATAACTAGCAAGCATGATAATCCAGGTATGTTTTCCTATATCAAGTTAGAATTCTACCTTGTCTTAGGATCTTATATAAGTATACTTTTGTATGATTGATAATGATTATTCATGAAGTTATAAGTTTGACTAATCATGGGTTTATGCATATTATGCTTCTTACTTTGATTGATGATATGACAAACCAGAAGAGTCCTATGGTCAAATAAGAATATGCATAAGTAAAAGAAGTCCTCCCTACTAACGCTTGTGATAAATTACCTGTGTATGAAATGACCATCACCATACATGTTTAAGATTATTTAGAATCATAATATTTTGATAGTATTGAGATTATACTAATGAATGTATGATTATGTATGAGATCTTGAGGATGACACAATGATGACACTAGTGCACACTTAAGCATGCATAGTGGTCCAGGATGGATAGAAGTTCAAAGACATATAATCATGATGATATCATAAAGGAAGCAAAGATCAAGAGGGAGCACACTCTAGTAGTTCCTGCAAGGAAGCAAATATTGAAAGGGAGTCCACCCAACAATTAAACAAAGATAAGTATTTGAATTATCATTTCTTGTGTATATGATTACTTAAATGATGTTGTTAAGTCATGTACATACTTATGTTCCTAGATTTAGGATGTATATTATGCATTTTAGAAAAGTTGGATTAATGAACAAGATACTAGTAATATGCAAGTAATGGGTAAGTGGCCTATGAAACTGTACAACATTCCATTGCTAGTTATCTAGAATGAAACCTCTTTGCTAACATGTTGGGAGTAGTGCACACTCTTAAGAATGTTCTGGTAGAGATGGAAGGCATCTAGAAAGTTACTATATGAATACGGGATATGGATGAATGTTGTATTGAAGCATTGGCTAAGATAATTGCATGACTGTATGACATATTTCCTTATGTGTAAAATTTTGTTCTAAAAACTATGAGAAGTTTCTAATCATGCAATTGAATTTAACTTGTAGGAAATAACATGTAAAAGCACCTACAAAAGAAGGACAATGACATTTGTTACAGCAACGAAGTTCAAGAAAACTACCTATTAAAGATATTGAAGAATCTAAAGTTTCCAAGATCAGGGATGCAGTAATGCAAGGATTCCATGATTGAGGAGTACTAGTCGATCATGAAGAATGATGTCTGGGATGTTGTCCCAAGACCAGAAGGGAAGTCTGTTGTGACTTCCAAGTGGATCTACAAGATCAAGTGTGTTGCAGATAGGAAGAGCACTTCGGGGTGTTGCTTTAGTATGGGATCAGGGGTGATCTCTTGGTTTGGCAGGAAGCAGTCCTGTGTAGAACTGAGTACAGCTGAAGTAGAGTATGGCATAGCTTGTTCGGGTAGTTGTGAGGCAATATGGCTTAGGAAGCTATTATCTGATTTATTTGATCTTCAGTTGGATGCTACTTGTATCTTCTATGACAACCACAGTTGTGTGAAGTTGTCTGAGAACCCGGTGTTCCATGACAAGTCGAAGCATATTGAGATCAAGTATCACTATATCAGGGATATGGTGCAGAGAGGAGCAGTGAAGCTCCTGTATGTTGTGACGGATGAGCAGATAGCAGATGTGTTGACCAAGCCACTATCCAGGGTGAATTTTGAGTACTTTAGAGAGAGGCTTGGTGTTCTTTGGATCGAAGATACTTCCAAGAGGAAGTGATGAGACACATATGCAGGAGTCTTTCCAAGCATGGTGGTAGGCAGGTCCTCCCATGTCTATGGATGTAAGTGTTGTATGATGAGGATTCAGGTGATGCTCCGTCTAATGATGCTCCATATGATCATGTGCATCTAGGTGATGCACCATGTATGATGATGAGCATTCGGGTGATGCTTTGAGGTCGTGGCCATGGATATCTTGTCAGGTTGTGCGATAGCATATAATTGTGCCCTGGGAGATATGGAGATACTCTTCCGAGATTTTTCCTATGGCATATAATAGCTCCTTGGGAGATCTGGCAGATTCTCTTTCGAGGTTTTGCTTGGAGGGACATATAATAGCTCCCTGGGAGATCTTACAGGTTGTGCAGTGGCATGTAATCAGTCCTGGGAGATCCTATAGGTTGAGCAGGAAGCTCGTAATCAGTCTTGGGATACTCTTTCAAGGTTTTGCTTGCTCACACATAATCAGTCCTAGGATGCTCTTTTGAGGTTTTGTCCATGTCATATAATAGCACCCTGGGAGATCTTTTAGGTTGTGCTTAGCACGTAATCAGTACTGGGATGCTCTTTCGAGGTTTTTCTTGCTTGCATATAATAGCACCTTGGGAGATCTTGCAGGTTGTGCTTCGCACGTAATTAGTCCTGGGATGCTCTCTCACAGTTTTTCAATATGCACATAATCAGCCCTGATATTCCACCGAATGGCCCACTCACAAAAATGATGAAGACCTACATGGAGGCTACGCCTACATCCAACATGAAAAAGGGATGGCTCTGTAGAAATTCCTATGACGAGAAGAATTGAGAGATAGCACTAGTGATCGACATGACGAGTACATTAGCAGTGACGATGATGCTCAAGTGATCCAGTGATGATGATCCAGCTCCAGTATTGAATACTTGTCCCTATATGTATTGATTCCTATGTCAAGAGAATACCTTCCTATTTAAGAGGGAGTGTTGATGTATTTGTAACTTTGGAATATATTCACTTTTATATTTTATATTGTATTTGTATTTTATTGTTGTACCTTCGACGTAGATGTTTATTCCTCCAGACGGAGAAGTCATTATTGTACTTGGGTCATGTAAAGTCATTGAGGTCCATCCTCCCATGTATGATGGGGCATTAAACCCCAGAGTTGTGTCTTTCATGGGTTATTAGACTCCCCTAGTGGGGTTGGCCCAGTGACCAGTGTTAATGGGTTATTAGAATCTCCTAAGGGAGGTCGGCCCAGTTAGAGTAAAACGCAAGTAAAGGTAAAGTATAAATAGAGAGGAGCACCTATCTATTTATCCATTAACACACTCACTCACTTCACATTAGTGAGAGAGAGGAGGAGTGCGCACAAGTGGAGGAGGAGAAGCTTCTAGAAGACTATCTCTTGTTTTGGGGTTTTGTATTGGTGCTCATTCTATCTCTGAGGAAGTTGTGGGGTTTTATCCTTTATGGTTTCCCCGATGAAATGATTTGTGTCTCTTATGTTTGATATGTTGTACATGTTATTCTCTTAGTTAAGATCCTAGATCATATTGAATTAAATGATGAAAAACTAATAATGTGTATTCATGCTTTGGTGACTTTATTGTTGATGGTCATCCAAAATTTTTACATTGGACCCAACTATTGATTATTTTAGACTATGTTGGTACCATTGAGCCTAATTCATGATTTAATGGGTGCTTGGGTGGATTCCACTTGTTGATTGGGCCCCTTTTGTGTTTTTTTAACTCCTTCTTGCAGGTTACACTTGGTTTTGTAACCTCAATTTTCTCACGTGTGCCCTCACTAGCTATTTTTAGCCTAGACACCTCAAAATTTAAGTAACTCCTTGTGTAACCCCTCTGTTATTTTGGGAATATGTCTTGGTTTGTGTAACACCTCACCTCACTAATTTTGATTCCTCTTCATGGATGATGTGTCCACACATGAATTTGATTTGGGTGGAGTGGCTGGAGTCACTATCCTTGAAATTTGAATTGCTTGGGTTGGATTAGAGTTAACCTCTTGTGGTTGAGTTACTCCCCTTGAATTGACTCAAGTTGGCTTACCTTGGTTTGTTTTGACCTTCTTGGGTTTGAATTGCCTCCTTTAGTCTATAAATCCATGGTTGATCTCTTTGTTAAGGGGTTCTTTTGGATGATTGGATTGTGTTTGATTATTCTTGTTTTTTCATACCATTGATGGTGAGAGATTTGTAAGCTTGTGAGCTTGGGAAGCCATGTATGCTTTGATATGTGGATGAAATCTGTGCTTGAATAAATATGACCTTGTATGGTGTTTTTGGTAAGCCCAAACAACCTTGTATACGTCCTTTGTGTCTATTGCTTGTCTCCATATTGGACCTGCACATAAATCCTCATGGTCAATGGCGATGTCCCGAGGGACCTAGGGGGTGAAGGGATTACCATTGTACCTAGTAGTGGAGTGGATGATAAAGTAGGTGGTGAGGAATTGAGTTGTGGATTCTTAAACAAATACTTGAGCTATTTGTGAGTGCACATTTTCATGTGGATCTATGGCCTCAACTCAAGGGTGTCCTATCAAAATGAGATATGGCTTGTCAGTGCCATTGACTGGGTGGAATGTGGTTTAGATAATGCCGGTTGCACATTATTAAGATATGTGGTTTATTTTATGTAAATTCATATGTTTATATTTTGGTTCCATTGTTGCCATAGATGAACTATTTACTATTGATCAACATGTTAGTTGTATCAATGGTTGGATGTAGATCTGATGGTTTAAATGCTTGGAAATTAGTGATTTCAACTCTAATTGAGATATGACCTTGATGAAAACTTGAAAATATGTTCATTCATGTGTTATTAGCTGTAACTTACTCTGAAAGAGTTCCCTCCATGGCTGATTAGATCAATAGATAAATTTACAGTTCAAGTTGCTTGGTTTTTGGAACTCTAGTTGAAGAAATCTTGCTTTGAAATTGGAGTTTTCTCCTTGTTTTGGGATCCGATATTAATGGAAGCTTGAAATATGTTTTTTATGTGTTTAAATTTTGTAGCTTACTCTAGAAATATGCGGCAGAAAACTAGGACGCGAGATCCATATTGAATAAGATATATATTATTGAATTATAAGGTGCTTAATGCTTTACAATAGCTCGCCTTTTATAAGGTTTGAGCATTCTTAAGAAGGGTTACGTCCCTTCAATTAAACTAATTAATAATTTACTTGATTAATTAAATACAATATTTTATATTCATAGCATTGCCACTCTCTTAGAAAGGCTTTGTCCTCAAATCCTTATAATTTTGTTGCATTGTTCTTTGCGATGCCATGGCCGATGAAACATGTCGATACGAACTGCTAAGTGTAGAGCATAACTTCCGATACATCGACGGATCAATCCATCCCAAATTGATTTGTTGTGGACTGATGGGATTTCCTACTAATATGTCGTCAGGAGATTTGATCACATTAGTACCATTATTTTTCGACATTTCCCACTTTTTCAAATATCGGTTTTTATGGTTGGGGTGTCGATAAGGAACTTTCACGATGTCATTTTCGTTTACGAATGTCGCCTTTAGATCATTGATCTGAGTTGGAAGTTGTATTTTCGTCTCTTGAGGATTTAAGTTTTTGTTCTGTATCTTTTCCAACTTGTTTTCTAACTGCCTATTATCATTTTGAAACTTCTTAATCAATTCGACTTGCGATTTTCTGTCATCTTCAGATGTCTTAAGTTGTTCCTTAAGATCTTCATTATGAATTCTGATACAACTATTTTCTTCCTGTTTGTCTAGAAGTTTCCCTTCAATGTCATCCATAGATTGTTCTATCTTTCGGCTATTTTTTAACTTCTTAATTTTTGTGACTAGTATCTTGTTATGATTTCTTAGTCTAAAAATTTCTTCAGCATTGTTAGATAATGCTTTATTACTCTTCGTGATCTCTGACTTATGTGTCTTTTTAGAGTCGTCATTTTGTTGTTGAAGAACTTTTATCTGTTGTCGACACTGGCCGACCTCTGATTCTTGACTTTCTAATTTATGTCGTAACTGCATTAGTTCTTCATCTTTGTCGCTAACGATTTTGTTCAAGCGTATTATTTCTGCTTCGTAATTATTTATTTCCTTCTTTATATCTTGATTTTTCAATCTCTGATTGAAATCACTTTCATCTTTTAATTCCTTGATTTGCGCACATAATTTTTCCATGTGATTTTTCTGGTTGGACATTATTTGTTCATTGAACCGTTCTTGTATCTTATGTAGTTCAATCTTTATTTCTGATTGTCTATTAATGTCTCGTAATTCTTCATTGTCTTTTTGATAACGCTTTAACTTGGCTTCTAATTTCTCTCGCAAATCGGCTTCCATGGTGTCTGTCTTCTTCGACGGTGGAATGATCTTCTTTGATTTTGATTTTTCTGATGATAGCGCGTCTCGACTTCTTGATGATTGCTTTGAATTCTTCTTGATTTGTTCTTGACTTGATTTCTTGATGATAAGTGTTCTTCGACTTTTTTGATAATAAGGAGTCTTGTTTGGACCTTTTCGATTTGGTCTTCGATTTCTTTTGACCACGAGTCTTCCTTTGACTTCTTTGATGTTGTTTTTTTATTTATTTTGTTCTTCTCTTATTAGGTTAAATAACCCTTTTTTTTTCCAAAAATAATTACTATTTTTAATAATAATAATTATTATTTCATAATATTTTTATTAATAATATTTTTATAAACTATATATATAGTTCTTTTTTTTTCAAATATTAAAAATTATTAAACAAATATAATAATGTTTAATATTAAAAAGTTTAAATTAAGTTTTCGTGGAGTGAAAGGGGTGGTCGATGGTGGCGGGAGTTGGTGGATTAGGGTGGAGGCGCGAGAGGTGATCGGTGAGGAGGTGGTGGAGGGAAAGGAGATGATGCGTGAAGGAGGAGTCGAGCATGTGGAAGAAAGGAGGATGGAGGGGCTGGTGAAGTGTGAACGAGGGGCGAGCGAGTGAGGTGACGGGGAAGATGAGCACGGGGGAGAGGGACTGTTGTGGAGGAGCGTGGAGAGTTTGAAAGCGGCGCGCTGGTTTGGTGGTGGTCGTGAGGAGGGGGGACGCAGAGCGCGGGGGAGAGCTGCGCGGGAGGAGGAGGGCACGCAGTGTGGAGGAGGGACGCGGAGGTGATGTGGAGCTACGCGGGGGTGGAGAGGGTAGCAGAGGTGTGAGGCGCTGGGCGATGGACACGGAGGAATGTGACAGGAGCTGTGGCGTGTGGTGGAGAGGACGCGCAGGAGTGTGAGACGAAAGGGTGTGAGCTGGGGGTCGTGGACGTTTGGTGGTGTGGAAGCAGGTGTGGGGGCGCGGTGTGGGAGGAGGCCGCGTTGGAGCTGGAGAATGGGGGTGGAAGTAATGGGGGCAGCGAGGGGAGCAGAGTGGGTGCTGCGTATGGAGAGATGTAAAGGATGGGAGGTGGCCATGAAGGATGGTGCTGTGTGGATGAGGTAGGCGTGGAGGATGGGAGGTCAAAAACCTTATTCAGATAATTCTAAAATTATGGCTAAAAGACAGATTTGGAGAAAGCTCCAAGATGGATGGCTAAAAGCCAGAATCAGCAGGGGCCGAGAACCGTTGGCTCTGATACCAAATGCGGTAGAAAACTAGGACGCGAGATCCATATTGAATAAGATATATATTATTGAATTATAAGGTGCTTAATGCTTTACAATAGCTCGCCTTTTATAAGGTTTGAGCATTCTTAAGAAGGGTTACGTCCCTTCAATTAAACTAATTAATAATTTACTTGATTAATTAAATACAATATTTTATATTCATAGCAAAATATGGCTAATCATATCTATTATATGATTCCATAGTTGAAATTATTGAGTTTTGATCACTGGTTGATGGGTTTTTCTGCCTGGAAATTGGATTGAACTGATATTTTCTCTTTAGATATGATTATTATATGTTGTGTGGTTGTATATAAAATCTCAAGTGCACCCTTGGTGGCTGCAGAGTGTCCCATATAACTGGTATGATTTTTATTTGTGTTGATTTAATTGTAACTCCGGAATGTATTTCACCTATGTATATTGTACTCCTATAGAGATGTTATTATTCCTCTATACGAAAGTGTCGTCATTTGTATTGACAAGTGTCACAAGTGTCGCAACTTGCATGTGATGGGTTATTAGACCACCAAGTGTGGGGTCGGCCCTCGTATGTGCTGATTCCATAATGTAGGTATCAAATACATTCCATTGTACAATGGAAGAGTAAAGAAACAACTAGAAAACACTCATTTATGTAGGATAGAAAGCAATTTGATTGATTATGAAAAAATGTGATTTAGTAGTTATCTTTTTATGTGTTTTAACATGTTTTAATCAACTAATCAAGTGGGTGAGAACTATGTGTGGACAAGCGCGAGACTAGAGATAATTACAAAGAATGGAAAGAATCAAGCTCTAGTCAAAAGCTAGAGAAGGACACGAAGATCAAGCTTTCCCGATTTATAGGAAATAATCTAAATAGATTGAGGTTGTGATTTCCAATGTTGAGACTAGGGGTTGAAACATTGTAATAAGTAGAGGCACCTCAATAGAAGGGGGCCTAATGAGTTTTTGAATATTATTCTTTGTTTTTCAGTTTTATTATATAGTAACTAAGCTTTAGGATTGTTATGGATTCTATGGCATTTTAATGAAGCACCGATGTTATTTACCAGTTGTGAGTTCATAAGTTTTAATTATCTCCTATAATACACATTGAGGAGGGCCCCCTCATTGCGTAGAACAAGAATTATGTGCTTTATTTCCATATTAGTTTATGCATATTGTTGTTTATTTCTGAAACGAATACACGTGGATTATTTGAGACATTTATTCTGATACCAAAGTTAAATTATGAGCATAGCATTCTTTTATATGTAGTCCCACACTACAGTATCTGTAGTTCCAATACATAGAGTGTGTAGTCTTGTAGCTATAATCCACAAAGTTTTTTTTTAGATATACTTTATTAGTTCTCGAACAATATTCCTTGACTAGATTAGATTCAAGCTCCTAGTTAGATGTTTGTGGATTTTAGTTAATTAGATTCTCGCTTTCAATAGATAGATCCATGCTGTAATGTAAAATATTTATGCTTTGAAATAGATAGGTTCATGCTTTGGATTTCAATTAAATAGATTCATGCTTTCTTAGATTAGATTCATGTTTTCATAGAATAGATTCATGCTTTCATAAATTAGATTCATGTTTTCATAGAATAGATTTCTTCTTTCATAAAATAGATTCATGCTTTTAGTTCAATAAGATTCACGATTTCAATAGGTTTATTCATGTTTTCTATTTCAGTAGATCATTATATGTTTTTCTCCCTTTAGAATAGATTTATACCTCTTAACTACTCCCTAAATCTGAACACCCAATGATAAAGATTCTCTTAATAGTGCACATACAGTGTCGAGTGCCTCTGAATTTTGTATGTTACTTGGTCGATATTTAAAGTGAGGTTCTTGAACTAGTACCTGTAAAAAGGTAGAAATTTTTTAACACCGCCACTTTTTGGAACCATTGGTGGGGAGGTGCTTAAACTATAGGAGATAACTTAAAAAAGAAATAGCCTTAAAAAAATCCAAAAAAATACCATGAATACCTCGACAAAGGAGAGACGAATTCAGACGTTTTCTGCCTAAACGCCCTTTGAGAAACACCAATTCCAAACACTTTCAATTTAAAATTCTCAATAGTGATGAAGAAGTTTATCCCATCTATAACCCAAACCTTGATAACCTCTTCACTAGCTCTAGTTCCAACACTACCATGGATGATGGTGAAGAAGAACACAGAGAAATGTTTACATTTCCCATAAGCATATCCCTTGGAGATTCTAGAATGAAAAATATCAATCCCGCTAATCTCCCAAACTTTCATGGATTAACCTCTGAGGACCCTGACACTTTCTTATTTGAATTTGAAGTATTCTACAGATCCTTTGGCTATACTACAGATGCACAAAAATTAAGAATTTTTCCTTCCACACTAAAATAGTTATCACTCATATGGTTTATGATCCTAGAAGGAAACAATATTTTTTAGAATGCAATAGGGAGAAAATGAATCTTTGGAATATTATGCACAACGATTCCAAATCAGCTATAAGAGATCCATTCATTGTACCTTGGATCAAGAATCATTGAAACTATTACTTCTTAGGGTAATCAGAGAACAATACCTAGAAATCCTAAATTTGTTAAGTGATGGAGATATCTTTCAGAAAACTTATGACCAAATTTTGGAAATATTTAAGAATTATTCAAGATCTAGAAGAGGAAAAAAAGGAACACAAGACATACACCCATTATCAGGGGGATCATCCTTTCCAAGCCCAACCCTCAACAAATACAACTTGGGGAATCTCCTGGACGAAATGAAGATAGACATCCTTCAATCGCTAGCTATGCAATTAGATGCACTTAAACTGAAAAGGAAATATGATGAAATCAATCAGGAACTAGCTATATCATCTCCAAGATGTAGAAAAAAAACATGAGAAAGGTCAATGCCCATTAAATACAATAGAAATACGCGAACTCTGTACTGAATATCATACCACAGACAAATGCCCTTTACTTCCATCATGTAAAGCAGTCATATAGGATCCTACAGTAGAATTTTTTTTGGAACAACTTTGTTTTGTTAACGAACGAAGAAATAATTTTGCTAGACCCTTCCAATCCAATAATCAAGCCTATTTTAATCGAGGGAATCCCCAGCAGAATTGGAATCCTTCATCACAAATTTCATGGCCTCCACAAGTAGGGACAAGTCAATGGAAATAAAATAAAACTCCCTACCATCAACCATACTTTTCCCAACCTTACCAACCATACCCCCCATCTTTTTCACAACCTTAAATGAACTATGGGAATCAGTATCCATCTCCCACAAATTGGAGAACACCACTACCACAACTAGCTATATTTCTACCACCACAAAACCAACAGCCCCCAAATCTCCTACAATCCTAGCTCAACCTATCCCAAACCCAAATAAAAACAGTCCAAGTCAACAACCCTGTAAGAACAAGGTGATGCAGTTTCTGTCTTATGTCGTAAAGACACTGGATTTAAATGAAAACACCCTGAGATCTGGAAAAAAACTACCTCGTTCCCCCCATCAAACCAATCAAGAACCAACATATCCAAAACATCAATAGACTTTAAATGTAGGTTCTGAGTAGGAAGAAGGTCAACAACAACTACCAGAACTTAATCCTCCCAATCCTCCATTTCCTGACAAGCTAAATCAAAACAACAAAGAGGAAGTAGAGAATGCCATAATCAATGAACTAAAACACTTAAACATTCAAATTCACCTCTTACAAGCAATAAGAGATGTTACCATGTGTAATAGATTCATAAAAGAAAATTATATAAGGAGATCTAGAAGCAGGAAATGGTATCCCCCAACCATAAATGTTGTAGGCCAACTAGCAGACCTCATGCTAGGAAGATCTATCAACCAAAAATATCTCAAGCCAGGAATCCCTATAGTTAATGTAGCCATCAACAAAGTGTCTATTTCAAGCAGTCTAATTGATCTAGAAGCTGCAATAAATGTTATGAAAAAGGATACAATGTTAGCTCCTGGGTGAAAATACAAAGCTGGGAAACAATTCCATGACAACGTAGTGAAAAAAAAATAGGGTGCGTGGATGAAAAGGGGGAAAAAAGTTAACATCAAACTCTAGGTTGGGAGTTTAAAAAAATCTAGGCCAAGAGTTTTGACAGTTCAAACTCTCGGATGAGAGTTTAAAAAAAATCTAGGCCGAGAGTTTGAACCAATCACATCGCTGTATTAAAAAAAAAAATCTCAGATGAGAGTTTGAAGTAAAATCTCGGCCGAGAGTTTGGAAGATATTTTTTCGGTTGAGAGTTTATGGTCAACAAAACCTACAAAAATATCTGACATCTTTCTAGAACCTGCAACTTCAGCAGGCCTAAACCCCTGCAAATTTTAAATATTATTTGTCAGACTTGGTAGCAATGGATTCATCTCTGAATCTAGTTTCCAATGATATAATAATAGTTTCATTTTGATTTGAATTTCTATTTATTAATACTTTTTTTCTAAACCTTATCCCTTAAGAATTTTGTTACTCTGAAAATCACCGGAAATGAAAATTCCATATCATAACAATGACAACACCAAAAAATTTGAAATGTTCACAGATATCATAATTGGCTCGTCCTCTTCAAAAGGGTACTTTTAGTTTTTCCAATAAGAGTCACACTAAAAAGAAAATTGAAGCTCACCAACGTGTGTCGATAATGCACCATTTTCTGAACATATGTTGTTTCGATAAATGATAAAAGATAGTTCCCAAGTCTTAAAAAACTCAAATTATATTCCATGCACAAGTGTAGTGTGTGTATATTATGAGAATACAATTTTTTTCCCTAAAATGAATAGCCATCTATCAAAAAATTGGCGTCCACACAGGTCACTCATTATCCATACCTAAACTTTTCAAGTATATGCCGTTGGTGTGCACCAAATTTGTCCCACGATATGTCCATAAAAAAAATTAAAAAAAATACGTGTAGAAAGATAATTCAATTCTCTAAAACATTTGTGTTTACTTCAAGTTGAAATTCCTAAGGGAGATATGGGTGTGTGTGATGAACCTGCAATAATTAATTAATGCAAATACACGAGATGTCAAAAATAATAGAACTTAGAATCACTTTTATATTGATCACGGGCCACTTCGAGGGGGCAACCTCCTTTGAGCAAGCTTAATACAATTAACTTCACGGTGCCTTCAATGACCTCAACACACACTTATATACTAAGTCTATTCCCAATACTATGAGTCAAAACCATGGGACATATAATACTACGGGACGACTTACAAAGCATATGCGTCCAATACTATGGGTCAATACTATGGGCTAATATAAACTACGGATCAACAAATACTACGGGACGACTTACAAAGCATATGCATCCAACAACAATATACTAACATAGTAAAGAGAAGGGTTGACATAGGTTCCTAACATCCCCTCTCCCTTAGAAAAAGCTTTGTCCTCGAAGCTTTGGTTGGAGAAATTGCTACAGAATCTGAAGGAGTGGTTCCCCGGTAGCATCCTCGAGTTCCATTTCGAGCCACTGATGCCTTTGGAGTGTCAAGGAGGATTGGTGGAAGGCTGTAGATGAAGAAGAACCCTGTCAGCTACATGGAAAATGTGCTTAGAACGGTGCTGATCGGCTTGTTGTTTCAGGTGAATTCTGGCCATGTGAAGATTGTCCTACAGAATGAGAAGAATCTGATCGCGGTTTCGAAGAACCGAGTCAATTTCATGAACTGGGGAGCTGCTAAGGGTGTATGGAAGAAGAACTAGCGGTGTGTTTCCATAGACTGCTTCATATGGTGTCCTTTGAAATGTGGTATTGTACCACCAGAGCGCTGCTAGGAAATCCATAGAAAGAGTTGGCCAAAGCTGTGTAGGGATGGGCAAGGGTTTGAGCAATCCCGAAAGGAGTGCTGTTTCCCCCTTGTTGACTTGGAAAGTATCATCGTCAGCCACCATCTGTTGAATTGTCATTTTTAGTCCCTGCCAAAAGAAGTTACATTGTTCCCGGTCATACATTTTGCAGAACCCAAAGTGCCCTGTTGATGAAGAAGCATGGAGTTCATAGAAGAGATAGCCCTGTTGAACAGATTGCAACCAATTTGGAACAAGCAGAGAAAGAGCTGTAAGAGAAACTAGGTCATCAATTGTGCGAGAAGGAGCATCTTCCACCATATTGTCCTTACCCTTCTTGTAAGTGATCACATAGGGATAACCCATGAGTTGGATAACCCATTTCAGGTGTGTTGGGGAGGAGACCCATTGTTCCAGAAAATTTTCCAGACTCGGGAGATCAGTCTTGATGCAGAAATAATTCCCTAATAGGTATGGCTGCCACTTCTGTACTGCATGCAAAATAGCCATAATTTCCTGTTGAGAGGTAGATGTGGATAAATTCTTACCGGAAAGGTCTCTTGAAGGCAGCAAGTGCATTGGGTCAGCAAAGATACCTGCATATCTATCCACGTAAGTAGTGGAGACTGTTGATGGGTGCATCTGAATGGAATTGAGCTGAGCGATGACACCATGTGAATTCTTCTTAAGGTTTTTTTCCAGGTGATGTGAACTGATGATGCAAAGAGACCCTGGTTCTAATCCCATAAATTTGTGTTGTTCCCCATTGACTTTAAACTGCATCCAAAGTTCAGCAAAATCCCATAAGATGGGGCCAAGTGTGCGTAACCACTAAACGCCCAAAACCACATCACATCCGCCTAAGGACAAGGCAAAAATGTCAGAGCGTAGTTTATAATCTTCCACAGAGATACGCACATTGTGACACTTCCCCTTGCAAGTTAAGGTGCCCCCATTGGCAACCATGACTTCAAAGTTGGAGCAAGGATGGACAAAACAATCATCCTGTTTGGCAATCTGAGGGTTAATGAAGTTATGAGTGCTACCAGAATCAATGAGTATGGTAAGAGGGAGCTGCTTGAAGTATCCCTTGACCCGCATTGTTTGTGGGGTGGTGACGCCAGTTACATCATGGAGAGAGATCTCGGGTGGGTCGTCCTGAGATGGGGTGTCAACAAGCGGGTGTTGAATGTCGACCTGATCATCTACTGTATATGTAGCTTCTGCACCAAGTTCTAAGGCAGGCGGAGAATCCACATCCAAGAGATAGAGCTTTTTTTTAACACATCTATGTCCCTGAGTGAATTTCTCATCACAATTATAGCAAAGCCCTTTTTCTCGGCGTGCCTGCATTTCTATTTCAGACAAATGCTTGATAGGAGTTGGTTGAGGAGCAGGCATGATGGGAGGTCGTTGGGAACCCATATTTCTTAAGGGAACAAATGTGGGTTTGGAGCGTTGTTGAGATGCGATCTTGTCCTCAGCCAGCTTAGCCAACCCTAGGAATTCCATCATTGTGTTGGGACAAAACATTTTGACCTCTGAGCAGATTTCATCCTTGAGACCACTGATAAAACAACTCCTGTAGAATTCATCAGACAATCCTTCTGTGTGATTGGCCAATTTCTCAAATTTTGGCTGATACTCTCTCATTGTTCCAATTTGGTGAATTTTAGTGAGTGCTCCTGTGAAATTATCAAAAGTGCTAGGACCAAATCGTGGCAAAATAAGTTGGCAAAAATTTGTCCAATTTGGCTCGGGATGAGCTTTGATGTACCAACGGTACCATTGAAGGGCTTCCTATTCCAAATGAAAGGATGCAAGTGGAACTTTCTGGGCATCAGAAGTATTATGCAGACTGAAATATTGTTCTGCTCGATATATCCATCCAGTCGGATCAGTACCATTGAAGCGAGGAAAATCAAGCTTCGGCCCACGAAAATTGCTGGAAGAAGAGAACCCGGTGGCTGCAAAAGATTTTGGCTGTCTGGTATTGTTCATGGCTGAATGTTGAAGATGGAGGCTAAGAAATTTTTCATCCAGATCTTGGAGTTTGGTTTAGATTGCTGCAAGTGCTTCCTCCATGGTGTGTGCTCCTGCACGGGTGACAACCATAACCAGGGTTTTTTTTTTTTTGGTGGAATGGGTAGAAAAACACAAATAGAAGTTGATTTAGTAAAGGGAAATTTGGATCGGGGAAACAATCTAATAGGGAATTGGGGTTTGACTAGATTTTGGACACTGTCGAAAGGACAAGAAAGCAAAAAGGGGGATTTCAGAAGCGAGGTGATGGAATGAGAAAATTTGGCAGAGAGGGACAAAGAAGCAAAATTCAGAAAGGAACTCTGTGGTAAAATTTGAAGGTGATTGGGTGAAATCTGAGGAAGTTATGGCAAACCCTAAAAATAGACAAATGTGGGATTTTGGGCTTTGGGAAGGGGAATTGGAGATAGGGTCCTCAGGAATGAAAGATGCAGAATCTGAAACGGCTGGATCTGGAGCGGAAGTGATCGACAATAGTTCAACTGAAAATAGATATGGACCCCAGGTATGTACGGCTTCCTAATAGTTCAGGTGTTTCACTCGGCCACCAATGCTATCTGACGGATTGCATATTGGGGCAGTACCCCTCACTCCACGGCTCAGGTAAAACTAATAACCGCTTTGCCACAAAAGATAGCTCTTGGTTTACCTCACGGGTGGGAACTAGTCAATCAGGTAGGGGTCGTTGCCCTTTTCGCTGGCAGGTCCTCTCAATGGGCCAGCTACTTTGGGGTTTCTGTGGTACTCCTCACAATGAGTTTTAGTGATACCAGATGTGATGCACCTGCAACAATTACTTAATAAAAATATACAAAATAGCAGAAATGACAGAACTCAGAATCACTTTTATATTGATCATAGGACACTTCGAGGGGGAAACCTCCTATGAGCAAGCTCAATACAAATAACTTCCCATAGTTAAGCGGATAGGGATTATTCCCAAATCTGAACCTGCAACAGATGCGAAAAAAAATTTGGCAGAAATCTCACCCAACGAGCCCAAGAAAGTGCTCTGATACCAGATGTGATGAACCTGCAATAATTAATTAATGCAAATACACGAGATGTCAGAAATAATAGAACTTAGAATCACTTTTATATTGATCACGGGCCACTTTGAGGGGGCAACCTCCTTTGAGCAAGCTCAATACAATTAACTTCACGGTGCCTTCAATGACCTCAACACACACTTATATACTAAGTCTATGCCCAATACTATGAGTCAAAACCATGGGACATATAATACTACAGGACGACTTACAAAGTATATGCGTCCAATACTATAGGTCAATACTATGGGCTAATATAAACTACGGATCAACAAATACTACGGGACGACTTACAAAGCATATGCATCCAACAACAATATACTAACATAGTAAAGAGAAGGGTTGACATAGATTCCTAACAGTGTGAAGAGGTCGAAGTTGAAAAACATAAAATTTAGCAGTTTTGTTTGTCAAAAACAAGCCAAAAGTGTTATCCAACTTCGTGTTTTCACCCTCTAATCCTCCAATGCTTTATAAGACCAACCACCATGGTATTACTATTAGCTGACACCTCCACTTTCATGCCAGAAGGTATCTTAGAAGATATAATGATTAACATTGAATCATGGGAATTTACAACAGACTTCATAGTCATAGAAGTCAAGAGAAAATTGAGTGGGTACCCAATCATCCTAGGGAGATGGTGGATGGAAACAACATACACCTATATAGGCTGTTGATATGGGGATATGCCAATTTCCAGTGGACAAGCTAGAAATAAAATCACCATATACCCTCCAGCAAAACGATATACAGATGAAGAAAACCCTAATTGGATGGACGATTATGATGACATAGATGATCAGAACATGCAGCCAGTCCTTATCATAAAAACTGCTCTAACCCTAAAAGCTAAGGATGAAGATGCTTATTTAGCTAATTTTATTCAAAATGATTATCCTAATCATAATATGCTTGAAAAAAAATTTGCAACAGGGAAACAACAAAGAAGTACTAAACTCTCCTATCAACATAGACATAATGTGGCAACAATTATTCTCCATTGAAGAACGACCCTCAGAGGTAAAGGTTGTGGAAATCTTTCCTGGAAAGATTGTCAATATTAATGCACATCTAGAACCAGAATAGGAACAACACTTAATAAAAGTGCTCACAAAAAACAACAGATCTTTTGCTTGGACCTACACTAATATGAAAGGGATACACCTGGATATTTGCAAACATTATAGTTATATCAAGGAGGGCGTTGTCCCAATAAGACAACCCTAAAGAAGAATGAAACCATCATTAAAGGATATAGTTAAACTAGAATTACAAAAACTACTAGATGTAGGATTCATTTACCCTATCTCAGACAGGGAATGGGTCACACCCTTGGTGATAGTTCCGAAGAAGGGAGGGAAGTGGAGAATATGTGTGGATTATAGAGAGCTTAACAAATCAACCAAAAGATATCACTTTCCTCTAACATTCATTGATCAGGTGATGGATACTCTGGCTGGAAATAAGTTTTTATGATTTCTGGATAGTTTTAGTGGATATAATCAAATACAAATCCACCCTGCTGACCAAGATAAAATGACATTTACCTGCCAATGGGGCACATATGCATACATAGTACTAACTTTCAGACTTTATAAATCCACGACAACCTTTCAAAGAGATATCATGAGTATATTTTCCGATTTTATCAACGACTAGATGGAAGTCTACATGGATGATTTCACACCTTATGGATAGAGTTTTCATGAAGCACTACAACATCTAGAACCAGTCCTAATAAAATGCATTGAAATGATTCAATGTCTCAACAATGATAAATGTCGAATGCTAATGCAAGAGGGCATAGTTCTGGGCCACCACATATCCCAAAGAGGCATTGAAGTAGATCAAGCAAAAGTCACTATTATTAAAACTCTACCCCCTCCTGTCAAACAAAGAGATGTGTGCATATTCCTTAGGAAAACAGGATACCATAGGAGATTCATAGAGGGAATCAACAAAACTTCTACCCCTATTTTTTCCCTCTTAACAAAAGACACATACTATTCATCTGGACTGAACACTACATGACTGCATTTGATCACCTCAAGGAGAAAACAACAACTGCCCCAGTTCTCCAAGGGACAAACTGGACGCTACCTTTTCACATCCACTCAGATGACTTAGGAAAAGCTATAGGGGAGGTCCTTAGACAATAAGAATAAAGGAAACCATACTCCATCTATTACATTAGCAAAAACATGGCAGGGGAAGAACTCAACTACACAATCATTGAAAAGGAATTTTTGTCTGTTGTACATGCTATCATCAAATTTTTGCACTACATAACAGGGTACCCAGTCTTTGTACACACATATCATTCAGGAATCATGTAACTCATGAATAAAACTAATACAAGTGCTATAATTATTAGATGGTTGCTTCTCCTGCAATAGTTCAACTCGACAATCCTTGACAAACCAGGAAAACATAATGTGGTAGAAAACTCTCTGTCAAGGCTAACCCATGTACATGATAGTGAATTAGTAAAAGGTGATTTCCCTTATGAACGCCTCTTTGTAATCTCAGCACAAACACCATGGTTTGCTGATATAACTAACTACTAGTATCTATGATATTTACACAACATTATAGCTACAAAGAAAGGTGTAAGATAATAGGGAAAAGTGGGACTTATACTTGGGTGAAAGGAATTACTTTTAAGAAGGGGTTGGACCAAATATTGAGAAGGTGCATCTGAGAAGATGAAGTGCATGACATACTCCATGCCCCTAACAATGAACCTTGTGGAGGCCACTATGCAGCAAAAATGACATCTTATAAAATGCTATAGACAAGATACTATTGGCCAACACTACACAAAGACTCTCAAGAATATGTTTCACATTGTGATGATTGACATAGAATGGGAAAACCCACACAAAGAGATGTGATGCCTGTACATCCTCAAGTGTCATTAGAACCATTTGAAAAATGGTGATTTGACTTCGTTGGTCCATTTAACCCACCTTCAAATAAAAAAAACTACATTTTAGTATGCACGGGGTATCTTACTAAGTGGGTTGAAGTTACATCACTTACAACAGCTGATGAAACTAGTGTAGCAAAGTTCTTCACAGGACAAATATTCCACAGATTTCGAGTTCCTAGAGAATCAGTTTTTGATCAGGGGAAATAGTTTACATCAAACCTCATTGAGGAGCTACTCAAAAGGAACAAGATGAAACATCGAAGATCCTCATCCCACCACCCACAAGCCAATGGACAAGTTGAGGTCACAAATAGGGAGCTCGAAAGGATTCTAACAAAAACATTTAAATTACATAGAAGAGATTGGGAGATAAGTTGATTGAAGCATTTTGGGCTTACAACACAACATGGGAAAAATGACTAGTTTTTCCCCCTATGAACTCATGTATGGAAAAAAGGTAATGCTCCCTATTGAATTTGAAATCAAGACACTAAGAATAACATCTCATTTAGACATGCAAATTTCAGCAGTTCAGAAAGAGTGTATTCTCCAATTGAACCAGTTAGATGAGCACCACCAATAGGCTCTATCTCACACCAAAATTATCCAGTAACAAAGGAAGCAATGGCACGAAAAAATAGAAAAGAAAATAAATTCAGAGAGGGAGCTTGGGAATTATTATATGAATCTAGATTTCAGAAATTCAAAGGAAAAATCATACCATGGTGGTTAGAACCATACAACATAGATACAATCTACAACAATGGAGCTATCAGAATCAAGACCATAAAATTTCCAATGCTAGTCAATGGACACGGACTCAAATTGTACAAGAAACTGCAATCCAAAGAGGAATTCACACAAACAATTTATAAGAAATATATAATGCTAAAAGAGGACTTAGACGTCGTCCACTTCCACTAAATATATATAAAAATAAATAAAAAGAGAGAAAAATAGAAGAAAAAAAATGAAAAAAAAAAGAGAAAAAAAAATGAAAAAAAAAGAAAGAGAAAAAGAGAAAAAGAGAAGAAAAAAAGAGAAGAAAAAAAGAGAAAAAAATGTAAAAAAAGAAAAAACAGAGAAAAAAAAAGAAAAAACATAAAAAGAGAAAAAGAGAAGAAAAAGAGAAAAAAAAACAAGTTAAGTTGTCAACCAAAGTAGTTGCAGCCAGCTATCAAGCGAGCCAACAACTAGATATCAAGCGAGCCAATAACTAGATATCAAGTGAGGCACCAAACCACCATCAAGAGAGGCAGAAGCAACCAGATATTAACCAGGGAAATAGCAACCAACTATGAAGCGAGCCAACAACCAGATATCAAGCGAGGCAGCGACCCACTATCAACCAAGGAAATAGAAGAAAAAAAATGGAACCAACCTTCACAACTACAAAACTAAAAAAAAAAATTACAGACAAATGTTGGGATTTTCCTATACTCCATCCTAGTCCTAACAACATTTTTCATTTTTGCATTTTCAGTCATGCATGCATTTTTGCATGCAGTCATGAATTTTTGCATGCAGGCATGCAATTGCATTCATCCCAGTCATCAGTCCCAACACCTAGTCCTCATTTAGCTAGCCTTAAGAGCTTCTTTCTAATAATTTTTAGCCCTCCTAGTGCTTAGTGCACCCTCCCTTCACCTACCACTTGTGAAAGGAACCCTCTCTCACCTACCACTCAGTTGCACTTTAGTTAGTTGAGTTATCTTTATATCTTTCCTTTATTTAAGGATAGATTGACTCCTTAACTGACTGTATCACTCCGATGGACGTCTAGTGAGATTGGACTGCTTGTTCTGACTCCAGTTAGCTCCTCATGTGCCCCCCATTGAGCCTCCTTCACTATATTAGTGCTTCCATGTGCTAGTTACACCTACCGCACTCAGTTAGACTCAGTTTGACACATGGTTGACAGTTACTTGTGCATTGATGACTCCACTGATGATGATCAGGATTCCTAGTTGTGCTTTAATGACACTCCACTAATATTTTGTTCTATCCATGCAGGCTAATTCGAATTACACTCCTGGTATTCGAATCTTGTGCATTGTATCATTATTGTTTATTATTCAGATTAATGAAACATATGTGATTATTCTGCTCCTATATGGTTTCTATTGCATCTTTGTTCTGCTGCTCATTCTTTCTAGAATTCTTTCTTGTGAGGTATTCATCAGCTCTTAGATCTGCTATGGGAATTTCACATGATATCAGAGCATGTTGAGAGTATAGTCTATCTCCATTCTTGAGTGTTTTTTGCAGGTAATTCAAAGTTCCAACAGTTTCACCTTGTATTTGCTCTAGTAGTTGAGATGAGCAATTCGAACACTCCTCTCACTTCTAGAATCCTTAATCCTTTCAATTACTTTGATTGGAAGATTGATATGGAAATGTCCTTGAGAAGCAAATCTCTACACAGGATAACAATGGGAAGAGAAACCGAACCAAATTCAGCTGTGGATAGAACCAAGCATCTAAATTGATTAGATGAAGCCTTTGGTTACATGTGCATTCATATTTCTAGAGATCTACTATTTCATCTCCAAGGGTTGAAGACTCCAAGAGAGTTATGGTTGAATTTAGAGGCCCTCTTTGGAAAACAAGATGAGCTAAGAGGCCATGCTCTGGAAAATGAATTGGTTTCCCTACAACCAAGTAGTTTTGAGACGATTCAATAAATCTTCTCGAAATTCAAAGCTTTGGTTATGCAATGCAAGCAGTGTGGCATTGAGAAAAAGGAAGAGCAATTGGTGCTCTCCAATTTGAGTAAAATAGGATCTGAATTTTATGTCTTTGTATCTACCTTCCACTATGGATGAATGTTAATCCCTGGATGGAAGATGCCCACCTTAGAAGTTTTTAGTGCAGCCCTCATCCAAGAACAAGACTTTTGATCCAAATGGGTGCCATCGGTGCCTCCAAGGATCAATCTCTTTTAGTTGGAGAGGCAAATAATGCGAATGAGAAAGGGAGGCATGAAAGCAAGGACAAGACACCATCTAAACCTAAGACGAATGCTAAGTCAAGTCCATCAAAAGGGGCCTCCAACTCCAAGAAGGACAAATCGAAAAGATCTGATGGATCTAAGTGTCCCTACTACAAGAAAGGGAACCACCCCGAGAGATATTGCATGCACAAGAAAATAGATCAACTAACCAAGCTTCTTGAACAGAGCAAAATTGCTATTCCAAAATTTGCAAAAGTGTCTAATTCTGGAAGTGGATCTTATGGTCATGAGAATTGCCATGCATTGATGGCTGGATTTTCAAAATAAAAGGCCCTCCTCATAGATTTTGGAGCCTCCAAACACATGGTTTCCTTTGAAGAATCATTTTCTTCTTTAGATCTCAAAGATGGGCCTACTATTCACATGGGAGACAACTCTTAGATCTCTTCCAAAGGGTTGGGTACAATACATATGGAGCATGGCAAGTTCAAGAATGTTCTATTCGTTCCCTCCTTGACAACAAATTTGTTATCTGTATATCAGATGACTCACACCGGATCACAAAAGAAGGTGACTTTTGGTCCTCCAAGGCATATGAGTTCTCACATTTTCTTCCCTTCTCTCTTCCTACTCCTTCAAAATCTGATGAAGATCCGAGTGAATCTTCTTCTAATGAAGATCAAGATCAAGATATTGATGTTGAGATAAAAGTTCAAGAACATTCAGATTCATATCGAGAACCAACACATGTTCTCAATCTAGAGCCAAGGCCAATATGGTCTCACACAGTCCTTACAGCTACTAGGAACATAGTTGAGGATTCATCTAATCACAGAACTACCAGATTTCAACATCATGCCAATCTTGCATTATGCCATCTACCTATTCCTAAGAGATGTAGCATGATGGTGGGGTTCACTCTTCCATCCCTTGGGAAGACTCATCATGATCCATTTGTTCCAGTAGCAGAAAGGTTTCCTGAAAGAATTGCTTCGTCCAATACATCTTCTACACAGTGGGAGGAACCTCAGAAGACCAGATCCAGATCTAGCACCTGCATTGGCATTCTACATAGGATTAGCTTGGCAAGTTTTTTGCAAAAGTTTTCACTAAGGAAAACTTTTTCCTTTTCTGCTTAGTATGATGGCTCCTTGAGTTATTTACTGTTCTTTTGAGGGGGGGTATTTTTCCCATGAGGTTTTCCCCATTTCCTCAGTTTATGGACAGTTCTTATTTTTATCATTTATTTGATTGTATGGGTGACCTTTGGTCCTAGTTACCAGGGACCATGATGGATTAAGGGGGGGTGTTGGGATTTTACTATACTCCATCCTAGTCCTAACAACATTTTCCATTTTTTCATTTTCAGTCATGCATGCAGTCATGCAATTGCATGCATCCAAGTCATCAACCCCAGCACCTAGTCCTCATTTAGCTAGACCGGGAGCTTCTTTCTGATTAGTTTTATCCCTCCTAGTGATTAGTGCACCCTCCTTTCACCTACCACTTGCGAAAGGTTCCCTCTCTCACCTACCACTTAGTTGTACTTCAGTTAGTTGAGTTATCTTTACATATTTCCTTGATTTAAGGCTAGATTGACTCCTCCACTGACTGTATCACTGCGATGGACCTCTAGTGAGACTAGACTGCTTATCCTAACTCCAGTTAGCTCCTCATGTGCCCTCCATTGAGCCTCCTTCACTACATTAGTGCTTCCATGTGCCAATTAGATTCAGTTTGACACCTCGTTCACAGTTACTTGTGCAATGATGACTCCATTGATGATGATCAGGACTCCTAGTTGTGCTTTGATGACACTCCACTAATATTTTGAGCTATCCATGCAGGCTAATTCGAATTACACCCTTGGTATTCGAATCCTGTGCATTCTATCATTATTGTTTATTATTCAGATTAATGAAACATGTGTGATTATTCTGCTCCTATTTGGTTTAGAACTATTGCATCTTTGTTCTACTGCTCATTCTTTCTGCAATTCTTTCTTGTGAGGTATTCATCAGCTCTTAGATCTGCTATGGGAATTTCACAACAAAGACAAAATTAACTACGGAATCACACAGCACAACGGAAAATATCCACGTCAGCACTTCAAGTACTCTATACACAAAAAGGTAACCTCTGACTCCATTGTTTCCATATTCGGTCAAATCAATTTCTACCTACAGAAGGAATAATTGTAGAGTTAAGGAAAAGTCTCTTTAGAAAAGATGGTGACACATGGGTCAAAGTAAGACCATTGGGCCATGCCAGGTAATTATTTCCTATTCAAATCAAGAAATGGCAATCTTACAATTTTCTGTATTCCACCAAGGTCTTCATATCAAGCAACAACATAGAAAGAAATTATGAAGAGATAAGGCGGAGATAGCAATGAATGATAAAGAAATAAGGTGGAAATAGCAAGGAATGATGGGGAAGTAATACAGAGGTGGAACATGAATAAGTAAATGAGTTCAACCGGCACATATGGAAACCTTTAGACCTAGAGCAAAGCAAATATAGCAAGGAGAACACATAATTCGCTCAACAAGCCAGATCACGACTCAGAACAAAGCAAGTAATTTCATCGGGTCCTCCACCCTAAACTGTATACTGCTCATCCATTCAGTAAATTTTAGAGACAATGACTGCGGGGCTTAGGAAAGTGAGTTGAAGGATCATCCCCCTATATATGATCAACTGGAGGTGCTCACCATCCTCCACACTTTGGGTTGGATGTCGTTCATTACTGGTTTAAAACGACATGATATAGATTTAGCCCTCGAATTTTCCAGAAATTTGAAACATTTGAAAGAAGAAGAGTATGTGACAAGGGTACAGGGTTTACGCATTCGCCTGAATGAAGAAAGGGTATCGTCATACACTGGCATGCCTCAAGATTTACATTGGGGGAAAGATGACAAAGAAGCCAACATTAATTAAAAACATAATTTCTTTGCAGAAGTTGAACATTATGAGGAAGATAAGAATGACATGAAAAGGGAAACCATGCCAAACCCTTGGGATGAATTTTCCTATGTATTCCTCAAGTACATCACTTGCACTGGGATACTTAACTACATACCTACATTTCATTTTAGAATATAATATCTCTTGAGGAACAGGGGGCATCCAAAACCAAACAATAACATCAATATTTATTTTTACCTATTACAGTCCATGTGGAAAATGATCAAGAAGGTGACACAAGGGAAAGAGGATTCATTGGCACATCATGGGTTGATCAAGCTAATTGTATGTGAAGAGTTGATAGCATAGGTCCCCGAACATTACTAGGAGGAATTCATCCATATCTCTACAGAGGATGTCCACAGAATGAGGGGAACCCCAACTTTAGTCCCAACTCCCTTGTCGGAGAAGAAAGGAAAGAACATAGCCACTCAGTTAGGGGACAAGAGAAAAATCAACATAGACATTGACGACAATTGTCATGTCCCAAAATTAGCATTGGGTCACAATTTCCATATTCATTAGTGTTTGTCAAATTGATGCTAAAGGTCAAATAATTGCCAAGGAGGGAAATTACTAGTTTCCTAGGTTTGGGGTGGAAGCTTTGGGATTGTGAATAATGGGGATAATAAATGATGTTGGAACATTAGGATGGCATAAATATATAATAAAGGATATGAATAAATATATACAAGTTAAAATCAAAGTGACATTTCATCATGAAGACACATGGAGGAAGTGGGACACACATATGGCTAGATTTCCCCACTACACTTGGCATCATTCTCTCACCAATTCGAATTCAAGGTGAATGGTAACATACTTGGGGGAGTCCAGAAGGTATTATTCATGGAATAGCTCATCCAAGGTCGAAATATAGAGGAAGAGTAACTCCCATGGAAGAGGAAGAGGCAATTTGGAGTTAGTGATACACTTGGGCTAGATTCCATATCTCTATGACAACAATGATGAAGATGCTATGACACCTATGACACAAATCAGACCTGAAAGCTAACATATGACATATATTACATGTCAGGGCTAAAAATAGACTCTAAGAGGGTTCTCAAGGGTGTTAGGGCAGCTAAGATGCTTCTACATGTGATTTGGTGGAAGTGGGAGACTAGGAATTGTTGTACAAGTGGCGTTCTTTGGAATCTCTTCCCAACTTGAGTTGGCATGAGTCCCTTGGAAGGAATTCGACCCATGGAGGACATTATAACTTTATAAATTTCAATAACAAAGAATGAAACCAGCTTTTGATCATTTGTAGAATTTGCAATTGCATTTGTGAATAGGGAGAGCTAGTGGATGACTAGTTGCTTGCCTTAGCCAATTTCGAGGGTGAAAGATTGCCATCCAAGTTGGAAATTGGAAAGGACATTCAGACCTTTGATTTGGATCTTTAATGGAGTCTTTATTTGCAGGTGTAAGCTCATGGTTTCTTCTATTGCAGCTCACTCCTTCAACCATTTCAAGTTTTGATGGCATATTCTTGATCCTTGAGGGAGGGCATTTTTTGTGAGCTATTGTACTCTTTGGGGGAGCTTATAATGCCCCATTTCTTTTGTAATATGAATTAAATACTCTTTTATTCATCTCCAGAAAGTTTCAGTTTGAAATTCCAAGTAGAAATGTATAAATCTCATTTTTAATGGAAGAACAATGCCATGTCCCCACTACCTTGTTGTGAACCAATGTATTGATGATGATTTCGAATGAATGGATGATTCTCTGATGAATTTTTGATTAATGGACTACCATGGATGTATTTTACAAGTTTAATGTGCTGTACTTGAGCATTTGAAGTATTTTTACTCAGTTTAATTGCATTGGGAGATGAAATAGTGCCATTTCCCCAAGGGTCAAATTGGTGATTTTTGCAGTTGAATGGGAGAGGGTTGGAACAGATATAATAATAAATTAATGGTGCACATGAGACCTTAATAACATCCTTAATACACTCCCTACCTCTTCTCATAAATTTGAGTGGCTTTGGAGGCATTTGGGAAGCCATTTTCAGTACATACCCCAGGGGGATTTGATCCCCAAATTACTAGTAAAATTGCATACTTGGCCCAGAATCTTAAGAGAGTTTGCAGAGGTCTTTTGGTGGCAATATGTCATCCTTGAAAATCATATTCCAGTCCTAATATCATTCATACACCTTCCTTGAATATTTGAATGCATTTGGAGTCAATTTGAGACCTAGAGACCAATACTAGTCAAAGGGAAATCGCTAGTAAAGTTACCTACATTGACCAGAATTGAAAGAGGATTTGCAGAAGTATTTTAAAGGTCCAAAGGCATCCCTGAAACAAATATTTATGTTCTAATATCATTCATATACCTTCTCAGAATATTTGGGATCATTTGGGCAAAATTTGGGACCTAGAGATCAAAACTAGTCAAAGGTCTAACTAGGGAAAAAAGTGAAAATTTGTCATTTTAATAAAATTCCTAACAAGGGACATTATAGTGGTATCAGAGCATGATCTTGGCACCTTATGTGGTCTGATATTTATGATGACAAAATGTTAGGGACCAATATTATAAATTGGAGACAGAAGTAATATTGTTGAAGAGGAGGAACTAGAAAAAAAAAAGAAAGGAAAGCAAAGTGCATTTTGAGAAAACTATGGCTATGGATAAAAAAGGAACCTTAGAGGAGAATGAGGAGTTTATAAAAATACTGAAACCTTCCTTTGAAGACAAGTGGAGGCAATTCTTTCAAGAGTTCTAATTGTTGCTTAGTGAAATTGGAAGCAACTCGGAAAAAATAATGAGCAATGGTTCTCTTTTCAAGGAAAATGATGAAATAGTTTATGTCACAAAAGAGGAACCTAATGTAATTGTGGAACATGAGGTACATGTTGATATGCAGGTTCTTGAAGATGATACACTAAAACAAGAATAAGGACAAGCACTTGTCCTTGTTCAAAGGGATTATGAGTTTCCTCATGGAGAGAGTTGCAAAGCCTTGGAAGAGGTACATGATCCCACAATAGTTGGACCAGCCAATTATGGAGAAGATGAATTAAATATTTCAATGGGTAATGTTAAATTTTGAGCATTAATTCATTATACTCTAGGATCTTTGCTGAGAGAATAACATCTACAGTATATCAATGCATGACAATCATAATATGACAAGCATCACAAGCATCACAAGAATCAAAAGCATAGAGACAAGAGACACAAAGTTTCCGTGGGGAAAACCCTAAGGTGAAAAACCCCACAACTTCCTCAGAGATAGAGAGAGCAATGGCTCAACCAAAATACAACCAAATAACACAGAGATAGTCTCCTAGCAGATGATCCTCCTCCTCCTCACAAGTGCGCCACTTTCCAGAGAGAGAGTGAGTTACTTTTCCGAGTAAGTAAAATAGAGATCTCCTATCTCTATTTATACTTACCTTTTTTCCCAGTGACCTACTGGGGCCGACTTGTCTACTTAGATACATCCACATTATATTATATATAATTTCGGGCCGACCCCAAATGGTGGTCTAATAACCCATCGGCAAGTACACACACTTGCGACACTTGTCAATCCACATGACGACACTTCCTTATAGAGGAATGACACATCTCTTATAAGGGTACAATAAATATATATAAAATATACAGATGAAATACATTCCGAAGTTACATATACATCAACACTCCCTCTTAACTAGGAAGGTATTTCTCGACACAGATCTGCAAGACAAGTCTTCTTCTCTGGATCATCGTCATCGATGCATCGTCATCTTCATCGTCACTGCTGCTGCTATCTCAACCAATCTATGACTCTACTCGTCATAGGAAGTTCTACAGAGCCAGTCCTTTTTCATAGTGGATGTAGGCCCGCCATCTGCAGGTCTTCATCATCACTGGCCATACTGTGGAATCCTCAGGACTCATTACGTGCGTCACAAAACCTGGCTGCAGCATCCCAGGCTATTACGAGCACACGGCTCTACCTGTAGGATCTCCCAGGAGCACATTACATGTGATCTCACCACAAAACCTGGCTGAAGCATCTGAGGCCTTTTTCATCCTGTCCAGATCTCCCAGGAGCAAATTACATGTGGTCATGGAAAAACCTGGCTGAAGCATCTGAGGCCTTTTTCATCCTGTCCAGATCTCCCAGGAGCAAATTACATGCCATAGGACAAAACCTCGCAAGAGCATCTCAGGATGTTACGGGTACACAACTCCGACCTGAAATCTCCCAGGGCACAAATTACATGTCCTCCCAAGCAAAACCTCGCAAGAGCATTTGCCAGATGTCCCAGGGCACTGAATTACATGCCATAGGAAAAACCTCGAAAGACCATCTGCAAATCTCCCAGGGCACAAATTACATGCTTTCCTGCACAACCTGATCCACGGCCACAAAGTATCATCTGATACTCATCAAACATCATCCTGATGCACACATGATCATCCTGATCATCATCACTGCAACATCCTGCTGCATGTCATCTGGAGAAGCTCGTCATCCACGATCATCCAAGTATCCACCTGATACATACATAGATACATGATCCACACAATGTATCCATCAACATACATGATCTACCTGATCATACAAAGATACATGATCCACACAATGTATCCATCAGCATACATGATCTACCTGATCATACAAAGATACATGATCCACACAATGTATCCATCAGCATCCAACATGATGCGTTCATACAAAATACATACACATGATCCATCCGATGATATCCAGCATCCAACATGATGCATATACAAAATACATACACATGATCCAACCGATCATATCCAGCATCCAACATGATGCATTCACACATACATATAATGATCCAACTGATCATATCCAGCATCCAACATGATGCATACACAAAATACATATAATGATCCAACTGATCATATCCAACATCCAACATGATGCATACACAAAATACATATAATGATCCAACTGATCATATCCAAGCAGAAACCAGAACATCCTCCTGATGTTCATCATTCAGCGCTTACATCCACAGCTATGTGAAGGATCCCCCTTCCAACATGCTTGGAATGGCTTTAGCAAATGTGTTCATCACTTTTTCCTCGAAGTGTCCTCGATCTAAAGCACGCCAAGCCTCTCTCTGAAGTACTCGAACTTCACCCTGGCTAGTGGCTTCGTCAGCACATCTGCAATCTGCTCGTCCGTCGCAACATACAGGAGCTTCACAGCTCCTCTCTGCACCATATCCCTGATATAGTGATATTTGATCTCTATGTGTTTCGACCTGTCATGAAACACTGGGTTCTCGGATAGCTTCACACAACTCTGGTTATCACAGAAGATACCAGTAGCATCCAGTGGGAGATCAAATAACTCAGACAGTAGCTTCCGTAGCCATACTGCCTCACAACTAGCTGAACAGGCTGCAACATACTCAGCCTCTGCTGTACTCAGTGCTACACAGGACTGCTTCCTGCTAAACCAATAGATCACACCTGATCCCATATTGAAGCAACACCCAGATGTGCTCTTCCTATCTGCAGCACTGCCAGCCCAATCTGAATCAACATAACCCTGCAGGTTAAACTTTTGATTCGCTTCATACTTGAGCCCATAATCCACTGTACCCTTCAGGTACCTCAAAACATGCTTTACAGCAATCAGGTGAACACTCCTCGGATCCGTCAGGAACTGGCTCAATGTGTTCACAGCAAAGCAAATATCTGGTCTCGTGTTCGTCAGGTACATCAAGGACCCAATCATCTGACGATACATGGAGACATCAACTGGCTCAGATGAAGCATCACATAGAAGCTTCAGATTCGATGCCATAGGTGTGGCCATGGCCTTGCAATCCATCATCCCAAATCTCTTCAGGATATCTACTGTGTACTTCCCTTGACCAAGGAAGATCCCACCTGCATTCTGCCACACCTCCATACCTAGGAAATAGTGTATCATTCCTAAATCTTTCATATCGAATTCTGCGGCAAGCTTCCTTTTAGTATCTGCAATCAGTCTGTCATCTCCTGTTACAAATAAGTCATCCACATACAGGAGTAGAATCAAAGGATTCCCTTCCTCAACCTTGTAGTAAAGGTTGGAATCTGCTTTACTCTTGGTAAAGCCCAAACTAGATAGGAAACTGTCCATCCTACCATACCAAGTTCTGGGAGCTTGCTTCAAGCCATACAAGGCTTTCTTCAGTCTGCACACATATGACTCCCTGTCATGTATTTCAAAACCAAGTGGTTGTTCCACATATACTTCCTCTTCAACTATACCATTCAGGAAAGCGGTCTTGACATCCATTTGGTGTATTTTCCATTTGATAGCTGCAGCCAGGGCAAGTACTGTTCTGATGGAAGTATACCTAGCTACAGGTGCAAAAGTTTCTTCATAATCTATTCCCTCTTTCTGAGAGAATCCCCGAGCTACGAATCTTGCTTTGTATTTCTCCACACTGCCATCTGCAACATGTTTGATTTTGAAGATCCATTTAGAAGTCACAACAGACTTCTCTTTAGGTCTTGGGACAATATCCCAAACATCATTCTTCATTATTGATTGGTATTCCTCAACCATGGCATCCTTCCATTCTTTCTTTTCTGCTGCTTCTTCATAACTGGAAGGTTCTTTGTTCATAATGTCACAGAGTAAAGCAACATAGCTGGTTTGTGATTTGGTTCTTTTCTTTGCTCTGTGTTCTTCTTCTGGGATACCAAATCTTTCTGCATCTTGAATGAGCTCTCTAGCCCATACAGGTTTCCTCTTGTGAGAGTTATCCTCACGGGGTGGATCTATAGGTTCTTGTGGATCTTCAAACTCACGAACAGCTTCAGTCATGGGAGTGTCCTGAAATCTTGTTTCCTTAGGTTCTTCATAAACTTCAGTAGGTGCCTTCCTTGATTTGATAAATGCTGAGTTTTCATCAAATGTTACATCCCTGCTGACATCAATCTTCTTGAACCCTGGAAAGTATATTCTGTAAGCCTTCGAGCTTTCACTATATCCCACAAAAATACCCTTCTTTCCTAAAGGATCTAGTTTAGTCCTCTTTTCCTTTGGGACATGAGTGTACACTGGACAACCAAATATTCTGAGATGACTGACTTCAGGTTTCTTACCACAAAAGACCTCTTCTGGTGTCTTGTTGTCCAATATCTTGTGGGGTGTTCTGTTCTGCACATATACAGCTGTTCTAGCTGCTTCTGCCCATAGATGCATAGGAAGATCCTGGTCATGCAACATTGCCCTTGCTGATTCCATGATAGTTCTATTCTTCCTTTCTGCAACACCATTCTGTTGAGGATTATAAGGAGCAGTCAACTCCCTCTTAATCCATGAATCACTGCAAAGCTTCTTGAAGTCATTTGAGGTGAATTCTCCACCATTGTCGGATCTGAATGTTTTGATCTTCTTGTCAGTTTGATTCTCCATCAAGGTTTTGAATTCCTTGAATTTATCAAGCACCTCATCTTTTCCCTTCAAGAAGTATACCCAAGTCTTCCTGGAGAAGTCATCAATAAATGAGACATAGTAAACATACCCACTTAGGGAACTGGATGACATAGGACCACATACATCTGAGTGGATGATTTCCAGGATGTCTTTTTCCTTGCTTTCATTGCTTGGGAAAGCCTTCTTAATATTCTTACCTTTTGCACATCCTTTGCAAACACCTTCATTTTTGGTCTTGATCTCAGGAAGACCCTCTACTGCCTTGCTTGCAATTGGAAGTGCTCTATAGTTCATGTGAGCAAGTCTTCTATGCCAAAGTTCACTTGGCTCCATGGATTCATGCACCATGGCATGTTCAGGTTGTCCCTTCAATTTATACAAGCCTCCCTCTTGCTCTCCAATTACTACTGCATCATCTATGGTCTTTCCCTTTGGCCACATTAGGACTTGGCCATCCACAAATGCAACCCTCATACCTTTTGCATCTAATGCAGAAATGGAGAGTAAGTTCTTCTTGAGCCCAGGTACATAAAGTACTTCCCTCATCTTCAGAGATTTTCCAGAATCTAGGTTGTAGGAGGCTTCACCACTTCCTTTGATTGGGTATTGATAATCATCCCCAAGTTTCACCTTATGGGGTGATTCATGTTCAGATAGGTTCACAAAAGATTCTTTGAACCCAGTCATGTGTTTGGAAGCCCCACTATCAATCAACCAATCATTCCAACCATGGGAGATGGTACCTGTGAGAGCAGAGATCAGAACATACTCTTCTTCACTTGATGAGTCATCATTACTATCACTTTCTGCCCTAGCCTTCTTCTTTGGAGGTTCATCATCTTCGACAGCATGAGCACGAAACCTTCTTTTGCCACCCTTCTTCTTCTTATTTGAGATGTTGTTGTCCTTCTTGTTCTTGGGACAATTTATGGCAATATGTCCTTTCTCATTACAAGTGAAGCATACTCTTCTTTCCTTGAATTGATGTGAAGATCTCTTGGAGTGAGATGGCTCTTTCTTGAACTTTCCTTTCCTGGTGTGGGCTGCAAGAGCTTGATCTTCACCTCCCATCTTTTCTTCACGAGCTATAAGTCTAGCTTCTTCTTGAGAGCATTCTTCCCGAAGTCTACTGAAGGAGATCAACTTCTTCCTTGCACAAATTCCTTGAATAAAGGAATCCCATGACCTGGGTAGGCCATTTAGAGTGGTCATCACCACTTCACCATTCTCCACCATTTCATCTACTGCTTCTAATTGTTCCTTGATCTGGGAGACCCTTGAAAAGTAAGATTGAATGGTTTCTCCATTCTGAAACTTCACTACTTTCAATTGGTTCCGCAGGGTCATCTTCCGATTTATGTTCTTTCCTTCAAATAGCTTGGTCAAAGATTCAAACATCTCCTTGGGTGTCTTAAGAGAAGACACATGGGGTATGAGATGGTCTTTGATAGAATCAGCAATGATTCTCTTTGCCTTCACTAAGTTCTTCTTGTGCAATGTCTTGGCTTCTTCATCCTCTGGGATAGGGATGTCTTCTTTCACATATGAGTCCAACTCATTCTCTTCCAGGATTAACCCAATCCTATACTTCCAGGCTCAGAAGTTATCATCCCCTTCAAGCTTATCCTCAAGCTTAGTGTGGAGAGACATCTTTAAGAGTACTTCAAATGGAAATATAAAAGATTTAGGACTTACCACTTGAAGTGCTGAAAACTGGATCTGGTCCCGGATTAGGGTTTGTCAGAGAAACCCTAAAAATTCAAAATGTAAATTTCAAAATTCCAAAAGGATAGAAAGATGCGCCTTGGAGAGCTGATCAGCCTAGTACATTCAGAATTTGAGATCAGCAAAGTCTTGCCCTTCAAAATTACCTTTTTGTCCTCCCGGGTTCACTAGGGAGAGCCCTGAATTAGGGTTTGAGTTTCCCGGAGATCTACCCAGCCAAAAATCTCGATCCAAAGATCTAACCTTCGATTTTTGCAAGGAGCTTCCAGCTGTGCCTTCAGTTTCCAGAAATTCCTATTTTTGTGGAAACCCTAATTTTTAGGGCCAAATCTGAAAATGCTCGGAACTGAATTCTGATTGGACAGATAGATGCGCCTTGATGAGTAGATCCAATCTACTATACTGAATTTCAAAAATCTATGGAGAGAAACTCAATAAACAAGGAACACAAGCTTCCGTCACTGCAAAATGTCTTCTTCTCAGGTTAGCTCTGATACCATGTTAAATTTTGAGCATTAATTCATTATACTCTAGGATCTTTGCTGAGAGAATAACATCTACAGTATATCAATGCATGACAATCATAATATGACAAGCATCACAAGCATCACAAGAATCAAAAGCATAGAGACAAGAGACACAGAGTTTCCGTGGGGAAAACCCTAAGGTGAAAAACCCCACAACTTCCTCAGAGATAGAGAGAGCAATGGCTCAACCAAAATACAACCAAATAACACAGAGATAGTCTCCTAGCAGATGATCCTCCTCCTCCTCACAAGTGCGCCACTTTCCAGAGAGAGAGTAAGTTACTTTTCCGAGGAAGTAAAATAGAGATCTCCTATCTCTATTTATACTTACCTTTTTGCCCAGTGACCTACTGGGGCCGACTTGTCTACTTATATACATCCACATTATATTATATATAATTCCGGGCCGACCCCAAATGGTGGTCTAATAACCCATCGGCAAGTACACACACTTGCGACACTTGTCAATCCACATGACGACACTTCCTTATAGAGGAATGACACATCTCTTATAAGGGTACAATAAATATATATAAAATATACAGATGAAATACATTCCGAAGTTACATATACATCAACAGGTAAGAGTTGTAAAGAATTAAAGTTGGTTCATAATTCTTCACCCCACACTTCTTTTCCAGCCACATCACTTTGGGATGAAAATTGGGTGAAAGGTTTTTTTCTAGTGGTGCCACATGAGGGGTATGAAACTCCTACCTCTCCTTTTGATGATAACATGAATAGAGAACCTCATTATTTAGAATTGCAGTAGCATATTTCTTTACCTTATGATGACACATATCCTCATGGATGTATGGATGAGACTTTTTTGAGTCCTTTGAAGTCTCCTTGTTTTTTCTGCTCATTATTTGGTTCAGATTTTAGTGGAGATTCTTCATTCACTTTTTGGATGAAAGAATGCATGGCTGAATATTTTGATGCATATCACATTCTTTTGGAGCAGCGCGATCGAACATGGGATCCTCACCTATGTCATTGTAGCAGATTTGATTGGTCACTTGAAGATTGTACGCACCTAGCAAATGGTGGTCTACTTACTTGGAGGTATAAACACTTTCATGATTCTTTGATGAAGCATCTTCTTGATGTACATTTTCATTATGTTTTTATGTAATTTGATGATATATATTTTGTACTCATGATGTTTGGAAGAATGCATACAAGAAAATGGGATCCAGGAATCCTCTTATCTGATGGTATGGGTTGGAGAGCACTTTTAATTGTTGGGTGCAATACAAGCAATGGTACCCTGGAATAATTTTTGTCTCATTGGTTTGAAATTTTTTGGGGAAACAAGCAGTATGGGAGATGGATTTCGCACTTAATAAAGTGCATTTTATCAGAGTAGTGCAACAGCAAGCATGGTGGTTCCTCTCTAAAATATTCATGGAAACTCAAAGAATCAAGGTTGGGCAATTCAATGACAACTTCAAAACATTATACAGAAAGCAGGTTCTTCAACACCCATGCTTGAAATTGCTTGAGGACAAGCAATATTGGGAAGGGAGGATTTTTCATGTCCCAAAATTAACATTGGGTCACAATGGCCTAATCACAATGGCCATATTCATTAGTGTTTGTCAAATTGATGCTAAAGGTCAAATAATTGCCAAGGAGGGAAATTACTAGTTTCCTAGGTTTGGGGTGGAAGCTTTGGGATTGTGAATAATGGGGATAATAAATGATGTTGGAACATTAGGATGGAATAAATATATAATAAAGGATATAAATAAATATATACAAGTGAAAATCAAAGTGGCATTTCATCATGAAGACACATGGAGGAAGTGGGACCCACATATGGCTAGATTTCCCCACTACACTTAGCATCATTCTCTCACCAATTCGAATTCAAGGTTAATGGTAACATACTTCGAGAGTACAAAAGGTATTGTTCATGGAATGACTCATCCAAGGTCGAAATATAGAGGAAGAGTAACTCCCATGGAAGAGGAAGAGGCAATTTGGAGCTAGTGAGACACTTGGGCTAGATTCCCTAGCTCTATGACAACAATGATGAAGATGCTATGACACCTATGACACAAACCAGACTTGAAGGCTGACATATGACATATAATGACATGTCAGGGCTAAAAATAGACTCTAAGAGGGCGCTCAAGGGTGTTAGGGAAGCTAAGATGCTTCCACATGTGATTTGGTGGAAGTGGGAGACTAGGAATTGTTGTACAAGTGGCATTCTTTGGAATCTCTTCCCAACTTGAGTTGGCATGAGTCCCTTGGAAGGAATTCAACCCATGGAGGACATTATAACTTTATAAATGTCAATAACAAATAATGAAACCAGCTTTTGATTATTTGTAGAATTTGCAATTGCATTTGTGAAGAGGGAGAGCTAGTGGATGACTAGTTGCTTGCCTTAGCCAATTTCGAGGGTGAAAGATTCCCATCCAATTTGGCAATTGGAAAGGCCATTCAGACCTTTCATTTGCAGATTTGATGGAGTCTTTATTTGCAGGTTTAAGCTACAGGGCATCTCATGGTTTCTTCTATTGCAGCTCACTCCTTCAACCATTTCCAGTTTTGATGGCATATTCATGATCCTTGAGGGAGGGAGTTTTTGGTGAGCTATTGTACTCTTTGGGGGAGCTTATATAATGCCCAATTTATTTTTTAATATGAATTAAATACTCTGTTCTTCATCTCCAGAAAGTTTCAGGTCAAAATTCCAAGTAGAAATGTATAAATCTCATTTTTAATGGAAAAACAATGCCATGTCCCCACTACCTTGTTGTGAACCAATGCATTGATGATGATTTCGAATGAATGGATGATTCTATGATGCATTTGTGATTAATGGACTGCCATGGATGTATTTTATAAGTTTCATGTACTGTACTTGAGCATTTGAAGTATTTTTACTCAGTTTAATTGCATTGGGAGAAGAAATAGTGCCATTTCCCCAAGGGTCGAATTGGTGATTTTTGCAGTTGAATGGGAGAGGGTTGGAACATATATAATAATAAATTAATGGTTCACATGAGACCTTAATAAAATCATTAATGCATTCCCTACCTCTGTTCATAAATTTGAGCGGATTTGGAGGCATTTGGGAAGCCATTTTTAGTACATACCCCAGGGGGATTTGAAATCTAAATTACTAGTAAAATTGCATATTTGGCCCGGAATCTTAAGAGATTTTGCAGAGGTATTTTGGTGGCCATATTTCATCCCTGAACATAATATTCCAGTCCTAATATCATTCATACACCTTCCTTGAATATTTGAAGGCACTTGGAGTCAATTTGAGACCTAGAGACCAATACTAGTCAAAGGGAAATCACTAGTAAAGTTACCTACATTGACCAGAATTGAAAGAGAATTTGCAGAAGTATTTTAAATGTCCAAAGGAATCCTTGGAAAACATATTTATGTTCTAATATCATTCATATACCTTCTCAGAATATTTGGGATCATTTGGGGCAAATTTGGGACCTAGAGATCAAAACTAGTCAAAGGTCTAACTAGGGAAAAAAGTGAAAAATCGCCATTTTAATAAAATTCCTAACAAGGTACATTACAACAATGAAGTTGTAGATGAAACCCTGGTAAGGATAAAATATTCCAAGGACGCCTCTGGTTAAAAAATGACAACATCATCTGCCATAGCACAGGAATTTAGGTGGTAGAGCAGAAGGCTTAAAAAGGAGTCAAAATCAAGGGAAGAGAGGAAAAGGAAAAATAAATAGAAATATGAATATGAAGCAAGTATGATACCCCTAGAACAACAAGACTCTGAGGATTTCAGGACAGAACAAGGGGATCCTTTTACACCAATAGGAGAAGACACACCACTCAAAGACAGTGCATCACTCAAAGAAGAGACGCGGACTAAAGAGGATGGCCGTCTAAATGAGGCATTGCTTGAACTATCAAAAGTTAGAGAAGAGTTGGTAGCATTAAATATTGAGGCACAGTTCCATAAGAACCAGTCTGAGGCATCGGTAACACCCCCAATCATGCATGAGAAAATTCAAATCTTGAAAATGTAGCATGCTGGCCAACTAAAGAGAATGGAACAGTAGAACCAAACACTGCAGGAAGAATTGAGCAAATCTCGGGAGAGGTTAGCAAAAAAGTACCAACAAATCTTACAATTGGAAACTACCCTAGACACTACTGCCAAATTGTATGAAGAGATCATCAGGTATAGGTCTCCATCCTGAATTTACACAATGTATCTTAGAGAAAAATGGTGTCATTTTCAGCTGCATAGACTAAAAAATAACTTACCACTGGAAGAAGCCACCCCAAAATAGTTTGTGGATACTTCCCTGGAGAGCATAGAACTAGAAAAGGATCAGTTATGCAATTTTTTTCTCCACAATTTGGTCGTACCCCATTCACTAAACTGGTCACCAAACCCATATGTGGGTGACTTCCAACTCAGGGCAGTGTGCTCATGGATGAACCATGAAATGGAGAGATCACAAGATGCGCATCTCTACCAGTCAGAGTAATGGGAAAACACATTATGGATAAGAGTTGATGCCATGCACCCAGAGAAGGTGATCCAAGATTATTGTGCCATAACCAACGATGAGGACTTGATTCCCATCCTTGAGGAAAAACAATGAGAAGAAATAGAGTACTTTGAAAAAACCACATAGAGCACACTTGGGGAAGTACAAGAGGTCATAAAGGATCGATGGAAAAGAGTTTCGGGAGACCTGAAAAAGCGTGATCCAAATTTCCCCCCACATGTTGGAAGTCACGCTAATTAGGGAAAAGATGTACAAAGAATATTTGATGAAGAACAAACTCAAATGGATTGGAATGAAGCTAAGTCCACAATTCTTTCTCCCCATAGTAATTAAAGAAAACATCGATGAGAAAGAAGAAAGGAGGGATTGGGCCAAGGAAGAACAAAGTCAGGGGTACTACCGATAAGAAGGAACTCCTAGGGTCATTGCTTGGGACATCATAGAAACCATCCAACAAAATGATAAGTTACACAAGGATGAGTAACATCTTCAAGTTCGTGTGAGATGATGAGTCCATAATATATGTATCGAATACATTTCGTTGTACCATGGAAGTGTAAAGAAACAACAAGAAAACACTCCTTTATGGAGGATAGAAGGAAATTTGATTGATTATGAAACAATGTGATTTAGTAGTTATATTTTTTTTATGTGTTTTATCATGTTTGAATCAACTAATCAAGTGGGTGAGCACTATGTGTGGACAAGCATAGGATCAGAGATAAATACGAAGAATGGCAAGAATCAAGCTCCATTCAAAAGCTAGAAAAAGACATGAAGATCAAGTTTTCCTGATTTATAGGAAAGAATCTAAATAGACCGAGGCCATGATTTCCAATGTTGAGACTGGGGTTGAAACATTGTAATAAGTAGAGTCACCTGGATAGCAAGGGGCCTAACGCATTTTTGAAATATTCTTTGTTTTTCAGTTTTGTTATATAGTACCTAAGGTTTACGATTATTATCGATTCTATGGCATTTTAATGAAGGACCAACATTATTTACCACCTGTGAGTTCATAAGTTTTAATTAACTCCTGTAATAAACATTGAGGAGGCCCCCCTCATTGCATAGAACAAGAGTTATGTGCTTTATTTCCATATCAGTTTATGCATCCTGTTGTTTATTTCTGAAACGAATACGCATGGATTATTTGAGACATTTATTCTAATACCAAAGTTAAATTCTGAGCATAGCATTCTTTTATATATAGTCTCGCATTATAGTATCTATAGTTCCAATACATAGAGTCTGTAGTCTTGTAGCTATGATCCGCAAAGGAAGTTTTCAGATCTACGTTATTATTTCACAAACAATATTCCTTGACTAGATTCGATTCAAGCTCCTAGTTAGATGTTTATGGATTTCAGTTAATTACATTCTCTCTTTCAATAGATAGATCCATGCTGTAATGTAAAGGATTTATTTTTTGAAATAGATAGGTTCATGCTTTGTATTTCAATTAAATAGATTCATGCTTTCTTAGATTAGATTCATGTTTTCATAGAATATATTCCTGCTTTCATAAATTAGATTCATGTTTTACTAGAATAGATTTCGTCTTTCATAAAATAGATTCATGCTTTTAGTTCAATAAGATTAACGATTTCAATAGGTTTATTCATGCTTTCTATTTCAGTAGATCATTAGATGTTTTTCTCCCTTCAAAATAGATTTATACCTCTTAACTACTTCTCCCTAAATCTGAACACCCAACGATAAAGATTATCTTATTAATGCACATACAATGCCGAGTGCCTTTAAAGTTTGTACGTTCCCTGGTCGATATTTAAAGTAAGGTTCTTGAACTAATACTTATAAAAAGGTAGACATTTCTGAACCCCACCAGTATGATCTGGGTGCATATTTGAGTTATGAAATGTATCAGAAAAGTTTGTAAGCAGACCTTCTTTAAAATTGCACTCCTACTTGGAAACTAACAATTTGAAATTGAAACATTTTGTAATTAAAATTTGGAAACTAGGAAAAGTTGTCTTTAATTGTTTACGAAATGTGTATACTGTATATATAAGTGTGTATGTGTGTGATAAAGTAGGTATATAATAGACATATTTGATGATATATATTGATATGATATAGTATCGTATATGTTGTACAGTATTAATATGAATGATATATTGATATATATGTAGTATATGTGTATTATAGTGTATTAAAATTTGATAATGTAAGTATATGCAATCAGAGTAGTGAGTTGTATATATATGGTATGTAAGGTTGATGTATATTTATATGTGTGTGTGTGTTTGTGATATGATGTACAAGATGTATAAAGACATATATATAATAGTATGCATTATATATGATTAATGTATGAGATATAGGTAATATGTAATGTGTATAAAATTTAAATAAATATATTAAATGTAGTAAAATAGAATAATAGTATAATTATGAAATATTATATATATATATATATATATATATATATATATATATATATATATATATATAAAGATGATGTAGTATTACTATTACTAGTATGAATGTTATTAATGAGAAATGTACTCCCTATTGTCTTTATTGTTTCTCTTGAGAGAATACTTTTATGTATGGGCATGCTTTGCCACTCGAAAGGTAGTGGTTACCTCAATAAGTAACTCCTTGTCTATGTTAATAAATGAGACACTTGTCTAAAGGGTGTTTTCCATTCTCCTTTTGTTTTATTTTATGCATGTAGTATATTTTTTATTGTAGTATTGGTCATTTGTGCATGCTTGTGCATGAAAATCCAAGTGGAATTATAATTATTCTAACTTATCAAATTGATTGTTAGTGGAATTTTCACTTGGGATGCAAGAATGGCTATGTGCTATTCTAGTAATTCACTTATTATTTATTAATTGTTATTGTGATTTTATTTGTGTGAGTGTTTCATTGGTGAATAGAAGAGGTTATGAGAAATGTGTAAATGATATATGTGTATATGTGTGTGTGTGTGTGTGTGTGTAATAATAATAATGTAATGAATATATAATGAAAGAATAAAGTGCATAAAGCATCTTATGATCTGAGCATCTTTGTGATCTTTATCTTTATGATCTTGTTGAAAGTATATCTTCTGAAAAAGTATCTTTGTTGGAAGAGTATCCTTGGGGTATTTTTTTATATCTTTGTTAGGAAGTATATTGTTGATAGTTCATCCATATTTATTGGAAAAAAAATTATCTCTAAAAGTATCTTAATGCAATTCATGTGTTTTTCATGTATTTCAAGTAACTTAGAACATGTACCTAATGCATGATTGAAATTGAATTTGAAATTGGTTAGAATGTGTCTCGGGAAGATGCTTCTCAAGTGTTTTGATTTTGTATACCTTTGATCTATTTCACGTGTCATAGGTGAAGTAGAGTGAAATGGGATAAAAGGGAATTTATTTCATGTTGTGATGTACCCTTGAAATAGTTCATGTGAATAATTAGAATTTATTTTATGTATCTTGCATTCTGGAGAAGCATTTTATGTATTTTGTTGAACAATGTATGTGTGTGTGTGTGTGTGTGTGTGATGCTAACCATGTGGTTGTTGCAATGTGAAGAAAGTATTTTGTAGAAGAATATCCTTATATGATATATTTTTATATACATGATGTTAATCATATGAGTGAATGAAGTATGATTTTTAGGTGGATGCATATTTGTTGAGGATTGAAAGCCTTGTAACGAGGTTTGAAGGCCTTGTAATGAGGTTTGAAGAACCTGCAATGGGGATTGAAGATTGACCCTTTCTTCATTAAGTCCACTCTACTAGTCCCAGTTCTCCCATGGGAAGTGAAGACATACATGAAATTAGGTGGTAGTGGAAAGTATTGTGGTGAGAAAGATCTTATATTTATGATGCATGTATGGGCATGTCTATTATACTTTTCTAAAGGAATGTATGTATTATGCATCGAGGACGATGCATTGCTTAATGGTGACGGAAATGCAATACCCCATGTGTTAATCCTTAGACATATGTAATAATTTTAATTGTGTATTATTGTGACACTAGGTGCCAAGACAAGGGTCTTTAAAGACTGAGAGACATTATTATTATTATTATTATTATTATTATTATTATTATTGTAAATAATTAATTAATCAAAATAAATGGCATAACGAGGACCACTAAAAGAGTATGGGAGGCCTAGATCCACAACGTGAGGGGGAATGGGGACATTCCTAACACTTTAGAACTTGTTGGGTTGAGCTTGGTCTCTATTTATGATTTGGTTACTTTCTTGTTGATGGTCATCCAAACATTTTACAACGGACCCAACTTTTGATTATTTTAGCCTATGTTGGTACTATTGAGCCAATTCATGATTTAGTGGGTGCTTAGGTGGATTCCACTTGTTGATTCGGCCCCTTTCCTGGTTTTGTAACTCCCTTTTGAAGTTTATAGTTGATTTTGTAACCCCCATTTGCACAAGTGTGCCCTCACTAGATATTTTTAGCATGGACACCTCAAAATTTAAGTAACTCCTTGTGTAACCCCTCCTTTGCTATTTTGGGAAGATGCCTTCATTTCTGTAACACCTCACCTCACTAATTTTGATTCCTCTTCATGGATGATGTGTCCACACATGAATTTGAGTTGGGTGGAGTGGCTTGGAGTCATTGTACTTGAAATTTGAATTGCTTATGTTGGATTAGAGTTAACCTCTTATGGTTGAGTTACTACCCTAGGATTGACTCAAGTTGGATTACCTTAGTTTGTTTTGACCCCCTTGGTTCCGAATTGCCTCCTTTGGTCTATAAAAATATGGTTGATATCCTTGTTAAGGGGTTATTTTGGACGATTGGAAGGTGATTGATTATTCTTGGTTGTTCATACCATTAATGGTGAGAGCTTCGTAAGCTTGTTAGCTTGGGAAGCCATGTATGCTCTGCTATGTGGATGAAATCTGTGCTTGAAGCACTATGACCTTGTATGGTGTTTGTGGTAAGATTGGAAAACTATGTTGTAGTTACTCCATGCCCACTGCTTGTATCCATCTTGGAACTACACATAAATCCTTATGGTTAATGACAATATTCCGAGAGACCTAGGGGGTGAAAGGATTACCATTGTACCTGATAGTGGGGTGGAGGAGAAAGTAGGTAGTAAGGAATTGATTTTTGGATTCTCAAATAGATACTTGAGTTATTATTGAGTGCACCTCGGATTGTGGATCCATGGACTTAGCTTGGGGGTGGTCTGTCAAAGTGTGATATGGCTTGGTAGTGCCAATGGCTAGGTGGAACTTGGTTCAGATGATGCCAGTTTCACATTATTAATATAAGTGGTTTAATTTATGTAAATTATTATGTTTATATTTTGGTTCCATAGCTGAACTATTTACTATTGATTAACTTGGTAGTTGTATCAATGGTTGGATGCAGATCTGATGGTTTAAATGCTTGGAAATTTGTGATTTCTCCTCTATTTGAGATTTGATCTCGATTAAAACTTGAAAATATGCTAATTCATGTTTTATTGGTTGTATTTTACTCTAAAAGAGTTACCTCCATGGATTATTATATTAATAGATAAATTTACAGTTGAACTTGCTTGTTTTTTGGAACTCTAGTTGAGGAAATCTTGCTTGGAAATTGGAGTTTTCTCCTTTTTTGGGGATCTGATCTTAATGGAAGTTTGAAATATGTTGTTTACATGTTTAAATTCTATGGCATACTCTAAAAATGATCCCTCTATGGCTGATCAGATATGTTCTATGATTCCACAGTTGAAATCACTGATTTTTTATCACTAGTTGATGGGTTTTTCTGCTTGGAAATTGGATTGAACTGATAGTTTCTCTTTATATATGATTATCATATGTTGTATGGTTGTATATAAGCTATCAAGTGAGCCCTTGGTGTATGTAGAGTTCCCCATATAACTAGTATGTTTTTTATTTGGGACTCACAGTTGGTTTTCCAAGGATTTGGATGCTTATCGGATGATCTGGTAGTGATTTTTATAGCAATAGTAGATCTGATATTTGTATGAATTAATGGATGTATATGATAGCTATGTATTTTCCGTTTTACATTATTGAATGAATGTAGGTGTTATTTTCAAACTTAACCTGATCAACAATGCAAAACTTTTCATAAAAGTGTTATAAATTGGATTGATGGGAGTGCCATAAATTCCATGGTTTTATGGAAAAAATATCTAGTTTGTAATTGTTTGCAAAGAATTCCATAAATATGATTAATTAGCATTAATGGGTTGATTATGCTCACCTTTAATTTTTTAATAATGCTAAGGTCCAATTTTATTAAAGTTTGTAAATCTGGTTGTATTGTCATGCTTGAATGTTGTTGCATCCACATTAGCTCTTGGAGAATTTTATAATTGTTTTTAAAGTATCCCAATTATTTTAAAAGTTGTATGTTTGGTTTAATTGGCATGATGGTATGTCACCATAGCCTTTGGTTGACCTTATTCTATTGTGCAATACCTTTATTCATCCTCCCAACTTTTTGGTTTACATGTGCTTGTGACCTTGGTTTCAAGGTCGGGTATGTTACATTTGTTGCATTCAAGGACACCCCTTCTAGAATGGGGGTAACACCAACCTAGATCCAAATCCTAGGCTCTATCAAGCGCCAAGAGAGATGAAATCTCCTGAGGTGCAAACCTCTTCTCAGGTATTGCACTCAAGGAGTTATTCGAGGAGAGGTTTGCACCTCGGGAGATTTGATCCCTCTCGGCGCTCGACGCTTGATAGAGCCTAGGATTTGGATCTAGATTGGTTCCAGTCACGGGCGGTGACACAAAACTGAAGTTTGATCAGCATTGTAAGGAACATGTTAAGTTGAAAACACAGATAGAATTATGAGGATTATCATAATGTAAATAATAAGTATTAAGGATTGAGTAAATTGTTAAAGCAATGGTTTGCACCTTTTATCATAATATTTGTCTAATAGCTCCAATCAAGTATGGTTTTCTTGTACCTGCAGTTCCTTGAATAATCATTTGTAGTTGTTCATTGTTCCCACCTCTGTAATGCTCAAGAATAATCTCAAATGATTTTCTTTGCTTCTCCGCTAAGATTTCAATTGAATAATTTTGAGTACGATTAGTATGAACAATGACATTCAATTGTCGGTTTTCAGATATGAACTATAGTGCACGATTGGAAGTTTCCATATCAACAAAATTAGAGTTCCAATTTTCCTAGTTATCACATTCCATGTATCCAAGTATGTCATATTCATTGATATTTATATATATAACCCTGAAATTATATCCCATTCATGCTTTTGGGAATCCCTTTGCACAAATAACACTTCTTCATGATCTCTTTAGTTCACAGTCGTGTTTTCTAGGTTCTTCTATATGTTCTGACGATTTTTTTCTCTTTCTTTTTTATACATTTGTGGTACTTTTCTTTTTTGATCATCAATATCTACATTATTTGCAATATTATCATGCGGATCCACAATATACCTTAAAAATAGAGAAAACAAACTTAATATGTTGAAATCAATGCAATTTTTTACTTTTTATTCAATTTATAAATTGAATACATACATATAAAAAAAACAAAATATGCATTGCTAAAATCAATGCAACGAATCAAATCAAATCTAGGAGTTATATTTAGTTATCAAATCTAACTATTATTATGGATGAGATTATTGAAATCAATGCAACAAATCAAATCAATATGCATCTTATGCTTTTGAAAAAAAATTGTTTGTGGTTTATTATACAATGCATTGTTGAAATTAGTGCAACCATGTTTTTTATTAAGGTTCCTTCTATTTTTTCTATTTCTTATGTCGGCTATAGTATTTATCTTACTTGTTTTGTTTCTACTTCTTATCGCTACTATAATATATTTTGTACATCTTTCTTTTATTTCTTATGTTTCTACTTTTTATGTTAACTATTCTTTATGTTTTTCACTTCTTATATTTCTAATATTTGTTTTAGGCATTGTTGAAATCAATACAACCATGTTTCTACTTTTTATGTTAGCTATTCTTTATCTTTTTTACTTCTTATATTTCTAATATTTGTTTTACGCATTGTTGAAATCAATGCAACCATGTTTTTTTATTAAGGTTCAAATCCCTTCTATTTTTTCTATTTCGTATGTAGGTTATAGTAATTTTTTTTTAAATCAATGCAACTATGTTTTTATATTAAGGTTCAAATCCCTTCTATTTTTTCTATTTCTTATGTCTGTAATTTTTTTTTATTTCTTTTGTTTCTACTTCTTATGTCTACTATAATATATTTTTTACTTCTTTATTTTATTAACATTTTTTTATTAAATTGATGAACTAAATTTACACATGTAAATAACAAAAAAAAACATTGTATTTCTTGAAATCAGTGCAACTAATCAAATCAATATGCATCTTGTGTTTTTTGAGACTATTTGTTTGTTGTTTATTGGTAAGTAGTGAGATGATTGGGCTTAAGGTTCAAATTCCTTTTTTTTTTTCTATTTCTTGTGTCCGCTATAGTATTTATTTTACTTCTTTTGTTTCTATTTCTTATGACTACTATAATATAATTTTACTTCTTTCTTTTATTTCTTATGTTTCTACTTTTTATGTCAGTTATTCTTTATTTTTTTACTTGTTATATTTCTAATATTTGTTTTACCCATTGTTGAAATCAATGCAACCATGCTTCTACTTTTTATGTCAGCTATTCTTTATCTTTTTTTACTTCTTATATTTCTAATATTTGTTTTTAATGCAACCATGTTTTTTTTTATTAAGGTTCAAATCCCTTCTAATTTTTTATTTCCTATGTTGGCTATAGTATTTATTTTACTTCTTTTGTTTCTACTTCTTATGGCTACTATAATATATTTTTTACTTCTTTATTTTATTTCTTATATTTCTACTTTTTATGTCATCTCTTTTTTATCTTTTCTACTTCTTATATTTCTAATATTTTTTTAACTTCTTTATCATTTTTACTTCTTATATTTATAGTTTTTATGGTCGACATGTTAGGAACAAACGTTACAACATCTCCCCCATACTCGACAAACATGCTGACAAAATATTTATTACTTTTTAATTTTTATTACATTTTATTAATGGCCTATTGATATCCACGTTTATTAATGGCTAACAAAATATTTATTACTTTTTCATTTTTATTACATTTTATTAATGGCCTATTGCAATATCTCCCTCATATTATTACTTTTTTCTTTTTATTACATTTTATTAATGGCTCACAAAAGTTACTCCACAAACGTTACAAGATCTCCCTCATACTGGGTTGTACAATGCGTCTAGGCGCAACAATCCATGATAGTGACTTATATCTCAAGTGGTTAATTAGTGCTTTGTATCACAATCTCAAGGTGTTTTCTATATTGAATAGCTTGTTTGTTGGCATATTTTTTATGTAGCTCTACTTATGTAATTTGTTAGGAGAGGGAAACAAGAGAGAACTATCATTGATATAAGGAATTTCCACGGATACTTATTAACAACATTTGTTCTATAAGAAAATCTATTGCATAGTGTCTTACCACTTTAACTAGTCTCTATCCATAGTTTTTAATGATTTATGCAATTGTTCCTTCCATTCATAATTTGACATTATATTTATAATTGTTTACATTTTATTGTAGAAGAATACGCCTCTAAGTGATCAAATTAATATTTAAGAAATACGATACTTCTTGTATATTTAATGATAATAGGAATTAATACAAGAACCTACATTTTTTTATTAACTTTTTAAATGGTGCTAGCTTAATGGTAGAGCGTCTAGATTACACAACAAAAAGTTGGTGTTTCGATTCCATTATGTCCTACCATAAATCAATACAATATAGAATATTGTAATTTATTTTAAGAAAATAATCTTTAGTTGATTTTACTTAACTTGATTAAATGTTTTTTTTACATTGTTTTATATATTGTTTCTATAGAGACAAAAGTAATATTGCCTTAGGAGACACAAAGATATTTGCATTCTATATTATCTCTAGAGAGACAATATTTGAGAGGATACACAATTTTATTTTGTCTAAACTTGAGACATATAGTCTATAATTGATGTATTCTATATCATCTCTCTAAAGACAATACTTTAAAGACCGGATATTTTAAAACACTTGCTTAAAAACAATATTTAAGACAATACACATTTTTTTTTTTGTCTCAAGTTGAGACAATTTACATAAATATGGTCTCAAATATTGTCTCAAAACCCTCCCTCTATGTAATAGTGTGGGTCCTCCTTTGGTGACTATATCTTTCACTTAGGTTACAACACAAACCTTAACCAAGCAAAGATATGCATGGTTGTTGTTATTACAACCTAGGAGAATGCCCACTCCTTTAACCAACTACCCTAGAAACGAATGGCAAAGAGTTAGTTCCATGCTAGAGATGACCAACACACGACTAGTCCTGCACGTGAAGAAATAAATGCATGTTGATGTAAGGTTTGTCTTTACATTGAAACCTGTATATGTTAGTAAACTTTCCAAAGGAAGTAACGTAGTCCCATGATCCTGGTGTAGTGTGGTGATTAGTTTAGACATTATATCCTGAAAGGTGCAGGCAGTTATACCATACTCCAACTCCTAGCTTCGATGTAACTCGAACTTTGATACCATATAAGATTTTACCTGTAAACTTTCAAAACTAAACACATAGTTCCTGATCGCAGTGTGACAATTAGTCCACATTAACATGTGCTGGTGGGTAGACAGAGCAATCTGCTCTGAAAAAACGAGGGTAGGGAGCTGTCCACAACCACAACTATGATGCGCATGGGCTCACCTCACTTGCCAGCAGAAAATTAAAACAACTCATGACTAAGCACGGCTGCACCAAAATCAGACTAGAGAACGACGACTATTGCTTAGCCAACATGCAATTTTTGGTTTTCACACACTTTTCCACGATATTCAAGCCCAAGCATGGACGACAGGAGGAAGATGCAGCTATTCGCGGGAGGAGGCTCACTCAACCAGCGATGGCTTCCTCTTTTCTCGGGCACCAACTTTGGTTCTAACCTCTTCTACGCAGGAAGAAGAGGAGATTCACATGCAACGAAGGAGGGCGTTGGGGACTGACGAGAGTAATCAGCAAGAATGCTTTGATACCAATTGTGAGAGAGGGTCCCAACAGAGCACAATCAGGAAAATGCCGAGGAACATCAGCTTTATTAACCCAGAAAATCAAATTTATACAGGGCAGATTTCAGTCACCAGAAAGCACGGCGACCTCAACAGAATCTCTTACCGGGATTACAGGGTTTTGTGACCCATTGTCAATTTATGAGGTCGAATTTATAAACCCACGACGGGTCCGCTAGATACAATAGCTCGACATCGATTAAATGTGTAGGTTAAACATTCTACAATTTGAATCTGAATAGATAATTTTTTTGACAATATTTTGAAAAAATTAGGACGATAATTTTTCAAAGCTTATGTTATAATTGTTAAATTCTAGAATTTTGGATGTTCTAAAATTTTGGATTTTGATTTTTACTATAGAAATCTCAATAAAATATAGATAAATTCAGATTTTGCAAAATAAAAAAATTGCCAAATTTAAACTATAAATGGCTGTTGGATCTATGTATAGACATCTAGGTGATTATCTACAAACTGAGAGGATGCATTGTAACCTTGATACAACCACGTAGCAACCAAAATTCAATGCTACAGATGAAGGTGTTTAATTTGTTGTCCAGCATGGCTTGAATACAAATAGCCATATTCTGCAAAGTTGGAAATTAATTCCAGCAAGTAAAAGTCTCTTTGATATGCTTATTAAAATGGCGAATATTATCCAGTCCACTGCAAGCCATTTAATGCAGCGACAACAGGCTGGTTGGAACCGGCCAGCCTGCTGCAGCATTAAATAGCCTGAAGCAAGCTGGATAATATTCCCCTATCAAGGTCATCAGTCATTACCAGTCATTACCACCCTGACAACCTGACAAGTAATTATGATACTTTCCACAGAATTACAGTACCTAAACAGCCGAACAAGTCATAGCGAAGGAATAAGAGCCCATGCCAATTGCTCTTATGCAACAAACATGCAACAGCACTTTAAGTATTGACACGCCTATGATGGAAGTTCAATGGCAATGTGGAATCAGAAAGTATTAACGCTGAAGCAACACAACTGGAAATTAAGGAATCATCGAATGGAATATCAATGAACAGCTGAGAAATGGAAAATAAAAGCTGTCGTGCAAATAATTGATATTAAAAGTGATTCATCCAATGCCATAGCAGTTTTATTAGCAGTTTTATTCTCATACTTTTCCTAATTTATTTCTTCTATGAACATGTGTTTTTTGTACCTGCAGCATCTCTTTGTTTCGTTGTAAAATGCATCACTCAGCATCACAACTAATACTAATTTTATATTATAAAAGGGAGAGAGACCACCATCAATTATTTTTGAGCATCAGAACCGCATAAGCGACAGTCTGGCCAGATTGATTAACTTTGTCTTCCATTGTTGAAGCACGTTCTGAGAACCCCATTAAATGAAAGCACGTTCTGGGAAGCAGAATAAAACACCTGACAGGTGATGCGAAACTTGCGAGGAGTCCAATCAGTTATTTCTAAAAATGAAATTTCATACCAACCCATACACAGCCAGAACGCCTGTTAATTAATGCATGTTTACACTTTGCCCAGTCGCTGTTCTAAAACATTTAGGCATGTCATGTCATTGTTGTATGTAACAACTGTACTGCCCTACCAGCAGCAGGTACATTGAAAGAGTAGTTTAATTCGCTAGAAATTTTCCCTTCCTGGTCCCAATTAGGCCAGAGTTTTACTGATTTGGAATTCTGAAAGTTTATTTTAATATCTAGGTCAGTTTGAAATAGCAATCTTTTCACCATTGAAATTTAGATTTTAGAGGAACTCTGAGCATACCTGATCAGGATTTGACATGAAATTTGCCTAAAACTGGAATCTGTTTGCTACCATGTTAACTTATTCCAGTCATCGAAATATCTTTCATGTTATGATAGGTTTAGCATTATTCATTTTTTAGAAAGTCATTTCTTAGAAAATCAATGATGGGTTGTACAAACTGTCAGAAAATTGATAATGATAGATAGTAGCATAATTCAAGTATGAATATGGATACTAATATCATTAGATACCCGGAAAATATGTAATGAAAAATTCTAATAGGGTAGTAGACTGCTTATATATAATACTTTTAATAAAATATTCACAAATACACCATAAGTGTACATAGACAATTATATATTAAAATCAATGATTTATTTAAAAAAGAAATTAAAAATCTCAACAACCTGAAATATGGTAAATGTGAGAGATCGCAAGTAATTATTAATAATTATTTTAATAAGATAGTATTAAATTGAATGGTATTTTTGTTTTACAGTGTTTAAATAATTGAAGTTTGGTTTTTTTAAATTAGTTTTAAATTTTTAATTCTTCACTAATAAAAATAGATATTTATATTACACCTACATCTAATATTTTTATTAACAAATTCGAATTTGTTTTAAATTTCCCTATATAAGAAATTATACTATATTTTTATCAACAAATTCGAATTTGTTTTAAATTTCCCTATATAAGAAATTATACTATATGAGAAATTATACTACTATGAGAAAAACCATAATGAACCAAACTTGGTACTAAGCACCTACTGAAATTTGTGCTCAGGGTCATCCTTGAGGTTGCATTGTCAACACATTTTAAACACTTTGGATGAATCCAAACTCCCATCAATACTTAACCTTCGCTAACAATGAACAACTCATTTTACACAGTACACATTCATTTGCATTATTTACCAATTTTTTTTAATGAGTACCATGTTAAGGTTATCGCGAAAATCTGATCACTAATTCAAATAGCGATATATATATATATATATATATATATATATATATATATATATTATATATAATATATTATATTATATTATATATATATAATATATATATATATATATATTATATATATATATATAATATATATATATATATATATATATATATATATATTCTTTTTTCTGAAGCTGAACCTTGCCAAACTTGTTTACACTGTTTAGCCTGGATATCGTTTCTTCCCTCTAAAATATGACAACTTAAACCCATCACCATCATATTAATGTTGGACGGTTTGCAAGTCGACATCTCACAGTGCATCAAAGATGTTTTTCTATCACAATTTAAAGCTACCCTAATATTTAGGGTATATGCTCAAATAACTATGAACGAGTGACTTTTTTTTCTTCTTTCTGGGTTGCCTTCTTTTCATTTCTTCACATTGTTGAAACAATTGTGTTTTCATCTTCTCACTGGAGGTTAAGTGGAAGATTTTGGAAATATTATTTTTCACATTGCAGATCTCTTTTCAATTACATTCTTCGATCCCAAGTTTTATGGCCGTTAACTCTATTTCTGCAATCTTAACCCTACATATTTCAGCAAGACCAAGTTCCAAGAGAGCAAAATAATTACCCTACATATTTCAGCAAGACCAAGTTCCAACATAACAAAATAATTATTTTTTGGTTATATCATAATCCTAAACTTAATATTAAAAAAATAAATAAAATATAAATGAAAATCTCTTAGATGTCAGCTAATTATTTGGTTATATCATAATCCTAAACTTAATACTAAAAAAAATTAAAAAGGAACAACTAATTATTTGGTTATATTATAATCTTAAACTTAATATTAAAAAAAATTAAAAAGGAATATGGAAATCTCTTAAATGTCAACTAGATTAAATATGAAAAGAGCAAAATAATTACTTTGTTATTCTAATTTTATGATAAAATAAAAATCTGAGTGAAATGAGTCATATAAAAATATGATATGAATCTATATTTTTCTTAAATTAAATATTATATGAATCTATATTTTTCTTAATTATAAATTTATTAAATATTATATGAATCTATATTTTTCTTAATTATAGATTTATTAAATACTAGAATAGATTTATTTTAATTTTGAATTTATCATAGAAAAAATCAACTTATTGATGTGTAAATTTTATTAAATATTATATGAATTTATATTTTTCCTAATTATAGATTTATTAAATACTAGAATAGATTTATTTTAATTTTGAATTTATCATAGAAAAAATCAAATTATTGATGTGTAAATTTTTTTAGGAATATTTTGTATATCACAAAATCTCTTCACCAATACATAGCTTGTAATTTTATGGAGAACTTTTACATATTTCATATAACTAAGCAATATATATTCATAGTTCATAATTATTGTATTAAAAATATAGATGTAAGTTTTTGTTTCGTTATTTTTCCATAGTGAGTTGTGAGTTGTAGAAAGCACCTTTATGAGAAATACGGGTTTATATCTATAAACATTTTTAGAGTGTAAATTTTGAGAAAAGAGTTGTACATGAAAAGATTTCATCTCTCTTGATGCTTGATAGATGAGTATTTAAGATAGATTTAAACACTCAAATGTTAAAATTTCAAATGACCACTATTATCATATTTATATGTTTTAGAGAAATTTAATACTTGAAAAATATAAAGTATTTGTCAATGCACTTAGATATTTGAATATTACTTTAACATTTTTATTTTTCATATTGATCATTTTTATTTTTCAGTGAAAAAAAGCGTACTATTGCTATTTATAGAAATAAATCAAATAGTACAACGATGAGCATATTTCAGCACTGATTTGTCCAGAGTATCAAAAATCAATCTCGATCATCTAGATCCCAAAGATATATGCCCCAAAAAAATACTAATAGCTACCAAAAGCTAGATTGTCACATATATATCTACCCTTAAATCTCAAAAATAGAAAATGAACCAGTAGAATCCAACTTGGATTCTATGAATTCCTCCCAGAATAAGATTCCTTCTTTTGTCTCCAGAGCCTGCTTTGATAAATTATCTGTTATAGTATTATTTTCTCTATAAATATGTTGTAGAGAATATGTATGGAATCTAGAGAGTTCCAATCTGATGCGATCACACCATGGAATCAAAACAACAACCTGGAGCTTATATTCACCACAAGCCCACTTTATAGTGACCCTAGAGTCACCAAAGATTTTAGCATTTGCCAGACCAAAAAGATTTGCCACCTTTACCATCATCCAAAGTGCCACAATTTCAGCTTTCATGTTAGTTCCTTTGCCACATTTCAATTTGCAGGTATAATAATGATCCTGATTAAGAAATAAAACTCCATGAGCTGCACAATGATCCTGAGTAGCAGCTCCATCAAAATATAGAACTGGGTTATCAAATTGAATATGCAATGCTGCCACCATTCTGGGTCTACTACTAGTTTTCTTGTATTGATAGAGTGCAAATTTCTTGAGACAAATATCAGCTGCCACATTGAAATTTGATGTATGATTTTCAAATATGGCCATATTCCCTACATACCAAATAGTCCAGCAAACCAAAACCGGAAGAATAATAAAGTCTTTATGAGATGATATCCATTGTGCAGTCTTTGATATGATATCCAAATTACCCCAGTCATTTGTAAGGCCAAGAGTGTGACAAAATCTATCCCAAACAAGTTTTGAAAAATCGCAGAAAATAAATATATGTGGCAAATCTTCCGCATTTGTTTTACACAAGCTACACATATTGGGGCCAATCCAACCTCTTCTGGTGAGATTATCCCATGTCTTGATTCTATTCATGAAGACAAACCACATAAAGCACTTCATCTTTATAGGAATTTTCCAACTCCAAACTGAACTGTACCACGAATGTTTCGAATATATACATTTATGCCTGATGATCCTCATATATGCAGATTTTGCAGTCACACTTCTAGTCTGTGCGTTCCCCAGCCATAAAAGTTTATTCCTATCGCCCTAAGCTCTACAGCCAATCTAACTGAGTGACCGAATAGAACAATCCCATTCAACAACATCTTGCCCAGTCAGCCCAATATCCTGAGAATTGTACCAATAACCTGATGAGTTATTTTTTATAATCTGATGTAAGGTATACCAACCCCTGCTTCTAATGTGAGCCAAAATACTATTAAATAATCCATATCCATCCTGTAGCCCCACAATCGGGTCCACCCCGATGGAAATCTCATGTCCATCACCCAGTTTCCAACATATATCCATAGCAAGCAATTTATAAACTTTTAATAAACCTTTCCATATTGGTGAAACACCTTTTGTTTTCTTTGCAGCAAATCTAAACCAATGACTAATCTCCATTCTGATATATTTCAAATGCAGCACATCAGACCACAATGTTCCACTGAAAATACCACGCCAAAATGATTTAAGACGCAGAGCTTCACTAAAGGAATATAGATCCTTGATACCCCATCCTCTTGCACTCTCCGGTAAGCATAATTTATCCCAACCAATCATACAAATGGCATTTATGTTTCCTCCTCTAGACCATAGGAATGTACTAATAAGCTTCTGCATGTTTTTTATGATAGAATTGGGAATTGGCAAAAGTGAAAGCCAATAGACCGAAATTCCAGATAAAACTGATTTCACCAAAACAAGCTTCCCCCCCATAGATAAGAATCTAAAGGACCAATGTCCAATGCGGGCTTCTATTTTCTAGAGTAACCACTACTAGTCTTGGATCAAGTAACCATTGGGTTTAATGTAATACCCAAGATATTTAAAACCTTCTCCCAACTGAGAGACTTGATAGGGCATCCTCTGTAACAAATTGTTAATATCCATATCATTCATAGAATTAATATGAAATGAAGATTTAATGGTGCTCACCTTCATGCCTGATGCATTGCAAAATAATATTATAATATCACCAAAAACCATCCATTCATGATCAGATCCTGTTAGGAACCTATGTAAACCCTTCTCTTTACTATGTTAGTATATTGTTATTGGACGCATATGCTTTGTAAGTCGTCCCGTAGTATTTGTTGATCCGTAGTTTATATTAGCCCATAGTATTGGACGCATATGCTTTGTAAGTCGTCCCGTAGTATTATATATCCCATGGTTTTGACTCATGGTATGGGGCATAGACTTAGTATATAAGTGTGTGTTGAGGTCATTGAAGGCACCGTGAAGTTAATTGTATTGAGCTTGCTCAAAGGAGGTTGCCCCCTCGAAGTGGCCCGTGATCAATATAAAAGCGATTCTGTTCTATTATTTCTGATATCTCATGTATTTGCATTAATTAATTATTGCAGGTACATCACATCTGGTATCAGAGCACTTTCCTTGGCACAAGTGGGAATTTTTTTTTTCTTTTTTTGGGCAGCGACTTTCAGATCAATTTCTGAAACTTTTTGCACAAAATCAGAAGAAACCGATTGCATATCTGAATTCCTCTTTCAAAAATACGCAGTTTCAAAAAAAATCATCTCATTTGGAGTTCTAAAAGTGGAGATATCGCGGATTTAAAATCAACAATTTTTCAAAATTTCGGTGACGGCCGCGGAAATTGCGGCGAGAAAATCTTTTGACCGAGTGCCCAGATTTCTATTCCGCTTTAAGGGTAGAAGCAGAGTGGTTGTTCCAGTTCAGGAAACATGCTATAATAGTGATTCTGAGCAATATAGATCCGGTTTTTGAACATTGGGTGGAATTTCTGCCCAAATTTTTTCTGTTGCAGGTTCAGATTTGGGAATCATCCCTATCCGCTTAACTGTGGGAAGTACTTGGGCAGAAGCCTTAAAACTCATTGTGAGGAGTACCACAGGAACCCCGAAGTAGTTGGCCCATTGAGAGGACCTTCCAGCGAAAAGGGCAACGACCCCTACCTGATTGACTAGTTCCCACCCGTGAGGTAAACTAAGAGCTATCGTTTGTGGCAAAGCGGTTATCAGTTTTACCTAAGCCGTGGAGTGAGGGGTACTGCCCCAATATGAAAGCCGTCAGACAGCATTGGTGGCCGAGTGAAACCCCTGAACTGTTAGGAAGCCGCACATACCTGGGGTCCATATCTACTTTCAGCTGAACTATTGTTGATCACTGCTGCGCCATTTCAGATCCATCTGCAAGCCGTTCCAGATTCAGCCGTTTTCAATCCATTCGACGTTGTTCTAGATCCCTTTCGAGCCGTAGCCGCTCCAGTCTAGAAAAAAAAAAAACTTGGTTATGGTTGTCACCCATGCAGGAGCAAACACCATGGAGGAAGCACTTGTCACCCATGCAGGAGCAAACACCATGGAGGAAGCACTTGTCACCCATGCAAGAGAAAACACCATGGAGGAAGCACTTGCAGCCATCCAAACCAAACTCCAAGATCTGGATGAAAAATTTCTCAGCCTCCATCTTCAGCATTCAGCCATGAACAATAACCGACAGCCAGAATCTTTTGCAGCCACCGGGTTCTCTTCTTCCAATAATTTTCGTGGGCCGAAGCTTGATTTTCCTCGCTTCAATGGTACTGATCCGATTGGATGGATATACCGAGCAGAACAATATTTCAGTCTGCATAATACTTTTGATGTCCAGAAAGTTCCACTTGCATCCTTTCATTTGGAACAGGAAGCCCTTCAATGGTACCGTCGGTACATCAAAGCTCATCCCGAGCCAAACTGGACAGATTTTTGCCAACTCATTTTGCCACGATTTGGCCCTAGTGCTTTTGATGATTTCACAGGAGCACTCACTAAACTTCACCAAATTGGCACAGTGAGAGAGTATCAGACAGAATTTGAGAAATTGGCCAATCACACAGAAGGATTGTCTGATGAATTCTACAGGAGTTGTTTTATAAGTGGTCTCAAGGATGAAATTCGCTCAGAGGTCAAAATGTTTTGTCCCAACACAATGATGGAAGTCCTAGGGTTGGCTAAGCTGGCTGAGGACAAGATTGCAGCTCAACAATGCTCCAAACCCACCCTTGTTCCCTTCAGAAATATGGGTTCCCAAAGACCTCCCATCACGCCTTCTCCTCAACCAACTCCTATCAAGCATTTGTCTGAAATAGAAATGCAGGCACGTCGAGAAAAAGGGCTTTGCTATAATTGTGATGAGAAATTCACTCGGGGACATAGATGTGTTCAACAAAAGCTCTATCTCTTGGATGTGGATTCTCTGCCTGCCTTAGAACTTGGTGAAGCAGCTACAGATATAGTGGATGATCAGATCGACATTCAACACCCGCCTGTTGACACCCCATTTCAGGACGACCCACCTAAGATCTCTCTCCATGCTGTAACCGGTGTCACCACCCCACAAACAATGCGGGTCAAGGGATACTTCAAGAAGCTCCCTCTTACCATACTCATTGATTCTGGTACCACTCATAACTTCATTGACCCTCGGATTGCCAAACAGGCTGATTGTTTTGTCCATCCTTGCTCCAGCTTTGAAGTCATGGTTGCCAATGGGGGCACCTTACCTTGCAAGGGGAAGTGTCACAATGTGCGTATCTCTATGGAAGATTATAACCTACGCTATGACATGTTTTCCTTGCCCTTAGGCGGATGTGATGTGGTTTTGGGCGTTCAATGGTTACGCACACTTGGCCCCATCTTATGGGATTTTGCTGAACTTTGGATGCAGTTTAAAGTCAACGGGGCACAACAAAAATTTATGGGCTTACAACCAGGGTCTCTCTGCATCATCAGTTCACATCGCCTAGAAAAAATCCTTAAGAAGAATTCACCTAATGTCATCGCTCAGCTCAATTCCATTCAGATGCACCCATCAACAGTCTCCACTACTTCCTTGGATAGATATGCAGGTATCTTTGCTGAACCAATGCGCTTTCTACCTTCACGAGACCTTTTCGGTAAGAATTTAGCCACATCTACCTCTCAGCAGGAAAGGATGGCTATTTTGCATGCAGTACAGAAGTGGCAGCCATACCTATTAGGGAATTATTTCTGCATCAAGACTGCTCTCCCGAGTCTGGAAAATTTTCTGGAACAATGGGTCTCCTCCCCAACACACCTAAAATGGGTTATCCAACTCATGGTTTATCCCTATGTGATCACTTACAAGAAGGGTAAGGACAATATGGTGGAAGATGCTCCTTCTTGCACAATTGATGACCCAGTTTCTCTTACAACTCTTTCTCTGCTTGTTCCAAATTGGGTGCAATATGTTCAACAGGGCTCTCTCTTCTATGAACTCCATGCTTCTTCATCAACAGGGCACTCTGGGTTCTGCAACGGGTATGACCAAGAACAATGTAACTTCTTTTGGCAGGGACTAAAAATGACAATTCAACAGATGGTGGCTGACGATGATACTTTCCAAGTCAACAAGGGTGAAACGACACTCCTTTCGAGATTGCTCAAACCCTTGCCCATCCCTAAATAGCTTTGGCCAACTATTTCTATGGATTTCCTAGCAGCGCTCTGGTGGTACAATACCACATCTCACAGAACACCATATGAAGCGGTCTATGGAGAAACACTGCCATTTCTTCTTCCATACACCGTTAGCAGCTCCCTAGTTCAGGCAATTGACTTGGTTCTTCGAAATTGCAATTAGATTCTTCTCATTCTGCAGGACAATCTTCACATGGCCAGAATTCGCCTGAATCAACAAGCCGATCAGCACCGTTCTGAGCACATTTTCCACGCAGCTGATAGGGTTCTTTTTCATCTAGAGCCTTCCAAGCAATCCTCCTTGACACTCCAAAGGCGTTAGTGGCCTAAAATGCAACCCGAGGATGCTACCGGGGAACCACTCCTTCTGCTTCTGCAGCAATTTCTCCAACCAAAGCTTTGAGGACAAATCTTTTTCTAAGGGAGAGGGGATGTTAGGAACCTATGTAAACCCTTCTCTTTACTATGTTAGTATATTTTTATTGGACGCATATGCTTTGTAAGTCATCTCGTAGTGTTTGTTGATCCGTAGTTTATATTAGCCCATAGTATTGACCCATAGTATTGGACGCATATGCTTTGTAAGTCGTCCCATAGTATTATATGTCCCATTGTTTTGACTCATGGTATGGGGCATAGACTTAGTATATAAGTGTGTGTTGAGGTCATTGAAGGCACCGTGAAGTTAATTGTATTGAGCTTGCTCAAAGGAGGTTGCCCCCTCGAAGTGGCCCGTGATCAATATAAAAGCGATTCTGTTCTATTATTTCTGATATCTCATGTATTTGCATTAATTAATTATTGCAGGTACATCACAAATCCTGAGCCAATTAGCAAGATATCATCCACAAATAGAATGTGTGACAGTGACATAAACCTAGTCACCTTGATACCTTTTATAAGACCATCATTTTTTGCCCAAGAAATTAAAAGGCTCAATCCATCCATAACCAATAAAAACAGTAATGGAGATAGTGAACAGCCCTGATGCAAACCTCTAGAACATCTGAAAAAATCAATCGGGTCTCCATTAACCAATACTGCAATGTTAATTGAATTCACACATGCCATGATCCAATTGATAATCTGAGGCAGAATACCAATTTGTATCAGCACTAAACGCAGGTAGTCCCAATTCACACAGTCGTATGCTTTTTCCAAGTCCATTTTAAGTATAACAGCCTTCTTTCTCTGAATTTTGATAGTGTGCAAAAGCTCCTGAGTTAACCCCACAACATCCAATATCTATCTACCATCTAAGAACCCAAATTCTTCTTTGGTAATGAACTTAGATAGTATAGGCTTTAATCTAGTGGCTATAATCTTTGAGACAATTTTGTAAGCCATATTACACAATGCTATGGGTCTATAATCCCCCAAATTCTTAGGATCATTACTCTTAGGTATTAGTGTCAGGAAAGTAGCATTCAGGCTGTTGAGATATAACCCTGATTCTTGGAATAAGCCACCATATTTAATATATCTGAACCCATGATATCAAAGAAGTGTAAGAATAGCTCAATATTCCACCCATCGGGCCTTGGGCTCTTTTCCTTAGTAAAAGCATGTAATCCCGCCTCAATCTCTTCCAATGTAATCTCTTTCAGCAGCTCCGAAGAGGAATCATCATCACAATATCTAAGATACAGTCTGGCAAACCCAAGTTGATCTAACAAGTCACAGTCCTTCTGATCTGCATATATAGATCCAAAATGTTCTCTCGCCACAACCTGAACCCTTTCAATACCTGAAATAGTTGTCCCAGTATCATCCTCAATACTCCAGATGGAGTTTAAATTGCACCTGTGGGAGGCAAAGGAGTGGAAGAATTTAGTATTTTTATCTCCAAAATTTAACCAAATGGCCCTACTCTTTAGGCACCATTCTTGTTCTTCTTTTTCCAGTAACTTTTCTTTTTTACCCTCCATCAATTTAAGAGATTCAAAATCACTTATTGAAAGTGGATTCTCAATGTTTCGATTGTGCAAAGCAAGTATATCAGCTTCAATATTGGAGAGTTCAATAATATCTTTCCTTTTTTTATCATGAATCCAATCAATCACTCGAGCTTTGAGAATCCTAAGCTTATAACAGAAAGAGTCCATAGGATTCATTGAAGTATCCCCATCCAATTCTGTCCAATATACCCGAATCATCTGACAAAAATCCTCATTACACAGCCAGGAACTATTAAACTTAAAAGGATAACAACTTTTATGTGTCAACTCTTGAAATTGAAAATGAATGGGCCAACGGTCTACAACTTTTTGTTTACCAACCCAAGTCTTATAACTCCCCAAGTTTTCCAGAAGTGAAGAATTTATCAGGAATTTATCCAGTCTCTTTTATATACCCTCCTCACCCTGACAACCATTTGTCCACGTGGGAGATAAAACAGCAGGATAAACATCCACAAGATTAAAATCCACAATGAATTCTGAAAAATAATGTCCCATCACATCCAGCCTAGCATGACGACCCCAAATTTCATTAGCCACTCTAGTGAAATTTAAGTCGCATGCGATCATAAAATTAGGATTGTTCAGTAAACCAAACTTGCCCAAAGTATCCCAAAAATCAGTCCTGTCATGATAGGGCCCATAACAGTTTAAAATAGCAATCTTTTGATTATTAACTTTACAATAACCATCTAATAAAATACCCCACTTAGATTTGAAAGCATTAAAAGAGAAGTAACAAGGGTCCCAAGCAGATAGGATCCCCCCAGAGAGACCATTAGAACAAATAGCAGTAACCTCCCAATCAGGGATCAAACCAGAAATTTTAGAAATAGCAGTTGAGGCATCACACATCGTTTCTTGTAACAGAAACACATTCAACCCAGTAGTTTTTATTAAATGGGATAAGGCCCTGAGGCTAGCAGCATTCCCCACCCCCCTTATATTTAAAGAGCAGAAAGACATTATGAACCCAACTCATTGGGATTTCCTGCTCTAAGATCCCCGTCGATATTTATTAGAACTCTAGAAGCCCCAGACTGTAGTCTAGTCGACAAAGCTTCACTTTCCACACCTTCCACACCTTCTGTAGGACCATCCTTTTTTCTACCTTTCTTTTTTCTAATAGTAACGTTTTGAAAACGTACCAAGGTAGATGCCAATATCTCCGGATTCCAAGAAGGGTTTTTCGAGAACACAGGCAAAGGTGACAGATAAGTTTGTCCCTCAGGGACCTTATAGCCAGACTCCTGCAAAATGTCAGCTTCCGGCAAAGTATAGGACCCCTCACCCAACTCTGAAGACACACACTATTTGGTCCCCAAATTTCCTTCCACCCCTAAACACAGAGACCTATCGGATTCAAGTATAGGAATAGTATAACCTTCCAACACAGGACTAACATCTACCCTGGAACCGAAGAGATTTTTTTTTATAGTAGATTTATCCCCCCCCACAAACTTATTTTGTAGGGAATTTTGTGAAATTGGGTCATTGACAGAGTTACATAGGTTCAACAAAATATCCCCTATGGAAATACGATGATCCAATTGTTTTTCTGAATCTTCAACAAACATCAATTCTTCCTTAGTTAAAATAGTTTTTTGGAAGATGGTGCTGTTGTAAAACTTACCCGTCGGATCCAGCAATGGAGAAGTGTCAGTATTAGGGCTAACTACAGATGTATCCACCAATCTTCTAGCCCCATGTGGTTGAGACCTTGTGCAATTTGCTTGAACATGGCCAGTCTGATGACAATCAAAACATCTGAAAGGAATCTTGAAGTAATCTAATCTCTGCAACCAGCATCGAGAACCCCACGATATCTCAAGTTCAACAGGTAAACCCTGACACATCTCAAATTCCACCATCACTTTCACAAAGCACCTGTCACAGCTGTAGAGGGTATTATTATCCACCTGGATAAATTTGCCCACAGAATTGGCAATGCCAATGAGTATATTTTTCGTCCACAAGTCGATAAGAAGCCCTGGAATAATCATCCAGAGATGTCTCCGGCTTTGGACCTCCGACAGGGGATTAAATGAAATATGCCACCTTCTCAACCAAAGAGACGCCTCTTTAAAGATCCACTTATCTCTCAGTATCGTATCCAGATGGGCCGGATCAGTAAAGATGAACATGAGCCAGCCATTGATCAGTATATTAACCCTAGGCAAAGTCCCAATCACTGGAACCCATGCCTTCTTAATCCATTCGATTATCTCCCCTTTGTGGCTCGAGGTATACTCGAAACGGCCAACAATAGCACGAGAAGCCAACATTTCAATTCTGTCGAGATTTGTCTCCTGTGAAATGGAAAAAATTTCAACGCCCTCTCTAACTTTAATGGTCTTCAAAGCCCGCTTAGCCTTATATTTTTCCTTCTTACACCAGAAATCCACCTTCCTGGGTTCATTGCGACACTGATCATAAACCCTCGACTCATCATGCCATAGTTAGCCCTAACAGTTCTCCATAGAACCCGAGTGTGAAGGAGAAGGGGAAATGGGGGTAGAGGGTAATTCCAAACCTGATGACCTCGGATCGATAGAAGAGCCACCTGTCCGCGGCTGGACACCACCTATCCAAAAATCCATAAAGGAAAGCGAAAAGTCTGTGAAATAGTATTAAATCCATCTGTCAATGTCACATCATCGCCAGGTGAGAGCAGAAAGGAATAAATCCATAATAACACTAGTTGTCAAGCCGCCAAGATAGTAGCCGATGGATAGCATAAAATGTAAACCCATCCAATATAATAATTTCTTTCCTCGACTTCTTTTGATTTTAATACATTATATATGTTTTAAGATGTCATATGTCTTTATAGTAACAACCAACCAAACAAACTAGTCAACTTCAATTATCATTAAGAATCGTTTTAGCAAGATCACAATATTCATTTTGCAATTGATTTGTATCATGTTCTTGTTTATTATTGAACAATTTAATAACTTTAATTCTTTTTTAATTGTATCATTTCTAATTCATTTTTAATTGTACCATGGATGAAATCAATTACATTATGTTATTTCTCTAAATCATTTTCATAATATTATCACTAAAACCAAATGCACCCTATTATATCATTTTTAAAATTAGTACTTATTTTATGTATATATTTTAAACAATTTCAATAACAATATTTATTTGGTGCAAACTATCAAAGTTTATAGTTATAATTGAATATATAAAATATTAATATATATTATATTACAATAAAGTGATAAAGAAACAAACAACTTTTATAAAAAATTGAAGAATAATAACAATGCCTAGTTTGTTTAAACTATCAAAACTTATAGCTATAATTGAGTATATAAAATATTAATATATATTATATTACGATAAAGTGAAATAAAATCAAACTTTTATAAAGAGTTGAAAAATAATAAAGTATTTATATTCCTAGGGAAAAAAGACTACAATATATAATTTACAACATCCCTATATAAATTATTTTATTACAACTATTATAATTTAAACAAAACGATTATTTTCTTATCACTATTACAATGACAATTATAGTGGAAATTGAGGAGTTCTTAAAAAAATTGTTTTAAAATAAATTTTTTGAAATTGATATTTTTAAATATTATTTAAAAAAATATTTTTAATATTTTTATTTTATTAAGATTTTTTTTAAAAAATTTTGAAATTAGATTTTACATATTTTTAATTTAATAATTTATCTATATTAATAAACAGAAAATTTATAAATAAACAAACGAAAATGATGTTACTTAATATATAAATAAAAAAAATGATGTTGTTTTGTAATGTATATATTACTTCATTTGTAATTTATTGTAATGTTCATTAAATGTTCATAAAAAATCGCATATTATTTCATTTATAATTATTGCATGTTTATTAGATGCTTATGACAAAGTGTATTTAGAGTTTATATGTCAATATTTTGAACATGAAAAAGCGCATATAGAGTTTATGTCATGTCCCCAAATTTTGCATTAGATCACAATGGCCTAAGCCACTTGGCCATGTTCATGATAGTTTGTCAAATTAGCGCTAAGGGTCAAATAATTTCCAAGCATGATGTCCAAGTTAGTAATAACGCAAAATTAGATCCAAATTCAAAAGATGGGTCACATGAAGAGTAAATTCCCAATTCGAAGTTCGTAATTCCCCCCTCCAACCTAGTAGTTCCCTAGGTTGGGGTGGAGGCATTAAAATTTGGAATAAGGGAGCTATAAGACCCAAAATGACCTTAGACTTACAAATTCACATTAAATGGGCCAAATAAACAATAATAAAAAGGAAAATAAGGTGCCACTGGATCATGAGGGAGCATAAGAGGTTGTGGGACCCACATGTGGGAAGATTCTACACTACACTTGGCATCATTCTCACACAAATTCAAGTTCGAAATGGAGGGTAATGTACTTGTGCTAGATGAAGGGGAAATATTCATGGCAAGAATCAATGAGACTCGAATTGGAATGGAAGAGTAACTCTCAAAGAAGAGGAAGATGCATCATAGACAAATTGTGACACTTGTAGCAAGCTTCCATGGCATCTATGACAACAATAATGAAGGAATCTATGACAAATATGAAAAATTCATACCTAATTGCAGACCTATGACAAATCTAACATATCAAGCATAAACATAGCCATCAAGAGGGTGCATAGAGGGAGTTATGGTTATCCAAGATTCATAATTCAAATTGAGGAAAAAGGAGTGCAAGAATGGGGTGGACGAGTGTTTCATGAAGGAATCAACCACTAACTCGAGTTAGGCGAGTGTCTTGGAGGGAAATTCGATCTCATGAGTCCACATGAAGTTAATAAAAGGGGAGGATGATGAAGGAGAACAACTTTTGGATAATTTTTGTTTTCCACTCTTGGAGAGCTTAGCTTGTCCATGCACGATGGGTGTTTAATTTCCTTTCTATTGAACCAATTTAGAAGGTGAAAGATCCCCGTACAAGTTGGTTGGAGGAGAGGCCATTCATAACTCTTATAATAGCTTAAATCAATTGCTTTTTGCATTTTCAAGTCCCTCTACAGTTCGGTTTCATCTCTTAGTCTTCTTCTACTATCTCTTCTCTCTTTCTCTTCTCAATGTCAATGTTCTAGTGTTGATGGCGCACTCATGGATGCATAGAATTTGATGAGTGTGTCTTTGTGACTCCAAGGATGTAATAGCTTATGTATGGCATTGTATTGAGCTGCATATCTAATCCATAGCTCGAAACCCCGTGTGTATTATGAATAAAGTCTAAGAAAACCTCTCATTCGAGCTAGTTTTCCTCTATATTTCCTTGTGAACTTTTGGATTAATTACATATCAGTTTTGCATCAGATATTCTTTGTGATTTTGAAGTTGCTTGAGTAGCCTCTGATGTACTATATATGAGCAAGTTACTTTATGCATGCCCCTTGGGAATTTTATCAAAGTTTATGTAACAAATTCTATGTCTTTTGTCTACATTTCCCAAGCAATGTTTATGTGTTACAACTTTCTATTTTATGGGTGCAATAGCCAATTGTTGATCATGATAAATGTTTCATTTTGGTTTTCAATGAAGTCCTTTATCCAATCCAAGTCTCTATTGATAAATTAGGGAGGGTTGTACAGTATTTGGAAAGCCAAAAATTCAGTGGCTAGTGGGGGGTTTCAACATCGAAATTACTAATATTGTTCCCTTTAATTACCCCTTGATTAATGCAAGTCATAAATATATTTAGAAGGTGTTTGAGTGTCTAGTATATGCATTAGGATGTAATAAGACCCCTCAAGTCCTTCTAGACACAATTCAAAATCATTTGGGAGAACTTGGGACAAATTGGGTTTTACTAGTCCAAGGTTCGAAAATGGCCAAAATTGAACAAATTTTCATGGTAGGGATGTTATAGTGGTATCAGAGCATGGTACTTGAACCTGTGAATTGGATCATCCATTGAAGAAGAAAATTAAAGCCATGTCGTATTCATATTCAGAGTATGAGCAGTATGAGGAGAAGTATTCTTTCCATGCCTCACAGGAAGATGATTTTGAGTTGTATGATGGCATCTATGTGGATGAGGAACCCTCTTGCAGTACTTATACCTAGTAACTTCACCTTTAGAGATGATGATGGTTACTATTGTTATCACTCCTATAATGAATATGTAGACAGGGGGATCAAACCACCAAGCAAATATCCTTCGAAGGAAGTAACATGGTGGAGGGAAACTTGGAAAACCCTACCCCAACAATATCGAGCCTATAGTGTTATAATGGAGTCATCCCTAATAGTTCCTTTCAATTTTTTTGTGGATTCTTTGTTTGGATATAGGCCCAAGAATGAATATTTGGAGTTAGTGAATAAATTTCTATGCACTTCTTGCAAAATACCCTGGAGAGAAAATGATATATGTTTGAGTGAAAAGGAGGAGTGAGATGAAAAGACCACTACCAGTGTTGGGAAATATAAGACCACAATACTTACTGCTAAGGTTTGTCATCATAATGAATCCATCGCCTATTCTACTGAAGATAATCTAGAGGAATCTCTCACAGAGAACATGGATCAGAGAGTAAATACTGATGGTTACTCAAGTTTGGTAGAATCATATACTGATGCATGCGATAATGTGGTTCCTACTAATGGGTACCAAGATTGCATGGAGACATCTACTAATGGATTTCCATCCCTCTATATTGGGGGCATAGATATCATCCTTGACGAGGCCGTTGCAAGTCCCAAATCCATTGAGCATGAAGAAGAAGACCTTATAGCAGCAAAATATGAACCAAGATCAGCTTCCCAGTCACTACTTGAGCTTCCATGTGAAGTTGATCCTATGAAAAAAGAAGAAGAGGAGGTTTGATCTCATGAAACACCCTTCATTGAAGGGTCTTTGAAGATGAGTGAAGGGAAGATCTACGAGGCCCTTAGAATACTCCATGAAACTCAAGCATTGGTATCAAATTTATGTTGGATATTTTCTTCATTGGAGGAGCCATCCTTCCTTGAAGACATGGAGAAGATTCAAAGAGAAATGTGCAACATCAAAGGTAATTTCATGTCTTTTTTTTTCTATAGAAACAATTTGGTTGAGCTTAATGAATGGTTACATGAGGCATACTTGAAGAATAATGAATGGGGGGGGCACAGGAAGATGCTCCCCAAATTCATTGCAATAGGGCCGCGCTAGCGGAGAAAAAAAATAGCATGACAGCACCTAAGGAGACGTGCATGCGCCTCTAGGTTCGGTATCGAACCGAGGCGCATGCACGTTGATGGTGCGTTAGCATCGCTGACATGTACGCACAGAGGAGACGTGCACACGCTTGTGTTAAAAATATTAAAAAAACAGTCGACAATTTCCCCATTTTTCATTTGGCCGGCCGAGCACATCCTCTTCCTCCGCGTACGCGTCCATTCAACTACCAACAAGACCAAATACACTCCAAAACCACCCAAAAACACCCACAAACTCATCACCACTTCGATTAATAGGTAAATATCATGTTTTTCTTCAATTTTATTCATTCTTTGTGTCAATTTTTGTATTTTTTTTGTTTATGTAATTGTAAATAATTCCCAAATTTTAAAAACAATGAACCAATTTTCAACAGCAGATTGCAACTGAGACAATGAGTGAACAAGATGTTAAACCCGAGTCCGGTGGAACATAAGAAAACCCAAACCTTGGACCCAATGCCGAAGAAAACTGTGAACACAATCCAAATGCTGAACAAAACCAAAACCTACAACCTAATTTTGAACAAGATGACCTTAACCACTATGTAAATGAAATGCGAGTGCACACTCACGAACTTAGAAACTTCGGTGAACCATCTCGATTGTCTCTTACCACGTCAACTGAGAACTCAATCGACTCCCTCTTACATGCACACCAGCAATTGACCAACATGACTCAATTTAGAGCTAGGATGCGGGAGTACTACTCCACGGGCATCTCCAAGGAAGCAATAAAAGATTGGAACATTACAAAAGCCCAATTATATAGTATGTTCACTGATCCGAAAATAGGCCAACCACTGAAGATTACAAAGCCACGTGTCTGCATGGATTGGTGTCATTACCAACCATGGAGGGACAATTGGATGCAGAGGTGGTTCATGGTGTACGATAAACCTCCCAACAATAATAGGGAGGTTCCACAGTACTTCCTTCGCCAACTGTGGGCTGAGTTTTGCCTCGGTTTACATGTCAACTATTTTGACATAACCGAGTTCCAGGGTGTTGGGTGTGACTCTGCCTAAGATCGACCTCCTGCTAGGAGGAACCCACTAAGAGGGCCACCAACTCCAAGGCACGACCCCAACCCCTCTCCCCAGCCACCTTAGTTGCCCCATAAGCTTGATCAGATCGAGGCGACAATGAGGAATGTTTCACGTGGTCTCCTCAGACACACCTCCTTTGTAGCAACGACTACAGTGGAGAGGTCGGGTGACCTTGATAGAGATCCAGGTGTAGGGCCTTCACGATAGGGCCAGGATAGACCCATGACCAATGGTAGCCATGTTGGGCATTCTAGTTCGATGGGGACAATGCCACATATTTGTCCCCATTGCAGGCACACTTGCCCTGGCCCGACCGAGGGTTGTTATATGGATCAAGCCAACAATTTTTTTAATGTGTTTTCAATCATCACTTTATAACTTGTAAATTATTTTGAAAGTATTTTTGTTTGACCTAAACTATTATTTCAATGTACAGTTATTCAGAGATGATACACCGAGATGGGATAACGTAGAATCTCCCAACCTGGATGCAGCAATGGTAGCTGCAACTTAAATTGCGGCACCCCACATGGAGATATTTTCAGTACCTAACACAATTTTGTTATTACTTATGTCATTTATATTACTCAAGTATTTATATTTATGGCATACATGTTGATAGTTCGTACAATGTTTTTGAATATCTTGATTTCCTAGATAATGACTTTTTTAACATGTTTGTAACATGATGCATTTTGTTGTCCACAGGTGTTTCGTGACTACGGTGATTAGCCACCCCCTCTAGGGATTGGCACATCACCCTATAGATCGGTACAATTTGTAGTTATAAGAATGCTTTTCATTTGATTTTTTACGACTTACTATGGTTTAATTTATTGTTTGTTTACTAAATTATGATATTACAAATGTATATGTAGGTTCCACTAGCAACTGTGTCTCCGCATTTTAGTCCTGTGTATCCACCCTATCCCATGAGTCCCCCCCTTGCTTTCATCTAGACCCCTCCCTTCCATCCATCCCCCCCTCTCCGACCATACTCCCCCCTCCATCCATCCTCCCCCACTCACCCACCCCCCTACGTCCATACATCCCCCCCAATTTATCCATGCCCCCATGTCTATCCATCCTCCCCCATTCGTCCACGCCCCCCTTCCTTCGACCTTCCCCTCTTCGTCCACAACCTCCCATTTTTCCATCCTCCTCCCTCCATGTAGGAATTCATTCCCATGCACCATCCCTCAACACCATCCATAGCCCTTTCTGTTCGATACCCTCTATCCTACAGCCAACAGGGGTTCATAGTCCACATGGTCCTCCTCCACCCCATACCACCATGTCTTCTCCCACCATATCATCCCCACTTCCCGTCACTATTGTGGCATCTACTCTTCCAATATCCTCATCAGTATTTCCAGTGGTTACACCTGTAGTCGCCACCACTACATCTGCGCCCCCCCCCCTCACTGCATCGGAGTTGGTTGTGCGGCCATCTGCTCCACCTGCTAGCCTAGAAGGCCAGCCATGTCCATCGTCAGAGGTGTTCATGGTGAGAATCAAGTTAATTTATGAAAATATTTTGATGCATTAACAAAAATTAATTTAAGCAATTATGACTTTTCAATGAAATGATTGTTTTAAATGTTGTAGGATTGAATTGCTAAGAGGCTCTGCAGATCCAGGACACCTCCCCAACATTTCCCACTCATGTCAAAGGTGATTTATTTAATATTTGAATTCTACATTTGTTTTATAAATGTGGTAAATGTTGCAAATGATTTAAAATGATGGTATCTTATATCATTTGTTCAAGAGCCCGGAGAGACGGTCTACTCCTAGACGGACCAAGACCCAAGGCACCGGTAGCTCGAAGAGTAGGAAGATCAACTTTGGATCTGCACCTAGGAGTGACGGCGGTGGTCACAATGCTTGACACGCCACGTGTTATGTACATTAGCCACGATGTGGCACTTTTGTGCACCAATTTTGATGTACTTTGTATCTACGGCATGAGTTGTCGCATTTTGTGTAGGGCACGAGTTTCCATTGTATGTACATTGGGAACCATGTTCCACTATTTGCCAAAAATTGTATATGTTTGGATGAGTTTTGTAGCCTCGATGTACATGGATTTTTAGTTATGTGATTTATATATCTCGTTGTCTAATGTGGTTGTCTCATGTTGTGTGTATCATGATGTGATGTTGTGTAAATTTGGGTTTTACCTAGATCTTAGAAGAGAAGTTGGATATCCTAGTTCTGCTTGGTTTATCTTTCCACATGTAAAAGCCTCTAATGGTATCTATGTTAAGAGAACATTGTAAACATAGGCTAACTCAAACAAAATCATGTGTGAGAATTAATCTAAAAACAAACGGAATAAATGGATGGACAAATCACACCTCATGGCACATAAGATATATATTGGGAACTTGAGTACTAGGAAAAGAACACTTAAAAATAGAAAATGTCCATTGTCGTCAAAAGGTTAAAATGAGATCCAACATGATTTTTAATAGCTCTACATAATGAGATCCAAAAATGCCATACTCTACATAATGAAATGTCGTTACTAGTATTTATTTTGACCATTTTGTCCACTTAAGATCATGCAACAAATTAATAACCAAGTTATGGAATCATTTCTTAATCAATTGTCACCATACAAATAGGACAACCTTGAGAACAATGTATAGCTAGCTCATTAATTCTCACTCACAGATACAGCCACCTTTGATTTGATGACCATCACATCCACTACCATTTACAATTAGGACTTCCTTAATTTATCATTATGTGATAGCGATCTAATTTTATGTATGCATATATGTGTATAGTGGTTTGGATTCAAATGTATGCAGATGAATATATATGTACAATGAAAATTATTTAATGTTTACATGTATTATAATTTAGGGCTATATCTTAGGATACACAATAGGTTTTCATTTTGATTAGAATAAAAACTAGGGTTTTTAGGCTAGGCTCTCATGTTTCTAGGCTAGGATCCAAGCTCCAGGGTCACCATATTAATGTTTAATTCCACTATCATGTCATCATTCTCACCAATACCATGCCCACTACTACAATCACCATTTGTGAAGAACTTGCAATAATTAATTAATGCAAATACACAAGATATCAGAAATAACAAAACTCAGAATCACTTTTATATTGATCACGGGCCACTTCGAGGGGGCAACCTCCTTTGAGCAAGCTCAATACAATTAACTTCACGGTGCCTTCATAGGCCTCAACACACACTTATATACTAATTCTAGGTGCCAATACCATGGGTCAATACCATGTGTCAATACAAACCATGGGCCAATACAAACCATGGGCCAATACAACATATAGATCAACAATTACTACAGGTCAAAACCATGGGCCAATACAAAATATAGATCAACAATTACTACATGTCAAAACCATGGGCCAATAAAAACTATGGATCAATAAAACTATGGGCGACTTACAAAGCATATGCGCCAACAACAATAACACAAACTATGGATCAACAAATACTACGAGACGACTTACAAAGCATATGCGTCCAACAACAATATACTAACAAAGTAAAGACATGGGTTCCTAACATCCCCTCTCCCTTAGAAAAAGCTTTGTCCTCAAAGCTTTAGATGTGTAAATTGATGCAGAATCTAAAGGAGTGGGTCCCCTGTAGCATCCTCGAGTTGCATTCCGGGCCACTGGTGCCTTTTGAGTTTTAGGGAGGATTGCGTGGAAGGATGTAGATGAAGAAGAACCATATCAGTGACGTGAAAAGTGTGCGCAGAACGGTGCTGATCGGCTTGTTGTTTTAGTCGAATTCTTGCCATGTGAAGATTGTCCTGCAGAATGAGAAGAAGCTAATCGCGGTTTCGAAGAATTGAGTCAATTGCCTGAACTGGGGAGCTATTGAAGGTGTATGGAAGAAGAACTGGCGGTGCTTGTCCAGAGACTGCTTCATATGGTGTCCTTTTAGATGTGGTATTATACCAATGGAGCTCTTCCAAGAAATCCATAGAAATAGTTGTCCAAATCTATGTAGGGGTGGGCAAGGGTTCGAGCAGTCCTGAAAGGAGGGTCGTTTCACCCTTGTTGACCTTGAAAGTATCACAGTCAACCACCATCCGTTGAATTTTCATTTTCAATCCCTGCCAAAAGAAGTTACAATGTTCTTGGTCATATGTTTTGAGGAACCCAGAGTGCCCTGCTGAAGAAGCATGGACTTCATAGAAGAGATAGCCCCGTTGAACATATTGCAACCAATTTGGAACAAGTAGAGAAATAACTATAAGAGAAACTGGGTCATCAAATGTGTGAGAAGGAGCATCTGCCACCATATTGTCCTTACCCTTCTGGTAAGTGGTCGCATAGTCATAACCCATGAGTTGGAGAACCCATTTCAAGTGTGCTGGGGAGGAGACCCGTTGTTCCAAGAAAGTTTCCAGACTCTGGAGATCAGTCTTGACGCATAAATAATTTCCCAATAGGGATGGCTTCCACTTCTGTACCGCATGTAAAATAGCCATTATGTCCTACTGAGATGTAGATGCGGAAAAATGCTTACCGGAAAGGTCTCGTGAAGGTGGCAAGCCCACTAGTGCAACAAAGACACCTGCATATCTATCCAAGGAAGTAGTGGAGACCGTTGGTGGGTGCATCTGAAGGGAATGGAGCTGAGAAATGACACCATGTGAATTCTTCTTAACGATCTTTTCCAAGCGATGTGAACTAATGATGCAGAGAGACCCTAGTTGTAAGCCCATAAATTTGTGTTGTGTCCCATTGACTGAAAAATTATGACACTTCCCCTTGCAAGGTAAGGTGCCCCCATTGGAAACCATGACTTCAAAGTTGGAACAAGGATGGACAAAACAATCAGCCTGTTTGGCAATCTGAGGGTCAATGAAGTTATGAGTGCTACCAGAATCAATGAGTATGGTAAGAGGAAGCTTCTTGAAGTATCCCTTGACCCACATTATTTGTGGGGTGGTGACGCCAGTTACAGCATGGAGAGAGATCTCAGGTGGGTCATCTTGAGATGGGGTGTCAATAGGCGGGTGCTGAATGTCACCTTGAACATCTACTGTATCTAGAGCTTCTTCACCAAGTTCTGAGGCAGGCGGAGAATCCACATCCAAGAGATAGAGCTTTTGTTGAACACATCTATGTCCCCAAGTGAATTTCTCATCACAATTATAACAAAGCCCTTTTTCTCGGCATGCCTGCATCTCTGTTTCAGACAAATGCTTGATAGGATTTATTTGAGGAGCAGGCATGATGGGAGGTCATTGGGAACCCATATTTATGAAGGGAACAAAGGTGGGTTTGGAGCGTTGTTGAGTTGCGATCTTATCCTCTGCCAACTTAGCCAACCCTAGGACTTTCATCATTGTGTTGGGACAAAACATTTTGACTTCTGAGCAGATTTCATCCTTGAGACCACTGATAAAGAAACTCCTGTAGAATTCACAGACAATCTTCTGTGTGATTAGCTAGTTTCTCAAATTCTGTCTGATACTCTGTCATTGTGCCAATTTGGTGAAGTTTAGTGAGTGCTCCTGTGAAGTCATCAAAAGCACTAGGACCAAATCGTGGCAAAAGGAGTTGGCAAAAATCTGTCCAGTTTGGCTCGGGATGAGATTTGATGTACCAACAGTACCATTGAAGGGCTTCTTGTTCCAAATGAAAGGATGCAAGTGGAACTTTCTGGACATCAAAAGTATTATGCAGACTGAAATATTGTTATGCTCGGTATATCCATCCAGTCAGATCAGTACCATTGAAGCGAGGAAAATCAAGCTTCGGCCCACGAAAATTTCTAGAAGAAGAGAACCCAGTGGCTGCAGAAGATTCTGGTTGTTGGTTATTGTTCATGGTTGAATGCTGAATATGGAGGCTGAGAAATTTTTCATCCAGATCTTGGATTTTGGTTTGGATGGCTGCAAGTGCTTCCTCCGTGGTTTTTTCTCCTGTGCGAGTGACAACCATAACCAGGAATTTTTATTTTTTATTTTTTTTATTTTGTGCGGGAGGGGGGGGAATGGATAGAAAAACACAAACACAAGCTTATTTAGTAAGGGGAAATTTGGATTTGGGAAAAACTCGGAGGGGTAATTGGGGTTTGACTGGGGTAATTGGGGTTTGACTAGGTTTTTGACACTTTCTGAGGAACAGGGAAGCAAAAAATGGGTATTTCAGAAGTGGGAACTCTATGGTAAAATTTGAAGGCAATCGGGTGAAAATTGAAGAAGTTATGGCAAACCCTAAAAATAGACAAATGTGGGATTTCTGGTCTTGGAAAGTGGAATTTGGGATAGGGACTTCAAGAATGAAATATGTAGAATGGGATTGCAGGGATGTCAGTGAACTTTCAGGGAAAACAGAGTTGAATCAAGGGAGATATGGCCGAAAAATAGAATTTTATACTTTTTTTTTTCCAGAAATGGATCAGCAACAACGGCGCAGAAGGGATCCCCAAGGGCGCGGAAGGGATCGAAAACGATGACTGGATCTGGAACAACTTTCAGAATAGATCTGAAATGGCTGGATCTGGAGCAGAAGTGATTGGCAACAATTCAGCTGAAAATAGATATGGACCCCAGGTATGTACGGCTTCCTAATAGTTCAGGTGTTTCACTCGGCCACCAATGTTGTCTAATGGCTTGTGTATTGGGGCAGTACCCCTCACTCTACGGCTCAGGTAAAATGATAACCGCTTTGTCACAAACGACAGCTCTTGGTTTACCTCATGGGTGGGAACTAGTCAATCAGGTAGGGGTCATTGCCCTTTTCACTGGCAGGTCCTCTCAATAGGCCAGCTACTTTGGGGTTCCTATGGTACTCCTCACAATGAGTTTTAGGGCTTATGCCCAAGTACTTCCCACAGTTAAGTGGATAGGGATTATTCCCAAATCCGAAGCTGCAACAAATGCAAAAACAATTTGGCAGAAATTCCACCCAACGAGCCTAAGAAAGTGCTCTGATACCAGATGTGAAGAACCTGCAATAATTAATTAATGCAAATACACGAGATATCAGAAATAATAGAACTCATAATCACTTTTATATTGATCACGGGCCACTTCGAAGGGGCAACCTCCTTTGAGCAATCTCAATACAATTAACTTCACGGTGCCTTCACAGACCTCAACACACACATATATACTAAGTCTAGGTGCTAATACCATGGGTCAATACCATGTGTCAATACAAACCATTGGCCAATACAAAATATAGATCAACAATTACTATGGGTCAAAACCATGGGCCAATACAAACTATGGATCAATAAAACTATGGGCGACTTACAAAGCATATGCGTCCAACAACAATATACTAACAAAGTAAAGACATGGGTTCCTAACACCATCAAGCCTCTCAATCCCACTTTAAACATTTCCCATACTTCCAAGTTAAAATTGATAGGTCTTGTTGCTGAAATCTTTTCACTTATCTATTCACATAGACAAATCCACTCCTGTGAAATATTTGTTGTAGCTTGGTACATGCAAGTTCACATGCAATAATACTTGAGAGATCATTTTACCCCATGATCCATGTAAGATTCATTGGAGTCATATGAACCTCATTGTCATCACCCCAACCATGGTCAAGACACCAAGATCCATCCTTAGTAGACAAAACTTTATGTTGGCACCCATACCACACTCAAAGATAATAAAATTCTTTGAAAGGGCATGTTTGGGGGTTGAGGGAATCTTGATTTTTTTATAATCACACATGAGAGGTTCTTAGAGTCAAATACATTGGATATAAATAAATTCCCCAATGCCTTCATCATCTTCATAATCATCTTCATCACCATCACCATCATCATCAATGCCTTCATCATCATCACCATCTTCATCATCATCACCATCACCATGACCATCAACTTCGCCACCATCACCATCATCATCAACTTCACCATATTCATCATTATCACCATCTTCGTCATCATCACCATCTCCATCTTTTGTATGCGAGATAGAACCATCACCATCTTCATCATCACCATCACCATCACCATCAACCTCACCACCATCACCATCATCATCATCATCACCATCTTCATCACCATCACCATCTCCATCTTTTGGATACGATACGGAACCATCACCATCTTCATCATCACCATCACCATCACCATCAACCTCACCACCATCACCATCATTGTCAACGCCACCATCTTCATCATCATCACCATCCTCATCATAATCACCATCTCCATCACCATCAACCTCACCACCATCACCATCATTGTCAATGCCACCATCTTCATCATCATCACAATCCTCATCATAATCACCATCTCCATCTTTTGGATGCGAGACGGAACCATCACCATCACCATCAACCTCACCACCATCACCATCATCACCACCATCACCATCTTCATTATCATCACCATATTCGTCATCATCACCATATTCGTCATCATCACCATCTCCATCTTTTGGATGCGAGATGGAACCATCACCATCTTCATCATCACCATCACCATCACCATCAACCTCACCACCATCACCATCATCACCACCATCACCATCTTCATTATCATTACCATCTTCGTCATCATCACCATCTCCATCTTTTGGATGCGAGACGGAACCATCACCATCTCCATCATCACCATCACCATCACCATCAACCTCACCACCATCACCATCACCATCACCATCACCATCACCATCACCCAAACCCTAGCCCTAACCATCACCCAAACCCTAGCACTAAGCCATCTTCTCCATCCTCACCATCACCATCACCGTCACAATCAACGTCTTCATCATCACCACCATCTCCATCATCATCACTGACTCTAACTCTAACCCTAATTTGATTTCCTTCTATAACCCTAGCCCTAACCCTCACCCAAAACCTATCACTAAGCCATCTTCTCCATCCTAACCATCAATGTCTTCATCATCACCACCATCTCCATCATCATCATTGACTCTAACTCTAACCCTAATTCAATTTCCTTCTATAACGCTATCCATAACCCTCACCCAAACCCTAACACTAAGCCATCTTCTCCATCCTCACCATCAACATCCTCGTCACCATCAACGTCTTCATCATCACCACCATCTCCATCATCATCATTGACTCTACCTCTAACCCTAACTCTAACTCCAACTCTAACTCTAACTCCAGGTTCCTCATCAAAGCCTCCATCATCATCATCTTAATGACCATCGCCATCACCATCACCATCACCGTCAACCTCTTCATCATCATCATCATACGTGCCCAATGGAATATTTTCCAGAGTTGACCCCCGTGTGCAAAAATTGCACACTCCCTCACTGAGCAAAACCGTAGTTTCCAAGATGGACGTACAAGATAAGGGAAAGGCCACTGAGTAGGAGGGGAGGGGCACCCCTAGCACTATCCCGGCGTGCTGAATCCAATGGAGTAGATGGTTCGTCGATCTGAGCCACGATCTTCATTCTATGGCTCATCCCATCTCGCATCCAAAAGGCCTTCAGTGACACCTGTTGGATACCTGCCGGGGGCATAGAAATCCAACTGTGCAACAAAACCGGGTTCTGGGGAGTCCTGCAAGTGTGTCTAGGTAGGTTCCGGCTGGGAATGCTAGCCCTAAGTTCCCGGTGGAAGATTTTCCAGAGTTGACCCCCGTGTGCAAAACTTGCACACTCCCTCACTGAGCAAAACCCTAGTTTCCAAGATGGACATACAAGATGAGGGTGGGGCCACCAGGCCAGAGGGGAGGGGCACCCCTAGCACTATCCCGGTGTGTTGAATCCAACAGAGTTGACGGTTCCTCGATCTGAGCCACGGTCTTCATTCTATGTCTCATCCCATCTCGTATCCAAAGGGCCTTCAGGGACACCTGCTAGATACCTGTCGGGGGCATAGAACTCCAACTGTGCAACAAAACTGGGTTTTGGGGAGTCATGTAGGTGTGTCTAGGCAGGTTCCTACTAGAAATGCAAGCCACAAGTGCCTGGTGGGTGATTTTCCAGAGTTGACCCCCGTGTGCAAAAATTACACACTCCCTCACTGAGCAAAACCCTAGTTTCCAAGATGGACATACAAGATGAGGGAAAGGCCACTGGGACAAAAGGGAGGGGCACCCCTAGCACTATCCCGGCATGCTGAATCCAATGGAGTCGACGGTTCGTCGATCTGAGCCACGGTATTCATTCTATGGCTTGTCCCATCTTGCATCCAAAAGGCCTTCAGGGACACCTGCTGGAGACCTGCTGGGGCCGTAGAACTCCAACTGTGAAACAAAACCTGGTTCCGGGGAGTCCTACAGGTGTGTCTAGGAAATTTCCAGTCAGGAATGCTAGCCACAAGTTCCCGGTGGAATATTTTCCAGATTTGACCACCATGTGCAAAAATTGCACACTCCCTCACTAAGAAAAACCCTAGTTTCCAAGATGGACGTACAAGATGAGGGTGGGCCCATCGGGCTGGAGGGGAGGGGCACCCCTAGCACTATTTTGGTGTGCTGAATCCAATGGTGTCGACGGTTCGTCAATATGAGCCATGGTCTTCATTCTATGGCTCATCCTGTCTCGCATCCAGAAGGCCTTCAAGGACACCTACTGGATACCTGTCAGGGGTGTAGAATTCCAACCGTGCAACAAAATCGGGTTCCGAGGAGTCCTGTAGGTGTGTCTAGGCAGGTTCCAACTGGGAACGCTAGCCACAAGTGCCCGGTGGATGATTTTTTAGAGTTGACCTCCATGTGCAAAAATTGTACACTCCCTCACTGAGCAAAACCCTAGTTTCCAAGATGGACATACAAGATGAGGGAGGGGCCACCGATCCAGAGGGGAGGGGAACCCCTAGCACTATCCTAGTGTGCTGAATCCAATGGAGTTGACGGTTCATCGATCCGAGCCATGGTTTTCATTCTATGGCGCGTCCCATCTCGCATCCAAACAACTTTCAGGGACACCTGCTAGATACCTGCCGGGGGCGTAGAACTCCAACCGTGCAAAACAACTGGGTTCCAGGGAGTCCTACAGGTGTGTCTAGGCAGGTTCTGGCTGGGAACACTAGCCCTAACTGCCCAAAGGAATATTTTCCAGATTTGACCCTAGTGTGAAGGCCATGCCCAATTCGCTAAAGGGGGCCATTTCTCGACCGGAGGCCCCTGGGCGTGCGTGGCCACCGTGGACAGGTCTGCAATGGCCAGGTGGATCTGTGGGAGGTGACGTAATCCAAGTCCTCTCACTAGTTTGGGTTCCGTGGCCCTGGGTCAAATCCTCCAAGTGTCCCTAAATGGCCCCGGGGTGTTCGACTAGAATTCTTGTAGCACCCGAACTGTGGCTCGGTTCACGAATCCATCGACTCCGGTGGGTCCAGGACGCCGAGTTTCAGCTAGGGGACCCCCCACAGCGTGCCTCAAAGACCCGAAAGCGGTGCCAATGGGCCATCCTCGGAGCTAGGGTTTTGCTTAGTGAAGGCCATTCCAAATTCGCTCAATGGGGCCATTTCTCATCCGGAGGCCCCCGGGCATGCGTGGCCACCATGCACAGGTCCACTATGGCCACATGGACCTGTGGGAGCTGATGGAATCCAAGTCCGCTCACTGGTTTGGGTTCCGTGGTTGCGAAACAAATCCCTAAAGTGTCCTTGAATGGCTTTGCGGTGCCTGACTAGAATTCCCGTAGCACCTGAACCGTGGCTTGGTTCGCGAATCCATCAACTCTGGTGGGTCTGGGATGTCGGGTTTCAGCTAGGGGTTCCCCTACAGCGTGCCTCAAAGATCCGGAAGCAGTGCCAATGGGCCATCCTCGGAGCTAGGTTTTGCTCAGTAAAGGCCATTCCAAATTCGCTCAAGGGGGCCATTTCTCGTCCGGAGGCCCTCGGGCATGCTTCGCCACCATGGAAAGATCCACTATGGCCATGTGGATCTGTGGGAGCTGACAGAATCTGAGTCCGCTCGCCGACTTGGGTTCTGTGGCCCCGGGGCAAATCCTCCAGGTGTCCCTGAACGACCCCAGGGTTCCCGACTAGAATGCCCGTGGCACCTGAACCATGGCTCGGTTTTCAAATCCGTCAATTACGGTGGGTCCGGGATGGCGAGTTTCAGCTAGGGGACCCCCCACAGTGTCCCCCGAAGACTCGGAAGCGGTGCCAACGAGCCATCTCCAAAGCTAGGGTTTTGCTCAGTCATGGCCATTCCAAATTTGCTCAAGGGCACCATTTATCATCTGGATGCCCCTGGGCGTGCATGGCCATTGTGGACAGGTCCACAATGGCCATGTGGACCTATGGTAGGTGATGGAATCCAAGTCCTCTCACCGGGTTGGGTTCCATGGCCTCGGGGAAAATCCTCCAGGTGTCCCTGAACAGCCCCGGGGTGCCCGACTAGAATGCCTGTGGCACCGAAACCGTGGCTCGGTTCGTGAATCAGTCGACTCTGGTGGTTCTGAGATGACGGGCTTCAGATAGCGGACCATCCACTGCATCCCCCGAAGACCTGGAAGTGGTGCCAATGAGCCATCTCTTGAGCTAGGGTTTTGCTCAATGATGGCCATTCCAAATTCTCTCAAGGGGTGCATTTCTCGTCTGGAGGCCCTCGGGCATGCGTGGCCACCGTGGTGCCCGACTGGAATGCCCATAGCACCCGAAGTCCATTCCAAATTCGCTCAAGGGGGCCATTTCTCGTTCGGAAGCAGAAGAAGATCAAATTTCGACAAAACAATGTAGTTAGCAGAAGAAGATCAATTTTTGACAAAACAATGTAGTTATTACATGTGGAGGCAGCGGTTTCCCATGGAAAATGAGTGTAGGGTTAAGCAGAGGAAAGATGTTGGGAAATGGGCTATTACATTATCTTTTCCGATGGGCAGTTGTAGGTATCTATGCTTTGACGGCTGTAGGTGTCTACGCTTTTCTTTCGAGGGAAATCCTATTTCCATCGGAAGAAAAGCATAGATACCTACAACCGCCATATTTCCTTTTGTAAACCACTTTCCCATCGAAAAAGCTAATGTAATAGCCCATTTCCCAACATCTTTCCTCTGCTCAACCCTACACTTGTTTTCCATGGGAAACCGCTGCCTCCACATGTAATAACTAAATTTTTTTGTTGAAAATTAATCTTCTTCTGCTAACTACATTGTTTTGTCGAAAATTGATCTTCTTCTACCTCTGGATGAGAAATGGTCCCCTCGAGCGAATATGGAATGGCCCTCACTGAGAAAAACCCTAGCTCTGGGGATGGCCTATTGGCACCACTTCCGAGGATTTGAGGCACGCTGTGGGGGGTCCCCTAGTTGAAACCCAGCATCCCGGAGCCACCAGAGTTGATGGATTTGCGAACCGAGCCACAGTTCCGGTGCCACGGGCATTCTAGTTGGCCATCATAGGGCCGTTCAAGGACACCTAGAGGATTTTCCCTGGGGCCACGGAACCCAACTCGGTGAGAGGACTTGGATTCCGTCACCTCCCACAGGTCCACAGTGGCCACGCATGCTCAGGGGCATCCAAATGAGAAATGGCCCCCTTGAGCAAATCTAGAATGGCCATCACTAAGAAAAACCCTAGCTCCGGAGATGGCTCGTTGGCACCGCTTTTGGGTCTTCGAGGGATGCTATGGGGGATCCCTTAGCTGAAACCTGCCGTCCCAGACCCACTGGAATCAACGAATTCATGAACCAAGCCAAGATTCGGGTGTCACGGGCATTCTAGTCGGGCACCCCAGGGCCGTTCAGGGACACTTTAGGCATTTCCTCCGTGGCCATGGAACCCAAACCGACAAACGGACTTGGATTCAGTTGGATCCCATAGGTCCACATGGCCATAGTGGACCTGTCCATGGTTCCCAAGAACACTCGGTGGCATCCAGACGAGAAATGGCCCCCTTGAGCAAATTTGGAATGCCCATCACTGAGCAAAACCCTAGCTCCGGAGATGGCTCGTTGGCACCACTTCTGGGTCTTCGGGGGATGCTGTGGGGGGTCCCCTAGCTAAAACCCACCATCTTGGACCCATCGGTATTGACGGATTCACAAACTGAGCCACGCTTCGGGTACCATGGGAATTCTAGTCGGGCACCCCCGGGCCGTTCAGGGACACTTTGGGCATTTGCTCCACGACCACGGAATCCAAACCGGCAAGCAGACTTGGATTTTGTTGGCTCCCATAGGTCCATGTGGCCATAGTGTACCTGTCCATGGTGGCCACGTACGCTCGGAGGCCTTCGGACAAGAAATCACCCCATTGAGTGAATTTGGAATGGCCTTCACTGAGGAAAACCGTAGCTCTGGGGATGGCCCATTGGCACCACTTCCGGGTCTTCGAGGCATGCTGTGGGGGGTCCCCTAGCTAAAACCCAACGTCCTGGAACCACTAGATTCGACGGATTGGCGAACCAAGCCATGGTTCGGGCACTACGGACATTCTAGTCGGGCACCCTGGGGCCATTCTAGTGGTGATAACAAGTTTACTGTCTGTTGAGTCTGATACAACATCCAGGAGCCACTCAGTAAAGTTTGAGATAGAAAGTTCTATAATTTTAGGATACTGATTCAACCACTCATACAGTTTATTACCTTCTCGAGGATCTAACTGTATAATTTCCTTCTGGGTAGATTCAGGCATTCTCGACGATCTAAATTTATAATTTCCTTCTCGGTAGATTCAGGCATGGAATAATATTTGCCGGCACTTCCACGCTCCTGAGACTATTTCGTTAGCCATAATATGTGCAACTCCTTTGATGAAAGATAAATTCTAGTGTGGATGGCAACATTTGATACACTAGCCAAATCTATGTTTTTGGAAGAACTCAAATATTTCAACAAAGGAACGTTTTGCAGGTGACTTGAAAATCCCTTCCATTTTTTAGCAATAAAACAAATAAGTTCAACGTACAGATTTTCAGGCAATCTTGTGAACCAATCAGACAACTGAATACAGGGAGATAACCATGCCCAAAAAATTCAAGCTATTATAAAACTCTTGTTTTCAAGATAAGGATGGACTATGTGTACATTACAAGAATATAGATGAATGAAGTCGCTTTGATCAACTTGTCCTCTTGCTCTCTCCAGAATGCATTTAAAAGCAGGGAGTAATGTCCGAGCTTTTGTGAACAATGAAGGACTCATTGTCATTGCTAAGAGAAGTTCTAAGGATGAGCCATAGAATGAAGACTGTGGCTTGTATTGATGAACCGTTGACTCTGTTGGATTTAGCACGTTGGGATAGTGCTAGGGGTGCCCCTCCCCTCCGTCCTGGTTGCCCCTCCCTCATCTTGTACATCCATCTTGGAAACTAGGGTTTTGCTCAGTGAGGGAGTGTACAATTTTTGCACACGGGGGTCAACTCTGTAAAATATTCCACCGAGAACTTGTGGCTAGTGTTCCTGGCCGAAACATGCCTAGACACACCTGCAAGACTCCCCGAAACCTGGTTTTGTTGCATGGTTGGAATTCTACACCCCCGGCAGGTATCCAGCAGGTGTCCCTGAAGGCCTTCTGGCAGCGAGACGGGACGAGCCATAGAATGAAGACCATGGCTTGGATCGACAAACCATCGACTTCGTTGGATTCATCACACTGGGATAGTTCTAGGGGTGCCCATCCCCTCCAGCCCAGTTGCCCCGCCCTCATCTTGTACGTCCATCTTGGAAACTAGGGTTTTGCTCAGTGAGGGAGTGTGCAATTTTTGCACACAGGGGTCAACTCTGGAAAATATTCCACCAGGAACTTAGGGCTAGCATTCCCGGCTAGAACCTACCTAGACACACCTGTAAGACTCCCTGAAACCCAATTTTGTTGCATGGTTGGAGTTCTACGCCCCCGACAGGTATCTAGCAGGTATCCCTGAAGGCCTTTTGGATGCGAGATGGGACAAGCCATAGAATGAAGACCGTGGCTCGGATCGACCAACCATTGACTCCGTTGGATTCAGCACATCGCGATAGTGCTAGGGGTGCCCCTCCCCTCCGTCCTAGTGGCCCCTCCCTCATCTTGTATGTCCATCTTGGAAACTAGGGTTTTGCTCAGTGAGGGAGTGTGCAATTTTTGCACACGGGGGTCAACTCTGGAAAATCTTCCACTAGGCACTTAGGGCTAGCTTTCCCTACCAGAACCTGCCTAGACACACCTGCAGGACTCCCTAGATTCCGGTTTTGTTGCATGATTGGAGTTCTACGCCCCCAACAGGTATCCAACAGGTGTCCTTGAAGGCCTTCTGGCAGCGAGACGAGACGAGCCATAGAATGAAGATCATGGCTCAGATTGACGAACCATTGACTCTGTTGGATTCAGCACGCTGGGATAGTACTAGGAGTGCTCCTCCCCTCCGTCCCAGTGGCCCTGCCCTCATCTTGTACGTCCATCTTGGAAACTAGGGTTTTGCTTAGTGAGGGAGTGTGCAATTTTTTCACACGGGGGTCAACTCTGGAAAATATTCCACTGGGAACTTGTGGCTAGCGTTCCTAGCCGCAACCTACCTAGACACACCTACAGGACTCCCCGAAACCCAGTTTTGTTGCACGGTTGGAGTTCTACACCCCCAGTAGGTATCCAGCAGGTGTCCCTGAAGGCCTTCTGGATGCGAGACGAGACGAGCCATAGAATGAAGATCGTGGCTCAGATCGACGAACCGTCAACTCCATTGGATTCTGCACACCGGGATAGTGCTAGGGGTACCCCTCCCATCCATCCCGGTGGCCCTGCCCTCATCTTGTACGTCCATCTTGGAAACTAGGGTTTTGCTCAGTGAAGGAGTGTGCAATTTTTGCACACGGGGGTCAAATCTGGAAAATCATCCACTGGGCATGTATGGTGATGATGATGGTGATGATGATGAAGAGGTTGACGGTGATGGTGATGGTGATGGTGATGGTCATGAAGATGATGATGATGGAGGCTTTGATGAGGAACCTGGAGTTAGAGTTAGAGTTGGAGTTAGAGTAAGGGTTAGAGGTAGATTCAATGATGATGTTGGAGATGGTGGTGATGATGAAGACGTCGATGGTGACGGTGATGGTGATGGTGAGGATGGAGAAGATGGCTTAGTGTTAGGTTTTGGGTGAGGGTTAGGGCTAGGGTTATAGAAATATATTGAACTAGGGTTAGAGGTAGATTCAATGATGATGATGGAGATGGTGGTGATGATGAAGATGTTGATGGTGATAGTGATGGTGATGGTGAGGATGGAGAAGATGGCTTAGTGCTAAGGTTTGGGTGAGGGTTAGGGCTAGGTTTATAGAAGGAAATTGAATTATGGTTAGAGGTAGAGTCAATGATGATGATGGAGATGGTGGTGATGATGAAGACGTTGATGGTGACGATGATGGTGATGGTGAGGATGGAGAAGATGGCTTAGTGCTAGGGTTTGGGTGAGGGTTAGGGCTAGGGTTATAGAATGAAATTGAATTAGGGTTAGAGTTAGAGTCAATGATGATGATGGAGATGGTGGTGATGATGAAGATGTTGATGGTGACGGTGATGGTGATGGTGAGGATGGAGAAGATGGCTTAGTGCTAGGGTTTGGGTGAGGGTTAGGGCTAGGGTTATAGAAGGAAATTGAATTAGGGTTAGAGTTAGAGTCAATGATGATGATGGAGATGGTGATGGCGATGGTGATGATGAAGGAGATGGTTTAGTGCTAGGGTTTGGGTGAGGGTTGATAATGCAATGTTTTCAAATATATTTGGTGTATGCTAATGGATGAGGATACAAGTGCAAATATGAAGAATTTTGCATATGTATACTATGACCTATTACTTCATGGTTATTATGAGTGATTGACCTACTAGATTAGGTAAGTTGTTATATGATGGGTTCACATATGGTTGAAGTTTGTGCACATAAGTTAAGTGGATGTATACAAGAGGTATCACAGGGTGGATGTGGTTGTTATGAGCCTAACTAAGTGGATGTTGATATAATTGAGATATTCTCTCAGCTAAGTATGTGTTAGGTGAGTATTTTTATGATTAATTTTTATAATATCTTTGTGTTTAGGTTGAGTGTTAAGTTATTAAAAGATTTTCTCTCAACTTCTCTTTTTGTTAAGGAAGTAGTTACATGTCCTTAATGTACATATACATGTAATAAATGTGCAATTGCATTGAATTTTGTCGAAAAACATCTCCCTATATTTTCTAATAAATCTGACAAGAGAACCGGAAGCAACAAAATATTGGGAAGTTTCATTTGTAAGATAAGAGGATTAACATATAATAAAATATATTTTTCATTGATAATTATGTTACATAGTGTGTTTCTATGTTCTATGGTTTTTCTATGATGTCATTGGTTCTATGTTTTTTGGAGGTTATTTGTTGCAAAATAGTAGTCATTGTCTATTGGTTTGATGCAATGCACCGTATAATGAGAAAATATTCTACAAGATGCTACTAATATTATGTTTTATGAAAGAATTATCATGGAAAAGTTGCAAATAAGTACTAATAATGATGTGCTTGAGTTGAATGTGATTCCCATTTATTATGTCATTGTTGGGATTTTGTAGCTGTGAAGAATAACTGTAATAGATGGGGGGGTTGAAGATATGAATCAACAATATTTTGTCCCAAGGAAATCTTGGTCTCATTTTTTTTTTTACTTATGCGACATCACGATGGATTGAGTAGTGCATAAAGCATGGAGACAATTGCTATGATTATTATGACCGTAGTGCATAAAGCATGGAGACTGAGCTACATAAGGAATAGAGGTCATAGAGGTTGTGTGAAGGAAATGTTGAATGTTGTTGCTAGATCTTGCATGTATTGTAAGGAGAATCATGCTTGAGTGAATCATGCATGGTGGAGATCACTGATTAAGCATTGACCCGAAGGCTTTTGCATGTTTATTTTGTACATGATGCATGGTTTTTGTGTATGTGGCTCTTGGTGAGATCATGATGAGAAAAAACCCTTTGACTTGGTGGACTATTCCACATTTACAAGTCAAGTAGAAAAATTCAAAAGAGGTGTAAATGAGAGGAACCAAATGAATCGCATTGATGCCAGTTACACTTGCAAAATCAGAGCAATCAAAGCTGTCAATATCATCGATACCACTCTATCCCTGAAGAAGATTTCCCTATAAAGTACCTGGATCATGACCAAAGGAAGTGACTACTCCCAATCTAGTGACAGCTACCCTCCTTTCATTAGTAGCACTTAGTTTTTTTCTTGCGCAGCCTTCATAGGTTGTAGAGCAATGGTCGTTGCTTTGCCTAGAGGTTAATTAGACTGTGTAAGATAACAAGTGTTCTCCCAACAGGATTTTTTGGCATTTGATTAGCGCCATATAGGATATATAAGACTGGAAATGACTCAATGTGACTTGGGCCCTTAATAGATTGGGTAACAAACCCTTCTAATAGTGATCCTATCCCACTTGGAGTCCAAATACCCCCTATTGAGGGTACGTGTGGTGGGTCACGGATTCTAGGGCTACATTAGGTTTCTAGGATTCTAGATTAGTTTCTGAGGGTTGGATTGGTGTTTCTAGGGTTAGTTTAGCTTTCTAGGATTTCTAGGGCTAGATTATGTTTCTAGGATTCTAGATTAGTTTTTGAGGGTTAGATTAGTGTTTCTAGGGTTAGTTTAGCTTTCTAGGATTTCTAGGGCTTGATTATGTTTCTAGGATTCTAGATTAGTTTCTAAGGGTTAGATTAGTGTTTCTAGGGTTAGTTTAGCTTTCTAGCATTTCTAGGGCTAGATTATGTTTGTAGGGTTATATTAGTGCCTCTAGGGTTAATCATACATGAATAAACAATCACATGGCTATAAATCATAACTTAATCATAAATCAGACATCAAATAAACGATATCAAATAAACCATCTAACATGAATAACATTAACTGTGCATGAATAAACAATCACATGGATATACTATGCACCTTAGTCAATTAGGCCTTCTGGATCCTCTTGGTTTTTTATTGTCTTGAACAACCTCTCATGCTCTGCATGAGGTAGTGAGTAGCGTACCTTGTTTGATGACTTCATTGACATTGTATGTAGTGGGATGTTTGTACGCGTGATCAAGTGCATAAAGTGATACACCCGCAACCCTGGTCTATAATCTGTGTATGTGTATCCATTGCTCTTTGGTCCCTTTCCATCCACTGTAAGATATTCCCCCTGAACAACCATCGAGCTAGTCGGAAAGGTAATGCCTTCACTATCCGTTAATGATGCGAGGAGGGTTTGCTTCCCCTGGATGCATCGTGCCAACCAATAATTCATCCCAATTGCACTATTTGTCGGGGCGACAACTACATAGATGTGTCCTGCAAAAATGCATTTTAAGGTCATATTCCAACAAGCAGTGGTTCGATAACTTGGATAATTAAACAAGGAGGGAACCGGGATATGCATGCAGAAATGTTTACCTAGTTGTACAAGATCAGATATATGATCATATTCATTCGAAATAGAGGATTGGCCTTCCTCTAACTGGATTGTTTCAGCAACTACACGTGGGTCCACTGCAAGTGATACATGATCCCATTCATCAACCCAATCCATTGATTCACACTCATCCCACTCACAACTGCTGCAAGACCCACAAAAGAAAGCAAGTTTTCACGTCCATATTTCAAATAAAGGATTGTTTGAGCTTTGAACCAAATGAAATCCATGAGCGCCTTGCACAGTACTACAACTATAAGAATGCAATCGATCTATATCAACTACATTCCAGAAATTTCTAACAACATGTCCTCTACCTGTTGGTATGTGTTGCTCCTTGGTTCGATCTGACATTTTTTCTTTGCACCATCGAACTGTGGATTCGGCATTCCGAATATGAGGGCCTCCCATGTACCTCATCTCCTCCCTTCGTATGACAATTTTGAGACATGCTCTAGCCCCGTCATGCTCTCCCTTTCCATGCCCGGTCTCAAAATAGTTCCATACATGCAGCACATCATAAGTCTTGTGCAACATACTCAACCACTGCAAAACACGTGCATTTTTGAACTAGCCTGCACAACCATCTGACCATATCCAATGCTCCATATGTATCCCTCTCTCCTACAGCTAATCATAGAAAATTTTGAAGCAATGCTACACATAATGCAGGTTGTGGCACCTGTCGTCACTGATGTAGAAGTTGGTCTCTTTCAATATAATCCTCATGTCGTTGCTGCTCTCTGGCGCGTGCATGTACGTGATATGGACCATTATGCTAACTTGGTCTGAATGGTAGTATTGACTTTGAATCTCATTCTATGGCTGTAGGGTATAGTTTTCTGCAAAGTCCACAACCGACAATATTGTGCCCTTGGGAAATGTGTCCCTGCACAGTCTGTACTGTTCATCCTGCCATCGTGCAACATGGATGTGCTGTACATAATGCTTGGTCTTTTGGTAGACTTCCTTCATGAAATCACAAATTTGTACTTGGTGCCACAAAACCAAGTGTTAGCACCAAATTTGTGCTAAGTGTTTTAGAGAGGTGAAGGAGTCCAGACCTATGGAGAAATGAACAAAGTCCAAATTCCTTGAGCCATATGACCATTAAAGATGCAAACAAGCTCTTCAAGCCTTCATTCCTAAGTCTAAGATAAAAAAATGCTGAATAAGGCTAAGGTCTACATGTCAAATCCATACACCCACCACATCAGTCTAAGCATTTAGTCCCGAGCCTACTATGCAAGCAAAGATATAGGCAATATAGCATAATGAGTGGGTGGTAATCGGTGGGCAAGTGATGAAATCAATTGACGACGAAGAGCAGCGTATAGAAAAATCTATGGTGCACAGTCCCCGCGCTGATCCAACAAGCACGAAGCATGCTATGTTTCAAATCATCGAGGTCGAGTTATGTATCGCACAACTATCAACGACACAGATTCACCAAGGGAAAATCAAAGGCCCGAGATGACCATACTGATTTTTCTCGCCGATGATTTAACCGCATCTCAAATCGGTGCGGTCGATGAAATTAAAACCATCAAATCGCTGAGTTTTGGGCGGGAAAAGATCAACGATGGATATGGCTTTACCATTGCCACACTTCGAAGGACGATAAGGCATCCAATGTTATATAATCCAGAGTGGTGCAGAGACTTAGATTCCACTTGTATCGGATATGTCGAAAAGCGAAGAAACCTGATCTCGTAGAGCCGACCAACCAACCAGAAGTCTAGGAGGATTGTCCAGGTGTCGGACCACCAGGTTGGTTTTGTCTTTTCTTGTTTTTTGTGAAATTGTTTGAATGGCGGAAGTAGGAGTTTCCCCTAGTGCAGAATCCCCATTCACTGGTCCTTAATGGGAGGAAAAAGATGGTGACATATACGACACCATACTAGCAAACATCTCCGTCGATATGGCCAAAGAAAGGTTGGAGGTTATAAGGGGCAGGTGGACAGACATCCACAAAGTTTATCAATCCTTATTTCATCTGTTCACCAATACCCAGACCCCCAATTGTCCCGAATTCATCAAGTGTTGTGCCAAAAATTATTCTGCCGAGCAGAAAGTAATCCTAAACACCTATGGCACTAAACCCTCTGCTCAATAAAATCCTCGACTATTAGAAAGGCCTTAGCCATCCCTGATGAATTTGGTCAGAAAGCCCTAGAATACCAAATGGAAGACCTGGTTCAGTACTTTCCTCTAGCCCCTAAGGAACTCAAACAGAGTTTTTAACATGATGCTCTAGTATCAAATGCTTTCTTCTCAAGTTCACCCTTCCCCAACGAGGTCAGTCTATTCAGAGAAGAGTCCAAATGGGTAATCTCCATGATAGCCCAGTTTTTAGGGTTGGATAACGACCAGGAGGTTCTAGAAACATTAGTTAGTTTAATGTTCGTCTTGAGTTCCTACCCTGTAGAGCAGACGAACCCTTCTTCTTTTGTCTAGACAGCATGCTCGAGGTTCGATGATGCCCTAGCTGAGAGTATCCATTCTCAGTTGATTGATTTCCCTAAGACAAGTTCATTCAGATTTTAGTCTTATTTGCTGAAGATGTTCCTAGTGGCCATTGAAGACAGCCTGCAGATACCTGGACTGAAAATTACCAAAGAAATGTATTCATAATACATGCCTTTCATGAATGACTTGATGGCGTGGGTGTATCATGCCTTTTTTCAGAAAGGTTTGCCTAGAGTGCTTCCGGAGATGAAGGACTTGCTACAACCCCCTATGGAAAAAGGGATTGGAGTCTGATCTCTGCTAAAACATGTAACCATAATTAGAGTCTATGGTTTTTTACATCCACCATATGTACTCCTTGCATTTCTAACACCTAGGGTGTTCCATCTGGAGTTTATAAGGTAGAAGCTGATAGCTGAACGGGAACATTTCATAGATATCAAGAAGTCATCTGACATAAATTTCCCTTGGACCATGGGTTCCTTTGTGATCAAGCACAAGACGACCCTCTCCGTAGTAGAAAGGGTTGCGAAAGACCTAGGACTCCCATCCCAAGCTGCATTGAACTATGATCCACATCACATAATCTCGGAAAGAAGGAGAGCAACTGGTAAAAAAGGATATGATCATGTTGAGATTCCCGGAATGCCTGAGAAAGCCAATTGGTTGGAATATGTGGATCAAGGATCGGTGGAGGTTGCTGATCTGAATGTCTCTTAGACTCCGAAATTCCTTCTTCAAGAAAAGGCCACTTCTTCGGGGGCTGTTAGCCCTATTGATGTAGATAGTGATCCCGAGAGAGCTGCTAAAAGGAAGAAGCTGGAGGGAGAAGGCCAGCAAGTAGTAAAGATACAAGAAGAGAAATCTAAGAAAAAGCAGGTCAAGTTTCTCATGCCTCATTATGAAGTAAAGGAGCATGTGTTTGGAAAACTGCCCAAAGAGCCTATAGGAGCAGTTATCACCAGGACCCAGCTATTGGAAGGTTATGATGAAAATGCTAACAACATAGCAGCAGAAGCCAAATTATATTCTAAAGTAAGGAAAATGGGAAAGAAATACATGGCCTTAGTTACTAGCTGAAATCTGGCCCAAAACACATTGAACCTGGCCATGGCTACAAAGAGCAAATCTACAGAGGTGAAACTAAATCTGGAAGACATCCCTATCCTTGATATCATAATTTACACAAAGAGATAGGGGAAGTCATCTACAATAGGTTGCTGAAGGTTTTGAAAGAGCAGTCTAAACTGCAGACCTTTAAGTCCAAGATCCAGAAGCAGTTGGGGTTCGAGAAAGCGAAAAACAAGTCCCTGAGGAGGTAGGAAAAGAAGCACCAAACGCAGCTGCTGGCAAATGAGACTGAGGAGGAAAGAAAGAAAAACATCCAGGAATTGCTAAATGGGAAGGACCAAGAGATCCTGACATTAAAAAAGCAACTGAAAATCCCCACCACTCAGTTGGCAAGTAGTTCTGAAATAGCGGAGCTGGAAGAGGAGAAAGAGAAATTGAAAGGAGAATTGTTAGACTGTAAGGCAAAGTTGGTAGAGCTTGACGAAAGGGAAAAGAAAATAAAGTTTGATATAGCTTTTATAGAGACTAGTGCAGACTCATGGAAGGCGCGGTTTGAGGAGCTAGAGAGGAGGATGAAGACAAGGGAAGGAGCAGTGGAACAAGAGGCCTCCACCTTTGTTGTAGCTAGGGACTTTTCCTTGGTAAGTCAGATATCTGAGGGCAGCCTGGAAGATGCTGGACTGGTCAGATTAGAGAAACAGGTTTCCAATTTGAGAGTTTTTATGGATGCTGCAGAAAAAACAAAGGGAGGCTTGGGAAACCAAGTACCAGGATGCACAGTCTAAACTTGATAACTTGAAGGAACAGGTAATAGGGAAGAGGGTGTTATAGGAGGCTAGAAGAATCATATGGGATGACATCATAAAAGAGGCTGATGATCTAAGGCCATACCTAAATTTTATATTGGATAACGGAGTGGTAGTAAAATTGGCTCAACAGGGTGTGACAGTGGCGAAAGAAAGTTTGAACAAAAAGCCTCTGGGACATGCCTAGAACGCAGTTGAATTTCTAGGTGGCCTCTCAAATGAGCAAACTGCAGCTATAGACATCCAGGATAGAGTGTCAATAATATTAATGGCTAAGAAGGTGATTAATAAACACCAGCAAATCCAGGTTGTTTAGTCAGGAATTGATATCATATCAACCCAGGCGTGACTCTTTAAAGAAGTCTTCGATCCTTTGTTCGTAAATGGGTTGCCTCCCTTTTGGGATGAAGATGGAACCATGCTCACGAAAGCCGAATATAGATCTAATTTGTGGGACTGCAGATTGAGTGAAGATGGTGTCCTCGGAAGTGATGCTCCTTTGACAGGTGGCACATTAGTTGATGCACTGAAGGGTCATTTTGATCTGGCAACAACTTTCAGAGAGGCTATAACTCTTCACAAGGGTTATTCATATACGGAGCACACAAAGCTGAGAATATTGCTAAAAGAGATCGCTTCTCAGGATTTACCTTCACCCAAACAATGGAAGCTGGTCGAGAAATATGGAAAAGTGATGTTAAAACTGGTAGCGTGAAATGGTGCGGGGGAAACAGAAAAGCATCTAGCGTATATGTATCCAGGAATTGAAGAGCTCATGAAAGCAAGCCGGCTAGCAGCAGCTACATTTTTTTATTTTTGTACTTTTGTTTAAAATAGTTGGACTATGAAGAGAAGAAATGGCAGTTAAAATCTGTCCCGTAGATATCTGTTTAAACAACAAACGATGTCTGTTTTGGCTGTTAGATAGGTGTCAATTGCTTGTAACTAATTTCTATTGAAAAGGAGCCAAGTCTAGAGCTCAAGGCCACCTATATATACAATTGTAATTAGAGACACAAGGGTTGAAAATTCATTTGAAGAAGTATTTGTATTTTGATGATCAGTTTGTAATACATTTTCTTGGAGCTGTTTAATAGAATTTGCAGAGCTTGATGCCTGCATATTTTGACAAGGATTCCTGTGTAATCGGTCTGGTAGTCTGTACCTTTATTTTTCCCATGTGCAGATGTGTTTCTATCTTTTGTTATTCCATTTTGTGATATTTCCTTCATGCTTGGATTAGGGTAATAGTTAAGTAGAATTCATAGAGATTATGCTCCGCTTAGCTTATTCCAAGTGTTTCACCAAATATATTCTGCTAAATTTGATGTAGGATTCATCCTTGTTAGATGCCTTACATTGATGGACTGTTTCTTCTCTATTCTGTTCCACAAATTAAAGCTCTTTGACTACTAGTTGCTTGCTACCTTGCCCTTGTGAATGTGTTCGCTAAATCTTTTGTGAATAATGTTTGCATAACCAGTTAAATGTGACTCCATTGCCCCGAATGAAATTCATGCATTTTCAACCAAATAGCTCTTAAATCATTTTTGTTCGATCAATAGAAATCTAATCTTCTGTGCATTGTCATAATTGAATATCTTTAATGTTGAATGCTGGTGTATGTTTTCGCTGATTGACACCTTTGAATATTTCCAGTATTCTATGAGTTTATAGAGAGAGCCCTCTCTGTTTACGTTTGATCAAAAGCATAAACCAAAGATTGGTTAGTGGTTACCCGAGATTACCCTCTTTTAGCCTTGGGGGTCAGTTTTAGTGTTAACAAATTGGTGTCGTTGCCGGGGAATGTGAGTTGTTTATAGAGCCCTGGAAAAACGACATACCTGTCCAAAATTTCAAAGAATAATAGAAATCTATGTGGGCAAACAGAGATCTCCACATTTTCAAGAAGGTTGAAGAATTTTTCCCTGGCGACTCCACTTATTGAGACCAGACAATTCAAAAAGACTCCACTGGAGAAAGATCAGTACGCTGAAATATACTACTGAAGAATTTCTAAAGTCATCCTAGCCCCAAGAAAGATTTATATTAGAGGTTTCATCATCCCTGGGAGAACGACAAAGGGGCAGATCTAAATGTTGATGGTGAACAGCAATCAGACAATGAGTAGGTTGTACCATTCACCTAGCGACTCCACTCAAGATTCAATTCAAGAAGACTCCACTGGAGAACAAGCTCAACCGCCTTAAAAATGGAAGAATCAAGGTTCAGGTATCAAAGCATCAGTCCCTTCAAAGAAATCTTGTTCTTCGATATCAATCTCCTTTTACCTCTATGTATATATATCAAGAAACTTTTGTTCCACCGAAGAAATCTAGGTCATGAGAGACTCTCTTTTGTATATCCTTCTCTAGATCTTATAGATGTATATCCTCCTTCAAACCCTAGAGCTGATCCCATTCTTTCTTCTTTAAACATACAAGATCCATAGCCAGCCTTGCAATCCCCATGAGAATGAGGTTGAAGAGGTTCCCCCTGTACATATTCCTTTTCCTCCCAGATCTCAACTAAGATATGGCCCTTTAAAGCTACCCCCTTTTCTTCATGAATACCCTCCCAAATACCACAGATACCTTCCCAGATTTGATGGAGAATCCGAAAACCTAACTACTGATAAACATCTTCAAGGCTTTGAACATTTTCTGGATCTTTTTGAAGTGGAGCATGATGATGTTTGTATGAGGGCTTTCGCCCAATCCTTCCAGGGAGATGTGAAGAAATGGTTTAGCTATTTGCTTCTTGAGTCTGTAGACACATGGCAGGGGTTTTCTGATGTTTTCTTGGAATTTTGGGGTAAGAGAAGATCATGGGACCTAGTGCTTTCAGAAGTTTACTCCATGAGAGTGCAGGAAGGGGAAATCATGTCCAGTTTTAACAGAAGGTTTGCAAGTTTTTATTATGATATGCCAAGGGAAATTCGACCCCTAGAGAATGCCGCCAAGTTACACTATCCATCTATCTTTCCTTATGATTTATATTTTCTTCTTTTAGAGAGGTCTTCAAATCTGCAACATATGTTTATTGATGCTTTGGAGGTTGCAGAAAACCTTAGAGTGTCTGGAAAATTATCAAGTAAAGATACTGATGAAAAGATTGAAGAGGAATCCAGATTCGAAGAGAGGCATGAACAAGGAGAACTTGCTTTGCATTCCAGTCTTTCCCAGGATATGCAGAGAGATGATCAGCCTGGTGATGTACCGGAAGAAGGTAATTCTGATTCGTTTAAGGAAAATTACAATCAGCCTACTAAAATTTTTGGTGGTAATGATATTAAAAAGAATTTCACTCCACCTAAGTATGATGATTATGAAGAAGACTGGTCAGGTATTGAGTCAGCTGAAAACTTTACAAGTTCCAGGACAGTTAGTGAAGAAAATCTAGTCACTGTCCATGACCAAACCTCTGAAAATAAACATGCTAAAAGTGATTGCTTACCCCTCTGTTATGCCTCATTGGAATTGATAAAACAAAGAATCAGTGCTTCTAATAAAAAACAAAAGTCTAAAATGGAAAGCTTCCAATTCTTTTTTGAGAGTGAGGATAAAGAGGAGAGGCAAGTGTGTAATCAATCCCAAGAAGTAGAAATTTGCCATAGGGAAGAGAAGTACCAAACAGAAAATCAAATCCCTCTTTCACATTCAAATTTTTTTTATCAAGAAGAGTTTGTTGCACTTAATTTTATTGAAAAATTTAATGATATTTCTGCTGTGTTTGATAGAGGAGAGCAAGTTCCAAATTCTGAGATTTTGGATAAAATTGGTGATGACCTTCATATCTATGCTCCCAAGAGGGATGAAAATTTTCTTCAGTTTTTCCAGTTGTCATATGATTTAGAAGAAGATCAGAATAGTTAGATGAGCTCTTCTCCATGTCATCCGACTTCAGATTCTTGTTGCCTAGAAGGAATTGTTTTCTTTAATACATTTGAAGGTCATGATACCATTTTGATTGAAACCCAAGAAGAGCTTCAGTCCTATTCGGCTGATGTACATATGTTTGATTGTCCAATACCTCCTGACAAAGAAAATGAATACGCTTTTCAAAATCTTTATGAAACTTAGTTTGGCAGATGGCAGGTAGGATTGCAGTTTGAGTGGCCTTGTTGTAATGTAGATAATGGGAACAATCAGCAAGAAACCGTTGAAGGGGATCTCATGATTGATCGTAAAGATGTAGGACTCTTCCATTTGATTGAAGATCTTTTTGCTAAATTGCTGAAATCATCAGATAAGACGGAGGCTATGTCAGTCAGGAATGCAGGGATTGAAAAATATTTTCAGTTGGGGTTATCATTTGCTAAGTTCGTTTTTCAGGTTGAAGAGGCTAAATCTGAATTTTAGTCTGGAAGTCATTTGCTTGACTGGCTTCATTGGGAATATATGATCACCTAAGTTGGTCCTTATGCTCAACAAGTAGGGTAGGAAATCGGTTGTATATAAATAAGCTTGAAGGTCAAGCATTTTCATTAATTTTAGTGATGTAAGATAGGTAGGAAGAATAAGTTTGCTCATCAAGTGTTTTTAGTATATACAGTGATATTTGTTCAGTTGCGGTTTTCAGATGAAAGACAAATTGCAGGTTACAGTGGACAAGGTTGGGAGCCTCCCAATGGATCAGGCACTTGGTCTATGGGGTTCTTTGCTACCTCACAAGGAGGATAGCATCCCTAGCTGGAGCCAGTTGTTAGCACTATATTTGTGCTAAGTGTTTTAGAGAGGTGAAGGAGTCCAGACCTATGGAGAAATGAACAAAGTCCAAATTCCTTGAGCCATATGACCATTAAAGATGCAAACAAGCTCTTCAAGCCTTCATTCCTAAGTCTAAGATAAAATAATGCTGAATAAGGCTAAGGTCTACATGTCAAATCCACACACCCACCACATCAGCCTAAGCATTTAGTCTCGAGTCTACTATGTGAGCGAAGATATAGGCAATATAAAATAATGAGCAGGTGGTAATCGGCAAGCAAGTGATGAAATCAATCGACGGGGGAGAGCGGCGTATAGAAAAATCTACGGTGCACAGTCCCCGCACTGAGCCAACAAGCGCGAAGCATGTTATGTTTCAAATCACCATAGTCGAGTTATGTATCGTGCAACTATCAACGACACAGATTCGCCAAGGGAAAATCAAAGGCCCGAGATCACCGCGCTAATTTTTCTCGCTGGTGATTTAACCACATTTCAAATCGATGCAGTTGGTGAAATTAAAACCATCAAACCGCCGAGTTTTGGGCGGGAAAATATCAACAATGGATATGGATTTACCATCACCACACTTGGAAGGACGATAAGGAATCCAACATTATAAAATCTAGAGTGGTGCAGAGACTTGGATTCCACCTGTATCAGATACGTCGAAAAGTGAAGAAACCTGATCCCGCAAAGCTGACCAACCAACCAGAAGTCCAGGAGGATTGTCCATGTGTCGGACCACCAGGTTGGTTTTGTCTTTTCCTGTTTTCCATGAAATTGTTTGAATGGCGGAAGTAGGAGATCCCCCTGGTGCTGAATCCCCATTCACCAGTCCCCGGTGGGAGGACAAAGATGGTGACATATACGACACCATACTAGAAAAAATCTCCATGGATATGGCCAAAGAAAGGTTGGAGGTTATAAGGGGCAAGCGGACATATGTCCACAAAGTTTATCAATCCTTCTTTCATCTGTTCACCACTACCCAGACCCCCAACTGTCCCGAATTCGTTGAGTGGTGTGCCACAAATTATTCTATCGAGTAGAAAGTAATCCTAAATGCCTCTGGCACTAAATCCCTCTACTCAATAAAATCCCCAACTGTTAGAAAGGCCTTAGCCATCCCTGATGAATTTGGTCAGAAATCCATAGAATACCGAATGGAAGACCTAGTTTAGTACTTTCGTCTAGCCCCGGAGGAACTCAAACAGAGTTTTTACCATGATGCTCTAGTACCGAATGCTTTCTTCCCAGGTTCACCCTTCCCCAACGAGGTTAGTCTATTCAGAGAAGAGTCCAAATGGGTAATATCCATGATATCCTAGTTTTTAGGGTTGGATAGCAACCAGGAGGTTCCAAAAACATTAGTTAGTTTAATGTTCATCTTGAGTTCCTGCCCTGTAGAGCAGACGGACCCTTCTTCTTTTGTCCAGATAGCATGCTTGAGGTTCGATGATTCCCTAGCTGAGAGTATCCATTCTCAGTTGATTGATTTCCCTAAGACAAGGTCATTCAGATTTCAGTCTTATTTGCTGAAGATGTTCCTAATGGTCGTTGAAGACAACCTGTAGATACTTAGACTGAAAATTATCAAAGAAATGTATTCAGATTACATGCCTTTCATGAATGACTTGATGGCATGGGTGTATCATGCATTTTTTCATAAAGGTTTTCCTAGAGTGCTTCTGGAGATGAAGGACTTGCTACAACCCCCTATGGAAAAAGGGATTTGAGACTGGTTTCTGCTAAAACATGGAACCATAATTAGAGTCTATGGTTTTTCACATCCACCATATGTACTTCCTGCATTTCTAACACCTAGGGTGTTCCATCTGGAGTTTATAAGGAAGAAGCTGACAACTGAACGGGAACATTTCATAGATATCAAGAAGTCATCTGACATAACTTTCCCTTGGACTGTGGGTTCCTTTGTGATCAAGCACAAGACGACCCTCTCAGTAGTAGAAAAGGTTACGCAATACCTAGGACTCCCATCCCAAGCTGCATTGAACTATGATCCACATCATATAATCTCGGAAAGAAGGAGAGCGGCTAGCAGAAAAGGATATGATCATGTTGAGATGCCTGGAATGCCTGAGAAATCTAATTGGTTAGAATATGTGGATCAAGGATCGGTGGAGGTTGATGATTGGGATGTCTCTCAGACTCCGAAATTCCTTCTTCAGGAAAAGGCCACTTCTTCGGGGGCTGTTATCCCTATGGATGTAGATAGTGATCTCGAGAGAGCTGCTAAAAGGAAGAAGCTAGAGGGAGAAGGTCAGCAAGTAGTAAAGATACAAGAAGAGAAAGCTAAGAAAAATCAGGTCAAGTTTCTCATGCCTCATTATGAAGTAAAGGAGAACGTGTTTGGAAAACCGCCCAAAGAGCCTACAAGAGTAGTTATCACCAGGACCCAACTGTTGGAAGGCTATGATGAAAATGCTGACAACATAGTAGCAGAAGCCAAATTATATTCTGAAGTAAGGAAAATGGGAAAGAAAGACATGGCCTTAGTTACTAGCCGAAATCTAGCCCAGAACACATTGAACATGGCCATGGCTACAAAGAGCAAAGCTACAAAGGTGAAATTAAATATGGAAGACATCCCTATCCCTGATATCATTAATTTACACAAAAGGACAAGGGAATTCATCTACAATAGGTTGGTGAAGGTTTTGATAGAGATGTCTAAAGTGCACACCTTTAATTCCAAGATCGAGAAGCAGTTGGGGCTTGAGAAAGCAGAAAACAAGTCCCTAAGGATGCAGGAAAAGAAGCACCAAATGCAACTGTTGGCAAATGAGACTGAGGAGGACAGAAGGAAAAACGTCCAGGAATTGCTAAATTGGAAGGACCAAGAGATATTGACATTAAAAAAGCAACTGAAAATCCCCGCCACTCAGTTGACAAGTAGTTCCGAAATAGCGGAGCTGGAAGAGGAGAAAGAGAAATTGAAAGGAGAATTGTTAAACTATAAGGAAAAGTTGGTGGAGGTTGAGGAAAGGGAAAAGAAAACGAAGTTTGAAATAGCTTTTATAGAGACTAGTGCAGACTCATGGAATGCCCGGTTTGAGGAGCTAGAGAGGAGGATGAAGACAAGGGAAGGAGCAGTGGGACAAGAGGCCTCCACCTCTGTTGTAGCTGGGGACTTTTCATTGGTAAGTTAGATAGTTGAGGCCAGCCTGGAAGATGATGGACTGGTTAGATTAGAGAAACAAGTTTCCAATTTGAGAGTTTTGGAGGATGCTGCAGAAAAACAAAGGGAGGCTTGGGAAACCAAGTACCAAGATGCATAGTATGAACTTGATAACTTGAAGGAATAGGTAATAGGGAAGAGGGTGCTACAGGAGGCCAGAAGAATCATATGGGATGACATCATAAAACAGGCTGATGATCTAAGGCCATAACTAAATTTTATATTGGATAAAGGAGTGGTAGTGAAATTGGCTCAACAGGGTGTGACAGTGGCGAAAGAAAGCTTGAACAAAAGGCCTCTAGAACATGCCCATAACGCAGTTGAATTTCTAGGTGGCCTATCAGATGAGAAAAATGCAGCTATAGACATCCAGGACATAGTGTCAATAATCATAATGGCTAAGAAGGTGATTAATAAACACCAACAAGTCCAAGTTGTTCAGTCAGGAATTGATATCATATCAACCCAGGCGCGACTCTTCAGAGAAGTCTTTGATGCTTTGTTCATAAATGGGCTGCCTCCCTTTCGGGATGAAGATGGAACCATGCTCACGAAATCTGAATACAGATCTAAGTTGTGGGATTGCAGAGTGAGTGAAGATGGTGTCTTTGGCATTGATGCTCCTTTGACAGGTGGTGCATTAGTTGATGCACTGAAGGGTGATTTTGAACTGGAAGCAACTTTCAGATAGGTTAGAACTCTTCACAAGGGTTATTCATATACTGAGCACACTGAGTTGAGAATATTTCTCAAAGAGCTCGCTTCTCAAGATTTACCTTCACCCAAACACTAGAAGCTGGTCGAGAAATATGGAAAAGCAAAGTTAAAACTGGTAGCGTGAAATGGTGCAGGGGAAACAAAAAAGCATCTAGCGTATATGTATCCAAGAATTGAAGAGCTCATGAAAGCAAGCTGGCTGGCAGCAGCTACATTTTTGTATTTTTGTACTTTTGTTTAAAATAGTTGGACTATGTAGAGAAGAAATGGCAGTTAAAATCTGTCCCATAGATATCTGTTTAAGGATAGCAACAACAAACGATGTTTGTTTTGGCTGTTAGATAGGTGTTAATTGGTTGTAACTAATTTCTGTTGAGAAGGAGCCGAGTCTAGAGCTCAAGGCCACTTATATAAACATTGGTAATCAGAGACACAAGGGTTGAAAATTCCTTTAAAGAAGTATTTGTATTTTGATGATCAATTTGTAATACATTTTCTTGGAGCTGTTTAATAGAATTTGCAGAGCTTGATGCCTGCGTTTTTTGACAAGGATTCCTATGTAATCGGTCTGGTAGTCTGTACCTTTCTTTTTCCCATGTGCAAATGTGTTTCTATCTTTTGTTATTCCATTTTTTGATATTTCCTTCATGCTTGGATCAGGGTAACAATTAAGTAGAATTCATAGAGATTATGCTCCGCTTAGCTTATTCCAAGTGTTTCACCAAATATATTCTACTAAAATTTGATGTAGGATTCATCCTTGTTAGATGCCTTACATTGATGGAGTGTTTCTTCTCTCTTCCGTTCCACAAGTTAAATCTCTTTGACTACTAGTTGCTTGCTACCTTGCCCTTGTGAACGCGTTCGCTAAATCTTTTGTGAATAATGTTTGCAGAACCAGTTAAATGTGACTCCATCACCCCAAATGAAATTCATGCGTTTTCAACCAAATAGATCTTAAATCGTTTTTGTTCCATCAATAGAAATCTTATCTTCTGTGCATTGTCGTAATTGAATATCTTTAATGTTGAATGCTGGTGTAGATTGACACCTTTGAATATTTCCAGTATTATATGATTTTATAGAGAGAGCCCTCTCTGTTTACGTTTGATCAGAAGCATACAACAAAGATTGGTTAGTGGTTACCCAAGATTACCCTCTTTCAGCATTGGGGGTCAATTTTGGTGTTAACACGAAGTGCATTAATACAACGTGACATTTTCAATCTGAATATATATGTACAAATTCAACATGTACAGTATGAAAGCATGCAAACTTAGATTACCTATGACTTCACCAATGCAATTTGTTTGCTTTCCTTCGAACTATCTACTTGATATGTCATGTACTGGAAGTTCTGCATTTGTACTGACATCCTCCCAAATTCATGCTCCGCGGTTGCGTGGATGCAGCGGCTCAATAATGAAAATCCACTGCAACTAGAACACGTCCCATATAAACATGATCTTTTATAATATTTTTGTCCTTTAGGCCTTCCACACATTATGCTATGTATAAATTCTCTGGATGCATTCGGTGGTTGTAATGAAGGGCAATCCTGCACAATGTTAGTATGCAAACCACAAAATATATGTCTATATGTATCATAATAGTACTCAAATTCTACATGGTATCTACAACATGTACTGCGATCAATGCAAATTCTAACATACCAGGGTTTTCATTTTTCGAAGGACCTTTGGCCCAAGTTCAATTGTGTGTGCTCATTCTTGAAACTCTCATAGAGTTCTATTTGTGTGGTGTCAAGGAAGTGCTTGACATGGGGTTCACCCCCCCTAACCCTTTTCTCAACTTTAAAACATCTCTTTGATTCGATGACGGTCTAGTGTTATCATGCCAAAACTTTTGCACTAGTTCTTTAACAGCATCAATGAGCTTCATGTCTAAACGAGGTAACCTACCAACAAAGGCCAAACAATCTTTTTGTCCTGGGGTCTCAAGTTTTTCTCTAATGGCAGAATACTTTTGAAGAGTCTTTCTATCTACTTTAAAGATTTTACATGTGTTTGATAGTAGGTGATGTTGCCTTGTGGATTTGTCTACAATCGATTCCGATAGTACAGAACAGGCCGCATTAAAATCTTTTGTGCGAGAAGTTTTTCCAATCAAATTAAATGCAGATTGTAGATTTCTAACAACATGATTGTTGGCCTCTGAACTTCTAACTACCTTTATGCACAAAATTCTCCTAACATGAGCTAGACAATGTGATTTTAACAAAGCAAGAAACAATTGACATTTTGCTGCATCGGTTTTGGATTCAAAAAAATATTTGATTATCTTGTTACAATGGAAATCAATAGTGCGTTTGGACATCTTACCTTCAAGTTCTAAAAACGAACTTTCATCCACATGAATACGTCTTGGAGTTCTTCGTCATCCGGTTGATAGTTGAGGCAAGGGAGTCGGCAAGGAAGTACGAGTCTCGTCAATGGTTTGTTGTGGCCCTTCGTTCAGTAATTGGTCCTGCAATGGAGTGTGTTCGCTAGGTGGGTGCTCTTCTTGGGGTGGTTGCCAGTTAAGAAATTGTTCAACATCCATCCCTTCATACTCGACATCAGGCAAGATTTGATTGACTTCAACCACTTCATCATTGCTTTTTGATGGATCTAAGGCACTAACATTTTGATTTTTACGGTTTTGCATGTACAACCTATCCTTTTCTCTTATCTCATGGGCCTTTTCAGGGGGCAACGGCCTCCTTCTAGACTTTCTTTGATTATTACGTCTGTTGCCCATATTCAATGCACTTTTGGAAAAATGAAAATATGGCCCCTGCAAGAATGAACAACAAACAATATTATTAAAACTCGATGTGCATGATTATTAAAGCTCGATGTAGCAATTGATTATGTACAACAACATCTAGTGATAATGTTTTCATATAATCTTAAAAGATATTGGGAATGTCCTACATATAAAGTTACAACATCACATCTAGGAACTTAGTAGGATGGTATTGGATGGTGGTATCAGATGTTAGTAGTCCAACAAATTCCCTACAAGGGAGAAGCTCATATTGACTTCATTTTCATGGTATGGATGAGGGAAAATAGCCCCAAAAGACTAAGACTTTTCAATTGTTTAGGTGTTTGTGTGTGTTGTTGTAGTGAAACCATGAGGAATTCAACAAATTTTTGTCTACTTGATGGAGGAATGTGATTATGAAATGTTACTGGTGGTGATGCAAGTAATTTTTTTTAATTATCTTCATGAAAGGTTGAAAGCATTGCTTGGTGCATGTTGTAGTTTTTTTTTGGTAGGATGTTCTTATTGTCTATGTTGAAGATTAAGAAGACTAAAATAGATCTATCATACAATTCATGAGGAAAAATAAAAATAGATGCCATTCAAACAAGTGAATGAAGACTAAATTACATTTAACAAGATCAAATTTTCACCATACCTCAAGGATTATGATTGCTCTTTGCTTCAAATGTCAAATTCTCTTTTGATGTGTCCACTATATGTAAGAAGACTTCATGTGTATCCAAGTAGCATGAGAATTCAATCTAAGGTGCCAAATAGAGTCCAACTATTGTGTATTCACTCAATTGATCCAAATAGAGCCCAATAGGTGTGTATTCAATACAAAGAGCCAAATAGAGCCCCAAATATTGTGTATTTTATCCAAATGGTGTATGAATTCAATCTACCATGAAAATGCTTGTTGGACTGTGCGTGAAACCAGCGAACAGAACGCAATGAATGAGGAAAAAAATGCAGGAGAAAGAACGCGGGTGATTTTTAAAATTTTATGTTCAACAGGAACATGCACGCGCCAGAGGCGCGTGCGTGCTAGAGGCGTGTGCGTGCATTTGCCGCATGCGCATCCTTGCTGAACATTGCAATGGTTGGTGGGTAACGTTCATTGTATTTATTTCCCAACAGATATAAATGTGTCGGGTTATTCCTAGAGCCCCTCCCCATAAAGAGCCCCTCCTCCATAAAGGCCTTTAGGACCTCTTCTAACCCATAATCCCTAAGTGCATTTAAGTGCTTCTAGGTGTTTGGGGGTTTAAGGGTATATTTACAAATTTGTGTATTTTGATTTCAAAACATTAATTTAATTTTCAGTTAGAAACATATGTATTACATCAAGAATAATTAAATACATAGCAGATATTAATGTTGTATAAAGACTGCTTGGAGGTGCGATTATTGTGAGATCGCAGTATGTCAGATTTGTTCATAATTACCATAAGATTGTATTCTCTTAGGGCGATGCAGATGTGACAAAATGCACTTTGATGGTTAGTTTTATTTGCTAGGAAATATTTGCCCAGTTAATTTATGGGGAAGGATAATAGTCTTGATAGTCCCACCCCTATGGAAGGCTGGAAAAGCATAGCACATAAGGTATAAGCTTGGCTTCATGTAATATGTAGAGCACTCATCTTACATTGCTGTATTAATCAAAATCTAAGGCACTTGTTATCCCTGGTCTTAGTGTAAGATGAAGATGATGAGATGTAAAGGATCTAATCAAGTAGTCATGGAGGGCCTCCTCATCGTGGAAGATTTTATGAATAGTGTTCATCTGCTATAAGTGGAATCACAATTGCGATAAAATAAAGTTTTTCGTCATGATGATCTGATGATGATGATGATGAAGATCATGATGAAGATGATGATGATGACTAATGGAGATGATGATGATGATGATGTTGACGATAATGTTGATGATGAAGATGATGACGAATATGCAGCACATCATCATCCTCCTCATCATCATCTTCATCATCATCAACAACATGATCATCATCATCACCATCATCATTGTCGTCATTTTCATCATCAACATCATTGTGAGGACAAGGATGATGATAATGATGATGATATGATGATGATGATGATGGTGGTGGATGATGATGAATATGAGTACGATGATGATGATGATGATCATGATGGTGATGATGACGATGGTGATGAAGATCATGATAATGAAGAAGATGGTGATGATGATGATGATGACGATGAAGATGGTGATAATGATGATGATGATGATGATGACTAATGGAGATGATGATTATGATGATTGATGATGATCATGATGTTGATGATGAAGATGATGACAAATATGTAGCACATCATCATCATCCACAACATGATCCATAGCATGATCATCATCATCATCTTCATCATCGTCGTCATCATCATCATTGTGAGGAAGAGCATGCAGATGATGATGATGATGACGACGATGATGATGAAGATGATGACTAATGGATATCATGATGATGATGATGATGTTGATGCTGAATATGCAGCACATCATCATCATCATCTTCATCATCAACAACAACATGATCATCATCATCACCATCATCATGTCATCATCTTCATCATCATCATCATTGTGAGGATGAGGATGGTGATGATGATGATGATATGATGATGATGATGGTGGTGGTGGATGATGATGAATATGAGTCATCATCAAAATCATCATATTCATCATCATCATCTTCATTAGTCATCATCATCGCCATATTCATCATCCTCACCATCACCATCATCATCATATGATCATGGTCACGATGATCATTGTCTTCGTCATCATAATCGGCATCTTCATCATCCTCATCATACTCGTCATAGCCATCTTGATCATTGTCATCATCATCATCATCATCGTCATGAAGATGATGATGAGGATGAGGATGATGTGCAGCATATTCCTCATCATATTCATCATCAACATCATCATCATCTCCAGTAGTCATCATCATCATCATCACCATCTTCATCGTCATCATCATCATCACCATCTTCATCGTCATCATCATCATCATCATCATCATCATCATCTTCGTCATGATGATGATGATGATGATGATGATGAAGATCATGATGATGATGAAGATCATGATGATGATGAAGATGATGATGATGATGATGTTGATGATGACGATGATGACTAATGGAGATGATGATGATGATCATGATCATGATTATGATGTTGATGATGAAGATGATGGCGAATATGAAACACATTGCCATCATCATCATCTTCATTAGTCATCATCATTGCCATCTTCATCATCCTCCCCATCACCATCATCATCATATGAGCATGGTCACGATGATCAGTGTCTTCGTCATCATAATCGGAATCTTCATCATCCTCATCATACTCGTCATAGCCATCTCCATCATCATCATCATCAGGAAGATGATGATGAAGATGAGGATGAGGATGAGGATGATGTGTAGCATATTCATCGTCAACATCATCATCATCTCCAGTAGTCATCATCATCATCATCATCACCATCTTCATCGTCATCATCATCATCACCATCTTCATCGTCATCATCATCATCATCATCATCATCATCTCCGTCATGATGATGATGATGATGATGATGAAGATCGTGATGATGATGAAGATGACGATGATGATGATGTTGATGATGATGATGATGACGATGATGACTAATGGAGATGATTATGATGTTGATGTTGATGATGAAGATGATGGCGAATATGCAACACATCATCATCATCCACAACATGATCCACAGCATGATCATCATCATCGTCGTCATCATCATCGTCATCATCATAATTAAGAGGACGAGCATGAGTATGATGATGATGATGATGATGATGACGATGATAATGAAGATGATGAAGATGTTGTTGGAGATGATGATGAATATGCAACACATCATCATCGTCTTCGTCGTGATGATATGATGATGATAATGATGATGATGATGATGATGACGGTGGATGATGATTAATATGAGTACGATGATGATGATGAAGATGACGAGGAATATGCAACACATCATCAACATCTTCATCATCATCATCAACATGATCATCATCATCAACTTCCTCATCATCATCATCATCATCATCTTTGTGAGGATGCGGATGATGATGAGGATGATGAAGATGATGATCATATGATGATGATGATGATGATGATAGTCATCATAAAATTCATCTTCATCATCCTCATCATACTCGTCATCACCATCATCCTTATCATGATGATGATGATGATGATGATGATGATGATGATGACGACGATGATGATGAAGATGGTGATGATGATGATGACTGATGGAGATGATGATGATGATGATGATGATGATGATGATGTTGATGATGAAGAAGATGATGAATATGCAGTACATAATTCTCATCATCATCATCATCTTCATCATCATCAACAACATGATCATCATCATCACCATCATCATCATCATCATCTTCATCATCATCATCATTGTGAGGACAAGGATGACGATGATGATGGTGGTGGTGGATGATGATGAGTATGAGTATGATGATGAAGATGATGATGATGATGATGATGAATATGATCATCATCATCAAAATCGTCATATTCATCATCATCATCATCATCATCTTCATCATCCTCATCCTCATCCTCATCATCATCATATGATCATGGTCATGATGATCATTGTCTTCGTCATTATAATCATCATCTTCATCATCCTCATCATACTCATCATCACCATCTTCTTCATCATCATCATCATCATCTTTGTATCGTCATCATTTGATGATGATGATGATGACGACGATGAAGATGTTGTTGATGATGATGATGAGGAAGAGGGTGATGATGAAGATGATGATGATGATGATGGTGGATGGTGATGAATATGAGTACAATGATGAACATGATGATGATGTTGATGATCATTGTACTCATCATCAACATCGTCATCATCATCTTCATCATCATCGCCATCAATGTTGATGATGAGGATGATGATGATGATGACGTTGACGATGAAGATGATGACCTAGATGTTGATGAAGATGAGGAAGAAGGACGATGATGATGATGGTGTTGATGATGACAATGATGATGATGGCGAAGATGATGATGATGATGATGATGATGATGAAGAAGATGATGATGATGGAGATGATGTTGATGTTGACGAGGATGGTGATGAAGATGATGATGATGACAAAGATGACGATGGTGGAGATGTTGATGAGGAAGGGGGAGATGACAATGATGATGAAGAATTTGATGATGATGGTGGAGGTGATGATGATTATGATGATCATCATCATCATCATATTAATCATGATCATGATCATCTTCATCACCATCATGATCATCATCCTCATCACCATCATCCTCATCACCATCATCATCATCATCATCATCATCACCATCATCCTCATCGTCATCTTCATCACCATTACCATCATCATCATCACCATCACCATCATCTCATCATCATCACCATCATCCTCATCATCATCTTCATCACCATTGTCATCATCATCATCATCACCATCACCATCATCTCATCATCATTAGCATCATCATCAACATCTTCAACATCATTGTCATCTACCCCTTCCTCATCAACATCTCCATCATCGTCATCTTCTTCATCATCACATCTTTATCAACTTCACGTATCCCCTTGACAAAGGAAATTAAATAAACCATACAAAGGCATACAATAGTGCGTATGTGCAAGGATGCATGCGCGTTGTTCTCAATGCGTGCACGTGTTTGCACGTGTGCATAGTTGCATGCGCGTGTGTTTGAATTCAAATTGTTTTTGGCACCCTTCCAGGCTTGGAATTAGCTTTGGATTGCACCTTTAGGCTCGGTCTAATTTATCCCTGATTTATAGCAGAAAACATCAAACGCTGCAACTTCCTTTTTTTCACAGCTAGTTCTGCATAAGCTCCACGAGTGCACTGCAGATGAAATTGCACACACTTGTCGAGCTCTGTGTGCAGATTCCAAATATATAATTTTTTAATAGATCTGTTGTTGTTCTCTATTTTTAATTCATTTTAAACTGCACTCATGTCAAATTCATAAAAAACATACGTCGTTTATTTGGCCTATAACTTTTGATTGGATTACCTATTTCGAAAATGGAAAAGAACCCACGTAAGAGCACGAAAATACCTACAACCTAAAAAAAAAAATGCATTTTGATTATTTTTAGACCATGATATGGTGGATTAAAACTTGGCAATGTTGTTTTAGGGCTTCACTAACTTCGGTAATTTAAAAAAAATATAAAATTCACTTTTAAAATTTTGGAAAAATAGCCCTGCACAAGATTTTTCTGTTGCCTACGCCTCTACATATTTTTTTTCTCGTTAATTGAAAATTTACATAGCAAATAGGAGGGTCAAAAAAAACATGTGCATTATGTTTTAGAAAACAAATAACATACCAATCTTCGAATAATGACATTTTGGGGTGGTTATACCACTTTTCCATAAATAAAAATTATACATTCCGGAAGGTCATCCATTTTTCTACGTTTCATCTTTTTAAACCTAATCGGAAAAAGTTTTGTAGGTACCTCTAATAATTGATTTTAATGATAATATTTCTATTTTTCCAGAATGTCATTGCAACTAAAGTTTCATAATTGGGTATCATTACCTTGCACCAGCCCGAATAATTCGGTAAGCTCAAAATTCAAAATGAGCAACTTTTTGAGAGGTTGCAAGATACTTGTTCTTCCTCCTATGTTTCAAATTGTCATATGGTAGATTGATTGGAGGATTCTCATGACATGATGGATCATGAGAAACATGGCGATTTGAATGAGTTTAATGTGTTTGATGATGATCTTGATGAGATCCAAGTAGTTGTTGTGGTGGAAAAAGGAACTTGAGTTTCGTCTTGATGATGGATTTGCACTTTTTGAATAAGTGCATGATTCCACTTCCTTGGAACCAACCTATGAGGGAAGTTTCACACTTTTGAGGGAGGTGCATGATACTACCCCTATGGAGCCTTCACATGAGGAAAAATTTTCATTTTCTGATCATTTGGGTGCCTTTGGTTCATTCTCATACATCCTACAATTCCACATTTTGCAGCATTCATCCTAAGGAAGTATGGGTGAAAGGTTTCTTTTTTATGGTGCCATATGAGGAGTATGAAACTCCTATCTATCCTTTTGATGATGACATCACTAGAGCACCTTCTTATTTACATTTGCACCAACATCCATTTCTCTCATTTGATAACTCTCACATTCACAGATGCACCTATGATGTTCACTTGAGTCACTTGAAGAATCATGATTTTCTTTGCTCCTTGCTTAGATCATTTGATGTTGGAGGAACTTAATCCAATACTTAGGTGAAGATATATATGATTGGAGAACATTATTATTGGAAGAAACATCCTTTGTTATTTCTTGATGATACACATATTCATGGGTGCATATATGATACTCATTCTTATTCTTGCTCACTATGTAATTTACTTGATGGGAGAGTTTCTTCATCCAACGTTTGGGTGAAAGCACACATGGAAACACTCTATGACACCTCCCACACTTTATTGGAGAAGCATTATTGGACATGGGACCCTCACCTATGTCATTGGAGAATATTTTAATGGTCACTTGATGCTTGTGTGCACTTGTAAAATGGTGGTATACTTGATTGGATGTACAAGCACTTTAATGATTCTTTGATGAGGCACCTCCTTGCTGTACATTTGTATGAATCATGTTTCTATGTACTTTGATGATCTATCTTTTGTACTTATGAGAGTGGGATCCTAGCATTCCACACTTGGTTGAAATAATTTGGAGGATATTGTACACCTCCTACTTTGATGTATTGTTTTGGGAGACCTTGTGCATGATAGAAATGCACAAGCATTGGGACATGGGCATCGCACATTCTGATTTATATGTTTTCACACTTAGTATTGATGGGGTGCACAAGTGTTTGTACCCTGGAATCCCATACTTTATAGATTGGTCCTTGATGACATTGTGCACTAGGAGAGTGCACAAGTAGTGAGACCAAGGAATTTTTTATCATTGGAAACTAATTGGGAGCACATTTTGGTTGGTTGGATTGAGAAAGAAAGCCTCTTTTGTCTTCCCCATGGGTTCATATTTGTAGTAGATGGTGATGTTTTCCTCCTTGGGAAACAAATTTTTGGATGGAATTATAGTTTTCTTGCAGGGTGTTATCATGACTTCCATGTGACTCTTATGCATTGCATAGGAGAATATATATTGCACCTTGTATTCTTAAGGATCAATTAGGATCCAGGAATTATCTTTGGATTCAACCATTTCTGTTTTGGATTTCATGAAGCAACATACAGAATTTGGTGGAAAAGTACACAAATGTTTCATCATACAAATATTCACTTGCATGAGGTGAGAAGCCATTGGTTCGGTTCAAAATTTTGTGGCGTTGGTCCATATTGCTTGAGAAAAAACAATATTGGGGGGGGGGGATTTCTCACGTCCCCAAATTTTGCATTGATCACAATGTCCTAATCCACTTGCCCATGTTCATGATAGTTTTTCAAATTGGTGCTAAGGGTCAAATAATGACCAAGCATGATGTCCAAGTTAGTAATAATGCAAAATTAGAGCCAAATGGAAAATATGGGTCACATGAAGAGTAAATTACCAATTCAAAGTTTGTAATGTCCCCATCCAAATAAATTATCATGGAGGAAAAATTCCACTAACTTACTAGTTCCATAGGTTGGGGTGGAAGCATTAAAATTTGGAATAAGAGAGCTACAAGACCCAAAATGACCTTAAACTTACAAATTCACATTAAATGGAATAAAAAGGAAAATAAGGTGGTATTGGATCATGAGGGTGCATAAGAGGTTATGGGACCCACATGTGGCAAGATTCCCCACTATACTTGGCATCATTCTCACACAAATTCAAGTTCACAATGGAGGGTAAAGTACTTAGGGTAGATGAAGAGGAAATAATCATGGAAAGAATGAGAGAGACTAGAATTGGAGTGGAAAAGTAACTCTCAAAGAAGAGAAAGAGGCATCATAGAAAAATTGTGACACTTGTAACAAGATTCCATGGCATCTATGACAACAATAATGAAGAAATCTATGACAAATTTAGACCTGACTGTAGACCTATGACAAATATGACATATTAGGGATAAAAATAGCCATCAAGAGGGTGCATAGAGGATTTTATGGTCAACCAATATTCCCAATTCGAATTGGTAAAAGAGGAGTGCAAGAATGAGGTGGACAAGTGTCTCATGAAGGAATCAACCACTTACTTGAGTTGTGAGAGTGTCTTGGATGGAAATTAGAGCTCATTAGTACACAATGCACATGAAGTTAATAAAAGAGTCCGATGAAAAAAGGAGAGCATATTTTTGATCATTTTTTTTTTGCACTCTTGGAGAGCTTAGCTTTTCCATGCCCAGTAGGTGTTTACCTTCCCTGCTATTGAACTGATTTCAAAGGTGAAAGAACCGTGTCCAAGTTGGTTGGAGGAGAGGCCATTCATACCTCCTATAATATCTTAAATAATTTTTTTTTTCATGTTCAATTCCCTCTACAGTTCAAGTTCATCTCTTAGTTTTATTTTACTATCTCTTCTCTCATTATCTTCTCGATGTCAATCTTCTAGTGTTGAAGGCACAGTCATGGATGCATAGAATTTGATGAGGGTTTATTTGTGAGTCCAAGGATGTAATATATGATTTATGGAATTGTATTCAGCTATAGATATGATCCATATATCGAAACCCCATGTGTATTATGCATAAATTCTAAGCAAACCTCTCATTCAAGCTAGTTTTCCTCTATATTTCCTTGTGAACTTTTGGAGTAATTACTTATCAGTTTTGCATCAGATATTCACTGTGATTTTGAAGCTGCTTGACTAGTCTTCGATGTACTATGTATGAAAAATTTACTTTATTCAGGTACCTTGGGCATTTGATAAAATTTTATCTAACAAATTCCATGTCTTTTGTCTACATTTTCCAAGCAATGTTTATGTGTTACAACTTTATGTTTATGGGTGCAATAACTATTTTTTTATCATGATAAATGCCACATTTTTGTTTTCAATGAATTAATTTATCCAATACAAGCCTATTTTAATAAATTAGGGAGCTTCGTACGACATTTGGAAATCCAAAAAGTCAGTGACTAGTGGGGGGTTTCAACATCGAAATTGCTAGTATTGTTCCCTTTCATTCCCTCATGATTAATGCAAGTCATAAATGTCTTTATCTAGTGTATGAGTGTCTAGAATATGAATAAGTATGTCCTAAGACTCCTCAAGCCCTTCCAGAAAAAATTCAAAAGCATTTTGGACAGCTTGGGTTTCACTAGTCCAAGGTTCGAAATTGGCGAAAAATTGAACAAATTTGAATATGTCAATATTTTGAACATATTTAAATGGGTTCATTATCATAATATTACAAAGTTATGAAAAATAAGTCGATCATATGAGTTCATACTATCAATAGTAGTAGGAAAGTTGTAGGTATGAGTTGGTCGAGGTTGTGTGAATACTAATTAGATTACTATTATATAGTGAGTGCAAAATGATATATTCATGTTAATTTTGTGTATATCATCACAATGAATTTTATTGTTTTTATAAAATTCATTATTATAATTTTATAATAGGTAACAATATTACTTAATTAATTATGATAGATTTATATTTATGTTAAATTATTGATTTTAAAATATTGTATTATAAATTATTAATAAAATATTGTTAATTTATTGACAATGATTGTAAATGTTTATTGAAACTATTTTTTGTCTATTTCAAAAATCTGAAATAGAAGCATTTCTAACTCACCATAGTTTTGACAAGTTAGAAGGTTAGAAAGGTCTATATTGTAGAAAAGGTTTTAAAATCAAGACCTAATTTGGGTGTACACAAAGTGATGGAGAGGGAAACTCAAAATTCTACACACAAAGATGCACAACACAACTATCCACACACATAGTAAAATTTAAAAAAGAAAATGCAGATAGACATCAACCAAATAATTAAAAAACCACATTATACATAGAAACAATCACAATTCTGAAATATTTATTTATTGAAGATGGACTACTCTTGAACTACATTCAATAGAGCCAATATCTAGAACTACGGCCTTCACCTAACCTCTATAGCTTCAACATGAGAATGCACAACCTATTCTCATATGTGTTATGTTTCATCACACTAGGTGTATATATATAGAAATGTTGGAGGAATATCAAATAGTTCAACTGCCAACCATTCATTTCATATTTGGGGAAAGGAATCGTTTCACATTCACGTCTTTATTATTTTACGGTGTTAAAAATAATTTAGATATTAAATTCTGTGGCTATTTCATTTCATAAATAACAATAATTAAAATATGTCTCCTCATCAAACACTTTGACTGTATGCAACTTTTTCCTCTTCATGTAGTTTTTGGGTATGTTCTTTTGGTTGATATAAAAGAAATGTTTGTAGAAGCCTTGTAGATATGTAGCAATATCATTGTAGAAACCCATAAATATAAAATATATTCAGGAATCCACAATTAACTAATGAAAGAAATTAAATGTGCAGTATATCCTTCTACACTAGGAATGCTCCTACATCATAATCCCCTAGCATTATGAGGAAAATCCCCTAATGGTTATGGGTTCCATTACAGAGCGATGCCCCATAAAGTAACTTGCAAAATCATGCCAAGAAATCAATCAAAAACAAATTTATGGCTAACTAATAGTTCAAGCGCCTACCTATAATCCCATGGCTGTAGAAGATCGTTTCTTCCAATATTTGATCCAAATGTGTTATTGAGAAACTCCAATCACAAAATAAACTAGAACAAAAAGAGAATAAATGTGAATATAAAAGAATTAGCTAGAAATATAATGCATTAAATTATCAATATAGAGCAAACAAGAATTTAACACATTCATGTGAGAGGAAATAGAGTTCTTTATGTATAAAAACACCAAGAAACATGAATGATATCACCTTCTCTTGGTTGGGGCATTGTTTTGAAACCGACATCTAAGTTCCTTCGCCTGGGCCACATGCATGCACAAATTCACCATGCTACACACAAAACAAGCCCAAGAAAAAAATAAAGTAGTTTTCTAACCAGATAGGAAATGGAGACCACTGGAAATGGCGATTTCCAGATACGAAGGAAGGATTGCAAACTCAAGATCATGATTTTGGATTCAACGGACACAATTTTAGCATTAGGATTCTAAAGGTATTCTCTCCTCCATCTCATATTCTTCCTATCCTATTTTACAATTTTGGGGAGGTAGTTGGGATAGTGCAAGATAATTAGGATCTCTTTTGATGCATTAGATGCAATAGAAAACTGAAAAAATAGGCATCCCTCAACTTACATGGATATTTTGAGATACATACACAATGGATATTGGTTTGAGTAAAAAATATGAAATGTAGGAAATTGAATCACGTTTCCGAATATATAAATTTTATCTATTGAAAATGTTCTTAACTATCTCAAGTTTGATATTTTTAATCGATACTTTTTTGGGGGGAAAATAAGGTATATGTCTTTATGGTTGCAAGTTTTGAGTTCCTAAATGATGGAATCAACCTACAAAAATGGTAGACATATAGAGAGCAAATAGTACTAGTGCGACACTAATTTTCCAAAATAAATTTATTTATTTATATATATCTTAATTATTTAAGTGATCCAACCTCAAAAACAATATGTCAAGTGTGGGTGCAACTTTTGAAGGTGTCGATGCAATGTTGATGAAATGTTTTTTTTATAGGATGTAGAGGTTGATCTCTAGTAGTGCAACATACAATTTTTTTTAAATGATTGAGAAAGGAAAATGTTATGGAAGAAACACTAACAATGTGTTTTTTGAGTTAAAGAGTAATGACACAAGAAAAATAGAGAAAAATATTATTTTTAAAAACAAATTACATATTTGGAATCTATAGAAAAAAAGCTATTTGGGTCTAAAATTTCATAAAAAATGATTGCATATAGCATACTCTAACGAGTGGTAAAACACGTGCATATTGAGAAATGAATAAAATGGCCAATTAGTTATGGTTTATCATATTCCATAGCATAGGTTTGGTTAACTTGAAGATAACTATGAAACAGACACATGTGAAGAGGGATGTCACCCGAACATTTTGTTTAACTATAAATTTCCCTTTTCCTCCTATCTAGGCACCATGAAAATCAAAACGCGTGCACGTTTTGTAGATATAAAATGCATGCATGATGTTATAGACATCAAATTTACCTTAGGGATAAGGGGGAGAAGTGGGGTTGGGGGAGAGAAAGAGATAGAGATCGAGGTTGGGTGCGTAGGGGTTTAGGGAGGATTAGGGTACTTAGATGAAAGAAGAGGGTGTACAGGGTGGGGTAGAGAGAGAGATGGGCGGGTGGTAAGTGGTAGGGGAGGGGGATTAGGATAGATACATAGAGAGTGGAAGGGTAAGGGAAAGTAGGAGAGATAGAGAGAGAGGGGTAGGGGGGCGGGGAATAGGACAGAGGGAGAGAGAGGGGTGGAGGGGATGGTTATGAGCAGGAGGATTATGAGAGAGAGAGGGGGGGGGTGGAGGGGTTTCTTATGGGTAGGGAGGTTAGGAGGGCGGTTTGGGAGAGAGAGACGAGGGGGTTAGGGGTGGTGAGAGTGTGTGTGTGAGAGAGAGGCGGGGGTATTAGGGCGTTAGGGGAAAGAGAGAGGGGTGGGTAAGGTGTAGGTGGAGGAGTAAGGGAGAGAAAGAGTGAGAGAGGGGATTAGAAAGGGTTAGTATGTAGAGGGGGGAGAGAGATAAAGATGAGCAGGAGTGCTTGGGGTAGACAAAGAGATAGAGATTGGGGTGGGGGTGGGGTAGGGGTTTAGGGAGGATTAGGGAAGTTAGATATAAGTGGGTGTATAGGTTGGGGGAAAAGAGGGAGAAAGAGGGAGAGTGGGGGGAGGTGGTAAGTTGTAGGGGAAGGTGGATTAGGATATACAAAGAGAGAGGGAGGGGCTTATGGGTAGGAGGAGTAGGGGTGAAATATATATATATATATATAGAGAGAGAGAGAGAGCGTGTTTATGGCTAGGGGGAGTAGAAAAGGTGTTAGGGAGAGAGAGGATATGTTAAGGTGAGAGAGAGAGGCTTAGGGGTACTGAGTGTGTGTGTGAGAGAGGGTAGTGGTGTTAGGGGAAGAGAGAGAGAGGTAGGGGTTAGGTGTAGGTGGAGGAGTAGTGGAGAGAGAGAGGGGGGTAGTTATGGTTAGAGAGAGAGTGAGGTAGGGGTTAGATGTAGGTGGAGGAGTAGTGTGGAGAGAGCGAAAGAGGGGGTTAGTTATGGTTAGAGAGGAGAGGGCTGTTAGAGATAAGGGGAGGATTAGGGGGGAGAGAGAGTGAGAGAGGGGGTTAGTAAAGGTTACAGAGAGAGAGAGAGAGATGGGGGGATGGTAAGTGGTATGGGGAGGGGAATTAGGAGAAACAATTAAGAGAGAGAGAAGGGGGGTTGGGGGGTAGAACAGATAGGGGGGATTAGGGGGTTTTTATGGGTAGGGAGAGTATGAGTGGGGTTAGCGAAAGAGAGGGGGGGGTTAAGCATAGTGAGATGGTGTGAGAGAGAATGTAGGGGGTGTTACGGGGTGGGGGAGAGAGAGAGTGGTGGGGTTTAGGTGTAGGAGGAGGAGAAGGGTAGAGAGAGAGAGAGAACGGGTTAGTAAGGGTTAAGTGGAAGAGGGGAGAGAGAGAGAGGAAGAGGAGGTGATAGAATTAGGGGAAGAGTAGGGGGTGAGATAGTGAGAGAGGGGATTAGTAAGGGCTAGAGAGAGAGAGAATGTGGGGTGTTAAGCGGTTGGGAGAGAGAGAGGGCGGTGGGAGTTAGGGGTATGTGGAGGAGTAGAGGTATGTGTGTGTGTGTGTGTGTGTGTGTGTGTGTGTGTGAGAGAGAGAGAGAGAGAGAGAGATGGGGGGCAATGGGGTGAGGGTGTGGGTGATTAGGGGTAGGGGGAGGAGGGGGATTTGGGTTGAGAAATAGATATATATCAGGGTGGGGGGAGGTATTTGAGGAGGATTAGAGAAGTTAGAGAGAAGGGTTATATAGGGTGCAATAAGAGAGAGAGAGAGAGAGAGAGAGGGCAGGGGGGTTAGTAAGTGGTATGGGGAGGGTGATTAGGAGAGAGGGAGGGCGGGTAGGGGGAGTAGAGAGAGAAATGAGGAGGGGGAGGTTATGGGTATGGAGAGTAGGAGGGGGGTTATGAAGAGAGATAATGGGATTATTTGTAGTGAGAGTGTGATAGGGAGAGGGGGGGTGTTATGGGGTTGGGAGAGAGAGAGAGAGAGAGAGAGAGAAAGAGAGGGTCGATGGTTTAGTGTGGGTGGGAGAGTAGGGAAGAGAGAGAGCGAGAGAGGGAGTTATTAAGAGTTAGGGGGAAGAGGTGTGTGTGTGTGTGTGAGAGAGAGAGAGAGAGAGAGAGGAGAGTGGTTAAAGATAGGGGGAGGAGTAGGGGGTGAGAGACTGAAAGAGTGAGAGAGGGGCTTATTAAGGTTTAGGTAGAGAGAGAGAGAAGGGTTGCTAATGGTATGGGGATGAGTAGGTGTGTGTGTGAGAGAGACAGAGAGGGGGGGGCGCGGTGAGGGGGAGGAGGGGGGTTGGGGGAGAGAAACATATACAGATCAAGGTGGGGGATTTAGGGGTTTAGGGATCATGAGAGAAGTTAGATATAAGGGGGAATATAAGGGTGTGGTGGAAGACAGAAAGAGAGGGAGAGAGATATGGGGGGTTGGTAAGTGGTAGGGGGAGGGGTATCAAGGGGGGGAGAGAGGTTGGGCTAGGGCTAGGGGGAGTAGGGGAAAGAGAGAGAGAGAGAGAGAGAGAGAGAGAGAGAGAGAGAGAGAGAGAGAGAGTAGTGGAGGGAGTGTTTATGGGTAGAGAGAGTGTGAGGCGGTTTATGGAGAGTGAGAGAGAGAGAGAGATGGGGGGTGTTAGGGGGTTGGGGGAGCGAGAGAGGGATGGAGGTTAGGTGTAGCTGTAGGTGTAGGGGAGAAAGAGATAAAGACAAGGATATTGATGGTTAGGGAAGGAGGGAGGGATAGTGAGAAATTTATTAAGGGATAGAGAGAGGGAGGGGGGAAAGTAGAGAGGGAGAGGGGATGAGAGAGTTGGGGAGAGATAGAGAGGGATGGGGATGTAGGGAGGTATGGATGGAAATGGAGGGGCATATAACATGTCTTATAAAAAGCATGCACATTTTATTTTTACAAAATGCACATGCATTTTGTTAATGCAAAACATATGGGAATTTCATAACTGCAAAACATGTATGCATTTTGTACATTAGTACAAAATGAGAAATTAATGACTAAAAAAATGACTAAAATTTGACTATAAACAACTATTTTTTAGTCCGTGACTAATAGTATCCAATTTCCACTATCTTATCTCTAGTCATATTTCACTAGTAATTAATTGGTTGACTTATTAGTCATTGATAGTCACTAATTAAGTCATTTATTTAGTCATTGATACTCACTGATTTAGTCACTGATTTAGTTATTGATTTAGTCATTGATTGTCACAATTAATGACCAAATATACGACTAAATAAACTACTAGATGATAACATATTAATGACTAAGCTAAATGCGAATAAACATTAGTCGCGCTATAAGATACTAGAAATTAGCTACTAATAGTCGTATATATGCAAATTTAGTCATTTTCTTAGTCACTAATTTATGATAGGGTACGGAGGAATCGAACCACCAATCTCCTGACTATAATTAGGCAGGTGCTCTACCATTGAGCTAGCACCCTTTAAAAAGTTGTTATTGCTTGACAATGATGATATTCAAACAAATTTTGCGTGGGAACAAAATGAATGTCAAACATATTCAAGAATAATGCTTCAAGTACTAAAAGAATTCTAAGATATAGCAGTTCAACTATGACAATGATGAAAATTCAAAGAAGAATGATCTTACAAACTACACATGAGTTCATCTCAAGTTGTGAATATATCTTTTCCATAAATGGAAAATATAAATGTAGAGGGAGACTCTAAAATAATTTTTCGAGGATTAACAATGCATGATCATTTATCAACAATAACAAAAATTAAATAGTTTCATCTAATATGGAAGTTTAAATATGGTTTTTTCATTGAAGCTCAAGCTCTTAAAAGCATCCATACAGATCATGTATCTAGATTTCTTCTCCTATATGTAGGTTTTTGAATTGCACATCAGGCATTTGGTCTTTTGCTATATGTTTTTTCTATCTTTAGTTTTTCATAAACCTTGCATCATAAACCATCTGACTCTAATTTCCATTGTTGTCTTTCTTTTCTACACTATCAATATGCAAACCTGCCTCAAAAGCATGTTGCAAGTCTTCTACTAGAAAATTATTTAAATATACATACAATGTCAAGGCTAACCCCCATATTATATGCATCAAAACCTTCTTCAATGGAATTTCTTTTACTGCCACTTTGTGCATTAACATACATATCTTTCTTGCTGGAATTTGCATTGTTATTTTTTCTTTCATATACAATACAAAGCTCCTTTGGAAATTGAACTTGCAGTTTAGAATGTTGCTCAATGTTCAAATTACCACCTTCAAGAGACAAATAACTACTCTGATTCTCATAAGCATCCACCAAATAACTCACTTGAAAATTGTATCTAGGACTTGTCATATTGTTATCAATTACCAAATATTGTTAGTTAAAAACTGATCCCAAGCTAAAATTTGATTTAAGTTGATTTACCAAAAAAGGACAACCAAATCCAAAAATAAAAGGAGACCTGCTAAATCCTATATTACCAGCATAAAAATTAAGAGGTCTTCTATTAAATATTACAAGATCCCAAATAGTAGTTTGAGAAATGTAAACCTAACAAGTACTCAAGGATGGAGACTCTAGCATCTATATTGCAATTTGAAACATAAATACTGCTTGAAAACTTCAAAGTCAAAATAATACATTAGATGATAAACTAAAAAAAAATTACATTAGGAAAGGGGAGAAAACAGTCACTTTAGCAAGGACAATGATTTCTATTAAACATAATGATCAATAGAACATTCTATACTGTAACTGGATACCTTTTTCAGCACTGTTAGCCACACTATAGACATTTCAGGAAGTACAATATCAAGTGTCTCAAATAAAACCTCAAAATTATCACATCAACGTTAAGCATAAACACCAAGTTGAGTTTTGATTGGCAAGTAACCAAATTGTATTTCAAAATAATCATCCCAAATGAGACCTAGGTACATATAAGCCTGGCATAGAACATACAAAAAATTGTTCTCAAACAACTAGAGTACTTTACCAGTAATTGTCACAATAATTCCAACACTCTCTATGATCTATAAATTTAAAAATTATAAGTTCAACCCTAAATTTGGTAAATGGGACTAAAAAGTACATCCAATGTGAATAAACAACACAAAAGAAACTCCTATCACATAGGTAACATAGGGGCTGCCATCCTAAACCATGAGCAAAGCATCCCCAGCTATCAATAGAAAACCATTACAGATAACGAGTCTCTTTATCAACATTCTAAATTATAGCAACTGGGACACTGACCAATAAATATGTAACATTTCTTATCTAGGAAGGCTAGCTAATAAGACCAAAAGCATTAATGTTCTAGAAACAATGGTATAGGAAAAGATCTATTCACATTTGTATTGCATACCATCCTAGATCCATCTTAACCCCAGGGAAATCATGCATCTAGAGGTATCAAATATTTCCATGTGTGAGCCTTTTCGACAGTGCAAAAACCTATGGTAAATTTGCACCTCAAGGGATTTCATCCCTCTCAGATATTGATAGATCCAAGAATAAGATGGGTCAAAGCTGTCTATTATTAGTTTGTTTTGGAAGGAATTGTAAGTGTTGTCTCTACCTTTCCAAAGTTGGCATTACATGAGGTAAAAGACCAAGTCTAACATGAATATTTCTTTAAGTTATGATACTACTTGAATAACTCCAAGAAACTGTCATTCCTCACTCTGTCTGCCACATCATATAGTGGCTCACATGTTATTGACTTTAGTTTTTAGCATATTTGTGGGAAAAGAATGGAAAACAAACTTGGCAAAAACCACTGTTAAGAAATTTCCTTGAAAAATATCAGGTAAATAAAGGGAATCAAACTTCCTAAATAGGCTTGAATCTGATTCATTGCATAATATTTGTAAATAAATATAGAAGAACTAAATAGGACAAGCAGATAAAATTTGTATCCCTCAAGCTAAGAGAAAAAACTATTTATAATATATAACCAGAAAGTGTATAACCTGTGACAAGTGAGAAGCTGTTCGATCATGCTTGAACGCTCCTTTTAGAATACTTGACCAGTTCCCTTCTGTGAAAATGCTCATAGTAGATAAAAAGAGATGATGTAAACCTCACAATGAAAGAATTTAGGAATGACAGAAGAAGAATAGAGCAGAAGAACATAGATCCAAATGAGCTCAGATAGAGGCAGAATAATTACACATGTTACATTAATCTGAATAGTAAAAAGGTAAATATACAATGCTCAGGATTTGAATACACTAGGTGTGATTCAAATTAGCCTACATGGACAAATCCATAATCAGTGGAGTGTCATCAATTCATAACTAGGACTCCAACTCATCATTAGTGAAGTCATCAATGCACAAGTAATAGTCAACCAGAAGTCAAACTGAGTCTAACGGAATGTGGTAGGTGTAAATGGCACATGGAAGCACTAATGTAGTGAAGGAGGCTCAGTGGAGGGCACTCATGGAGCTAACTAGAGTCAGAATAGCCTATCTAGTCACACTGGAGGTCCATCGGAGTGATAAGGTCAGTAAAGAGTGAGTCAAGCCTAAAATCTAGTAGAGAACTCTTTTTAACTGAACATAACTAGACTGGTAGGTGAAGAAGTGCGCCTCTCTCATGCAGTAGGTGAAAGGAGGGTGCACTAGGCACTAGGAAGGCTGAAACTGATAGGGAAGAAGATCTGGGTGCTAGCTAACTGAGGGATAGGTGCTGGGACTGATGACTGGAAATGCATGCAAAATGCATGCAAACCCTAGAATGCATGCAAACCCTAAAAGACTGAAAATGAAAATGACTGAAAAGCTAGTAGGACTAGGATGGAGTATAGGAATATCCTAACACCCCCCCTTAATCCATCCTGGGCGTTGGTAACTAGGACCAAAGGTCACCCATACAATCAAATAAGATAGAAAAATAAAGAACTGTCCATAAATCGAGGAAATGGGGAAAACCTCATGGGAAAAATACCCCCCCTCAAAAGAACAGTAAATAACTCAAAGAACCATTGATTCATACTAAGCAGAAAAGAAGGAAGCTTTCATCAATGAAAACTTCTACAAAAAAATTGACAAGCTGATCCCCCATAGGATGCCAAAACAGGTGCTAGATGTGGATCTAGTCTTCTGATGTGCCTTCCACTGTGTAGAGGATGTATTGGACGAAGCAAGTCTCTCAGGAATTCTTTCTGCAACTGAAGCAAATGGAACATGAGGAGTCTTCCCAAGTGATGGAAGAGAGAACCCCATCATCATGCTGCATCTCTCATGGAGAGGTAGATGGCATAATGCAAGGTTGGCATGGTGCTGAAGTTGTGTAGTTCTGTGAATAGATGAATCCTCAATTGTGTTCTCAATAATAGAAAGGACTGTGTGAGCCCATATTGACCTTGAATCTAGACTAAGAATATGTGTTGGTTCTGGATCTGAATCTTCTTGAACTATGATCTCAACATCAAGATCTTGATCTTCTTCTTCATCAGAAGAGGATTCACTTTGATCTTGATCAAAATTTGAAGGAATAGTTAGAGAGAAGGGCATGAAGTGTGAGAACTCATATGCCTTAGAGGCATGATTAGCAACCCCATTCGCTATAATCTTTCCAGTGGAGATATCTGTAATCTCTACTGTGTTTGGACCAAAAGTTACTTGCTTTGGTGATCCTGTATGAGTCATATGATATACTGATAACAAATTAGCTGTTAGAGAAGGAACAAATAAAACATTTTTGAACTTACCATGCTCCATATGTACTGTACCCAATCCTATGGCAGAAATCTGAGAGTTGTCTCCCATGTGAATAGTAGGCCCATCTTTGAGATCTAAAGAGGAAAAGGATTCTTCAGAGGCAACCATGTGGTTGGAGGCTCCAGAATCTATGAGGAGGGCTTTTGACTTTGAAAAACCAGCCATCAATGCATGACAATCATCATATCCACTTCTAGAATCAGACATCTTTGCTTCTTTTGGAACGACAATTTTGTTTTGTTCAAGAAGCTTGGTTAGTAGGTCTATTTTCTTGTGCATGTAAGCTTTCTTAGGATGGTTTCCTCTCTTGCAATAGGAGAAATTAGGTCTCTTGTGTTTGTCACTTTTGGATTTAGATGGCTTCTTGTCCTTATCTTTTTGCCTCTCCTTTGCATTCGCTCCACTTGCTTCTCCAGCTAGAAGAGCTAGATCTTTGGAGGCCTTGATGGCACCCATTTGAATCAGTTTGTCCTCTTCTTGAATGAGAGCTTCAGCAAAGTCATTTAAGGTGGGAAACTTCCATCCAGGGATTGACATTCGAACAAAATGGAAAGTAGATACAAAGACAGAAAATTGAGATCCAAGTTTACTCGATACGGAGAGTACCAATTGATCATCACTTTTAGTGATGCCACAATGCTTGCATTGTAAAACCAATTTATGAAATTTGGAGAAGAATTATTGAATGTTTTCGAAATTGTTAGATTGTAGGAAAACCAACTCATTTTTTAGAATGTGGCCTCTTAGCCCATCTTGTTTGCCAAAAAGACTCTCAAATTTTGTCCATAATTCATTTGGAGACTTCAATCCTTCAACATGAAACAGTAGATCTTCAGACATCTGAAGGCATATGAATCCAAAGGCTTCATCCATTTTATTTAGATGCTTGGTTCTCTCTACAACTGTATGTGGTATGGCATCTTTTTCCTCAACCACTCTAGAAAACCCTCTCGACTTCAAGAGTACTTTCATCCTACTCTTCCATTTGAAGTAATTGAAGGGAGTGAGAATTATAGGAGGAGAAGGAGGAGTATTCCAACTGCTCATCTTGACTACTGGAACGAGTGCAAAAATGAAACTGCTGAATTTGCTGCTGAAACTTCGAAATACCTGCAAAAAACTCTCAAGAATGGTGGTAGAATATAATCTCAAATGGCTCTGATACCATGTGAAAATGCTCACAGTAGATCCAAAGAGATGATGTAAACCTCACAATGAAAGAATTTAGGAATGGCAAAAGAAGAATAGAGCATAAGAACATAGATCCAAAGGAGCTCAGATAGAGGCAGAATAATTACACATGTTACATTAATCTGAATAGTAAAAAGGTAAATATACAATGCTCAGGATTCGAATACACTAGGTGTGATTCAAATTAGCCTGCATGGATAGATCCATAATCAGCGAAGTGTCATCAAGTCATACCTAGAAGTCCAACTCATCATCAGTGAAGTCATCAATGCACAAGTAATAGTCAACCGAAAGTCAAACTAAGTCTAACTGAATGTGGTAGGTGTAACTGGCACATGGAAGCACTAATGTAGTGAAGGAGGCTCGGTGGAGGGTGCTCATGGAGTTAACTGGAGTCAGAATAGCCTATCTAGTCACATTGGAGGTCCATCGGAGTGATATTGTCAGTAAAGAGTGAGTCAAGCCGAAAATCAGGAAGAGAACTCTTGTTAACTGAACATAACTGGACTGGTAGGTGAAGAAGTGCACCTCTCTCATGCAGTAGGTGAAAGGAGGGCGCACTAGGAACTAGGAGGGATGAAATTGATAAGGAAGAAGCTCTGGGGGCTAGCTAACTGAGGGCTAGGTGCTGGGACTGATGACTAGAAATGCATGCAAACCCTGAAAGTGCATGCAAACCCTAAAAGACTGAAAATGAAAATGACTAGAAAGATAGTAGGACTAGGATAAAGTATAGGAATATCCTAACACCTTCCCCACACTTCTGGACATCAACAATTAGTTCCTTGTCCTCCTCTGAAGTCCATAATTTTCTCTTCTTTCTCACTGGCTGGGCAGAATTAGCTGACACATTTCCATGAATACCTTCGGAGGAAGATACCGTAGGCCACTGTTGCTTTTGGATGGAAACTGGTACAGTAATATTCATTCCTTGTGTTGAAATTGTTGATTGCTGATTGTTTAGCTCAACATCTGAAATTTTAGTGTTGCTAGGGATGTTAATTGTCAAAGGAGCTTCCAGAGTAGAATGGCTTGGGAGACTAGCATTATTTGGCGTGCCAGATGTTGCTAAGACCTGAACAGAATAACTTCTTAGGAAGAATATAATATCCTCAGTGTCAAGAATGACTGTTAAAACCAATATTTTGTTATAATTTTCCTTGATATTTACCAAATGCCATGCTTCCATTTAAGAGACATTACCAACAAATAACATAATCTGTTAAAAATATCCAAGACTTAGGAAAAGTCCCTACTGCTTCTTAATTTAAGATAAGGTTTATCTGAGTAACCATTCATTTGACACAGGATTCTCTCCAGAAATTTCCCAAAGTTGGTCAGTAAAATTTGAAATAAAATCCATTTTTTTCTTTGCAATCCTTAAAATGCCTCACAATCTACTTTAAGGATTTTATAGTTATCTATTCTAGTTTAATCCATCATAAATTATTTAATATAACTTATTTGAAAATATAGGGTGCATTAGAAATGGCCCTTGGTTGCCAAAAAAAAAATCTAATAATAATCCCAATGTGCCATATGCTAAAGTAAATCAACTTTACAATGGACTGAACATCATAATATAATGTCAAGAATGTGAATAGGTCTTTTAGAATTGAAGACAAATGCTATACATGTTCATAGTTAGCAGTATTGTTACTAGGCATACTAAACTACACCAAATATGCCAACATTGGCACATTCTTAAACCAACTATTGCTTAAGCCTAATACACAAATTATGCTTCCTCAGCATGTGAGGTTAACATGTGTAACCAAATATGATAGGGTACAGAACAACATTGAACCTGGTAGTCATGGATATGGATCCTTATCCAAATGGCTAAGCCAGGGTCTTCAGCAAGGTACCCACTTTCTGTTGGATTTAGTAAACATGTAAGTGGCCATTATAAGTGAGAATGTAAGGTGTAAAAAAGTGAAAGGATTAAAACCCATTTTCTGAGACGATTGGCTCTTAAGCTTGCTTAACAACTCTCGCTAAATGAAAATATTAAACTACAAAAAATCCTTCAGAGATTCTAACATGTATCTCGCAAAGCACTAGAAAGGCTCTATAGTTTACATGAGACTCATGTAAGGATAAGCATGATTAATATTAGTACAAATAATTCAGAAGAACATGTAATTTTCAGATTTACTTTGTAGAATGCTTTTAAATCTTCAGTTAGAAAAAGGAAATTTCTTATTCTATTTCATAAGTTTTTTTATACATTTTCATATGACAAAGAGGCAGTAAACACTAGGAAATAGACCACCGTACAAACAATATTGTGCTTTATCGTCACATACCTCTAGTGAATAAGTAGGCATACACCCATGGCTAATGCTATAACCTATTTGCTCTCTTGTACTTGTGTTTCGTGCCTTAAGAACAAGTCCTTGTCATAGTCAAACTCATTTCATTCTTATTACTGTTATCATATTTTTTTTCCTAATGCTGCATTGATAGCCTATGGTGCCCTATTAAGGAGTGCCACAAAATGCAAAGCACCATTACAGTTAGATGTGTAGCTAAATATTTGTAATTGTATCCTTGTTAGCAATAATACTAAATCTAGAATGATATGGAATATTAACATATCACTCCCATTTAATAATAATGTAAGAGTCTTCTATTGTACAAATAATAGACCTATATTCCAACAATGAAAGCAACAATTGAACAATAAATTCATTATATTTGCATGTTGCTACACAAAAGTAGGTCATTTAATACACATTACCATCCATGGTTACAGATGACTCTATTCGTTGTGCACAACTTCAAAGTGACAATTGTTTGCAAATCAACATAAAAAATTAGAGAATGCTCCCATTGTTTTAACATTATGAAGAAAGATTATGGTTTGAGGCTGCAAACATCAAAAGTACAAGAAATTTACACAGACATGAAGTATGAACTATATATATTATATATTGCTCAACCTTCTTCAATATGAGAAATAGGATGCTCCCTAAGGCTGCTCACTTGAGAAATGGTATAAGAAGTTCACTCTGTTATGCTTCATAATGGCTTTGTTCATGGTAGTTCCAAATAGTGCATCTCATATAAGCTAGAGGGAGACTGGATCATTGTAATTGTCTTTTATGTGGATGATATAGTATTAGCATACTACTTTTAGTGCTTATGACCAAAATGAAATTATCATCTTTATTTGAAAATGATGGATATTGCTAAGTTCCTTTACTATGCGGGTATTCACATGACCAGAGATAGGACTGGTCTTGAGCACATTAATGAAGAGAGGAATCCCACTCCTCCTTAAGACATGAGAGTGTCCTGTTTTATGTAATAATTCTCACAATTAACATACAAATGAGTTATATCAAAGCTAATCATCGCAATATACTTGGTGACCTTCTTATGTGCAAGGGAAATCATATCCTAGTTGAATATTGAATTCATTTACTAGTAATACACCCAACTATTACACCAAATCCTATAACATATATTATATAGAGTATGGTAGACAATTGCCAGAAGAATGATGCATCCCTTGATTACAACATTGATGATTTTACCAAGGCATTTCATCTCAAAAATCTCCTTTCCCACTCTCAACTAAACTCTTTCCGCATAGATGTCACTACGGGCAGCCTATGAGAAGGGATTTTTGACCAAGCCTCTCTAACATGTTACACAATGCTCCAAGTATCCGTCCTACAATCAATACCATTTAAGTGTCACTAGAGAGAACATGTATAGAACACCAAAATGATATCCATGGGACCATACAAAGTAAGGCAGTTAACATATTTAAATCATGTGCTCACAGTCATGCACAACATCTAGGAAAGCATTGCTACGTCCTACAATCAATACTAAATATCTCCCAAATGACCTGAAGGTTGAGTAAGAGTCCCAATAGAATATGAAATGTAATATGCATGACTAAAAATAAAATACATCTAGAAGATAAAACCTTCAAACTATCTTACACAACATTATACAAAAATTGCTGAATGTCCTCCCTTAGACTTGATATGCATTGATTAACATTAAAAATATAAGGCAATGTTAGGAACTGGTAAAAAATTTTCTTTGGCAATTCAAGCCGACTCTTGACAATGTCTAGTCCATTTTCTAGTGTATATGAGAAAAAAATACTTCATGGATTGAGAAAAAATGGCCATCATCATCTACAGCGAATTTGCATTTTTCTCAAAATCCGTGATGTGGGTATCTTTGATTTTCAGTGTGGAGATGCATTGGACTTGTAGTAACTTGCCTGCAAAATTTCAGCAAAACCCAGTTTGTATTTTGGGAGATATTAGTTCAAGAAGTGTGCTGCAACACCAGCTGTGACTCTGCCAATTTTGTCCATTTCCCTATTCTGGCAGCTGTGACTCCACCAAATTCTTTGCTAAATGGCTGGGACTCTGCTGAATTCTTTGCTAAATGGCTGTGACTCCGCTAAAGTTTCTGCCAAATTTTGCAGTTGTGACTCCTCCACTTTCGACTATTTTCGCCTTTTTTGCACACCTGTGACTCCACCACTTTTGGCCATTTCCGCTAATTTCCGCAGCCGTGACTCTGCTATTTTTCACCCATTTCTCCTTTTTCGCACAGCTGTGACTCTACCACTTTTGGCCATTTCCGCCAATTTTTACAGCTGTGACTCCGCCAGATTTGTCCATTTTTCACAGCTGTTACTCTATCAGATTTGGCCATTTTCGCAGATGTTACTCTGCCAAATTTATCCATACAGCAGTTGTTACTCCACAGTTGTTAATCCAGCAGCTGTTACTTCGCAGCTGTTACTCCAGCAGCTGTTACTCCATAGCTGTTACTTCAGCAGCTATTACTCTGCCAATTTTTCGCCTGCAACTCTTCCGGCTGCAACTGTGCCAATGGTAAAATGAAAACAACAATTGAATGTGTTCTTCTAGTTTAAATGCTACACATGTTTCGGGTTGCATGAGGACATGCAACAAGTTTGATTTGGGGGAGATGTTGGGTCAAGGATTTGTCCCTATTTTCATTACTTATTTCATCCATCTTCTTCCTATTATCACCCATTTATCATTCCATTTTCCATCCATTTACTGTAACTGCTCGAGAAATGCCATATTAATCTTATTGATGCTTTAGTGGTTAATCATGATTATTTTCCTTTATTTTTGATGAATTGAAGACTCTTATGCATAATTTTACTGATGATGGTTTATGGAGTGATTGTTCATATTAGTAGCTGTAGCAGCCATGGTTCAAGCCTCCAAAGTTGACATGCTAGCACACGTCCACATGGATATTTCACATCATGGTTTTAGCTTATAATTAATTATGTGGATTTGTGATCTCAATTCGTGCCCAAGTCCAACATGGCAACCTCCAGCTCATGATCAAACAACCTCAACCAAAAACGCATGTCAGATAACAACACATTTATTTGCATCACGATTTGCGGGCAGATGGTGAAGAATCTCGAACATTTGGGACATGGGTTTTGTGCGCAACGACCTCAATTACCTGAATGGTGAGGAAATCGCCAACCAGAGCTACGGTTTGAGCTATACACCTAGTTCTTTAAATGTGTAATTCCCAAATTTACTGTTACGGCCGGTTTTACAAATTAGCAATTGGTTGAAACAGATCACAAGTTGGGGATTCGGTTTATCATTTTCCTAAGATCATTTTATGTATAAATATGTAATCATTCTGATGTATTGGGGGAGGAAGAGAGAAAGCAATGTTATGCTGTAGGATTTGATCCAGAACTTTGATGTAATAGTTTCATTCTGATAATACATGCTGGCGGTTTCTTAATTCTAGAGTTGTAGACTTTCATTGTGGAGATCCAGCTCTGCTTAGTGGAGGAAGGGCCCTCTTTCTTGAGCAGATGTTGATACTGTTGATTGTAGTTGTGTAGATTTGTTTATCATTCAGTTCATGATTTCTTTCATTGATAGATTTGTGAGTATTTTGATCACAGAAGATCTAGGAGCTATGGAGAACCTCACAAAATCGAATTAATTTGCAAAAACAGTGGAAAAACTTAAAAAAGATGGTAATTTTACACACAATGTATGCTCAAATATTTGATTAACTGACTGTCTAACATGTGAAAATGTTAGTAACAGGTTTTTATTACATCCATGAGAAAATCGAGAGCATTAGGTGGCTCAAGCTGAGTGTACAAGTCATCAATGCCAAATTGGCCTCAATCCCCCCTAGGTGGGTCCAACTCAATCCCAATCACCCCAAACAGCCACGAATTCTGGTGTGGAGGTGGCTGAATCATGCTGGGTCATTAATGAGCTCAAGGCAGGCGTGGGTGAGCAAGTAGAGGAGGTTTGGGGGCCCAAGGGAGCATTAAATGCTCCAAATATAGCCAAAAATGGGCAAAAATCCACCCTAGCGCCCTTGGTCAACTAAAATTCCCCAAAACAAGGAGAGAGGGCGCACCAGCAATAAATGAAGGCGCACTTGTGGACAAAACTGGAGGCTGGGTGAACTGGTTTGCTTGGAAGTGGGTGTGAACACTCTCAAAGTGGGTTTTTGACCAACTATAGTCACTTAATCCAAAACATGGTTTAATTAAGCACATGGGCAATTAAAAATTTATGGATTATGGTACTAAGTGTGGTTACTGTTCTAACACCCCCCCTTAACCATAACTTGGTACATCTCATGAAAGATAAGTGGGAGGCCTTGGCAACAAAGGCTCAAGTCACCTCAATACAAACAGAAATTTTTATTTGTCCATATGAACCGAGGAAAAGAAGTAAAACCTCATGGGATAAAAACTTCCCTCAAAAATGGACATGGGGCTGAACCTGCAATTAAATTGCAGCAATCACCATCCATCACTCACTCCAAGCAAAGCTCTCAAGTGAGTGAAGGTCTTCTCAGTAAAGCACTTGGTGAAAATGTCTGCAGTTTGCTCGGTGGATGGACAATACTGCAGTGAAATTACCTTGTCATGCACCAAGCCCCGAATGTAATGCATGTGGATCTCAATGTGCTTTGTTCTTTGCCTCTGTACTGGATCAGTAGATATCTTGATGGCACTTTGATTATCCACCCAAATATTGGTTGGAGAATCAATAGCAACACCAAACTCCCGAAGAATGCCCTGCAACCAAACACACTGTGTGGCTGCATTCACTGCTGCCCTGTACTCGGCCTCTGCTGATGAAAGAGAAATTGTATGCTGTTTCTTGCTTGACCAGCAAATGGGACCTTCAGCAAATATAAACACAAAACCTGAAGTGGACTTTCTATCGATGGGATCTCCCGCCCAATCGGAATCAGAAAATCCAGCTAGTTGAAGTGAAGAACCAGCTGCATAGTGTACCCCAAAGCTCTTTGTTCCTTGGACATAATGAAGGATCCTTTTGGCTGCCTTCCAATGGATCTCATGTGGCTGCTGCATATACCTTGCTACAGCACTTACAGCATAAGACAAATCAGGTCTTGTATGTGTAAGGTACAGCAAACTTCCGACTAGCTGCCTGTAGAGTGTGCAATCCACCAATGGAGAGTCTTCAAATTCAACTAGTTTTATGCCTGAAAGGAATGGGCACTTGGCTGCCTTACATTCAGCCATTTTGAACTTGAATAACAGGTCTGAAGCATACTTAGATTGACTCAGCAATATACCTCTCTCAGATTGCTCAATTTCCAAGCCCAAAAATTGCCTTAGCAATCCTAGGTCGCTCATGGCAAATTCACTGTGCAAAGAAGCTTTAATTGAGCCAATTTGTTTGGTGCAGCTCCCTGTAATTAAGAGATCATCAACATACAGTACAATGACCTACAAATTATCATCACAATGCTGCAAATAAACATTTGGATCAGACTTGCATCGACAGAAACCAATTGAGAGCAAAAAAGCATCCATTTTGGCATACCAAGCCCTGGGGGCTTGCTTGAGTCCATAGAGTGACTTCTTCAACCTGCATACAAGTGTGGGATCCTCTTGGAATCCTTCAGGCTGCTGCATATATATCTCTTCCTGTAGCTCACCATGCAAGAATGCACTTTTGACATCCATGTGGTGAACTTCCCAACCTTTACTAGCTGCCATGGCTAGAGCTAGTCTAATTGAGTCCATCTTTGCAATCGGTGCAAAGGTCTCTGTATAATCCACACCATGGATTTGTGAGTAGCCCTTAGCCACTAACCTAGCCTTATACTTCAGATCAGAACCATCAGCAACAGGTTTGGTTCGAAAAATCCACTTACATTGCACAAGTTTCCTCTTGGGAGGAAGAGGCACCAAATCCCATGTTTTGTTCCCTTGGAGAGACTGGAATTCTTCTTGCATTGCTTCCCTCCACCTTGGATCATGATGAGCTTCCTGATGTGATGTTGGATCAGATCCAATCATCATATAACAGTGATCAGCAAGTTCACTCTCATTAGCAAAGGAATCATTGATTGTTTGAGATCTAGTCTTCCTAGGCTCTTGGGGATTGCCTGCCAATTCACCTGCATCTTGTATGATTTTTTCAGCCCACTTGGGCCTTGATGGTGACTCATGTACAGCAATGTCATCTTCAGACATGTCATCTTCAGCAATATCAGAAAAATCAGAGGTGGAATCATCACTAATCTCATTAAGGTGTGGAGGAGAGGAGCTTTCCCCCGGTGCAAGCTCAAAATATGGAATTGGTTCTTCTTCGAATTGCACACTTCTCTCAATGAAAGTTTTAAGTGTGGATGTGTCAAAGAGCTTGTAGCCCTTTGTGTCCTCACCATATCCAACCATGATACATTCCCTACTCTGTGGCTCCAAAGCCTTCCTCTTTTCTGATGGAATTCGAGCCCATGCTTTAGACCCAAAAATCCTGAAATTTGACACATTTGGTTTTTGGCCAAACCATGCCTCATAAGGGGTTTTTCCTTTGACTGATTTGTGAAAGGATCTGTTCTGAATATGAGCAGCACAATTGATGGCTTCAGCCCATAGCTTAGGGCTTAGATCCCTAGCTTCAATCATGCAAGTAGCCATCTCCTTGAGAGATCTATTTTTCCTCTCTGCCACACCATTTTGCTGAGGTGTGTAGGGGATTGAATGTTGCATTTGGATGCCACATTCCTCACAAAGGTGCTGTATGTTATTATTCACATATTCCTTTCCATTATCAGTCCTAAGGATCTTTATCTTATGACCACTATGGTTCTCCACTAGGGCTTTCCAAATCTTCAATTTCTCAAACACTTCTGACTTCAATTTAAGGAAGTAAACCTAGCAGAATCGAGAGTAGTCATCTATGAATGTAAGTACATACCTTGATCCACCATATGATGGAGTGGGAAGAGGACCAATGAGGTCTGAATGTACCAATCCAAGTGGTTGAGTGGCTCTCCTTGCCATTCCCTTCTCATAGCTGCGCTCAGGATGCTTTCCAACTACACACCCAATGCATGCACCATTTGATGATCTGATTTCTGGAAGCCCTTCCACCATCTCGTCCTTGTGCAATTGCTGGAGATATTTGTAGTTCATGTGGCCAAATATTTCATGCCACAAATTGGAGGTCTCGTTGGCATGAGAGACAAGAGCATGGTCACTAGAATTTGGAATGAAGTTTGAGAATTTGTACATTCTCTCATCATGATCTGCATACCCTACAGCCACAACTTGATTTGAAGAGATTTCTGAGATTTCTACCAAATCTGGAGTGAAAGTCACTCTCTTGGCTTCTCCTGTATGGGTCATTTGATAGACTGATAGCAAATTTGCAGCCAATGAAGGTACATAGAGCACATCACTGAAATAGCCATGCTCCATGTCAATCCTACCAATCCCCTTGGTCTGGATTTCTGAATCATCTCCCATTCGAACTGTTGGGCCACCATTCGAATGCATAGAGGAGAAGAGCTCTCTGGATGAAACCATATGTCTAGAAGCTCCTGAATCAATGATAAAGGATGAGGGATTCGAAGTACCTGCTACCAAATCATGACACTTCTCTTTATTGTCAGGATTTGAGGTGCTCTCTTTCTTCCTTGCGCCCTCAGGGACTGGGATGTTGTTCTTCTCCAGCAGCTGCGCCATTGAGTCAATGGTTTTCTTCATTCATGAGCTCTCTGGATGCCATCCCCTATGACAATAGGTGCATTTGGTCTTTTCCTTTCCCTTCTTGTCCTTCTCCTTTGACAGATTCGAACCCCCATCTGCAGACTTGGTCTTGTCAAACTTCCTCTTCTCTTGCTGCTTCGAATTCTTGGCTTTCTGCTTTCCTTTGCTTTCATTTGAAACACCCATTGCCAATGCTTGGTCCTTTGATTTTATGGTGCCCATCTGAACTAGTTTATCCTGCTCCTGAGTGAGACACTCCATGAAGGTAGCTAGTGATGGCATTTGCCAATTTCGAAGGGTCATTTTGGCTGAGTGAAATGTGCTAACAAATACTGAAAACTCTAGGCCTAGCTTCGAAAGGATGGACAGAATCAGTTGTTCCTCCTTCTTAACAATTCCACATTGTTGCAGTTGAAGCACCAGTGACTTGAATTTCGTGAAGAACTCCTGGATGGTTTCAAAATGCGCTGGGCTCAAGCTAATGAGCTCGTTTTCAAGCTGGTGGCCTCTCAGTTCATCAGTTTTCCCAAAGAGTGATTCTAGCTTCACCCATACTTCATTGGGGGTTGTCAAACTGTCTGTATGAAACAAGAGTTCCCTTGAAATGCTCAGGAATAGCAATCCATAAGCTTCATCAAGTCGATTGTAGTACTTTGCTTTCTCCACAGCAGAATTTGGCTCCACTTCTGTGCCCATGGTCACTCTATAGAGACCCTTAGATCTCAGCTTGATGACCATCTCAGCCTTCCAATTGAAAAAATTGAAGGGTGTGAGCAACATTTGGTTTGATTCCATGACTGCTGCGTTAATGGTGAGAAAACTACTGAAACACCTGCAAAAAACACTCAATTTTTATCTGGAAATCCTCTCTAGAATGCAGTTCAACGCTCAATATTGACCTGCAACTCACTAAATCCACGATGGCTCTGATACCATGTGAGTATTTTGATCACAGAAGATCTAGGAGCTATGGAGAACCTCACAAAATCGAATTAATTTGCAAAAACAGTGGAAAAACTTAAAAAAGATGGTAATTTTACACACAATGTATGCTCAAATCTTTGATTAACTGACTGTCTAACATGTGAAAATGTTAGTAACAGGTTTTTATTACATCCATGAGAAAATCGAGAGCATTAGGTGGCTCAAGCTGAGTGTACAAGTCATCAATGCCAAATTGGCCTCAATCCCCCCTAGGTGGGTCCAACTCAATCCCAATCACCCCAAACAGCCACGAATTCTGGTGTGGAGGTGGCTGAAGCTTGCTGGGTCATTAATGAGCTCAAGGCAGGCGTGGGTGAGCAAGTAGAGGAGGTTTGGGGGCCCAAGGGAGCATTAAATGCTCCAAATCTAGCCAAAAATGGGCAAAAATCCACCCTAGCACCCTTGGTCAACTAAAATTCCCCAAAACAAGGAGAGAGGGTGCACCAGCAATAAATGAAGGCACACTTGTGGACAAAACTGGAGGCTGGGTGAACTGGTTTGCTTGGAAGTGGGTGTGAACACTCTCAAAGTGGGTTTTTGACCAACTATAGTCACTTAATCCAAAACATGGTTTAATTAAGCACATGGGCAATTAAAAATTTATGGATTATGGTACTAAGTGTGGTTACTGTTCTAACAAGATTTATAGTTGTTGTTATTCAAGTTAATTTCTTTTGATAGATTGTTGGCCAACATAGCACTTATCTTAGATTCATGCAATTATATCTTGCTTCATAAAGAGTTGATTTTGTTTTAGGTTAGATTTAAACTGTGATTTCATGAATAGGTTTGAGGTTTGATTTATTTTCAAGAAGGTGTGATCTAGTTTACAAAGAGTTTTGATTTCATACCAATAGATAAACAATGTCAGGTAGAAATTATGCTTGCATAGATCTTGCACGATAGCTTTGAAATAAAAGACTTCCTCGGGTTGATAATTTATGTTCTGGTAGTATCAATTGTTCAATTAATTAGACAATTAATCCACCCAACACAAATATCTTCTAAAACATATATTATCTGACATACCACACGCCACAGGTTGACTTAACTTATCAACTTGGATAGAGTAAGATTTGAATATAATGATACAATAGATAAGTAACCAATGGCTAAGTAAACAAGACGAGCAAATAGGCCTCTATTAACCATATACCCAATTAAATAGATACAATAAATAACTATTTTAAATAAGTAAATTGAACAAGTATCATCACCTTATCCATAAACATATGCAAATGATAACCAATACAAAAACTATGCGAATTAACTTTATAAACAATACCTCTAGTAAGCAAGGTTAAGAAAAATATTAAAATATATAAGAAATGACATTGTAACATGCCCATGACTCAACCTATTTACCATAGTCAAATACTTTATAAACATAAAATACAATAGTTAAAAAAGTAACTACTTTTCAGTGGTATATGGGTTAAGACGAATGATGCGCATTATCATAATAAGTTACATAACCAACACTGCAAAGCCAAGCTTTGACAATATTTAACAATGAACAAAAATGCAATAGAAGGCCGATGATACTATTCATGCCCATGGTTGGGTCTAAAACCATGAGGATTTCATTACAAACATTCATAATGTTAAGAGTTGTAATGTCACGTGTCATTGCTGGTTAAGTTAGTTGAGTTAGTTGTTGACTAGGACATTAGTCGTCCCATGGTATTCAATGGCTCATAGTATTAGCCGGTGGTTTTGGTCCTATATGATACTATATATATCTGAGTTTGATAATGAGAAGGAAATCAATATGCCCTTTGTGTTTTCGCTTTTGTTCTGTTTCTTTGAAAATTTTATCATGGTATCAGAGGTGACAGCCTAATCCTTAAACCTTGTTTTTGGGGTAAGTCTCTTCAAAAGCTGGAGAGCACACAAACGACTGAAGTTGCAGTACAGGACGGAGACAGAGCACTTGGGCCGCGACATTTTTTATTTTTTCTTCACGGCACCAGCGCACCCAGCTACAGAGACACTTGTGCCACGATTCGGTGTAGTCTCACCCACAAAACCCCACTGAAGAGACCCTGGCGCACCCTATATGAAGGAGAAATGCACCACCTTCTAGGCCTGGTTCACCCTGTCTGAAGGAAAACTAGTGCGCCACTGGCTCACCCTGTTTGAAGGAAAACTACACCATTGGATCACCCTGGCAGAAGGAAAACAACGTCATTGGATCACCTTGGCTGAAGGAGAAGTCCGGCAGCTAGAAAGTCATATTGTGTTAGATAGAAAGTTGCGCCATTCAGTTTAAAATTTGTCATATGCTATGGAAAGTCTGAACATGAAGCCGATCTCTGGTCCAATGATGAACGGAAACAATTATGAATTCTAGTCTATCCAGATGCAGACCTTTCTATAGCTCAACAAGTGTTGGGATATGGTTGAACAAGAGTTCACGGAACCGACGATAGCTTCTCTCACTGCGATGACTAATGCCAATAAGAAGGCCCTCAACAAAAGTAGAGATAGAAATCTCACTGCGAAGTGGTTGATCCAAAGTTTCATTGAGGAGTCCATTTTCCTGCAGATCGCTGGAGCTATGACCGCACATCAAGCATGGAATCTCCTCCAATCAACATACAAAGGTATAGACAAAGTCAAAACGGTAAGACTCCAAACCCTTCGACTCTAATTTGAAAGTCTTAAGATGAAGGACACTGAGACTGTCGATCAGTCTATGAATAGGTTTTTGGGGATTGTCACGCAATTCTAAACCTATGGAGAATACCTAGAGCAGAAGGATATTGTTGAAAAGGTACTTAGATGCCTCACTAAGAAATTATCTATAGTAGTTACTCCGATAGAACAATCTAAGTATCTATCGAAGTTTACCCTAGAAGAGTTAACTGGGTCCCTTTTGTCTCACGAAGCTAGACTCATTCAGGAAGAAGAGTCTCTGTCACATACATTCAGCACTCAGACTTCTTTCAACATAGGTCTAGAGAGGCAGAGGACGAGGCAGAAGAGAAAGGAGTTCTAATTCCACAAAGGATAGAACTGCCCATGAACACACAGATCATTGTGAGCACAACCATAAGCCTCTGGATCAGAGAGGAAGAGGAGGGAAGAGATGGACTAATAGGTACAATGTCCAGTGTAACTACTGCAAGAAATATGGACACTATGAATGTGACTGTAGAAAGAAGAAAGCAAATCAAAACAGTGGCAGAGAAAATGTCTCAAATGTTGAAGAACATTCATTAGAAGTTATGTTTTTGTCATATCGGGCGACTGAAGAAAAACATCAACCAGATGTGTGGTTACTAGAAAGTGGATGCAACAATCATATGACAGGTAACAAATGATTATTTTCTGATCTAGATCCATATGTTAATTCAATGATCAAACTGGGTGATCACTATCTTGTTCTTGCTCAAGGAAAAGGCACTGTACCTATACTTACCAAACAAAATGAAAAGAAGCACATAAATGATGTATTCTATGTTCCAAATCTCAAGGTCAATCTGATCAGTGTGGGTCAACTGATTCAGAATAAGTACGATGTTAGGTTCATTGATTCCTACTATGTTGTTTATGATAAAGCCCCTGGTAGAAGACTCCTAGCCAAAGTAGAAATGCCCAAGAATAGAATTTTCCCACTTAGCCCGAGGAGTGTTGTCCTGTCATAGTCATATGCTCATACTATCTCTAGTCAAGATGAAACCTGGTTGTGGCATTGTAGGTATGGTCATCTACCCTTTCAAACTCTCTCTCATTGGAAAAAAAAATCCATGTTCAAAGGATTACCAGTCATGAATGAATAGTCAAGTTCTTGTGAAGACCGTATTTTAGGGAAACACCAAAGGAACAACTTCCCCACTTCCACATCTAGAGCCAAAGAAGACCTTGAACTAGTTCACACAAACCTATGTGGACCCATGCAATCCTAGTCTATAGGAGGTAGTCTGTATTTCCTAACATTTATTGATGACTATAGCAGGAAATTATGGATTTACTTTCTTAGAAATAAATCAGATGCTTTCTCCAAATTCAAAGAGTTCAAAGCATTAATTGAAAAGCAGTTAGGTAAACCAATTAGAATACTCAGATTAGACGGTAGAGGTGAGTATGTCTCTCATGACTTTGCATAGTTCTGTAAGCAGCATGGAATCCAGCACCAATACACCACCAGATACACTCCACAATATAATTGAGTTGCAAAACGGAAGAATCGGACCATCATGAACATGGCTCGAAGTATGTTGTCATACAAGAAGTTATCAGATGAATATTGGGCAGAAGCTGTTGCATGTTCAGTATATCTACTAAACAGATCTCCCACAGTAAGTGTCAAATACAAGATACCTAAAGAAGCATGGAGTGGCACTCATATTAGTGTCTTACATCTCAGGATATTTGGATGTGTTTCATTCGCACACATACCTGATGAGTTAAGGAAGAAGTTAGACAAGAAGAGTGAAAAGTGTATTTTCACAGGCTATAGTGAACAACAGAAAGTCTATAAAGTGTATAATCATGTCACCAAGAAAGTAGTGGTGAGCAGAGATGTCAAATTTATGGAAGATAAATGTTGGATTTGTATAATAGACATTCAACAAACAGACAGTCCAGTACCACCAGAACCACTCAGAATGCCCATAATTGAGGTACAACAGCAACAACAGCAAGAAGGGACACCAATAGATAGTCCACTATAGAAGCAGAGAACCGAAAGCTTAAGGGATTTATATGAACAGATTCCTATCAATGATGAGAAGCTACAATAAGCTCTATTTTCTTTTCATCCAGCATGTTTTGAAGAAGTAACAAAAGATCCACAGTGGATCCAAGCAATGAATGAAGAGATTGATTCTATTGAGAGGAATCATACTTGTGATCTAGTTGATCTCTCATCAGATAAAAGCTGCATTGGTTTAAAATGGGTCTATAAGACCAAGTTGAATGAAAAATCAGAGGTAGAAAAGTACAAAGCAAGGCTTGTTGCAAGAGGTTTTTCTCAGCAATATGGTGTAGACTATGATGAAACCTTTTCTCTAATAGCAAGGATGGACACCATCAGAGTTGTACTTGCAATGGCAGCTCAAAACTAGTGGCCTGTTTATCAAATGGATGTAAAATATGCCTTTTTGAATGGAATACTTGAAGAAGAGGTCTAAGTAGATCAACCTCCTGGTTATGCTATCAAAGCTAAAGAACACAAGGTATGTAGGATGAAAAAGGCCTTGTATGGTCTCAAACAAGATCCACGAGCTTGCTACAGTAGAATTGACGCTTATGTCATCAAAAATGGGTTCAATAGAAGCAACAATGAACCTACTCTGTATGTCAAAACAGATCAGCAAGGTAACATTTTACTTGTGTCTTTATGTTGATGATATGATCTATACTGGATTTGATGCTAGAACAGTTTAACAAAATCATGAAAAAGGAGTTTGAAATGACTAATCTTGGTCTTATGAAGTTTTTCCTTGGTTTGGAAGTTGATCAAAGTGAAAATGGGATCTTCATCTGTCAGCATAAGTATGCTACTGACATTCTGCAGAGATGAAAAATGGATAAATGTAAACCAGTAGAAACCCCCATTGCAACAGGAACCAAATTAAGCAAGAATGATGAAGGAACAACAGTAAATTCTACCATTTACAAAATATTAGTAGGCAGTTTAATGTATTTGACTACTACTAGAACTGATTTGATATATGTTGTCAGCCTTATTTCTAGATTCATGGAGTCTCCCAAAGACTCTCATTGGAAAGTTGGAAAAATAATTCTGAGATATGTTGCAGGTACAATTGATTATGGACTTTGGTACACTCATTCACAGGACTGTACTCTCACAGGGTACACATATAATGATTTTGTAGGTAGTATTGATGATAGGAAAAGCACATCTGGTTATGCTTTTCATCTTGCTACTAGTATTATTTCTTGGGATTCTAAAAAATAACCCATTGCGAGCATGTCTTCAACAGAAGAAGAATATATTGCAGCAACTACAGAAGCATGCCATTGAGTTTGGCTCAGAAGACTCTTGAAGGACATGGGACATAAAAAAAAACAACCAACAACCATCTATTGCGACAATAGTTATGCCATACAGTTGTCTAAACATAATGTATTTCATAGGAAGAGTAAACACATTGACACTCACTAACACTTTATACATGAGTTAGTCAATAATGGAGAGATTAGTTTGATATTTTGTGGCTCTAAGGAGAAGTTAGCTGATATGTTTACCAAACCTTTGGGTACATCTTCATTTGAGTTTCAGAGGCAATAGTTAGGCATTGATAGTGCTGACCACATCATCCCACTTGAGATTAAGGGGGTGTGTTAAGAGTTGTAATCTCATGTGTTGTTGTTGGTTAAGTTAGTTGAGTTAGTTGTTAACTAGGACATTAGTCGTCCCATGGTATTCACTATCCCATAGTATTAGCCGGTGGTTTTGGTCCTATATGATACTATATATATTTGAGTTTAATAATGAGAAGGAAATCAATATGGCCTTTGTGGTTTCTCTCTTGTTCTGTGTCTTTTCAAACTTTATCACATAGGCCATGAAGGGTTGAGCCCTGTTGATATCTAAAAGCAATAAGAGAAAGTGACACAAGCAAAACATCATTTTTACAAGCTAAGTTAATACCAATATAGGACAAACAATGTGACCCCAAGATGAATTTGGTGATTGCCTTAATAGTTTAATGCTAGTTAAAATAATGAAAACTAATACACCAATGTGTTGATAGTATGGGAGGGACAACATGAAACCCATTCATATAATGTGCAAAGGGGCATCCAAGCTATGAATATAAACAATACCTACAAGGTGTTTGCCTCAGTCATCACAATATAAACAACAAGATTAAAATACAAGTGAACTATTGCACAGACATGAAATTGCAACTAACTAATCACTAACTCAATCACATAAATACACAAGAAGAAAAATGAATAACGAAGAGTCAAACTTATTTATAACCAGAAAGAGCTAGAAGAGTCAGGTACAAATTGTATAACATTGATGGCCTTAAGCTGCATTAAAATTAGGGTTAAACCCTAATCCCTCCATAGGGGAACAATTAAACAATATGAACAGATTCATGTTTAAGCCGATTCCAAAACCTAGAAAAGTAGGGAGCTTGAAATAACATTTGTGGTGGAGCCCTGTCGATCGATATCCTATGTATTTGTGATGTACCAAAGAAAAAATCGACACCAAAACCTTTTAACTAGAGACTATGATAAGTATATGCAGATAAATGTGCATATAATTCTTACAATGCTAGGATGAAGCTGAAGCTACCCAGCTGAGGAATCTTATGGGTTGATAACACGCCCACCTACCAAACAAAACAAAAGAACCATCATTAAAACAATGTAAAATGAAGTTTTACAAGCAAATATAAAGGCAAGAAAAATTTACCATGAACACACCTTTGAAAACACCAAGTTGAGACAATGAAGAAAGAGTCATTCATATCCGATGGGTTCCTTGCATCAGAAGGACCCATCGTCAGTGTAGAACATACATGTTCAACTCTTTCTCATCAAGCAACAAAACTAGGAACGAAATATGCTAGGGTGATTGCACACATAAACCAAATGGCAGCCATAACTATGGAGGAGTTGAGTTTGTAATTACAGTTGCAAAACAAGACTCATGGCAAGAGAGCCGCAGTAAGCCAAACAAACAAACAATCACAAAACACAAACAAACAATAAGATGATCCCAATTTAGGGAAATCAAGGAGAAATACTAAGGTAAACTAATGATCCATGAACCCATATCCTGTTAGAATGTGTAATTTTAATCATTACATGTTTAATTTTTTCTAGTTGATGTAGTAATATGTCATACCTAGCATTGGAAGGAAAAACGAGACAAAATAACTCTTATAAAATTGAGTGACCCTACATGCATAATAGAGGAAAATACTCTTTTTACTATTCATTATATAAATATGTGGAAAATCATTTATCCCACATGTAAAAGATGGCATGTTTGTCTTCCATACCTCTTGGTATATAATAGAGGTGAGGGAGAGCCTTAGGAAACCATATCAAGCATATAATTGAACAAGAAGACTTATGTGGTGATTATCTTTGTAATACTCTTTGGTAGCATATGTGGAGTGAATCTCAAAGTGTAATGTTGGAAATTATTTGAGGAATAAGAAGATTTTTCCCTTTCCCATGGATGTTTACCACGGTATTTTTTAAGGATTCTAATATTATACTAAAGTTTAGTATCCTAGGCTATTATTTTGGATTGAAAAAAACATGTATATAGATAGGTAGGCGCATATTAAATATGAAACATATAGGTGATATTAGAGACTAAAAATGACCAAATAACTAATTTTTTTTTTGAAAAAAACCCTAAAAATAGCCAATTGGCTAAATTTAGCCCTTAAAAATTACCTTTCTCTACCTTCTTAAGTAAAAGCTTAGATTTGTGTTTTCAAGCAACATTGTCTTATGCTTTTGCTTAAGCACTTCATATTTTGTAGTTTTGTGACCCAATCTACAATACCCAAGTGGTAATTTTTCACATATGGGATTTATTGTACATATTTTAAATTTGTTTTCAAACCCTAAATTTCACCATTATTTTTCATACTTTTTCAAGTTTTTCTTGATTTACTTTTGTAGTTTTGAATTGAAATCTATTGTATACTAATCTAGCATCAAGGATCTATCTTTTGGCTTGTAGATCTCGGTGTTTGGTATTTTCTATTTCGGGATATTGTAGGTTTCCTTACGATAGTTTCAACAATTTTTTTGTAGCTTTTCTTGAGTTTAATAGTCATATGCACCCTATACACTACTCGAGCATGTATATGTGCCCTACCTTAATCCACCTTGCATATACACTTTTTTAAGTGATGTTTTTTGCTTTTGGAAATGTTTATTCTCTATTCTGTGCATAGGAGTTACTGATCTATTAGTTTGTTATAAAAATGTTTTGGCATCGCCATAAAATTTTAATTTTACATCTCTTTTCATCTCTTTGTGACAACTCATTTTTTTGCATTTTGGGTGTAGGATTGTATCACCATGCCTTCAGAAGTTGTTTCTACTTCCGCATTAGTTGGATCTAACTGTCCCTCATGGAAGAGAAAGATGAATGACGTTCTTAAGAGTAAGAACTTGTGGAGGTTAACTAAAGGTGGTCTAGACAAACCAACTAATGCAGAGTTGGAAATATAGGAAGATCAACGTGATCAACAAAGAGGACTCATCGGACAAACTATTTCAAATAGCTTAAAGATACACATTGAGGCCAAGGATAGTCTTATTGAGGTATGGAAAATCCTATCTACTTTATTTGATAAAAGTGATGATGCTTCTACTTACTCTCTTGAAAATAAAATCCATGAGTTAGACACTAATTTTTTTTATAAAATAGAGCCATTTCGTGCTGAAATTAAAATTTATAATGAAAAATTGAATAATTGTGGTAAAGATTATAGGAAAAATGACAAGTCTCTAACTATTTTTGTAGAAAAAAAATTACCGTCATGCTTTGATATGTTCAACCAAACTAGGAATACGACCATTGAATTGTCAATCATTACTCACAAACCCTCTTTTTAATATTTTAGTAAAGGTTTGATAAATGAGCAACATAGATTAATTGCTAGTGGTCGATTGTCTAATAATAAAGCCCAAATAACACATAATAAAAGAATCCTAATAAGAAATTTAATAAAAATTCTAAACCACATAATCAAGGATCAAGTTATTGATGATGCTTTTAATGTTTCTAACATCGTTTATAACAAAACGAAAGTGTTTAATCCTTGTAAGTATTGTGGCAAAACCAACCACCCTGAAAAGAGTTTTTTTTAACGGAGATGCAGACTTGCAAAAGCAGAGAAAAATTCATACGAAGAACAATCGGTGTCCCTATGTGCCTATTTTGTTAAACCAAGTAATTCTTCTTCTAATGTGGAATGGATAATGGTTTTAGTGCATCTAACCACATGTATGGCACAACTTTTTTGTTTAATTCTTATGACACTAAAAAGTACACACAACAAAAAGTATCTATAATGATAGTGATCATCTTTCAGTTTTAGTATCTGGTAATCTTACTATTCCTAATGGTACTTTGGAATATTTGTTTCATGTTAAAGGAATGGTTAGTCAACTTGCTTTATATTTATCATGCGTGACAAAAAGGTTATAAATTTGAAGCTTGTCTCTATACGTATGTGTTAAAAGATATGAAACAAAACTTTTAAATTGCTTCTCCTAGTCTTGTTCCTCAAAATACTGGATTATATCACTTTATTGATTTTCATTCAAACATAAATCAACCCTTTTATTCCTTCTCATGTTGATGAACTACGAAAATTATGGCATGAAATATTAGGTCACTTGAATTATGGAAAAATGAAAATGATGTCTAAAATGGTACATGGGTTACCTTCAATTTCTTTTACTAAAGGTGTTTGTGAAGGTTGTGTTCTTGGTAAACATCATATGGAAATGTGTGATGAAGGTAAATCTTGGCATGATAAAGAACCATTTCAATTAATTCATAGTGATATTTTTTGGTCCTCTCGAAAGTCCTCCTTTGTCTCATGCATTCCATTTTCTTACTTTTATTGATTTATAGTCGTAAATAATGGGTTTGTTTTTTTAAACATAAAAGTGAAACCTTTAGTGTTTTTCAAAAATAAATCCATGGTTGAAAATGAATCTAGTAAGAGTATTAAGACTTTGAGAATTGATAATGGGGGAGGGGAGAATTCATTAAAAACAAATTTAATGCATATTTATCTAAGCATGGTATTGAACATCAAAGGATTGTTCCTTATACACCTCAACAAAACAGGGTAGCTAAAAGAAAGAATAAAACTTTGGTTGAAATGGCTATATGTGTGCTTTATTTTAAAGGATTAAATAAACATTTTTGGGCTGACGGTATTTGTTGTGCTAACTATATCTTGAATAGAGTTCCTACTAAAGTAGTTTTCAAGGTTATTCTTGAAGAAAAATGGAATGGAAAGAAACTTGATATTAGTAACTTTAAGGTATTTGGTAGTGAATGTTGGGCTCATATCCTGGATGAAAAATGGAAAAAGTTAGAACCCATGTCTCGCAAATGTATTTTCATTGGTTATTGTGAGGATTCTAAATAATACAGGTTGTTTGATCTCTCTACCAAAGGTGTCATTATTAGGAGAGATGTCCACTTTGATGAAGTCTCTCCTCCTCTTGAGTCAGTTGAATCTCATGTTACTTTGAATTTTCCTTCACCTTTTGTTACTCCTATCTCTATTAATCCTTCCTCTCCTTTTTTTCCTATTATTGATCATAGTCCACCCTCTTCTTCATGTACCCTACCTGAATGTTCTGAAGATACTAGTATGAGTCCTAACACTACTCTTATTGTTTGGGCTCATAAAACTCTTGAGTCTGCAGGTTCTGATATTGGTATTCCTTATGATACTCATCAAACTAGATCTGCATTTGCTCTTATGAGTAAATGTTTTACCACAAATGATCCCTCTACCTATGCTCAAGCCAAATATAAGCTTGAATGGGAGAAACAAATGCAAACTGAATATAACTCATTAAAGAAGAACAAGACATGGAATCTTGTGCCTCTCCCTCCTGGAAAGAATTTAGTTGGATGTAAGTGGAAATAAATAAAAATGTTTACTAGAAACGGATAGATTGAAAAACATAGAGCCCGATTAGTAGCAAAAGGATTCTCTCAACATGAAGGTATAGATTATATTGAAGCTTTTGCTCTGGTTGTTGAAATGAACACAATAAGAACTATTTGTTCAGTTGTTGCATCATATCAATGGGGAATACACTAAATGGATGTGAAGAGTGTGTTTTTGAATCGTGATATTAGTCAAGACATTTATATGCAACAATCACATGGATTTATTGCTACTAAAACTTCTAGTTTTAAATGCAAATTGAACAAGTGTTTATATGGTCTTAAGCAAGCACCTTGATCTTGGTATCAAAATATTGATGCTTATTTCTTGAAGAATGGTTTCAAGCAATGTGTATATGATCCAAATGTGTATGTCAAGCACTTTGATGATCATGATCTCGTAATTGTAATTTATGTGGATGATCTTATTATTACTGGAAGCCAACTTACATTGAAATAGGAAATGAAGAATAATCTATAAAATGAATTTGAAATGATGGATTTAGGCCTATTAAATTATTTTTTGCGTCTACGATTTGGCATGTGGCATATGGTATTTTACTTTCTTAGCCTAAGTATGTGACATATTTTCTTTCTTGGTTTCATATGAGAGATTGTAAGACTTCACATACACCATTTCAACATGGTGTAAAGTTAATGGTTGATTATGACACTCCTCTTGTTGATGCCACATTGTATCGTCAGCTTGTGGGGAGTTTCATATATTTGACACACAACATAACATATATCTATTTTGCAGCCAACATGGTTTTGGAAGATGGGACCTTGTTGACCAATATCTCATCATGCTCATTCATAAAGGGGGGTTTTTAAATTATGAAAAATAAGGTCAATATATTGTAGTTATTGGTGGGGTGGGGAGTAGGGTTGTTGGGCGCAACCCAAGTTAAGACAATTTTGGACAAGATAGTTTTTGAGCTGCGAAGTTACAACACAGTGCAACGTTGACAAAGTAAAATTTACAGCGCTACGAAGTGCCAATGCTGCGGAGATCTAGTGCTGTGAAGTGCCAGCTCCGTGAAGATCCAGCATGGTAGAATTTTGGATGGAAAACAGTATAAGTTTTGGTAAGATCGATCGATGATCTATTTTGGGGAAGATGCTCTGAGATTCCCAGGAGGTGGGTAAGGAGTGGCGAAGAAGGAAAGTGACCAATCACACGAGCAAAGGCAGGACTAAGTGAACTGGGCGCATGAAATCATTAGAGAAGGAACATCGGGATGAAAGCGACCCATCAGAATGCGCTCGGCAGAATGGTTCAAAGTGATGTGACCATGTGCAGTCAGAAAATGCCAGAAGCTAGAGATAGCGCGGAAGGATGGCCACGACAATGAAGTCGCTATCATAGCCTAACATATTTTGGTTAGCAGGGTAACCGCACCATTTTGGGTACCTTGGGGTTTGTTTTAGCCCACCATGAATGTAAAGACGTGACCTAGGGGAACGATCTACATAATGGGAATATTTTGTAAGGGAAAGGGTTATTGATTTTGTATGGATACATTGATCTCTAAGTGTTTTGTTGATCCTCTATTAAGAGACTATTGTAAAGAGGCTCTGCAACTGTGTGCGCAGAAACCCATTGAAGAGAGAAGAGAGTCTAAAGCTGAGTGCGCTGACTAGAACTATTGAACTATTCCCATTTATAATAAGCAATAGTTCCTATGGACATAGCTCCCATCCTAGGGTGAACCACATTAAATCCGTGTGTTGTGTGACTGAATGTGTGTTTTCTTTTGATAAATGTCTACGCTCTTGTTTATGAGTAGATGTATCTTCACTTTTATATGTATTCTCTATATAAATGGATGACGGGAATAATATGTTAAGTGTTGAACATCCATGTTGAATGTTAAAGATACAAGTAATGTCGAATACAATGAATTCATGAGTTATTTGCATAACACTTAAATCAACGAAGTCTGTGTAGTGTGATTCCCTGAAGCACAGCACCGGAAGTGCACAGTTGCATCGTAGTTCATCATATTGCATAAGTCCGAAAGTATATAGCCTAATATACTTGTTGAATGTATAATCTACACTAAGTATAGTCTGTCGAGGATGTATAATTGTTAAAGAGGTAGCGCAGTCTTCAGTTGCGTTATCCTATCGTCAAGTAGTTGTTCCGAGCCGTGCAGTCCTTGTGCACGCTGTCGTATAAGTAACAACTGCGAAGTAGGTGAACTTCGCGTGATATCCCATTCTGTCGAACTACACATCACCCGGTTATGGAAACTTGATTCCACAACCTCTCCATAACTTCACCTCGGGTGAGACCTCAGCCTGCTCGTAGACTGTTGACGAAAGGGCCAGTGAAAAGGGGGTTTTGTTGGTTCCCTGTACCGCGCAGAACTTGGGTCTATCTTGAAAAGTTAAAGAACAGTATACAAGACAACAAATGGTTCCGTTACCATGCTTGAACTGGTGATGTGTTCAGAATATTGGTATCCTGAGAGGACATAAATATAGAACTAGGTAGACAATATAGAGAAGGAGTTTGCAAGAAAGGAGAATAAACATCCGCGCTTCTATGACGAAGAATGGTTGCAAAGACACCTATATTATGTCATTTACGAAAGTTTCTTTGTAGCATTCAACAACGATCTATACGAGTGGTTGTTGAGACTAAAAGAATAGAAAAACTGCTATCAGGGAGGAGAATCATAGTGTGGACTCCATAACTAATCCAGTAGACTTCTGGCTTGATAGCATATTAGAAGTCTATGTGACAGAATTTGCTGTGGACACACTGAAGTGTTTACAGCGTAGCAGAGGAAGATTTCTTCAAAGGATTCAGAGGTAAGTACCTGAACAATCTAAGCCTATACATTAAAATGTTGTTAGCAAAGAAAGGTGTTTTAAGAATGCAGTAACATACCTAGTTGTTTTGAGTCTGTAATGTTCAGAGCTAACGATAGTGATACCGAAGAACACATTCATACACTAAGAAGTGGTAAAAGATACAAGTCTAGTGCAAAAAAGAACCCTAATGAACATGAAATTTGCATCTAGAAACTAAGCTACAAGTTGAGCCTGATAGCCAGATAGAACCTCTAGTAGCTACCTATTAGCCTATCACTCCATAGAATCCGCTAGTTGACAGTACTGGTAATCCAAATAACATCAGTAGTAGTAACACCCCAGGCATGAATACTCAGAACATTCCACATAGTAGTATCCCTAAAATTGCACAGAACACTGTGCCTCCTAGAGGGTGAATGACAGACAATATAAAACTGCCGATATTCAAAGGAATATGTGTAGAAGACCCTGAGCAATATTGGTTTCTATGTGAAGCCATGTGGAATGTTAAGCAAGTCCAGGATGATGTTGTTAAGCAAGAAAAACTCGTCACTACATTCAGGGAGAGAGCCTTGAATTGGTTTATGAAATATTCTTTTAGACAGAATAGGACCCTGCTGGATATCAAGGCTTCCCTCCTAAGAGAATTCAAGAAACCTAAGTAAGTGTCACAATGTATCACAAAACGAAAAGAGATTAAGCAGAAAATGACTGAGTCAGTATGGGAATTTGACCAGAAGTTTAAAGCATTGTTATACCAAGTAAGCTTTGACATAGCACCGCAACAACACTAAGAGTGGTTCATAGCTGCGTTATTGCCACACATTATACTACCATGATGCAACAGAAGGTTGCTTCGCAGATAGAGGTGCTGGAGATTGCAATGAAACTAGAGCCTTTGCTAATAGGAGAGACTAGCCAAGGAATGGTTCAGATCCAGAACCAACTAACAACTCTAACGTTTCAACTACAAGACATTAAGAAAGGAAAACAAATCATAGAATAAGTCTGGTATACAAAATGTAAAACAGAAGGACACCCAAAAGAACACTGTCCAGTATTCAAATATTACATTGATAGTGGAGCACCAAATACACTAAATCAGTAGCAAGGACCGTGGTGTGAAATTTGCTGATGTAGAGGACACCGGCCTGAAGATTTTTATTTGATCCAAAATTAGGTATGAACACCGAAGAACTTATACTGCACATTCTGTAAATCAGTTGGTCATGATGATTCCAACTATAGAGCATATGAACTAATGATGGAAAGAAAGCATGATGTTTACCGGGTTCAAGAAGAGACACCGAAGCACAATGATAATGCGCAATATGATCAAGGTGCATATAGAGGTCATCGTGGATTCCAAGGAAGAGGAAGAAACACTGGACAAGGAAGAGGAAGAGGTCAAACAATATGCTATAACTGCACTCAACCATGTCATCTATCCAGAGACTGCACAAATGCTTGTACTACCTGTAGATACTGTAAGTCTTTTGATCATGTCATTGAGGCATGCCCACTATTTCTGTGAAATTCAGTTTACATCCAAGATCTATTCAATAAATTACACTCTCTCATAAGAAAATCTCACACAACTAGTCAAAGACACAAAAATTATGCACAAGAGTAGAATTATGTATTAACTTCTCATAAATTTAATATATTAGAAAACCATATGAATGTAATAGGATACTGTTAAATAAAATTACAACAGTAATTCGAATGGCTAAATATGCCAAAATAATCTTCTATTCATCAGACTTTCTAAAAATGCCCATCCCCCCTAGGTGGCAAGTTGACTTTCCAAATCATCTCAAAAGCTCACGAATTGCCTAATTGTGATCTGAAGGGGATGTATGATGGAAAACAATGCCAAATATGAATTTTGGAAGGAAAAATAATTAAGGAATGTCTTGGGTGTAAAAACAAGTTTCCTAGGTAGACTAGCTTTTCCCCATAGGGTAAAAAGCACTAAAAATAAGAAAATGTGCCTTCCATAGCTAAATCTTATCCATAATCTTTTATGAAAGTGCCCAAGTGGCCTAGATGGATCGTGGTCCACACCTTGGATGTATTTGAGTCTCCCATGTTTCCTTGTGGTCCACACAATGGTAATTTCCTAGTCTTTACATAGAATTAACCAATAAATGATTAATTAATGCATCTTATGTAATTAAATGACATGGTAGGAAGACTTAATTATTCCAACACCCCCCATAAGTTTGACTTATATGGTATAAATATCAGAAAATAAAATACTAAGGGCCCAGTAACAAGACTTGGTCACCCCATACAATACTGTCGGTCCACCAAAACAAGGATAGAAGGAAAACCTCATGGGAAAAACCTCCCCTCAAAACATGGACATATAAAAATTAAAAGGTTTCTAACTAACCCTTCACTCCACCACATGTTCAGCCATCCCAAGAAGTGATCTAAGATAGCTGAATTTCTTCTCTGTGAAAGCCTTGGTGAAGATATCTACAGTTTGCTCACCTGTGGGGCTATACTACAAATCTATGATCTGGTCATGCACTAGGCCTCTGATTTAGTGCATATGAATCTCTATGTTCTTGGTCCTCTTCCTCTGTACTGGATCACATGAAACTCTAATTGCACTCTGATTGTCACAAAAAATGACAATAGGAGTAATGAAAGAAATCTCAAACTCAGACAAAATTCCCTGCAACCAAACACACTGTGTAGCAGCATTCACTGCTCCTCTGTACTCTGCCTCCACTGAAGATAGTGCTATGGAATTCTATTTCTTACTGGAACAACAAACGGGGCCACCTCCAAGCATGAATACAAATCCTAATGTGTATTTCCTGTCAAGGCTATCATCATCCCAATCTGAATCTATGAAGCCCAAGAGATCTAGGCTCGAATCTGTAACATAGTGAATCCCATCACTCTTTGTGCCTTGCACATAATGAAGGATTCTTTTTGCATCCCTACAATGTATCTCATGTGGCTGCTCCATGTATCTTTATGCCACACTCACATCATAAGCAAGATATGGTCGAGTATGTTTCAAGTAGAGCAAGCTGGCAATCAACTGTCTATATAAAGTGTTGTCAAACAATGGTGTAGATTCTGCATCTTCTAGTCTAACTCCATAAAGGAATGGAGTCTTAGAAGGCTTGCAATCAACCATATTAAACTTCTTCAATAGATCAAAAGCATACTTTTACTGACATACCTTGGTTCCATCTTTTGTTTGAGAAATGTCAAGCCCCCAAAATTGCTTAAGAATTCCCAAGTCACTCATGGAGAATGCTTGGTGCATGGCTGCCTTTAATGATGCTATTTGGTCATTGATACTACTTTTAATCAAAAAATCATCAACATACAACACTATTGTCATTATAAAACCATAAATATGCTTCATATAGACATTTGGGTCAGATTTACACCGAACATAAGCTTGTGACAGAAGAAAACTGTCCATCTTTGCATCCCAAGCCCTAGGGGCTTGCTTGAGTCCATACAAAGATTTTTTCAACCTACAAACAAGATTTGGGTCTGATGTGTACCTCTGTGGCTGATGCATATATATTTCTTCTTCAAGCTATATATTTCTTCTTCAAGCTCCCCATGGAGGAAAGCACTTTTCACATCCATGTGATGTACTTCCCACCGCTTGGAAGCTACCACTGCCAAAACTAGTCTAATGGAGTCTTTCTGTGCTACCGGTGCAAATGTTTCATTATAATCAAGCCCTTGGACCTAAGAAAATCCCTTTTCTACCATACTTTCCTTGTACTTTACTGTTGTACCATGACTTCACATTTGGTCTTATAAATCCACTTGTATCTTACCAACTTTCTCCTTGCGGGGATCTTGACTAGCTCCCAAGTTTCATTCTTTTGTAATGACTCAAACTCCTCATCCATAGAAATATTCCATCTAGGATCATGTGAGGATTCCTCATATGTTTGAGGATCAGAATCTATCATCACAAAACTTTGCTCAGAAATATAAGGATCATTCACATTGAGATCAGTCTCAAATTGTGATCTAGTCCTCCTTTCATCCTGAGGATTGCCAACAAGTTCACCTGCTGCTTGCAAGGTTTTTGCATCCCATTTAGGCCTTGTAGGTTACTTAGCATATGCAATAAAATGATCCTCATCATCAGATATATCAGAATCCAAAACATCAAGAACATCACTTACTTCTTCTTCAGGTGGTGGTGAAGATGGTTCTCCAATTTCAGCGCTCTAAGAGGGCTCTTCCTCAAACTGCACACTTCTTTCGATGAATGCTTTGTGAGTGGTAATGTTCATCAACTTATAAACTTTGGAGTCCTATGAATATCCAACAAACAAACATGGTTGTCTTTGGGGCTGCAATGCCCTCCTCTTCTCAAGTGGAATCCTAGCCCAAGCCTTTGAGCCAAAAATACTGAAATGAGAGATATCAGGTTTGTGACCTATCCAAGCCTTGAAAGGAGTGACACATTTGAGAGATTTGTGTGGAACTCTATTCTGAATGTAAGTGGAACAATTTATTTCCTCAGCCCATATCTTGGGAGACAATTCCTTTGACTCAAGCATACAAGTGGGCATCTCCTTTAGAGATCTATTTTTCCTCTCAGCAACCCCATTTTGTTGAGGTGTATATGGAAATGTGTGTTGCATCTGAATGCCTGAAGAGGCAAAAAATTGATGAAAATATGATTTCACATATTCACCACCATTATCAGATCTTATAACTTTAATATGCCTACCAGACTGGTTCTCAACAGAGGCTTTGAATAGCTTGAACAACCCGAAAACATCTGACTTTAACTTGATGAAATAAATCCAACAATACCTGCTGAAGTCATCTATGAATGTGAGTATGTATTTTGCATGATTCAAAGACTCATGAGGGAATGGAACTGATATATCAGTATGAATAAGTTGTAATGGTGTAGTGGTTCTCTCAGAATTGGATCTCCCATACTTATGCTCAGGGTGTTTACATAGGATGCAAGATTGACAGACACCTTTGGAAAACTTGATATTGGGCAGCCCTATAACCATCTCTTTCTCATGAAGTTGGGAAAGGTATTTGTAGTTTAGGTGGCCAAATATTTCATGCCATATCTTGATGGACTCATTGGCATGGGTTAACAGAGAAGACGGTGAGGGGTTTGGCACAAAATGATAAAACTTGTAAATTCTAGAACAATGATCAAGAGTACCAAATGCAATAATTTTTCCTGTTGAAATTTCTGCTATCTCAACATCATTGGGGGTAAAGGTTACTCTCTTGGGAAGCCATGTATGGATTATCTGATAGACTGACAATAGGTTTGCAGTAAGTCCAGGGACATATAAAACATTATTAAATGACCCAAACCGGAGATCTATGCTACCTTCTTCTTTGCTAGAAGTTTCAAAATTGTCTCCCAATACAATATTTCGACCACTGGAAGAGTCAAGTGAAGTGAAAAAATTTCTTGTAGACACCATGTGTCTTGATGCACCAGAATCAATAATGAATGAAGAAGGCTTTGATGTGCTGACCATCAATGCATGAACTCTCTCTTTATCATCGTAGTTTTGTCCTTCATCCTTCCTCCTTGTGCTCTCTGTACGAGGAATGTTGGATTTCTCCAAGAGTGAAGTCAATTGGTCAATGGTTTTCTTCATGCAAGAGCTTTCAGGATGAAATCCCTTGCTGCAATAATTGCACTTTGTCCTCTCATTCTTCTTTTTCAGATTCTTATTGAAGTTAGATGTCTCTCCATTAAAATTCTGCTTGTCTTTCCTCTCACCGGTGGGCTTCTTGAAATTTCCTTTCTTCTTTCCTTTCGAACCCTTTGAATCTCCAACATTCAGACAGTGGTCTTTGGATGGATTTTTAATGGCTCCCATCAAGACCAATTTGTCCTTTTCTTGTGTCAAAGAATCCATGAATTCTAAAAGTGTCGGGCTCTTCCAATTTTTAATTGCTTTCTGGGTGGAATGGAAGGTCGAGACTGTTAGGATATTCCTATACTCCATCCTAGTCCTACTAGCTTTCCAGTCATTTTCATTTTCAGTCATGCATGCAAAATTAGGGTTTGCATGCATTTTGCATGCATTCTAGGTCATCAGTCCCAGCACCTAGTCCTCAGCAACCTAGCCCCCGAAGCTTCTTTCAGATCATTTCCAGGCCTCCTAGTGACTAATGCACCCTCCTTTGCTTCACTACATGACAAGGGTGCCTTCTTCACCTACCAGTCCAGTTATATTCAGTTATATTGAGTTATCGTTAGTTATTCCCTTGATTTAAGGCTTAACTGACTCTTTACTGAGTTTATCACTCTGTTGGACCTCCAGTGAGACTAGATTGACCATTCTGACTCCAGTTAACTCCTATGGCACCCTCCACTAAGCCTCCTTCACTATATTAGTGCTTCGATGTGCGAGTTACACCAACCACATTCAGTTAGACTCAGTTTGACTCCCGGTTGATCATTACTTGTGCATTGATGACTTCACTGATGAGAAGGTGGACTCCTAGTTAGGCATTGATGACTCTCCACTGATTATGGATCTGTGCATGAAGGCCAATTCGAATTCCTTCTAGTGAATTCGAATCCTCATACTCAGCATTGTATATTTACCAGTTCATTATTCTGTTCATAGTAACATGTGTAATTATTCTGCCTCAATCAGAGTTTATTTGGATCTAAGTTCTATTGCTTGTCTCTTATTCTATTATTCCTAAATTCTTTCATTGTGAGGTTTACATCATCTCTTTGGATCTTATGTGGGAAATTTCACAGAGACAAAGATTGAATAGTCAGGGCCAAGCTTGGAGAGAATGGAAAAAAATGATTGCTCATATTTCTTGTCAATACCACATTGCTTCAGTTGCAATACAAGAGATTTAAATTTGGAGAATAAATCCTGTAGATTATCAAAATTTTGTGGACTCAAAGAGACTAGCTCATTATCCAATTGGTGGCCTCTCAATTCATCGGTTTTCCCAAAAAATTCTTGAAGTTTCAACCATACTTCATTGGGTGAAGTGAGGCCATCAAGATGAAATAGAATCTCTCTAGATGTAGTGAGAAATAACATCCTATAGGCTTCATCCCTTCGATTGTGCCATTTCGATTTCTCTACTGTTGAGGTTGGCTCAGCTTCAGTTGCCATGGTCACCCTGTAGATCCCTTTGCTCCTCATTAGAATCTCCATCTGTGCCTTCCAATAAAAATAATTGAAGGGAGTGAGGATGATATGCTGTGTATGATCTATTGCTGCTCTGAAATAAACTTATGGACTGATTTTAGAACATTTATGGATGCCAAAATGCGCCCTGTAGAGAATAGAATTCACCCAGTGAATTGATCAATGCGCCCTTCCTGAGACTGTTGGATCCTGCAAGATAATCAAATATGATAGGAATATATTGATAGCTCTGATAACATGTGAAATTAAGTTCACATCCAAGATCTATTCAAGAAATTACATTCTCTCATAAGAAAATCTCACACAACTAGTCAAAGACACAAAAATTATGCATAAGAGTAGAATTCTGTATTAACTTCTCATATATAAAATACATCATCCAACCATATGAAAGTAATAGAATGCTGTTAAATAACATTAGAACAGTAATTAGAATGGCTAAAGATGCCAAAAGAATATTCTCTTCATCAAACTTGCAAAAAATGCCCATCCCCCCTAGGTGGCAAGTTGACTTTCCAAATCAGCTCAAGAGCTCACAAATTGCCTAAATTGTGATCTGAAGGTGATGTATGATGGAAAAAAATGCCAAATATGAAGTTTGGAAGGAAAAATCATTAAGGAAAGTCTTGGGTGTTAACAACAAGTTTCCTAGGTAGACTAGCTTTTCCCCATAGGGTAAAAAGCAGTAAAAAGCACTAAAACTCAGAAAATGTGCCTTTCCTAGCTAAATATTATCCATAATATTTTATGAAAGTGCCCAAGTGGCCTATATGGCTTGTGGTCCACACCTTGGATGTATTTGAGCCTCCCATGTTTCCTTGTGGTCCACATAATGGCAATTTCCTAGTCTTTACATAGAATTAACCAATAAATGATTAATTCATGCATACTATGTAATTAAATGAGATGGTAGGAAGAATTAATTATTCCAACAGTTGCAAGGAAAGATGCAAGAGAGGAGAACAGAAGCACCAAACCCGAACATTCAAATGATCGAAGCAGAGAAAAGAACTAGAGATCCAAACATTAATGCCGTGACATGAAGTGGTGCTACAACAGGAAGAGATAAAGAACCAAAAGCCTTGAATTCTGAAGACCACCAAGCTAATAAGAAATCTGGGAAAGCACCTTCTTTCAATCTGGATAGAAACAAAGAAATCTTCACAGAAGCAAGGGAGACCTTCAGAGAGTCAGAGCCGGTGACACCAAGATTTAAACTGCGAAGTGAAATAGTACATATGAAGGATATGCCAATAGCATATGATAAAAAATGTACTGCAGCAGAAATAGTAACTTATGTTGCGTAGTTCCTACGGAGCTGCATGAAGTTACTAAAGAGCAAAGATGCCTTAGTGGAATTTCAAAAATTACTAAACCACTATGAACAACACAGTTGCACGAGTACTATCCATAGCGCAATTCACCATATAAAAATTCATAATAGAACAGGTCGAGAAATGACGCTAAGTGTACAGATTGGAGACTATGAAATGGACTAGATCATCTTTGACTTGGGATCAAAAGTGAATGTCTTGACCAAGAAGACATGGGAACAGATGGGGAAACCAAGGTTATCATGGTCACCTATCCAACTAAGACTAGCTAATTAGCAGAAATTTATTCCCTTTGGAAAAATCCCAAATGTACTTGTGGACATTGATGGAGTAAGAAGTTCAGTAGACTTAGAGATTATCAAGATCATCGACGACAGTAACCCATAACCTGCATTGATGGGAATAGACTAGGCAATGGATAACCTCGCGATTATCAATTTGAAGAAGAAATAGATGATCTTTGAAGGATGGGATATTAGGGTCATTGCACCCTTGGACCCTTCACAAGGACCAAGATACAGTGAACCAATACAAGAAGAATGTAGAGCACAAGACCTTGATCGCATCTACAATATGACTACAAATCAGTCTGACTGCATCAATCCTACAGCTGATGGAATGTTGAGTTGGCGATGCGACAGCTCTTGCATATCAGACTCTGATAGAGGATTGGAGAATTGGTAAAGCAGAATGCACGAAGTATCTGCCAAGCGATGTGTGAAGATCACAAAATCACTACGCTAGGTTGGAGCAGAGGTAAATCCAATCCCTACCTATGATGGCTTAAGTAGCATTCATGCATTTTTTCAAGAATATACTGTGATTCCAGATGAATATAAGTTTTCAGCATTAGATTCAGCATTGCACGCTACACCTGGTAGATGGTGGGATGCACATAAAAACAATCTAAAACATGGGAACAATGCAACCACATGATGGAAATCATATTCACAAAGCAAGCTGTGCTGGTAATAGTAAAGTATAATGGACAAACGAATCCAAGAGATCACATAGATATTTTCTCAAAAACATGAGAACATAGACCTCAAACAGAGTGGGTCCATCTGTTTGTGCACAAATTAGAGAAGATCCCAAAGAACTGGTATACAAATGCAAAGCTTTGTAGAGGAACAATAGACTGGTCTATCATGACTGCGAACTGAAAAGAAATTTCAGCTTTGAAGATGACTTTCCAAGCATAAATGAGACTCTAGAGATTATCAAAGAGAGGGTATTCGAAGACATACATATACCTATTTATCAGCAACCAGAATGGGAAAGATAGATAGAACATGCCCTTGAATTTTATTATAACCTCGCTACAGATGAAGAAGATGAGGAGGAAGGTGAGGATGAAGACCCGCGCAATATCAATATACCTAATTCAAAGGGAGCATGCGAGGTAGAAGGACCTCCATTAGAAATCCACATCTTAGCATCCCTGTCAAAACAAGAAAATTTAACATTGGCACAACTGAAGAACCAAAGTTCGCATCTATTAGCGATTACAGGGATGAAGAAACGGTCATGCAGATCGCAAACCTTCTGCATGAGTATGAGGATTTGTTTCCAACAAATTTCTCTGAAATGAAAGGCATTTTGGGCGATTTGGGAGTTATGAAGATACCTCTTAATCCAGGTGTGAATCCCATCAAGCAGAGACCTTATCGACTGAACCCCAGATACAAGGAAAGAGTGAAGGCAGAGCTCGATAAGATGCTTGATGCAGGAATCATCCAGCGAGTATAAGAATCAAAATGGATAAGCCCTATGGTTATCCAGGATAAGAAAACAAAAGGTAAAATCACAATCTGCATAGACCTCAGGAAGGCCAATGATGCTTCGTTACACGACCCATTTCCTACTCCATTCACAGACGAAGTACTAGACAATGTTGGAGGAAATGAGGCCTACTCCTTCACTGATGGGTTCTTTGGATACCATCAGATCAAAATTGACTCAGCAAACATACATAAAAATACATTTGCTACAGAATGGGGATCATTCCAATACACAGTTATGCCATTTGGTTTGAAGAATGCACTTGCTATATTTTCAAGAGTTGTTGTTTCTGCATTCAAGGATTTTATTCATAAGTTCCTAGAGGTATACTTTGATGATTGGACTGTATTTGGTTTACTAAAGAACCATTCTGAAAACCTTAGAATGATTTTAGCAAAATGTAGACAACATCAAATCTCGTTAAACTTAAAGAAAAGTGTTTTCTGTGTTCCCTATGGAATTCTACTGGGACACATTGTGTGCAATAAAGGTCTGATGGTTGATCCAGTGAAGTTCACAGTCATTGTGAATCTACTGGCACCAAATTTAGTAAAGCAACTTTGCATTACACTGGGACATACAGGATACTACATAAATTTTATCAAGGGTTATGCGCAGATAACCACACCGATGGAGAAACTTCTGAAGAAAGAAGTGAAGTTCTTATGGACCGATGACTGTCAGAAAGGATTGGATACATTAAAAGATAAAATGGTAACTATTCCTATCCTATTCTTTCTGGATTGGAATAAACCATTTCACGTACATGTTGATGCTTCATTTATAGCATTGGGCATTGTGCTTGCTCAACCAGGCGAAGGAGGCATTGATCATCCTATTTCATTTTCAAGCATAAATTTGTCTTCAGCAGAAAAGAATTACACCACCACAGAAAGAGAGGGTTTAGCTATGGTGTACGCACTATAGAAATTCATACACTATTTGCTAGGTGCGTACTTCTCCATGTACAATGACCATTCATCTATGAAGTACTTGGTCAATAAGCCAGTGTTAGACGGAAGAATATGTAGATGGTTGCTACTCTTTCAAGAGTATGACTTTGAAATTATTGTTAAGCTGGGAAAACTAAACCTAGGACCTGACCATCTCTCGAGAATTGAGTCAAGTGAAGAACCTACAAATCTTGAAGACAATCTACCTGATGCGCAATTATTTTCCATCCAGATCATAGATGATTATTACAAAGACATTGTAGAATTCCTGACTACAGGGTTGGCACCTATGGAGTTCACTATGCAGCAAATGAAGCACTTAGTAGTCAAAGCAGTAGACTTCACCATCATCGCAGGACAACTATACAAGTTAGGACCAGATGAAGTGCTATGCAGATGTGTGCTAGAACATGAAAAAACATTCCTACTAGCTGATGCACACTCAAGAGTGTCTGGAGGTCACTACGCAGGAAGAGCTACTATGCAGAAAATATTCAGAGTAGGACTATGGTGGCCTACACTCCACAAAGACATAAAAGAACATTGTCGAAGTTGTGATGTGTGCTAAAGAACTATAAAACTATCGCACAGAGACAAAATTCCATTAAGACCGCAACTGACTTTACAAGCCTTTGATTAATGGACTATTGATTTTGTGAGACCTATTAACCCACCAAGGAAGAGAACTGGCTCAAGATATATTATCACCGCTATGGATTATCTCACCAGATGGGTAGAAGCTAAACCAGTAAAGGACCGTAGCACAGTTACTGTCGCATAGTTCATCTTTGAGAATATCCTTACCATATTTGGATGCCCAAAAATATTAATGAGTGATCAAGGAACTCATTTCCTGAATAGAACCATTGAAGGGTTGACTAAATAATTTCAGATATATCATTAGAAGAGTACATTGTACCATCCACAAGCCAATGGAACTGTCGAAGCATTTAACAAAGTGCTAGAAAATGCGCTAACCAAAGTATGTAACACAAACATAGACGATTGGAATCTATGCATACCAGCTGTATTATGAGCATATAGGACAAATTGTAAGAAACCGACGGGCCATACACCGTTCAGGTTGGCCTATGGACAGGAAGCTGTGATGTCTATGGACTATATTGTACCAAGCTTAAGAATTGTTGCATTCACAAACATGGTAGATGGGGAGACATTGCAATAAAGGATTCTACACTTGGTTGGACTGGAGGAAGATCGCTTCAATGTAGGATTTCACCAACAAGTGCAGAAGAATAGAGAAAAAACATGGAATGATCGCCATATCAAGCACAAATTCTTTCAAGTAGGAGACCTTGTCCTCCTGTATGATAGTAAATTCATGAAATTCCCTGGAAAATTTAAAATGCATTGGCTTGGGCCATATATTGTTATGCATGTTACTAATGGTGGCACAACTCAGTTAACCATGCTATCCGGAGACAAATTACCAGGTATGATTAATGGAACTAGAATAAAAACCTATCGGGATAGTACTACTTCGCTGAACCCTCAGTGAAAAGAAGCTGCACAAAAAAAGTAGAAACATGTAGTTGCAAAGCTCAAAATGCAGCTGCGGAGATCAAATGAAACGGGACAGATGCAAAGTTCAGTATGAAGAAATATAACATTGTGCATTTAACCACGCCGGGAGTGGTGACAATCGTCTGCGCAGTTCGATGCAACACACCAATATAGCCATTAGAGCTTAAAAGTGACCATTATACAATGTTTTGGAAACTATCTGTTTCATCATTTAAGGAGGAATCGCTCATTGAAGGCATATTTAAGGAAGGAAAGTACACATATTTTGATGATATTTGGCCGAACGGTCATAGATTTCATGCTAATCTAATCGTTAAAGAACGTGGGTAAGGCTTCCAGTGCCTATAAATACCGCAGTTTGCACAGTGATTCGGTTACCGCTATTTTCCATCTTGAGTATTAGAGAGAATTCATAGACCTTCTTGAGTTTCAGATTCAACTGTAAGTGAATGTCTGAAGAATCCACTCTAGACGAAGTGTTGCACGAATTCAAACAAACTAGGACTGCAGGGTTGATGAAAACCCCTGCCAAGAATCCTATTCTAGAAAAAGGCCAAGGTTCACGCCATTCGCCACACCAACCTCCAGCAATGCAACACAAGGGAATGGAGCCTACAGCTGAGACAAAAAAAATGAAAGTGATGGGCCCCAAGAAACCACAAGCCCCACCAACAAACAAAGAGCTTCCCATATACTTAAGACCAACGTATATCTCTCCATGAGCACCAGATGCACAAGCCTTAAAGCTTACCAAAAACGCTCGATATGGGATACCGTTCCCACGGATGTCCACTCATGTCAAACCACAAGAAAATTTGTTAGGCAAGCTCCCAAATTGCAAGTTTGAAGATTATGATTTACTGCAACAACTCAAGGAACCTAACGAGCGAAAATACCCTCAATTTCAACTAGATAAGTACATGTGCCGAAAAATGGACGTGAAGAACAATCCCCTGCTGGTAGCATAGAGCTGGATTTCTGAAGTCGTGGAATCATGACTTCTAAATCTACTGCATATACCACATTTCAACAGGAGTCCCAAAATCAATGTGGTTGTGTGCACATTGATATCATGCACACACCAAGGCTACCTCTGGCTAGATAGGAATGCTGATCTCAACATAGACTTGATCCATAGGATCGCGACACTAAGTAAGTGAGGTGACGACCCTCATAAGTTCTTTGGGGGAAAAACCAGTGAGAAAGAGATCACTGCGTAGATGAAGGAGGATTTCAACATTACAAATGGAAAATGACGTTTTGTCACAGATGAGCTACAAGACGATGCCATGCGGTTTGTAGTGCAGTTGCTTGGAGGAAAAGTATTACGGAAGGCCAGATCAACAGAAGTGCCAGCAAGATTAGTTCACCTCACTACGAAGATAGTCGTGGGATGAAAATTTAACTGGTATCAATATTTGTTGAACGAGTTCTTGGACGATGTCCGTGACACTCAAGTCAATGGCACCACCTTTCATTACAGTTGGATAATGGTGTTGATTGCCTTTGTAGGATGGAAGGAACCAAAGCATTACGTCTATCTCTCCTCTCTCATCCAGGATTGTCGAGGACCTAGATACGTAAATATCTGGGCAAGTCTGAAGCCGGGCCAACAACGCACCTCAAACGAAGTATTGTTCACATATTACGAATAGTTGTGTGATGTTATCGTTCACACACTGCGCATCTCAAAGGAGGTAACAACGAAATATATCCGCACTCTAAATTTTAAAGCTGATATTCATTTTATTTATATCTCACCAAAGGTACAAGAGAAGAATCTAGAGTGGTTCGCAGGAAACTATCAGCTTGATGAAGATGGTATTGATCTGATCATGGAATGGTTAGATGAATGGAAGGTCGAAGGGTCAATGGTCATCGAATTAGACTTAGAAGAAAGTACTCCGACCGTGACAAAGTTCATTGAACAATCCGGCGATGAGCAAGAAAAAGAAGCTGACGGAGCTCGGGCTACATCAGGAGGAAAAAGGAAGGAGCCAGAAAGCTCGGTACAGGAGAAAGGGATGAAAAAGAAGTAAAAGGCCACAAAGCTCCCATCAAAAGCAAAACTGCATTATGATTATTATGAGATCATCGTGAGTAGGTTCAATGCACATCTAGAAGACGCGCTCTCCCTAAAAGACAACAAAAATGAGCAGATTCAAGTGACTCTAAAAGAAAATCTCACCAACTTACAGGGCATAGCGGCAAAGATCGAACAAGTCTAGTGAGACTTGTTTCGGGAATATGATTAAGAAGGAAGATCAGGTGACACACCTCAGCAAAAGAAAAAACCATTAGCTCTAACCATGGCACCGTGACCGCACATCATCTGCATAGACCCACTAAGTGTAATTTTACCAAGCGATGAATTAACTGAAGGCATGAAGAACCTAGAACATGTGGATATTGATATCGCTATGTTGCCACTAGAAGTTCTACATAATCTACATTCGCAGGTTGTGGAGGAAATCCATGACAGAGGTATGGTGACTTTGAGCCAACACCAGAATTTAGAAGAAAACTATAAGCAGTTGCAAGAAGAGAGTGCACAGAAGGCTATGGAGCTTGAAAGTGCACATGAGCAGTGCTAAGGAATAGTGGAGACCGTTCCTTCAGTCTGTGCAGAGATACCAAAGTGTGGCGAGCATCTAGAACTCGCAAAAACCATTATTAAGATTGACTTTGTAGTAAGCGATCTTAAGGCTGAAATGGCCGACATGGAGATAGAATATAGAGAAAAGCTTGCCAACATGGAAGCACAGAATCTCCCTAAGACACCGCCAAACAAACAGAAATTAGAGTAGCAGAAGTGAAGGTTGCCGCATAAAACATATCCAATGAAATAGCTAAGTGCCAGAACTTACTAGATGAAGCAACGAGAGTGTGGACTACGCTACAAGAGGACCCTAGGCTGCTATAGGTCCAGAACAACTTACAGAAAACACAAGCAGAGTTAGATTCTCTAAATGTGCAAATGAAGAACCTACCGATGATAGAGAGACTCCAACGGTTTGTAGAAGTCAAGGAACTAAAGAGGGAACTCCAAGTTTTAAGAGAAAGGCAGGCTGACACCACGGCAAAGTCACGGCCCCTAGATGAAGAAGCTTTTGCCATCTCGCAAGATATTGAAGAGAAATTGTAGGAACTCCATGCATCAGATACGATAGTACAAGAACATGATAAGGAAGACCTGTCACTAGATGTGGTGGAAACTGTCAAGGCAGTTGAGCAGGAAGCTAAGGACACAGTTGCGAAGCTTAGTGCAACTTATCAAGAATTCACTGTGAAGATAGCTCAGCAATGAGAAGCATAGCTCATTGAACCTACTGAAAGTGGCTTGGGTACAAGACACTTGTAAGTGTTAGGGTCCTGTTGGGTACGGCCCAAGTTAAGACATTTTTGGAAAAGACAATTTTTGAGCTGCGAAATTATAGCCCAGCGCAACGTCAACAAAGTAAAAGTTACAGCACTGCGAAGTCCCAATGCTACAGAGATCTAGTGCTTCGAAGTGCCAGCTCCACGAAGATCCAGCATGGAAGAATTTTGGACGGAAAATAGCATAAGTTCCAGTAAGATCGATCGGAAATATATTTTGGGGAAGATGCTCCGAGGTTCCCAGGAGTTGGGTAAGGAGTGGCAAAGAAGGAAAGCGACGGTCGCATGAGTAAAGGCAGCACTAAGTGAATCGGGTGCACGGAACTGTTAGACAAGGAACAACGAGATGAAAGCGGGCCGGTCAGCATGTGCTCATCAGAAGGGTTGAAAGTGACGTGACCATGCACAATCAGAAGATGCCAGAATCCATAGACAGCGCAGAAGGATGGCCACGACGATGAAGTCACTATCATATCCTAACAGATTTTGGTTACCGGGCTAACCGCACCATTTTGGGTACCTTAGGGTTTGTCTTAACCCACCATGAATTTAAAGACGTGACCTAAGGGAACGATCTACATAAGGGGCATATTTTGTAAGGGAAAGGGTTGTTGATTTTGTATTGAGAAATTGATCTCTAAGTGTTTTGTTGATCATCTGTTGAGAGACTATTGTAAAGAGGCTCTCCAATTGCGTGCGCAGAAACCCATTGAAGAGAGAAGAGAGTCTGCAGCTAAATGCATAGACTGGAACTGTTGAACCCTTCCCATTTATAATAAAAAACAGTTCCTGTGGATGTATCTCCCATCCTGGGGGTGAACCACGTGAAATCCGTGTGTTTCGTGACTGAATGTGTGTTTGCTTTTGATAAATGTTTATGTTCTTTCTTATGAGTAGATTTATCTTCGCTTTTATATGTATTCTCTATATAAATGAATGATGGGAATAATATGTTAAGTGTTGAACATACATGTTGAATGTTAAAGATACAAGTAATGTTGAATACGATGAATGCATGAGTTATTTGGGTAACACTTAAATCAACGAAGTCTGTGTAGTGTGATTCCCTGAAGCGAAACACCAGAAGTGCGTAGTTGCATCGTAGTTCATCATTTCGCATAACTCCCAAAGTATATATCCTAATATGCTTGTTAAATGCATAATCTACACTAAGTAAAGTCTGTCGAAGATGTATGACTTTTAAAGAGGTAGCACAGTCTTTAGTTGCATTGTCCTACCATCAAGTAGTTGTTTTGAGATGTGCAATACCTGTGTACATTGTCATATAAATAACAACCGCGAAGTAGGTGAACTTTGTGCAGTCTCCCATTCTGTCGAACTGCACATCACCTGATTGTGGAAACTTGATTCCGCAACCTCCCCATAACTTCACCTCGGGTGAGACCTCAGTCTCCTCATAGACTGTTGCTGAAAGGGCCGGTGAAAAGGGGGTTTTGTTGGTTCCCTGAACTACACAGCACTTGGGTTTATCTTGAAAAGTTAAAGAACAGTATACAAGCCAATAAGGGTATAGGGGGCTTGTAGGTATTGAGGGGGTTTATAAAAAGGGGTATCTAATAAAAATAGGGAATATCTTGTAAAATAGGTATATTTTTAAATAAAAATTTTATTAGGAAGGGGGATCAACAAAAGGATTTTTGTAGGTATTTATCAATATCTAATTAAATTAGGGGTTTTATATAATATCCCATGAACAAATTAGGGTTTTTATTTAATATCCAATGAACAAAGGAACTATGGCATAGTTTCACTAAGAGAAGATCCCATGGGTTTCAAGGTTTATGCAAAAGTTTCATGAATGTCATTGGATATAAGCAAAGAGGATTCTCATATATTTATAGGGGACATTGTATTATGGTGTGTTCTGTTCTAGCAGGGCTAAAATCTCACTCCTTGGTTACATATATTATGATTGTGAAGGGGATACTTTAGATAGAAGATCTACTTCAGGATATCTATTTTATCTCGGTTTAGGGCTAATTTCATGGTCGATTAAGAAGTTGATAACTCTTTCTCTTTCTTCTTGTGAAGCAGAGTACAAGGAATCTAACGAAGCAACTAAAGAAGCAATGTGGATCTGGCATGTTATGGCAAGTCCTAGGCTAGTACATAATCTCATACTAAGTTGAGGTCTAACAATCAGAGTGCAATTCAACTTGCATACAATTCAATTTATCACTCCAAAACTAAACATATTGACATCGATACTCATTATATAAGAGATCTTGTTGTGTATGGTGTTATTTGTTTGGAGTATTGTCCCAGAGAAAAGTAATCAACTGATGTCCTCACCAAATCCATGACAGAGGTGAAATTTGTGTATATTCGCAGCTTGTTGGGAATGCGAGAAGTTGTCATCAAGGGGGATAGTTGATTGAATGAAATATTCCTCCTTTTATGTGTTATTCTTCAAATCATCATTAAGGCGGATTTTTTGAATGTGTAATTTTAATAATGACATGTGTAATGATGTTTAGTTAATGTTGTAAGATGTCATAACTAGCATATTGGAAGAAAAAATCATAGAAAATAACTCTAATATTATAGAATTGAGTTATCCCACATGCATGATAGAGAAAAATACTCTTCTTATCATTCATTAGATAAAGAGGTGGAAAATAATTTATCCCACATATAAAAGATGGGTTGTCTTCCTACCTTTTGGAATATAATAGAGGGATAGAGAACCATTAGGAAAGCATATCAAGCATATCATTATACATAAAGTATTATGCGGTGATTATCTTTGTAATACTCTAGGATAACATATGTGGAGTGGATCTCAAAGTGTAATGTTGGAGATGTTTTGAGTAATAAGAATATTTTCCCTTCCAGTGTATGTTTCCCCATTTGGAGTTTTACCAGATATATATGGTGTTCTATTGTCTATTATCTTATTCCAATTTTGTTCATGTTATTTGTTGCTTAATTAGATAGAAGGATAAAATAGCTCATGCAATGCATGTTTTGTATTGTTGTATGACTTTTTCATATTCTCAATCTTGTTTCTAACATGTCCTATTTGTATTAACATTATATACACCAAGGAAAATGTGGCAGGACATCATGGAGTCCAACTAGGCTCACAATGAACAACAACCAAAACATGATGCAATGAAAGAATGCCACATGAGCCATGGAGAATTGATGGAGTTGTCCGGGGGGAGGATACGATGCTAGTGCATTAACTCTACACATGGCATGCAGATCCACACTTTCCATGTATTTAATGGTGAAATGACTACAGGATTCCAACAAGACAGTTGTGTAACCCACTATCCAATTCAACACTCAGGATATAGTTTGGAGATAAGTTAAATATAGCCAAGGTCAACACATGAGAACGCAATGGATAAGGATATCTATACTCATCTATATGTAGCCTTATATCCACGCATATGTAACAATGTAAATATTTAAACCATATAACAAACCAAACAATATTGTGGAAGTGGCCAATTAGTTGGTAAGTTATAATGTTATACATTACAATAAGCATAAAGTTAGGATGGTTGTATTAATTTTATATATTTTAGGATTTCAGGGTAGAATCACCATATCATCGTGGGTAATATATAAAGCTAGTTTAAATGGGTTAAGAAATGGGTAAAACTTAAACCTAATATAAATGGATTATGGAGGTTAATTAACAAGCTTAAGAGTTGGATAATAGATCCAATAACATATACCATATCCTATAGGGATATGCTAATTACAAATACGAGGTACGAATGAACTTAGAAAATGGTATAAAAAAGAGAGTAAATAGTTGAAGAGTCTAAGAAAAAAACTTGAAATATGCCAAGTCTCTATAGAAAAGATACATAGAATATGAATGAATTATAATTCCAAACCAAGAATCTTATAAAAGTATTATGTTAATAGTCAATGGTATTTGCAAAGTATCTAACTAAAAAATGAGTATACTAACGACAAGATAATGATGATAACAGTCTGAGGCATGCATAATAAAAATAAATTAAGCAATGATTTGAGGTATGCTACATGAAATATATTATAATCCTTCAAAAGTAAGTGTAAGGTGTATCAGAAGAAGTTGTCGAACACCAGCCATCAGTAGTAACCTACAATAGAACAAGTAAGAACTTTATCTTCTAGAGGTGATCATACACATGCTTAGAAGTAACAATAAGCATGGCCACAAAATCAACTACATTGTGGATCAATATGATATATATAAGCAATTATTATGTCCATGAAAATCAAAACACCGTCAATCGATGTAAAAAATAGATCATAGCCATGAAGCAATACATAGTGGATCTATGTATTAGATTCAAATGAAGATATCTATAAAAAAGTACTGGACATATCGATATTCATAAGTATCAGTGCCATAAAATGAGTAAATGACAATACAATGCGACTCGTGTCATATAAAAAATATGTGATGCTATAATGGACTCGAGGTATTCAAACCAACCAACACAGGTACGAGTCTAGACCATGTGAATAGATGTCCTAAATTCAAACACAGTAAGGCACCATTTGATTAATGGTCATGGATGTATACAATTAACAAATGCAATCCAAATCACCACTAATGATAATGAGTGGCAAGTTAGGTCTTTTACAAAATAACAAGTGTGAATAAATGAGTTGGCATTGAACACGTGTAGACCCTAACAATTAGAAGGTGTTGGGAGCAGCCCAAGTATAGGAAGTTTTGATGGAAAAGGTCTAGTCAGGCGAGGCCTAGCATTGACCAATTTTGGGAGAAGCAACTCCGCAATTCTCGGGAGGAGGGTATGGAGAAAAGTGAAGTTGATAGGAGCAAAGTGAAGTTGATAGGAAAGGACATGTCCCCTTAGTAAAGATGAAGTATTAAGGATGACCAGAGGTAGTTGAAGTAGTTAAGGATGAAACAGAAAACTGACAGCTATAAGAGTAGAGAGTAAAGAGATGGAATGGTGCAAAGGATGTGCCACTGTAGAGTCAAAGCCACGTGGTCAGAACTGCACTATCAGAAGAAGTGTCAGAGCCAGAAGAAGTGGCACAAAAGGACAATAGAGTGACAACGAAGTTAAGACAAAGCATGGTCAACAGGAGAACCATGCTATTTTGGGTTTAAGGGTACTATGGGGTTTGGGATATAGTTATTGTAATATGTGACCTTCGGGCACATCTATATAAGGGGAAATTTTGTATAAGGAAGGGTTGGATGTTATATATAAGAAGTTTATATACTATTAGATCTAGACTGAGAGATATCTATGAGAGGAGAAAGACTCTGCAAATGAGTGCACAGAGATATATTGTAAAGAAGAGTTTGTAGCTGAGTGCGCAGACTAGAACTGTTACCCCTTCCAAGTAATATAAGAACAGTTCTCGTGGATGTAGCTCCCACCTGGGGGTGAACCACGTAAATCCTTATGTTATGTGTATGAATCTATGATATATTTTATGTTCATGTTATGGTATGTTTATTTATTTTATTTCATATGTATGTGAATGAAAATAATATGCTAAGTAAGCGAAACATATGTGTATGAATATTGCGAAGTAACATTAAGTATGATAAATGCATAGTTATAAGAGTAACGATAATCGTGATTCAGCGAAGTCTGTAGGTTGTTGATCACTGCGGAGTGCACAATTACATGTTGACATTGTTATGTTAAGTGTGTGTTAGCAAGTAACGCATTGTGAGGTCGCATAACACATCTCCGCATCACCACAGTTACAGAATCCTGATTCTGTAACCACCCATCTTCGCTTCGGGTGAGACTTCAACCTGTTCGCAGGTTGATGCCGAAAGGGCCAATGAAGGGGATTTTGTTGGGTCTACACATAAGAAATTCGTCGAACCTGGGGTATCCCAATGAAGTAAACTAACAAATGGTTTTGTTTCCGACTTTGGACTAGTCGTGCTGGTGATGTGCGATGTTGATTTGTCATCCTAGGAGAGAAGAGAGCGCAACAAATGGTATCGTTTCCACATTATCTGAATGTAGTTAAGAGTACCAATAGATGGTTCCATGCCATGTTTGAATTGATATTTTGGTGATGTATTATATTGATGTGGAATCCAGAGAAGACAAAATACAGAACTGGGTAAGCTAGACAAAACTTGAGTTTGCAAAGAAAGAAAACAAACATCCGTGTCTTATCATAGAACAATGGTTGTGGAGGTATATATTCACTGACTTGCATGAAATTTTCTTTGCATATTTTTCTAATGAGCTACATGATTAGATATCAAGGATAGAAGAATGGAAAAATTGTTTCCAGGGTGAAAAACCTACAGTTTGGAATCCAGAGTTGATTCAGAGGCTTAAAGGGATTGACAAACAGCTTTCAAGAGTAGTAGACTTTTGGTTGGATAGCTTACTGGAAGGATATATTATAGAGTTTGTTGTGGACACGTTGAAGTCTTATAGCGCAACAAAATGATAATTTTTCCAAGGATTTAGAGGTAAGTACCTAAAAAACATGACTTTATGCATTAAAATGATACTAGTTGAAAAAGGTGTCTTAAAAATGCAATCATATTCCTAGGGTTTGAGTTTGTAATGTTCAGTAACATAGATAGTGACACAAACAAAGATATTGGTATTTTGCGTAGTGGGAAAATATATAAAGTTAGCACTAGAAAGAGGTCTCATGAAGTTGAACCTTGCACATTCCTAGAAACTGAGTTAGGAAGTGATAGATATTCATATCAAGCTGAGTTTGATAGTGAAACAGAACCTAGATGCATTGGCTATCAACCTATTACGCCGCAAAAACCTATAGTTGAAGAAATAAATATTACTAGTTTGTAGAACACTGGTAGTAGTATTACTGCAGGAGCACGTACTCAAAATGAACCAAGTAGTGGTATACCTTCATTGTTTCATAACACTACACCTCCTAGAAGAAGAATGGAAGATGAAATTAAGTTACTTATTTTTAAAGGAACTGGTCTAGAAGATCCATAGCAACATCGGTTTCTCTATGAAGCTCTCTGGAACGTTAAGCAAGTACAAGACGATGTTATAAAACAAGCTCAACTAGTCACCACATTCAAAGACAGATCTTTAACATGGTTCATGAAGCATTTTTTTGAATAGAATAGAACACGAGTTGATATCAGAACTGCGCTGATTAGAGAATTTAAGAATCCTAAGTCAAAATCTCAATGCATTACAGAGCTAAAAGAAATCAAACAGAAACCTAATGAGACTATGTGGGATTTTGATCATAAATTCAAAGCCTTGTTAGATCAAGTTAGATTTGAAATAACACCACAAAAACATCAAGAATGGTTCATAGTTATGTTGTTGCCCCACATTATATTACCATTGATGCAACAAAAAGTAACCTCACAAACAGAAGCATTGGAAATTGTGATGAAGCTAGGAGCTTCTCCCATAGGAGAGACCAGCACAGGAATGGTACAGATAAAGACATAGCTAGCAAACATGACATTACAGTTACAAGATATGAAAAAATGAAAAGAGCTAAGAGAAGAGGTTTGGTTCACTAAATGTAAAGGAGAAGGACATTCCAAAGAACAATGTCCTATATTCAAAGATTACCTCACTAGTGGGGCACCGAATCCATTAAATCAACCTCAAGGACCATGGTGCAATATTTTCTGATGTAGAGGACATCGCTCAAAGGATTGTTACCTACTTTATAAGTATGTACATACACCAAAGAACCTGTACTGCACATTTTGTAAATCAATTGGCCATGATGATACCAACTGTAGAGTATATGACCTCATGATAGAAAGAAAACATGATGTCTACATAGTCCAAGGAGAAACACGGAACAATAATGAAAATGTGAAGTATGATCAAGGCACATATAAAGGATGTGGTGGATTTAGAGGAAGAGGACTTAACACTGTCCAAGGACGAGGAAGAGGTCAGATCGTCTGCTATAACTGTGCCCAAACTGGACATTTAGCATGAAACTGTCAGAACCCATGTACTACTTGTAAGTACTGTACAAATCATTTGACCATATCATTGAAGCATGTCCCATTTTGCTAGGAAAAATGCAAGAAAAAAGATGAGAAGGATAGAACCAAAATATTCAGATGATCGCAACTGAGAAAATAAATGAAGATAGCAACATCCATGTTGTGACACAAAGTGGGGCTGTGACAAGACAAATGAAGCTTTGACTTCTGAAGATCACATAAATAGACCAAAGCCTATTGATGGTCCTTGGGTAAGAAAATCAGTTGGAAAAATGCCTGCATTTAACCCTAACCAAGAAAAATAGGTATTCATGCAAGCAAGAAAAGGATTTCAGGACTCAGAACCTTCGACCACAAGGATCCAATTGCGAAGTGATCAGACATCTATATTAGATATGCCAACCTCATATGATGGATCATGAACTTCTCCAGAACAGACAAGTCCTATCACACAGTTTATACAGAGCTTCATAAAGTTACTAAGGCATGGAAACACCTTAGGAGAATTACGGAACCTATTGGGACATTATGATCAATGTAATACAGTAAATGATGCACATAGAGAAGTTCATCATATCAAGAACCATAGAAGTACATGAAGAGAAATGAGGCTAAATGTGCAGATTGGATATTTTGAAATGAACCAGGTCATTCTCGATCTAGGATCAGAGGTGAATGTGCTAACAAAACAAACATGAAAACAAATGGGGAAGCCAAAGGTATCTTGGTCTCCTATAGAGTTGATATTAGATATTCAAGTGTTCTTGTTGACATTGATGGAGTGCGAAGTGAAGCAGACTTTGAGGTTATTGAAATCATAGATGACAGTAATCCTTATCCTACATTATTAGGGATTGACTGGGAAATTGATAACCATGCAATTATCAACTTGAAGAAAAAAAATGATATTTGAAGGACTAGATATCAGTTTTATCACACCCCTGGATCCTTCACAAGGAACAAGGTATGTTGAACCAATACGATAAGAATGTAGATCTCAAGAACTTGATAATATATACAAGATGACAGCAAATCAAGAAGATTACATTAACCATATAGATGATGGAACATTGAGCTGGAGATGCGACAGTTCTTGCGTATCAGAATTAGACGCAGGGCTGGAGAACTAACAGAGTCGAATGCATGAAGGATCAACAAGACACTGTGCAAGGATAATGAAGTCACTACGTTGGATTGGAACAAAGGTAAGTCCAATTCCTACTTATGATGTTTTGGTTAATATCCATGCATTCCTTCATGAATATTTAGCATAAATTTTAGATGAACATAAACTATCAGCTTTAGATATATTATTGCGAGCTACACCTACTAGGTGGTGTGCTATGCGGAAAGACAACCTGAACACATGGGAAGAATGTGAGCACTTAATGGAAATCATATTTGCAGAACAAATTGAGATTGTACAAGAAAAATACAATGGACAGATTGATCCTAGAGATGATATAGAATTTTTCTTGAAAGCATGGATGCATATACCAAAGATAGAATGGGTTCATATGTTTGTTCACACATTGGATCAAATACCAAAGAATTAGTATACAGAAGTAGCACTTCCCAATGGCACAATAGATTGGCACATAATGATAAAGGACTTTCGATTGACTTTCAGTTTTGAGGATGATTGCCCGAGCGTCAATGAGGCTTTACAAATCATTAAAAAGAAAACATTTAATGATGTCTCGTTGCCTGTGTATAAGCAACCAGATTGGGAAATACAATTGGAACATGCCCTTGAATGTTATAACTTCCAACTAGATGAAGATGAATATGAAGACCCTCGCGATGTGGATATGCCTGAGTTTGAAGGAAAACACGATGTACAAGGACCTGATTTAGAAATTCCAGATCTGAGTAACCCTATGAATACAAGAAAGATCAATATTAGTACCAATGATGAACCAAAGTTTTCTTCTATTGGGGATTGCTTGGATGAAGAAACAATAAGACAGATCGCATACCTACTGCATGAATATCAATATTTGTTCCCTACCAAGTTTTCTGAAATGGAAGGCATTTTAGGTGACTTGGGAGTTATGAAAATACCTTTCAAGCCTTATGTGAAGCCTATTAAGAAAACACCTTATAGATTTAACCCCAGATATAAAGAAATAGTGAAAGAGGAAATTGATAAAATGCTTGAGGCAGGAATCATTGAACTAGTAGAAGAATCAGAATGGATAATCCCCATGGTAATTCAAGACAAGAAAGCTAACAGTGAAATCAAAATTTGTGTGGATCTCATAAAATTGAATGATGCATCTATGCATGACCCATTTCCTACTCCATTCACAGACAAAGTGCTAGATAACGTAGGTGGACAGGAGGTATACTCTTTCACTGATGAATTTTATGGCTATCATCAGATCATAATTTCTACAGAAGATAAACACAAGGCTACATTTGCTGCTAAATGGGGATCATTTTAGTACACTGTTATGCCTTTTGGATTGAAGAACACACCTACTATATTTTCAAGAGTGGCTGTAGCTGCATTTAAGGATTTTATTTACAAATTCTTAAAATTTTACTTTGATGATTGGACAATATTTGTCCTTTTAAAGAAGTATCATGAGAACTTAAGAATGATGTTAGCAAAGTGTAGACAATATCATATTTCATTGAACCTGAAGAAACCTATATCTTCTATGTTCCCTATGGAATTTTATTGGGACACATATTATGTAAGCAAGGATTCATGGTTGATTCAGTGAAGATAGCGATCATAGAAAATCTTCCAGTGCCTAATTCAGTTAAACAGCTACGCACTACATTGGGGCACACAAGATATTATAGAAAATCATTAAAGGATATGCACAGATCACTGCACCTATGGAGAAACTATTGAAGAAAGAAGTGAAGTACAATTGAACTGAATATTTCCAAAAAGGATTGTACACACTAAAAGAAAAAATGGTTACATATCCTATTCTCGTCTTTCATTACTGGAATGAGCCATTTCATGTACATGTAGATGCTTCATCTATATCACTTGGTATTGTATTAGCGCAACCAGGTGAGGGAGGCATCGATCATCTCATTGCATTTTCAAGTAGAAAGCTACCTTCAACAAACAAGAATTATACCACAACAGAAAGGGAAGGCTTAGCTATGGTGTATGCACTACAGAAGTTTAGACACTATTTGCTAGGTTCGCATTTTTGTATGTTCACTGACCATTCATCTTTGAAGTACTTGGTCAATAAACCAGTGCTAGGGGGAAGAATAGGCAAATGTCTCTTACTATTTCAGTAATATGATTTTGAAATCATTCTGAATCCATGAATATTGAATGTAGGACCTGACCATATTTCAAGAATCCAGTCAGGATAAGAACCTAGTAATTTGGAGGATAGTCTACCATATGCGCATTTGTTTGCTATCCATATAGCATATGACTATTTTAGAGATATTGTAGAATTTCTCACTACAGTATTATCACCTATAGAACTTACTACGCAGCAAAATAAACAATTAGTGGTAAGATCAATTGAGTTTACCCTATTTGCGAGACAATTATACAAACAGGGACCAGATGAAGTATTGCATAGATGCATACTAGAACATGAAATATCTGTCATACTTGTTGAAGCGCATTCAGGTGTATCTAGATGACACTACATAAGAAAAGCTACCATGCACAAAATATTAAGAGAAGGACTATGGTGGCCTACGATACACAAATATTCAAAAGAACATTATCGGAATTGCGATGTATGCCAAAGAACAAGGAAGCCATCTCATAGAGATGAGATGCCATTGATGCCACAATTGACATTGCAAGCCTTTTCTAAACGGGCTATTCACTTTGTGGAACCTCTTAATCCACTAGGGAAGAGAACTGGATCATGATATATCATCATAGCTACAGATTATCTAACGAGATGGGCAAAGGAAAAACCAATAAAGGACTATAGCATAGTTACTGCCACGTAGTTCATTTTTTAGAACATTTTGACAAGGTTTGGATGTCCAAAGATTCTAATGAGTGACCAGGGAACCGATCTCCTGAAAAAAAACTATTGAAGCCTTGATAGAAGAATTTCAGATCTACCATCACAAAAGTACACCATATCATCCACAAGCTAACGACACTGTAGAATTCATTAATAAAGTATTGGAGAATGCATTGACCAAAGTATGCAATACAAACAGGGATGAATGGGATCTTAGAATACCAGCAGTATTATGAGCATATAGAACTACTTGTAAAACGTTGGCAGGTCATACACCTTTGATATTAGCATATGGATAGGAAGTTGTCATGCCCATGGAATACATAGTACCAAGCTTGAGAATTGCATCATTCACATATATGGTGGATGATGAGACAATGGATGAAAGACTATTGCAATTAATTGGATTGGAGGAAGACCGCTTCATTGTAGGTTTTCACCAACAAGTGCAGAAAGATAGAGAGAAACTATGGCATGATAGACACATCAAGTACAACATTTTCCAGGTAAGAGACCTTGTCCTCCTCTATGATAGAAAATTTATGAAGTTTCCCGGTGTTGAATCCTCGAATGTGCTGGAAGTACCCCAAGAAAGAACATGAGGGAGATAGCCCAACTGAAGGCTTTGAATAATCCTACGCAATGATTACCATATCCTCAAGTTGTTTGGTATAACTAACTCCGACGGGTTTTACGGCTCCATTAGCCGCTAAGCGATGGTTGCTCCTCAAAGAGGAGACTTTGAATCATGAATGAAAATAAATCATAAATGCAAACCTATCTTAATATGTAATTTATTAAATGTGATTGTGATAATCAGTTCATGTCATTCTGCCAATCCATGATAAATGATAAAAATAATCATATAATAGAATTAATAGAATGGAAACAAAAATGCTTCTTCATAAACTGATCAACAAGGAAAAAAATATTAGTTTTAATTAATATTCAATTGATTATCAAGCTAACAAATAAGATTCATATAAATTGGTGTATTAGAAAATATTAAAGGTTATGCAATGAATGAAAAATCATGACAAATCAAGAATTCTGCTCATCACAGATTTAAAATGATTCATGTTGCAATTTAAAATAACTTTTGAGATCTAAACATAGGGAACATAAGGTGATATAAGATGACAATCAACATATTATGAAAATAAATTTCCGAAAACAATTCAAATTCAATTTATTAAATGAATTGATGAAAACCTTACAGAATATCTCTAGATCTAATGAACTAGCTTGCTGAAAAATCAGCGTACCATCCAATAATCTGAATAAGAAACTGTATGCATAAAAAGGCATAACAATTGTATATTACAGAGAAAGAAATAAATTTATCTCTGCTGATATCCCCCCTCCCCTCTCAGAGCATAGAAGGTAGGTATTTATACAAATAAATGATTGGAGAAGATAAGATCAGTTTCCCTAATTGCTGAGCTAAGTAGCTAAGTTGTTCCATTTAGCAAATCTGTCCATGAAAACAATATGGGAAATTTCATTTTAAAAAACTAGTCGGATCTCCCAAATGAAGAAATTTATGAGGATTCCACAAATTGGTAAGCTAATATGGAATATTCTGCACAAAACCTACGTCTCGGATTGTTCAGATTCATCTTCATCACTCTAGAAACCACATCCAAATATCACTGCTTTCTACTTGGTACATTTTGACCGCTCCAAATTTGAGATGTAAATTTTTCAGTTTGACTCTTCCAAATCTAAATCCACACTGTACAATTCAAAATAGAAATTAAAACATCATTCCAAAGCTAATGAAATAAATCCAAATTAATAAAATCCATTTTCAAACCAAAATATAATGAAAATAAACAATTCTGATCTGAAATTGACTATTCATACAGATTTTCGGGGTGTTTAAGCTATTCAATTGGAAAAAATAATCATCCCAAATCATTCATCATCCTTCCATCTTTTCAACGAGCCATCTTGGGCTTGATTTGGATTTATAAATCTCAAGATATTGCTCCTAGAAGTTAAGGCTCAACAATCATTGATTTCATTATTGGGTGAATCATGACCATTGATCTAACAATTAAATCCATTATCCCATACTAATTATTTTCCAAAAGAATAAAACCAAAATCAATATTCCCAAAATATTGGAAATCAAATGTCGGGAGGAAACTTTGAATTTTTAAACAAATCAAAATAAAAACCAAAATTAAAAACTCTAAGTAAAATTGAAATTACCAAAATTTACTGACCGAAATTAAATTAAAACATAGAATAAGAGAAACTTAGGGTCCAAACCATTTTATTTACCCTTCCGCAATCCTGCATTTCGCATTGAAATCCGAAGACGTCGTCAGGGGCCTTGGGAAGAGTTATCATTGTATCATTTAAACAACACAAATATATACATATATATAACGGACTAACGAATTCAATCATGGGAGATACTGGTTGAGATTTGTTAGGGAGTTTGCTCTTTATGAAACCGATTTCCACCACATGTATTTTCACTGTTTGTAAAGAAGCACCCGATGTCAACATGATGAGCTTAGAATTTTCTTCTTAGATTTAAGTCGGTTGGTCATTGAAGAAGGTGCACTCATTATTCTTATGAAAGTTTATGTCTAGGTTAGTGGTAGTAGTGGAGAAAGTTTCAGATTACTGTCTCCTAAGAAGAAACTCAAAATTTAGAAATTGCGGCCACTTATGAACATGGTAGAAGTTCATTACTTCTCGGCTGATAGTTGTAAAATTTGAGAAGCAAGATTTTCTTAACCAAAACTGCCAACTCCATAATGGACTCCCTCAATAGAGGAAATCCCGTACTCCCAGGAGGTGTGTTGAAATAATGGAGGGGCACTATGTTAATTTGCACGTCATGTACAGTTATGATAATGAACCATCTGTCGATCGATAAATGAGGAGTTTGTCTTTCTTAAATATGGCGAGAGCTTTGATGGAAGGGGGAGAGAACCCATCCTTTATATTTAAAGCCAAGCTCGAGTGAGGAAAAAGGGGGATCATTGAATGAAGTAGATTAAAATAAAAAAATAATGGAGAAATGATTAAAAATCTAGAAATATTTACAAGGTGAAAGAAAATCCAATATCGAAAAACTATAAACCTAGAAGTAAAAACCAAAACAATTTACAAGTTAATTCTTAAGAAAATAAATATTGGAAACAAGTTACGTATATAGGAAGAGAATCTCTCCTATAATATAGGAGAATTAATTAATTCCATAAATAGGTTTCTAACATAATTGTTTTCAATAATAGAATAACAAGAAAAGAATAATAATGTTTCTTTTTGCACAATAATAAATGAAAAGTCTTTTAAATTGCAAAAGGGAAAAATAGAAATTGTATTTTCAAGATCAAATTAGTTTATTGAGAAGGAAATATTTATCCATGATCAAACTAAATTTACATTAGTGAATATTGAAATTTAATCCCACTAATTCCCAAATAATCATAAAACAAAAAAATCATAGGAATTAGAGAAATTAGAACTCACTAAAACATGTGTGATTTTTTAATTTTCATAAAATCAAATTCTGTATAAATATATGGATTTAATAAAATACACAAATTGTTCTAATGAAAGTCAAAGCACAACCATGAATATTTAAAAGATTTAAATAAGCTTAATTTAAACACTAACCAGCATAGATCCATCTTAAACCCGTATCTATCAAGCACCAAGAGGGATCCAATTTCTTGAGGTGTATTTCTTTTTTTAAATTTAAACTCATGAAATTTGATATCTCTTGATTGATAGACCCTAGTTTAAGTTTTAAGTTTTTATTTTTTATTTTTTAATTTAAGCTCAAGAAATTTGATATCTCTTGATTGATAGACCCTGGTTTAAGTTTTAAGTTTTTATTTTATAAACGAACATCAATTTTTTAAATACTTTTCATAATATTTTATTTTATGAGCCAACATGGATTTTTTTTAAATACTTTCATTAATTTTATATTTTATGAGCCGACATGAATTTATTAATGGCCGACATAATATAATTTATTATAGTTTACTCTTTCTTTGTAACGTTACAACATCTCCCTCATACTCGTGTGTAATGCTACATCCATACACATTACAACATCTCCCCCATACTGGGCTGTAGAGCACCTCGTTTCACTCGGTGCAAAAATGTTAAACGAATATAAGCAAACAAACCCAAAATACTAAGATTATTTACAATATTTATATTATGATTCTAGGCATGCAAAAGTGAAAGTAAAACTCCATCAAGATCAAATATCAAACTAATGCAATATCTAAACTCATGAGAGAAGAAATCATAAGATCAATGAAAATCCCAGAATGAAGGTAATAACCAACTATCATCTCGAATAATTAGTTTATGTAGTGAAGACCAAATCTAGGTGGGGAATGTGAAGGAAAACATGGTAAGTTAACCACCAAGATCATGGAACCAACTCAAATGAATCAAAAAGAAAATATAAGCTAGAGATTACTAAAAATAAAAACAATCCAAATAATATAAGAGACCTAGCAAGATGATCAAGTGAATGGTGAACTACAAAAAATAGAAATTTAGACAAATAGGAAATGAAAGGGGCTCCCATCTTATGTTTAAGATGGGAGCTGTTGTGCATACAACACCTGGAAAATTCAAAATGCACTAGTTAGGGCCATACACTGCCAAAAATTTTACTAATGGTGGTGCAGTTCAGTTAGCCACATTACTTGGAGAACACTTACAAGGACTTCTTAACGGAAGTAGACTAAAGCCTTATAGGGCCTCCTCCTACAAGTATTAGTTAAGCAATGCAAGAAATTTTTAAGTGTCAAATGCAGTTGAAATTGGACACTGAAACAAAGGTCAGAGCCTGCACACAACAATTTTGTTAAAATGCATAGTTTTACAATATAGGAAGATGTGCTACGAAGCACACATAGCAAGCAAAGCTGTGATGTAAAAGAAGGGAGTCGATTTGTGAAGTTCAAATTAAGAGAAGGGAAATGTGAAGTGAACCTCCCCATTCGCCTAACCATCAGTGAAGTAGAAGAAAATTAGTCGTTGCATTTTGGTCAGAAAGTAGCCGTTAAACAGTACTTTTGGGAACTGGATTTTTCCGCTTTTAAGGCATATTCATCCGCTGAAGACACATTAAATCAAGGGAAAGGACCAATATATAAGAAATATTTGGCCAACAGACATGGAATTTAATGCTAATTTAGCCTTGTTTGGGTGCGCCTTAGTGTCGTTGTGCCTATAAATAGTAAAGACCGCATAGTTATTGATTTTACCATGACTTTTAATTTTTACTGCATGTAATTTTTGAGATTTTTACCAGTCAAGAGCAAGAGTAATTTGACAATGTATGTATGAACAATCAATCCTAGAAGAGATATTAAGAGAATTATGACATTCTGGTTTGGAAGGATTCATGAAAACACCAGTGAAGAAAGTAGTCCCAGAGAGAGGTGGAACATCTAGAAGTTCACCACGAAATATGCTAGAGCCGAAGCATAAAGAAAAGCAAAAGGATACTGAGAAAGAGAAGCTGAAGGCCGCAGGTATTCCAAAGTCATTTCCTCCAGAACAACCTCACGATAGGTTGATTTTTCGTATACCATAATACATCCCTCCGAGAAGAGATGGTACACCAGTTGTGATACTCACGAAGAATCCATAATATGAGATCCGCTGCCGCCCATGACAGTCATGTGCGCGAAAAGAAGAATTTTCTCATCAAGATTCCAGAATGCAAGTTATCGGATCATGACTTGCTGCATGACACAAAATAACCACAATTTCAACTGGACCAATATATGTGTAGGCGACATGATGAATCCGGAAAGAAAACAATAATTCAAGTGAAAGACTGGATTGTGCCATTATAGACATCAGGATTGTTGAACTTGTCGTGAATTCCACATTTTGAAAGGAGCCCAGATCTCATAGCAGTTGTGCGAACATTACTCGCATGTATGCACCAAGGTTACTTGTGGTTAGAACACAATATCGACATCAACATAGACCTGATTTATTGTTAGTTTTTCAGAAATTTCAATCTAATTTAGGATCTTAACTGAGAGAATAACATGTACAGCATATCAATCATGGACACAATAATGCAAGCACATAAGAGACACAGAGTTTCACCAGGGAAAACCAAGAAGGTGAAAAACCCCGCAACTTTCTCAAAGATAGATAGAGCAATGATACAACCAAAGTATAAGAGATAGTCTTCTCTTAGCAGTTGATCCTCCTCCTCACATGTGAGCCACTTTCTGAGTGATGGAAGAGTGAGAGAAGTGAATGATCAAATAGAGATCTCCCGATCTCTATTTATACTTGTCATGTCCTTCCCAATAAACCAGTGGGGCCGACTTGTCTAACTTAGCCTAATAACCCATGGTTACATTTATTCAGGCCGACCCCACACTTGGTGGTCTAATAACCCATTTAACCACATGACTCATACAGGGCTGACCCCATCAAGGTGGTCTAATAACCCATCAAGTATAAGTTACGACACTTACAATATAAATGACGACACTTCTGTGTAGAGGAATAATAGCATCTGTATAGGAATACAAACACTTCCGTATAGAGGAATAATAACATCTCTATAGGAGTGCAATATACATAGATGAAATACATGGGTGAAATACATTCTGAAGTTACATATACATCAACACTCCCTCTTAACTAGGAAGGTATTTCTCGACACAAATCTGCTGGCACAAGTCTTCTTCTCTGGATCATCATCAATGGATCATCATCCTCGAATCATCGTCATAGTCACGGCTGTTGCTATCTCAATCAATCTCTGAATCTACTCATCATAGGAAGTTCTGCAGAGCCAGTCCTTTTCATACTGGATGTAGTCCCACCACCTGTAGGTGTTCATCATCACTGGCCATACTTTGGAATTCTCAGGACTTATTACGTGCATCACAAAACCTCGAAAGAGCATCCCAGGCTGTTACGAGCACACAGCTCTACCTGTCAGATCTCCCAGGGCAGTATTATATGTGACCCCACCACAAAACCTTGAAAGAGCATCCTAGGCTATTATAGGCACATGGCTCCGACCTATAGGATCTCCCGGGGCTGTATTATATGTGGTCACCACAAAACCTCGAAAGAGCATCCCAAGCTGTTATGGGCACACAGCTTCGACCTATAGGATCTCTTAGGGTTGTATTATATGTGGTCATGGAAAAACCTCGAAAGAGAATCCCAGGCTGTTACAGGTACACAACTCCGACCTATAGGATATCCTAGGGCTAGATTATATGCCATAGGACAAAACCTCGAAAGAGCATCCCAGGACTGATTATGAGCACACAACTCAACCTATCGAATCTCCCAGGGCTGGATTATATGTCCTCCCAAAGCAAAACCTTGAAAGAGTGTTTTCCAGATATCCCAGGGCCACATTACATGCCATAGGAAAAACCTCAAAAGACTATTTTCAAACCTCCCAGGGTTGGACTATATGCTTATCTGCACAACTTGATCCATGGCCACAGAGTATCAACCTAATACTCACCATACATCATCCTTATCATCATCACTGCATCGTCCTGATGCATGTCATCTGGAGCAACATCCTGAAGCTCATCATCCATGATCATCCTGATCATTCAATACATCCACCTGATGCATACCAAGTATCTACCTGATACATATCATCATACATGATCCACTTGATCATACAATGTATCCACCTGATACATACACAGATACATGATCCACCTGATATATATCATACATGATCTACCTAATCATACAACGTATCCACCTAATACATATACAGATACATGGTCCAAGCATCCAACATGATGCATATACATATACATGATCCAACTGAGCATAACAAGCATCCAACATGATGCATACATACATATAAACGATCCAACTGATCATACAGAGCAGAAACTCGAACATCATCATGATGCTCATCCTCCAGTACATACATCCACAGCCATGGGAAGGATCCTCCCCTCATCATGCTTGGAATGGCTCTAGCAAATGTGTCCATCACTTCTTCCTCGAAGTGTCATCAATATGAAGAACACCAAGCCTCTCTCTGAAGTATTCGAACTTCCCTCTAGCTAGTGGTTTCGTCAGTACATCTACAATCTGCTCGTTTGTCGCAACATTTAAGAGCTTCACTGCTCCTCTCTACACCATATCCCCGATATAGTGATATTTGATCTCAATGTGCTTCGACCTGTCGTGGAACACCGAGTTCTCAGACAACTTCACACAACTCTGGTTATCACAAAAGATGCCAGTAGCCTCCAGCGGGAGATCAAATAACTTTGACAGTAGCTTCCGGAGTCATACTACCTTGCAACTAGCCGAACAAGCAGCAACATACTCTGCTTCGGTTGTACTCAGTGCTACGCAGGACTGCTTCCTGCTAAACCAAGAGATCACACTTGATCCCATACTGAAGCAGCACCCAGAAGTGCTCTTCCTATCTGCAGCACTTCCTGCCCAATCTGAATCAACATAACCCTTCAATTTAAACTTTTGATTCACATCATACTTGATCCCATAATCAATTGTACCTTTCAGGTACCTCAGAATATGCTTTATAGCAACCAGGTGAACACCTCTGGGATCTGTCAGGAACTCGCTCAATTTGTTCACCGCAAAACAAATATCTGGTCTCGTGTTCGTCAAGTACATAGAGGACCCAATCATCTGACGATACATCATGACATCAACCGGATCAAATGAAGCATCACACAGAAGCTTCAGGTTCGATGCCATAGGTGTGGCCATGGCCTTGCAGTCCATCATCCCGAACCTCTTCAAGATATCTACTACATACTTCCCTTGTCCAAGGAAGATTCCATCTAAACTCTGCCACACCTCCATGCCTAAAAAGTAGTGCATCATCTCCAAGTTCTTCATCTCGAACTCGGCAGCAAGATTCCGCTGCATGTCGGCAATCAATCTATCCTCACCTGTTACAAACAGGTCATCCACATACAAAAGTAGTATCACTAGATTTCCTTCCTCAACCTTGTAGTAAAGGTTGGAATCCACTTTACTCTTAGTAAATCCCAAAATGGATAGGAAGCCATCTATCCTTCCATACCAAGTCCTAGGAGCTTGCTTCAAGCCATCCAAGGATTTCTTCAGTTTGCACACATGTGACTCTCGGTCATGTGTCTCAAACTCGAGTGGCTTCTACACATACACTTCCTCTTCGACTACACCATTCAAGAAGGTTGTCTTGACATCCATCTAGTGTATCTTCCATTTCATCACTATAGCTAGAGAAAGTATTGATCTGATGGAAGTGTGCCTGGCTATAGGTGTAGAAGTCTCTTCATACTCAACCCCTCTTTCTGGGAGAAGCCAAGAGCTACAAACCTTGCTACCATCTACAGCATGCTTGATCTTATAGATCCATTTGGAAGTCACAACAGACTTCCCTTCAGGTCTTGGGACTGCATCCCAAACATCATTCTTCATGATCGACTGGTACTCCTCGATCATGGCATTCTTCCCGAACCCTGGGAACTTCAATATCTTCAATAGATAACTTTTTTGCTGAACAAATGTTGTAGTCCTTCTTTTGTAGGTGATGGTATACGATCTTTCCTACAAAACAAGTTAAATTGCATTATTAGAGACATCTCATTATTTTCAGAACAAATTCTTACACATAAATAAATATGTCATACAGTCATGCAATTATCTTAGCCAATGCTTGAATACAACATTTATCCATATCCCGTAACTTTCTAGATGCCTTCCAATCTCTACTAGAACATTGTTTAAGAGTGTGCACAACTCCCAACATGTCAGCAAAGAGGTTTCATTCTAGATAAGTAGCAATGGAATGTTGTACAGTGCCATAGGCCACTTACCCATCACATGCATATTAGGATTATATTGTTCATTAATGCAATTATTCTAATACACACCCTAAGTCTAGGAACATAAGAATATACATCTTTGAACAATATTATTTAAACAATCAAATATACAAGAAATGACAATTCAAATACTTATCTTTGTTTGTTTGTTGAGTGGACTCCCTCTCAACCTTTGCTACCTTGTAGAAACTACTGGAGTGTGCTCCCTCTTGATCTTTGCTTCTTGGATTACCTATCCTTGAACTTATATCCATCCTCAATCACTATGCATGCTTAAGTGTGCACTAGTGTCATGATTGTACCATCCTCAAGATCTCAGTACAGAATCATACATTCATTAGTATAGATACTAAAACAACATAATCTTGAACATGTATAGTCATGATCATTTCAAACACAAATAATAAACATTAGTATTCAAGGTTTCATGGAATACTTCTTTTACTCATGCATATTCTTATTGACCATAGGACTCTTCTGGTTAGTCATATCATCAATCAAAGTAAGAAGCATAATATGCCTAAACCCATGATTGCTAACTTCAATGAATAAGCATTATCAATCATGCCATGTATATTTGTATAAGAGATTCTAACACAAGGTAGGATTCTAACTTGATATAGGAAAAACATACTTGGATTAATATGTTAGCTGGTTATTGTCTAACATACCCACATGATGTCTTCTTGTTCTCTTCAGTGACTTGTGCTAGTAACCTGCATATCTCATAGGTTAACCACTATAGAACCAAGTTATACATACCTCGTAAGTAGATCTTCTATGTGATCCATGGCAATGGATGAACCTTTGTCTTCATGTCACCATGGTCATATGTTCTTGAACTAGAACATGATTTGTCTTTCTTCATGTACCTTTAATGTTAGCAGACAACATCAACCTCATACAACACCACAATGCATTAGTACAATCATATGTGTCAAAACCCTAATCAATGAATATCTTCTATCGTGCATTCATAATTTTATTAAGGTGATACAACAAGTCTAAATTTAATCAAGATTGTACTAACCTTAATGAAGAAAAACATACCATAAACTTAATCATGAACAAATCTCGAAACATACCTAGATAAGTCATACCTATCGAGATTGCTTGTAATCTTCTTATGTAAGCCCTTAGCCTTATCTCCCTCTGAAACTGGAACTTATTCACTTATGCAGGTGACCAATCCATTCTCTTGTAGGATTAACCCAATCCACTTAATTTGCATAAACTCGATCTAGAGCTAAATTAGGGTTTGTCAGGGAAACCCTAAAAATTCAAAATTTTAATTTCAAAATTCTGAAAGAATAGAAAGATGCACCTTGATGAGCTGATCAACCTGGTATACTTAGAATTTGAAAACTGAAAAGTTTCACCCCTCAAAATTGTCTTTGAAACTTCCAGATCTTCTGGACAGGATCCCGAACTAGGAATTGATAAAGCCCACCTTTCTACCCAACCAAAAGGTTCAATCCAAATCTCTAAACTTTGATTTTTTTTAGGAGATTCCAGCCGTGGTCACAGACTTAAAAAATTCCAACTTTTGCAGAAGCGTTAATTTTCCACTTTTCTGATCAAAGTCCCGAACTAGGGTTTGATCAAGCCCGGCCTTCTACCCAACCAAAAAATTTGATCTTGGTCTCTAAATTTCGATTTTGATGAGTAGCATTCAGCCGTGGTCTCTGATTACAAAAATTTCAACTTTCTTTGAAACCCTAATTCCCGGAGTCATGAATGAAGGTGCTCAAAATGCAATTTTGTTTTGACAAAAATATGCATCTGATTGTTTCTGGTGTAACTCTGAAATTACAAATCCAAAGAGTCTGAAACTCCTACCTATGGTATCCCGACCTGTCATCTTTCCAACCTGATAGGTCAGACCTCAATTGGATTCTCTGAGAGAGAGTTATGCCAAGTGTTGCAACATGACCTATTTATGGGATAAAATAGGAGAGCAAACTTGTACAGCATGCCACGTGCCACTGGTTCAACTTCGGCCTGTGAAAACCTTACCTGAGAAAATACAGTCCATGCCCTACCTGTAAATTTTTACAAAATTTCATTTGGAGCTTCCTAGCCCAAGTTGTGACCTTTTTTCATAGGTCACCTGTTTATGACTGAGATCTGGAAGAGGCAGAAACCCTAGATTGTATAGATCATAAAACACACAGTATAAGGAATTAAAAGTTTTGCTTTGGACACAAGGTACATTGGGATCTTATATTCGACCTGTAGACATTTCATATCCTAAAACCTTGCCAAAATGGATTTGTAGAGAAAGTACTCTGATGACTGGTTTTTGCTATATCAAGCCCTAGCTTCGCATGTGCAACAAGTGTCATAATTGCCATACCATGCCTTCTTTCAGGCTAGCTCTGATACCATGTTAGTTTTTCAGAAATTTCAATCTGATCTAGGATCTTAACTAAGAGAATAACATGTACAACATATCTACCGCATATCTACAACATATCAATCATGGACACAATAATGCAAGCACACAAGAGACACAGAGTTTCACTGGGGAAAACCAAGAAGGTGAAAAACCCCGCAACTTCCTCAAATATAGATAGGGCAATGATACAACCAAAGTACAAGAGATAGTCTTCTCCTAGAATTTGATGCTCCTCCTCACATGTGCGCCACTTTCCGAGAGATGGAAGAGTGAGAGAAGTGAATGATCGAATAGAGATCTCCCGATCTCTATTTATACTTGTCCTGTCCTACCCAATAAACCAGTGGGGACGACTTGTCTAAATTAGCCTAATAACCCATGGTTACATTTATCCGGGCCGAACCCACACTTGGTGGTCTAATAACCCATTTAACCATATGACTCATACAGAGCCGATCCCATCAAGGTGGTCTAATAACCCATCAAGTATAAGTTACGACACTTACAATATAAATGACGACACTTCCGTATAGAGGAATAATAACATCTCTATAGGAATACAAACACTTCCGTATAGAGGAATAATAACATCTCTATAGGAGTACAATATACATAGATGAAATACATGGGTGAAATACATTCTGAAGTTACATATAAATCAACATTTATAGAATTATGCACTTGAGAAAAATAGGTGTGACCCCGCAGTGGAGTTCATAGGAAAGAACAAAGACAAATAACTTTATAAGAGAATGAAGAATGAATTTGGTTTGGTTAAAGGAACCCCTGGATATCAGATAAATGGAATGAAGGATCAATCTACGAGGTTCATAGTTCAACTGCTCGCAGGGAAAGTCCTAAGGAAATGTAGACCGACCGAGGTGTTGGTTGCTGCGATATCCTTAGCTGCGAAGGCCAAGGATGGACTCCAGTATAATTGGGAAAGTTATCTGTCAAATAAGTTCCTAGATGATGTTGCAGATACACAAGATAATGGAAATAAATTCCATTACAGTTGGTTGTTAGTTTTGATCGCGTTCGTAGGCTAGAAAGAGCCTAAGTATCAACATAATGTACTAGTATTCATTGGAGATTGCTGAGGATCCATATTTGTGAATATGTGGGCCAACTCGAAGCCAGACAGACAAAAGGTAAATAATATACAGTTGTATACATATTATGAGCAGCTATGCGAAGTAATCCAGCATACTTCATGTATTACCAAATAAATAACAATTGTGTATATCCGCAAGATGACATTCAAAGCTGACCTTCACTTCATTTACATTCAACCAAGAGCACCATTAAATAATCCAGAATGGTTTGAGAGGCTATATCAACTGGAGGCATAGACAACTGATCTTATCATGGAATATTGGTCACCCGAGTGGAAGATCAATGCCCCAGAGATGTTGATCACTACATCAGAGAAAAGCACAAATGAAAATACCCAGGACCAAGAATATGAACCAACAAGTACACAACATCAAAGACAAGATCAAGGAGGATAACAACAACAAAATGCTAATTTTCCAGCAGGAGAGAAGAGGAAGAATCCCGACACAGCCGTGCCGGAAGGATCACAAAGAAAGAAACAAAAGGCAAGTAATATTTCTCTCAATGCGCATTTTCATGAGGATGATTATGATTGCATCGCATCCCGAGTCAATGAGAATATTAAAGAGACACTCACATTGAAAGATAGAAAGAAAGATGAAATCCAAGAGAGCCTGATAGAGATCCTCACAAAACTGAAAAGTATGGTGGAAAGAGTGGAACATGTTCAAAGAGACCTAGTAACATAATCATACTCGGAAGGAAAAATAGAGGATTCAAGACAAAGGAAAGGAAAAGCACATGCTTTAATGATGAGACCAAGGTTAGTCCGTATAGAGCCAATGAATGTAATATTCATGTCCGATGAACTTACTAAAGGTGCGAACCAAGTCGCACATTTGGATATAAACGTGGGAATGATGCCCATTGAAGGACTGCATAATCTGCATTTGTTGGTTGTGGAAGAAATCAAAGATAGAGATATGATCTCGTATAACTAGCATCTGATGCTCGAAGAGAGCTATATGCAATTCAAGAATGATTGCATGTTGACGAAAAATGAGCTAGAAAATGCTCAAGAGAAGAATAAAAGGATGAAGAAATCCATAGCAGAAGTTTGTGTGAAGATCCCAGATTGCAAAGAAGAGATTGAAGTGGAAGAGACAATCATTAAGATTGGTGCTGTCGTGGACAATCTCAAAGCGAATATGGAGGATATGGAGATTGGTTACGAGGAGAATATTGATGACTTAGAGTATCAACAACAACTTGGCACTCTGCCAGATGTGAAAGAAGAAAGGGTTGAAGAATTGAAGACATCAACTGAAAACATCTCCGAAGAAGTTGTGAGGTGTCAAGATTTGCTGGAAGAAGTCACTAAGGTATGGGCTATACTACAAGAGGATCCTGAATTATAGAAAATTCAGGATGCAGTTCAAAAGAGGTAGAAGGACCTTGATTCTGTGAACACGGTCATGAAGGATTTTTTACCAAGTCAAAGGATCCATAAGTTCACAGAAATGAAAAAAATTCAGAAGGAACTAAAGGCACTGAGGATGAAGGAAGATGAAACTTTGTCAAAGTTACAGCCGATGGAAGAAGAAGCACTGGCACTTTCTGAAGAAATTGAGGAGAAACTACAAGAAATATGCACGACAGAGAGTACAGTGAAGGAGAAAATGCAATAACCCATATTGGAAATGATGCTAGAAACAATCAAATAATTTGAGCAAGAGACTAAGGAAGCAGTTGTGAAGTTGAGTGTAACTTTTCAGGAATTTCCTGCAAAGTCGAACATCCCAAGTGATGCGCAGTCGAAGAAGCCTTCTATAAGTGGCTCTGGGACGAGCCACAAGTATGTGTTAGGGGCCTTTTGGGAGCATCCCAAGTGTATGAAGTTTTTATGGAAAAGATAAAGTTAGGTGAGGCCTAGCATTGACCAGTTTTGGGAGAACCAACTCCACAATTCCCGGGAAGAGGGTATGGAGCGAAGTGAAGTTGACAGGAAAGGACCTGTCCCCTTAGTGAATATGAAGTACTAAGGATGACCAGAGGTAGTTGAAGTAGTTAAGGATGAAGCAGAAAATTGATAGCTATAAGAGAAGAGAGTAAAGAAGAGGAATGGTGCAAAGGACACGCCACTGTAGAGTCAGAGCCGCGCGGTCAGAACTGTATTGTCAAAAGAAACGTCAGAGCCAGAAGAAGCGGCACAAAAGGACAACAGAGTTGCAATGAAGTTAATACAAAGCGTGGTCAATAGGAGAACCATGCTATTTTGGGTTTAAGGGTACTATGGGGGTTGGCCCATATTTATTGCAATATTTGACCTTTGGGCACATCTATAAAAGGGGAAATTTTGTGTAAGGAAGGGTTAGATGTTAGATCTAAGAAGGTTAGATACTATTATATCTATACTGAGAGAGATATATGAGAGGAGAAAGACTATGCAGCTGAGTGCAAAAATATCTATTGTAGACAAGAGTCTGCAGCTGAGTGCACAGACTGGAACTATTACCCCTTCCAAGTAATATAAGAACAGTTCCCTTGGACTTAGCTCCCACCTAAGGGGTGAACCACGTAAATCCTTGTGTTATGTGTATGAATCTATGATGTGTTTTATGTTCATGTTATGGTATGTTTATGTATTTTCTTTCATATGTATGTGAATGGAAATCATACGATAAGTAATTGGAACACATGTGTATGAATATTGCGAAGTAACATTTAAGTATGATAAATGCATAGTTATAAGAGTAACGATAACTGTGATTCAATGAAGTCTATAGGTTGTTGATAACTACGGAGTGCGCAGTTACATGTTGACATTGTTATGTTAAGTGTGTGTTAACAAGGAATGCATTGCGAGGTCACATAACACATCTCCGCAGAACCACGGTTACAGAAACCTAATTTTGTAACCACCCATATTCGATTCAGCTGAGACTTTAGCATGTTCGCAGGTTTATGCCAAAAGGGCCAGTGAATGGGATTTTGTTGGGTCTACACATAAGAACTTCGCTGAACCCGAGTCATCCCAAGAAGTAAACCAACAAGGGGAATTGATCTATTCCCACTGTGGGTAGTGAGGAAACCTGCGACTGATGAATACAAGTTTCAAGGTACTAAAAAGACTCTATATCATTATCCTATAATAGATTAATTAAATTCGATGGGAAGTGACCTACTAGAAGGAGAGGATCAAGGAATCCCCCATCATTCAACATGACCTATTAGAAGAAGGACAAATATTTGGAAGGAAAAAATGACTGATTTTGAAATGTACTTGACATATAGGAATGCCGACATGCAAAATTCAAAAGTTTTGAGCAGTTGCCAACACAGTTTAAAAACATCTCTTGAACATAAGCACGACACAAAAGGTGACTGATCAGGAAACATAGTCTCAAGAATGAACGAGACATAAGTTTGAGACATATGAGACACTAACAAACTTCTCCATAATTACTATAAGAATAACTAATTAGCGCAGACAATGCATAAACAGTTTCAGTTTCCTAAGGCCATACTAAAAACCCAAATTGCAGAGATAATGACTCAAAACAATGTGCTTTGTTCAAGGGTGACACAAATACTGTGAAAGATAAATAAGAACAGACTCTTTCCCATATGTCTTTTTAGAATATTTGACTTTTTTTCTTTTTTTCATATTTTTTTTAACAGAAACAGAGTATATAGGTTTGTATTAAAAAACGTTGTGCACAAGCATTCATTGCAAAATAGAGAGCCTTGAAACATAGGTAGATTTCACAGTGGGGATTAGGTATAAACCCATTATGGATCTATTATATTTCATGAATTGTTTTTTATTGTTTGTAACTACAGAGGAGAGATAAACCCTTACAAACTAGGAGTTTAAGAAGATGCAAAAAAACATTCAAACAATTAAACAAAGAGATACCAACCCAACCAAAGAAGAGCTCTTCTAACCATACTTTTGCTACTGAAATGAGGTTTCCTCTGTAATTCTCATATCCACATAAGGTTTTCCTGATAGTTACTACATTGTGACATCCTAGCCATCTTTAATATGTCCTCTTTTATTAGCTCTATAGATCCCATCAAATCAAACAGGTTGCATTCTAAGTCATCAATTCATGAATCCTGACAGGTTATTTGCTAACAAATGTACCTCATATCATTAGCTGACTCCCTGTGTGCTTTTACACCAATGCAAACTACCTCATAAAACTTCTGCAGGTTATTTTTGAAGTCCTCCATGTTGGATTTCAAATATGCCATTATGTCTGTCTGTGAGGCTAGCCATTGAGCTGAAATCGAAAGTGTGAGTGGAAGCCAAGTTGTCTCATTGCTCAACCAAAGGAGTCGGGGAAACTAACTGCATGATAGGACTAGACCTTGGAATGAGAGGATGGGACGGATAGGTCTATCGAGATGTGAAGGAGAGAGTTTCAAATCCTCTATGGATCCAAGAGGGAAAAGACTTCGCAGAGAATTCTGAATCCCAAGGAGGGTTCATCATAATGCCAAATTTAGGCCCCGAAAGGAGAAGAATGTTAGTGCCAAATTTATTGTTGAAGCATGGCTTCTACCACTGAAGGGACATGCGAGGGTAAGGCCATGTGAAGACCCACACGTCCCTTTTGGTGGCATTATGAGACCATCAAGACTCTCGACCGTTACCCTTCTTGACTGCCCTCGAGAACGGAGCTTAGGGAATGCTCTTGAAGATTTCCTTACCTTACAATATTTTATGATTCCCATAGGGGAGATTAACCCCTTGGTTAGCATCTTCATCAACTTGCTGATTGTTTTTCCTAAGTATGTGTAGACAGAGTACTTCAAGGGGAGGTTATTTGCTTGATCCTCCTTTGCATTATATTACTTTTGGATTCTCCTTTGAGTGTCCCTGACCTCATTTTTTGGATGACGTGTCTGGAATCTCCAAAAACCTTGAGTCTATTGATGTTGAGAGTTGAGATAATTTCCATGGAATATTAGAGTGCTAACCATTCTGCTTCGTTGTTGGTTTTCTTACCTATCCCCCATACATAGGAAATAATTTTATTTCCTCCTGGATCAAAGATAATCCCACCTGCACCTGCCTATCCTCTCTTTTTCATATTATAAAAGCTTGAAAAATAATAAAATAATGCTATAATACAATGGAAGAAATGAGTGTCGTAGAGAATGCAACTATGTTCTGAGCACATGGAACAAACCTATGCAAAACAAAATGTAAAAAATGTACTATGCAAGAAGTGGACACTCATTAGCAGGTTTCTTCCAAGGATACAATCTAGAATGCAAATCTAATGGGTGCAATGGCCATATGAAAGGTACAACGAAGCATTAGGAATAATTATGCAAGTAGTAGTGACATGACATGTTTCCCATCCGTTCCTTCAGCTCTTGAGGGTGGTTTCTATATACCATTTTTTCCAAGAGATGAAACCATTTTTATCCCTTTGCCGAAACCACCATGGGGGGTGGACTGAGCAACAAAAAATTGACAGGTGGTATAATGACATGGAGGCCAGTGGAGGGTGACAAGGCCAGATTATGGGGTGACATGTAGGACCCCAATGAAACATAAATAGACACATGCCATGACACATCAACACCCTACTACATTAGCATCATCTCACGTCAGCTAAAAATTACAAAGGTAATTTAAAAAAAAATATGGAGGTTAAAAATTGATTTGGCCATATCGTGAGAAAAATTGATTAGAATCGAGTCATTCTGATGCAATTTATGGAGTCCAAAAAAAATCAAGAGAGGGACATTAGCCTATTCCACTCCAATTTTTTCAAAAATTGGAAATAGGATATTTTGAAGACCAACACCATGGTATGGATGGATGGATGGGAGGGGAATGTGACACCCTATTTTTTACCCAAGCATGTAATGATATATTTATATATATATATATATATATATAGAGAGAGAGAGAGAGAGGGGAATGTGACACCCTATTTTTTACCCAAGCATGTAATGATATATATATATATATATATATATATATATATATATATATATATATATATAATGATGAAATTGCTAGAAGCTAGACAAAATTGTCTAATATGACCAAGATGATGTAATAATGTACATTTTATGTTTAATATAAAAACCACGACTACTGCATGCGAAGAAGGATGAAGTAGATATGGGGGATATGAATCCAGAACAGGGGAAAGTGAGAAGGGGTTTTTAAGGGGGAGATGACCCTAATGGATTATAAGTTGAATTCATTATCCTTATTATTCATTTATCCTAAGTTTTATAAAGTAAACTAGTCATAACCTTGAGTTAATTATCCTAAGCATGGAATTATAATGTGGAAAAATTGAACTACCCATGTATGCCATTTGTGTATTTCTCATCATTCATGAATGCCACTTAGCTATTTTTCAACATTCATAAATTAAATTATTTAGAACTAGTTCATTAATCATGGTATCATCATTGAGCCATCATTCCTTACCATAGCCTAGACCTGTACCTAAGAACAATGGGAATTACAAATCTATAAATACATTTTACCCTAGGATACTAGTGTTGGGGAATTGAGCTCCCTTGTGAGAGAACATGGCTTGTAGTTGAGTTCCCTAGACTCTTGATATGGAGAGTCCCTAGCTGGCTTGTGTTGGAGCCCTCAAATGGAATTAGGGATTTCCCGAGGGATTGTTAAGTTAAAGAAGGGAACCATTTTCCTTGGGGAGAACTAGTATAGGTGAGTGCCTACGGATGGGAGGAATTCCCTTAGTCTTCAATCATTTGGAGGATATTTCAAGATAGGTTTCTAATTGTTATGTTTTTTCCTTCGTTATTAAATGCATATGGCTTAATTTATTGTTATGAGAATATCTAATTGAATGGATTTCATGGCATTTTGTGAGTGCATTAATGTTAGAATTTTCTTATATGTATTAACATATCTATATGTTTAGTTTGGGAAGCCATAGATTTATTTGATTATAAAATTATGAAAAACTAACATGGTGATGTCAAGTGTGCAACAATCTGTCATGTTGTTTTTTAACATATCATTCATAGAAAATCAAATTTCATGTAAAAAACTTGTAGTTGCATATAGAACTTATGACCTCCTAAGAGGGAGCATATGTGCTTAACGGTTAGGCCCACTCTTATTGTACTCTTAGAATTTAACACCACATTTTAAAGATTATAAAAAAGATTGAATATTAATTCAATATTGTTACAAGTTTATTCAGTCAATTCATTTTCAAGGTTAAATCAATCGATTCATTCAAAGGTTGCTAGCTTGGGTCCCTCTCTTTCTAGGTGAGGGGTCTCCAAAAGCCAATTAAAGCGATCTCATGAAGGGAGATATCACTAGGAACAATGATGAAGTATAGGCCCACGGGGTATGGGTTACTCAATTCCTGTGGGAATTATAACAATAATGTTGATAGTTCCAATTCAATTGATTTCAATAACCATGGAGGTACATTAGGATGGAGTAGTCTATTTATTCTAGGTTTTTTATTTTATTGTGGATTTTTTGGTTTAAATTTCCCAAATTTTTTTGGTAAAATTTAAGTTTGGAAGTGTTTAAATTTTGTTTTTGAATCCATAAATAGATTTAGCCGCCTCTAATACAACATGACACACAAATTTTGCAATTTTCATAACTAATATATATGATTTTAATATTTTTTAAAGATTTACAACAAAACACTAAACAAAATAAGAGGTACAATCCTAACAAATTGAAAACATAGAGTACACTCATCAAGATTCAGCAGAGACTTAATTGTGTGTTTCCCTTTTCCTCAAAGTTCGCAACATCATTCAATATTGAATGCCCATTTTCTCCTGTGCGACTTGGAAATATAATCAATTGGTCCCTTGCTCAGTAGGTTTAAGTGAATTCAATGATTAGAATTCATTGATGTAAGCAATTTTATTGTGGACTAAACCAAGATTACCCAAATTAGGGGCCACAAAAGCGTGGTGCAGCTACAATATTTTATTAACAATATTTTGAAAATGTGGTTTTTAATATATTAATATATTAATAAAACATTATTAACAACCATATTTTTTGTAAAACATTATTAACAATATTGTGATTATTAACCAGCATAGATCCAAATCCTAGGCTCTATCAAGCACCGAGAGGGATCAAATATTGTGAGGTGCAAACCTCTCCTTGAATAGCTCCTTGAGTGCAATACCTGAGCCACCTAATCCTAAGCTCTAAAGTCTCTAGTTTAAGTCTCATATTTATTTTTTACTTTGTATTATTCTTTTTTGTTTATGGCTGACATAATATTTATTACTTTTTACTTTGTATTATTCTTTTTTGTTTACTTTGTATTATTTTGGTACTAGACAAACACTCTAAAGTCTCATATTTACTTTTTACTTCGTATTAAAAGTAAAAAGTAAAGTCTCTAGTTTAAGTCTCATATTTACTTTTTACTTTGTATTAATTTTTTTTGTTTATGGCCAACATAATATTTACCACCTAATCCTAAGCTCTAAAGTCTCTAGTTTAAGTCTCATATTTACTTTTTACTTTGTATTATTCTTTTTTGTTTATGGCCGACATAATATTTATTACTTTTTACCTTTTATTATTCATCTTTGTTTACTTTGTATTATTTTATTACTCGACAAACTCAAAAAACACTCACATGTTACAAGATTTCCCTCATACTAGGCTCTAGAGCGCCTCTCGACGCAACAATACGTTGATATATTAATAAAATGTTATTGTTATTATTAATATGAATAGTAATAATGTTAATATTTATATTAATATTAATATCAACGCGATTAATGTTATTGTTAACATTAATATTATTAATATAAAATTATTATCAATATTAATAAAAATATTATAGTAATATTATATTTAGTATTATTTTATAATTTTATAATATAAATTACTCACTTATTATAAATTTCATGTTAAACTTTGCCTATTAAACTATGTTTTTAATATGTTTTAATGATATCGATTGAGATTGTTATATTATTTTCATCTTTTCCTAATAGAATCAATTTTTTTCCATAAAACAGTAAAATATATATTATTACATAGAATACTCTTGGAGGGTTTTCCTTTTGTTTATATTTAATATGAGTTTATTTGCAATCTTGGTTTTCCTTTTGTTTATATTTAATATGAATTTATTTGCAATCTTGACATCATATGATAGTTCTACAAAAAGTTATATAAAAGCATGATTATCATAATCTCGACATCATATGATAGTTCTACACATGGTTATATAAAATCATGATCATCATACGATTATTTTATGAATAAAGAAATAGTATGTTTACGAATTTGAATTGGATTGGTTCTGTTGTCTACTTGAAGTTTATATTCTTCAATTTCCACATATATATTAATAATATTCATTTCATTTTGTAATAATATTTTTTATACATACAACAATACTAAACACCAATTTACAATAATATTTGTCATTAAAAATTAAATATATCATACTTTGATTTTAATTTTTTCTTATTTTTTTTAAATTAGGAAAGATTAATCTATTTTAAAAAATAAATACTTTATACAAAGTGAATTTCTTAAAGCTCTAAAATATCTATTTTAGATGTTTAATCTTTGTCTATTTAATTTTATATTTTAATAACAAAAATATCATAATAACTTTTAAACGACATATCATTAAGAAGTTATTCAAAAGCTTTTTCATCAATTAAATTCCTTATAGTTAGCCATTAAAAAATTATTCTAAAGTTTCTTTCATTCAGTAAAAAACTATTTCTCATAGCTAACCATAAAGTTAGTGGAAATAATGTCAGGGACATTACCACCACGTGGCTCTTATTTAATTATGAAATGATTTATCATTTCATAAATATTAATTTCTTGAGCAAGATTCTTTTTCATAAATATTAATTTCTTCTATGTAAACTACTTAAACTACTTCAAGAAATATAGGTGAGTTTTTTTAAGAAAATAGGAAATAATGTCACATTAGAAACATGGTGTTTTCTTTTTCCATGCCTCTCCATGATTAAATTATTAACCATTTATTATCCAAAGAGCCTAGAAGTTATTAGAATGACTTATATTTCTAAATTAGGAAGTACAAAATAGTTATAAACAATTTATCTACTATAGAGCCAATCAAATTAGCATGATTTAAATTAGAAAGTATGAAATATTTTAATATTAGAATAATTGGGGGAAATTGTGGTTTTTTTCGTATAGAATTTTCTAATATTTTAATTCATTCCCAATAAGAGAGACATTTCATGAAGTTATGGAAATCTATCTTTGACAAGTTATGGAAATCTATATTTGACACGTAAATATAATATCATTTTACAATAGACGATTACGAGACTCTACAAGCCATTAATAATTATTTGCATATGTTCATTAACATGATTGCGGCAACTAGTAACTATATTTCCAGTACCTACACTTAGATATGTATTTATGGTGATTTATAAAAATAAAATAAAAAAAATATTACTAAATTGTGTTGGAGAGTGGATATCAATGATGGATACAGCATATGGTTTATAAACATATTTGATCATGAGCATACACATCTTCCTTCAATACAATGTCTAAGTAGAGCACACCCATCTCAACCAATGCTTCCAACTTAGATATCCAACAGAGGGATTGAAGTGTGCGGTGGTCCTCCCTTCAGGACATAACCGACCAAATAACTCTACCAGCTTAGTCAACAAAGATCTCGAGCCTTGATATTGAGGGGAGATGATCCCTTGAGGACATAACCTTTTAGGGGCATCTACATTATTTAATTAATTATTGTCTAGGTTGGTTAGTTAGGAATCACTTCCCAATATTTAGTTGTGTGCATTTGCATATTATCTTCTTTTATATCGTGAGTGATGTTCATCTTTAAACTTGGGTTTTGGACTTGGAGAGATATATAAGCGCATAAAAAGGTCAATAGAATAATTAGTAAAGTAGGATAAATTGTTCTAATATACTCCAAATTATATAACAAGGTCAATAAACTCATTAATAAAGTAGGAAAAAATGTTCTAATATACTTCAACTTATAGACTTCTCATGTTTTATCCTTTGTTTATATCAAATGCAATAATTTTTTTTGGCTCTCTATTTTTTTTATAGGTATGTTGTATCTTATCATTTGAAATTAGATTAGTAACAGCTTGGTTTGATCCTTTAAACTCATACATTGTGCATATTTAGAGGCTATCGTCCCACACTACATGCACTATCTCTCTTCATTATCTCAAACATATGAGGATTTTGAAAGATATCTCTCTTCATTATCTCAAACATATGAGGATTTTGGTTTCTTTCAGATCCACAAAAGCATAACAGATCCCTGCTAATTTGATGGAAAGTGTTTCGTATTGTGAGCCATCTTCATCGGGAGGCTGGACCAAACAGGAAGTAGTCCTCAAGCTATAGTTAGTACAAAGTTACCTTGGTATTTTCGATTTTGGTATATGGATGTTATGCTTTGCTATTATATTTTCTATTAGAAGGTCATAATTTATGTGGTTTATACACCCTTGGAAGGATGTCAATGTATTGAATTGGCAATGTCCCTTTTCAATGGCTATTTAGTGATCAATAAATTAAGATAAAACCTAAATTGGAAGAACCGGTGATCAAGAAGACCGATTCATCAACACAAATTTATATTCGATGACATGAAAGCTCCTCTCAGATCTAGTTAAAATGAATATAATTTCTAAAAATTTATGCAATTTTTTGCGTATTTATTCAAAGAACTAGAATTCACTGTGGCCTTTACATTAATTCTTCCCTCAAGGATGAGTTTGCAAGTGGAAATTTTGGCTGGGTTTTGCAAGGATTGGGAAATTCTATACAGAGATGGTGAATAGTCTCAAGGTAAAAGAACACACCAAAGACAAGCACAAATTCTTTGTTGTTATATTGTATATTATAAGGACATAATATGTCTAGTATATACACCCTTGGAAGGATGTTAATGTATTGAATTGGCTATGTCTCTTTGCAACTGTTATTTAGTGATCACTAAAGGAAAATAAAACCTAAATTGGAAAAACTAGTGAGAAAGAAGTTTTAGCTAGAAATCAGTTTAGAATATAGAAACATAAGCTGGCAGTTTTATACTATATACAAAATTTTGGGTTTCACCAATCAATAGAATTACATAGATACATATTATCCTAGGAAGACCAATTTACTGAAAATTGCATATCCCATTAACAATTATGTAATGATATTTTTCATTAATTCGGTAACAAGCTAAATCTTTCTTTAAAGTATGACTATACAATTGGCTTAAATATAGCGTACTGAGCTCCCATAAATATAGAGAAAGACATAGGTAGGAGTTAAATAAAAGAACCTTACTAGGGTGCCATTATTGCTATGGTCTGTCCCACATAAATGGCATGTCAAATAGAGGTGAGGCCAAGTGAATTTGGAGGAATAGATACCTCTCATAATTGGTACATAGGATGAGAGAATTCCTTGTTATGTGATGCATCCCAAAACCTTAGAACATTTTTCTCAACGCAAATCCCAAATGAAAAGATAAAATCACTCTTGGGTGATCTTTACCATAATTATTTAAAATGCCAAACTGGGAATTCCAAGATTTCAAAACAAATTCTTTCTAAATTTGTAAAGGTAATTGACACACTTTTTCTAAACATATTGTCAATTTTAGCATTAAGTCATATCCAATATTGACAACCTACTTCCTAGTCTGAGTGTATGAGTTGACCCATATATCTAATGAACAAACTAATTCAGGGACTAACAATGGCGTTGATGGATGCATTTCCATCCTAATTTTGACAGAGCTATCAATATTCCTTTTTGCACAAAAGGTTGTATATGATATATAACTAACAGAGACCCATCTAACCATGGATCGCATATGCACCTCAATGTCAACCTTTTGTATGAACTTGTGAAGTCAATATATGCTTCCTTAAGCTAACGATGTAAATCTCTCTTTGCCTATGGGTGGCCATCTTACAAACCTTTTTAATTGGTTTCCTGTGTTTGATTTAGATAGTTAATTTGTTCTGTTTCCATTACTTATTAAATCACTGTTATTTTCCTATAGTAAAGTCACAGTTTTCAATTTCATTACTTTTACTTCATGTCATTTCCTTCAAAAATTGCTCTTTTATGTGGTTATTGATCCTTGACTTATACTTGAATGCTTTGGACTCGAATCCCCCATAGAGTAGTCCTATGAGATTGCTTTTTCAAGTCTGCACACACTCTAGATATACTCACCTTCATACTAGATAGTTTGGAACATATCGGTGAATATACTAGCATGTCGAATGAATGAATGAGTGTTGGCTTGGTTTTGCAACCAAGCTTAGTGCAATGGTGCACCTGCTAACTAGTAGCAGCAATCTCAATAGAAGTAAATAACAAACTACTTTAAATTACATTAATCATGGATCTATGTGAAATAGATAAGCAAACAATGGAAATATTATCGAAAGCAAAAACAATTGACAATATGTAAAAAATGATTTTGTATTAAGAATAGGGGCAAGCAAGTGCTTGCAATGGTGATACCTCCAAGTGGTGAAGATTGTTGAGTAGCTACAAGGGTGAGCAGCTCCAAGCTCCAAAGGTCTCTTCTCCAAGATAGCTACAATGGTCAAAAGCTCATGAGATATTTTGACAGCATGAGGATAGGATGATGGATGGATGGAAAGTGAGGAGCCCCTACCACCCTTTTATAGTTTTTGGTGGTGGGGAATACCATTATGGTTTTGAGGAAACCAATGGTATTGACCAACATGGTTTAGGTACATTTTCCCTCCTTTTTCCTTTTTTGAATATTTTGAATATTTTTATTCCCTTTTTAATATTTTTGGGAATTCTGGACCATTTTTTAGGGTTTTTTTTATGCTTTTTGAGGAAAAATATTCATTTTGAGTGGAAAAAGGGGTGTATTAAGGTCTTTTGGTGACCTTTTGGTGGCTTTAGAGGCTCAAATGGTGAAAAAGTGGACAAATGGGTCATGTGAATAAGGAAATGAGCTAGTGAGCACTTTTTGGGTGTTAACAGATTGCCCCCTGATGTGTGAGGGAAAGAGCTCATCGTATGGACGATAGACATCATAGTTCTTTTGTCGTTTTTCTAGGGTTTGGGGAAGAGAAGAGACCGATTGGAGACTGGATCCACGGCTCTTGGAAGCTGCAAAATAAACAATATGACATGGCCTCAATATGAATGAGGAATAATCTCTGATAATGGACGAGGCGGGCATACCCATGCTCGTATCAAGACATATACATAACAATTAGTCCCAAGAAGGGGGACCTGAAAAATACATAAAAAATCTGCTGGTGCATCATAATGGTCCAGAGAGGACATTATTTTGGTATGTACTCATGATCATAACATGATTGATCTCAATAACTGATACACTGGAATAAAGCATCAACCGTTCTGAAAAAGGTCTCAGAAGGGTTGATGAACTGCTGAAACTGAAGGTGTCCAACATCTGTAGGGACTCAATGACTGTGAGTCATCTCTGAGAAGTACATGTACATGTAACTGTATACTCGAGGGAGTATAAAACTGGGGTACATCTGAATACTGTCACCATGCGCAACCCGGATATCTATAGAAAAAATGTAACTAGTTGTTTCCATAAATAGACTCTCAAATGTGGAAGAATCAAGTGGTGTCCGAGGTCTTGAACAAATAACTGAATGGACCAATACCCTATGTGAGTCTCAACGATGCGATCAAGGTGTTGAAGTCGAGCATGTGAGAAACAACCATTTGGAGAGGCACTGAGGACTCTTCTCGAAATGGTTCGTAGGCACTCATCATAAATGGTGATGAGTCCAAGACACAGGGACCTCTAGGTCTATCCTCTGGAATTAATTTGGTTGTCGTCGACAGAGGGAGACCAGCAACTAACAAGGCAATGATGTTTCCTTGATAGGAGCACGAGGTGTTGAACTGAAGTGTGGTAGTACTGATGGTAGGACTGACATACTTTTGGAAGTAACTGGGGTCATAGAGTGGGCAGACTCAAACTTCCTTTGTTCAGAGCATGATGACATGGTTGACCTGGCAGCGTAGGGAACTGACTTTGTAGGTGCAGGGATCATAGCTTTTAGGGACTGAAGGGTATGTATTGACTCTGGGGGGTCAAGCTGATGGGTGTTGTCATGGGATTTTCAGGGTGACATACTGCAGAATACTATGAACAAAGGCGACCGAAATGGGGAAGCTACCATATGAGTAGACGTGATATGTTCTGGCGCCGAGAAGCACCATTGGGTCCTTCTTCGTAGTTTTAATGAGCTCCAAGAAGGGATAAAAGTGTGCTCTGAAAATGGTACTGTCCTGTGGATTTTGTGAGCCCGGGACTGTTCGTGCTCATGAGTGCTTTCATTTTTAAGGAGTCTAAAAACGATAAGAAGACTCTGCAGTGGTTATGAGTACCATCCTGTGGGTTTTTATGAGCCCAGGATGGTGATTGCTCGTGGTCGCTTTCATGTTTAGAGAGTCTGAAAGCGGTAAGTGGAATCCATTGGTGTTCTTTTTCGTGAGTTAGTCTCCAAGGCCCGAAAAAGCATAAAATGATGCAAATGGAGAACTCTTCTAGCCGATGTGACTAGAGTATTCCTTTTTCGTAATTAGTCTACAAGGTCTGGAAAAGGGGTAAACTTATACCAGGTAGACGCCCTTTCAGATACGTTTAGCGAGCATGAAAGGAAGCAAGGTTTCTCAACAATCTTTTCATTGTTTTAGGAGTCAGAAAAGAGCTTAACAGAAACTCCCTAAGTGCCTTTTTCGTAAAAGGGATTGCTCGGCCCGAAAAAGGGATAAAACTATACCGAACAAAAAGGGATTGATGAGAGCGAGAAAAGGTCTCAAGCATCGTCATGAGTGCAGAATACAGAATCCGGTGACATAAAGATTGTCAAAAAGGGGCAATGGCCAATGTGGCATGCAAACCGAGGTGATGGGTGGTATTTGGAAAACATACCTAAAAATTATGGGGTGAAAGTGAGAAATGATCTCAAGCATCATCACGAGCGTGGAAAACTGAATCCGGTGATATAAGAGTCGTCAAAAATGGAGAAAGACCGATGTGGCACACAAACCGAGGCGATGAGGGGGCATGGGAAAAATGCCCAAAAAATCTGGGGGTGAGAGCGAGAAATGATCTCAAGCACCATCACAAGCGCGAAAAACTGAATCCAGCGATATAAGGCTCGTAAAAAATGGAGGACGACCGATATGGCACGCCAACTGAGGCGATAAGTGGCATTTTGAAAAAATGCCCAAAAATTATGGGTGTGAGAGCGAGAAGTGGTCTCAAGCATCATCATGGGCATGGAAATATGAATGGTCATAAGAACTCCGGAATGGTCAAAGGAAATAACTAGGTTAAAAAATGGCTAAAAATGAAGGTGGCCCCACCAAGCCAAGGATGTAGTGGTGGGGGGAAATGATGACCCGTGGGGGCGAAATACTATGTGTATCAAATCAACTCAAATATACATGTGACACATGACCTCAAAAATGGTTGAGATCACAAATGTGAAAAAGTGAGCAGGGTTAATGACCTGCCCCCATATGATGTGCATGGGGTTTGTGATTGTGGATCACATATGTGTTGGTTTGAATGATGGCCTCATTGAGGTGTTGAGATAGATGTGATGGGGTAGGGTCAAAATGATTGATCATGCCCCCTATCCCAAGTTCGAGGTAATCTATTATGTCCTGGAACTCAGAGGTGTCAATACGGTGTAGATGTTGTCTTAAAGAGGGATCAAGAGGGCATTGACCAACTACTGGAGGGGGGGTGTACCATGAGGCTGTGGGCCGTGGTGGCATACTGAAGTGATGATATGATGATGAGGGATTCCCCTTGTGGGGTGGATGCCCCCAGTATCTCCGACGAGAATCACGATGATGATGAGTAGGCAAGGTTTTGGGCCTGCCCCCATGTTGTGGACATGTGGTTTCCTCATCGATTTGAAAAGGTTGAACATGTGTGTCAAAGGGATCAATGGAAGGGGCCAACCGGACAGAGGGGTATCCATTGGAAATCGTGTAAATGGTGTTAATTTCTTCCGAGGAGGAAGATGGTGGGGGATGAATTTCCTCAATGAGAAGAGGGGATATCTCTAGGTCGACGTTATTCAACTCGTAGAGTGCTGCTCTATAATCTGGGAGATCAGGGCAGTGATGTGAATAATGGCCATAAATGCCGCATATCGCACAAGGGTGGTTAGTGCGGAGCTTTTTTCCATGAGGCTGAGGAGGTGGCTCAAGTCTTACTACTGGATTTCCGGTGTCGTCATACAACATATTCATGTGTTCCTGGAGTGCAGGTAATTGTGGACATTGATGAGTGGCATGGCCTACATCGTCACACAACGAGCACTTACGGGGAATACGAATAGCTGGGGGGTTTTTAGCTACCTTGGGGGTTGATGGGGGGGTGCGAGTTATGATTCCAGTGTTATAAGTTGGTGGGCCTCTTCCCCCTATGTTCCGTAACGGAGGTGGAGCGTTTCTAGATGTTGATGCCGTAGTCACTATTGGGGGAGGTCTGTTTTGCAGATGAGTGATGGGAGGGGGTGGGTGGTTGGTAGTGGGGATAGGTTGTACCGGTTGTAAAATAACAGTCGAAGTCGGTGGGGGCCTCGGAGCAAGTAAGTACCATACAAGTATCCCTAATGTTAAGCCAAGAAGGTTGAGTGTAGCCATTACTGGAGAACTGACAACTCCGGAGAATGGGAACAAGAACGAGATGGTGTGAATTGGCGTTGTGCCAATATGAGTAGGCACTGTGGGTGTTTGTGGTAGTGACGAAGGATGTTGTGTGGTGTGCGACAGGGTGCACAAATCCGATGTTTTTGTTATTGGTAAAGGTGGTGAGATCGATGGAAAAGTGGAAGTCATAGGTGACTCGGTGTAGATTCCAGGACAAATTGACGACACAAATGATGTCGGTGCGTTATGAATGGTTTGTTCAATCACTGATAGCACATTTTGAGGAGCTACGGGGGCGTTAGGATCATAATATGTGAGTTGATCAATCTTGATAATGTGTCCTTCATGTGGGAACATCATGAGGCAAAAAACAGATGAAGCCACTACTTTAATTTTGTACATATAACTACGTCCAAGAAGGAGGTTGTAGTCGAGCTGGGCAATGATCACTTCGATGTCCATGAGAACTAATTTTCCACCTAGTTCTATGGGTACATTCGCTAAAAGGCCTTGTGGTTGAGCTGAGCGTCCGTCGTAAGCTCGTAATGCCGTGGTGGATGGTTGTAAGGTGGGGGAGCCAAGCTTCTGCCACACAAGGGTGGAAATAACGCAGGTGGAAGCTCCTTCATCGATGATGCATCGATGCACAACAAGGTTTCGAATGTTTACTGATACTTGGAAAGCTACATTTGATGGCAATCGAGGTTCGGCTTTGTCTAGGTCGAAATCCATCATGTGTGTGTCATCAGGGTCTACTCCTCCGATGGCGGATAATAGTAGTTTGCGTTGTGTAGGGCATGTTTTCAGTACCTCTAAAGAAGACATAGCAGCGGGGGATTGTGCTAGGTCTTCCACGACGTTATAATTGGATGCTACATGAGCATTAGGATTGTTTTTAATCCTTCGCAAAGGGATGCGAGGGATTTTAGGTCCTCCGTCCAACGACATATTTGGTATGCGTAGTGGTTGATTTGGTGGGAGGGAGGTGGATGCGTCAGTGGGAGGAGTTTCTGGGGGTGGGTCGTACTGATTCTTGTGGGTTTGGAGGTTGGTGTCATTGGATGACATCATTAATAAATGGTGTGTGCCTGGATCCGCATGCTGATAATCAGTTGCGGCATAAGTGATTTGTTGCTGGGGTGCAGCAGATCCTTGTGGGGGATCCATAGGATGAGTATTTACTACTCCCTGGTTTGGAAATGGGTTTTGTAATACCATGGGTTGCAGTTGATTAAGTGGAGCTGGCTGTCTAGCGTGGCCCTGGTGTTGAGCATCGTCAGCCCAAAGTTTATGTGATTTCTCTAAATGGGGGCAGTTGTGAGTGTAGTGTCCATATACTCTACATATAGAACATGGATGGTTTGTTCTGAGGTTATTTTTTTTGGGCTTCTTGGGATGACGATCAGGATTTTGGTTGGGAGGAGCAGCATTGTTATTATTTGGAGGATTGGGAGGTGGTGGACCTTGATTATGTTGTTGGTTGTTGCCGCGGTTGCGTCCTCTTCCACGGTTTTGTTGTCCACCTTGGTTGCGTTGGTTGTTTTGATGTTGGGGCTGATTGTGTTGTGTGTACACTTGCCCTTGAGCAGTGGGAAGATTTTGGGGTGCCGCAGGTGCGGGAGCAGGTTGCTGTGGATAATAAGCTGGTGGGGCTGGAGGTGGTCCAGTTACCTGCTGGGGCTGTTGGTAACCCTGAGCTATTGGAGGTGTTGGGTTAGCTGTTGTAGCTTGTTGTGGGTAATACATTGGTTGTGGCGGGAAATGAATTGGATTCTGGGTAGCCAGTTGGTTATAGTATGTGGGTGGTACATATGCCAATGGCGCTTTCCCATAGCAATGTTGTGGACAAGAGGGTCCATGAGTGTGATGAGTCTGATTCGTTGGAGCATACGAAGTTGTCGCTCCAGAATTAGATGTAGCCCTAGAGAGGTCTGGGGCATTTATGGTGCTCACCATGCTAAAAGGTTTAATGTGTGGTGTGACTTGGCCGATAATACCATCAGCAGCATGTGATGCCCCTGGAGCGTCACCACGTGAAGAATCGCCTCGTGGGGCGTCTGGTATGATGGTGTAGAGATAGCCTAACTGGGCATAAATCAGGTCGAATTGCTGAGCTTTTAGGATAGCTTCTTCCTCTGACTGAGGTCGCTCGGAAGTGATGTCTTTTGCTATGAGGGGTAGGAGTGATTTAAGAAACCAATCCAAAAATATACAGTCATCCAGTTTAATCTTACAGAGGCTACGACGCTTGCGCCACTCATGGATGTGGTCGGTGATGTGGGTAGCTGTGTTTTGTTTGCAAGACAACAGTATTTCAACTCCTGCATCGTAACGTACAGGTAGCTGAAAAAATTGAAGGAAAGTGGAGGCGAGAGACGTAAAAGTATGGTGGGTCCCATGTGGTTGTTCGATGTACCACTTGGATGCAGAGCCAGTGAACGTTCATTGTAATAGTCTTAGATGAATGGAGTCATCCACTATGGAGTTAGATGAACACCATAGGTGAAAAGACATTATGTGGTTTTGAGGGTCCTCCCCAGGTTTTCCTTCAAACTTGGGTATGTCCGAGGGGAGCTTCGTAGGCATGGGTGGCCATGTAGGGTTGTGCCTGATAGGATCGTTGGTTAGCCTAGCTAAGTCTGGTAAGTTCAGACTAGCCATGTAAGGTAAACTAGTAGATGGGTGTGGCGTAGTGACTGGGACATAACTATTCATGGTGGCATTATGTAGTGGTCTAGTAGCCCCTAAGCGTATGCTAGGTATTGAAGGTATGTGTCCTCCAACTGCTGTGGTTTGGTATGGACCAGCATTTCCAAGTGCAACATGGGTTACACTGGGGTTAGGAATAGTGCCAGGAATTCCTGGGATCTGGGCTATGGTAATGACAGGTGGTGTGATTCCTATGTTTGGCATACCCATAATAGGAGGTAGTCCTGTGTTGGGCATACCTAAAAGTGGAGTATCCCCCATATTAGGCATGCCTAGGGGGGTTATTGTTACCATGGATGGCACGGTCGTAGAAGGGTTTGTGCATGTATGTCCAATAGTACTGGTAAAAAGTGGGTCGTATTGTGTTCCAGCCATGAGGTTGGTTGGTAATAATTCAGTAGGGTTTTCGGATTCAGCCTTAGAATCAGATGTGAAGTGAGGCGTGTCAGAATTGGATGACTGTATGTTTGGCCGATGACGTGTCGATTCAAGGGATAAGGCTCCACGTCGGTGACGTGGAGAGCCAAGTAGACTGAACTGAGGGGGTTCACCCTGAAGATGACAAGATCGTTTAAAATTCTCAATGGTGAGAAATAAAAAATTTCAGTGTAAGGTGGTGATGTAAAAAACTCGAAACCCTAATGCAACAAAGAGTGCAAAAAGGGGAATGAAAATAAAGGCTATCAAGCCAAAAATCAACCTCAAAAAGCACTTATTATAGCAGCTGTGCTATAATAAGTGGAGGGATGCAACAAAATTGGTCAGAATACCAAACGTCAAACAATTTCTTGAAAAAAGAGGTGTTACTAGACTAAAGGTGGGTAATGTATCATGCAAACACCTAACTAGAAGTATTGTGAGTCAACAAACGATATTCTTTGCAAGGTGATGAAATCCAAGTAAGAAAATATAGAGTGTTGAATCAACGGCTAGATATCTCCCTACCGGGAGGGATACCGGGTAGACAATCCTAAAGAGTGGCAACTAGGATACCCCGTTCATGACACGTTCGGTTGGGTGAATTTGCAGTTTGGTTCTATCGTCGCTATACACCAGGGGGGTGTACACCGAGAACTTCGAAAGGTATCCTTTGGTTACTGAATGGATTGCGGTATTCCACTCAGACTTCCGGAACTAGTCTGGCTACTTCAACCCTCCTAAGGGAGAGGCCTTCCCGATAAATTTGTTGATAACTGTGTCAAAATTATAAGGGATTTTGGTACCGTAGAGGACAACTGCTATGTCTCAAATGTAATAACTGAGGGGTGTTATTGGAACACCTATCCCCTCAATTCTACCTAACTACAAAATTCTTTTAAGTGCTACCCAAGTGGGGTTAAAAGTTGGTTGAGTTTAAGGTAAATTTTAAGGCTCAGTTTAGATTATGTGGCAGAGTGGGTGCAAGTGTGGTATTTAAACTGAAATTGATTTGCCTCGCTTGGGCGATTTTACAAATGAAAGAAAAGATGCTTCCAGTTTTGCAAAAAATAAAGGCATTTTTGAAATGTAAATGCTTGAAAAAACAATTCAAAAATAATGGATCTTTGAAATAATTCGAAGGAAAGCAAATAACATGAATACTTCAAGAAATAAATGGATCTCTTAAAAATTTCTTGGGCAAAGTATCGAGCAAATAAACAGTAAAACCTTGATCTAGCTAGAATGCAGAAAAATCTCTCTTTCAATTTCTGAAAATTTTGTGAAAAGACTTTTTAAAGGAGCATTCTAAATAGTAAAAGATTTATATGGCTGTAAAAATGCAGGAATTTTAATACTGTAAAATATGCTAAATGGGCAGAAAAGACAGCAAAAAATAATTTTCAAAAAATTGGCCGAATTGAAAAAACTTGCATCGCGGGTTTCGAGAAAACAACCGCGATGGGCCACACGGGTTTCGGTCGTGAAGCCGCAATGTGCAGCGCGGATACCGGTCACACAGTCACGATGGGCAGTACGTGTTTCGGCCTCGAAGCCGCGATGTGCAGCGCAGGGTTTCGTCACACAGTCACGATGTGCAGTGCGGAAAATGGTCGCGAAGCCGTGATGTGTAGCACGTAAAATGGCCGCGAAGCCGCGGCGCGCCGCGCGGAAAAAGGCCGCGAGGTCGCGATGAGCCGCGCGACTGTCGGGCAAAAACCACGAGGCGAAAGCCGAAAACGAACCCGAAAATGGAAATTTCAGGCTGTTAATGGCAATAGAAGGGGCGAAGATCTAAAACAGCAATGGATCTGCTGTCTAGGATGGCAGAACTATGAATTAAAGTGATTAAAACTAACAAAAACTAAGATTTAAAGAAAAAAACTGAGATCTTAAAATTCAAAGCCAGCGGAGTCGCCAAAAACTATTGGCTTGGTTTTGCAACCAAGCTTAGTGCAATGGTGCACCTGCTAACTAGTAGCAGCAGTCTCAATAGAAGTAAATAACGAACTACTTTAAATTACATTAATTATGGATCTATGTGAAATAGATAAGCAAACAATGGAAATATTATCGAAAGCAAAAACAATTGACAATATGTAAAAAATGATTTTGTATTAAGAATAGGGGCAAGCAAGTGCTTGCAATGGTGATACCTCCAAGTCGTGAAGATTGTTGAGTAGCTCCAAGGGTGAGCAGCTCCAAGCTCCAAAGGTCTCTTCTCCAAGATAGCTACAATGGTCAAAAGCTCATGAGAGATTTTGATAGCATGAGGATAAGATGATGGATGGATGGAAAGTGAGGAGCCCCTACCACCTTTTTATAGTTTTTGGTGGTGGGGAATACCATTATGGTTTTGAAGAAACCAATGGTATTGACCAACATGGTTTACGTACCTTTTCCCTCCTTTTTCCTTTTTTGAATATTTTTAATATTTTTATTCCCTTTTTAATATTTTTGGGAATTTTGGACCCTTTTTGAGGGTTTTTTATGCTTTTTGAGGAAAAATATTCATTTTGAGTGGAAAAAGGGGTGTATTAAGGTCTTTTGGTGACCTTTTGGTGGCTTTAGAGGCTCAAATGGTGAAAACATGGACAAATGGGTCATGTGAATAAGGAAATGAGCTAGTGAGCACCTTTTGGATGTTAATAATGAGGAATTAGGGAGTTGAATTGTCATCTTGTTTACTTCATGTTATCATAGATTAGTCTCAATTGATTATATACAAGTAAAAGAAAAAACTAAATTCCAGAAATGCTAAAAGGAAAATGAAAGGAATTTACTAAACATATATAAAACCCCACTTGTCCCAATCTAAACGACAAGTGGGACTTCTTATGTGACATGGCACCACCAATGGAACCATGTATGAAGTTTGATAAGGGTATGGGACCCATGCAGGAAGAGAGATGATAGGATAGTGGTCTACATCAGGGTTAGACATGACAAAGGATGGGACACACATCCACCATCAAAACCTTGAAATCATAATGGAAAAAGATACAAATAGGGGATAAGAATGCATGAATTAACCATTTCCAATATTTTCTTTGATGCTCCACTTGTTGGAAATTCCTCTTAATCCAAGCTACGATTGTATATTCATGAAAAGTGGCCTCTTCAAGGCCTTTGGACTTAGAATTTTGTGCATAGAAAATATAAAATTTATCTATGCATACCAAATATGTACTTTTCATTGGTTCTCCCAATAAAAAATCATCTCTTCTATCTTTGTCGTCTTCACGATCATGGCTATCATGGAAGGCAAGACAGAAGAACGTGTAGACCGTCCTAGGCCAAGATACCGATAGAGACAAGGAAATAGGTCAAGTCCCTCTTCCACCAGAGGGATTCAACTTCCAAAGTGTTTGTGCCTTGTTTAGAGATTTTGAAATACACCAGGTATGGAAGTTTCTTTCCATTGTATTTAAATATTTTTTTTATATAAAATTACTATCGGGCCTCATTTTTTATTAGTTTTTGCACTTATGTTGGCCAGCCTTTTGTACTTAGCACCTTCCATTCCCTGCATTTTGTTCCATAGTTTTATGTTTTTCCTTACATTATATAGTCCTATCATCAGTTCACCTATCTAAGGTACCTACGCCAGGATATTTTTTGAGGATTCTAATATTATACTTAAGTTTAGTATCCTAGGAGTTTATTTTGGACTGAAAAAAACATGGATATATATAGGTAGGCGAATATAAAATATGAAACATACAATTTACTACTCAAATGTGTAAATTTTGGTGAATATTATGATAAAAAAATATATTTTATGTAAATATAGGCGATATTAGAGACTAAAAATGACCAAATAGCGGATTTATTTTTGAAAAAGCCCCAAAAATAGCCATTTCGTGAAATTTCACCCCTAAAAATTACCCCAACCTACGCTTAATTAGATATGATTTATCATGTTTTGTTACTTATTTTCAAATATGGGGTGATTAGCCTAACTTTTGTGGGATTGCAGAAGCTATCTCTTTTTAAATACATGATTGAAGGCTACTGGAACTGGGTATTCTGGTAATTTAGTAATGTTATCCTTCAAACAGTACATGCTACTAGAACTAGGTTTTATGGTAATCCAACCATGTTATCTTTCAACGATGCGTATTACTAGAATTGCAGGAGCGACTCATGAAACACTTCATCCAGTTATGGACAGATTCCAATCATGGAGTAGAATACGAGACTTTTTCCTAGATATGGGCTTGACATTCCACTCTAAGATCTTCGACAATTGTGTTGATTGGATTTGTGATTAGTAATAAAAAATATGAAACATACAATTTATTTTGGACTGAAAAAAACATGGATATATACAGGTAGGCGAATATAAAATATGAAACATACAATTTACTACTCAAATGTGTAAATTTTGGCGAATATTATGATAAAAAAATATATTTTATGTAAATATAGGCGATATTAGAGACTAAAAATGACCAAATAGCGGATTTATTTTTGAAAAAGCCCCAAAAATAGCCATTTGGTGAAATTTCGCCCCTAAAAATTACCCCAACCTACGCTTAATTAGATATGATTTATCATGTTTTGTTACTTATTTTCAAATATGGGGTGATTAGCCTAACTTTTGTGGGATTGCAGAAGCTATCTCTTTTTAAATACATGATTGAAGGCTACTGGAACTGGGTATTCTGGTAATTTAGTAATGTTATCCTTCAAACAGTACATGCTACTAGAACTAGGTTTTATGGTAATCCAACCATGTTATATTTCAACGATGCGTATTACTAGAATTGCAGGAGCGACTCATGAAACACTTCATCCAGTTATGGACAGATTCCAATCATGGAGTAGAATACGAGACTTTTTCCTAGATATGGGCTTGACATTCCACTCTAAGATCTTCAACAATTGTGTTGATTGGATTTGTGATTAGTAATAAAAAATTTCATATGTAATTTGCGATTTATGTCACAATTTCATGTTGTTAATTATGAAATCGAATATTAAGAGATTTTCCTATGTTTTTCATTCCATGTCTATCTATGAGAAATCAAGATCCATGTTGAATGGATCACCATTGTAATTGATTACAAATAAACTCATATATATTTTGAGACAAACATGTAGGGAAGTTAGCTCATATTGTGTTAAGTACATACAAATTACTAGGAGTGTTGGGTTGCGAGTTTAGATCTCTTTTGGACTCATTCAATGTAACTCTTTATCTTGATTAATGAAGACTCTGTTATTCTGATAATTTTTCAGAGTTCTTAATCACTGTAGTGAACTCGGTCAGGAGCCCCCCCTGTTATGAGTTGCACCACAGTGCTAGATTGTAGGTTTAATTTATGTATGTGTGGTTAATGTTGTTACAGATTGCTCAAGTTATATTCCAGGTTTGATTGGTGTTCATACTTTACCTTGTATTTTTATAAAATAGGTTTTAGAGTGTGATAATTGTTTTATTGCATATTTGTTTCCTTGTTTCATAATTTGGTTTGGTACAGGATTTCTAGCATTATAGATTTAATTTGGAACTTGTAGGATAATGATTGATGCTTAGGTTTATTTCATTTTCTCTTCAGAACTTTATGATTATCCTTATATGTTAGTGTGTTCCAGTAGTAAGGACACAAAAGTAAGAAGTCCATATGTGAATCTAATCAAAATTGGATGTAGACATGTGAACCTTCATCTACTTGGTTTACCTTTTATGCACAATGTGATTAGAACACTTCCCTGATTGGAAATGATCAAATATTGATTTATTTTTGGACATTCTGATAATTCTAATAGTTGGTAAAAAAAAATTGTTGGTTCAATAGCTAATTGGTGGGATATACTGGGTGAATCTATACAGTCTAATAGTTATTGCCTAGAGAATTATAGTATAATTTATTTGGTGTGTGCATATTTTCCAAAGACCTAACTGTTACCTTAACATTTTGATAATATGAACATGATCTTAATTCATGAATATTAAAACTGAAGAGTGAGTGTTGATATACATGCATGAATTAATTTAATTTGTCTGAGATTTTCCTTGAGCATTTTGTTAATTATGGTTAATTCGTCTTAGTTTTGCATATATTTTGCACATCACCTCTCTAGTTTACTAATCCCATTTGATAATTTATGTAAATCAAAATAAGAAATTTTTTTCCCAACATTTTGGCATCGTTATCGGGAAGGTGTGAAAGAAATAGGTCTTAGTTAGACATTTATTTTAATTGAGTTTGATTTCTTGTGTGCCATAGGTTCTATTTTTGTGCAGGAAGTCTGGTTTCCCTGAACAAAAAAAAGGCATTTTGGTAAGACGAGAGGTAAGAATCTGCGAGCTGTCTTGCTCCAGTAAGTACATGGTCTTGTTGGATCTAGATGGTGCTAGCACTATATGAATCAAAAAAGAGATAGTGAGGGGATATTTCTGTGAAGTAAGATTCATACAACTGTTTCTTTTGGTAGTACTGTTAAAACCCCTTCATCTACTAACATGTTGGTAAGAAAGAACATAAAAGGGTCTACAAGGAAAACTCCTGTAAGCAGAACTGGACAACCTTGTATACATAAGACTTCCACAAACCCTAAGGTATAACTTTTGAATTCTTTGGTAGATCCTACAAGTTAGGAAACCATTGCTGGTAACATAGAGAGGCAAACTGAAGAGGTAATTGTTGGGTTAGAATCCCCCCACATTGAAATGTGGTGCAATGTATTTGAGGTAAATATGGCTAAAGGTAAAGGTGAGACGCACAATTGTAGGGAGGAGCACAACTATAGGGAGGAACACAATCGTTGGGAGGAGGAACATTATCATTGAGAACAAGAACTAACTTTTCATTTTCCTATTACTGATCCTCTTGCAATTATCAAGATGAAGAATATTCCTCCTTCCTCATTTCCTCATTTCCACAGTTGAGTAAGTGATGATCCCGATTCCTTCCCGTTTGAATTTGATATTTTGTGTAGAAGCTATGATTATTCTAGTAATGCAAAAAAACTAAAATTGTTTCCTACCACTCTCAAAGACTTAGCATTACACTGGTTTATGGGATTGGGAGGAGACACAATAAGGACCTAGGAAGACATGAGGAGGGTATTTCTCCCAAAACAACTAGGAATATTGCAAGGCAACGGAAATGAGAGAGGAAATTTTTTGAATGACATAAGCAGAAGATGAGATCCTGGAGGATTATCTTGAATTATTTAAATAAAACCTCCAATCCAAATATCATATACTAGATCAAGTGATAATAAAATTTATCTTCCTTAGAGGCATTTCATATGAATCAACAAATGTACTCAAATTGATGGGAGATGGGGATGTTTCTCAATTTCCTCTTGATAAAATTGGTGAGTTATGCATGAAATATTTCAAGAGGACAAGAAAGAATAGGTAAAGGACTCTGAGACCCTCTCCCTAGAAATATTAAGAGTTCATCGGGAGGGGTCACTAGAACAGAGTTGGGTAACCTTTTGGAAATATTTAAGACTTATATTCTCGACACCCTTAGTATGCAAGTAGATGCACTTCGAGCTAGAAAAAGATAGGATGAAGAGAATGAATCTCTAGCTATCTTTTGGTCTAAATGTCATAAAAAGCAACCATTGAAAGAATTTCCTCTAAATAAAGTTTATGTTTGTGGTATTTCTGCATACAATCACCCTACTGATAAATTCCTTTCGCTTCCTAGCTTTAAACAAGTGTATCAAGGAGAGGAGGAGACCACAGAGAAATTATGTGCATTTGCATCTAAAAATCCATTGTAGCCTTGTCCATTAGGTATGTCTGCTGATCCTAGTGTTTCAAACTCTACATACTCTAGACTAGGGAAGTAATATAATTGGAATAAAATGACCCCTTGGAAAGTATGGCCCCAATAGCCATCTCAAACCCATCCTTGGCAACAAGGATGGAGAGGGCCTAGTTTTCGGACTATGCCTTGATACCCTTACCCCATGAAAAATAAGCCTCGCATGCAACTTCAACAATACCCACCTTTTCCTCAACCAAACCAACAATATCTACCTTATCCTTACTCTCAAATGCCTACCCAATCACAACCACCAATGATGCAATCTCAACAGCTTTATGTACCTACTCTGCAACCCCATAGGAAACATAAACTCCCTATCCAACCAGCAGCTAACCCAAATGATAAACCAACTCAGCATGTTCTTCAAGCTGAGTTGTAGTCCTTCCAAACATATACAATAACTCCTATAGAGCTACAGGATATTCATTTATGTTCCGGGAAGGTCCTTCAAAATTCAGACCCTATTATCATGGAACAAGAAGAGGAAGAAATGATTCCTAATACAGTCGCCAATAAGGAACCCCCAACTATAAATAAATGAGTAGTAACTTTACCATATCAACCATATTCTTCAAGACAACCAACCTATCTGAAAGGGCTACAATTAGAAAAGTCAGTTGTTGCTCCTGAATATGATTTGCATACCGAACTTAAAAATGTATGTGTCAGAATTCCTTTCCTGCAGGCCCTAAAAGGTATACCTATTTATGTTAATACAATAAAGGAATTATGTGTAAAATATCTAGGATATAAATAAGAGACCCACCCACCATCCATTTTGTTGGGGAAACCATTGATTTGTTAACTGGTAAGAACCTCATTGAGAAATATTTAGACCCTGGGAATCCTATTGTTTTTGTGCAAATTAATGGGATCTATCTTCATAACACTTTGATTGAACTTGGATCAGTCATTAATATTATGACTATATTAACCATGAAACGTTTGAATTTGACAAACATTCGCCCAACTCCTATTGTCCTTGAGCTTGTTGACCATTCTAAGATCAAACCAAAAGGGATCCTAGAATACATGATAGTGGGTTTGGATTCATGGACATATCCAATAGAATTTATGGTCTTATAGCCCCAATACTTCCTCAAGAGGACACCATGTTATTCTTGGGAGGCCTTGGCTTGCCATTGCTAATGCATTCATAGGATGCAGATATGGTAATATGCTTATCTCTCTTTGAGACGCATTTAAACAAATATCATTGTATCCACTAGAAAAACCTCTAGATGAAAATGAAGATATTCCATGGATAGACAACATAGCTAGTGATGAGGATATGGTTCATCCTATTTGCACCATTGATCAGGTAATGAAATTTCAAGGAGAAACATAAGATATTCAGGTTCGTATTTTTCTTTGTGGTTCTGATTTTTCACAATCAGTTAATTCATTTTCATTTCCTTTAGATCAAATTGTGGGAGAATACACACAATGGACTAGTGATCTAATGATATTTTCTTTATTTTGTAGCATATTGTTAGAAAAATAGGATTGCAAAGAAATAACAATAAACAGAAATGCAAATATAATCACACATACACATTACAAGGGAGACATAGATATATCATGGTTCACCCCAACTTGGGCTACGTCAACACTGAAGTTGCCAGTCCTTATTATTATTCCGTCCAGCAAAGTGAAGGGATACAACCTACAACACAACCGCTGCACTTCGTCTTCACTGTCTCACAGTCTCTCTTCTTGATCTCAGAGATCTTTACAATGCATAATACCTAATACATCAACCCTAGCTGTGTTACAATGTCTTTATTTTATAAGGGAAATACAATGGGAAAATACCATGGGTTACCCAAAACCATGGGATCAAAAACTGGTGGCAAAAATAGCCCCAAAAAGTTTCCTCAGGGGCTACGCCCCTGCACCCCCGTAACTTGGGGGCGTTGCCCCCAAACCCCCTTTCTTGGGGGTGTTGCCCCCAACGGGGGCCCACTGGCCCCCACGCCCCCCAGCCGGGGAAGTGGACACTCCCCCGGACCCCCCTAGGGTCGTGCCAGGATCATAACCAAACCTGGGGTATGGACATGGATGAATAATAATATCTCTGAATCTGGAGATCAGGCTCCACAACCAACATGTATCCACCACGCAAGAAGAAAGTTGTTATAACATTCCGATGGAGATTCAACCAGGTAAGTTTTTTAAAATTAGCAATCAACTGTTTGATATTCAGCAGGAGAAACTCATCCAAGTTTTATGTAAGCACTCCAATGCCTTTTCTTGGGATTACCATGTTATGAAGGGAATTGATCCTAAAACTTGTTCCCATCACATTTATACACAAGTTGATTCTCGAACTGTAGGAAACCCCAGTGAAGGATGAACCCATCCCTAAAAGAGGTGGTTAAAGAAGAATTGCAGAAGCTATTGAATGCCCATTTCATATACCTTATATACAATAGTAAGTGGGTTTATCCTTTAGTTGTAGTTCCCAAAATGAATGGAAAATGGAATATATGTGTAGATTATCGATAATTGAAAAAGGCTACATTAAAATATATTTTTCCTCTACCCTTCATTGATCAAGTCCTAGATACCTTGGTTGAAAAAAGATATTTCTCATTCTTAGATGCGTTTAGCGGGTACAATCAGATCCATATATCACCGAAAGATCAGGAGAAGACCACATTCACTTTCCCATGGGGATTTTTTTGCTTACCATGTTCTTCTGTTTGGCTTGCGTAACACTCCAACCACCTTTCAGAGGCTAGTCTTTGGAATCCTTTTAGACCTCATCCATGATAATTGTGTAGAGGTGTACACGGATAATTTCACCGTGTATGGGGATACATTTGAGGAAGCCTTGGAAAATCTTGAAAAAGTATTGATCAGATGCCAAGAGACAAACCTTGCCTTGAGTAATGAGAAGTGTAAGATGTTGATGACTAGGGGGTATTTTTAGGAGATGTTATCTTTGTTTCAAGAATTGAAGTAGACCCTGCTGAAATTGAAATCCTTACAAAGCTACCAATCCCCAAAACTCATAAAGAGGTAAGAATATTTCATGGCCACGTTGGGTACTACAGACGATTTATTGAGAAATTCACTCAGATTGTTGCCCCTTTGTTTAAACTATTTTCCAAAGATGTTATTTTTCTTTGGGATGCTAACTGCCAATGTGCTTTTGAGACTTTGAAAAAGAAGCTTTCTACCACTCTTGTATTAAGGGGTCTCGATTGGTTCCTTCCATTTCACATATCTATAGATGCCTCAAACTTTTCTTTAGGGGCTATCCTAGGACAGAAAGAAAATTAGATTCATTATGACATATATTACAACAGTAAAAATATTGCACCAACTGAACTAAATTACATGGTCATGGAAAAAGATTTTTTAGAAATGGTGTATGCTATTAATAAATTTAGGAATTATATTACGAGATATGAATTCTATGTGCACATTGACCATTCTGCTATATGATATTTGATGAATAAACTAGTCACAAATGACAGTATTACACGTTGGCTTTTGTTGCTACAGGAATTTGACATTATGATTGTGGATAGACCAAGTAAGGAAAACTTAGATGTTGATTTCCTTTCCATATTGGAAATTGAAGGTAATACTGCACCTGTAGACGATAAATTCCTTGATGAACATTATTTGCAATTTCTAGTCATCTCCCTTGGTTTGTTGATGTTCCTAATTATTTAGCCTCATGAAAGTTGCCTTTGCATTTGTCATCCAGAGAAAAGAAAAATATCATTAGAGAAAGTGATTCTTACTCTTGGATTGGTGGTGATTTGTTCCATACATGACCAGATCTCATCATCCAAAGATGTGTCCGTGAAGATGAAAAATTTGGCATTTTAAGGGCCTGTCATGATCAACAATTTAAAATCCATTTTGCAAATCGAAGAACATGATACAAGGTACTACATGTAGGGTATTATTGTCCCCCTTTTTAGGGATGCCAAGCAATATGTTAAAGGTTGTGATAGTTTCCAAAGAATGGCGGAACCAGTTGAATCCAGTGAGATTCCTTTACATCCACAAGTGCTGGTTGAACCTTTCAAAAAATGGGCCTTAGATTTTCTAGGGCCTATCACTCTAATGTCAAGGTGGGAGAAATACATTCTCGTTTTCACCAACTATGTGACTAAATGGGTGGAATCCAAATCTATGTTTCCAGCTACCGAACAATCAGTTTCATACTTTTTGTATGAATACATCTTCACTAGGTTTGGAGTGCCATGAGAGATTGACAAAACCAAGGGACCGAGTTTAATTCAAAGATTATCAAGTCTATTTGTGAACAGTTCTAGATTCAACAAAGAACTTCGACTCCATATCACCCGTAGGAAAATGGCCAAGTTGAATCCACCAATAAGGTCCTCGAAGCTATTTTAACAAAAAAAATATAGTCACACCACAAGGATTGGGTGGACCGATTGCCAGAAGCATTGTGAGCTTACATGATTGCTTGGAGGAATGTTATGGGATCACCCCATATGAATTAGTATATGGAAAGCAGGTCTTACATCTTATAGAGTCTCAAATCAAGACTTTCGGGACTACAACAGAGCTTAGGATGGACCTAATAAATGATCCACAGCAGAGGATATTGCAACTGAACTGCTTGGACGAGATTAGAGAAGATGTTGTTAAGAAAACCAATTTGGTTTAACAACGAAGGAAAAATTGTCATGACAAACTAATTAAGAAGAAACAATTTTATTTTGGTGATTGGTCAGTTATCTTTGATTCGAAATTCAAAAGTTTTAAAGGGAAACTAACCACTCATTGTCTAGGGCCTTACGAAATAGACACTATCTTTGAAAATGGATCAGTTCGTATTAAAACCATTGATGAAAACTAGATTTATTTTCTCGTGCATAGACTGAAGTTGTATCATAAGCTCATTTCAAAGGTATAATTCATTTCAAGCATGCTGCAATAGAATGAGATGGAAGTGGTAAGTAAGGAAGGAAATCTTTGTATTTTTGTTCCCGCACTTTAAAATTCTAATAAAGGTCTGAAAAAACTAACAAAAGCATCAAAAATACATAAAAATGAGAAAAACATAAAATTATTTTCCTAACTAATAAACTTGAGCTTGCTCTATTCCTTATGATGCTCACAAACTATCATGAAGGACGTCTGTTGAGTATATGTTTATTTCTTTATCTGACCTGAGTGGACTACTTGCGGAAAATGAACTGTGCCAAGCTTACTATTAAATCTTTTTCATGCTCAATTATCAACCATGAAAAAGATGCCCCCTAGAGTTTTCTCAAGTATTTTCAAACTCCCTAAAAATGAAATATCAACGAGCATTGACTACCTTGGGCTCGAGAAAAATCCACAGGATAGTAGAGTCTTATCAATTTTCATATTGGTGATGTTCCCATTTCAAGTTATGTTTTTCCATCATTCAATACAAATTCCTATTCTTGCTTGTGTTGGATTGATTAAGGATTCATCAAGGCATTCCATTCAACAGTCTTGATTCATCGACCATAGCACATCATCTAAGTTTCAATACTAGATATTACATGATACCCCATTGACAGATCGTCTCACCAACAATAGAAGGAATGCGCAAATGCCACCTGACCTTTGGATCCTACAGGGGGTTTGACATCAACTCATTCATTCAAACCTATTAGGATGCATCACAGTGCCTTGGTTCCAATCCACACTAATAGTGCTGAACCTCGCATTGGTTAACGACATTCAGTAAGGGTTGGTAATCCAATGAGTCTCTTGCACATTCCACACCAGCCCATTTTTCGTGTGCAAAGGGGATGAAAAGAGAAAGGGACAAGATGAAGACTTGCGAGATCCTGTAGTAGAATTTGATATTTGTTAGATCAACATAGAATTATCATATATTTTCCAGAAGAGTTATAGTTCTGATAAAAGAATGGTAGTAGGGACGGTTTTGATATTAGCACAGAGTTATCAAAAAAAAAAATTGCCACTTGACAGCTCAACATGCCCTTTGTTCATGAAGAATATCAAGGATGTAGTGACAGATGTATGGCATTCAGACAAAGAAAGTCAACACCTTTCGATGGATTGAAGAAGGCAGATGTGAGATCAAGATATTTTTAGTTAAAACTAGGGTGTAGGATGGACACATCATGTTGTTTTGAATTTCGATATTCAGAAGGCCAATGCTTCAAATTTGTGTGTCATTGCTCCTCCCAGGAACAAGCTTGACCAATATAAGGTGCTCAAATAATCAATGACAATAGAATATGCAATGAAGAATATAGAAGACAATAATACCGTTGTATTCATTGTTGATGTCTGGGTAGACAAGAAGAAAATTTGCATTCTAGTAAGATGGCATAGGGAAAAAAAGAACGGGAATGCTATCTTTTGATAATATAGTACCTCATCTTTCAAGACTATGAAATACCAGAGTACCTTTTCTGGTAGCATGCTGCATTACAGATTATAATAAGATGATACTGAAATAGTGATGTATAAGCGACCCTATTTGTTCTGTTGAGCTATCTTGTTCACGACATGGCACTATTCCAATCATCCTATTGGCATCTGACATTATAGGGAAAACACATCATTTGCTTAAGTTAATATTGTTGAATGAAAAGTGCTCCTGAATAGTGCTCGTAAGGTGTAAAAGGCCGAGTTACAAAAATAATGAAGAGAAAAAATCATAACATATGGAGATAGTACTCCCACCCTCATACTATTATGATCTTTCAATTCGAAAATTGTCAGTCGTCATCGTCATCAAGAACAAATTCAGATCCAACAGGGAGTGGCATCATTATCAAATGCCAATTCAGAGCCATCTAGAAGCGGAACACCCAATACCATACGAATACATTGTAAAGAGGCTCGGGCATTCAATTCCAATAGCCATTAGCCTTAAAAGCTAGTGGTAAGTTCGTGTGATGGCTACTAGAGTCGTGTGATCTAGTAGATCCATCATTCTTTCGCACATATTGGGAGCCCCCGAATTTAGTGCTGTGTACTAGGTAAATCATGGTAAGTTTATCCCTTGTTTTTGGAAATTAGTGATAAACGTGAATAATATCATTTCTAATAATGTCATTTTACCTCACCAATTCATCCCTATACAATAACCATTGTACCGCTACCTTTCCCACTTAAGTTTGATCTTGTCTGAAATCATGATTCTGCATGCATATATCCCTCATCAGTAAGTGATTTGGATCACTGTAAGGATCCAAGTCACTTCATTCTACACCCTATCAAATTGAAAGAGACAAGAAAAAACGACGCCTTGCGCCTACGTTATAACTTATAGAGTGGAAAACCCTTTGAGAATTGAGTCAATATCAATCCTTGTAGGTTGAAAATATGGGAAACAAACAATGAAATAAAAAAACAAATTTGATGGTATCTAGATTGGAGCTGATGGGTGCAGAATTTTTAAATAATTAATTGATCCGTAAAGATCATTTCAGCGAGGTAGGATTCCTGTCGTTTTGTGAAATGTTGCATGGTTACAATTCCAAGGTCACAAAGGCATTTGCGAAGGTGTTTGATGGTCGTATAGCACAATTAGGAAAGTTAAACTTGATAGTGACTGAGGACTCTATTTCCCAATGCATGAGGCTTCCACAGGAGGGCAAGCATTGGTTTAAGGGTATACTAGTGAAGGATTTCAATTATAATCAATTCATGATTCCAGAGTATGCAAACCTTGACTGGAGTAAAGGAATACCTTGTGCCTAGGTGGTAAAGGAATGGAGATACGTTCTATATAGGGTCCATAAGAACTTTACTTGTGAAGGTAGGTACACAATCACATTTCAATATCACCTTCAGTTACTTTTGCATTTTAATGGAACTAAAAGGACAAATCTACCTTACTTTATCCTGAGAATCCTGTCGAAAATTGTAACCCATGTTCAGTTGAATCCGTAGAACATAGAAACTCGATTGTTTCACCATGGTCTTATTAGGATGCTAATTGAGGAGGAGTTAAAGAAAAAAGGTCAAACATGGAGGCATTTCCTCTTCTCAGAAGGATTTAAAGAAGTGATTTCTGAGTTTCCTCCCTTAGAGAAATCAACTAAGCCTTCACAATGTATTGGAAGGTCCTCGAAAAAGAGGAAACGAGTCGAAGGAGAAGGGACTTCTGGTAAATCTATGGAAGCAATTTTAAAACAAACTCCCCATTCAAAGGTTATCATGAATTCATCAGGAGGAGAGATAGAGGAATCTCAGACCCCCAATGATAGAAAAGATGATGATGAGAACGATGAACTTTAGATTGTAGGATAGGTTGCAACAAAGGTGGATGTTCCTACTTTTGATATTTGAAGAGAATATATTAATGTTGGAAGTAGAATTTAGGACACAAATCTAGTCATCCAACCTCTCATAAAAGAGAAATTGAAGTTGCAATATAAGAAGAGGTCTAGGACCTTTGATACAAGGGAAATAAGAGATAATGCACAACAGAGCGCTTCAAAGGAATTCGAGCTAAATCTTATGGAATGGGTCGAGACTCCGTTTAAGGACAAGAAGTTAGATTAACCCAAAGAATCATAAAGGAGGATGAAGAAGAAACCTAGAGGGAAGTTTGAAGCTTCTCCTCTATTAGAAAATAATAAGGTAGCCACTAAGAGTTTACCAGCCAAACCATCTTCTAGTAAAGATCAGGCTCCAAAAGAAAAAGAAGAAGTTCAACAAGAGGAAAAAAATGTTTAGAGGGAGACACCAATGAACATGCTTTTCAAAGGGAAGTTTCTGCTAAAATCACAGGTGTTTTTATAGAAACAGATGATACCAAGAAGAAACCCTCTACTAAGTCATCCAAGAAAAAGAAGAGTGAAGTGAAGGAGGAGTTAGGGACACTAAAGTGACTGCGATGGTTACTGGGAGTCAGGTTAGATAGTTGTTTCGACAATATGATTAGGAGCCCACCGAGATGGATGAAGTAATGGTCATAAGGAGTTAAAATCCTTCTTAGGAGACAAAGCATAAACATTCGAGAGTCAAGACAGAACTCAACCAACAAGAAGAAACAATAGAAATAGCTCCCATGGCTGGTAAGTATGAAAATTTTGAGACTTTGAATGACTATATATTTGAATTACCCTTTTCGGAGACTGAGCTAGAAGAACCTCTTTCACAATCTATTGTCAAAAAGTCGGTTGAATCTTTTAAGGAACTACAATAGAGTGGCAATTTGGTTTCTGGTCATCTCATGGAGACAGTAGTTGAAAAAGAAGAGTTTAAATTTTCTGAACCCATAGAAGAATCAGTCCCTAAATCACCTACAAGAGGAGAGACTAGGGTCTTTGAGCCTATGCCTAATGATGTGCTTAAATTGTCTGAAGAAGAGAATAAAAGGGCTAAACCTAAGAGCATATCGAAGGAAATCCTCTTAGTTTACCTTATTTTGATTCATAAGTAGATGAACCAGTACAAGAACAAGGAACATCCTTAGAAACCCCTCAGGAGGTTCAAAATAAGAAAGGAAGTATGAAATTGAGGAGGCTCAGAAGGAGGTTAAGAGAGTAAAATGAGACTCTCAAAGCACACTATGAAAAGAAAGATGTTGAATGTGAGATCTTGTTTAGAAAATCCAGGAAATGGTATCATCGGAGGGAGGCCCTGAGGAGCCTGAACATAATACTTAAAATCAAATTGTTCCAAAAGAAAGCTCGACAAGTACAGCACACTTCCATTGGATTTGATCTTCTTACAAAATTTGCTGAGCTGGACAGTGTTACACCTAAAATCCTACCATCAAGAGATTTAGTGTATACATCCCTAAAGTTTCATTGGCTAAGGAATTGACCTGGAAGAGATACCATTGCATTCATGCTAGGTTTTGAGAGGTCGTTGCAGGCTGCACTCATGCAACCTATGACGTCGCATCTTGCTCTACTGCAGGGTGCAATGAATTCAGTTAATGGAAAAAAATAGGTCCTTTGAGCCCATTCTCGAAGCTTGCTGACATGGATCCTTATCCCTAACCTCTTGAGAGAGCTGGCACTCAGTTCCTAACCTCTTGGAAGGATCTCCTATCTCTCTCCTACCATATCTCAACCCACCCTATCCATTTAGTCCTATATAAGTGAAGCTATACCCCTCTCCAAAGGGAGGAAGTCCATAGTGTCTACATGCTGGTGAAATCATCTTGGAGAGATCTCTAACTCATCCATTGAGAGACTCACACTTCCTTGGGAGGATATGGCAATTGGCCTGGATGGAGAAGGGCTACTACATTAAGCTCTAGTTGTAGTCATTATCTTCTATATACTTTCCCTATTTACAGTAATATAAACGTTTTCCACCAATATTGTTGTGTTGATGATATTGTGTAGTTTACCTGCTTAATTGTTTAATTAGATCTGTTACTGTATAGATGCTTTTTCACTTGTTTGCAGGGATAATTTTAAGGACCCATACTTATTTAAAAGTGTATAAACCTTGGCGAATCTTACCAATTCTTAAAATGTCAACTATAAAATATTTGGCGATATTTTTCTAAAATTATTTCAATTTCTAAGGATTTTTTATAGTTTATATAATGATTTGGCGATTTTTAGAGTGAAAAAAGTTTACCCCATCAAAATTGGGCGAAATCGGGCTTCAAAAAATGCAAATTGGCAAATCTCTTTTTGGAAAAAAACATGGAAAAATATCCCATGGGATAAATTTTGCCCAAAAAATTATCCTTGCTTGTTTGTCTTGTCCCATGTCTCTTGACAGGTCTTGCAGCTGAGATATGACGACCGCAAGGCATGGAGCAACATCCAAGAGAAAGGACATCAAGTTTAAGATAAGACATCTAGTGACCAAATCCTTAACTAGATCAAGGAAAGTGGTTTATAGTCTGTATTATTTTTTCTAGACTCACATTGAGCTAGGGAGATCCGGCTCGCGTCCGCTCGAGTGGATTTCCTGTCAAACAAATCTAGCGACCATACTGGGGAAGAGCATTTCTTTGTATTCTTTTTGTGTTGTGTCTTTTATGTTTCGCTTGAAAAGGAAAAGAATACTTCATAGTCATTTTTTGGTAGATTTGGGATTGTCTTGCATTGCATTGTTTTGGTAAAATTGTTGGAAAGAAAAAGAAAATTTCTCCTTCCCATACATAGAGTTCATTGAAAGAAAAGTGTATTTTTTTTGCATGTCGTTAGGGCCTGCATTATGTTTACGATTATGTACTCACCTCATGCATTCACCTAACCGTCCAGATAAAATTAACGGTAGAACTAGGGTAAAAATTTTAGTAACTTGTGTGTAAGTTAGAGACATGTTCCGGCATCATTAAGTGTGGCAGTTGTTGTTATTTTCCATCACTGTATCCCAAGGTTATTGTAGTATTCCACGTACTTATCGGTATATCGAGCTCTTTCATGTACCCACCAAGTCCCTTTAGTACTTGGCATATATCGAAAGGTGTTTCACGTACTCAGTAGTATATCGGAAGGTCTCTTGCCGAACGGTTTTGCATTAGACAACACCACTACAGATTTCAGCTCCCATGTACCTTGCGTATATCGGGAGACACCCTTAGGATTCCTGAAACCAACTGAGTTAACCTTTTGGCCATATTGGCGGAGAAATACACTGAGAACAGCACTAGGGGATATTACTACGCACATACCGTCCAGGTAATCGGGTATTCACGCAACGGTATGGTCCCAAGCCTCCTTGTCGCATTTTACTATTAGACCCTGTGGTATATAGTGATTTACGAAGCCTTGACAATCCTGTGAGGTTCCAGACCGTTGAATCCACTCTTAAAACATAAGTTTGCTTGTGGCCTTAGTTTGTATAGGTTTTGTTTGGTCTGCTTTTCTTTCGTTGAGCTGCCTTAGGAGAAACCTTTTATCTCAGTCACTCTGGATGACTTTCCTTGGAGAAGGTCTCGCAGGATTCAGATTTTGCCACCTAAATATCCCCTTAACCGGGAGGTAATTTCAAGGGTAAGAATGGATCCACAAGCTAGGGTTGGGTCACATGAAGTGGAAAACCCCACTTTGAATGTTGGAGGACTTTTGTTTCCTCATACTCCTCCAGATTCACCAGCCTCTCATCCCCCGCAGGGTGAAGAAGCACGAATCCCCACTTAACAAGACTTACCTCCCATTGCACCGGGAGAGCCTGGATCATTGGAATGGATAAATCAACCCCATGACGACCCCACTGCAACTATTGGTCCTTCAACAACTTATTGGACATATTCTATAGGCCACCCAGTGGCCCATTTTGTCGTTGCAGCCCCACCTAGTGGGACTACTCCGAACAATCCCTTAGCTTATTATCATAGCCAATTGGCTCACTTTCGTTCTATGGCTGAGAGGTGTCGGAGCTCAAGTCTCGAATGAAGGGTTGAAGACCCGATGTTACCTCCTTAATGACCAATCCCAAGTCACTATTTATCTTTTGAGTCATCGGAATCATACACACAACACGTGACCACTGCAAAAACTGGTCAACCATCCATTTCTCCACATGCGTCCCCTAGACAGGAGACCAGTTCAGTACCTCTCACAACCCAACTTGTTGAAGGACAACAGTCCAACACACTCGTAACTACCACAGTTATGTCACCTGCTCCTCCCCCACATCAAACTTCAATGGGAGGATACTCTTTACCCCCTACCTTCTTTACAGGTAGTGGTAATCCTACACTGAATAATCATTAACCAGTGTTGAGTCGACCTTTACTTAGAGGTCAGCAAGTTGTTGCTAGGGGGAAACCCCCATCTCTTACCCATAATACTGCAGTAGGATTTCCCATAGGGCCTTCCGCTGGAAATTTCTTACCTCCTGAACCTTCCACTTTGGGACTATCCCATGTTGGGGAACCATCCAACATAATTCAAACTCCATCGATTCAAGCATATCCAGGTCATCTTAACCCTATGTCGGGTCAACTTAATCCCGGAAATGCACTTTATGGGGTACCCTACCATGAACATCCTTACACTTTATGGGGACAGCAAAATTTTTTTCAACATGGATCCCCACTTACAGTCCCTCAAGTCCCCCCACCCCCATATAACTCTGGAGGAGGCGGACCTCTACCTTCTAGTGGAGGACCACCTCATTTCAGTCATCATGGCCCACCCCCCCTGGTGGAGGTGGTGGAGGACCACACCCCCCTAGTGGTGGTGGTGGGGGAGGACCATCTCATCTCGATGGTGGAGGGGGAGCGCCACCCCCTCCCGATGGTGGTGGTGGAGGACCTTCTCATCCTAGTGGCGGTGGTGGTTGACCACCACCCTACTATGCTGGAAGTGGTAGAGGAGGCTCTTACCCTTCTGGCAGCGGCAGTGGCCCACCACCCCCTCTCGGCGAAGGTTGTGGAGGCCCGTCCTATTCCAGTGGTGGTAGCAGACCACCACCTCCTCTCGGCGGAGGTGGTGGTAGCCCATCCTACCCTGGTGGTGGTGGCGGACCCCAACCATTTGGAAGCGGCCCACCCCCTCTCGGTGGCAGAGGAAGACCCCCACCTCATGGTAATGGGCCACCTTATTATGGTAATGGACCACGTTACTATGGCGGCTATCAAGCACTCTATATGCAGATAAATTACTACCAAACACACAGAGCATATGAAATTTATTGTCAACCCGAGAAAGTCTTTTTATTTCAAAGGATAAGTCCACAATATATGCTTAAACACAAAACCATTAGAAGTGAATATTTTTATCTTCTATCATCCATGTTCATCCCAAGAATCTATGCAATCCCAATTGCCTTCTAACTGCTATACTACAATTCTTTCTATTATGCATCAATAAGAAATGGTATCATATCTAATCAACAATTGCAAAAAGGAAATCTCATTCGCATTCTAAAACAATCACTCGTCTGATCTAATCAATCTGGGAATCATAAAGCATAAACTGAACATTACTCTAGAATTTCAAATGAAAAAGATTGAAGCAACTGTTCTAAGAAATTGAATTGCAGAATGGGAATCAATCAACACATAACAGGAAAGCTAAATTGTAAGAGCTCCTGGGATCACGTCTCAGCTGTGAGATGAACACGGCAGTGTGAACAGAAATTGAAATGCATAAAGCAACCCTGACTCAGTCGACTGTTATTCTACACCATTCACCAATCTCACAGAAATATAATCTTTTACTGAGAAACCCACACAATAAATATTGCTGCTGCGTACAAAGGAAAGAACAAAGCATCACACAACAAGAAAGATAAAATCCTATTTTAACTCAGCAATCTCTATGGAAGACGGGCCCAGTCTTCACACAGAGACGCTGGTTGAACAACACACTCTTTAGCTCAGAAGTAACCCCTTATATTAACAGAAGAATGAGTACATAGTTTTTGCTCGGCTGCTAATACAAAATGAATTAATTGTTTGCTGTTCAACCCCTGAGTCAAGGCAACTCACCCTATTTATACATACAAATCGTAACATCTAATCCCATAATTGGGCATCCATGAAGATCTCTGATCTTCAGGCGCCCTAAATAATCTAGCTGTTACAATGCGTGGTAGAACAGAAATTTCCAAATATGAGAGAGTTATTAATTGCCCCAAGAGTGGCGGTCCTTCCAGCTCACAGCTAGACTCGAGCAGCAACATACTTAAGATAGCAAATTCTGTTACAGCTGCCCTGTCACGACTGTGCCTTGATTGATGATTCGAGCCCCAAGGAACCTTCTACAAGGAACGAACATCCCTTTCTTTATGACTTGTTCAGCCCCGATCTTCCTGCAATCCACTTGTCTCAACTACCTTCATAAATCGCAACATGTTAGCACAATTTGAGAGATGCACAACTTTAATTATCACAATCATAAGCATTAATAAAATAAAACAATGATCAGCCATACATTGGTAATTTGGGGGATAAGGTAAGGACAATAGGTTTGATTGCCATGATAAATAGTGTAGGACAGGGACAGGAAAGATGAATAATGATGACTAAAAAGGGCCAATTCTAGGCTCAACAGCGGCGGGCCTACGTTTGGTCCAAGCATACCTTACCCCCATGGCCAGTTTCCTCCTGGAACACCCTATGGTCAGTCGACATAAGGTCCCGTTGGTCCTTACATGCCTTATCCATACTATCAGTACTCACATCCTAATCTACAACTGCCCTTTTTGGCTACTTTGTATCTACCTGAACTGTCTCACTTGACCAATGACCCCATCCCCCATAGAACTAATTCGCCACCCATTCTGGTGAAACTTCCGTCATATATCCCAAAATTTGATGGCAAGCCGGGTGATGATCCTAAAAATCATGTGATGACATACCACTTGTGGTGCTCATCCAACTCCCTGATGGACAAGTCGATCCGTCTTCAATTGTTTCAAAGGACTCTCACTGGTTAAGCTACCAAGCGTAATATTGAATTACCACCTCACTCTTTTCCTGATTTTGGCTCTCTTGCTATGAACTTTTTGACTCATTTACCACTACTCATATCTCAGATCATATACATGAGTGGTGGAGGAGATGACATCTCATTAACGTTCCTATTCGAGATCAAATCCTAGCAGACTAGTTTACGAAGTCTCTCATTCCTACCATAGCACGAGATGTTTCCATGGGAGGCGCTGTCACTGAGGAATAAGCCATCACTTGTGCCCATTTTCTAGACTTAGTCTATGCTCAATCTGGCACATTGTTTGATATTCTTCCCGACGTGCCCCGCAACACTTACGACCCCACGAAACCACCCAAGAGACCCCAAGCTGATGGCATCATTGGATCCCTTCACACCCAGCCTTCCTCTCAAACTGTTGGTTCGTCAAACCCACAGGCCTCTTCCCCATCACCAACACAGGCTAGTCATGACACCACCAAATCATTCGCTCCTGCTGTCACCGAAGAAGTGAATTCTGTTTCATCAGCTTCACCTCAAAAGTTTGGTGGTAGGGAAAAGAACAAAGGGAAACCTAAGACATCTCCCACCTAGCAGGAACAAAAGAGCACCCTTGATGATACCAAATAGAAAAGGAAGTTGAAGTATCCTTTCTTACTATGTGGTGATGATCACTTTTCTAAAGATTGCCCCCATAGAGATGAAGTTCAAAAGTTTCTTAAGGGAAAACCCACACCTACAGTTTTCAACAATCCCTTCCCTTCTCAAAATCAACATTCGATCGCTCACACTTCTTCTTCCCAAGGAGAGGCATCCACCACTGCACATGTTCTCATGGTATGTAATGAGACTATCAACTTGAACACCCGTTCCCGTTCATATGACTCTGTTCCAGCAAAGGAACTTGATGGAAGTAATACTGAAAAATATTCCACTTCGATTCTCGACGTCACTGTACCGGCTTCTCCTCTCACCATTGAGAAGCCTTCTCTCGAGTCAGTATTGTGTCCACCCAAGAGCACGATTAGAAAATTGGTTTTCAATCCTACTGCTCGGGCTGCTCAAAACTACAACATTATAGAGGACCTAACACAAGCTCCTTGTGCTATGTCGATGCTCTAGGTCTTGCAAAACTGTCTGAATCAATGCAAGACTCTCCTCATGGCCATTGGTACAGTTGAACCGGATTCATCGAATACTATCATGTTCGAGTTGGAATACTTCAAGCCAAGGCGCTCCCATAAGTTGGCATTTCAAGTTACCATAAACATTGTTGGGAAGACAATCCATCGTACCATTTTGGACGAGGGTGCCTCTACTTAAGTCATGTCGATCTCATGTTGGAGGACCATTGGCTCTCCCGAGTTGAACCGTTCTCCTACCACTTTGAGAGCCTTCGACGGACGTGGATTTCAAACTCATGGGCTATTACAAGCTTTAGCAGTTGAGCTGGGGGGCACGACCACCACCATTAATGTGGAAGTGGTCACTGCCCCGTTAGATTATAACATTCTTCTTGGTCATAATTGGTTTTACGTCATGACTACGGTCGCATCATCTATCTTCCACATAGTACAATTCCCCCATCAAGGCCGAATTGTCACAGTCGACCAACTTGATTTCTACACACCTGACACCGCTGCTCACCTAGGGGATAATGTTCTTTCAATTGGATAATGTTCGCATTAGTATGAGAGCATGGGGGTCGGTATCCTTAAGGATTCATCCCTTATGGGCGTTTTTCCTACTTTGGATCCCCCAAACCCTATTGCCATGGTGAACATGATCTCCTCACAAATTTCACCTATCCCCAACTCCACTAATTCATGGCTTGTACTTGATGAAGCCACCACACACCTGATTGGAGATACCATGCCTCCATCACCCGTTGAACTCATGTATGAGGCTATCCAATCAGCACCAAAGGACCACTTAGCTGTGGCCTCCACCTCTTGTTCTCTTCAACAGACATCATCCGATCCTCTACTATGGACTTTTCATTCTGATGAGTCCATTATGGAAATCATGAGCGTAGATGATCCTCCATGGGAAGACCTCCATCATCGTTCATCTTCTTTTCCCTTGTTGGATACTGTGGAGAACAACGTTCACACAATCTTGGCACCAGATATCTACTCTAGGTCTCAATCATCGATACTTATGTGTCAAACAGACTCCGAAGGAAACTTAGCCAACGTCGAACCCACCACCTCGATAGACATTTCGGTTACTCCTGGTGTAGTGGAGCACATTCATTTAGGCCAGAAGTGTTCCCCTAAAGAAGTCATTGTTGGTATGACCTTATTCAAGCGATTCTGAGATGTGTTCGCTTGGACCTACAAGGAGATTCCTGGGATAGACCCCTCCATTGTTTTACACGAGATTAAAACCTATCCCAACGTCAAACCTGTCCACCAAAAGCTGCGACTGGTACACCCTCAGAAGACTGCAGAAATCAAGGCAGAGATTGAGAAACTCTAGAAGGTCGGCTTCATCTATCCTGTCCCATTGACAAAATGGGTCTCAAATGTCATCCCTGTTACCAAAAAATAGGGTACCATTCGTGTCTGTGTCGACTATCAGGATCTCAATAAAGCTTGTCCCAAGGACAACTAGCTGACTCCCTTTATTGACCAGATTATCGACAATTGTGCCGGAAGTGTCATTTTTTCATTTATGGATGGCTTTTCTAGATACAACCAAATTGATATCCACCCCGCCGAACAACACAAGACTGCGTTCATCTGCCCTTGGGGAATGTTTGCATATCGTAAACTTCCGTTTGGTCTTAAAAATGCTGGTGCCACATTCCAGCGGGCCATGTCGTATGCCTTCCATGATGTGAAGGGATTTATGGAACCCTACTTGGATGACCTCCCTGACCACTCGAAGTAGCGCAAGTTCCACTTAGATCATCTGACGGTTGTTTTCCTCAGATGCAAATGGTACAATATCCATCTGAATCCTCATAAGTGTATTTTTTGTGTCGAATCTGGACACCTTTTAGGGTTTATCATCTTGAAATATGGGATCTGCATTGATCCCTTGAAGGTGGAAGCCATCATTGCTCTTCCACCTCCAACTAATATTACAGAACTTCATAGTCTGCAAGGACGTGTGACTTATTTAAGGCATTTTTATTGTAATTTCTCCCAAAAGACGTAGGGTTATATGAGATTGATGAAAAAAGACGTCCCGTTCATTTGGGATGATCAAGCTCAACAATCTCTTGATAGCTTGAAACATGCCATCACGCATGCCCCTGTGCTCCAACCGTCGAATTACTATCGAGATTACATTCTATATCTTGTTGCTTCTGACACCACTATCGCCATGGTTTTGGTGCAAGAAGACTAGAATTCCCAAGAACATGTGATATACTATGCCAGTAAAGGTCTCATTGACACTGAAACTCACTATTCACATGTTGAGAAGCTCTCTCTCACGGAAATCATCGCCGTGCAGAATTTCTGTCACTACATTTTTCTTCGCACCACCACCCTCATCGATGATTTGAACCCCATGTACCACGTTTTGACTCATCAGGTACTTGGGGGCAAGTATTCATGTTGGATCATGATAGTACACGAATTTGATCTTCTTTTCAAAAAATCCAAGTCTAAAAAATCTTTGGTGTTTGCTGAGCTCATCTGCGACCTTTCCGTACTGATGTAGAGTCTGAGCCCAATGATTCTTTTCTGGATGAGTCATTGTTTCTTATCAGTACATTTGATCCGTGGTATGGATATATCACATTGTATATTCAAACCCAATGTTTCATCCCTAAATTGTCTCGTGATGACCGTCGTCGAATATGCCACCATGCGAAGTATTATCTGATCATCAGTGATACTTTGTACTGTCGTGGTATCGATTCTATCCTTCGATGTTGTCTGAATCATGATGAGGCTGAACGCGTTCTGAATGACTATCATGCTGGGGCTTGTGGTGGTCACCTCTCTGGGATGGCTACAACCCAGAATATTCTTCGCGTTGGATATTACTGGCTGTCTATCTTCAAAGATTGTATCAAGGCCGTAAAAAAATGTCCTCCATGTCAACATTTTCATACGAAAAAGTGCACCCATCCCACCCCGTTACACCTAGTTATTGTTGTTGGCCCCTTCGCTAAATGGGGCATCGATTTCATGCATTGTAATCCTACCTCGGCCAGGGGGCATAGTTGCATCATTGTAGCTGTGGACTACATTACAAAGTGGGCCAAGGCAATGCTTACTTACACAAATGACAGCAAGACCACCGCACTCTTCATGTTTAACCATGTAAGAGCACTGTTTGGATTTTCTCAAGCGATAGTTACTGACCATGGTTCTCACTTTATGAACCATATGGTTGACGAGTTGAGCGACAGATTGGGTTTTCTCCATGAAAAATCAACACTGTACTACCCACAGTCTAAAGGACAGGTCGAGGCCATTAACAAGGTCTTGAAAACTATGGTCCAACGTATGGTGGGTACGCACAAAGCTAATTGGCATAACATGGTCTTCTCCACACTTTGTGATTATCGAACCTCCATTAAAACCGCCATTGGATTTACTCGCTTCCAACTAGTGTATGGTCCGATTGGAGGTGGTTCTTCCTATTGAGTGTGAGATGATGTCCCTCAAGCTCGCCATCGAACTTCTCCCAAACACTACTACTGAGGAAGAACGCTTCCTCTACCTAGCTAAGCTCGATGAAACTCGCTGAGATGCTGCTCTTGCCAATGAGGCTCATAAGAAACACATCAAAGCGTAGTACAACAAGTTGGTAGAACCTTGCGCCTACAGCGAAGTAGATTTGGTCCTCACATATGACCAAAAACATGATAAGCTGGGGGCAGGAAAGTTTGAGTCCATGTTGAATGGACCTTACATATTGAAACGCATCTTAGAGAAGGGAGCTTATTAGCTTGAAGACTATGACGAGATATCTTTGGGTGAGCCCCGCAATGGGATTTACCTGAAGAGGTACTATGCCTGAGTCTTTCATGCATAGGTACTTTTGTATATACTGTACATGGCGTGTGTGTGTTTTTTGTGTGGTGTGATGCTTTGATTTTCTTCCGTTTTTAGGTCTTGTTTCATTTCTTATACCATGTTCTGTCTGCGTGTGCAGATGGCAACATGCTATGGATTCGTATACGACACCAGCCGACATACCCGTAACCTTGCTTCGGCAGCCTGGGTACTCTATTCACCTACCAGCGAGCTCATCAACTCAGTGGGTATGTGTCTAGGTTTCGCATCCAACACTGCTGCAGAATATCAAGCAGTCATTGGAACCCTAACTGACGCCATTTTTTTGGGTATGGACCATGTTGTCATCCACCTGGATTCTCAAATAGTGGTCTCCCATCTTAACCGAGTCTATGCCATCCGCGATCCTACCTTAATCCATCTCAATCGACAAGTTTGTCTTCTGGAAAGGTCCGTCGAGTCAATTCAGTACCTGCTCATTCCATGAGACGCAAAAATAGTTGTCGATTCTATGGCTAGATTGGTACATTGCACACACATAAGCATATTCATGAGTTGTTAAAAGTAGACATAACATGTAAATAACTCATTTTTTTATAAGCAAACACATAAACAAGACCGCACCATTCATCCATTTTAAAATGCATAGTGTATAAACCGTTGGAATGTCTGTATATATATATATATATATATATATATATATATATATCATAAAAAGTAGTGCTAGTACAAAATATGAAGCACAACGGCTTTTAGTGAGTCTCTACAAACCCTGAAGCCTCGTAGCTTTCAGTAAGTACAAAAAATCTGAGGCCTCTAAGCTCTCAGTACATGCATGGTAACAACATAAGTCCTAGTGCCTGGCCCGTACACCCCTAGGTCTGACAACTCTAGCCTGCTGAGTGTGGAAACAATCAACTGCTCTCGCGACCCTGCGAAGCAGCGCATTGAAGCGCGTAGATGCTCCAACCGTATACACGTGCATGGGTTGCGGTAACCACGGGGGGTTCACTAGCGAGGCAATATCATATCACGTCCATTCATATTGGGGGTTTGAATACTCCTAAAAAACTCAAAAATATATTGCCTTGTATTAAGGGGTCAAGGGGGGGTTTTAATTTGACATAGTAATATAAATATTGGGGGTTATTTTATTTAGGTTGGATGAGGAGTAACCTCCAAATCATGGTATGTATTCATACCTCCAAAACATGGGCTCAATCCATACCTCCAAATCGCAGGTTGGATTCATACCATTCCTATTTGTTTCTAAGGAATAACCTCCAAATCGCGGGCTAGATTCATAACTCCAAATCATGGGATGGATTCATATTAGTCTTAACTGCTGCTAAGGAATAACCTCCAAATCGTGGGTTGGATTTTTAGAATAATTTTCTTCATGAATATGATTTATCTAAGCTTTTGTTGGCCCTAGGGCCATGAAAATGGGTAATAAAAAAAGAAAATAATAAAATTCATAAATGTGATGTTTCCCTTGATGAGATGTGCTCTTAAATTCCTAGTCAATTGTGCCTCCATCCATAAAGGTGATTTGTCCTTTTAAATTCCTTGTGTTTTTTGAATAATTTAATGTGATTTGTGCCTCCATTCGATTGTTGAGGTTCACATTTTTTTACACAAAATTTTTTCCCATCCATATTTTATCACTCATTGAATTCCTCGTGGGGCCTTCATAGTTTTCTATTTATTTTATACCACTTGCATTCCAACCGGGAAGGAAATGTTCAGGAAACTCCTTCTCCATAGTTTTTTTTATATTTATATCGAATTCTAGTGCTCCTCCATGCATCTACCACGTAGATGCATAAATCGACCTATAAAAAGTTTTAGCGGGTTTAAATTTTCTACTCAGTTGCATCGAACTCAACAATTGAACTTATTTTTTCATTTTTGCATGAAGCCTGATTTACATTTTTCTTGGCTGTTACAAATTAAAAAAAAAACAAAACAAAAAACAATCATCCTCTAAAATCATGTCTCCCTAAAAGAAAAATATTTTTATGCACTTAACGGCCAGTTCATGTATAATAAATAAAAAGAAAAAACATTTTCCATCTCTTAGATATCTGCATACCTTCCTTTGCATTTGCTCTTAAACATCATTAAATACTTTTCTTTTGCATAAAAAACAAAAACAAGAGAGGATTGGGAGAACTCCAATGTTCAATGGTTGTTTCAATCAAACTTTGCTCCATGACAACCAAGAAAAGTGAGATCAATCTTTATTGGCTCACTGGAACCAAGAAAAGTTAGATCAATATTTCTTGACTAATTATTTTTTCAACTTTTTGTACTCTTCTTTAACATTTTCACATTGTCAGTTAGTAATAGTTGTTAGATTGAGTTATATTTGGCACATTCATAATTGTAATTTCATTCTTATATACAAGGAATTCGTCTTAATATAGTATTGGAACTAACATGAACATAGGTGAAAATATAAATCCTTATTTACATATACTACATGTTATCGTTACCATGAAATGGTATCATATAAGTTTCACCATCTCTATATCTTTATAAATATTGCATGCTTGAAACTTAAGAATGGAGATTTTTCACTCTCCTGTAAAGATAAAAAAAACTAGATATAACCCAAGAAAAGTTAACTAAATGTTGTTAATTCCCTTTCTTGCAAGAATAAAGGTAGAGGAAGTGGAGGCAATTCATTGCATCTTGTGAATGACCCAAATCCAAGCTATGCATATGATCATAGGGTGTTATTGGAAAGTAAGAGGAATTTTTCTATGTTCATCTGGGTTCAAACATCAATGATGTTTCTTTTGATAGGAAGTTAGGGAAGTCCATCCATGAAAGGGTTTCAATTTTGCATTTTTATGGAATTTAATTTATTAAGCTTATAAAAAACATGATCTCTCTATGGCTATACATGTATTTACATGATATAAAATTGGTAGATTGGCAGGCTATGGTGTGAAACATCTACAATTCTCATATTTTCTAAGCATTGCACTCACTATTGGACTGTCAGTCTTTTACATTCTTTATTACATTGATCTCTTGAAAAGGTTTCCTTTTATGCATTTTTCCATCCCCATTACTATTTCGTTGGGTCTTCCACTATCCAATGCTACAAATTGATCAGTTTCCCCTACAATTCGGATTGGATCATTATTAGCATTATACTATTATGTTATTTATCATCTTGTTTGCTTATACTAAAATGCGTTAGGAATCTTGTTTGTTACAACTTGATAATACGATATAAATAGGGTATTACAAATGGGTTGATAAAAATGGATACGTGCAATATTTGGTGGAACAAGGGGTTTTCTTAATTGGAATGGTATATTGGTAGGGGGGTTCAATAATACAATTTTAGGAGGCATTTTCCAATATTTCGTGAAATTAGGGATATTCTTTAATATCCCGTGAATGATCGCGCTATGTAACAAGTTCACTGAGTGAACCCCCCGTGGCGGTAACTCATCTACCATTGGCTTTGGGACGTCTAATGTCAACCCTCTCAGGTTCATGTAGAATCCATCCATCTCTGCGATGGTAGCATGTACGGCTGGACCCATGACTGCTCCCTCTCCTCTCTCTCTCTCCTCGCAAGAATAGAGACTCTCACTGGTCATACGGGACCCATATCTGCACACACATGTTGTTAACTCATCAACACTATAACAAAACAAATTATAAATGCACAAAACTAAAAGTACAAGGCTTATTGTTCTTACCTATGTCTCCCCATATTGCTCCCTTGGGCAGCGGTAAGTCCGGGTCATCTCTGAAATCCATACCACTGTACAGGAAATCCTATACCATAAGTAACTGGCCCTCTAGCCAGCTGAAGAACTCAGGACCATATCCGATGATGGGGCCCCCACCATGTCGATCGATCACCTCTGTCCATCTATCCATGTGAGGATCCCTAAGATCCCTATCATCCAACGGTACCTATGGGCGCAAGAGGGAAACCCGCTCCAAGAGAAACGAGATCACTATCGATCCGTACCCGAACTATTTGAGCACACCCCACTGACACTTGGTCAGCTGAGCTTGAATGTTCGTGAGGAGTCCCTCGCACCAGTTGAAGTTCTTCGGAGACATACAGTCCTCTGCATATAGCATCTGAGACCAAGTAGCCAAGTGAGGAGCTTGACTCCCTGCTACCCTCAAAATGGTAAAGAGCATGGCATGCAATGAATGCTCATGTACTTCTTTAATGGGAATCTTCCCACTAGAAGCACGAGTGTTAGGAGTACAATGCTGTAAAATCATGGCATCCACAGTCCGATCACTTCCCCGTGGTCCGGTAAGAAGCACATTGTCCCCCCTCCAGGACAATCTAGTCAGGAAGTAGATGTCCTCGACATCTATAGTAAGCACATGCTCGCCGATTACAAAATATTGCTGAGTCGCATGCCAACATTTAAGCATATGCATCAACAGTGGGATTTGGGCTCTCATGCCCTGGATCTCGAAGAACTGAGGAGACCACAGTTCCTCAATGCCGTCACACATAGTGGATCATTTGCAATTTGCTTGTCGTCTACCTCATGCTCCCATTCATGCCACTCCAAGACAATTTTGGTTTCTTCTAACCTTCCAAAGCGAGAGTTTAAAAAATTTTAATACTCACTTCAACCATTGAAAGTTCTTTTTTTGGGAAAGGTTTGTGTTTGGGGTTGGACGTTTCCACCGTCACACCCCATTATTGCTAACAGTGTGATGTCGTCGTAGTCCAACTTTATGAGTTTTGCGACGACTCAGTTTTGTCGCAGTTCCTGAAAGGGAAAACTATGACGACCCAAGGACGCAATGGCCCTTCACAAACCAAGATAAAACCCCAAAAAATGAACCTAAATAAAAAATGTAAACCACTACAATTATGCTGGATGAAGTTTAGAGTTACCTGCTCTGGACGATGGGTGAAATGGTTGCTCATAGCTCCTGGAATCGGCACATGAAGTTTTGGCTCCAAATGGCACTTCTCCTCCCAATTTGGCAATGGTGACACTTTTTTCTATTTATAGACAAAAAGGAATATTCTTTTTTCAAATATTTGATGCTTTTAGGTCATTTGCTATAGTTTGGGTCAATTTTATCACATTTGAATGCTTGGTTGGCTATTTGACATAGTTTTCGAGTGTGCAGGGTCCATTAAGTGTCTCTTCATGCCATTTTCACATTGGAACGATCATCTTAGGTATGAACACCCCTTATGTGTTTTTGTCGTTATTTTCCATTCATTAGATTGTAATTATTTAATGATGGTGAGCTTACTCTTTGTTCTTTCTCGTGCTCTTGAAACTATGAGAATAAGTTACCGAGTTACGATTTATCACTTTTCCGGGCTCATTAAACTCATACAGAAAAGGAACCCCCCTGGAGTCTATCTTTAAGCTCTTTTCAGGCTCTCAAAATATGAAAAGATTGCCAAGAGAACTTGTCGCATTCACGCTTGTTAAAGAATTTGAATGGTCGTCTTCCTAGTGATATTTTACCCCTTTTTCAGACCAAGGGGCACTACTTATGAAAAAGGTATACTCCAGCCAATCATGACTGGAAGAGTCCTCTCCCACGTTGTTTTACCCTTTTTGGGGCGATGAGGCTAACATTACGAAAAAGGACCATTGGAGTCTTTTTTAGTTCTTTTCATACTCTCTAAACATGAAATTACGACCGAGTTTACCTTCTCTCGACTCGTTAAACTTTCACATTGAAGGGCCCGCCATGGGATGAACCCCTCCTATCCCAGGTTCGGGAAATATTTGGGATTGGACTCATCTATGAGATGAACTATACCGAACATCTGGTTACCCTCATCAAGCTCATAAAAAAAACATGAGGCATTCATCGTTCATGATGCGGAAAAAGGAAATATTTTATGTTACACCCTTTATTAGTGGCAGTACCTAGTCATTTCTTGAACATGGCACTCCTTTGCATTTGCATACTGCACTTGGATCATTCGTTTATCCTCGAGTTTCACCTATTTCCTGAGTCTTGTTACTCCTTTGATTCATTCAAAGAACACTTCCATCATCAGTTGCATTAGGAGTTGGTACCATAACTTGTCAAGTCAATACTGCCAAGGCATGCCATGCCCATGTTCAAGAATACTCTCAGTACTCATTATCTACAGTCAGTACACCTTCCATCATTCCGGTCTATTTTCAGTCAGTCTTGCATGTCACTCTACCATCTGATTTGCTCTACACATCCTTTGTTGTGTTTCGTGTTAATGATGGGGGATTCATCATGACCCTCCTTCGACGGATTCATCCATGTCGACTTCAACTCATCATCCGAGGATTGAATCTAGAAACCAACCAAGTACCTTGGCCGTGCATGCCTCAATGGCAGGTTACCTCGCTTTCAACATGAGTTTACATCATTGACTCTTGATTGAAAGATTTCATCTCATGTTCGACTTCAACTCATTTATTCACACTTGATGATATGTACTATGATACCTTGGGAATCATTGACATCAATGGCGATTTCCCTCGCACTTGTTAACGGTATACATCAATGACCAGTAATCAAGTGGTTTCTACCATGTTCGACGTCAAGACATTTGTAATCACATGGATAGATTCGTATCATTGTGGGTTCGGCTTGAAGACCCTGGGGAGTCATGTTTTACCAGGTTGCGATGGAGTTTGTAATGAGTCATGTAACATGGATACACATTTGTATTGGGCATGGTTGTGTTATCATCTCATCATGGATCTATGCTTATGTCTAGTAGCCATGATTGTTTTCAGTCGGTCATTACTGCCATGGATCTGCAATGTATTGGTCGGTAGCCATGTTGTATGTCATATGAGACAGTGTACTCAAAGTCAGTTGTACTACAGCAGTGTCCTTCATCCGACAAGCCATTGCCATTCTTTTTGTCAAAGTATTTCACTTGTCCAATCTTTCAATAGCTTCAAGCTTTGGAAGGCATTCTGTTACACCTAAAATCCTACCATCAAGAGATTCAGTGTATACATCCCTGAAGTTTCATTGGCTAAGTCATTAACCTGGAAGAGATACCATTGCATTCATGTTAGGTTTTGAGAGGTAGTCGTAGGCTACACTCATGCAACCCGCGACGTTGCATCTTGCTCTAGTGCAGGGTGCGACGAAGTCAGTTAATGGACAAAAATAGGTTCTTCAAGCCCATTCTCGAAGCTTGCTGACATGAATCCTTATCCCTAACCTCTTGGGAGTGCTCGCACTTGGTTCCTAAGCTCTTGGAAGGATCCCCTATCTCTCTCCTACCATATCTCAACCTACCCTATCCATACCCTATCCACTTAGTCCTATATAAGTGAAGCTCTACCCCTCTCCAAAGGGAGGAAGTCTATAGTGTCTACATGCTGGTGAAATCATCTTGGAGAGATCTCTAACTCATCCATTGAGAGACTCACACTTCCTTGGGAGGATATGGCAATTGGCTTGGATGGAGAAGGGCTAATAGGTTAATCTTTGGTTGTAATCATCCTCTTCTATGTACTTTCCCTATTTACAGTAATATAAACGCTTTCCACCAATATTGTTGTGTTGATGATATTGTGTAGTTTACCTGCTTAACTATTTACTTAGATCTATTATTGTATAGATGTTTTCTTACTTGTTTGTCTTGTCCCATGTGTCTTGATAGGTCTTGCAGCTGAGATCTGATGACCGTGAGGCGTGGAGCAACATCCAGGAGGAAGGACATCAAGTTTAAGGTAAGACATCTAGTGACCCGATCCTTAATTAGATCTAGGAAAGGGGTTTATAGTCTGTATTATTTGTTCTAGACTCACATTGAGCTAGGGAGATCTGGCTCACGTCCGCTCAAGTAGATTGTCTGTCAAATAGAAAGAGAGAAGGAGGCCCAAAGAGAAGTCACAAAAATACATGTTGCATGAGGGCATGCAAAGGATTAGGCTTGGGGAAATGTTAGGCCTCATTTTCTATCAACTTTTTCACTTATGTTGGCTATCCTTTTGTACTTAGCACCTTCCAATCCCTTCCTTTTGTTCCATACTTTTATGTTCTTCCTTACATTACATGGTCCTATAATCATCTCATCTATCTAAGGTAACTATGATTAATTATATATGATTTATCATGTTTTGTTACTTATTTTCAAATATGCGGTGATTAGCCTAACTTTTGTGGGATTGTAGCAGCTATCTCTTTTTTACTGCAGGACTGCAGGCTACTGGAACTGGGTATTTCAATAATTCCGAAATGTTATCCTTCAAACAGTACATGCTACTAGAACTGTTCATTCCAATAATACAACCATGTTATATTTCAATGATGTGTATTACTGGAATTGCAGGAGCGAGTCACGCAACACTTCATCCAATTCTGGATGGATTCCAAGCATGGAGTAGAAGACAAGATTTGTTCCTGGATGTGCGCCTGGCATTCCACTCTAAGATCTTTATCAATCCTGCTGACTGGACTCAAAGTTAATAACCAATGGAGTCATATGTAATTTGGGTTGCATGTTACAATTTCATGTTGTTAATTATGAAATCGAATATTAAGAGATTTTCCTATGTTTGTATACTCTATGTCTATATATGGTAAGTTGAGATCCACGCTGAATGGATCACAATTGTAATTGATCACAGATGAACTCATATATATTTTGAGACAATCATGTAGGGAGGTTAGTTCAGATTGTCTTAAGTACATATAGAGTTCCGTGAGTTTTGCGTTATGAGTTCAAATCTCTTTTGGACTCCTGTAATGTAACTTTTTTTCTTGATTAATGAAGACTCTATTGTTTCGATAATTTTTCTGAGTACTTAACCACTATAGTGCACTTGGTAAGGAGTTCCCCCTGTTCTGAGTTGCACCACAGTGTTAGATTATAGGTTTAATTTATGTATGTGTGGTTAATGTTGTTACATCTTGCTGAGGTTGTATTTCCGATTTGATTGGTGTTCATACTTTACCTTGGATTGTTATAAAACAGATATTTGATTGTGAACATGATTTTATTACAGATTTATTTTCTTGTTTCATAATTTGGTTTGGTATAGTATTTCCAACATTATAGATTTAATTTGGATCCTACAGCATAATGATTGATGCTTTGGTTTATTTCATTTTCTCTTCAAAAATTTACAAGGATCCTTATCTATTGATGTGTTCCAGTAGCTAAGGGACACAAACCTAATAAGTCCATACGTGAATTTAATAGACATTGGACCTATACATGTGAACCTTCATCTACGTAGTTTATCTTGTATGCATAGTGTGATTATAACACTTCTCTGATTGGCAATGATCAAATATTGATTGCTTTATGGAAATCCTGATAATTCTAATAGTTGGTGAAATATCTTCATTAGTTCAATAGCTAATCAATGGGATATATTGGTTGAATATATATAGTCTACTGGTTATTTCCTGCAGAATTATAGTATAGTTTATTTGTTGTGTACATCTTTTCCAAAGAATAGATTGTTACTTGAACATTGTGATAATATGAACACGATATTAATTCATGAATATTAAAATTGAAGAGTGATTGTTGATATACACACAGTGAATTCATTCAATCTATCTAAGATTTCATTTGAGTAGTTTGTTAAGTGTGGTTAATTTGGCTTAGTTCTACATATATTTTGAATGTCACCTCGCCAGTTTTCTAACCCTTGTTGATAATTTATGTAAAGAAAAAGAAGCAATTATTTTGCACAACGATTACAACCATCAAAATGCATATATGAATGATAAATCCTTTCATAGTTGTAGCCTATAATCGATTTTGAACAACACATGTTGTGCCTATTTCCAATTGTTAAATTTTGTTTTGCATTTGAATTTGTCATATTTTCCCTTCAACTTTACCTAATTGCATTAGGAACTAGAGGAATCAATCCCTACATATCTTCTTTTAGGGTTGACCAATTCGATGACGCCAATGTAACAAAAAGGAAGAAGAAGGGTTCTTTCTTCTAGAGTATCTAGTAGTTGTTCCAATTCATATGGAGAAAGTTAGAGTATTTAGTACTTATTACAAATCATATGGAGAAAGAAAAATATCATATTGGCTTTAAGATATTTTCTCAATGTTTCTAACACACAAATTGTGGTAATTGGCACATTTGATGTATTGGCATCATTCTATCGATGCCAATTCCAACTATTTAGCTATTGGCATACATTATTATGCACGAAATTTCTGATTCCAGAGCTGCGCTTAGGGAGAGGAATGATACAGAGGCAGTAAAACCCTTCGTTCTCACTGCATGTGTTTGGGCCTGGCCCGGGGGATGGAAAAGGAAATTGATTCTCAGCTTCAAAGGGTAGAACTATAATCGGAGACTAGGGTTATCAAATGGTGCCACCTGGAGGGGGAGGTTGTTCACATATTCCAACTACGCACCGGCCATATCAGGGTATCACAATGGAAAAAACAATGGAGACTGCTGCGAAAAAACCTCGGGGGGTTGTTTACCATGATCTGCTGAAAACCCATCGCTGCATATCACCTCTAAAAAGCAGTGTGATTGAGTTGAGAAATGGAAGGAGAAATCCCTCATCAGGAAATTCATTGGCATCTGGCCCAAGGAGAAATTTATGATCCATTGGATCAAAACCACCTGGAAGCCCAAAGGACATTATGATATGCATCTGGGTGCAAAAGGGTTTTTCACCATTATCTTTTTCAACCAGGAAGATCGTGATTGAGTTCTAATGGGGGGACCTTACTTTTTTAACTCTACAGGGTTATTCCTTCGCCCATGGAAAGAGAGCTTTAATCCTAATACATAGGACTTGAGTATTTCCTCATTCTGGATCCGACTCTATTTGCTCCCCTACGAATACTAGGAACCTGAAGATCTGGAGGCCAATGGGAATACGCTTGGGAAGTTTGTGAAAGTTTCAAAGCAAACAAGGCTTCAAAGATACACTACTTATGCTTCAATCTGTGTCTATATGAACCTTTATAAAGATCTCCTAGAGGCGATAAAGTTGACTTGGGAAGATGAAGACTGGGTCCAACCTCTTGATTATGAACAACTCCCATTCAGATGTTGGCAATGCCATGAGTATGGACATCTGAGCAGATATTTCCTAACCCTTAAAACCATTGTGACCTAGACGTTGGAGAAAAAAAAAGGAACATGATAGTGAGGGTTTTACTCAGGTTCAGAGCCACAAGAAACAAAACAAAAAGACACCATACCAACCTCAAGCAAAGCAGGCCATAGATAAGAGGAATAAGACCGAGAATAGGTTTGTGACCCTGAGCAACATGGAGATTGAGGAGGAAAATCCTAAGAAGGATAAATATTTCTACGAGGAAGGAAACCAGTCCATAATTAGGCCTGATAATGTTAGATGGAGGAAGCAGTGGAAACCATGGAGGAAGAAACAATGGAGGAGATAGAGGAAATGGACCTGGGAGATATGGATCTGGATGAAATAGAGAAGGAATACAATAGAAATGGGAAAGGATATGTCTCTAGAAGGTAGATGGAACTTCTACAGCAGGTTATCCTCAAAACCAAATCCTCCCTACACCTGGGTATTGATAAATATCCAATGAAAGGCAGTAAGAGAAAACAACCCGAGGAAGGGGAAAAACAGGGGAGAAAGACGAATCAACAGAGAATTGCTGATATTGGGACCAGGCTGGTGGAATCAGGACAGTACCCAACTATAAGGGTGTCCTTCTCATAAGTAAATAATATTATTTGATGAAGATCATCACTTGGAATATTCACAAGGTTAACAATCTAAGGAAAATGAAAACCCTACGGAATAAAATAAGGAAGGAAAATCTAGAGGTATTATTTCTACAAGAAACCAAATGCAGATCGAATACTATGTATGTATTGGGAGGAAAACTTTGGTGGGTAATTCAGGTGACTTCTATTGATGCTTGGGGTTCGGTTGGAGGAATTGCTATTCTGTGGAACCCTACAACAATTTCTCTCAACAGCTTCCGAGGAACTAGGTTTTCTATCAGTGTCAACTTCAAGCTTTATAAATCTTAGGTAAGAGGTACTCTCACCATTGTCTATGGCCTAAGTGTTATGACCCAAAAACCTACTTTCTTATCTTTCCTAAAGAAGGAAGCGCAAGAGAATGATGGTCGTTTCTAGGTTATGGGTGGTGATTTCAATATGATCACATCCCTAGAAGAAAATAAAGGAGAAAGGCGAAGTATGGAAGTGACCAATATCTCTTTCAAAAATTTCATACAAGAGAATGGATTGGTTGACATAGAAATAGGGAATGGCTGGTATACATGGAATAAAAGACGAGGTGGTGAGCACCATGTCGCCTCCCGTCTAGATAGATTCCTTATGCCTGAGGAAAAGATTACTGGTGACAGGGAAGCAACTACATTGGGCCTACCTTCGACGGGTTCTGATCATTGGCCAGTTAGCTTGGTTTGGGATGATGGTGGTCCCCCCATCACGATACCTTTTAGGTTCAAGCAATTTTGGCTTGAACACGAGAACTTTAAGGAAATTGTTGGAAAATGGTGGGCGGAGATGGAACCTATCAGGGGAACTCTAATGTACCAATTCCAACAAAACTAAAAAAATTAAAGGCAAAAATACGTACTTGGAATAAGGAGGAATTTGGGAACATATTGCAAGACAAGAAGCTTCTTACTGAAAATCTAGACAATATCCAACGAGAAGGCATGAATTCTGGATATCTAGACGATCTGAAACAATGGGAACAAATCATCCTGGAGCAGCTCAATGCAAGAGAAAGGCAAGAGGATCTCTTGTGGAAACAAAAATCCAGGAATCAATGGATTCAGGAAGGAGAAAGAAACACAAAGTTCTTCCACCACTCGGTGATTCAGAATTACGAAAGGGATAAACTAGAAAGGTTAAAAATAGATGATGGGAAGTATATTGAAACATGGGAAGCTATGTAGGATGAGCTTGTTCAGTATTTCGAAACCATCATGAAAGAAGACAAGTAGGATAGATCTGCACATATAAGGAAGATCACTAGACACATCCCCAAGGAGGTGACAGAAACCCAAAATGACATCCTGATGAAGACCATGGAATTCTAGAAAGTGGAGGATGTTGTTAATCAAATGAAGGATGGAAAAGCTCCAGGGCCTGACGGTTTAACTATTAATTTTTTCCATTAATTATGGGATTTAATCAAAGATGTGGTTTGGAGAATTGTGGAATACTCTCGGAAGGATAAAGGAGTTCTCAGAGCCTTCAATTATACCTTCCTCACTCTCATACCCAAAGAGGACGGGGTTGATTCCCCTGGGAGATTTCGACCTATAGCACTCTGTACTGTCATTTACAAGATTATACCAAAAGTGTTAGCTAACAGGATAAAGCCTCTCCTTCCTAACCTGGTGGCCCATGAATAGTTAGGGTTTGTGGAAGGTCACCAAATTCTAGATGATATCATTTTATTCCACGAAGTCATCCACTCTCTGAAAGTCACTAAGAATCTAGGTATGTTGTTAAAACTTGATATGTCAAAGGCCTACCATAAGTTAAACTAGAATTTTATGAAAGAAATGCATGAGGCCTATGGTTTCCACCAAAATTGGCTCATTTGGATAATGAATATTACTTGTACATCCTTTTCCTCTATCCTCTTAAATGGAGCCCCAACCAGAACTTTCAAACCCTCGTGGGGTATCCAACAGGGAGATCCCCTATATCCTTTCTTGTTCATTCTTATGGTGGAAGGGTTGAGCAGGGTTATCAAAGACAAAATCGAAAGTAGGGAGCTGAAAGGTCTGAACCTTCATAATGGTTTAGAGACCATTCCATGCCAACAATTTGTAGATGATACCATGCTAATAGGACATCCATCGGTTCAAGAAGCAAGATCCCTAAAAAAATGCTTGAATTCTTTTGCTAAGGCTTTTGGGATGGAAGTGAATAACACTAAGTCCCAGGTCTTCTTCTTTAACACTCCTAGGATTCACCAGAGGAATATTCTTCGTATCCTGGGATTCGAATGGAGCTCCCTTCCATCCAAATATCTTGGTGCCCCTCTTGCTAATGGGGTGATTAGGAAAGTCTCCTGGGAGGACTTACTGGAGAGATTAAGAAGGAAATTGGATAATTGGGCCTATAGACCTCTCAACCTTGCCAGCAGAATTGTACTAGTGAAATTGGTGGCCCAAGCAATGCCTATATATATTTTCTCCACTTTAGTTGCCCCTAAATCAGTTCTAAAGAAAATAAGAACAATCCAAAGACAGTTCTTGTGGGGAGCCAATCAAGCCAAACATCAATGGGATTTGGTGGGATGGGACACTATCTGCAAACCAAAGGATGAGGGTGGTCTTGGGTTGAGATATCCGGAGAAGAACAGTGAAGTTATTGGTGCAAAGATCTGGTGGCACTGGGTGATGCATAAAGAGGAACCTTGGGCCAAACTCTTGCACTGCAAGTATGCACAGGGGAAACCAAACAATACCTAATCATATTTAATGAAAATTTACAAGGATCCCATATATGGAATTATTCCCATGCAAACAGAAGGATCATCTAGGAACACAGCTTCTGGGAAATAAGAGATGGTCAAGATGCCAATTTCTAGAATAACTCTTGGGAACAGATGCCAAGGATCATTTCCCAACATGAGGTGCACAATAGTTGGTCTCATGCCAAAGGTCTAGGCTTGATAAAATTCTGTCAATTCTGGAGAGAAGAATAGGTTAATGTAGAATTTCAAGAATGGAAACCATAGAATTTGTGGCACCAAAGATTCCCAGTGGAAGAGATACCTAAGATTATGGAGGTTTTAGGACTGATCCATTAGAATCCAAAACCAACCGGATAAGCTAATATGGGGTTACCAACCCAAAGGAATTTATACCACTAAAGAATCCTATGATATTAGCTTCAACAAAGAAGACTTACAACATAGGATGAACTAGAGGGTGGTCTGGAATTTTAACCCATGGCCCAAAATAGATACATTAATATGGCTTGTTTCATATAGGCGCATCCTTATAGGAGAGAATCTCATGAGAAGAGGCATGCTTAGTCCTTTTTGGTGTGTACTATGTGAAGGTGAGGATGAATCAATGAACCATCTTTTGGACTCATGTCCGATGGCGTCCCCCCTGTGGGACTAGGGTGCATAAATTTTTAGAAGGACGGATCAGGTAAGAGGGAAACCTCACTAGACAATTAAAAGTTGGGATAAGGATGCCTTTAAAAATCCTATCATCCTCAAAATATGGCTCATGTTTTCGGGTTCCTTGATGTAGGCCATTTGGAAGGAAAGAAATGGGAAGATTTTTGAAGGTAAGAAAAATTCTCAGTAGACTGTTTGGAACCAAATTAGTAAGCATATTCAGGAGACCATCAGAACAACCCCATGGTCTGAGAGAGGTTGGAAGATGGTTGATAACCAAGAATCAAAGTCCGGTAGGGTGGGGAATGGATTGTTCTCCATAAGGATGGAGGAATTTTAAGGCCTGAAAGGCGACCCCTGCAGGTCCACGTCTCTGGGACCCTCCTCCAGGTGGCCATTTCAAGTTAAATTTCAATGAGGATTCCAAAGGGATCCCTAGTTCAGCTGGTTTTGGTGGAGTTACCAAAACCAATGAAGGGGTTACTCTCTGATACTACCATGGGGATATCGGTCAGGACACCAACAACGCGACAGAGCTGCAAGGTCTACTCCATGGCATCAGACTCTCAATATGAAATGGTTGGGAACCCATGGTCATTGAAGGTGACTCCCATGTCATCATCCAAATGGCTAAAAAGATACAAGGTGGACAAAAGGTTACCAAAGTTGTGAAGAGATGGTGAATGATGCACCGGGTTGAAAGGCTTGTTGATCTCATCTGAGGCCACCATGCGTGGTCCTTTACCCACATTAAATGTGACATAAATAACGTGGCCAATCTGTTGGAAAACCTCAGGGAACAAAATGAAGCGAGAATGGTTGAAGGACAACTAACAGACGAAGGTAGTAATGAATGGAAGATCCAGTGTATACACTTGGAATCCCATGACATCAGGGTGTACTAGAACATGTTGGGACGCATGAGTCATGACTCTCATTCCATGACGAGTTCACACATGTTAGGCCCACTCAACATCTGGAATTCATCCCATCGGTACTCATTACATGAAGAGGGCGCCTCAGTATTAAATCAAGACATCAATGTCCATGATCTCACTCTGATTTTCAATATGGAGAAACCTTGCCGTCACCTCCTGCCATTGAAGGGTGGGGTACAACGAACAAAGTAGAGCTGCCGAGAGATGTACATGACTCTGGGGTGACTCAATAGCAAGTTCAATGGAATCAGTATGGTTACCAGAATTGGATTGAACATCTTGGCTATTTATTCGAGGTACTCGCATCCTCTTCGCATGTTGTTTTTGCATTTTTCGTGGAGTAATTTTGTGTGCAAGCATAAGTGAGTGTGGTTTTACCTATTATACTGGGAAACTAGTGCAATGGATCCCTAGCGGAAAACATGTAAGGATAAAAAGGTTGAGCAAGGGAAGAATCTAACCTGAGATATGAGGAAAGTAGGGAAGGCTTCCCAATTCTTCTGGAAGTGTATTCCACCAATTAGCCAGGATGAAATTGAAAGAGTAGAGTGGGACCTGTGGAATTAGGCAAAATCCTTGGATATAGACACCATCAAGGAGGAGGTAGAAGAATGGATCTATGATCATGGGACCACGGTTGGGAATATTTTCTCTTATGATAGGATTGTCACCACCTACTGGGTGACCAAGGAACTTCTAGGCCACGTTATGATGGATAGGGAAAACAAGGCCCTGGGAGAGGTTGAACCAGCAAAAGCATGGAAGGAGCATCTGGAAGATAATCGTTCGATATAATAGCATCTGGAAGGCTCCTTTTTAATATAACTTTTCTTTCTTACAAAAAAAATTCCAACTATTTAGCTCAATTGGATCAAATTGCTTTTTCATCCACCTCAAAAGCAACTTTTGTATTTTTCCAATTGGAGATCATGGTTAGCACCCATATATAGGATTGTGGCTTGTGGATTTACTTATTAGAATTTTTCATTGTAATCATTGAGAGAATTTCTTTAGAAGGTGGGTGGTATGTTATGACCTTCCCTAGTAGTGCAATAGATGTCTAAAGGGCCATTAGTGTTAAGGATAGTAGGTATATTAATGGATGTTATTTAATGTAAAATGGCATAATCATTAATTAAGGTCTATTATGTCATTAAATACAGCCGAGTAAGTTTCTTATTAAATATCATCCACTAGTGGTAGATTAAGGTTAGGGTAGCTAGGGAATCTATAAATAAGGATGGATTCCTCCTCACATGATCATGGAATGCTTATTTATTTTGCTTTGGCATATTGGATATTTCCCCTCCAAGTGGTTAGGATAGTTCCCCCTCTTTTGAATAGGGTGGATAATATAATTATTCCAATTTTTTGTTCTTGATATTCTTATAATTATTTTACCCTTTAGATCTTAATAGCAATTTCAGCAAAGCATATTTTTTTTTCTTTTTTTTAGAAGATCACATTTTGAGTTTCACATTTCTTGGACTTCATTGTAATTTGACTAGTACCATCAAATATAAAATTGTAATACCATTTTCAAATTGGGGTTATGACAATGATTTTGATTTCACTTGTATATAGGAAGTGATAACTATTTTAAGTTGTGGACACAAAACCCTAGCAGAAATAGGATATGGATTAAATATAGTTATGTTAAACACCCTCATTGAGGAATATCTAGGTTTATGAGAAACCTATGTGGAAAAATACGTCAAAGAAATCTTAAACACATATATAACCAACATAATCATAAGTGTTTAATACAACTTGAATAAATCGTGAAGGAAAACCATGATCACACAACTCTTGAGGTAATTCGCAATGAAAAATTGCTTATGATTTGACCATCTATAAAAGGTGCTCCTTCTCTTTTCTAGTAAATACGAAGTATCATATTTGAAGATGCTATGAGATAACACTACTTGCAATTCCATTGAAGGAGATCACAAAGTAATCAATAATTATTTTAATGCATATGAAGGAAGTGAAATTCTCAATAATGGATTCAACAACTTTCATTGAGCTTTTCAATACATAATTTATTGTAGATAACATATTTAATACACTAGGCATTATTTTACTTAAACCAATTCTAATTATTTGATTTAGGAAATTGAAATACCTAACCTATTGAGGAAAATCAACTTTCATTTGGAACTGGAATGTCTGTTAGAATCCATATATGAAACCTTAGTTTATGAGTGTAACTTATATATATCTTCATGACAATGCAATACTTTTCAAAAGAAAAGAAAATAGTATGTCATAACCTTGGCTAGTAATGTACTAAAGGCTAAGAATCACATGTGTTAATCATGTTCACCTTGGGTTAGGAATCTCTTCACTTATCATAAAAAGGTGTTTCCTAAAGGCATTGTGCTTAGACTCTTATATTATAATAAAGGAATAGTTGTAATGGAATGGTTAGTTTGAACTTTGTATATGTAATGTGGGATTTTTTAGAATGGTTTTTATTTTTGTTGGGTTTACAATATTGTGCATTTGAATATATTTGAACACTTCAAAAAATCACAGTTGCTATACAATTCTGGATAGGTCAAAATGAGCATACTCTAAATATATTTGAATTTTTCTACATTTTTTTTAAAGTATATTGATGATGGTACAACTTGTTATATATTTAGAATCTTGAAGTTCTAAATTTTAAAGTTCCTAGAGGTACATCATTAGGTTTACAAGAAATCGATTTTAGTTCTCCTTTTCATCATTTTTGCAACAACAACTTTATCGACTTATTGTTGCACCTTTTTGGGGCAATTGTTAGTTAAATAATATCATTTTATTAGGAAAAACATAATATAAAAAAAACATTATCAATATGCCAAAATATTTCATAATGTTAGACAGAACTCCAATATTAATAAATTAATATGGTTTAATTAATTATAATATAATAAATAATTATTTAAATAATATGATTAAATAAATAGCCTTAATAAAATAATATTATTGTATTAATATAATCATAAATAAAGATATTAAAAAATAAAGTAGGTTAACATATATAATAAATAATATTGAATATGTCAAATGGAAAAAAATATATTAAAAATATTTATGTTCTATTTAGCACATACTACAAGGAAATGCATTATCAATGTGCCACATTATTATGTTTTCCTATAGTATATTAAATTATATGATTGTATTAGTAAATGTTATTTTTTTTCTCTTTCGGATTTAGTATCGTTGGAATGTTGAGGATTTGATCTTGTTAGCGCTTTATACTGGAAATGGTTGATTATGATTTCTTAAATATAGTGAACAATCTCCTGAATTTTAATAGTTTTATCACATTACAAACAAAGTATGTTATTTACATACCTAAAATTTGCAACTTCATCAAGTAATATATATATATTTTTAATTTTGTTAATTTTTTTACACAAATGAGATTAGATTAGTAAACTTTCTTACATTAATGTAATAGTGAACTGTGATTGAAATATTATAATTTTTTTAGATATTTCTTATATTTACAAAGTCATATTTACAATCATACCCATTTAGAAATTTGAATCTCAATTCCTACGTTAATACAAACCGGATTACCTCTTTACTTGGATATACTTGTGATAGCTATAAATATTGATAGAGAACTCCTTCAATGCACTCTGTGAAACCTAATAGCTAACTGTCCATGCATTAATGTGATGGTTAATTGTGACTGAAATGTTATGGTTTTACGTTGTCATTTTCTATATTATATGCGTTTATAGCATACAGTCTACAACTAGACTTACAAGAATTCACGCATCCTCAGAGATGGAAGTTGAATTTTCACACAAAACTCGACGACAGCCAGCGTGAAAACAAATTTTTCAACGTCGGTGGTGAGGCCTAACCTTCGTAGCAATATTAATGAATGTGTTAATGCACAATTCAAATTTTGGCTGTTCATTGCGTGTGGTGCATTTCTTTGACCGGTGGAAAAGGAAACCTTTCCGTTCAGGTTTATATTTTTTAAGAGAGTATATATATATATATAAGGTGTACATTTCTTTGACTAGTCGAAAAGGAAACCTTTTGGATATAATATATATATATATATATAATTTGAAATGTTGAAAAGTCGTTGTACCTTTAGTATTAAATAGGTGTATTCTTGTTCCCTCTTATATAGCTACATGGTGCATTTTTCCACAATATTAAATCCTTTACCATATATATTAGGCCCAAACAATACAACTAGAGTGTTGACTTATCCACCAATGTTAGTAGCATTGAAATAGGAGCTTTTGAAAAAGTTTGGACACCTAATCTTGTCTCGAATCCCCTCATGAATATTCATATTTATGTGACATGTCTATCGTCATGAATTTAATCATTCACATCATGATGGGGAGAATGTCATTTCCTTCTTTGTTACGCAAAATCCTAAAACACTTAGTTATGGGTTGTAGTGTAGACTACTAAAACAGTTTGTTATGGGTTGTATGGTAGACTATTATGGTATTGGTAACTTGCAACTTAATGCCATTTTTATGGAAAATCTTAAAGCTATAAATATATAGTTAATTTTGAAGAGTGTCAATAAATATTGATCAAATCCTAAATAACTAGCACAACCACTTAACTTATGTTCGGTGAACATGATAGATCACAAGTTTCATGAACAAGTTATCTATTACTTATCTATGTTTAATTGTAATCATCTATTATCTATGTCCAACTACCTATTACCTTCTTTAGTTAAATGGGTTTTCTATAACTACCTGTTATCCATTATCCATGCATGAGCTACCAATTAGGCATTCATAAGCTACCAATTATTTTGTATATTTCTTTCTTTTACACAATTGTTTATTTTGAAGTTTGAATGATGAACATAAAATCAATTTGGATAGTACAGTTGTCACATCCTCCTTCAATCTAGAAAAAGCATAGATGGTAGTCCACCCAAAATTCTAATATATAAACACCTATCTGTGTAACAAGGCTATGTTGATTCTTCACATTCACATAATACATAATATTTTTTAAGTTGATTAACATGTTGATTCATAGTTATTTTGATGCATTAGAAATTATATGTTATGAGTGGTGGCATGGTTATATATATCATTTGGTTTTAATAATATATATATATTTATCCCAATAAGTGGCCTCTTAATTATTTAGTAGCGTTGTTGTTCCTCTAACATGGGAACCAAAAGAAAGTTACACCAAGATCTTCAACAATGATAATCAAGCTTATGATAAAGATAACACATAGTTTTTCTTATTTCACTTAGAAATATCTATATTTATGTCAAGAATAAATAACTCTATTAAGATTAATGGAAATTTATAACATCTACCTTCTTGATAAAGTTTATATATGCACCTACAGAAAATAAATCTTACAGTCAACATTATAACAAAACTTAAAAAATTGTGATTCCATGTTGAAAATTATGATATGTTCCTTTAGTTTTTACATCATTAAATCCCCACTCATTTATTGTCTAGCTAGACCATTTCCGTTCATGTCATGAAATTTTGGGGCATTTTTTTGGCTTTAAACAATGTCTTTTGGCCTTGAGATGGATTACAATTGCCAAAGGCTTGCTTAATCCTTGAAAAACAATGTTCTTCTCTTTGATATCTTTTCCATGGGATATCATGTGCCCTGAGCAGTGTTTGTATGTGGAAGTTGTGGCCTCAAGAAGTTGATGTATCAACTAGAATTCTCAAGTCCCACATTCCTTTTGTAGCTTCATCTCCTAGGGTTAGGGATTTGGATATCTAGGGTTTTTTCCTTGTAGGGCTTGACACTTTATGTTAAAAGGCCATTCTGAGCCTCTTATAATGGTTTCTTAAAAATGAGAATAACCAACACATCTCTCTTCAAAGATAAGCTACCACCATTCTAGCTAGTTTGTATGGCATTGCAGTTTATAGTCGCTTTTCCATTTTATTCATTAATACAATTTGGGATTTATTGCACTATTGTGCTCTCTACAACATTTTTTTATGTGTATTTTCATTATATATTTTTTCCCTCATTTCAAACTCTAAATAATCTAGGATGGTATCAGAGCAATATACTCTTTATTGTTTCTATGTGCATGTCCCCAATGAGATTTGGGTATTGGGAATTGTGCATTGAACAAAGCTTGGGGAAAGATTTTCTCACCAACCCAAGTAGTTTCACATGTCCAAATAAAAGAGATATGATAGATCAGGAGATCCTATAAAGTTGTTACATGAGGGAGCCCTTGCGCGACAAAGAAACAATGTGATGAATAATTTTTCCCAAGTCCTTTGACTGCTACCAATAACAATGGAGATACCTTAAACTATTAGCCATTTTGGGGATGGAACACCCTTCAAGTTACAATTTAACATTGACACTTATTTATTTTAAGGCTAGATAGATGCAAATGCTTTGTAGAAATGATTAAATCTAATAGATGGCTATTACCTTGTTCGAAACATTTCTATTAGCCAAAATACCACCTTTGCACTTCTTAAGTCCATCCCCTGTATAAATTTTTGGTGGGATGGTTAATGGGACAAACATCTTGGAGATGAGTCTACAACATATAGAAAAAACAAATTTCGACATCATTAGTTGATTCCCTAAAGGAGGAATTATACCCTATCGAAATCTACGATGGATAGTATATGAGATGGACAACTTTACACCATGAGAGAGACTAGATGTTATTGAATTTCACAAAAATGTATTCCATAACTTGTGCTAAAATATGGGTATCCAATATTTCTAATGACACTTGGCCTTGAAGTACTGCGGTAGCATACACAGGTACATCAAAAAATAAATGGATTTCCTTGATAGATCATTAGTGATAGTCGCTTATCAATGTGCTATCAAAATCAAGCAAATATATAAGAAGAAGGATAAACAAAAGTTTGGTTCCACAAATCAACCGCACGAAAATGTAATGAACAAATATATAAGTAAACGTTAATAAATAATAATAATAATATAATAATAAAATAACATAACATAATAAAATAAAATTATATTGATTATAATTTATTAAGGGACACATCCTTTGGTGAATAGTCACCATGTGAGCCTATTTATATGGGCTACACCATTCATTGTATTTACATCATATTTTATATATTTTATCACTATGGAATGATTGTCAATTGGGTGACTTCTCCATTTGGATAGTTTCTAGTACAACCAGATAGGTTGTAACATTAGTATCAGAGCTGTGTTGCTGATCATTTTTTGGTTTCCCTAAAATCTAGGACCTTGTCCAGAAATTAGGCCCTTGGCCCAAAAAAGTAAAAAGGAAAAAAAGAAAAAAAAACACAACATAGATTTTATTTAACCAACCCTTGGTTTTGTAAAACCACACATAGCCTTGGTTTTATAAAACCAGCCCATGGTTTTATAAAACGAGCCCTTGGTTTTATAAAGAAACCAAATCACACTCACACCTTAATTAGGTTTTTATTTATTGAAAGGTTATTGGATATTAAATAATGACTCATACCTTAATTAGGTTGAGTTTAGACTTTAATTCTCTTTATTAAAAAACATAAAAGCTAGAAGTGCGTAAGAAGTTGTAAGGATACCAAGGAGCAAGAGAGAATTGAACTTGGGTGGGGAGGGAAAAAATAATTCTTCCCAACCACCTAATATACACACAATCCATAAAGAAGTTAATCTAGAGAAAAATATTAACCAACGTGGAGATCCAAGTGCCTTTTGAGCACAACTTTCTCTATGTGATGCTACATTGTATGTAGAGAAAGGAAAAGACTATTGTGTCTAGTTGTGAGACGAAGGGGGCAGTGTGTATAGTCATTCTTCACCATTTTTGTGAGTCGGAGTCACTAGTGCAGTTAGAATTTGGATCCAAGAAGTGGATTTTCTGCATCAGCAACTAATTCATCAAATAAAAGATCCAATCTTTAGAAATTTTTAAGTATTAAATTATTAAAGAAGTTTTAAGAAGAAGAGAAATAGAAGACCCTTTATTATTGAAGAGGAGAAGACAAGTTGAAAGTGAAGTCACAATCGCAAACTATGGAAAACACATATTCAGTAATGAAGTCGCGGTTAGAAGCAACATTAGATGAGTTGGAGCAGTATAAAGTGACCAATAAAGATCGTGAAGTTGATATTAGGAAGAAAAAATTGCTTAATTTGTTAATAAAACAGGAGAATCATAGCTTAAAAGACCAAAATCAAGAGTTAGAAAGAGCTAATGAAGAATTCAAGAAAATGTTATCAGATAAGGATGAGAAAATATCACATTTAAAAAGTCACAATCAAAACCTTGAAGACAAAATCAGAAAGTCAAAGAATGATGAAGAATCACCTTTTAGAAGCAATAATGATTTAGAAGAAGAAATAAATCATTTAAACAAACTCATCATGGACAAAGATAATGAATTCTCACAATTCCAAAGAAAGTTAGGAAGTCTAGAATTAGAGATATGTCGACATTAGCAACAGAAGAAAGAAATCCAACAGAAATATGACGACACTAAGAAGACACACAAGTTGGAAATCTACAAAATTAATAACACCTTATCGAGCAATACAGAAGAAATATTCCGGCTAAAGAATCATAACAAAAAATTAGTTACAAAGATAAAAAAAAAAATTGAAAAATAGTTGGAAGATAGATCATTCTAATGAAGACTTCGAAGGAAAAATACTAGAAAATCAAGAAGGAAATAAAAACCTAAGAAATCTTAATCAAGAACTAGAAGAACAAATCAAGAAGTGAACAGAGGACAAACAGTTGCAAGATGAAAAGTTCAAGAATATTCAGCATAATAAAAATATGTTAGAGAAAAAATTAGAACAAATATAGAAGGAAGCATCCAGACTCTCTGAAAAACAAATTCAATTTGAGGAAAAAGAAGGTCAAATTAGTAAAAGAACAAAGAACAAGAACTCCCTATCGAAACCCAAATTATAAAAATCATTTTGACCAACAACAAGTTCAAAATGAACATAGACAAAAGAAGTATGAATTCAGAAAAGAAAGAGCTCAAAATCAACAAAGTAAGCGGAATATGAGAAGTTCCATCCAACAAAGTGATCAACAAACAAATCTAATGAAGATAGATCTAGGATGGACCACTTCAAAAACTACGCGACATTTTTTCTTTGGAATTCGTAACTCATATCACCTTGTTTCATCAAGTATCAAAGTTACAAGTTCAAAAGATCATGAGAAGAAGTTACGAATAATAACGAAGGATAAGAATCTTCTATGATTATGCTTTGAGGACAAAGCATCTCTAAGATGAGGAAATGTAGTGAACAAATATATAAGTAAACGTTAATAAATATTAATAATAATATAATAATAAAATAATATTACATTGATTATAATTAATTAACGGACACATCCCTTTGGTGAATAGTCACCATGTGAGCCTATTTATATGGGCTACACCATTCATTGTAAACATCATCTTTTATATATTTTATCAATTATTTGGGAATTATATTTTTACTATGGAATTATTATCAATTGGGTGACTTATACAATTGGATAGTTTCTAGTACAACAAGATAGGTTGTAACACAAAAGCATAGAAAATATGGCCCTAACTAATAGAACAAAGGATAGAGTAATGATATCCAACCTCATAACAACCAATTGAAGCAACATGTAAACAAGGGTAATGTAAAGTCAAATAAGGACACTGGAAAGTGGTGTGAGTTCTACAAAATACCTTGGGACAACACTTAGGAATTTTTCTCAAAACACTCATTATTGGCCAAGATGAAAGCCCCGGAGTTGAAATATGGCTTATACTTTGATTCATAGTAAGGAAAGGGAAAGTGGATCATTGATGAAGAACCTAGTGCCACCATCACAACTACAAAGATACAACTAGAGGAGCCAAAGGAGTCAGAGGAAGGGAAGTACATCTTCCATTCATAGATGTGGATGAAGGGGACTCCACTGCATTTCATTATTGATAGTGGAAACCAAAAGAACATCATATCAACTGAGGTCATTAATAAATTAAGGTTACCAAAAATTCCATACCCCTGGATGAAGGGGACTCCACTCCATTTCATTATTGATAGTGGAAACCAAAAGAACATCATATCAAATGAGGAAAAAATATTTCAGTGGTGATGGTGTCATTGCTAATGACCTTTTTCCTCATTAGGCTATAGATTTGAATGATGTTCACATTTTTCATTTCTAAATATCTTTCTAGATTCCTTTTTAGAGATGCCCAATTCTCTTTGGATTCATGTTTAAAATTGCCCAAATTTGTTATGTTCTACTTGTCTCCTACTCAAATTGTGATAATTACAAACAAAATAAGTTTTTGACCACTGTAACTTGGTGGCATGGATCCTAAGGGAAAATGAAGGAGGATAACAAATTCACAACGCGTGGAAAAAATACATATACCTATATGAAGATCAAATTAATTTACATCAAGATCAAAGTCAAAATTAACATTACATAACAAGAAAAGGTCATGGAAAACCTTCCTTATGTTTTCAGAAAGGTAAAAAATACTTCCCGAAAATTGAATTAGTAAAAAAAAAAAAATCCATTAGAAAACATAGTAAAAATGGTTCATAACTATGTCAAAGTGGGTAAAAATATTTATAAATAGTTCTCAAAAATGATTTTACCAAATTCTATTTCAATTTTAGTACCACAAAACATTTGGAGAAACCATTTTCCCTTGAAACTTTTTCTATAGATTCTGTAGATTTTGAAAAAAAATTTCAATACTTGTTAGAGACAGGTATTTTTTATGCCCTTCCTTTGTCGTTTAATTTTGTTTCTTGAAAATTTTACTTAATTTTTTATCGTTAGGGAACTCCCAAAAACCATGGATCTATGCACCCTTTATTTTCCTTCATATAGGGCATGGGTAAAAGGAGGTCTATACACGTATCTCCACTAGAAAGTGTGGGTACCCCCCTAAAACTTGATAAAAGGTACATAGCCTTCACTAAATCTATTGATTGTGTAGGAAAAACAGATATCGCAATCATATGGAGGGAAAGAGAGGATGAGAATGTAGATAACCAACTATAAAATGACCCTACGAAGATAGATACACTTCAAGATTGTGGAGTTCTAAAGTTATTTATATGTCCAAACATATGGGATACAAAACAATTAGTCCAAATGCTCATAAGTTATTAGGAACCTAGTCATGATGCTCATGTAAGTAGTTGAAGAAGAATATTACACCAAGATTCAACAAACTCTAGAAGACCTAGAATATTTAGTAGATTTCATCCCCGTTCTTTCAACTACTGAAATGAAAGAAATCCATGAATAAATTAAGAAACAAACCAAGAATGAGCAAGTAAGTATTATAAAAGGTTTTATTTATGTTCTTGATGAAGGACATGGAGAGCCATTGAATCTTACTACCGAGACTCAAAATATTCATAGTTATTACTCCATTGATAACATAACTGAATCTGGAATCATTGATATGATTCATGGAATGGTTGGTCGGGATAATACCAAATTATTTATTTAGGTAAGGAACCTAAAAAACTATATTCCATTATTACCTTTGGCTTCATAGGTAATCTCAAAGACTAGTAGGATTCCTTGGGGAGGCAGGCTCAAGCATATATATGTAGAGGAGGTCCCTACCAGCTTTTCATGGATATTATTTCTAAATGTTTTGGCGGTCTTGTTGACCATAGACAAGAAAATAAATATAAATTCTCAACTCCAAATATTTGTGATATTCCTCTAAGGTCTGAGTACTACCATTATATGGAGGATTTGGTAGATCATTATGGTATTTATAATTATTTAACAATGAAGGCTTATTTGATTAGTATCTATCTAGCTCCAATAACCAAATCTTCTTAGTGGCAACAATACGATCACAAAAATTATAGTAGCAACAATAAGGCTCAATGCCACGAGTCATGAAATTATTCATGATATAATTGATGGAGTCATTAATGATACTCGTAATTGTTAATTTTTGAGCATTAATTCAACATACTCTAGGATCTTAACTGAGAGAATAACATGTACAACATATTAATGACAAGAAGCAATCACGAGAGATAATAGACACACAGAGTTTCCTTGGGGAAAACCATAAAGTTGAAAAACCCCAATAACTTCCTCAGAGATAGATAGAGCAATGATACAAAACCCAAGCATAAGAGATAGTCTCCTAGCAACCACTTCTCCTCCTCCACTAGTGCGCTACTCTCCAATGAGTGTATGAGTGAGAAAGTGAATGATCAAATAGAGTGCCTCCAGCACTCTATTTATACTTGACTTGACTTGCCTAATAACCTTACAAGGTCGGCCTCAACTTAACCACATAACATAATGTTGACAGGGCCAACCCCTAATAGGGTGGTCTAATAACCCTTTGACCCACATGACTTATACAGGTCTGACCACATCAAGGTGGTCTAATAACCCATCAAGTATAAGTTATGACACTTACAATATAAATGACGACACTTCCGTATAGAGGAATAATAACATCTCTATAGGAATACAATATACATATGTGAAATACATTCTGAAGTTACATATACATCAACACTCCCTATTAACTAGGAAGGTATTTCTTGACATAGATCTGCTAGCACAAGTCTTCTTCTCTGGATCATCGTCACTGCTGCTACTATCTCAATCAATCTCCAATCTACTTGTCATAGGAAGTTCTATAGAGCCAGTCCTTTTTCATACTGGATGTAGGCCCACCACCTGCAGGTCTTCATCATCACTAGCCATACTGTGGAATCCTCAAGACTTATTATGTGCATCACAAACCCTCGCAAGAGCATCCCAGGACTTATTACGGGCACACAGCCCGACCTATCGGATCTCCCTGGTCTTACATGTGGTCATGGCATAACCTCAAAAGAGAATCCCATGACTTATTACGGGCACACAACCCAACCTATCGGATCTCCCAGGTCACATTACATGCGATAGGACAAACCCTCGAAAGATAATCCCAGGACTTATTACAGGCACACAACCCAACCTATCAAATCTCACAAGTCTTACATGTCTTCCCAAGCACAACCTGTCCACGGCCATAGAGTATCATCCTGATACTCATGATCATACTAATCATAACATTGTTCACAAAGCACAACCCAGATGCACATCACACAGCACTTACATTCACTGGCATGGGAAGACACACTTCAACCATCCGTGAAAGGCTCGGCACTTATATCTACGCCATGGGAAGACACACTTCAACCATGCGATAATGGCATCACACTTATATCCATAGCCATGGGAAGACACACTTCAACCATGCTAGGAATGGCACAGCACTTATATCACAGCCATGGGAAGACACACTTCAACCATGATCGAATGGCATAGCTCTTACATCAACAACCATGGGAACACACACTTCAACCATGTCAGAATGTCCTTGCACTTATATCGCAGCCATGGGAAGACACACTTAAACCATGCTCGAATGGCACATGTGCATCTATGTCTTTGGAACTCATCACACATAATCCAACTGATTATGTAATGTATCCACCTGATACATATCATCACATATGATCATTATGATCATATAATGCATCCACCTGATGCACACATAGTATCTACCTGATACATATCATCATACATTATCTACCTGATAATACAATGTATCCACCTCATACATAAACAAATACATGATCCACCTGATCATATAATGTAACCACCTAATACATATCAACATACATGATCCACCTGATCATACAATGTATCCACCTGATACATATATAAATACATGATCCAACTGATCATAACAAGCATCCAACATGATGCATATACATATGATCCAACTGATCATAACAAGCATCCAACATGATGCATATACAGATACATGATCCAACTGATCATAATAAGCATCCAACATGATGCATATACATATACATGATCCAACTGATCATAACAAGAATCCAACATGATGCATATACAAAGCAGTAACTGGAGCATCGACCTGATGCTTATCATACAGCGCTAATATCCGCATCCATGGGAAGGATCCTCCTCTCACCATGTTTGGAATGGCTCCTGCAAATGTGTCAATCACTTCCTCCTCGAAGTGTCGTCAATATGAAGAACACCAAGCCTCTCTCTGAAGTATTCGAACTTCACTCTAGCTAGTGGTTTCCTCAACACATCTGCAACCTGCTCATCCGTCACAACATATGGGAGCTTCAATGCTCCTCTCTGCACCATATCCCTGATATAGTGATATTTGATCTCAATGTGCTTCGACCTGTCATGGAATACCGGGTTCTCAGACAGCTTCACACAACTCTGGTTGTCACAAAAAATACCAGTAGCCTCCAACGGGAGATCAAACAACTCCGATAGTAGCTTTCGGAGCCATACTGCCTCACAACTAGCCAAACAACCTGCAACATACTCTGCCTCAGCTGTACTCAGTGCTACGCAGGACTTCTTCCTGCTAAACCAAGAGATCACTCCTGATCCCATACTGAAGTAGCACCTAGAAGTGCTCTTCCTATATGCAACATTGCCTACCTAGTCTCAGAATATGCCTGACAACAATCAGGTGAACACCTCTTGGATCCGTCAAGAACTAGCTCAATGTGTTCACTGCAAAGCAAATATCCGGTCTTGTGTTCGTCAGGTACATCAAGGACCCAATAATTTGATGATACACTGTAACATCAACCGGATCATATGAAGCATTACATAGAAGCTTCAGGTTCGATGCCATAGGTGTGGCCATGGCCTTGCAGTCCATCATCCTGAACCTCTTCAGGATCTCTAGTGCATACTTCCCTTGTCCAAGAAAGATTCCATCTGCACTCTGCCACACCTCCATGCCTAGAAAATAGTGCATCATCCCCGAGTTCTTCATCTCGAACTCAGCAGCAAGCTTCCTCTTTGTATCGACAATTAGTCTATCCTCACCTGTTAGAAATAGATCATCCACATACAATAGTAGTATCACTAGATTTCCTTCCTCAACCTTGTAGTAAAGGTTGGAATCCGCTTTACTCTTGGTAAAGCCCAAACTGGATAGAAAGCTGTCTATCCTTCCATACCAAGTCCTAGGAGCTTGCTTCAAGCCATACAAGGCTTTCTTCAACCAACACACATATGACTCCCTGTCATGTGTCTCGAAACCAAGTGGTTGCTCCACATACACTTCCTCCTCGACTACACCATTCAAGAAAGTTGTCTTGACATCCATCTAGTGTATCTTCCATTTCATCAATTGCTTTATATTTCTCTATGCTTCCATCTGCATCATGCTTGATCTTATAAATCCACTTGGAAGTCATAACAGACTTCCCTTCTGGTCTTGGGACGACATCCCAAACATCATTCTTCATGATTGATGGATCATGGCATCATTACTTCATCCCGGATCCTGGGAACTTCAGATTCTTCAATAGATAGTTTTGTTGCTGAACAAATGTTGTAGCCCTTCTTTTGTAGGTACTTGTATACAATCTTTCCTACAAGACAAGTTAAATTGCATGATTAGAAACATCTCATAGTTTTCAAAACAAGTTCTTACACATAAAGAAATATGTCATACAGTCATGCAATTATTTTAGCCAATGCTTCAATACAACATTTATCTATATCCTGTAACTTTCTAGATGCCTTCAAATCTCTACCAAAACATTGTTAAGAGTATGCACAACTCCCAACATGTCAACAAAGAGGTTTCATTCTAGATAAGTAGCAATGGAATGTTGTACAATGCCATAGGCCACTTACCCATTACATGCGTATTAGTAGTATGTTGTTCATTAATGCAATTATTCTAATATGCACAACCTAAGTCTAGGGATGTAAGTATATACATCTTTGAACAGTATTATTTAAACAATCAAATATACAAGAAATGACAATTCAAATACTTATCTTTGTTTATTTGTTGTGTGGACTCCCTCTTAATCTTTGCTTCCTTGCAGGAACTATTGGATTGTGCTCCCTCTTGATCTTTGCTTCCTGGATTACCTATCCTTGAACTTATATTCATCCTGGACCACTATCCATGCTTAAGTGTGTAGTAGTGTCATGATTGTGCCATCCTCAAGATCTCATACATTCATTAGTATAATCTCAACACAAAATAATCTTAGACATGTATAGTCATGATCATTTCAAACACAAATAATAAGCATTAGCATTCAAAGTTTCAGGGAAGACTTCTCTTACTCATGCATATTCATATTTGACCGTAGAACTCTTCTGGTTAGTCATATCATCAATCAAGGTAAGAGAAATAATATGCATAAACCCTAGATTACTCAAACTTGTAACTTCATGAGTAATCATTATCAATCATACAAAAGTGTAAGATCCTTACATAGGGTAGGATTCTAACTTGATATAGGAAAAACATACCTGGTCATCATATTTGCTAGTTATGTCTAGCAATGTTTTCTTGTTCTCTTCAATGAATTGCATAACTCATAATTTAACCATTGTAGAACCAAATTATACATACCTCTATGTGATACATGACTATGGATGAGTCTCTGTCTTCATGTCATCATGGTCTTGATCTAGAGCTTGATTTGTACCTTTCATGTTAGCGGATAACATTCTCCTCATACAACACCATAGTGCATTAGTACAAACATAATACAATCATAAGTGTCATAGCCCTAATCAATGAATGTCTTCTATCATCCATTCATACTTTTACTAGGGTGATAAGACAAGTCAAAAAATTAAACAAGATTGTTACTAAACTCAATACCATGAAGACAATCATATTATAAACTTAATCATGAACAGATTTCAAAACATACCTATAAGTCATACCTGTCAGATTGCTTGTAGTAGTTGTTGTTGTTGTTCCTTTTGTTCTTAGGACAATCTAAGGAAAAGTGTCCTCTTCTTGGTATGTGTTGTGAGAGATTGATCTTCATTCCCCATCTTTTCTTCTCAAGCTACAATCTGAGTTTCTTCCTGTGATCATTCTTCCCACAGCCTACTTAATGTGATAAGTTTCTTCCTAGCACAAATTCCTTGGATGAAGGAATCCAATGAACTATGAAGGCCATTAAGAGTGGTCATTACCACTTCTCCATTCTCTATATCTTCTCCCATAGCTTCAAGTTGTTCTTTTATCTAGGAGACCCTTGAGAAATAAGACTGAATGGTCTCCGAATTCTGGAACTTGATATTCTTCAATTGATTCCTCAAGGTCATCTTCTGATTTATTTTCTTCCCTTCAAATAGCTCGGTCAAGGAATCAAACATCTCCTTAGGTGTCTTCAGAGATGACACATGTGGCATGAGATGGTTCTTGATAGAATCAGCAATGATCCTTTTAGCCTTGACTAAGTTCTGTAATGCCCCCCTTGGTACTTTAACTGATTAGACTAATGAGGGTACTAGTTTTGAAATGAACCGACTAAGTAAAACACGAACCATTTGAATTTACTTTGAAAATGCTTGAACGACATTTATAGAAACTATTACTTTACTTATTAAATGAATGCTCGACTGATTGAGATAGAATGACTATGTAATGCCCCTAAAATGACTATGGACTTTAAGAGCACCTGTCGAGTGACCCGGTGGAACAGACTTCAATAAAGTGGCCCTTCGAGTTTGGATGTGTCTTAATAAGGGAGAATCACCTGATGATGTGCATGACTATAGTTGATAAATGAATTAATGAATTGAATTATATGTGTGGACTGGGATAATTGATTGATCAGTACTAGCTTAAATGCTTAGCCTTGATTGGTCAAGTCAAAGTATTGTAGGACAGCTACAGTCCTAGCTTTGTGACTTGGGAGGACGCAACTGAGATGCGTCATAGATTTCTGCATTTATTCCGAACTTCAGGATGAAGTTCTAAATAAGTAGGGGTGTATGTAGTGTCCCTAGACTACTGTAGACATTGAGGGCACTTGCTTAGTGTCCCGACTATTTGAAACATTAATAAAATAATCCTTTGATTTTATTTTGAGTATATTTATGATTATGATTGATTGTAAATCAATAAAATAATGATATATGTTTGTGAGAAATGTGTATAGCGACAGGTGAAATAGTTCACCGAAGGACACACAAAGGAATATGAAGGGTCGTAGAGTAAGGGTAAATCACACACAGGGGGAGCAACGACGATGTCGACTTTCGACAAGAATACCACGCATGAGCAGATAAGCACTGATCCGCTTGCTCAAGAGGAATGCGTGAGGGCGTACAAGGTAGGCCACGACGGAGCTGGTCACGTACGAGTTGAGGGGCGCGCAGTGAGAACGGACTCACTCCTCAGCGCCATTAGTCCCTAGATAGCATGTAGACGGAGGATGGATGGTAACGATTCCTAAAATCCCTACAAGAGTTCCCGCAAGTCAAAATGGAAAGATGGTGGTAGAAGGGCCCAACGATGTGGTACCCTGTCGAGAACGAAAAGAATGGACGCAAGGACCCAACGATGCGGTACCATGCCAAGGAATGGAAACCATGGATGACTGGACCCGACGGAGTGGTGCCATGTCAGGGAATTAAAATTAAGTAACTAGGAGCCCAATGGCGTGGCACCGTGATCCTAGTGAGTTTCATTGTTAAATTTAATTGCATAAAAACTTATAAGATTAACTCTAGATTATTACTTAGCAAATGCATAAAAATATTTTAGGCATTTGCACATGAATAGTTATTTTTGTTGAGCATTTAAAATAATAGAAATCATTATTTAGGAGCAAAATAGAATCCTAAGATTAGACACCTAGTCAACTAAAAGCTAGGAGTTAACTAAAGTATCTAAAGGACAGACTTGAGGAAACCTAGGGATTTAGGTGCATCTCCTAGAAAAGCTGACACTTGGATGGGTGAATGTTTTCTTTTAAAATTTAAAAATAATTATATAATTGTGCATGAAGCGACATGTGTCGCAGGAGGTTTTCCTTTATAAGGAAGACATTGGGAAGGGGAAAGGGGCCCATAATTTGGATGATTGTCATAATTTTCGAGTGCCTCAAAGACTTGCTGCTATTTAAAGGGTTTGGCTAAGAAATCCTGGGGAGAGGGGAAGCCCAAGCTGGATTTCTGAAAAACGTGTGTGAGCTCTACGACCCGAAGCTCGGGGGAGGCCATGTGACTGAAAGCATGAGCCTATGGTTGGGTGGCGGAGCTAACGGTTGCTTCGCCTATGGTTATACAAGCTTTTTCTGGAGGGATCCTATGAAAGATGCGGACGACAATGGGCTAAATGGATCGGATTGATAGCGACTACTCCTCCGATAGCGGGATCGACCGACGAATGACAGGTATGAGGTCCCACTTGTATCTTCTTAAGGAAAATTTGTTTATTGTAATTCAGTTTTCCATCTTTGATATGTTCTAACCTATGTCATATTATGTTGATGAGTTTCATATTAGTTTTAGGGATGACCCCACAAACGGGGGTCCCTACAAGTTCCTCTTGTGTAAGGCCTTAGTCTCTTCTCCCTCTGGGACAAGAACCCCTTCACTTATGTAGGTGTCCAACTCACTCTCTTAGAGAATTAACCCAATCCTATACTTCCATGCTTGGAAGTTATCAGCCCCTTCAAGCTTATCCTCGAGCTTGGTGTGGTGAGACATCTTAAAGAGTACTTCAAATGGAAATAGAAAAGATTTAGGTCTTACCACTTGATTTGCTAAAAACTGGATCTCGAGCTAGATTAGGGTTTGTCAAAGAAACCCTAAAAATTCAAACTTTGAATTTCAAACTTCTGAAAGGATAGAAAGATGCGTCTTGATGAGATGATCAAGCTGGTATACTCATAATTTGAAAACTGCAAAGTTTAACCCCTCAAATTTGATTTTCAAACTTTCAGATTCACTAGGGAGGACCCTAAATTAGGGTTTGATTTTCTCAAAGCTTCACCCATCCAAAAAGTTCGATCTTGGTCTCTAAACTTCAATTTTTCAGAGAAGCTTCTAGCCATGGTCTCAGATTTCAGAAATTCCAACTTTTGCAGAAGCCCTAATTTTCGGCTTCACTAGACAGGACCCCAAATTGGGGTTTGATTTTCCCAGAGTTTTACCCAACCAAAAAGTTCGATCCAAAGCTCTAAACTTCGATTTTTCCAAGGAGCTTCCAGCCATGGTCTCAGATTTCAGAAATTCCACTTTTGTGGAAACCCTAATTTCTAGGGCCAAAACGTACAGTGCTCATAATTGAATTCTGATTGGATAGAAAGATGCGCCTTGATGAGGAGAGTCAATCTAGCCTCCTGCCTTTCAAGATCTATGGAGAGAAACCCAAAAAATAAGAAGCCCTAGCTTCCGCAACTGCTAAGTGTCTTCTTCTCAGGTTAGCTCTGATACCATGTTAATTTTTTAGCAATAATTCAACATACTCTAGGATCTTAACTAAGAGAATAACATGTACAACATATCAATCAGAAGAAGCAATCACAAGAGAAAATAGACACACAGAGTTTCCTTGGGGAAAACCATAAAGGTGAAAAACCCCAATAACTTCCTCAAAGATAGATAGAGCAATGATACAAAACCCAAGCATAAGAGATAGTCTCCTAGCAGTAGCTTCTCCTCCTCCACTAGTGCGCCACTCTCCAATGAGTGTATGAGCGATAAAGTGAATGATCAAATAGAGTGCCTCCCGCACTCTATTTATACTTGACTTGACTTGCCTAATAACCTTACAAGGTCGGCCTCAACTTAACCACATAACATAATGCTGATAGGGCCAAACCCCAATAGGGTGGTCTAATAACCCTTTGACCCACATGACTTATACAAGGCCGACCCCATCAAGGTGGTCTAAAAGCCCATCATTTATAAGTTACAACAATTACAATATAAATGACGACACTTCTGTATAGATGAATAATAACATCTCTATAGGAATACAGTATACATATGTGAAATACATTCCGAAGTTACATATACATCAACAGTAATGCAAAGAAGTTAGAGAAGATATTGGACAATATGGAATGTTATGTAAATCAGAAGGTTTGTTCTTCTCTACCTTTCAAAAATGAATTTGGATGTAAAGTTCAAACAAGGCACAGGAAGAAGAAATTTTGAAATGCTCCTTGTAAGAAACAATATATTTTCAAGCATAAAGGACCATCAAGGAGAAAAGTATATCTTAGATATAGACCAAAAAAAAGATAGTAGCCAATAAAAGTGTTTTAACTGCAAATAATTTGGTGACTATGCCAATCACTAACTAAAGAGAACCAAAGAAAAAGAAAATGTTAAATCTCTCCTAGAAAACCTAGCATTCAAAAGATTAGATTACGAATATATAGAAAATGGTAATTATGTTGAAGAATGTAACTTCATAAGATATTCTTATTTGTATCATTTGTATTGTACACCCTATGGGGATTATTATTAATGTAATTGATCATGTAAAATTCATTCAAAGAGTCAATGTAAAACCTAACTGTTAGGTCGTCTTGGAAAGGTCTAGAAAAGAATATTTTATTGTAAATTGTACAAGTCAGCCCAATTACGAGAGTCAAGTCGGCCTTGTTTGGTAAAAGTTCAAGTAATTTGATTAGTATAAATGAGGAGTTCAACCTCCTCATTTTGTCACCACTCTCACTCATTGAGATCGCATGAGTAGGAGAGATAGAATCAAGTGAGTAGCTTCTTTTGGAGTCTTATTGATTTGGGTATTTGCGTCAGGAATACTATTGTACATTCTGACGAATCTATATGGAAAACATTTTTTGGGTTTTTCTTCCCCGAGAGGGTTTTCCTAGGATAAAATTATGTCTACTATTGTATATGTTGTGATTTTTTATCTTTCAGTGATCCTTATTTTTGTTTCACTTAAAAATATAACATGGTATTAGATCAAGCCTGAAAGAGAACATTGTGCAGTTGTTGCAACTGCAAAAACTAAGGCTTCTATTTTCGAAAACCCTAGAAGGAAAAATCTAGTCATCTCGGAATTTTTTCTACAGCTCACTTTTGCTGAAGTTCCAAGAGTTGAAACTCGAACATACCGAATATGAAATGTTTATGTACCTTTTTTGTGAGTTTCAACCTCAAATTCACTATAGTTTAGGAGATATGATCCATGCAAATCAAGGTTCCAACCTCTTCTAGAATTCAATTTTAAATAGGTGACCTAGGGAGAAATTCTATATCTTAGGATAGAAGGATCCAAATTGAATTTGGTAAGATGTTCCATAAATGGAACAGACTTTAGTTTCACCGGTGCGATTTTCATAACCCTAATTTGAAACAATAACACTTTGAATTCCGCACAATTTCCCTATACAGAAACAGTCCATAAAAAGGTCACCTTGGGAAACTTAGTATAAGTTCCACTCAGTGAATCCAATATTGATCTAACCTATGAGGTTAGACAGAGGACATATGATAATACCCTAGGAAAATATTTCATCCTTGAGGAGTAGAAATTTCTGAGATAAATTAGAATTAAGACTAAACAATTCAGCAGAAGAAATTGAAGAAACTAGGGCATCAAATCATTTGTAGTTTTGTGCACATATTTGAGAAAAGGAGTACATTACTCAACTTGCCTTGAGGAGGTGCATCATTCTATCTAATCATATGTTGCAAGTCACCAAATTCTAAAAAATAGGTTTTCTCCGTCAAACCCTAGGTCAACCAGAAGCAGTGTTCCAGAAAAGCATTAAAGCAAGCATCTAGTTGAAGCACTCTAATTTGTAAGTCCTATTCTCTCTATTTCCATTTGAGGTTCTCATTTTATCAAGATGAAAAACAGTACCAAGCTTGAGGAAAAGCTTGAAGGAGATAAGAACTTATGGGTATGGAATTATAGAGTACTTCTTATACTAGAAGAGTATGATTTGGATACAATGAGAGAAAGAACAAGAAGAAAGAACATTCTCGCAAGAATAAAAGATTTCAGAAGAAGGACCTCTTACGGTTTAGATGTTTCACTTGTGAGAAGAAAGGATACTTTACGAAACTTGTAACAAGAAGAAAGGAAAGAAGAAGAGACACCATACTCACATCACAGAAGATGATGAACCAGTCAAGAAGAAATATAAAGAAGATTCCTCCAGTGATGAGGAACATGTATTTTGATATAGAAGGATTCAAACCAGGAAGATGGAATAAAATCTTATCCATTTCAACATTGGATAATAAGGGATGTAGTTTTGATTAGTGATAAACAAGAAGGGACACACATATTCATCACCAATACAAATTTCCATGTGATTTATGGTGTAGAAGACTTGCTTATTATTTTCGATCATAAGCAAGAAAAGAAAAGGTCCTCAGAATCAGATGATCGAGTAGGGAACCCTTTCAGAGACTCCAGTAAATCCTGCAAGGAGACAAGGATCAAGAGGGATACTACCAAACAAACAAAGATAAGTATTTGAATTGTCATTTATTGTATATCTAATTGCTTAAATGATATTGTTCAATTGTGTAAATATTTATGTTCCTAGATTTAGGAAGTGTATTATGCATGTTAGAGTGTTTGCATTGATGAACAATATACTACTAAAATGCATGTAATGGGTAAGTGGCCTATAGTGTTGTACAACATTCCATTGTTACTTATGTAGAATGAAACTTCTCTGCTGACATATTGGGAGTAGTGCATGCTCTTAATTATGTTCTGGTAGAGATGGAAGGAATTTATAAATTTATTGTATCAATGCAAGATATGGATGAATGTTGTGTTGAAGCATTAGCTAAGATAGTTGCATGAATGTGTGACCTATGTATTTATGCATAAGAATTTGTTTTGAAAATTATGAATTGTTTCTAATCATGCAATTGAATTTGAATTGTAGGAAAGATTGTGTACCATCACCTACAAGAGAATAATGATGGGACTTGTTCCGAAGAACAAGTGACGATAGTTCAGCTATGACATTCAATAAGATAAGATTTACAAAATCAAGCATACTACAAAAGTACGAAGCGAGGTTCTCTCAAAAAGATGGATTCAACTATGATGAGACATTTCTCTAGTGGCCAGACACACTTCCTCAGTGGTGGATATTACACTAGATATATGGTGTAATCGAAGTAAAATTGTATATCGAGCAACCTCCAAGATTCGAGAGAACCACATGTGCGCATATTGAAGAAGGATTTGTACGGGCTCATAAGGAACCCAAGGGATAGCATGATGAGCTTGAGGATCACCTAGAGTGATTATATATCAACCTTGCTACAAGGATTAAGATGAGGAGCTCATAGATGGGTGCAAGAGATAACTTGCAACAACGTTCAAGATCTTGGTATCCAGTGACCTAGAGAGATGACATAGATGGATACACAGAAGCTCATCAGAAGAGAAGGCTATCTGTCACTCTAGTGCAGAATGTCCTAATGCATAAAGTACAAGATGTAGAGGGAGGATAGTGCTCAATTACAGAGGGAGTGGGGAAGATACGCTGTAGAGGGAGTGACTACAACATAGATTGAGAGACATTATCACTTAGCCTCTATCCGTGGACAGGGTTTATGCATCATTATCTCAAGGATATGCTTAGAGTGATACCGAATGTGTCCTCTCACAAAGAGGAAGTATATGTGGTGCAATTTGAGACAGGCAGCCAGAACATGAAACAAAAAGATAGATGGATTTCTGACGAGATTGGTCTTTACCAAGAGTAAAGAGGATTCCAACGTTTAATACAAGGTTGAAGAGGCAAATGTTGTGATTCTACTGTTATATGTAGATGACTTGTGTTTTATAGGTGATGAGAATCTCATAGCTTAAACGAAGAGGAAAATTTCCACAGATTTTAAGATGAAAGACCTCAATATGATGCACTATTTCTTAGGTCTTCAGGTGTGGAAGAATCCAGACGAACATTTCCTAAGTAAAGGAAAATATGCGATAGAGATCCTGAAGAGATTCAGGATGATGGATTGAAAGGCCATGACCACACTTATGGCATTGAATCTAAAGTTTTTGAGTGATACTTCTTCAAAACAGGTGGATGCCACAGTGTATAGGAAGATGATTGGTTCATTGATGTACTTGATGAATAAGAGGTTAGATTTATTCTTTGCAATGAACACTCTGAGTCAGTATATGGTAGAGTCGAGACATGTTCACCTAGTTGCGAAAAAGCATGTGCTGAGGTAACTAAAGGGTACGACTGATTATGGCCTTAGGTATGCATTGGATCAAAAGATTAACCTACAAGGTTATGTTGATGTGGATTGGGTCGGGAGTGTCATAGATAGAAATAACACATAAGGGTCCTGCTTTAAAATGGAAATGGATATGATCTCATGGCTGAGTAGCAATCATACGAGTGTGGCACTCAGTACAACCGAAGTCGAGTATATGGAATCTTGTTTGGGAAGTTGTGAGGTAGTATGGCTTCGAAAGTTGCTATCAGGATTGTTTGATATTGAGTTAGAGGTGACTTGTGTCTTTTGTGACAACCAGAGCTGTGTGAAGTTGTCGGAGAACCCTATGTTTCATGACAATTCAAAGCACATCAAGATTAGGTATCACTATATCCGGGATATGGTGTAGAAGGGAGCAGTGAAGCTCTAGTCTATAGCAATAAAGGAGAATATAGTCGATGTGTTGACCAATCCTCTATTGAGAGTGAAGTAAGAGTACTTCAAGGGAAAGTTGGGAGTGGCCCAGATCAAGAGACAATGATTATTTTGGATGAATTAGTAGGTAGTCACAGGTCATGTGATGTAATTTAGTCCCCTAGGCTACAAGAGGACCTAGATGAGTGGTCAGGTAACACAGGTAGTTGCAGTGTGCAACATAATGGATCTCTTGGGATAGACCCACCTAATGGATTTGTTGATTCGTGGAAGAGGACAGTTTCATATGGTATGTAAAAGGACCATCTCTATAGGACAGTTGCATCTCGTATGGAAAAGGAACATCTCTGCAGGACAGTTGTATATGGTATGAAAAAGGACCATCTCTGCAGGATATCTACATCTAGTATGAAACAGGATTGGCCATGTAGTGGCATGCATCTTGTATGAAAAAGGACCAGCTTTGCAGGATATCTACATCCAGTATGAAATAGGATTGGCTCTGTAGTGGTGTGCAACTGGTATGAAAAAGGACCAACTCTGCAAGATATCTACATCTAGTATCAAACGTGACTAGCTCTATAGTGGTGTGCATCCAGCATGAAACAGGACTGGCTCTACAGGATATCTACATCCAGTATGGAAAAGGACTGGATCTGTAGTGGTGTATCCAGTGGGATATCCCAGTGTAAGTTTCCCAATGGACTGGGTTGAATTAGTGCAGTAGGCTCTCCGACGGAATGGATTGAGCAAGTGCATGTTGACTGGTGGATTCCAGTGTGGTTGGTTGTATCTCTAGGGGTTGGATCCCAGTATCACTGGTCATATCACCAAGGGGATATCCCAATGTGGGTGTTAAAGTCCTAGATTGGATCTAGGCCACATCCAGCATGAAAAAGGGTTGGCTCCATGGAGAGTTGCATCTAGCATGAAAAAGGCCTAACACTACAAGGCACATCCAGCATGAAAAAGGGTTGGCTTTGTGAAAATTCTTATGATATATAGATTCAAGAAATGTCATATTTCAATAGTTTGTGTATAAGAAGTGCATCAGTTGGAAGATGATGGTGACGATGTCAGAAGAATACCTTCCTTATTAAGAGGGAGAGTTGAAGAATGTAACTTCGGAAGATATTCTTATTTGTATTATTTGTATCATTTGTATTGTACACCCTATGTGGATTATTATTGATGTAATTGATCATGTAAAATTCATTGAAAAAGTCAACGTAAAACCTAACTGTTGGGTTGGATTGGAAATATCTAGAAAGGAATATTTTATTGTAAATTGTACAAGTCGGCCCAGCTAAGAGAGTTAAGTTGGCCCTTTTTGGTAAAAGGTCAAGTCATTTTATTAGTATAAATGAGGAGTTCGACCTTCTCATTTTTTCACCACTCTCACTCATTGAGCTCACATGCATAGAAGAGATAGAGTCAATTGAGTAGTTTCTTTTGGATTCTTCTTGTTTTTGGTCTTTTCACAAGGAATACTATTGTACATTCTGACGAATCTATATAGAAAAAGTTTGCTGGTTTTTTCTGCCCTGAGAGGGTTTTCCAAGGATAAAATTATTGTGCACTATTGTCTATGTTGTGCTTGTTTATCTTCCAGTGATCCTTATTGTTATCGCACTTAAAAATATAACAAATTATCCTTCAAATGGAGATATCATCCCTCTATATGGTATTGAATAATTTCTATGTTCATAAGAAAATCTCCTAAAGATGATCTTGATTTCTTATTCATAATATGTCTATGATAGCAAGAAAACCTGGTTCAAGCGATCCTATTGTACCATATATCTTAGAATGCATAAAAAATGTCCTTGGAATATTGAGTCTCTTATTTTCTATAAATGATATTTTAGTTATAGGTATGCATATAGGGATGAGTTCAATGTAGTGTTTTTCAACACAGGTAGGTGGAAAAATTATCCTGCATTATTATTTACGGAACCATAGTTATCTCTCCTCTATTATAAATATTTATTTTCATTTATTTGAAAAGAAAAAAAATATTTGCATAAGATTTTCCAGTAGACCAATTGCATTCTCTCCTAGACCATCCCTTTGGTGGAAAGTTTTCATCAATAAGTTTCTCCCATTTAGTGCATCCATTTCTCCTATAGAGAAAATATATTATTTCAATAGCCATATCTATGAGTGTGCAAAATATGAAATATGAATTTATTTTTTTATTGAGTTTCTTCATGATCGCCTTCTCCCTTGGAAGAAGATTGATAATCATCAATACTAGAGATGGAAATTTTCCTAATATTATTATATTGAAAATCAATGGTACATCAAACACCTAATACCTCATTCGAATTTATAAAGTGAGTATAAAGAGAATGAAATTCATTGAGCCAAATTTACATGCCATGCTACCAATGAAATGAATTTTTTACAGGATCAATGTTCATAGGATGAATTTGGAAGTACTAAACCACTACTTGGCCAAGTGAAAAATCATCACAGAATTTAGAAAATGCCACTGCTCTCCCAACGAATTTGAGTGTGTGTTTTGATAAGTTTAAGTAAATAGTTGTTTCAAGTTATCCATGTCACTGCCACAAATATTATATTGTTGTTCCAAGTATTTCTGAGTGTAATTTGGAGTTATTTAGATGTGGGGAAATATTATTGCATTTCACAATCATAACTGATCTGGGTCGTGTCCAGGAAGCACAAGGGGTGCAACAGTTCGACTGAATGAGTCGGCTTTGTTATGGCAGAAGCTATAAGAATAAGCAGAATGAGAAAAAGCAGGATTACACTACACAGATAAACACAAATACGCACATACAATATGTATGAATGAGAACTCATGTTCTATTACTGAAAACAATTCTAAGACAGGATGATCGATAAGACGTATGTTACAATATTATACATGCTTATATAGAGAGTGTTGAAATGCTTGGGTGCCTTCCCATTACGTTCAGTTACAAAGAAGAAGTTAGAATGTTTCAACCGTTACAGTCGACTGGAAGACAGAGAGACAGTCTATCGATGTTCGGCAGTTGTTGGTCACATGTCGACGCTGCATGTCGATGTCGTGAAATGTGAGGTTGCTGAAAATGTCGAAGGTGTAGAGTGTAATGCAGTATGTCGAAGTCAAGACTCGTCTGAGTTGTGTCAAAATTGAAACCTGTCAGAGTTGTTGAGTTTGTCGAAGTCATGTCGAGTCGAAACTTGTCGAAGTTGTATCAAATATCGATCACTTGTTGTATTTGTGTTGAAGTCGGCATCCGACAATAATTCCAACGACGATGTGGATCATACCTCCTTCCTTAAGAAACAATGGTCCCCATTTTTTTATCGCAAAGGTGAGGAAACTTGTCGGTTATTTCATTAATAGAGTACCACTTTCCTTGAGATGGGATCTGGCCAGATTTGGAAACCTGAAACAAGGGAATTGTGTTCGTCCTTGTAATGCATACTCGTTGTCCCACAATAGTGTCAGACGGAAGAGGCTCCTGAACATTTGGATTGATGTCTTTGGGTTCTATTGTCAGTAAGTTGTTATGTTCCAATAGTGGTGCATGGAATGGTCAAAGTAGATCCACATTAAATATTGGATGCATACCCAAGCATGCAGGAATGTTAAGATGGAAAGCGTTCTCTCCAATCTTTCAAAAAATATTGTATGGACCATATCGCAAAGGATTGATATTCTTGAATGGACTAGTGAAGCGCTCCTTCTTGATATGTAACTAGACCTTATCCCCAATTTGGAATGAATGAGGAATACGATGCTTGTCATGTCGGGCCTTAGCTTTCATTCCTTCTCTTTGCAACATTTCCTGTGCTTACTTCTGGATGTTGCATATCTGATCTATTAACTTGACTGCTTTATCAGCTTTTCGCTAGCTGTAGTCCGTGTCACTCTGTTGTGTCGAGGAGCTAATAAAGTTGATAGGATATGAGGGATGAAATCCATAACATATCTCAAATGGACTCTTTCTTGTAGAGTCGTGTTGAGCTCGATTGTAGTTGTGTTGGATATATGGAATACTTTCATCCCATGTGCGTCAATGCTTGTGGTTGTACATGCGAAGAAGTTGTACTACAAGGTGATTCAGAACTTCCATCTGTCCATCGGTGTGAGGATGGAAAGTTGTCGACAATGAGAGTCATGTGTCCAACAGTTGCCAGAGGTTCTTCCAAAAGGTGCTGATGAATCTGGCATCTCAGTCACAAATAATGGTCATTGGTAAACCAAAGTGTTTCCAAACATGTGTAAAGAAGAGTTGAACGGTTTGCTGCACTGTTGTGGTCTTCTTACATGGTATGAGAATGGTCATCTTGGAAAATCGATCGAATACTACTAATATCGCATCATGCTAATGTCTGGTAGTAGGATAACCTGTCAAGTAGTCCATATAAATAGATTCCCATAGTCGACTAGGAACTACCAGAGTTGTGTACAATCCCTGTCATCGATTAGGCGGCTTAGCAATCGCACAAACCATGCATGATCGAATGTACTCGTTGACGTTGGATTTAAGTTTAAGACAAAATAAATACTTCTACAGAATAGGAAGTGTCTTTGCTACTCCAAAGTGTCATACAGTCTTGTTGTAGTGCGCGTCCCAAATGAGTTTTCTATCAATGTTCACCGGTCGGTATGCAAATCTATCCAAGCTTGTATAGCAAGGTGTCTTTCAGGAAGTAGTTGGAGGTTGATGACTTGTTAGTCTGTAACTATCGGTAGACTGCTGAGAATTCGTTGTCTTCCTCATACAACTATGGCCAAGTGGTCGTGTCGTATCCCTGCATAGTCATCACTGTCAATAGGAGAGTAATGGGTGGTCGACTGAGGCAATCGGCGGCGGCGTTAACTTTACCTTTCTAATACTTAATCACCAACTAGAATCGTTGTAGGTAATTAATCCACTTGATTTGTCGGTTTGTCTACAACTTTGATTGTGTCAGAGCGAACTATAGAGGCTTGTGATAAGTGAGAATGACCGTTTCCTTGCCAAGGATGTAATGCCTCCATTGCTTGAGAGCTTGAACAATGGAGTACAATTATTTTCCATACGTCGAGTATCTTATAACTGTGTCGTTAAAAGTCTTGGAATGAAAAGCAACTGGATGACCAGTCTGAGTGATCACTACGCCCAAGGCATAGTTCGATGCGTTTGTCTCAATCTCAAAGGGATGGTGCAAATCAGGTAACACAAGTACTGGTGCAGTGCAGCGCTTGTGCTGGAGCTGTTCAAAAGCCACTTGATGTGTTGTTGTCCATTTGAAGACAGTTTTCCCACTTCGCTTCATCAATTGATTCAAGGGCCAGGCTATGTGACTGAAGCCGAGTATGAATCGTCGATAGAATTTTTCCAAACCAAGAAAAATTCTTACTTCTTGAATGCTTCTAGGAATGGGCAAATATTTGAGGATCTGTACTTTGTCTGGATCAACGTGAATGCCTACAGAGTCAATTACATACCCCAAATATTTGATGTTGGTCATCAAAAAAGAGAACTTGGCCATGTTCAAATAGAGTTGATGTTGTTGGATAGTGTCAAGGACTTATCGAAGATGTCCGACATGATCTTCCCATGATCGAATGAAAAATAGTATATCGTCGAGATAGACAATGGCCCATTTTCCAATGAAAGGTCGAAGAAGGTTATCCATATGTTGCATGAAGGTCGCAGGTGCGTTGGTTAAGCCGAAAGGCATCACTAACCATTCAAACAATACTTCCTTGGTCTTGAAAGCAATTTTCCACACATATGAGGGCTCGATTGGAATCTGATGGTATCCTGACTTGAGGTCGATCTTAGTAAATAACTTAGCACCTTTCAGACACTCGATGAGCTCATCTATCCACGACAGAGGGTAGTGATTCTTTACCAAAATTTTGTTGAGAGCTCTATAGTCGATGCACATGCGCCAAGTCCTGTCTTTCTTCGGAACTAGGACGACTGGACTTCCATAAGGAAAGGAGTTGGGTCAGATATGACCTTTGTCGATTAATTCTTGTATCTGTCTACGAATCTCTTCATTTTCGAGAATGGAGCTTCTGTAAATAGATGCGTTAGGAAAAGAAGAACCAGGAACAATTTCAATGGATTGTTTTACCTGACAATGTTGAGGTACTCCATCGGGAGCTTGAAAGAGGTTCTAGTACTCATCGAGAATATGATCGATTTGTTGCTTCTGACGGGAGCTACATTGGTCGATGAATCAACTCATCGCTATAGTATTCTTAGAATGTTGTGGCTTGATCATAATTAATGCGAATTTATGATCATGATTGATGAGATTCTTTGTCTATTTTGCAGATATTAGTGAACCCGTTGGTGTAGGTTGATGCTCTGGTATGTTGAACCATCGATTTCGGATTCTAAAAATCACCTTATGAGGCCATGACTGATAACTTCCATGTTTATACCAGAGGTAAGGTTTCCCAAATAGGGAATCGGCTACAGATAGTGGTGCCACGTCGCAAAGTACTTCATCTTCAAAAGGTTTGATGAAGTAGGCAAGTTTTCATTGTCGAGTGATCCATAGTTCTTTTCCATCCTTCATCCAATCGATGTTGTAAGGCCGAGGATGCAGAGTGGTGACAAGACCTAGTTTCTTTATGAGATCTTCAGAAACAAAGTTATTTTGGCCACTGTTGTCCACAATCAGATGCAATGGGTTTCTCTAGGCCCATATTTGTGTATGGAATAGGCGTTCATGTTCTTCCTCATTGATGATAGTCGAGGCCACTGGAGTGGTCGATCTCAAAAGGGTCGTTGCGTCTGGATCAAATTCTTCCACCATCTTGTCGAACGTATCGAAGGTAGACACTTTTTCCAAAAATGTATTCTAAGCTTTTCATTTAGATGTATTATGCCAAGATGAGTCATGGTAATGGCACCATTTTCCGGCTGGCGGTTATTTGCTACGTTCCCTCTTGTGAAAAGGCTTCTTGTCGTGGTCTGGCTTTGGCGGTGTCGGCTGAGAAGATTTTGACTTGTCGAAGTCAGCCAGTGCCTTCTTGTCTGGTGGTCGTCCTGATGTCGGATTTGTTGTGAAACGTGCTTTCCCTTTCTGTTTGGTTTCTAGTTTGATGGCGTAGTGGAATGCATCCACAAGCGTAGTGACAGTCAGAAATTCCATCTCCTACTGAATGTACTAGGACAATCCACTAACGTACTTTAGAACAAGCAATTTCTCTACTTCTTGGACGCCAAGTCTATCCATGAGTTGATAGAACTCGTCGGTGTAATTCTGTATTGATTGGTCTTTCCATTTCCTTAGATGTTGCCACTTCTTATACTATTGCTCGAGGTATTTGGGCAAGTAAAATTATTTCTGGATGTGTTCGAAAAATTTATCCCATGTGTCGATGGGGTCTCTGTTTTTCTCCATCTTTGTCGAGAGGTTCTACCACCAATTGTGCACACATGTTTACATCTTTAAGCATGAAATGGTGATCTTGTCAACTTCTGAGAGTTGATTCACAATGTAATAGGATTCCAATTGTTGTACCCAATTGTCGATGGTTTCTGCATCAATCTTACCTTCAAGATTTGGTATATCCAAATTCATTTGCACTTTGAAGGGGTTGATCTTATCGGAGTGAGTTAGCGTCGAAAATCCTCTAGATGTCGAAGCAAATCGTGTGAGAATTTCAATGAACCGGGAGAACATTTCAGTCCATTGTCGAGACATCGCTTGTTCAATCAGTTGTGTTGTCTCATCGGCTGCATGTCTATTGTCTATTTCTTCTGTAATTTCTGGAGGTAGTGTCTGTTTGGATTGCTGAGATTGTGAGCGATTTTGAACTAGCAGAAGTCAGGTAACTTTTAGAGAAGTGTATACGCAGAACCCATGCATGAAAACTGAATGCTCTGATTTAAGTATTGCACCGATTTGAATCTTTATTTGATACCAATGATCCGGGTCGTGTCCAGGAAGCACGAGGGGGAGAATAGTTCGACTGAATGAGTCAACTTTGTTATGGCGGAAGCTATAAGAATAAGCAAAATGAGCAAAATCAAGATTACACTACGCAGATAAACACAAATACGCATAGACAATATGCAGGAATGCGAATTGATCTTCTATTACTGAAAACAAGTCTAAGACAAGATGATCGATAAGATGCATGTTACAATATTATGCATGCTTATATAGAGAGTGCTGAAACACTTGGGTGCATTCTTGTTACATTCAGTTACAAATAAGAAGTTAGAACAGTTCAACCATTACAGTCGACTAGAAGACAGAGAGACAGTATGTTGAAGTTCGATAGTCATTGGTCGCTTGTCAATGTTGCATGTCGATCTCATGAACTGTGAGGTTGATGAACATGTCTGACGTGAGGTCTCCCGAAAAGGGTTCTTGCTTAATGATTACACACAACACACACGTTCACACAAACTAGATGTAAAAAGGATTCCAGAATCTGTCTTCTATTACTTCAATCGAATACGGTTACAATGAGAAATGCAAGGAATGTAAACAACTAACTATGTCAGCCTTAGCCTATTACAATGTATAGAAGTAACTATGTGATCTCTCAATGTGTTGATCTTCATCCTCTCTTGGTTCACTGCGGAAATCTGAGCTATGGATTCAATATTCTCTGCACTCGGTAGATGTGTGACTGTTATCCCCAATCTACAGATATTCTCCCAAGTTGTGACTCTTCCAAAAGTCCTCCAACTGATCCCTTCTTCTGTGCCTTCTACTCCATTGTTGCTCTTCCAGAGACATGCTTCCTCTGTCTATTGATCTCCTCTGATCCTACAAAACTGTAGTTGTCAATGCCCCTGTCGTACTGCATAACCTCCACCTATGGTGACATTTGTCATGTCTTCAACCACCCTCCATAAGTTCTCATAACTTCCTTAGAAACCCCGAATGGCTACCAAGTACTCTCCTTAACTTTTTGCGCATCCTTCTGACACTGCTACAGTAGTCACTACCTTGACTATATTGTCTTTCATCATCCTTCGACATACCTGTAGGATTTCACTCCACTTGTGCAACTTCCAGTCCTTCCCTTTCTCCTCGCTTGGCCTTCGCCTCAACCTGTCAGAGTCACGGTTCAATATCATGTCGATCCTCAACACCTCCGCTGCATCTCTATCGTCTGTCAACCTTAAACATGTCGACTCTCAAATTGCTTTTCTTCTGTCGAAGCACCTTGACAGTTCCAGCTTGGCTTATTGACTTTGAAAACCAATCTTCACTTCCGTACTAGTGGTCATCGGCACTCCCTCTGGTCGGCCTCCCGTCGATCATCTTCAACTGCTCTTCCTAGGCCCCGATGCTCCTACATCAGACTCCCCAGGTTAAAAAGAACTCGACTGCTACATCATTCTCCTGAACTCTTTTTCGGAAATCCATGTCTCCTCCTGCAACTTATTGTATTTCCATCGCACCAAATATTCCTTCCTTCATGAACTATGCATACACCCGACTTCACGTTCCTCTATCACTTCCGTGATTTCTTCTTCATGTCAATCTGGAATTTGCACTATCCAGTCAATGTTCGACACTTTTGCGTTTCCACTGCTTGAACCTTCTTCAAATTTGTACAGATCTAAAACATTGAACGTTGGTGAAATGCTCAAGTCTTTCGGCAGCTCCAACACATAAGAGTTGTCCGAAATCTTCTTCAAGATCTTACATGGTCCAATCTTCTTCAGCTTTAGCTTGTTATATGTTCCTGTCGAAAATATATCCTTCCTCAAATTTGCATAAACTAAGTCTCCCTCTCTGAACGAATGCAGCCTCTTCTTTATGTTGGCTCTCAACTTGTATGTCCCATTGCTCTTCTCTATGTGCTTTCGCACATCTTCATGCAATTCTTTCATATGCTCTGCAAATGATTCTGCATCCGCGCTTTTCCTGATTTGTGTCGGCATCTCGACCAAATCCACCACTCCATGTGGGCTTCATCCTTGAACAATCTAGAATGGCCTCAAACCTGTCGACCGACTCATAGAATTATTGTACGGAACTCTGCTTGTGCCAACACATTCTCCCACTGCTTGGGTATGTCGACCGTTAAACACCTCGTGTCTAGTTTCTTCCATAGGATATTCCATAAATTCCCCATAAAGTTGGTATCTATGTCCAATGTTATACTCTTCGAAAATCCATGCAATTTGACTACCTCCTTGAATAATAGTACATAAATGCTTGTGGTGTCACTTGTCTTCTGACACGAAATAAAGTGTGTCATCTTCAAAAATCTGTTGACTACAACAAATATTGAGTCACTTCCCTGTTGCATCTTCGACAATCCTAGCACAAAATCCATGCTCAAGTGCTCCCATGGGGTATTCGGTATTGGTAATGGCGTATACAATCCCGTGTTCTAACTTCTTCCTTTTTCCAACTGGAAAAATCGACACTGTCCTACCCACTTCCTGACATCTATCGTCATTCCTGGCCAATAATACTTTTCTTCGACCAATTCCTTGGTCCTGTCATTGCCAAAATGACCTGCTAATCCGCCACTATGCAACTCTCGGATTAGGCTCTCCCTTACAGATCCTCTGGGAATACACAATTGTTGTCCCTTGAATAGGTATCCCTCTTGGATGAAATAATCCAAGTATGTATTTTTGTCGACACTCCACAGTTCGCTACTCGCTTTCCATGCTTTCGCAAAATCCCCATCGGTCACATACTCTTTATTCATCGACTCTATTCCAGTTGCCTGAACTATCATCGTGTTTAGCAATGCAACTCTTCAACTAAGCGCATCGGAAACCTCGTTCGGCTTGCCCGATTTATGTCACAACATGAAGGTATATCCCTGCAGGAATTCGACTCATTTCATGTGTCGTTGATTCAACTTCAACTGAGTATTCAAATACCTCAGTGCTTGGTGATCTATGTATAACACAAATTCCTAGGGAAACAAATAATGCCTCTACTTCCTCAATGCTTGGACAATAGCATAGAATTCCTAATCAAAGACCAAATAATTTCACTTTGCATCATCCAAATTCTCACTGAAGAATGCAATTGGTCGGCCCTCCTAGCTCAATCCTGCTCCAGTTTCCATTCCACTCGCATCACAATCGACCTGGAAAAATTTGTCGAAATATGGGAGCGCTAACACTGGGCTCTCAATGACATTTTCCTTCAACTTCTCGAAAGCTAGCTGGGAAGCTTCTATCCACTTGAATTCCCCTTATCTCATGCACTCTGCCAAAGGTGCACATATCCAAATGAATCCCCTAATGAACTTCCAGTAGAAACTGGAAAGTCCATGGAAACTTCTTACTCCAGTCGCACTTGTCGGTTCCATCCAATCCAATATTGCCTTCACCTTCTCTAGGTCCATCACTAACCCTTTACCAAAGATTACGAATCCCAAGTACACTAGTTCTTCCTTCATGAAGAAACATTTTTGCAGGTTCACCATTAGCTTCTCTTCCTGCAACTTCTGCAATACTTGTCAAATGTGCCCCAAGTGTTCTATCTTGGTTCGACTAAATATCAGGATGTTGTCTAGGTACACTACAATGAATTTCCCCAAGAATGGCTTCAATACCTCATTCACAAACTGGATGAATGTACTGGGTGCATTAGTAAATCTGAACAGCATGACTAACCACTCATACATCCCTTCTCTCATCTTGAATGTTGTTTTCCATTCATCTCCTTCTCTAACCCGAATCTGGTGATAAACACTCTTCAGGTCAATCTTCGTGAAGTACTTCGCTCCACTCAAACAATCCATCAAGCTGTCCATCCTCAGAAATGGAAACCAATACTTGATCATGATCTTGTTTATGGAACTAGAGTCTGTACACATCCTCCATTCTCCACCCTTCTTAGGTGCTAATATTACTGGTACTGTGCACGGGCTCAAACTTTCTCTAATCAATCCTCTGTCCAACAACTCCTGGACCTGTCGATTGATTTCCTGAACCTCTATCAGAGTCATTCTATGCGGTTCCTTATTTGGTAAACTCGATCCTAGAATCAAGTCGATCTGATGGGCTATGCTTCTCGTCAGTGGCAATCCCGTCTGTGTTCCGTCGACTACTATGCTTTGAAACTCATCAAGCATGTTCTCAAATTCAACCAGAAATTTCTCCATTGTCGACCTCTCGACACATGGCCCTTTTGGAATGATGGTGAAACATCCCAACTGCTTTTCCTCTTCCGCGAGGAATTCCATGGCTGGACACATCAGCACTCGCTTCTCCCAAAAGTTGATTTTTCCTTGCTTGTAGTCAGCTTGATCCTCCTACTTCGTCTTGAGAGTCCTTCGCACGCCATTCTTCAACAATGTGACTGTGTTGGATCGACCATCATAGATCATCTTTCGATCATATTGCCATGGTCTCCCTCACAACAGATGACATGCGTCCATTGGGATTACGTCACACAATACGTTGTCTTCAAGCTTCCTGACCTTGAAGTTAACCAGGCACTATTTGGTTACCTTGACATGATGTCCTTTCTGTAACCAGGATATCTTGTATAGAGTTGGGTTTTCCCGACATCGTAAATCCACTCTGTCGATGACCTCTGTCGTCACAAGATTCTATGTACTTCCACCATCAACTATGGTCTTGCAGTACCACCCGCCGATCCGCAATTTGGTTCGAAAGATAGCCTTTCACTGTGGAGGATATTTCTCGTCGCTTAAGTATTCCTGAACCAATGTTCTCTTGACCGTTAGTTTTTTAATTTTCTCTTTCCCATCCTCACTGCTATCGGATGTCGACTATTCCCTCTCGTCGGCTTGCTCATCCCTTCGATGTCTAGGTTTAGAATCCTCTGCAGCATGTAGGTTCTATGGGCATTCATATTCCTGGTGTCTGACTCCTCAACACTTGTAACAAACCATAGCTGGTATGTCAGCTCCTTTTCTGTCGAATGGACCACTTCAACCATATGCAACTCGACTGCGTGTCTCTCGACCATCATGTCAGTTTTCTTGCACTTTCTCCCTAGTCGATGTCCCTTCCACACGTCGGTTGTCTTCGACGGCTTCTCTCCTAGTTCCAATACTTTGGCCTTTCGCTGAAACAGGCTTCGAACCCCAACTAGTCATCCTACCTTTGGTCAATGTGGATTTCCTCGTCAGTTTCTCTTCTACCTTCAGAGCTAACTGGTAGGGTTCACCGACTGCTCTGAATCTCGACATACTCAACTCGTCCTACATGGAATATTTCAAGCCATTGAAATATCTCGCTACAGTTTCTTCTCCTCCATCATTCTACCTCGACCTTATCAACAATCTATGGAACTCTTCTGTGTATTCCTTTACGGTCATCTCTTTTTGTCGAAAGTTCTGCAACTTCTAGAACAAAGAAATCACATAGTCACCTGGCAATAACTTCCCTTTCAGGTTGGCGACCATCCTGTCCCAAGACTTGATTTTCTCCTTTCCTTTCTTGACTTTGTCAGCCTGCACATTGTCCCACCATAATGAGGCATGACCCTTCAACCTCATACATGCAGTCTTAACCCATTTAGGATCCTCGATCCTCTCTATGTCAAAGTATTTATCCATTTCTCTAAACCAGTCGATCAAATATTCTGGATCCAGACTTCCTGAGTAGGTACACACATCTATCTTTGTCTTTCCTCTCATCTCTGACAGAATTTTGATCAGTTTGTCTTCTAGTGCTTCTCCTATTTCTTCCCATGCTTGCACTTCTTCAACTTCCTCGTCGTTGTGGTCCAAGCAATCAGGAACACAACCACGCCTTTGGCTTTCTTTCATCACTGCGACTTCACTTGTCAAGCTTCGCATTTTTCACACGTACTCATCGAACATATCACGATCTACTGTGACTGCTGCCCCACGTGCTCTTCATCCAACACCTCGGACATTGACGCCTTTGTGAGCCATTTTCAACCTCAGCTGAAACTTCCACTTGTTTAATTGCAACTAGACTTCCACAAAGTGCACAACACTACCCAACCACGACTAGTGCTGTAAACACAGTCAACACTGGATTCTACTTCCATATGTAATACCACTTGACTCAAGGTCGCCCGACAAGGGTTCTTGCTTCACGATTACACATAACACATGCGTTCACACAAACTAGATATAAACAGGATGCTAGAAGTTGGCTTCTATTACTTCAATCGAATACGGTTACAATGCAAAATTAAAGGAATGTAAACTACTAACTATGTCGGCCTTATCCTGTTACATTGTACAGAAGTAATTGTGTGCTTTCCCAATGTGTCGATCTTCACCCTCTCATGGTTCACTACGGAACTCTAAGCTATGGCTTCAATCTTCTTTGCGCTCGGTAGATGTGTGACTGTTCTCCCCAATATACAGATATTCTCCTGAGTTCTAACTTTGCCAGAAGTCCTCCAACTGATCCCTTCTTCTATGCCTTCTACTCTTCTGCTACTCTTCCAGAGACAAGCTTCCTTTGTCTGCTGATCTTCTCTGATCCTGCAGACCTGCAATTGTCAGCACCCCTTCCGTGTTGCACGACCTCCACCTGTGGAGACATCTTTCATGTCTTCAACCACCCTCTATAACTGCTCATAAATTCCTTAGCAACCATGAATGGATGCCAAGTACTATTCTCAACTTTTTGCATGTCCTTCTGACACTACTACAGTAGTCACCGCCTCAACCATACTGTCTTTCATGATCCTTCGACATACCTATCGGCTTTCACTCTGCATGTGCAATTTCCAGTCCACCCCTTCTTCCTTTCTTGGCCTTCACCTCAACCTGTTGGAGTTGCGGTTTGACAACATGTCAACCCTTGACACCTTTGTTGCATCTCTGTCATCTTTCGACCTTAAACATGTCAACTCTCGACTTGCTTTCCTTCTGTCGATTCACCTCGACAGTTCCTACTCGACTTATTGACTTCGACAGCCAATATTCACTTCTGCACCAGTGGTCGTCGGCACTCCCTCTAATCAGCCTCCCGTCGATCATCTTCGACTACTCTACCTAGTCCCCAATGCTTTTGCATCAATGTCAAAGGTGCGAAGTGTGTCACAATATGTCGAAGTCGAGACTCTTCTGAGTTGTGTCGAAATCAAAACATGTGTGAATTGCTAAGTTTGTCGAAGTCATGTCGATTCGAAACTGGTCATAGTTGTATCAAACGTCGATGACTTGTTGTAGTTGTGTCGAATCCAGAATCCGATAATAATGCCAACTACAATGTGGATCAATAACATATTTTCATTTTTTCACTTCACACCATGAATATCATACATCATATAAGATTTTATAATTGGAAAAGAAAATAACAAAAAAGGCAACTGGTATTTATTTACTATAAAGAGAGGACATGCCTGTGGAATCTGCTTGTTTCTTTGAATAGAAGATGGTGTTTCCCAACTTGGTGATGGATTCCTTGAAGTTGTATACCAGCTCCCACAAGTCCTAGATGGATTCCTTGAAGTTGCATACCAGATCCCACAAGTGCCAAATGGCTTCCTAGAATAGAATTATAAACCTAGTTGTAAATGAGGTGACCTACAAAGAAATTTAAGCTTCCTGGTTAGTCATGTAGTAACAACTTGGCCAGAGCTGAAAACTGATACACTTGGTTCTCTTTTAACTATTAACATATTCCCCAACTAGAGCCATGATTGTATGCATATAAACTAGGGATCACATAGAGATTGCACCCCCTTATCCTACCTTATTCTACTGCCCAGCACTAAGAAAGAAGGTAAATACCCTTTTCAACTATCCCATGGAAAAATAACCTCTATACTCATGGTATATTTGATGCCCATGAGTTTTCCACAGCCCAACAATAAGATATTTAGAGCCAACAAAAAGAAATATGCTCTTCCCCCTACTCACGCCCCTCAACACTTGATATGCATACTTCTTCAAGGCTTCATGCCTTCAAACCTAGCTCACAGTTGCCTAAAGAAGATCACCACGACCACAAAACCCCCCCCCACTACTTAGACTTAGTAAAAAATTAAAATATTATCTTTGTTAGTGACTAGGGTCTATTCCCAAATCCCCACACACTTCATCATTTCCTCCCCCTACTCATGCCCCTCAACACTTGATATGTGTCCTTTTTCAAGGCTTCACTCCTTCCAATCTAGCTCACAATTGCTTGGAGAATATCACCACGGCCAAAACAAGGCCCCACGCTTCCTAGACTTAGTAAAATATGCAAACGCTATCTCTATTAGTGATTAGGGTCTCTTCCCAAATCCCCATGCACTTCAGAATTGCTTCAACCTGCTCATGACCCTCAAAAATTGATCTGCATCCTTCTTCAGGGATTCACTCCTTTTAATCTAGCTCACAGTTTCTTGGAGAGGATCACCATGGACACAACAAGCCCCCATGTTGCCTAACTTAGTAAAAAATCCAAACATTATATCGGTTAGTGACTAGGGTCTCTTCCAAATCCCCATGCCCTTGAGAATTGCTTCCCCCTACTCACGCCCCTCAACACTTGATCTGTGTCCTACTTTAATACTTCACGCCTTTCAATCTAACTCATAGTTGCTTGGAGAAGATCACCACATCCACAACAATCCCCCATGATGTCTAGACTCAGTAAAAAATGAAAATCTATCTCTGTTAGTGACTAGGGTCTCTTCCCAAATCCCCACGCACTTCATAATTGCTTCCCCCTTCTCACGCCCTTCAACACTTTATATGTGTCCTTCTTCAAGGATGCATGCCTTCCAATCTAGCTCACATTTTCTTGGATAAGATCACCATGTCCAAAACAAGCCCCCACGATGCCTAGAATTACTAAAAAATGCAAACGCTATCTCTTTTAGTGACTAGGGTCTCATACCAAATCCCCATGCACTTCAAAATTGCTTCTCAGGTATCCATGCAACCTTTATAGTGGATATACAGACTTCAACAATCCAAATCGTTCATCTACAACATGCATTCCTCTAGCAGAGTGCCACCACAATATCTATAGTCAAGTTGATGGAACGGACGAGAAGATAAAACTCTACAAACAACCCAAGCACTTTGTCTCTATCTTTGCAAACATAAATAAACTTCTTTGAATGAAATCTAGTGGGAAACTCTGAGTGATTTTCCTCTTGTGGCTATCTAGGTGGTATCTTGCATCACCAAACCCAGTAATCTCCTAAGGGACTTTTCAAACCCTAGCCAATCTGCTCAAGAAAATTAGGTTAGTGCCTCTACTCAGTGAAAGCCATATCCATGAAATGAAAATGACAAGAAATAGTTGGAATCCATATCCACAAATAATCATTTCTTAGGAGGCTTTGACATCAATAGCGTTTGATAAATACTTGCCAGGAAGTGCCTCTATCGATTCTTCACCCGAAAAATCAAAACTTGTGAATTTTTGTTTCCTATAGGGAGGTTGCTATGGGATTTACCCTTATTTTCCTAAATAGTTCCTATTTTGGCAGGTCTCCTCAGAGGTAGTGGCATGATCTATGCCATTGTGACTCATTCCCAATGCTCTGATAAAATATTTATAGCCTCCTCGCTTCTTTTCCCCAATAGGAAGACTCAATCTATTTTTCTGGAATAATAATGTCCATGCAAAATCTTTCCCTCTTTTTCCAATTTCAAAAAACAATTATATATGGTTTTTAATTTATTATATATATGTATTAATATATTGAAATACAAAACTATATTATATAAGTATTTACTTATTATATAAGTATTTATTATAAAATCTGCTTGAAAAAAAAGTATTTATTATAAAATTATATTTGAAGCTTTAAAATTAGGCTTTTTTTATTGGAAGCTTGTTGTTCAGAAAATCATTTATAATAGATTAAGGTTTGAAGATTATTATTAAGAAATTTTATTAACGCTCTAATCATAGTTGATTATATATTATTGAATTAGTTGATGAGATTTTTTTTTTCCTTTTTTTTTTCCTCGGAAAAAATCGTAATTTTATTTCAAATAGATGAACAAAATTACATTCAGCACATGTAGTAGAATCACTTAGATCCCTACATTGTCACATCTTAACAGTCCCATATTATCATCTTATCTAATGTCCCATACATACAACAAAAAACATACTGTTGTCCATACAACCCACATATATCCTATTACATAAAATCTGTAAACAGAAATGGAATAACGTAACCATCATTGATCATCAAAAGCTGAGTTGTAGCTCAGTGCTGTGCCTCAATATCATCATAAAAAGGTCTGTGATAATAGCTGAATGTGCCCCCCGGTGAATGAATAGTAATCCTCCATGTTCCAAGTACTAATTCCTGATGCGTCGCTTCCTTGGAGAGTTTATCGGCCAACCCGTCTCCCTGTAGATATGTGTAAATGTAATGTGGTTGAAAGACTTTAGTTGATGAGATATTACTTGTAATGTTAAAATTAAAGAAATTGCAAAATTTCATTGTCATAATTGTAATTTTTCATTAATGGAATTTTTGTGATTAAAAATAAATTAGTCATTTTTATTTGTGTGACAATTATATAGCAAGTAGTGCGAATATTCGACGACTTCGACCTTTTTAGGGTATATTTTCCAATTTGTTTTGTTCGGAATCTGGTTGGAAATATTGAAAAAATATTGAAATGACAATATATCAACTGTGAAAATTCCATAATTTGGATTCCATGAGGTATTTAAATTGGATGAAATTAATCCAATAAATATTCACATAAGGCCCAAAGATAACTAACACTTGCAAATAATTTGCCTAAGAGAAATGTTTCAACTGACTAACAAGGTTAAGCAACTAAAATGATAGCATAGCTGATACCCCTAATATTAAAGATTAGTTATGATGCTAAGATGCACATCCAAACACAATGCATAAATGTACACTAAATGTGCTCAAGCTCAAATGGGTGAAATTAATTTCAGAAATAAACATTTAACAAACCACAAAGATGGCCAGTAGTAGCAAGTAGCCATGTCGAAAGGTTTCAACTCACTAAGAATATTAGACAACTAAAACAAAAATATACTTAATTCACTTGATCAAGCTTTCTTATGATGTTAAGTCGTATGTCAAGGAATTCATCGTTTAGTGGTGCAAGGAAAATTGAAAATAGTTTATCAATCGTTGCTTCCTACAAACAAGAAGAAAATGCATCATATTAGAAAAAATCACTTTTCCTCAACATCAAAAACCATCAATGCACTACAAAAACGTTGAGAACCATCTACACGAATACAAATGTATTTCTAAACAGTGCAAAATCATAAAGTATGATCCTATAATTGGTGATAAAGGTGAAATGGTTCCTTTTTAACAAGACAGGGGAACATATAATATTAGATAATATAAGATCATTTAATTCAATAAGCTCCTACTAGGTGTCCTACACAACCAAAAATATACTCGAAAAAAAATCTCTCCTAGTGGACTATATTATAGGAATAAAGGGCAGCTAGCAAGGTTTAAAACTTACAATATTAACAGGTATTGACAGTCTTTTTATGTCTATTTTTAGGTTGTAAGCAAGGCTCAAAATTCTAGAGGAAGCATATAATTTATAGGTTATATTGTTTGGACCTAGCTATTATCTAATTTCATGCTATAGTTGGTGGATGGTACATAAACTATTTTCCACAATCCACCCTATGATAGTAAGACAGGCCTCTCAAACACATAGGAATGATTTTAGTGCTATTTAGCATGTAGATTTTGATCTATGTTTTATATGAAAAGTTATGAAATATTTTACTATGCTAATGTATGATTTTAGTGCTATTGAGCATGTAGATTTTGATCTATGTTTTATATTGAAAGTTATGAAATATTTTACTATGCTAATGTATGGTCTTGTCTCAATGTATGGAAGGCATTAAAATTTATGGCACACTTCTCTACCCCTTTCCTAGGTGAATAAGAATACTTATGGGCATGAATACTAGCTAGATGTACCAAACCTGCTTTAATAGGAATGAAATATAAAATTTTGTAAATTAGCAACTTAGATAAGCAATAGACCAAAAGAAAATAATTGTGTTAACTCAATTGAGATATGACTAAAGAAAGATGTTCATATAGGAACCTTGAATGAGCTTGTAGAAATGCAATTCTATGTAATTAAACTAGTGCAGTTTAAAGTACAGACCTCAAAGACATGAAGGCCAGAGACTTTTTATCTCATTGGAGTTGTGCAAATGTCTAAGGCACTCATTTTAAACAAAATTTGATGCATTTTAGCAATTTTCTAAATATAAAAGGCAAAGTTCCCAGTACCATGGAGATAGATTAAAAGTTGGATTTGCAAGCACCATTGCCTTCTATAGGGAGCCTTGATGGGTGCAAAATTGTACATTTAGATAATGCAAAATGAAAAGAAGACAATGTTCTCAGGATATGTTTTTCCTATCCCTTTCAGGAGTAGCGTTCAATGTATATTTACCTTTCCTTAATTGTTCTCATCATTATATTGAATTAATGGAAGAAAAAAAATCTAGTTTCTCCACTTTAATTCTTAACCATCATAATTATCCATCGCATTCAAGTTGAATATCATTAAATCCAAAAATTGGGTTTATGAGTTGTACAAGTGAGTAATTGGCTCTAAGCTAATGTATCCAACCTTGGCCATAAGCCACATTACTTTTGAATAAATCTTGAGTTGTGAAAGTAATTGCCTCTAAGACAATGTATCGAGGTGTGGCCATAGCCCACCTAACTTTTGAATAAATCTTTTGTAAACTCTACCAAAACAAATGATCCATATGAACGTATTCCTTTTGGATAAGATAAATGGCATTTTTTTGGGACAAAACCCTCCTTCCAAAACCATAGTTGTCTTCATATTTGGAATATAGAAATTTCTAATCCATTCACAAGCCTCTTTTAACTGTATTCTAGTGCTTACAACACAATACTATTGGAAGAGTCTTGCAAGGCACTAGCATCATCTCAAGGAAAATATCAACAAGTATTTAGTTCCAATTTAGGTTAAGAGTGAAACTCATTTTATTTGTGGACTAAGTTGTTTAATTCCAAACTTTTCTCGTTTGTCAATTTCATTTCTAATTATATTTTATTCTTACAAATATTTAGTGAATTGTAATGTCACTTCTATGTTCACTATCACTAACTCTATCTACTTTTATGTACCACTTCAAATCTCAAATGAATATTTGTGAACACTTCCCAAAATAGGTTTCATGACAAAAATAGTCAATAAGGGCTTTAAGGAATGTGTGGCCAAGACGTTCAATTTGCAGTATAGTTTTTTCCATTGAAGAAACAAAAATAATTGCAAAGAAAGAACATGAGTATAGACAACATTACAAAGACTTTAGGTGGGTACTCAATTTTGCAAGAAATTAGATTTAATGACCTTTGAATTACAACGAATCGTAGAGAATATTAATGAGAATGAGTTTGTAATATCAGATAGCCCTTTTGTTCTATGACTTGAATCTAATAGCAGACAATGTCTTCTGTTTTGGGTACTGAAGATGGAAAGAAAACTTATGTTTTTGGATTTGAAGACAAAAATAAAACTTATAGGAAAAATAATGTATTTACTATTGCATTTCATGATGTTTGTAAGGTTATAATTAAAGCAGTCATTTCCAAAGAGAAAAAATATTATGGAAGGACAATATGATGATGACGATGACTAAGACAATGATGATGATGATGATGGATATGGAAATGATAAACCCTAACTCCTTATAAACTCCATAACCCAAAATCCCCTAACCACTTAGCCCCTTAAACCCTAACCCTTAAGGCCCCTAACCGTTAAATGTGACCATAGTGACCATAACCTCATTAAACCCTAACCCTAACTCCTTATAAACCCCCTAACCCCTAAGTCCGCAAACCCCTAAATCCCCTAACCACTAAATGCGACCATAGTGACCATAATGATTATGTATATTGTGCAACACATTCATATGACATAACATGACCTTAAGGCCCCTAATCACTAAAACCTCTAACAGCTAATCCCTTGACCCCTTAAAGCTAAACCTCCTTATACACCTAACTCCTAAACCCCCTAAACCCCTAATGTGATGATAATGACCATAGTGACCATAACCCTAAATATGTATAAAATCCCTAATCCCAAATCCCCTAACCCCTAAGTCCCCTAACCCCCTAAATCCCCAAAATGCTAATTAATGTGACCACAGTGACCATAGTGACTATGTATATTGCACAATGCATGCATCATAACATGACCATAAGGACCCTAACCATTCAAAACCCTAACAAATAAGCATTGAATTATGTAGAACCTTCCATCCCAAACTGTCAATATAGGTAAAGAAAATTCCAACCCTCATTACTTTTGGAGGTGGTTTTTCTAAAACCACCCCCTAACTCCCTAACCCCATAATGTAACCATAATGACCATAGTGACCATAACCCCGTTAATCCATAACCTCGTCAAACCATAACCCTAACTCCTTCTAAACCCCGTAATCCTAAATCCCCTAACCCCTTAACCAATTAATCCCTAACCCCTAAATCCCCTAACCCCTGAGGCCCCTATGGTGATCATAGTGACTATAATGTGGCCATAGTCACTATGTATATTGTGCAACACATGCATATGGCATAATGTGACCATAAGGACCCTAACCACTAAAACCCCTAATAGCTAAGCATTGAATTATGTAGAACCTTCTATACCGAATTATCAAGATAGTTAAATAAAAGTCCAATCCTCATGAATTTTGGAGGCTATTTTTTAAAAAACCACCCCCCAAAAGTCCAATAGCCATAACTTTTGGGGGCAGGTTTTAACCCCTCCCCCCCCAAAAAAAAGAAGTCATGAGAATTGGACTTTTGGGGGTAGTTTTTTAAAAACAGCCCTCAAAAGTCCAATGTTATTGAGTTTTGGGGGCAATTTTTTAAAAAACCCGCCCCCAAAAGTCCAATGTTCTTGACTTTTGGGGGCATTTTTTTAAAAAACTATCCCCAAAAGTCCAATCCTCATGAATTTTGCAAGCGGTTCTTAAACCTCTCTCCCAAAAAAAAGAAAAAAAAGTATCAATGCTCATGATTGTTGGGGGTGGTTTTTAAGAACTGCACCAAAAATTCCATTCCTAATGACTTTTGGGGACGGTTTTTATAAATCCACCTAAAAAGTCTTGAGGAATGAACTTTTGGGGGCATTTATTTAAGAACCCGCCCCCCAGAACCCCTCTCCCCCCAAAAAAAATCATGAGGATTGAACTTTTGGGGGTGTTTTTAGAAAACTGCCCCCAAAAGTCAAGAAAGTTGGACTTTTGGGGGCGATTCTTAAAAAACCGCCCCCAAAGGTCAAATTCTGAAGACTTTTTGGGGTGTTTTTTAAGAACCACCCCCAAATCCCCCCCAAAAAAATTGGGGCCATTTTTTCCAAGGCTGTCTCAAAACAAAACCACTCGTTAAAGGGGTAAATTGTTGTAGTGGGTACAAAGACAAATCAACAAATAGTTGAGAAGGAAAATGAAGATGATGAAGACTGCAATTTCATTGCAGAATTTGATAAAAAATTTCTAGATTGAATAGAAATTGCAGACATTATAGTTCAAGATGAATGCAATGATAGTATTTATGTTTTTGATGTTGGATTGAAGCTCATCCAAGAATGGCTTGAAGAGCCAAACTATGTTGAAGTGGATTGTAGTGTAGCTGTAGGTATCATAAGTTTAGTTGAAGGCAACACTAAAGCTGCAATAGAGATTAAAAATCCGAATAATAAAGCTAGTATTAACGATGGCCTTGATGTTGAAGCAAAGGCTAAAACAAATCAATTATTGTGTGAAGAAGATGAAAATCATGCTCTTGAAATAGAGCAAAATGAGAAGAATCTAGATGTTTTAGACTAAAAAGAAAGGTTAGTAGAGAAAAATGAAAATGATTTATTTAAAAATCTAACAAATGTTTCCAAGTTTGTAGATGTGAAAGCAACAATCAACCAACAACAATTGAAGAAAAGAAAGAAGAGCACTCAACCACAATGCTATTAAATTTTGATCATGAAATAAGGTTTTTTTAATATTGGCTTGAAAAGTCTAAGTATATTGTGGAAGAAAATATTACACTTGAACATGAAATAGATATGCATATTTTTGAGCAAGAAGAATTCAATGCAGAAATATTGGATGAACTTTATGAGAAATAGATCCTTGAAGAAAAGAGGCATTATTATCAGCTTATGATATGGAAAAATTCTAGTACAAAAATTGATGCTGAATTGGAAGAAAATTATGTTACTACCTATAGTATATTTTATTGCCACTACTTTGAAGCATATGACAGTGCCAAAGTAGCAGAAATTAAAGAAGATTGCATGGACACCAAGTTTGAAGAACCTTAGAAAATACAGAGGAGGAAGAAAAATGTGAAGTTGAAGATGAAGAACTTCAGAAAAATCGGCCAATTGAGTAAAATGAAAAAGAAATCAAGTCATGCAAGGTAAAAAGGATAATTTGTGCTAATCCATAGCAAATTTTGAAGTATTCTATGATTGAAGACTATGGTTGTAAGAGTAGTTAATTCCTTCCTCCATATAGTTATCTAGTAAAGGTTATTGTCTGACAGTTAAGTAGCTGGTAATTTAATAAACCAGCCTGTAGCTTGTAAGGATAAGGGTAGACTAATTAGACTTAGTAGAAGCCTCTGGAGAAGGCTCGACTTCTCTAGCTGAAAAAGACATATTATTATTAGGGTTAAGTAAATGTATGCGTGTGAGAAACTTTGAGAGATGAGGGTTAAAAGGGATACGTTCACTTATAATTATTTATAGCTCCATCCTGTTATATAACGGGTAGAAACTACATTGTATTATTTAACCATATGAGCATGTAATCACAGTTTGGAGGAGAGTGGTAAAGGTTAATAAAGAAGAGCGTTCTGCGTAAGCAATAATATATTTTCAGTCTCTATTGTTTTCTGCTCCCCAAAACCAACAATCTCCTTGTTTCAGAATAAAAATTATTATAACAAAGTTACAGAGACTAAGATGGATTCTCAGTTCCCTGTCGAGACCCCCCGTGTTTACAAAATCGAAATCCTCTTCTCTATATAGAAAAGGGGTTCTTTTTCTGCTTCTTGTTTGTTGGGTGAATCGATCGACCTGATACCCTTGCTTAAAAGCTGGAGATACGCTTGTGTCCTGCTGTAACTAATCCTTTCGCTGGTAAATAGATCTGTTCTATTTCTGTTGTTTTGAAATGAGTTAATGAAAGTAGTGTGGATCTTCCTCAAAACTTGCATTGTCTTTGTCCAACCTGCAGATTCAAAAACATTTATTAAATAAAGATCAATTGAGAAAGAAAAAATAAGGAAATGTGATAGTGAAATATCTCAATGGTAAGATAACAGGAGAAAGACAGCAATTTCCTCTTCAACTCGATCGATTCTCCAAATGTAATTACTATTTGCAACGAACAAGGATACCCAGAAAGAATGGTAAATAATTTTAGCAATTCTCCATATCGCTTGAAGGCAATTCCTAGGTAAAAATTTGTCTTTTAATCTTTCTTTTACAACGAACTGGTGGAATGATCTAGTATTATGATAGCTGTCTGGTACATTGTGGGCGCAACAAAACTGGTACATTTTCAGTAATTATATCCACCAAGCTGCGATCATCATTGAATTCCAATGGGATCTTTAATTTTTGTGGCTCGTATTCGTTTTGGCATGGCAAATTCTCATTGACTCATAAATTCAAATTCGTTTAGGGTTTGTTGAGACACATATTTCAACATAAAAATGAAGGCTGCACTTTATTTCATGCTTCCATGAGTTGATGACTTGAAGGAATCTTCACGTGGATTATAACTAGTTGATACCATATAACATACTTCGACCATAAATTCTAAATCCATGCAAAACAAAAACAAAAAACGCTACCTCAGTTATTTCCCAAAATAGGTCGTGACTTAACTATAAAGAAATTTATAGTTGATAGAAAAAAGCTCCATTGATTGTAGTTAGAATTATAAAATTAAAGTTACACCTTTGAAAAAGCCTTTAATAAAATATTTCTAAAATAATTAGAGGGCTTTTCACAAGTTAAAGATAATATGACTTCATAATGTTATGATAGGAATTTTTACCAAAAGATATGTTATAAAAAAAAAAAAAGAGGAAGACATTCTATATATTGATGATAAATGAGATGTTAATTATTAGATACATAAAGAGGGACAGGTTAGATACCCATGAATATTCATGAGGGGATTCCACACCGTATTAGTTATCCAAACAAAAAGCTTTCATTAAGTGCTACTAACAATGGTGGATAAGTGAACACTCTAGTTATATTATGTGCGAGGCCTAAAATGTATGGTAATGAATTTAATATTGGGGAGTGTGGAAGGATACACTATACTTAAATGTATGGTAAATGGAACAAGAATACACCTATATTAGGTAGTATAGGTACGAAGATGTATGGTAATCGATTTATTATTGTGAATGTGCAAGGATACACTAAACTAGCTAGCTATATAAGATGGAACAAGAATACACCCATTTAATACTATAGGTACAACAACCATTGAACATTCTATAAATATGATTATTCTTTTAAATTTTATAATATGTATGATTGATAAAATAACATTTTTTTAAATGTGAATCTGAATTGGAAAGGTTTCATTTTCGATCAGTCAAAGAAATGTACCAGATATATACACTCAATAGCTAACATTTTCATTGTGCATTGACACGTTCAGTAATTTTGGCACATTGCCACCGACGTTGAAAAATTTGTTTTCACGCTGCCTGTCGTCGAGTTTTGTCTGAAGATTTTTGGGATTAAATAAATTCTTGTGAAGTCTAGTCGTAGACTGTATGCTATAAACGCATATAATATAAAACATGACAACGTAAAACCACAACATTTCAGTCACAGTTCACCGTCACATTAATGGCGGACAGTTTGCTAGTCGGTCTCTCAGAGTGCATTAAAGGAGTTCTCTATCAACATTTCTAGCAACCCTAATATTTCAACGGTTGACTCGGTTAACTACTGGCGAGTCAGCAAACCCTAATATTTCTTGGTATTTTTTTCTGTCCTGCGATCTTTTTTCAGTTCTTCAAAAGAGGTTAAGTCGGAGATTTCAGACACAATTCTGTCCTGCGGTCTTTTCATTTGAGGCTATGTTCCATTTCTACAAAATAAAAATAAATATTACGTTATGATTTTTCAATTTTAGTTATATAAATAGCATAGTTTCTTTGTTTGTATTGTAATGAAATTTTAACAAGTTTCAGAGACAGTTCTCTCCATTTATGAAATCATAAATAACGATTTCAAGTCTAAAGCGCAGGCAAGATCGAATGCTCAAACAACGATACACAATCAGAAAAGAGAAAAAAAATAGTTACCTAGTCATCCAAAATCCAAAAATAGAGAAGTAGCTATCTCGCTGTAAATGAAAATATCAAAATAGAGAAAAAGTGTCCATTGATTATAGCTTGGGTGGTTGGGAGGATTGATTGTTGCTCTCCCCACCCAGATTCAATTATAGCCCTCTAACAAACAATGAACCACCATTAAAAGAAAATAAAGAAATAGCTATAAATATCATACAAATTGTTTTGAAAAGCATTTTACCTTTTTCCCAAAATTTAAACCTAGATCCGGCCTAAAAAAAGATAAAGATATACTGTTTGAATTATATATATATATATATATATATTCAGAGGAAAAAAGCGGATTGATACTCATATTATAAGTCGTAAAGTGACTTGTTCAAAAAATATGCCATAGTCCATGCTCAAAATACTCATCCCCATACAATAAAAAAAACTATTCCCCAACTAGAGCATCTACATTCAATGCATCAACATATGAGAACTAATACTCATAGAAATTCTTCCCATCTGATAACTCCCTCAACACTTTCATGTGCATCTTTGGAGAGTGCATCTGCCATTGAGTTATGCTGTCTATAAATATGACCAAAAGTAATATCTCGGAATAGTAAAAATTTTCCCTTCGTTCTACAGCACCACTCGTATAATGAGATCACATTCAGGTTATAATCTCCTTGTGCCCATTTAATAGTCACCCTAGAATCTCCATAAACAATTAATTCATGAAGGCCGAAAGCATATGAAACAGTAAGCACACACCAAAGCGCAATTAATTCGGCTTTAGTGTTGGTACCTCTTCCACAATTCATCATCAGAGTGTAATAATGGCCTTTGTTGATATATTACTGATCCATCAAAAAAGGCTACCAGTCTATGGTGAGAAATACTAAAAGAACCAACATGTTTAGTGCACTCCTTCACTAAGTTAGGTGTCCTATCCTCAAACAGAGCTTCATTTTGATTCCAGAGAGATCTAGTAAACACCCAGTCTAACAAAATATGATTAGATGTTTCCAAAGTGTTCCCACATATAATAAACACATACTAGGGCCAAACCAACCCCTCTTTGTTAAGTTTTCCCATGTTTTCAGACTACCACGAAGTGCATGCCACATAAAGCAATGATTTTTCACTCAGATCTTCCACTTCCAAAGGACCTTATACCACCAGTCGGCAGGAAATATAGGTAAGTTAACAAAAATGACTAAATATTCTAAAAGATTTATTTATTTTAAAATTTTGATAAATATTTCAAAATATTTATTTACTTTTAAGTTAATATAATTAATAAAACTTAAAAAAATAAAATAAAATCAATATAGGTTTACTACCAAGTATTGAGAGGAATTAAAAACATTTTATGGATGTGTAAAAGAATTAAATAAATAAATTTACACTTTGAGAAATTAGATCATTTTAGATATTTGCTAAATCAAATTTTAAGATAGATCTATATTAGTTACGTATTTTCATAATATTAAATTAATTTATTACAATTATTTTATTTTTTAAGAAATGATTAATATCAAAACTATAAACATTGTTAGTTAAATATTTATTATTTATTTTATGTAAAATTAGTTATAAACCTTTAATATGATATATATTATTTTTTTATAATTATTTTAGTTTTTTTTTCAACCGAAAATAATTATTTTAGTTAATATGTATATTATCTAAAAATATTTTTAAAAATAAATTATGGTATAATAAAATATTAGAGAATAAAAAAATATTGTAAAAAAGTTATTAATCGTAACTTGGATGATCAAAGGTATAAAGAATCAATTTATAAAAAAATTATAGTTAAATTTAAAAAAAACATCAAACATGGATGATCAAAGGTATAAAGAATCAATTTATAAAAAAATTATAGTTAAACTTGTAGCAAAAGCTTCCAACATGATGTTAAAATGTTTAATTTTTATTATATGAAAAATAAATATTTAAAATAAAAGCTGAAAAGTACTCTTTTAAAATATTTTCTTTATCTCATGATTCAATGCAAGAAGTGGATCGACTCGCATCTCGTTGATTGGTTAGGGTTTCCGCCGCCATGAGCCTGCTCGCCCTGCTTGCCCAACATGATGGCTCTGCTCGCCCTGTGTGCCCCTACCTGCTCACCCTGCGTGCCCAGCATGACGGCTCTCTCATCTAGCTGATACGGCTAGGTTCGGACATCGTCGTGAGACTGCTCGCCCTGCTCCCTACGCTCGCTCTCTACACTCGCGTTCTAGCATGACGGCAAGCTACACCTCCGCAGCCCGTTTCTGTTCGACTCCAACTGGGGACTCGATCTCGGTTTTGCTTTCCAATGGGGGCAAGATAGCCTTCGAACAATCTCCCTTGTGTGTTCAGGAAATTCGGGCGCCCTCCATTGTGGTGGTAGAAGAATCTCTGATTGAAGCAAGGAATTTTGCAGAGTCAACCCTAATTTGTCATTTCATTAGGTTCTGGCCTTGCCTGGTTGCTCTCCATAAGTGGATTTTTGAGGTATGGAAACCCCTTGTTTCAGAAGAAATTTATATTTATCCCTTTGCTCAGGGTTTTTGTTGTTGTGGATTTCGATTCTCCTAAGGAAAAACAGATTGTTATACCTCTATATTCCACGGTGTCGCATCTCCACCACAAACAGAGTTGACGACACTTCCCCTGCTGTTTGAACCACCCAGAAGATGAATGAACCTTGAAGGTAAATCTACCCTGACAAGTTCTGACCCAGCTGAGACTTTATTTACTTACACTACCGCGCCTTGCTCATTTATATGCGTGCGGTACTCCACACTACCGCGCTATGATGTTTCCACAGAACGCGGTAGTATTGCGTTGTGCTAAGACTACAGGGCACGGTACTCTTTTATTAGCCTTTTTTCCATGGCTTGTGGGATTTTGGATTTTCGAAGATAGTGGAAGATTGGGGTCCCTGATTCGATCCCAACTCACTTTCTATGATTAGAAACCCTGATCCATTTATCTCTCCCTAGATCCACCCATCTCTCTTGTTGGTTAACCCTACCATACACTATAAAAGAGAGGCATTCCATGGGGAAGGGGGAGGACTTGGGAAGTACCAAACTTATGATCTTGCAGCATTGTGGAGATAGCTAGAGGAGAAGGCACTTGGAGCTGGAGGATTGGCTTGGACATCAAGCAACCTATGTAAGTATTCTTCAAGTTGTAATAAGATAACTTGTCTTGTCTTTCCCATTTCATGTGTTTAGCATAAGTTCTTAGCATGAAGTGTATCTAATCTCGATTTGAATCTAACCTTTACATTCAAGGTATTTGGAAGTTTGTATGTTTGTTCTTTGATTGATCTTAACAGATTCTACATTTAAGCTTTGGATCAAGAGCTAGAAGCGGGACAAACGTCAGTTGAAAGGTGTGTCTCATCTCTCATTGTTTCTAAATACATTTAATCTTACTGTAAAAGTTAATTCAGGAATTTCAAGGTAGCATTTGTTTTGACTTGTTTCTTGCTTTAGAGTTAGTTTAAAGTCTGCTTTAAAGTTAAGAGAGTTTTGGTTTATCCGTAGGACAAAATTCTACATAACAAGAATGGCGACTCCGCTGGTTTTGATTTATGTTTGATTGATTCAGTTCACTGTCATTCATCTGCTGATTGTGATTTGTTTTATTGCACTTCAAACCAGTTTGAATCTTGGTCTTTTTGACCTTTATTCACCCCTCCTCGCTGTATTTTTCTCCCTATCTGATCACTGAGTCCCCTGGGTTAGCAACAACCCTGAAAACTTCATTTTCTTTTCTCAAGTTGCGCTTTTTCCTTACCTTGCCACAGTACCGCGCCCCCAGAACTAATTCCAACGCGGTATTACCGCGTCCTCTGCCTTAGTACCAGAGCGGTACTGTCACTGTGCCGCGCTCCAGTCAGACCCTGACCCACGGTAGTGTCTGCAAGTTTTAAAAAACTTTATCCTTGCTTGGCTTCCTGAGTCTCTCTCTGCCTTAGATAGTGTTTACTGTTGCCTGTTAGCATCCTGGTCATTTTACAGTCTGTGTGGTCTGATCATTTTCTAGTTGTGAGCTTGATTTGTTTGAATTAGTGGCATTTTTGACATATTGGGTCATTTTTCCAGTTTGATTGCATTGACTTGATTTTTTCACCCCAACCAACTCAACACCACATTTCTCTGTTATTGAATCCCGTAGCTTTTATAGTCACATTATTTTTATCATGTTCAGTAATCAAAATATTATCATTTGAGAGCAATTTTGTTGTTTGAATTGAAAAAGTCTACCAGCATTATTTTGCATTAGGAAATGAACCATTGATTTTGCCACAAAAATTCTAATAGTTGAAGCATTGTAGATTGTAGGATCAGTGCATTAAAAGGAGTGTTTATTTCAGTTTGGCTTGTTTACAAAAAGAAAAGAAAAATCTTTTACTTTGATTGCTTGTGAAAATTTTCATGCATATTTGATCGAAGAAACTCAATCTTTCCCTTAGCTAGATTTCATCGAAGACAAAGGCTTATTTTTTTATTCATTCTCATTTGCATGGTTTGAGTCGTCATAACACCATCAAGTTTCACGTCCACTACCTGATTGAGTAAGACAGCCACTAAAATTAATCTCCCTAATTAAACCAATTTTAACCTCACTTGAGGAAATCAAAAGAATTTGGTAGTTAGGTAGGACACCGGGGATAGGCATCAAAATAATTCCCCCTTGTCATTTTCATTGAGACATAGTCGTTGTCTTTAGGGAACTAAAATCCTCTAGTACTTATTGACACAGTCACAGCTAGTTTGTGGAGGGGCCTCCTGACTGTTTTTAACTTTCTTGGGTTAAACGGTCGCGAGATTGAGAACCGGACGGACTCTGTGGAATACCGCACTCCACTTAGCCCTAAGGCAACATCGATCGCTGTCTTCTTCGGAAGGCTGAAGTGCCCAAAACCTTTTCCGATGTGTCATGAATGAGGTAGCTTAGTATCTATTCTACTAGGGCTCTTTTACCTAGGATCCCTTTCAGTAGAGGGATATCCTTCTTATATCGGTCTCTCATGTTGTATTGTTCGCCTTGGATTTCATCACCTTGTGAAGGATACAGCTTGTTGAGGTCTCCAGCTCTTAGTTAGGAGTTTGCTTGGTATCTCATCTTAGTAGAGGGTCATTTTTCTTTGTAGGGACTGCTTGTTGGCATTCTGGCCATTTTTTGCATCAGCTCGCTTATTGAGACAGCGGTCTCAGTATAGATTTTAGAGCTTACTTTTTTGGCCTGCGAGCCTTGCTTTTTCTAGCTCCTCTTCTGCACACTCGACTGCATTAGAGTTTTTGAGTTCTTTGTTTACGACACTGCCCCCGATTTTCATTTTCCTGTCATCATGTCAGAACAACCACGAAGATCACAAAGAATACAGGGCCAAATCCCTCCACCACCACCACCGCCACGGACTTCTGGTCTGCTTGCATCACGCATTCCTGCTCCTCTTGGCCATGGTGCTGGTTGAGGCAACATTCCACCGCCGATACGTACAACATCTTCAATTCCGCCCGTAACTGCCACACACAGCACAGTCTCAGAATCTATTGCGGCTTCTGCAACCACTAGCATATCTGAGACTTCCACTGTCACCTCACCCACTGTCATTCCAGATTTATCTGTCACAGTGGACACAGTTACCGCAGCTGAACCTAGTACAAACCAAAGTACTAGACCAGAGGTCATCCTTCTACCTGATGTCAACACTTCCCGTCCATCAGACACTTTTCATGATGATACAGACGGATCTATTGGCACCACAGAAGGGTCTGACCATGACATACCTGGCTTGATTTCAGTCCCAGGCGGATACGTTGAAATCGTTGAAGATACTCGACTCCCTGACATGCCTTTTGAACCTGATTATGGCTTCATTACTTCCCAGGCAGAACTTCCGCCTGTTATTACTACGTCACCCAATGTTCATCCTCAGAAGACAAGTTCTTCTAGCAACGTACCTCGTACCTTAGACCTACCCAACCTCCCACCGGGACATGAAATCATGGCTTCCATCCAGTCTAGTATGGTTAGCCTAGCAAACTCTCCGTTAGCATCGGCACAATTTAGACGCAGCACAGAGCAAATGCTTTCGACAGCGTCTAGATATCCCCCTGTTTCTCGTCCTTCTGACTATAGGGTTCCCAATGTCCCATCTAGCACAGAGTTTCATCACTCCTTTGCAGATGGCTCAGGACCTTCAGACTTTACTATACCTAGGTTCCCGCTGGATCCCCAAAATCTTTTTCAGGATATGAACTCGGACCCAGTTCTTGTTGGTCCTCCTATCATTGAACACGTTATGGACGACGCCGATACCCCTGGGATAAATTCCCCACATTTGTTGTCATCACCTATGTTTGGTGCACATTCTATGAGGGATAACCCAGTTTTTTCTCCATCCTCACCTGTCAGATATGGATGACCTCCTCCGCAAATCGGTACTTTTGGCACCGTTGGCCAATCCACACTATCATATTTGGCTAGCGGCGGAAGAACACCTAGTCATATTGCTGGATCTTCAGTTTCGACCGAAGGATCACCTTCAACCACCATTTACACTATTTCAGGAGGTGGACAACCGACTGCAATGGCCCCTAACTCCAACATACAAACCCTCCCTAGTGGGCCATCAACCCAACCAGCTGGGGGGCAACTTTTTGTTGGGAACCCCATTGTTGGTCAACAACCTCCTCCCATAGGGTCATCAACCCAACCAGTTGGAGGACAACCTTTTGTTGGGAACCTCGTTCCTACTCAACAGCCTCCTCTCATAGGGCCATCCAACCCATCCGCTGGCGGACAACCCATTGGTTCTATCCAACAACTATCCCAACCAACATCATCTGCTCAGTACGGTATGTACAACACACCTGGCAGTGGGAAACCTTATTTCGGTATTCCAACCGGACCTCATTATCAACCTCCCCCATCAGGCATGCTTCCTTCTTGGGATCCTCAAATCCCACAGAGTGGGGGGTACTCACTTTTTGGAAACTGGAACCAAGCTGGGGGGCAATCTCAGATTTCCCCCAACTTGAATTCTGGCTTCCCTTACCCTTCAGCTGCTACAACTCCATGGAACCCATCACTTCAATTCCCACTCGCTCCTCAAGCAGGAACGAGCCTTCCATGGACACCACCGTCGCAGCCACCCCCCAACCCTGCTATGGGAAACCCTCCACTTACACAGTATAGTGGTAACATCCCTGGAACACAACAATTCCAAGGAACTTTTCCCCAACAAGGAACAACAACCATTCCTGGGTATCAACAACCCCAGGGTACCCTACCCACTCAGCAGAACACTTACCGACCGGTTGCCTACAATCAACCAGTTAACCAGATGGCTTACTATCCGCAGAATGTCCAGCAGTATCCCACGGGAAACACATATGGGTATAACACACAGCAGTATGCTATGCAGGGCCCCCCAGGGTTCTCTGCACCACATGGTTATTACTCATACCCGCAGACCAACCGTCAACTTCCCTTTTTGGCCACACTTGACTTACCTGATTTGTCGAGGCTTATCAACGATCCTATATGGCATGAACCTCACTGGCCACCTATTCCAGCCAAACTACCATCGGACATTCCCAAGTTCAATGCTAAACCCGGGGAAGACCCCAAGAACCACGTGATGACCTTCCATCTTTGGTGTTCATCCAACTCCTTGATGGATGATTCCATCCGACTTCGGCTCTTCCAACGTACGCTCACCGGAACGGCAGCAAAATGGTACATTGAGCTGCCACAACACTCTTTTCGTGATTTCAACACTTTGGCTATGCAGTTTTTGACTCATTTCGAGCTCCCCATACGGTATGAGACTAGAACAGAACTGTTAACTTCACTGCGTCAAACCACTTCTACACACATTTCGGATCACATCCATGAGTGGTGACGACGTCGTAGGCTAATAAAGGCACCTATTCCAGATCAGCTACTTGCTGATTGGTTTACAAAATCCTTTTTGCCTCCCATAGCCAGAGATATCGCTATGCACAGACCGGTTACAGAAGAACAAGCCATCTCGGCAGCCCAGTATATGGATTTGGTATACACTCAATCCGGTACTTTACATGAACTTCTTCCGCATGCCTCCCGTGTTCACACCGATCCAACGAAGCCTACCACTGAACCCCCCATTGATGGTATTGTCGGTTCAGTCAAAACCCAGCCTGCTACCAACTCGATGAAACAACAAACCTCTGCTTCCCCCGCTTTTACCCAGGCTGTTTCAAAAACAACTACTTCTCCTGCTGTTTCCTCCGAAGTGAACGCAATCCAATCTACGTCACAACCATCCGGGGAAAAGAAGAAAAACAATCGTGGTAAACCCAAGAAAAACCAGCAGGAGAACCCCAAGCCACAACCCACCCAGAATGACCAGAAACCACGTCGGAAAGCTAAGTTTCCCTGCTTGATTTGTCAAGATGATCATTATACGCGTGATTGTCCCTACAAGGACGAGGTCAACAAGTTCATTAAAGGATCCTCTCGCCCAGCAGTGTTAACTGACCCTTTCCCCCAACAGCAACAGCAAATGGTTGCCCAAGAATCCCCACAAGGGGGCAACCCGACCAATCCCACCCGCGGAGAGACGTCCACAAACCACGAAATCCTAATGACTAGTAACGAAGAGGTTCATATCACCACTCGTTCAAAGACGTATGACAACCCTCCAAGTTCAAACAAACAATCGGAGATATCCAAAGGAAAATCTCCCGTTGAGGATCCGATTCCTATCTCCCCCCTAACGGTCATCTCCATATCGAGAGATCGCTGATGGACACAGTGCTACGCCCACCCAAGGGCACCATACGAAAGGAGACATTTAATCCAAATGCGCGAGCTGCCCAAAACTACAACATTGTTGAGGATTTGGCTCAAGCACCTTGCGCCATGTCGACTCTCGAGGTTCTCCAACACTGCCCCACGCAGTGTAGAACCCTACTTTCAGCACTGGGGGCAATGGACCCAGATACCTCAAACTCCATCATGTTTAACCTTGAGCACACCAAACCTAGGCTTTCTCATCAGTTATCCTTCCAGGTACATACAAAAATCCGTGGAAATACCATTCATTGCACTGTATTAGACGAGCGTGCTTCCACGTTGATCATGTCTTTGAACTGTTGGAGAGCCTTAGGCTCACCCGAGGTTACCACTTCTCCTACTACTCTCAGGGGGTTTGATGGACATGGTTTTCAACCTTATGGACTCATTCCCTCAATTGGTGTTGAACTGGGGGGCAAAACAGTATCCGTACACGTTGAAGTCGTAGATGAACCATTGGACTACAATCTCCTCCTTGGATGGAACTGGTTTTATGCCATGACTGCCATAGCATCTACAGTCTTTCGGATTGTGCAATTTCCTCATGAAGGGAAAATTGTCACTATTGATCAATTGGATTACTGTATCCCAGACTCCCATCCAAACTCCGCCAACACTGTCCCGTTATTGGATCAACCACGGTACCGGTTCCAAGATGTTGGTGTTGGTCTCATGAAGGATTCATCCCTTATCGGAGTTTTTCCAGAGCTGGGAACCCATGTTCAACCAATTAGCATGATTTCATCGAGTATCACCCCATCCAACGATTCATGGGTGATTCCAAGTCCCTCTCAGATTGAAGACTATGGCAACTCTATGCCTCTGAACAGAAACCTCGCAGCATATAATGCGATCCAATCAGCCACCGATTGGGTCAACTGTTCTACTGATCACACCGTGGCACAGCTCTCGGCTGAAACTCATCCATACCCACCACTTTTCGATCCTCTCAATTTGATTTTTCCCACCGATGAATCAATTATGGAGGTTATGTGCAGTGATGAGCCACCATGGGGAGATTTTCATCATCGATCTTCATTCCCCACTATTCAGCCACTTGAGCCTGACACAAAACCCAGTGCTTCACTTGGGATGGTTCAAACCAAGTTCCCCACTTCCCTCGATGAGGTATTTTCAGAAGGAAACTTGGCCAATCTTATGGCAACCACTCCCATCGATATTTCAGTGAAGCCTGGTATCATGGAAAATGTACACATCGGCAAAACATGCACTCCCCTCGAAACGGAGTTCTATAGCGCCTACTTCAAAACTTTCCGCGATTTTTTTGCTTGGAGTTATGAAGAAATGCCAGGGATAGACCCCTCGATCGTGGTCCATGAAATCCCAACTTTCCCTAGCGCCCGACCTGTTCAGCAAAAGCTTCGACCCGTCCATCCTCATAAGGCAGCCGCCATTAAAGCAGAAGTTGAAAAACTTTTGCGTGTTGGTTTTATCTATCCTGTCCCATTGACAGAGTGGGTATCCAACATCGTTCCTGTAGCCAAGAAATAGGGAATGATTAGGGTCTGTGTTGATTACCGTGATTTGAACAAGGCTTGTCCAAAGGACAACTACCCAACTCCGTTTATCGACCAGATCATCGATAACTGTGTCGGGAGTGTCATCTTTTCATTTATGGATGGCTTCTCTGGCTACAATCAGATCGATATCCTCCCAGCCGACCAGCACAAAACGGCCTTTATCTGCCCTTGGGGGATCTTTGCATATCGAAAGTTACCTTTTGGCCTAAAAAATGCCGGGGCAACTTTCCAACGGGCGATGTCCTACGCATTTCATGACATCAAACATATTGTAGAACCATATCTTGATGACCTTCCCGCTCACTCTCGAACTCGGGAAGACCATCCAGACCACTTAAGCGCCATTTTCGAAAGGTGCCGTCGCTACAATATACGTTTGAACCCGCATAAGTGTGTCTTCTGTGTAGAAGCCGGGAAACTATTGGGCTTCATAGTCTCCAAAGACAGGATACGTTTAGATCCCACAAAGGTAGCAGCTATTGTAGCCCTACCTTCACCCACCAATATTCCAGAACTTCAATGTTTGCAAGGGCATGCAAACTTTCTACGTCGTTTCATCTGCAATCTGTCCGAGATAACAAAAGGCTACATGCGGCTTCTCAAGAAGAATGTTCCCTTCATTTGGGATGACGAAGCCCAATGCTCCTTTGACCATCTAAAGGCAGCCTTAACCAAAGATCCTGTGATTCAACCCCCCGATTACACATGGGACTACATTCTTTATCTCGCAGCCTCGATTTCCACCATTGGTATGGTGCTGGTCCAGGAAGACCAAAACGGCATAGAACATGTGGTATACTGTCTCAGTAAGAGTCTTCTTGACTCCGAAACCCGCTATTCACATGTTGAAAAACTGGCTCTGGCAACAGTATTTTCTGTCCAGAGATTCCGCCATTACATCTTACTTCGCTGGACCACTGTTATAGCCGACTTCAACCCAATGTATTACATCCTCACACGTCAGGTGCTTGGGGGCAAATACTCTCGTTGGATTGTCATCCTTCAAGAGTTTGACTTGGAGTTTGTCAAGGCTAAGTCCAAGAAGTCTTTGGTCTTCGCGGAGTTAATTTGTAACTTGCCCCGTGCTACTGAGCAACCCGAGCCCATTGATTCTCTTCCTGATGAATCATTGTTCCTCATTAGCACGTCTGATCCATGGTACGAGGATATTCTTTTATATCTCCAAACCCAACGCTTCCGTCCTGACCTCACTCGCGACGAACGGCGACGCATCCGACATCACGCAAAATACTACCTCATAGTTAACAATACTCTTTATCGGCGTGGTGTCGATATCGTCCTTCGATGCTGTTTGACCTTAGATGAGGCGGAATGCATTTTCAATGACTGCCACGCTGGAGCATGTGGTAGTCATCTCTCTGGGATGGCTACGACCCAGAAAATACTGCGAGAAGGATACTTCTGGCCCTCAATTTTCAAAGACTGCATTGAAACAGTCAAGAAGTGTCTGCCATGTCAATTCTTTCATAGAAAAACACGCTCGCATCCTGCTCCATTCCATCTTGTCATTGTCGTCGGCCCCTTTTCCAAATGGGGCATCAATTTCATGCACTGTAAGCCCACTTCAGCCGGGGGGCATAGCTATGTCATAGTAGATGTCGACTATTTTACAAAATGGGCTGAAGCGATGCCTACGTATGTTGAAGACGGCAAAACAGCAACGCAGTTCATATTCAATCATATTATATCTAGATTCGGTGTCCCACAGTCTATTGTGACCGATCACGGTTCCCATTTCAGGAACCATATGATCGAAGAACTAAGTGCCAAGCTGGGATTTCGCCATGAAAACTCAACCCCATATTACCCACAAGCTAATGGCCAAGTTGAAGCCATTAACAAAGTCCTGAAACGAATGATTCAGCGCATTGTGGGTACCCAGAAATCTAACTGGCACTCAGCTCTATTCTCAGCACTATGGGCCTACCGGACCTCAGTGAAAAGCGCTACTAGGTTTACACCATTCCAACTGGTGTATGGCCTAGAAGCCGTTCTACCAATTGAATGTGAAATTCCATCACTCAAGATAGCCATAGAGCTACTTCCACACACTACTTCCGAAAAGGAACGGTTTCTATACCTAGCTAAGCTAGATGAAACCCGCCGCGACGCTGCTTTGGCTAATGAAGCTCACAAAAAATGCGTCAAAGCTCAATATGACAAATCCGTTCAACCTCGGATCTTCAATGAGGGTGACCTCGTACTTACATATGATCAAATGCATGATAAGCATGGAAAAGGTAAACTTGAATCTATGTGGTATGGCCCCTTCATTGTAAAACGTGTCTTAGAAAAAGGAGCCTATGAACTAATTGATTGTGATGGTACGCCATTGGCACGGCCCCGCAACGGGCTATACCTCAAACGTTTCTACGCATGAGGTTACCCTACACGGGTTACTTGTTGTACATAATGTACTTAGTTTGCTTTTGCTTTCTTTTTGGTGTGCGCGTGGACCTCATGTATCCACTCTTACTTTGACTCGTGACTTTATACGCAGATGTCTGTCTACTTTGGATTCGCCGACGGTGCAAGCCAACATACCCAGAATCTCACTTCCGCAGCATGGGTAATCTATTCCCCCACTGGCGAGTTGATTTCTTCAGGAGCCAATTGTTTAGGTCCTGCAACCAATAATATCGCAGAGTACCATGCAGTCATTGGTCTCTTGACAGAGGTTGCTTCACTCGGGATTGACTCCTTATCAATCTTTTTAGACTCCCAACTCGTGGTTTCTCATCTAAACCGTGTTTACACAGTTTGCGATCCTACACTACTTCGTTTATTTCGGAGAGTACGCCTCTTGGAACGATCATTTAATTTTATCACATATCAACAAATACTGAGAGAATTCAATTGTATAGCTGATTCATTGGCTAATTACATTTTGGATTGGCATCTTGCCCACACATAAACACATCATTAAAAATAAAATGCACAAGTCATTGTAAATATTTAGATCGTAAATAGGTCCATATCACTGTATATAAAAGTGTTTTTTCCAAAATACATAAAGTTTGTGTCAAAGACAAAATTTGGGACCAAATCCCATATACAAAATTTGGCTCTCAAAGCCTACATATCGTGTACATGCCACAAAAAGATCAAAAGACCATCTATGGAGACCTAGGAGACCTATCATGTCCCTCATCGGACTCCTCCCGCTGCTGGTGGTAACATACTACAGCTCGAACCACCTTACGAAGAAGTCGACTGATACGACCAGGAACACCTATAGTATGCCGCTGGAGGTGGTAAGCGACGTCATCCATCCTCATAGCAGGGATACCATGAGTCAATCCCTGCAAGTTCCTCTCAATGTCCCGAACACCTCCTGCCTCGTCTTCATCCTCCTCCTCGTTAGGTACAACTTGATGGTCAACACCACCACGACGTAGTGGCGAGTACCCAGCTGGTCTCTGTGGTCCACGGTCTGCAACATGCATGCGAACATACATTAGACATCTTTTACACATTCTAAAAAAGTAATAAAAATTAAATATTTAAAAAAAAAAGAAAAAATACATATCCATGAAGGTCATACCAGAGTTGTCCCAATCATCGTCCTCTGGCAGTGCCAAGTCGATGTCCTCACGAAAATCTACCCCGGAGTAGGGATAGTCATCAATCATAACTATCTACTCCTCGAACCAGGAAAAGAAATCCTCACCGAAGGCTAAGCGCTGAGGTCCCCCGAGACGTCCAGCATAATCACTCCATCGAGCCATCCATGGCTCAGTAGGTGGACGGGGGGGCATAGATATCTGCGAGCGCAACAGTGGCACCCTCGCCAAAAAGAAGGTAACCAGGATGCTCCCATAGCCAAATTGGGAATTCTTTCCAACCCTACACTTGTGCACCTGTTCTTTCAGATTGGACAACACCGCCTCACACCAGTTAAATATTGTTCCTCCCATACACTCTGCTGCGAGATTCACTTATGTGCGAGATGCCTGATGCGGACTCGCACTTCCTGCTGCATGCGTGATAGTGAACAGTACGGTTTTTACAGGAAGTTCTATAACCTCCTTTATGGCCACCTTCCCACTTTTCTTACTTGAACCCTGATGGCAATACCGAGCAATCAAGTCATCTGTACTTGATTCTGAGGCTGAGTATCTGGTAAAGTTCACCCGAGCCCCTCTTTTCGAGAGACCCGTGAGGAAATAAATATCCTCGACTTGAATTTTGAGAACATGCTCTCCCACTCGGAAAGCTCGAGTGTCAGGATCCCACAATTGGATGAGATGAGTGAGAAGCTTGGGTTGCTGACGAATCCCTTTAGTCTTAAAGAAATTCAACAAACCACATTCTCGCAATGCGGTCACGGTTGGTAAGTCATTTTTAGCTGCAAAATCATCCACTTCATGCTCTCTTTCTTTCCAGCTTACCATTTTGCTTCGAACAAGATGCAAACTCTTGCAAAAGGTCAGGGAAAGCAGTTAGTAACTATTTAGCAACTTAGTTCCAGCAGAAAATTGGGGAAAATTTGATTTCTTAACCACAAATTTTGCCTTCACCGCGCCTGGGGGAAACACTGCCGTGTGGTACTATACAATGTCGTGCCTCGCTTTGGAGATCCAGTGCGGTACTGTTAGACAGTACCGCGTTTCCCGATAGATTCCCCACACAGTACTGTGAAGGGCAATTTTTTCCCAATAGGGCTTGCCCAAAAATTGAATTTTTCCTTGTAAAAGCAAATAATTCCTACATGAAATGAAAGAGGGGCTCAAGAACTCTTACCTGGCGCAGACGGTTGTCGAAATGGTGTCCTGGAACTCCCGATATGGATCCTTGAAGTTTTGCTCCTCAATAGGTGAAAATCTCCTCTTTGGGTAAAAACACAAATGAATAGTAATTTCTATTTTTAACCATTCCTTATATAGCATTTTCACATATTTTTTAATTGTTATTTTAAATGGTTAAAATAAAACCTTTTTCACATTGCTAATGTCCAGTTTTTGAGCATTTATTGACAGGATCCTTGGTAAAAACGCGATACATTCACACTGGTGTTTATTCATAATCTGACCTTCATTTTTGAGCCCACTTTATCTTTTTCGTGCTCTGGATTTAAAACTTGAAAAAGATTCCAAGCGCTTTTACACCCGTATCGTGCTTTTCAAACTCAAGTAAATGGTGTCGAGTACGGTCAGCTTTACTCATGCTCGTTAAACGATGAGGAAAGTATTATCCTGGTTGTATTTTATTCTTTTTTCGGACCAGAATAATAAAAAATTACGAAAAAGACCATAGGAGTCCATAGTTAAGCTCTTTTCAGACTCCTTAAAATTGAAAATATTGCCAAGTGATCTTGACTCTTTCACACTTGTAAAAGTATTTGAAAGGTCGTCTATTCGGTGATAGGTTACCCCTTTTTTGGCCCGTCTAGACTATTTACGAGAAAGGTATACCTCAGTCAATCTTGGCTGGGAGAGTTCTCTCGGGAATTGTTTTACACTTTTTCAGGATCGAGGGACTAAATTTTACGAAAAAGTACATTATGGAGCTTCCTTTAATTTTTTCAAGCTCTCTAAATATGAAAAACTACCGAGTTTTCCTTCCTTGGGCTCGTTAAAATGTTAACATTGAAGGACCCACTTTGGGACGAACCCCTCCTTTCTCAGGTTCGTAAAACATGTGAGATTGGACTCATCCATGAGATGAGCTACACCGAGCATCTGTTATCCTCTTCAAGCTCGCAAAACAACAAAGAGGTACTCGTCTATCATGTCGGGGAAATATGGGGAGATAAGTCAAGTTTATTTATGGCAGCTTGTCAGTCGTTACCTTTGAACATGTCATGTGTCCATCTCGTCTATATTGGGTATCCATTTTTCACTGAGTTATGGTCATCATCATGAGTCGTCTCCCTGGCCACGAGCCTACTCATCCGGTGTCTATCCTCTATTGTCAATAATCCCTGCTGCCAAGTCCTGTTACATGTCGTTATATGTTCAAAGGGTTGCATCATTTCGAGTCGTTCATTGTGTCAGGCCTCCGTTGTGTCAGTACATACTCCATTGTTTCATCATCTTATCGTTCATGTCGATTTCGTGTCGATGATGTGGGAAACATCATGGCCCACCTTCGACGAGTCTATTCATGTCGACACAAAATCACTATCTGGGAATTAGACTTAGGAATCAACCATTAGTACCTTGGTACCTGCATGCCTCAATGGCAGGTTTCCTCGTGTTTGACAGTAGGTTCACATCATTGACCTCTGATCAAGCGATCTCTCGGATGCTCGACATCAACTCATTCATTCGCATTTCTTTGAGATGTACTATTGATACCTTGGGAATCATCGTCATCATTGGTGATCTCCCTCGCATTTGTTAACGGTCCACATCATTGACCGGTAATCAAATGTTTTCTACCATGTTCGACTTCAACACCTTGTAATCACATGGTTAGATTCGTATCTTTTGCGATCGGATAGAAGACCCTGGGTGCACCTCAGCATCTTGATCGCGTCCAGGTTGCGATGGAGATGTCCTTTGTATTGTCACACAGATCCACTTATTGTATTGGTCGTGGCTGTGTCATTATTGTCTCATGGATCTACGCTTGTTCATAGTAGCCATGGTCTGTCCACAGTCTATATCATCTCAGTACTCATGGATCTGCAATGTATTGGTCGGTAGCCATGCTTTGAGTCATTTGTTTCCGAGCATGGGGATGCCCGCCTCGGTGGTATATCTAACACTTTGTTTCTGTTTCATCTCCTTGTCGCTCTCCTCGATGCTATCTCTGCACATTATATTCGTAAAGTCTTTCGTCCATCAGTCCCTTCTGACCTCACACTTTAGGGGGCATCTGTTATACCTCTATATTCCACGGTGTCGCATCTCCACCACAAACAGAGTTGACGACACTTCCCCTGCTGTTTGAACCACCCAGAAGATGAATGAACCTTGAAGGTAAATCTACCCTGACAAGTTCTGACCCAGCTGAGACTTTATTTACTTACACTACCGCGCCTTGCTCATTTATATGTGCGCGGTACTCCACACTACCGCGGTATGATGTTTCCACAGAACGCGGTAGTATTGCGTTGTGCTAAGACTACAGGGCGCGGTACTCTTTTATTAGCCTTTTTTCCATGGCTTGTGGGATTTTGGATTTTCAAAGATAGTGGAAGATTGGGGTCCCTGATTCGATCCCAACTCACTTTCTGTGATTATAAACCCTGATCCATTTATCTCTCCCTAGATCCACCCATCTCTCTTGTTGGTTAACCCTACCATACACTATAAAAGAGAGGCATTCCATGGGGAAGGGGGGGGACTTGGGAAGTACCAAACTTATGATCTTGCAGCATTGTGGAGATAGCTAGAGGAGAAGGCACTTGGAGCTGGAGGATTGGCTTGGACATCAAGCAACCTATGTAAGTATTCTTCATGTTGTAATAAGATAACTTGTCTTGTCTTTCCCATTTCATGTGTTTAGCATAAGTTCTTAGCATGAAGTGTATCTAATCTGTATTTGAATCTAACCTTTACATTCAAGGTATTTGGAAGTTTGTATATTTGTTCTTTTATTGATCTTAACAGATTCTACATTGAAGCTTTGGATCAAGAGCTAGAAGCGGGACAAACGTCAGTTGAAAGGTGTGTCTCATCTCTCATTGTTTCTAAATACATTTAATCTTACTGTAAAAGTTAATTTAGGAATTTCAAGGTAGCATTTGTTTTAACTTGTTTCTTGCTTTAGAGTTAGTTTAAAGTCTACTTTAAAGTTAAGAGAGTTTTGGCTTATCTGTAGGACAAAATTCTACATAACACAGATCATTCTTGACTCTGGACCGTGGCTTTGGGGAAGTTCGGGGCTCTTTATGAAACCCTGGAGCCCCCTTTTCGACCCAACTACTGATCAGATCTCATCTGCTCCGGTTTGGGTTCGGCTTCCAAATTTTCCCTTGCATCTCTGGAACTTGGCCTTGCTTAAATCTATTGGCAATGCGTTGGGTTCCTTCTACAATCGAAGTCCAGAAACAAAGGATTACATCAAAACTACATTTGCTCGCATTTGTGTGGAAATGGACTTTAACATTGGCTTTCGTGCTGAGATCCATTTGACCAGCAAGGATTATGTGTGGGTACAAAAGCTGTACTATGAAAATGTGATGTTTAGATGCATATCTTGCTTCGCAACCGGACATCTTGTAAAAGACTACCCAAAAGCCTCTCAGATCCCCAAATCCAAAAAGCTTCATCACAAATCCACCTGGTGGGATGGAGCAAACCCCAAGCATTATACAGTAAGCATAAATGAAGATCTATCTGAAGAGGCTCCAACACAAGCTAAGGAATCTTCTCAGGTTAAAAAATAGGACACTCTAGAAGAACAAAGGACTACCAGCGATAAAGATCCACCATTAGCCTCATGAGATAGTGTTATCCAACTGATGGATCCAAAAAATCCAGCCCCATAGGATGAACCCAAAAATGTAGTCCCCATTCTCAAAGCCTTTGTCGAGCCATCAGAATGGACCAAAGTCTCCAAAAAGAAAAGAGGATCTTTACCCTCTTTGAAGCCAAAAAAAAGTTTAACTTCTCCAAGAAAAACAAGAGGCCAACAAACTTCATATCCTTAATCTATGGATTGTATCGTGTTGTATGTAAGAAGTAGGACAGCAAAATTTTTGTCTTGCTAGTAGCAAAATGTAGCCCAGTTTCGCCTTGGGCAGTATGTTAGAAGTTTCATTCTCCATAGAACATGAAAGTGTCAGGATAAGTCAAGACTGGTTGTAGATGATCAAGGAGACCTGGATGTAGTCCTCTCTTGGGATATGCCTTTCTTCATAACTATGTAATCTTTGTTTTTATTTTTTTATATATAAAAGCTCTTAACCGTTTCTGTTAAAAAAAAAATCTCTATCCCTTAAATTTTAATTCAAAATATTTAATAATATTATTAATTCTTTTAATTTCTTAATTTATCAAAATAATATGTGTAGATATTTTTCTCTCACTTCTCTAACCATACAAACACAATATTAACCATAATCATTATAATTAAAAACAAATTTACAACAATTTATTGATTAAATTATGAAATATTAGGTTTTGAATTAAAATATAATTAAATCATATATATTATTCATGTTGATGTATTTGTAACTTAGGAATGTATTTCATATATGTATATTGTATTCCTATAGAGATGTTATTATTCCTCTATACAAAAGTGTCGTCATTTATATTGTAAGTGTCGTAACTTATACTTGATGGGTTATTAGACCACCTTGTTGGGGTCAGCCCTGTATAAGTCATGTGGGTTGAAGGGTTAGTATACCACCCTATAGGGGGTTAGCCCTGTCAACATTATGTTATGTGGTTAAGTTAAGGCCGACCGAGTAAAGGTTATTAGTCAAGTCAAGTCAAGTATAAATAGTGTGTGGGAGGCACTCTATTTGACCATTCACTTCTCTCTCATACCCTCATTAGAGAGTGGAGCACTAGTGGAGGAGGAGAATCTACTGCTAGGAGTATATCTCTTATGCTTGGGTTTTGTATCATGGCTCTAACTATCTCTAAGGAAGTTGCGGGGTTTTTCACCTTCTTGGTTTTCCCCGGTGAAACTCTGTGTCTCTTGTGTGCTTGCATTATTGTGTCCATGATTGATATGATGTAGATATGTTGTACATGTTGTTCTCTTAGTTAATATCCTAGATCATATTGAAGTAAATTCTCAAAAACTAACATGGTATCAAAGCTAGCCTGAAAGAAGGCATGGTATGGCATTTATGACACTTGTTGCACTTGCGAAGCTAGGACTTGATATAGCAAAAATCAGTCATCGTATCACTTTCTCTATAAATTCATTTTCGCAAAGTTTCAGGATCTAAAAATCTTACAGGTCGAAGATAAGATCCCCGTGTACCTTTTTTCGAAGGAGAGCCTCTAATTCGTTGTACTTTCAAATTTATGATCTATACAATATAGGGTTTCTACCTCTTCCAGATCTCAGTCATAAGCACGAAACCTAGGAAAAAAGGTCACAACTTGGGCTAGGGAGCTCCAAATTAAATTTCGTAAAATGTGGCAGGTAGGGCATGGACTGTAATGTCATAGGTACTATTTTCAGAGGCCGAAATTGAACCAGTGACACATGGCACTCTGTACAAGTTTGCTCTCCTGTTTTATCCCATAAACAGATCACGTTGCGACACTTGGAATGACTCTCTCTCAGAGAATCCAATTGAGGTCATACCTATGGGATTAGAAATATGACAGGTCAGGCTACCACAAGCCGCAGTTTCAGACCCCGTGGATTTGTAATTTTGGAGTTACACCAGAAACAATCAGGTGCATTTTATGTCAAAACAGAATTGGATTTTGAGCACCTTCATTCATGACTCCGGGAATTTAGGGTTTCGGAGAATGTTGGAATTTTTGTATCGGAGACCACAGCTAGATACTCCTCATCAAAATATAAATTTAGAGACCAAGATCGAATTTTTTGGCTGGGCAGAAGGCTGGGCTTGATCAAACCCTAGTTCGGTACTTTGATCGAAAAAGTGAAAAATTAGGGCTTCTGCAAAAATGGGAATTTTTGAAATCTGTGACCATAGCTAGAAGATCCTTGGAAAAATCAAAGTTTAGAGCTTTTTATCAAACTATTTGGTTGGGTTAATCTTTGAGAAACTCAAACCCTAATTCAGGGTCCTCCGAGTGAATCCGAAAATCTAAAAGGCAATTTTGAGGGGTGAAACTTTGCAGTTTTCAAATTTTGAGTATACCAGCTTGACCAGCTCAGAAAGGCACATCTTTCTATCCTTTCAAAAGTTAGAAATTCAAAGTTTGAATTCTTAGGGTTTCTCTGACAAACCCTAATCCAGCTCGAGATCCAGTTTTTGCAATTCAAGTGGATCGGGTTAATCCTAGAAGAGAATGGATTGGTCACCTGCATAAGTGAAGAAGTTCGTGTTTCAGAGGGAGATAAGTCTAAGGCCTTACATAACAAGATTACAAGTAATATCGACAGGTATGACTTACAGGTATGTTTCGAAATCCATTCATGATTAAGTTTATGGTATGTTTGTCTTCATTAAGGTCAGTACAATCTTGATTAACTTTAGACTTGTCGTATCACCTTAATAAAATTATGAATGCATATATTCATTGATTAGGGTTTTGACACTTATGATTGTACTAATGCATTGTGGTGTTGTATGAGGTTCATGTTGTCCACTAACATGAAAGGTACAACAAGAAAGACAAATCATGTTCTAGTTCAAGAACATATGACCATGGTGACATGAAGACAAAGATTCATCCATTGTCATGAAGCTCTACTTACGAGGTATGTATAATTTGGTTCTACAATGCTTAACCTATGATATATGCAGGTTACTAGCACAAGTCATTGAAGAGAACAAGAAGACATTGCTAAGACATAACTAGCAAATATGATAACCAGGTATGTTTTTCCTATATCAAGTTAGAATCCTACCTTATGATAGGATCTCATATATAAGTATACTTGGTATGATTGATAATGAGTATTCATGAAGTTATAGGTTTGAGTAATCATGGGTTTAGGCATATTATGCTTCTTACTTTGATTGATGATATGACTAACCAGAAAAGTCCTATGGTCAAATAGGAATATACATGAGTAAAAGAATTGTGATAAATTATCTGTGTATGAAATGATCTTGACCATACATGTTTAAGATTACTTAGAATCGTAATGTTTTTTATAGTATTAAGATTATACTAATGAATGTATGTATGAGACCTCGAGGATAACACAATGATGATACTAGTAAGTATGCATAGTGATCGAGGATGGATATAAGTTCAAAGATAGGTAATCCAAGAAGCAAAGATCAAGAGGGAGCACACTCCAGTAGTTCTTGCAAGGAAGCAAATATTGAGAGGGAGTCCACCCTACAACCAAACAAAGATAAGTATTTGAATTGTCATTTATTGCATACTTGTTTGTTTAAATAATATTGTTCAATGATGTATATGCTTATGTTCCTAGACTTAGGGTGTGTATTATGCATATTAGAATAATTGCATTAATGAACAGTATACTACTAATATGCATGCGATGGGTAAGTGGCCTATGGCACTGTACAACATTCCATTGCTACTTATGTAGAATGAAACCTCTTTGATGACATGTTGGGAGTTGTGCACACTCTTAGCAATGTTCTGGTAGAGATTGGAAGGCATCTAGAAAGTTACAAGATATGGATAAATGTTATATTGAAGCATTGGCTAAAATAATTGCATGACTGTGTGACATATTTCTTTATGTATAAGAATTTGTTCTGAAAACTATGACATGTTTCTAATCATGCAATTTAAATTTCTTTGTAGGAAAGATCGTATACCATCACCTACAAAAGAAGGACTGCAACATTTGTTCCAACAACAAAGCTATCGATTAAAGATATTGAAGTTCCCAAGATCTAGGATGAAGTAATGGAAGAATACCATGATCCGTCGATCATGAAGAAAGATGTTTGGGATGTGGTCCCAAGACCAGATGGGAAGTCTGTTGTGACTTCCAAAGATCAAGCATGTTGCAGATGGAAACATAGAGAAATACAAAGTGATATTTGTAGCTCGTGATTTCTCCCAGAAAGAAGGGATTGATTATGAAGAGACTTTTGCTCCTGTGGCCAGATACACTTCCATCAGATCAATACTTGCTCTGGCTGCAGTAATGAAATGGAAGGTACACCAGATGAATGTCAAGACAACTTTCTTGAATGGTGTAGTCGAAGAAGAAGTGTATGTGGAGCAGCCACTCAGGTTTGAGACACGTCATCGAGGATCACATATGTGCAAACTGAAGAAATCCCTGTATGGTTTGAAATAGGAACCCAGGACCTGGTATGGCAAGATAGATGGCTTCCTATCCAGTTTGGGCTTTACTAAGAGTAAATAGGATTCCAACCTTTACTACAAGGTTGAGGAAGGCAATCCATTGATACTACTATTGTATGTGGATGACCTATTTGTAACAGGTGAGGATAGGTTGATTGCCGATACAAAGAGGAAGCTTGCTGCCGAGTTTGAGATGAAGGACTTGGGTATGATGCACTATTTTCTTGGTATGGAGGTGTGGAAGAGTGCAGATGGAATCTTCCTTGGACAAGGGAAGTATGCAGTAAAGATCCTAAAGAGGTTCGAGATGATGGACTGCAAGGCCATGGCCACACCTATGGTATTGAACCTAAAGCTTCTGTGTGAATCTTCATGTGAGTCGGTTGATGCTACGATCTATCGTCAAATGATTGGGTCCTTGATGTACCTGACGAATATGAGACCAGATATATGCTTTGTGGTGAATGCCATGAGCCATTACTTGACAGATCCGAGAGGTGTTTTCCTGGTTGCTGTAAAGCATATTCTAAGGTACCTGAAGGGTACAATTGATTATGGGCTCAAATATTATGCAAATCAAAAGATTAACCTAGAGGGTTATGTTGATTCAGATTGGGCAGGTAGTGCTACAAATAGGAAGAGCACTTATGGGTGCTACTTCAGTATGGGATCAGATCTGATCTCCTTGTTTAGCAGGAAGCAGTCCTTTGTAGCACGAAGTATAGCCGAAGCAGAGTACGTTGTAGCTTGTTCGGCTAGTTGTGAGGCAGTATGGCTTAGGAAGCTACTGTCTGATCTATTTGATCTCCAGATATGTGCTACTTGTATATATTGCGACAACCAAAGTTGTGTGAAGTTATCGGAGAACCCGGTGTTTCATGACAAGTCGAAGCACATTGAGATCAAGTATCACTATATCAGGGATATGGTGCAGAGAGGAGCAGTGAAGCTCCTGTATGTTGTGACAGACGAGCAGATAGCCGATGTGTTGACCAAGCCATTGACTAGAGTGAAGTTTGAATACTTCAGAGGGAGACTTGGTGTACTTCAGATCGAGATGCCTTCCAAGGGGAAGTGATGAGTCCGGAGACACAAATGCACATGAGCCATTCCGACATGGTTGAATTTTGTCTTACCATGGTCGTTGATGTAAGGGCTGGAGCCATTCAGACATGGTTGAAGTTTTTCTTACCATGGTCGTTGATGTAAGGGCTGCTTCATTCGAGCATGGTTGAGGTGTGTCTTCCCATGGCTGTGATATAAATGCTAGGCCATTCGATCATGGTTGAGGTGTGTCTTCCCATGGCTGCAATATAAGTGTTGTGTCATTCCTAGCATGGTTGAGGTGTGTTTTCCCATGGCTATGGATATAAGTGCGGTGCCATTCTCGCATGGTTGAGGTGTGTCTTCCCATGGCGTAGATATAAGGGCTGAGCCTTTCACAGATGGTTGAGGTGTGTCTTCCCATTCCAGTGAGTGTAAGTGTTGTGTGATGTGCATCTGGGTTGTGCTCCATGGACGATGAGGTGATCTGAAGATGATGATGTGACAGTAGGGTACATAGGTTTTGCAGAGGCATGTAATCAGTCTTGAGATGCTCTTGCAGGTTTTGCAGAGGCAGTGTAATCAGTCCTGGGAAATCTTGGAGGTTTTGCAGAGGCAGTGTAATCAGTCCTGAGGTGTACCTACTTGATGGCTCACTCATAGAGATTGTGAAGACCAACATGAAGGCTAGGCCTACATCCAGCATTAAAAAGGGATGGCTCTGTAGATGTTGATGATCTGCATCTAGCATTAAAAAGGGTTGGCTTTGTAGATGATGAAGACTTGTAGGTGGCGGGCCTACATCCAGTATGAAAAAGGACTGGCTTTGTAGAACTTCCTATGACGAGTACATGAGAGATTGATTGAGATAGCTGCAGCAGTGACGATGACAATGATTCAATGACGATGATCAGTGACGATGATCCAGAGAAGAAGACTTCTGCTAGTAGATCTGTGTCGAGAAATAACTTCCTAGTTAAGAGGGAGTGTTGATGTATTTGTAACTTCGGAATGTATTTCATAGATGTATATTGTATTCCTATAGAAATGTTATTATTCCTCTATACGGAAGTGTTTGTATTCCTATCAAGATGTTATTATTCCTCTATACATAAGTGTCATCATTTATATTGTAAGTGTCGTAACTTATACTTAATGGGTTATTAGACCACCTTGTTGGGGTCGGCCCTGTATAAGTCATGTGGGTTAAAGGGTTATTAGACCACCCTATTGGGGGTCGGCCCTGTCAGCATTATGTTATGTGGTTAAGTTAAGGCTAACCTAGTAAAGGTTATTAGGCAAGTCAAGTCAAGTATAAATAGAGTGAGGGAGGCCCTCTATTTGATCATTCACTTCTCTCTCATACACTCATTGGAAAGTGGAGCACTGGTGGAGGAGGAGAAGCTTCTGCTAGGAGTATATCTCTTATGCTTGGGTTTTGTATCATGGCTCTATCTATCTCTGAGGAAGTTGCGGGGTTTTTCACCTTCTTGGTTTTCCCTGGTGAAACTCCGTGTCTCTTGTGTGCTTGCATTATTGTGTCCATGATTGATATGTTGTAGATATGATGTACATGTTGTTCTCTCAGTTAAGATCCTAGATCAAATTGAAGTAAATTCTGAAAAACTAACAATTCAAAATATAAAACTTTGTATCATTAATACATTTATATAAAAAGTTTGAGAATAATATTCAAAATAAAATTTTAGGTATAATATTCAAAAGCAATTTTTCAAACAACAACTACATATCCCAACAAAATAACATACAAAATTTAAATTATGGACAAATCCAATTGTCCAAAATAAAGCACTATAAGATATATAGTTACGACTTTAGTGTTCCTCATTCGAGCCTATTGCATTTCTACATGTATATTGCTGAACAAATTACTTAAAAATAAGAGCACTATGACAAAAATTTGCTCAACAATAAAAAGAAATTGAGATCGATTCCTTGAAATGTTCATCATCTCATGTGGTTGTAGCTTTGAGGATCCACTACTTCTTCTAGCTTAGGCTTTTGGGTTCTTTAACAGATTCATAGAGAGACTACTAAATGCAAAATCTTTAATATATTTTAAAGAATCTTCAAGAATGGAAGAGTTAGATAGATAAATACTAATATGCATGTTTTTTTTTACATATTATTACATAGCATTAACCTTCAAATAGAGTTCCAAGTGTTCCTATAACCATAAAACCAATAAACCCTTAATATGATTCTCATATTACTATAATGTGTTGAGTTCTATCCATTATGTACATATCCTTGTAGTGTTATTTTACTTTGATGTACATGCTACTAAAATTATACTTTCCATTAGTTTCATTGAGAAAAATTATTTTCCTCACAGAGTCTCAATCATTTCCTTTACACAACGCTTAAATCTCCTTTTGACATTATTCAGGTGACAAAGAATTCCATAAGCATTTTTTCAATAGAAGTGCTCCATAAGTACCTTCTCCATATTATAACCATAAATGCAATAAGCAATAAGATAAAAACACCTACGGATGTAATAAAAAACCTAAGCCAAGAACACAAGTTGAAATTAACATAAAATAAAAGTGTGACCTTTTACCTCCTCTCTAAACACCACCAACCTAAATACAAGACCAACCATGAAACAATAAAACATCCATAATTCCAATCTAATTACCACATTAAACTTGGATGTAAACCTAAATAAAAACCAATGCCTAGTACAACTCTTCATAACTCGAATATTTAAAACATGATATGAGTGAAGTGAGGCTTGACAACGATGTTTCAAGAATTCAATGTCTAAATATTTTAATATGCTATCTAATTATTTATATAGAATTATATTAATTATACGTTTAATATAAAGATTAAAACTAATATATAATATATGTTATTATAAGTTTAGAAATACTTACCGAATTATTTCATAGTGTTAAATTATCATAGTATAAAATTCCAAATTAAAGGAAAACTAATATTAAGATGACGTATTTAAAAATATAAAAAAGGTTTCCTAACATTTTAATGGACAATATCTATTGTTAGATCGTCAGAACTACCCTATTTTAGGAACTCTTGCGAGAAGATCACGAGGGGGTAAACACTTTTAACATCGGTGGCTATTCTCCCTTTACATGCCTACGTAATCTAAAGAGTAAGGTATTCTAACAACTTTTACCATAAAACTATTTTCCAAATTTTGAAAATAAAATAAAAACCAGGGATTATTCATTTTAATGAAATTGAGATTATTCATTTTAGATTCTTTCCCATTTTAAAAATGGGACAATATAGAAAGTAAGGTGTCCCAATATTTTAGTAATTCCCATTTTAAAAATGGGACAATATAGAAATTAAGGTGTCCCAATATTTTAGTAATATAATGTGATGGTTTTGGATATAGGTTGTGTCAATTGATGGGTTGCAAAATTATAGAAATTTTTAGTTAATGTCATAAAATATTAAGAATATTTTAAATACACGATCATAAGAGTGGTGGTTAAGGTATTTCAATGGTAATCAATGTTCTAGAATCTAGAGGACACTTTTAAATTTTTATATGTACATGTGTAATGCTTTATAGGTTTTATGTATTTTATATGCAATCACAAAGTTTTATATTTATTAAGATGTAATCTAATGTCATACGAAGGATATGACAAAAAAAAATTAATATAACTAATTGTTACATAGTGGTAGAAGGGAATCTAATCTACAATAATCCATTCAAAAATAAGGTTACTTATAGTAACCATTGCTGCCTATTTTATAACAAATATCCACTCGAAATAAATCCAGAACAAACACTCTTATGCTTTCAATAAAAGATAATATTTCAAAGAAAATAAAATAAATCAATTAAATAAAGAAATTAAAAAAGAAAGACACAATTGTTACTGAAATATAAAATGACAACAATATAATTTATGCAAAGAGGGGATTCAACCATAAATTGCATCTTTGGAGTGGGCCCAAATCCTAAAGAAAGAAATGGGTTGAATCCATGAAAGGAAAACACTATTTAAAATAAGAAATCGAAACCAAAATATCGTATTGTCTATAAATTTCAAAATTAAGTTGTTTCCCATTAAAAACATATGAATTATAGAGACAAACATAAAATAGAATAAAACTTGAGAACCTCCTATTTATAACATCTAAGACTATATATTTAGTTAAAATGATGTTGAAGAGTTTACTAATCCAATCTATAAGATCTTTGATTTTAATTGATGGATGATATCTAGTTGATTTCCCCTTTTCTGAACATAGAAAAATTAAGAGGATTATTCTCCCTCTTCCATTAATTCAAATTTCAAAATACAATTAGGATTTGGAAGAGGTCAAACTTCTTGAGAGGTTAAATGTTTCCCTTTGTTGTTAGTAGTCTAACAACAATCTCGATCAATGAGGGCGACATGATCCCTCAAGTTTGTATTCTATGTTTCTTTGATTTGTGTCCTTTGGCTCAAAGGAAAATGTGATGGGTCCATCCCTGTTATAGTGCATGGTCCAAATCCTTTGTACAATGCTACAATAAACTTTTGCTTTGGAAAAAATTCATTAATACATAAAATCCAAACCACACAATCATTCACCCAAAATACTTTGGGGATCAAGTATAATTCACATTCTCTTGAAAATAATCCAAATTTATTCATTAAATAAGTGCATGCTAACAAGCATCTACTTTTCCATTGGAAATATAAATACTTGAAAGGGTCTTAAGTTTATAAGGTAAATGTAGCAATGACATATGACAAAAGATTAAAAAAAAATGTAAACCACATGGTAATCTAAGGGCCACTATACCCACAACTGAAGGGTTGCTCGACCCTTTGAAACATACAAAATGAATAAAAAATATAGGCAAGTTGTGGTCCTCTTCATTTGTATACACTTGACTATCCATTCCTTTCAGAATCCCTTTATTACTAGTTAGAAAATATCAAAAATATGTATACCTCTTCAACTAGATTCTATCACATTGATTAGAAAGTAAAAATTGGTCCGATAAATCTCTCTTGCTAATTTTAGCTAGCATAGGTCAGATAGAAAGAACATATTAAGACTTTGAAGAGAAACCTACCCTAGAAATTATTCTACAACTACTAGCACAGGATTCTTTAGTGCTCAATATTTTTTTTTCTTTTAGTGGCAACTTTTTTTGTACAAATCTCTTCTTAGGATCATCCATGCCCATATTCATTTCAAAACAAAGAATATCCATGATAGCCTAACATGTTGAATACAAGACTTCATGCAATCTTGGATTCTTAGATTTCCAATGCCTTGGAATTCAAATCTTTGAACAAAATGAATGGAACCCTTTCATGCTAAAAGTTAGAGTGGGTTAGTGATTTTCTAATGGGAAACAATATGCACTCCTCTAATAAAAATAATTGACACTGAAAGACAAACTATAATGTCCTTTTTGCTTGAAAAAATATATTTTTTCTTATGTATCTTCTTACAATCTCAATCTTTTGAGTTTGAGCAACATTACCCTTCCTATACACACTATTCGTTTCTCTACTTATGGATCCCTCCCTTGAGACATCAAGCTCATTATTGTTGCACACTATTATAGTTATGCATACTATATAAATGAGCTATCTCTCCTACAAGTTATAAAAAATTTCATAAACTCCTTGCTATTGTGGTTTCTCACCTTTAATTTTGAAATGCTTAAGGTTGGAAAAAAATACAGATGAGACTAGGGTTCTTGTATAGGTGCCAACAAAGCGTACCATTGTAGTTTGGAGTGTTAGAATTTTTCAATCTTCCCAATGGAAGAAAGTCTCACCCAAACCACCACCTAAACCTATGTGTGATTAGGAGAGTTAGCCGCAGAGATATAGTGAGAATGTTGTTCGCAACATTTACTAGAGTGATCTCCCATAGCACATAGTCATTATATTAAAAATTATTAATCATCACATATAAACATATATGCACATCAAATAAATAATAGTAAACAAAATCATCATCCATATCATAGCATGTGAAAATTTTTAAAGGGGTACCAAACATATTTATTCATTCATATCAAAAGGGTTCATATAATAGCAGACTCTATGGCCCTTTCACATTCTCTCGTAGTATACGAACTATTGTCCATCATAGATCTACTCAAAATACACATGGAAAAACCCACAAAACCTATAAACTCCAATTACATTCTCCATATGAGTTTATGGAAACACAAACAAAAATGACCACAACAATGACAACAACCCTTTCTCTTCATTACACCATGCTTTTATACTTGTTGCTGAGGTTCTGACCATGTCAAGACTGTTGGAATGTGACAACCAATTGATGGTTTAGGTCAAGTTGGTTCACGATGGTTTCACCAACAGTATAATCAGTTATGTGTAACTGAAGGTTTGCTTAAATATGTGGCCCATTGAGGCAGATGTTGAGTCGAGGCTTTAAGCCCTCTTTTGGATAGTTTGTAAACTATTGTTGATGATGAATAAAGACTGCCTACCCTTGTCCCGTGGATGTATCCCACATTCAGTGGATGAACCACCTAAATTTCTATATTTCTTGTGTGATTGTTGTTCTGTGTAAATCTGCTATACATTCTTGTTTTTCTGTCATTACATATTTATAATATATGTGGGCTTAATGCCCAACAAGTGGTATCAGAGCTCGGCTGAAGAGCAAACATTAGGTTGCAGAGAACAACAGAGGATCTTTCAGACCCGTTGTAGATCAAAGAGAGACTGGTAAAGCATAGAGACTCTAGCAGAGAGAAAGACCGCTATACAAGAGAGAGCCGCCCTCCAAGAGAGAGCCGCCCTCGAGAGACCGCTATCCAAAAGAGAAACGCCAAGGCTGTGCGAGAGCCAGTCGTGCAGGAGCAGACTTGCATGGAGGAGCCACCGGTCGTGAAGGAGGAGAGTAGCCCGTCCTGCTGGAGATCCGCTGACAGAGAGGGAGCCATCATTCTTGGAAGCCGTGCTGTGGACGAAGGCCGTGAGGAGAGCCAAAGGATGGAGGTCCGTGAGGCTAGAACAACCCTGAGGTAGAGGCAAGCAGATGATCCTCGTTGTGATAGAATCTAAACCAGGGGTTTCAGATAGTTGATTCCTGAATGCAAGTGCGTGGATCGTTGTTGACATGAGCCGGAGAGTGGTCGAAGCCCGCGTGAAGGAGCATACCAGTCTAGGCCGCTTGAAGAGAAGTGGCAATTGCAATTTTGAGCCATCGCTGTACTGAAGCTGATATCCCAAAGTCCATTGAAGAGGTCGCAGAGCAGAGCTAGCTGTGACAGCCGTCGGTCAGGGAGCCCGCGTGAAGCCTGTGGAGAAGAGTCACGAATCCCTTGGAGCCCGTGGAGCCTGTGGAGGATCCCGTGGTCCAATGGTGAGCCGTCGTTTGACCTTGCCGGCAGAGAATGGAAGATCCCGCCAGAGAGCAGGAGATCCAAACGCGTCCAGCTGCTGTGGTAGCCTTAGAGCCTATGCGTTGAAAGACTCGAAGCCTGTGCAGGAGAGCTGAAGCATTCATTTAATAAAGGTTTGTGTAATTAAAATATTAAAATACCCATGAAGATATCATTGAGGAATAAAAGAATTAGTAGTTAAGGGTTTTAGAATAACTTTGATATATGGTTCATGGGTGTTCATGGTTTATTAGCGATCAAGTGGATTTAAGAGAGTAAGGTGGCATTTGTAAGTGTTGGATAAAGACAATAATGGTGAGCAATGGTGATAGTGGATTCATTATTTTAAAAATATATATATATATATTTTTTGGAGTTGTAAAAGTTAATTTTTTTGCATGTAATTGGGCATATGTTTGTAAGATCTGAAATGGCATGCATACTCCAGGTTGTTGAGTTGGTTGTTAGTTACCTATGAATATCGACATAGATTTAGATAAACTAAAAGGGGTGGGGCATGAGTTAGTTGTTGTGCGCTTATGTTTTTTGCTCATGAGATTACATGTAATGAAGCCTATTTTAAAGGCTTGGTTAACTCCATTGGAAATAAACCTAAAGGTGAGCAGTAAAGGCTCATTTGGTTGTAGCACGTTGAAGTGTTTGGTACAAGATGTTTTGATTTCTTCATGATGAACCAGGTTTTACAAGAAGTGGGTGTAACCATTGGGTTTGTGATATTCACTATCTTGGCATTTTGGATTGTTGGCATTATGCTTGAAACAAGAACAAGCATGGATACGATCAATAGGTTGGTTCGGTTGGACATTTAAGATGAAGGATCAGGGAGCAACAAAACAATATTGAGTATAAATGTACAAGAGATGGATTGATGGTAAGTTTTGGTTATCATAGGATGAGTGCATGATAATGATATTCATTGAAACCGGTAATCATCATAAGCTTTCTTCAGGTTGATTTCCATGTAATAAAGAAAAGGGTTATATGTCTTGTGTATGGTACGCTCGTGTGATGTATGCGATGCAATCTTTTCACATGCTGTTGGTGTTGTCAGTGGATACATGACAAATCCAGGTGAAGCAATGAAATGGGTGCTTTGGTATTTAGAAGCACAAATGGACAAGGGCAGGGCATCAGGTAAATTGTTGTCAAGGTGTAGATTGTTGGAATGTGACAACCAATTGACGGTTTAGGTCAAGTTGGTTCACGGTAGTTTCACCAACAGTATAATCAGTTATGTGTAACTGAAGGTTTGCTTAAATATGTGGCCCATTGAAGCAGATATTGAGTCAAGGCTTTAAGCCCTCTCCCAGATAGTTTGTAAACTATTGTTGATGATGAATAAAGACTGCGTTCCCTTGTCCCGTGGATGTAGCCCACATTCAGTGGGTGAACCACGGAAATTTCTGTGTCTATTGTGTGATTGATGTTCTGTGTAAATCTGCTATACATTCTTGTTTTTCTGTCATTACATATTTATAATATATATGGGCTTAATGCCCAACAAAAACTGTTATAGGACAACTTTTTCTGAGTTGATGTATTTATGAACCACACTTTCAACTTCATTAACTATGTATTTATTGCATGGGTTATCATTATCAAAAATAAAGGAGACAGCAGGCCATGAACACAATAGTTGACTCATGCTTCTTGTTCTTTTGGTTGTCCTTCAAACAAAGGATACAAATATAGTACTTCAGTTACCTCACAGCTGTGGAATTCTTCATATTGCTCGAGTTGAGATTTCCACTTACCCATTAAAATACTGGCACCTACAATAAATGCTTATACCCTCTCATTATCAAGGGTAGTGGGATTCTGCTACTCCAACTACTTCCATTCATAATAGGCAAAGTTGTTGAGTTGTTTAAGTTGGAGATATGTCATCTAAGCTTCAATCATGAGCTCTATGTTAGTCTTCTTCACGGCCTTGGTCGTATCAAGGAGTATGTCTAGATTGTCATCCATAGCTTGGAATAATATTTCAACTGGTTGCTAACACTTCTCTACCATGCCAACCCAATCCTTCAAAGAGGAGAATATATGATGACTGTCTTGCATGACTTGATGGAGATGGGTTTGAGTGACCAAAAATTATGTCAACAAAGTGGGTACTAGTGCCATCAATTATTGTCACTACGTATTTCCTTAGTGTTGTGTGGAAACCACTTTCTCGTGTAGTTCCATTGTCTATTCCCGCAAGTGTTTCCATGAAATTAAGAGTATTGGTAGGATCTCTTGGGGAGAAACAAGTGAAACAACCTCGGGAACATCAGGGTCATGTGAGAGGACTTGAGGCCACATCTACTACAATTCATCATACAAAATTTAACTATTATTTCCATCGCTAGACGTTCGTCATGCTTAGTATCTCGTTTCATGATTGTATCTATAGCAGAGACTTTCATCCAGATGAACAAGTGTTGGGATGCGATATCTGTGACTATAGTAGAAAGAGGCAGGGAAGTAAGGGGATGAAAACTCTCAATGGAGAGAATTAACTAATAATATGTCTGCACTTCGAACTCTGTATGAACTCTTGCATGGTGATGTAGTTGGATAATACGCTATTGGGTGACATCAGTGAGATACTACACAATGTCGGTATGCTCTTGGAAGATGAGAAGCATGACCCGACAATTATCGGGATCTTGTACTTATTGTAGACGAGTAGTAACCAAGAGATTTTTTAGTGGAGAGGATGTTTGAGGAATCATTACAAGAGATTCTTCAACAGGATCACTCATGCCCACCTCTTCCATTGGAACATATTAAACCAAAAGTTGGTCAATGTTACACTCGGTTAGTAATTGTGCCAGCCACTATTGATCACGATCGTTGCCACCAGTGCCACCTATAGCAGTTCCCATATACTATGTTCTCTGCGAGTTAGTGGTATTCAAGACTTATTTGGGCTACATAGGTGATGTCTATATTTGTGTCATAGTTAGATTCTTTGGTATGCTATACTTCTATTCGCGGTGCATAGGATAACTAGGAGTGTCGTGGATGGAAGGGACTAGGTCGTCGATGATACTTATGATGTGAATGATGGAGGGATACTTTTCAAGCTCTTGGAAGGACTTAAGAGTTTCTTCTATATATCCCAAGGCATGCAATGTATGAAGGATGGGTGTGGGGAGTGGTATTGAAGAGAATGAAGGGATGGGGGGACTTCTACAACATAGGTAATGACCCCTAGAGTGGCACTTACAAGGAGATGAGGTTATTGTTGAGAAAGGGGTTTCACAACCTTTGGTTTCTTTTTCTTTTGAGGAGGGACTTGACGAAGGGTAAGGAATTTTTTGAGGTCCTTACTTGAAATGTGCACTGAGTATGGAATGCCAATAATTGCGCGTGAAATGTTGGAGGTAGGAATAGTGGATGTAGCAAGAATGCTTGATTTAGCAGTTGTTATGGAAGTGGAGAAAGGTTTTATAAGTGAATTCCAGTTTTACACTTCTACTAAGGAGATCTAAGGAGTGAAGCCGAGAAAATGTAAGTAGTTCCCTGCGATGTTTGTGGCTTCTTCACCCCTACCCAACTAAAAAAAATTATGTTGAGTTGAATATACTTCAGGAGTCAAGAAGAAAGGAAGTGGTAGCATCTAAAAATATTTTGGCAAGTCTCCATGGGGTTTAATGAATGTAAAATCCCAATCGATTCCAAACCATATCTTGGTGGTTTAGTTATTAAGAAAAAATCATGGGATGTGAACAATGATAGAGTTGATTATGTCATCATACCACCAACTGAAGGATGTATCATTGAAAGAAGATTTCTGGGAATCCATGTGGCTCCTCCATGATTTGTATTTAGGAGCCAAGACCTGATTATCTGCAACCAGTGGTAACTCTTAGCCCTCAAGGGGCTTCCATTTCCAAATAGTAAAAAGGATCAACAAAGAACCAAAAATAAAGTAACCTACAGACACATGGGCATCTACATAGGGTTGGAAGAGATCATCCATCATATACTTGCACTAGTTGAGATGGACAACCTATACAAATAATTGTGCCACCGATATGGAATCTAGCATACACTCCCCTTTGTTACTTCAAGGAAAATTTTAGGGGCAAAACTTCACCCATGGGATAAATAATAGGGTTTTAAATTTTGAATGGGCAAATTTTTATACATAAATGTTTTAAAATATTTTAAAATAGTTTTCCCTAAAATTAAATTTTTTGTTAATATATAAACTATTTAAATCCCATCCAAAATTATAAATAAAATTAGTGGTAATATATTTTTTCCCTCTAGAATTCACTATGGATCCTCCATATTTCACCCCAATTCATTGGAATCAACACTTTTTTAGGAGTAGTTCGTGCAATATTTCATTGAAAATTTATTAAACATTTATTTGGTTAATAATGGATTTACATGTGGTTGTTTATGGGCCCATGCTTTTGGGTGACACATGACATTGGATGTGGTAAATCCTATTTAAGAACTTGACGAACTTGATGAACTTGACGAACTCAATGGTATTTAGAAGGTCCAATTTTTTTTCTTGAGACAAGGGTAAATTCTATGGAAAATAATTTTTTCAATTTCCATGTTAAGAGTATTTTTATTATTTTATTATATTATTAAAAATAGTTAGCAATCCATTTTTTACTTTCCATTTGATAAATTAAATCTATATTTTTTTTGATAAATTCATTTTAGTTCGTTAATTTATCTTAAAACTTCAATTTCATTTTCATTGACATCATATGTAATTGCGGGTAAAGGAACAAATAATCACTATAATTAGTTTTTTTAAGTGCTTTATTGTTTTAATTAAAAAAGATAATGACACATTCCATTCAATTCTACTTATGAACATTATATTTTTCCATATAGTGTGTTTTTGTATTTTCAACTCAATAATGTTTTTGTTATGCCAATCATATTTAATATGTTTTAACTATGTAAAAAATTCTTTAGTGACTAGATTTGGTGAAACTTAATAGTTGGTCATTAAGATTTGCTTCATATAAATATAATAATAATATGGATTTAAATTGATTTTAGATATTTTGTCATAGAAAACAATTAATAGTTTTTTAGTGTTTTATTGTTTTCATTAAAAAGACTAATAACGCATTCCATTCAATTCTATTTATTAAGGTTTTCTTTTTTCATATAGTGTATAAAAACTTCTTCAATAATTGGATTTGATGGCACTAAATAATTTGTCAATAAGATTTGGTTCATAAAAATATTATAACAAGATGGATTTAAATTGATTTTAGATATTTTGTAATAGAATATATATATATATATATTCAATTTAAAAACTTATTACAGTAAAAGACTAATCAAAATTTTACAAAGATTTTGTAATGTAGTCAAAGACTCGCCAGTATTTTCCAAAGATTTTATATTTCAATGAAACATTCACCAAAAAATATATATTTACATATTTTATTATTGATCAATTAGCCTTCGAATTTTCCTACTTACTAAGAGGATTCACCCAATTATTATACATATACATTTATGGAGGGTTCTTAAAATTTTCCCTGGTGTACTTATGCATAGCTCGGCTAGATGTCATGTGACATGCGAATTTTACTTTGGGCTTGTTGATATTCCTGATTATGCAACCTTTGTCACCCCTTTGTGTACTAGATCATTCATAGAGATTGAGATATAACATGGCATGACTGCATTTGTGCTCGTCCTGAAAAGTGGTGGAGACATCTTTGCATTCCATTGAAAATCCATTCAACTGATGAATATTGTCGATGTGAATAGGGTACTACCTATTGATCTGTAGTTAATGGTCATGCACTCTTCTAATGAGGAATAGGGTACATCTTAGCACTTCCCCTATGTGACCAAATATTGGCAGAGTTTTTAGTGAAGCCCGTTTCGCAAATGATTGAATGCAAGCTTCCAAATGGTTCTTACATTGCCAGTATCTACTGCTACATAGTCCATATATTAGTTTTCTCTCCTGTACAGATACAGTTCTCCATTAGATAAATCTACATCTACCAACCTGGTATGTTCAACCATCCCATATAAATCACCAATGAATTCAATCCTTGGATCTTGAGGCTCATAAGGAATGACCTATTTTAGTCAAGTGGCACTCTCGAAACCTGAATCTTTACCTGCAACCACTTTACCCATGTCTAAAATTATCTTGTTGTTTACTCTGTTAATTGGAGGGTGATGAATACCATGAAAATCATAGTGCACACTATGTTGTGAAGGCTCTAGGGTGATAGTCTACAGCTAAGAATACATAGTGAGGAATTACCCAGATTTCGACAATATTAAGGAATTGACCATGTTAACAGGAATATGTGACAACTTCATTAATGTCATGTGTAGTGGAGGCTCGACGCAACTAGCTTTAAATGAAAAAAAATATGGAACAAGAATTTGTCATGGGACAAGGCTAAATGAAATCTAATCATTATAGTCGACTCTCTAATGCTTTAGGAAAATGGGACTATTTGACGGACAATCTACCAAGAGCGGACTCAAGGACTGATCTACCTAGCTCAATGTGAGTCTAGAACAAATAGGACAGAATATGAATCTACTTCCCTAGATCAATTACAGATCTAGTACTTAGATATCATACCTTTCAGATCGCGGATCCTTCTCCTTGTTGTTGCTCCAAGTCTCGCGGTCGTCAAATCTCTAGCTGCAAGACCTGTCAAGACAATATGGAAACAATACAAAGAGTAAAATATATCTAAACAATAACTGATCTAAACTAACAGTTGAGGAAGAAAGTTATAAACATCATCAATGAGACAACATTCATGGAAAGAGATTATATTAACTGTAATAAAAGGTGGGAATAAATAGAAAGGATGAAGCTACAACCAAAGCTTCAACGTTGCATCCTTCATCCAACATGCCCAATCCAAGCCTCCAAGGTGGTACAATATTCCCAATCACCAATATGGATTCTACCAGCATAAGGATACCATAGACCTTCCTCCCTTTCCCATGGAAAGAGTGGGTGTTTATATAGGGCTAAAGAGATAGGGTACGTTGAGGATTAGGGGGAGATGGTTAAGGGATCCTCCCATTAGGTTAGGAACCGAAATGCCACCTCACCTAGAGCCTAGGGATAGGTCTCCACATCAACAAACTTCTAAAGAGACCTCGAGACTCCCAAAAATAGGCTTTAACCAACCTCGTCGCACCCTAGTAGAGGACATAGAGCGATAGAGAGGGTTGTCGCACCCTGCAAAAGGACAAAGTGTGATAGTGTCTCACTCTAGCTAACCAAGAACTGCGACAGAGGGGGTCTGTCTCACCCTGTAGGAAGACAAAGCGCGACAGCCTACTCAAAGAGGTCAACTAGGAAGGGAAATCTCTCAGTTGGATGTGTTTTAGCCCAGGATGAGTTTAGGGTTCAAAGCAAAGAGTTTACACAATGGCCAAGATGACAACATTATCACAACGTTCATGATGACGACACTTGGTCATAATGACGATACTTGCAATGGTCATGGTGACGACACTAGGTCATGATGACGACACTTGCAACACTTGCGACACTTGCACAAGGGTGACGACATTTTGGTGTAACATAATGCCCCCCAAAGCATGAAGCTGACGAAATGAGACAGGTGAAATTCTTTGTAGTAAGAAAAATTGAAAGGACTTGCTGGTTGCAAGGAGCTGCTACAGAAATGACCTGAGATCCACAAGTCTCACAAAACATGGTTGCCGACCAATACACTACAAATCCATGATAGTAAAGACCGACCGAACACAATCATGGATACTAGACACAATCGTAGATCCATGATGAGATGATAACACAGCCACGACCAATACAAAGTGGATTTGTGTAATATAAATCAAACAATCTCCATCGCAACCTGGGTACAATATGACTTCCCCAGGGTCTTCAAGTCAAACCCACAATGATACGAATCTATCCATGTGATTACAATGTTTTGGAGTCGAACATGGTTGAAACCACTTGATTACCGGTCATTAATGTATACCGTTAAATCACCATTGATGTCAATGATTTCCAAGGTATCATAGTACATATCACCAAGCGTGAATAAATGAGTTGAAGTCGAACGGATGATGAAATATTTCAATCAAGATTCAATGATGTAAACTCATGTCGAAAGCGAGGTAACCTACCATTGAGGCATGCAAGCCCAAGGTACTTGGTTGGTTTCTAGATTCAATCCTCGGATGATGTGTTGACGTCGACAAGGATGAAATCCGTCGAAGGAGGACCACGATGAATACCCCATCATCGACACGAAACATGACAACAGATGTTTGGAGTAGATTGGATGGTAAAGTAACATGCAAGACTGACTCAGAGTATACCAACATGATTGAAGGTGTACTGACTGCAGATAATGAATAACAAATGTCTCTTGAACATGGGCATGGAATGACTTGGCAGTATTGACATGATGAGAATGATACCAACCCCTAATGCAACTGATGATGGAAGCATTCTTTGGACGACCCAAAGGAGTGATAAGAATCACAGAATTGATAAGACTCAAATACAAACGGATTACCCAAGTACTGAATGCAAATGCAAACTAGTGCCATGTTCAAGAGTGACTACGTATTGCCGTAATTAAGATGTAACACAAAATCTTCCCTTTTTCCCTATCATGATTGATGAGTACCTCATGTGTTTTTTATGAGCTTGATGAGGGTAACCAGATGCTTGGTATAGCTCATCTCATAGATGAGTCCAAATCCACATGTTTTACGAACCTGGAAAAGGAGGGGTTCGTCCCATAATGGGCCCTTCAGTGTTGAGTTTTAACGAGTCCAAAGAAGGAAAACTCGGCCATCATTTCATGTTTAGAGTCTGAAAAGAACAAAAGAAGACTCCAAAGTTCATTTTTCTTAAGGTTAGCCTCTTCGCCCGAAAAAGGGTAAAACAACGTGAGAGAGGACTCTTCCAGTCATGATTGGATGGAGTATTCCTTTTTCGTAAGTAGTGCCCCCTGGTCCGAAAAAGGGGTAAACTATCACTAGGGAGATGATCATTCAAATACTTTTACAAGCGTGAATGCATCAAGTTCGCTTGGCTATCTTTTCCTATTTTAGGAGTCTAAAAAGAGCTTAAAAAGGAATCCATGAACAAATTTTTCATGGTTTATAACTGAATACGACAAAGGAAAAAGTAAACTCGGCACAGTTCCTTTCCCATAAATAGTCTAGCAAGGCCGGATAAAGTGGTAAACCTATACTCGTTAGACACATATTTTTACTCAATTTTTTAACGAGCACGACAATGGTATCAAAAGCACTCGAAATATTTTTCATGTTTGAACCAGAGCGCGAAAAAGTAAAAACTAAGCTCAAACCACTTTTCATGTTTTTAACCAGAGCACAAAAAAAGTGAAAAGTAAGCTCAAACCACTTTTCATGTTTTGACCAGAGCACAAAAAAAGTTAAAAGTAAGCTCAACACTATCTTACTGTTTTTAATGAGCTCGAAGATAAGTGAAAAGAATGCTCATGATGTCTGCTTCATTTTTTAATGAGCTTGTAATAGAAAATGAACTATGCTCAGGACTATTTTCATGGTTCAGTGAGCTTGAAACCCAGAAGAAAGTATGCTAAAAAAACTTCCCATTGGTGGACTCTTTCCAAACATGGCATCTAGAGGTTGGTACATGCCCCCAGCATGATTGCTAGAAGTAAGTCACTTAGCTACAACATAATGTAGAGAGGCGATCGAGTTGACTTCAACATGACGTCTAGAGGTTGAAGACATGCTCCCCAAGCTTCATTTCATTCACCTAAGGCATAGGCAGATGAAAAGAAGGTTCAGGTACTAAGTCTACGAGAAGACTCGACTCAAAGGGAAAGGATCTATTTCATTTCTTAATGAGCTTGACACAGGAAAAGAACTCTACTCGTAGGAACCTATTTCATTTTCTAACGAGCTTGACATAGAAAGGGAACTATGCTCATAGGATACTGTTTCATTTTTTAACGAGCTTGACACAAGAATAGAACCATGATTGCGGGGTATTGTTTCATTTTTTAACGAGCTTGAAGCCAAAGGTAAACGTTTCATTTTTTAACGAGCTTGAAGCCAAAGGTAAACTATACTCAAGATAAGGCACTTATCCAACAGGAATTCCAGAGGTTAGTAGTGTGACCCCCAACATGATGTCCAGAGGATAGAGACATGCCCCTCATGCTTAAGGGGAAGAAACCACTAATACGTGTGGAACATTCAAGGAATTTTGTTGAATGGAAGTCATGCGATGATTGGGTGTCATGAAGGAAAGCTGGTCAATGGTCACAATCCTCCCATTAGAGGGAAAATACATCAATCGAAAGAGTGTGGACACTACGACTTTCATAGCATAGAAATAATCACGTCCAAGGAGCATATTGAAATCTACAGGACCTTGGACAACCATGACATCAACATAAACATTTTTACCTCCCAAGGTGACGGGTAACTATGGAAGAATCCCTAAAGGTATGGTAGGCATTCTATTGAAAGCCAAAATCTAGTCGGTAACCGGCACAAGATGAGGAGACCCTATAGCTTTCCAAGTAGTTGAGGATAAAATACTAACAAAATCTCCCTCGTCAACTATAGTGCGAAATATTTATTTATCAGCAACACCTACAGATATCTGGCAAGGAACATCTAAGGGGAGACGAGATTCTGCTAGACTATTCCAATCAAATGAAATAACCTCAGTACTTAGAGGAGGATCTATGGACGAGGCTTCTCCTTGCCTAGAACTGTCTGAACTATTTGAACTGTCCCTAGTATGGTCGCCAAATTTGTTTAACGGAAAATCTACCAAGAGCGGACTCAAGGCCTAATCTCCCTAGCTCAAAGTGAGTCTAAAACAAATAGGACAAAATATGAATCTACTTTCCTGATCAATTACAGATCGAGTACTTAGACATCGTACCTTTCAGATCACGGATCCTTCTCCTTGTTGTTTCTCCAAGTCTCGCGGTCATCATATCTCCAGCTGCAAGACCTATCAAGACAATATGGAAACGATACAAGAAGTACAATATATCTAAACAATAACTGATCTAAACTAACAGTTGAGGAAGAAATTTCTAAACATCATCAATGAGACAACATTCATGGAAAGAGATTATATTAACTATATTGCAAGGTGGGAATACATAGAAAGGATGAAGCTACAACCAAAGCCTCAATGTTGCATCCTTCATCCAACATGTCCAAGCCAAGACTCCAAGGTGATACAAGCTTCCCAATCACCAATATGGATTCTACCAGCATAAGGATACCATAGACCTTCCTCCCTTTCCCATGGAGAGAGTGGTTGTTTATATAGGGCTAAAGAGATAGGGTAGATTGAGGATTAGGGGTAGATGGTTAAGGGATCCTCCCATTATGTTAGGAACCAAAATTCCACCTCACCTAGAGAGTAGGGATAGGTCTCCACCTCAACAAACTTCTAGGGAGACCTCGAGACTCCTCGAAATAGGCTTTAACCAACCTCGTCGCACCCTGGTAGAGGACACAGTGCGACAGAGAAGGATGTCGCACCCTGTAGAAGGACAAAGTGCGACAGTGTCTCACTCTAGTTGAACAAGAACTGCGACAGAGGGGGTATGTCTCACCCTGTAGGAATACAAAGTGAGACAACCTACTCAAAGAGGTCAACTAGGCAGGGAAATCTCTCGGTTGGATGTGTTTTAGCCCAAAATGAGTTTAGGGGTCAAAGCAAAGAGTTTACACAATGGTCAAGATGACGACATTATCACAACAGTCATGATGACGACACTTGGTCATATTGAAGATATTTGCAACAGTCATGGTGATGACACTAGGTCATGATGACGACACTTGCGACACTTGCACAAGGGTTATGACATTTTGGTGTAACAGGGACATAAGATGTATAATAGATTTTGAATCCCAGCAATCCACTATCTTGGTTAGATCCATGAATTCAAATACATTTTCCTCCCTCCTGCCTCGACTACAGTATTTTAGCCTACTTGACACAAAAACTTCACTAACAAAGCATGAAAAACAAAAACAACAATCAATGAAAAAACACTTGATTGGTAAAAAAATGAAAACCAAAATGTTGACTCTAACTCCTACTCTATGAAACTCCTTGCAACATGAGTGTGAAATGATTGACTTATTATGTAGAGAAGTATGGATTTAGGTAAGTGTCTTCTATATCCGTGTCCGGATATACTCAGTGATTATTCAAGCGAATAATCCTCCAATGGAAAATAACTCCATTTCATAAAATAGATAATATATAATTGATAATGGATGATTAATAATTTACAATGAGGCTCGCTTTTATAGGCTTGAGCATGTATAGTGAAGGGTTACACCCTTTCATTTTAATAACTAATAACTTTAATTAACATACATATAATATTCATAGCATTTCCACTCTCTTAGAAAGGCGTTGTCCTCAAAGCCTTATAATTTTGTTGCATTGTTCTTTGCGATGCCATGGCTGATGAAACATGTCTATATGAACTGCTAAGTGTAGAGCATAACTTCCGATACATCGACGGATCAATCCATCCCAAATTGATTTGTTGTGGACTGATGGGATTTCCTACTGATATGTCGTCAAGAGATTTGATCACATTAGTACCATTATTTTTCGACATTTCCCACTTTTTCAAATATCAGTTTTTATGGTTGGGGTGTCGATAAGGAACTTTCATGATGTCATTTTCATTTACGAATGTCACCTTTAGAGCATTGATCTGAGTTGGAAGTTGTATTTTCGTCACTTGAGGATTTAAGTTTTTGTTCTATATCTTTTCCAACTTGTTTTCTAACTGCCTATTATCATTTTGAAACTTCTTAATCAATTCGACTTGCGATTTTCTGTCATCTTCAGATGTCTTAAGTTGTTCCTTAAGATCTTCATTATGAATTCTGATACAACTATTTTCTTCCTGTTTGTCTAGAAGTTTCCCTTCAATGTCGTCTATAGATTGTTCTATCTTTTGACTATTTTTCAACTTCTTAATTTTTGTGACTAGTATCTTGTTATGATTTCTTAGTCTAAAAATTTCTTCAGCATTGTTAGATAATGCTTTATTACTCTTCACGATCTCTGACTTATGTGTCTTTTTAGAGTCGTCATTTTGTTGTTGAAGAACTTTTATCTGTTGTCGACACTGGCCGACCTCTGATTCTTGACTTTCTAATTTATGTCGTAACTACATTAGTTCTTCATCTTTGTCGCTAACGATTTTGTTCAAGCGTATTATTTCTGCTTTGTAATTATTTATTTCCTTCTTTATATCTTGATTTTTCAATCTCTGATTGAAATCACTTTCATCTTTTAATTCCTTGATTTGCGCACATAATTTTTCTATGTGATTTTTCTGGTTGGACATTATTTGTTCATTGAACCGTTCTTGTATCTTATGTAATTCAATCTTTATTTCTGATTGTCTATTAATGTCTCGTAATTCTTCATTGTATTTTTGATAGCGTTTCAACTTGGCTTCTAATTTTTCTCGCAAATCGGCTGCCATGGTTTCTGATTTCTTTGACGGTGGGATGATCTTCTTTGATTCTTCAGTGATAGATCGTCTTGACTTCGACAATAGATAGTCTCAAATTCTTTTGATTCCTTTGACTTTGACTTTGACTTTTTTTTTTTTTTTTTTGAGGAAATGCTGATCTTCTTTATTAGGTTAAATAAAATTCTTTTGATTCCTTTGACTTTTTTTTTCTTTCTTTCTTCCTCTTTGCCCCCTTTTTTTTTTTTTGCTTTTTTTTCTATCAAAAATATTGATAATAAGTATTATTAAAAATTAATAATAATATTATACAATATTATATAGTTTTTTTTTTGTTTTTTTTTTTGAAATTTTTGGAAATGTAATAACAATTATTATTGTAATTTTTTTTCCCAAAATATTAGCCTTTTTATTTTAAATAATTGTAATAATAATATGTATTATTACATAAACAATAATAATAATATTATTTTGTTTTGAAATTGGGATTATTAGAAATATAATAATAGATAATCTTATTATTATATATTTTGTTCTGTAGGGCACGTGGAGTGGGATGGCGGCTTGGAGGAGCAACCGAAGTGGGGAGGGAAGCGCAGAGAGAGGGGATGGACGTGGAGTGGGAAGGGAGCCGTAGAAAGGGTGAGCGGGGAGACGAATGGATTAGCAGCGAGCGCAAGCAGCACAGGGGTGGGGTCGCGATGGAGATGGCGGATGGGGAGGGTGCGATGGAAGGTAGGAGTTGCGGTGGAGTGTAGAGAGGGAGGTGCAGGTGGGGTGAGGGCGCAGAAGGGCGGAGAGGGATGGATGGGAGCGGAAACGTGTGGGGGTGGTGTGGGGCAGCAGGTGGAAGTGCTGCGCGGGAGGGAGGTGATGGAGCGCGGTGGTGGAGGGCGCGGAGATGGAGATGGTCGCAGGGAGTAGCGGCGAGGGGGGGAGGCAGTACGGGGGTGGCAGCTGTTGGAGTGTGGAGCTGCGGAGGTAAGGGTGGGCTGCGGCCTTGAAGAGCTAAAGGGGATGGAGAGGACGAGATGTGGCAGCCGGAAGAGGAGAAGTGGAATGGTGGAGTTGGGCGGAAGGGGAGCTGCGTTTGAGCAGCACCGGTGGTAGGGGTAGGAGGTTGCAAGGCACGGAGGGGAGAGGAAAGACGTGGAGGGAGCGTGGGTGGAGATGGAGAGGGGAGCGTGCAGCTGATGGGGGCGGTGCTATGCGGTGGAGGAACCAGTCAATCAGGCTTGAGCAGCGTGAGCTTGTTGGGCGTAGGAGTATGGAGAAGGGAGTTGAGGGCAAATGGATGCCGCAGTGGGTGAACGTGGAGAGGAGAGCAGAATGGGCGTGGAGTGGTCCTATGTAGAGATGGGCGTGGCTGGAGGAGTGGTGCAAGTTAGAACGAGGCAACGTGGAGGGCGTGAATGGATGGAGATGGAGGTCAAAAAATACGATTCAGAGAAACTCTGACACTTATGGCTAAAAGCCTGATTTGGAGAAGCTCCAAGATGTATGGCTAAAAGCCAGAATCAACAGGGCCGAGAACGGTTGGCTTTGATACCAATGCTATATCCGTGTCCGGATATACTCAATGATTATTCAAGCGAATAATCCTCCAATGGAAAATAACTCCATTTGATAAAATAGATAATATATAATTGATAATGGATGATTAATAATTTACAATGAGGCTCGCTTTCATAGGCTTGAGCGTGTATATTGAAGGGTTACACCCTTTCAGTTTAATAACTAATAACTTTAATTAACATACATATAATATTCATAGCAGTGTCACTCACCCATCCCTTTCAAAGAACTCCATCAGGTTGTGCAAGCTTGACTCCAAAAAACTCATGTATTTCTATGGCAGTAAAATGTCCTAACCAATGAATTTCAAGTTCGCTCAAAATCTTGAGAAATTTGTTGTCATATAATAAAACATGATGTCCTTTGGTAAATTTATTTTTCTTGATGTGGTGATCATGCCAAGATTTATGTCTTTTGTTTGTCGCAATTGCATAAAAAGCAACTAAAAGGAATGGTTCTTCTAACTCCATCAACTCGACTACTCAAATTGCAACTGATTTTTTGCTGGTCATATGAATGGCATGCACAATATATAGGATAGGGACAAAAAACTTAGCAACGATCACTACTTATTTTCCATGGACCAATTAGAAAGGGGTCTTCGTATGCAATTTCTTAGTTGTACTCTGGTGATCCCATAAAACTATAGGAACCCATTCATCCCAATCATCTATATTTGTGGAACATACATTGGTTAAACCCATCTCCAAAATTTTATTGAAAGGTTCATTTACCATATGCATGGCATGGTAGGGATTGCTCTTGTGATTTTGAATAACAAAATCTCTTGTTAATATCACAATTGTGCTTCTCATAAAGTGCATCCCTTGATCATTGGTGAGGCTTCAAGCACATCCAAACCGAGTAATAATGTTCTCGTAAATAAACCAAGTTGTTGTTTCCATAGAGAAATACTTGACCTATTTCTCTTCATCCCACTTCATTAGATAATATGTTGCAGTAATAATATAGTGAGTCTTTAAACTCTTTGCTAGAGGGTTAATGGGCCCAATGAAATCTTAATTCTAAAATGGTTGGAGTGCATGGATGAAGTGAAGAGAGAAATCATCACGCTGAGATGGTTCTCCCACCCATTGGCACACATCAGATCCACTAGCATAAGCTTTAGAATCCTTGAATATGCGTGGCCACCATAACCTGACTTGTAAAACATTACTCGCAATAGCCTTCCACCTAATGTGGCCTCTCATAACTCCTACATGAAATTCCCACAGGGTATCCTTATGCTCATGATCCATCAGACATAGTGTTGGCGGGCAAAACTACCCTATAGTAAGGAAACTGATGCTATCAACTAGAAGGAGATGACAAGTAAGTGTATTAACTGCATTACAGAAATGTTCATGAAAAGAAATGAGTTATAGACCTTGAGAACATACCTTTCAACTAACGTTCAATCCTAGCTCTTATTTGATCTTGTGCTCGATCCTCAAGTCCACTTCCCGTTCACTAAACCTGCAATACAAATACCTTTCTCAGCGTATCTTGGATAATATATAATGATTGAAAGAAACAAAAGCAATTTTAAACATTTAATATTAACAAAAACAGATCCAAACTAATATATTATTTCAATGAACACTTAATTTGGGACAAGAAAGACACTTCAACCTTTTATTGTCAAATGCAAATTGATGTTACAAATATACCTAACTTTGTGACATGCTCCTGCAACTTGATCCTGGACTCCTGCTCTTCTCTGGCTTGGATATCTTCCAGCAAAAACTCCTCCAATACAAATTTCTCCTTAAAGTCTCTTAACAACATTCATGTCTCTAACCCCTCTCTTTATTCTTCCCTATATTTATAGGACATGAGAAGCAGTTCAGGTCGAGAGATGGTTATGGAGGAATTTGGGGAAGTTGGGAAACCAACTGCAACTAATCCTCTTCGTGAAATTAATTATTTTTTAATCATATTTTGAGATGTACGCTACTATTGTTCAGTGAAGTAGCGTTTAGGGCACCACTTTAATGCTTGTAAACTGGCACTCATATCTTTTTAAATGTTGAGCGCTACTCTGGTGAAGAGGAGTAGTGCTCATAAGGCTTTGAGCACTACTATGGCACACTGGAGTAGCGTATAGGCGCTAGTCTATTGAAGTAGAGTAGCGCTCATATCTCAGAATGATATTTTTAGGGTTTTTTCAGTGTTGTCAGGGGATGGAGTAATTAAAAGTCTCATCTAGGATCAACATGCTCCTCTATCCAAATTGTCCTTTTGTGTTATCAATAGCTCAGGGTGATCACAGATGGAGAGGTGCAGTTTTGACCTATAACAGATTCCCCCTAATGTGTGAGTTCAGAGGGAAATGATGGCCGAAATACATTATAATCCTAAACTAGAGGAGGAGCAAAGAACCGCAGAAACAAGTCACAAGAACACCTAAAACAAAGATCAAGGTTAGCAAGCAATTACATCTTTGACATCATATAGATGTGCAATGTGATACAACATGATCTCCGATACATAACAAGGAGATGTATATATAGCATGGCCACTTGGAATACAAGCGTGGATCCATGTCGAACTGAGAGATCATAGCCATAACAACAAACTGGATCTATGTCTCATGGAGAGCCGAATATAAGGGAGGCTTAGTCTTGCGCAACTTGGGTGATAACAGAACGAGGTAATGTCATCCAAAATCCCAAGGTCTTCATCCAAAACAACTCTAGGTACAAACCCTAACCATGTGAATAGATGAGCTGACAGTCGAACATGGGGGGTATCGTTTGATTACCGATCATTGATGTATACCGCTAACAAACGCGAGGAATTCCACCGATAATGATGATGGGGTCTAAAGCACCAAGTATGATCCGCCAAGTGTGAATAAATGGACTTGGAGTTGAACACTTGGGGATCCTATCGAAGAAGAGACATTGATGTATTCTCATCATTCAACAGCGAGGAAAATTGCCACTGGTGACTACAATCTCCAAGGTACTAACCGAAACTCTAAACTTCATTCCCAGAGTAAAATGAATTGATGTCGATGGGAAGAAGTTCATTGGAAGGGAGGCCTTAAGGCATCCTCCATCATCCAACTTGAGGAACGATCAACTGGTAAGAGCTGATATGGAATAATATGTAACAATACTGACACTAGGATGGCCGACACATGAGGTCAAGGTAAACTGCAGAATGGCCGACACAGGGTATATCCTTGAACATTGAGCACGACATAAAGTGACTCGAGCAGTTTCTGACATAATGGGGTAAATGATAAGCCTGAAATGTAAGAGACATTATCAGACCCTCCATATGGTTGGAAGAATAACCAACCGGGGGAGTAAACAACTCAGAGGACAGGTTCACCCTGAGGTCAAAAACTAAACCCAACCGACAAGATAGAATCAAGTAGGTGATGTGTTCAAGGATAGAACTGACTGAACTGCCTTTGACAATGAAGATATGATACGTCTTTCCCATCCCTTATTCCTTTTAGATAAAATAATACCTTTCTTGTTGTTTTAATGAGTCCAAGAGAGAATGAAAACTCAATAGATCCAACCATGTAAAAAGTTTAACGAGCCCATGGGAGGAAGACTCAGGACATTCTTCATTGTTTACAGAGTTCAAAGAAGAGATAGAAGATTACTCTATATTACTGATCTCTGGATTGTAATATTGAGCCGAGATCTTATCTTGCTCACCGGTGTTTTCAATTTTAAGGAGTCTGAAAAACTTAAACAATAACTCCATATATCTGCTCGTGGATTTTAGTATCGATCCCAAGCAGATTAATGCTCATCGGTGTTTTCCTGTTTATAGAGTCTGAAAAACTTAAACAATCCTCTTTTCACCTATCCATGGATTTTATATCAAGCCCGCATTGGTATGTGCTCGGCGGTGTTTTCTTGTTTATAGAGTTGAAAAACTTAAATAGTCCTCTACTTACCTTCTCGTGGATTTTATATCGAGCCCAAGTAGGTAGATGCTCGCTTGGTATTTTCATGTTTAGAGAGCTTGAAAACCCTAAAGAAAGGCTCCAAAAGGTCCTTTTTCATGCAGTTAGTCTCCTCCCCCGAAAAAGTATAAAACAATGGAAGAAGAACTCTTCTAGCGCATACAAAAGTATACCTAGAGTATACCTTTTCCGTAGTTAATCCACCTAGGCCCGGAAAAGGGGTAATTCTATGCCTGAGTGGATGAGCCTTCGATTACTTTAACGAGCTTGAAGAGGACAAGCTTGCTCGGCAATCTTGTTTAGGTTTAAATATTCCAAACAAGAGCTTAAAATGACTTAAAGGTCAGCTTCTAGGATCATAGCTTCATACTCTGCCAAAACTAGGTCTTCAACAAAATATTAGTTAATACGGCAAAAAATCTCGAATGATATATGAATTTGAACTATCAACTAGTTGACAAGGTCTAACATCGAGAGTTTTTGAACTTAGGAGATCAATCCTACAAAAATTTGAGGAAAAATGCGAGCTGGATTAGTATTGCACCATATGTATGTTTCAATTGTTTAATTAGGTGATTTGAATTTTTTTTGAAACTATAGAAAATTAAACTCCAATTCATATATATGATTTCATTTTAAAAATAAATTCCCAATTTGTTTTGTAGGGAAAATATTTGGGGCAACCTTTAGCATTTTCAAAACTTCGTGGTGATCAAATCAAGCATCCAAACGCCATTCTTCTTCCACCAAGTGAGTTATAATCCTCCCTACCTGCATTTTCATGCTTTAGTTTTCATTTTTTGAGCCACAAATTGCTTGCAACGCGATGCTCACAACCCTCACTGCACGGGCGCTACTGTGTAACAATAACAGTAGTGTGTAAAGGGGATGAACGCTACTGTGCTCAAACAGAGTAGTGCCCATACGTGACTGTGTAGTATACACAGTAGCGCCCAATCCTGAAAACCTAAAAACAAGCGCCGAGACTCAAAAGATTGTCATTTTTTGTGCAGGATGGTTCTTCAATGGAGGGAGAGAGAACATAAGGACATGGATAGGTTGGCCATGCAAGATCTCGCCACTCTCCATGCTCTCCGAAGATGCAATTTATTGAAGTTTTACCGAACCGTAAACATGAGGGCCCTAAACAAACTATTTCGAAGACTTATTCAGTACTGAGATGTGGATACCAATACTTTTGTCATCCGTGGGAAAACTTTGGAGCTTACAGTTGATGACATTTATTTCATTACTAGTCTCTCACGGAGAGGAGATGTAATCAATCTGAAAGGGTCTTCTCGTGTGGGCATAATGTCTGTGCAAGAGTACGTGAATTCATATTGTGTGGCTGGAGCTGAGAAATCAGGAAGCCAAGTCTTGATTTCAACCATTGAAGGCCTCCCCTTGAAGGTAATAGTGAGTATGATCAATCGAGTTGCAGGTAGTGCCTCACTACACCTAGCCTCCAGGCACACTATGCATGTTGGTGTACAATGCTTACACAATCATGTATATGATTGGTGTACTAGTTTACTGGCGAGCATGAAATCTCAATTGACAGGTTGCAAATCCGGCACAATGAAGAATTTTGGGTACGGTAGTATTTTGTGTACTTTCTTCTTTGAGAGGATGCCTGCTATCAGTTTGGGGATGCCTCTACCTCAGGTTAACCCCCGTGAGCCCAGATTAGGCCGTTGGGGTGACATATTCCTCTGCTAGGGTGGTGGGGAAAGTCACTACTATTATCATACTGATGATTTCTGGGGGTGGTGGGAGAGGAAATTTCCCGCTTTTGAGCAGTTTCCATATCCTAGATTAGATTTCCGTCATGATCCAGAACTGGTGCTTCCTCCAGGTGGAGCCTAGGGAGATATTGGTATGTTTAATTTTTTAGAATTATTTAATTTTTTCAAACTTTTCAAATATTTGATTTTTATAAATGAATTTTGAAGTGCTAATCAAGTGTCATATGCAGATCTTGGTCCTGTCCATCCCGAGGGACATCCTACCATCTTTGTGAGACCAACTGATATTACTACAACGGATGCTATGTTGGGGACCATAGAGAGAAAAGTGAGTCGGTTGATTCGCGAAGTTCCTGCATGCCGTATGGATCAGATACCTATTGATATGCAGGAAGATGTAGTTGGGGTGCCCCCGGCATGGCTTAGGGTGCTGCGGAAGATAGCTAGGCTAGTAATATGCTATCGCAATGCAGTAGATGATGATGAGGTCCCTCCTTCTCCATAGGAGAGGGATATATTCTATGTATATATTTTTGAGGCTACTATGCCCATTTTTGTACTTTTATGACATGACTTGATAGACTTGTGATCCAAAACTCATATATTTTTTGATACAGTATCGGCTATATACAGTATCGGTTATTTACCTATGTATGTGTTTGAATTTTATGTGTGCAATGTTGTTTATGAAAGTGTATGATACAAATGCCATTCTAACACATAGTTTGCTAATGAATCAGCTAATGTGTTTAAACTTCTTGGAATGTGTTCATATATAATAGAATCAAACTGTCTTTCCAATAGTCTAACTAGTAGAAACTAACGTAGCAATCCGGGATCTCTAATCTGGTAGACACCTGTTAACTGAAATACAATTAATTGTGAGTCAAGTCTTACCTCCAAATGTGAAATGCCATGACTGAGAGAATCTCGGAGAAGTTCTATAACTGCACTGTATTCAGCCACATTATTCGTGGTAGGACCCAAACAAACCCCCCTCAAAGAGACAAGTTGGCCAGCGAGTGAGTAAATGACCCAAGCTGCTGCAGCCAACTGACAGGTGTGGCGACTGGTGCCATCAGCAAATCCTAGGAAATGTTCGGTTGACATCTGGTACACGAAACTAAAAAACACACATAATATTAACTAACAAGCATAACGAAAACTAGCTTTACAAAAATATACAGCTATGTTACAAGAAAAAGTACGTCAGCCTAAGCATAGTACTTCTTCAGGTAGAGCCCATTTCTAGGCTCGGCCAACTTATTACCTTCGTAATCTATCAGTTCATAGGCACCTTTCTTCAGTACTTTGGAAATTATAAAAGGTCCGAGCCACCTAGATTTGAATTTGCCAGGTCCTAAGGGTTCTTTGTCTTGATCCCAAAGTAGGACCAAGTCTCCTTCAATGAAAACCCTAGGTTTGACGGATTTGTCATACTGTCCTTTGACTCATTTTTTGTGGACCTCGTTTGTTGTGAGCGCATCGTGGCACTGTTCATCTAGATGTTCTAAGTGTAACAAACGTTCTTCTAGTATTGAAGTATCTGGTAGTAACTGAACTGCTTGTTTTAGCGAACGGATCTCGCATTCAATCGGTACGACTGCTTCTATCCCATGCACAAGTTGGAAGGGAGAGAAACCGGTAGTAGTCTTAATGTTGGCTCGGTAAGCCCAAAGACGTGGGTACAACATGATGTGCTAGTTATTTCGACTGGCATTAACAGTTCTCTGCAGTATAACCTTTAAAGTTTTTTTCACTGCTTCAACTTGTCCATTCGCCTGTGGATAGTATGAAGATGAATGTTCTTGTCGAAAACCAAGCATTGTAGACAACTCAGTCATCATGCTATTTTGGAAATGACTGCCATGATCAGTCACTATCTCTTTAGGTATGCCAATCCGTGCAATAATCTGATTAAACACAAAATAAGCGGCAGTTTCTCCATTTGCCTTAACAGTAGGCATTGCCTCCACTCACTTAGTAAAGTAGTCAACGACAACGATGATGTAATGATGTCCTCCAGCCGAAGCTGGATTGTGCGTCATGTAATCAACCGCCCATTTTGTGAAGGGGCCTCTTGTAATTACAGGATGAAGAGGAGTTGGGTGTGCCCTCATTTTCTTAGTGAAAAACTGACACGATTGACATCGTTTCACTGCTTCCACACAATCTTTAAATATCGTGGGCCAAAAATATCTGGCACGCAGTATCTTCTGAGCTATTGCCAACCCGGAAAGATGTCCCCCACAAGCTCCACTGTGGGCATCATTTAATACTGCTTCGGCTTCTTCTCGAGTTAAGCAGCATCGTAAAATGGAATCTACCCCACGTCGATATAAAGTATCTGAGATGATAAGGTAGTTCTTCGCATGGCTTTTGAGCTTGTGTCACTCTTCTCGAGAAAAAGTAGTAGGACACTTCAAAGTCTGGAGATATACTAAGATATCCCCATACCATGGGTCAGAGGAAGCAATGAGGAAGATATGTTCGTCTGGGAATGATGATTATTCCTCAACGTATTCTAGGTCACTTGGAAATTCTGAGATTAACTCAGCGAATACTAGTGATTTCTTCGACTTGGCTGATTGGAAGACCAAATCGAACTCCTGTAGGATTACAATCCATTTATTATATTTCCCACCGATGATTCGTCGGGTGAGAACGTACTGAAAAGGATTGACTTCTGCTATCATAGTAGTAGTTCGTAAAAGTATATAGTGATGAAGCCTCAGTACCGCATAGACCGCGACAAGTGCTAACTTCTCAACATGCGAATATTTAACCTCAGGGGCTATCAATGCGCGAGAAAGATAGTAGACAACATGCTCTTGGAGCATATCGTCTTCCTGAACCAAAACTATACCAATTGTATTAAGCGACGCTGCCAGGTATAAAAGAAAATCTTTTGAGTAGTCTGGCGGGCTCAACAAGGGTGCTGAAAGGAGTGCTTTTTTTAAGTCTTCAAAGGATGCTTGAGTAGCCTCGTCCCACACAAAATAAGGGTCTTGTTTGGGTAGCCTCATGAAACCTTTAGTAATTTAGCATAGTTTATAATGAATCGCCATAAGAAATTAGACATGCCTTGCAGACTTTGCAGTTATCGCAAGGTGCGAGGAGGAGGCAGATTTACAATTGCCTCTATTTTCAGTGGGTCGACCATTATGCCACGACTGGAGACAATGAAGCCCAGTAAACGTCCCGATTCGACACAGAACACACACTTATTAGGATTCAAACGAATCTTATATTGTCTGCATCTTTCAAACACCTATCTAAGATGAGCTGGATGATCCCGTCTCTTTCGAGATCGCGCCGGGAGATCATCCAGGTAAGGTTCTACTATGTGTTTGATATCATGAAAAGTGAAATTCATTGCACGCTGGAAGGTGGCTCCAGCATTCTTCAATCCAAATGGCATCTTCTGGTAAGCGAAGGTTCCCCATGGGAAAATGAAAGCTATTTTATGCTGGTCCTTGGGTTTGATTTCTATTTGATTGTATCCCGAAAAACCGTCCATGAAAGAGAACATCTCATGTCCCGCACAAGCATCTATGATTTGATCGATAAATGGTGTAGGATAGTTATCTTTCGGGCAAGCTTTGTTCAAGTTCCGGAAGTCAGTACAGACTCTAATGGTACCTTGCTTCTTATCAATCGGAATAGGGTTTGAAACCCATTCCGTCATGTCAATCAGATAGATGAAACCGGCTTTAAGCAACTTTTCAACCTCTAGGGTTCGCGGGATGGAGCTTTTCTAGGGTTCACGGGATGGATCTTTTGTCTCACAGGTTTTGCGTTAGGGTATGTCGTGATGACATGATCCACGATGGTTGGGTCTATACTTGGCATCTCCTCATATGACCAAGCAAAAACGTCGCGGAATTCTTTAAAAAGTTTTGTATACAGAGCGATCTCTTCTGGAGAACAATCTGCACCAATAAAAATGTTTTCCACGACCCCAGGTTTGGTGGAAATGTTGATCGGAATTGTTCTCGATATATTAGCCATATTTCCCTCATCATAAACAACTCTCGAAGTAGAAGGAAAAGAGGACAAATCGACCAATCCACCGGGTCTCACAGGGAATTCCCCTCTCTCAATCTTGTCTAGATCTGGAAGCATGTAGGACCTATGGTGCATATGTTCCCATGGTTGGTCCATGCCCATCATGACTTCTAAGATGGCTTCATCAGACAGAAAAACCGTATCTAAACAATCGAACGAGTGAGTGGAATTCAGTGACCATGCCAGAGCATAGTCCATATCTGACTCAACAAAGACTGGTGGAGTCATGATATGTTCCATTGCAATGTGTCATGTTTCCATATAGGCCACTTCTGCAATGGACGGAGGCACAAAAGGTTCTGACGTAGTAGGAAGGATCCAAGGATCAGTTCTTAAACCAACAGTGAATGTTTCGGTCACAGTACCCACATCGAAACGCATAAAAAGAATAGGGGAGGGGAGGTCGAAAGTGCCTATTAACGACCCGTATAGCCCTTCTCCTAAACTCTCATTAACCAGGGCGGTTTGATCAACTAGGGGAACTGTGGAATCCGAAGAAGTCTGGTTGTTTCTCTGAGTGAAAGAAAGTTGATCGACTGTAACAACCTTACCTTCAAATGGGAACATAACAACTTGAAAAACCGCCGATGCAATAGCTCGCATGGCATATGTCCAGCTCCTTCCTAGTAGCATATTGTAATCAAGCGGAGCGTCCAGAACTTCTACTTCTACAGCAACTGTCTTACCGGCCAATGTGACATCAAATGATGGAAAAACCCCATGTGGACGGAAAGTCCTGCCATCAAATGCAGTAAGTAATGTGTTAGAAGAGGCTAACTTGGGGGAACCCAAAGCTTTCCAACAGGAAATTGACATTACGCAGGTCGACGTGCCCTCATCTACGACAGCTCATCTGATGGTCATTGGGCCATGGACAACTTCAATTTGAAGAGCAACGTGGTAGGGCAACCGGTATTTGACATCAGTCATGTCAAATCGCATAGACATGTTAGAGGATTCCATACTTCCAATAGCTGCCAGAAGTGCATTTCGTTGTAAAGGACAACTTTGCAAGACTTCTAAAGTAGACATGGCACAAGGGGTCTGGGCTAAATCTTCAACCACGTTGTAGTTGGAAGCGGCCCGAGTATTAGGATTGTGTGATGCCTATTTCAAGACACCTTTTGGGATCTTGGGAATTGGGTCCACAGGTATGTGGAGTGGAGTGGAGGATTCTGGAATCTCTTTATCCTTTTTCTGTGCGTCCGGGGTATAGTTCTTGGCTCCTGTTTGTAAGAGTGCATCCGAATTAACCATGTTAATAAAAGTTTGATCAACCGTAGCATGTGTAGTGTCCCCATTGTTGGAGGTGCCAGAAGTTGAGCTCTGCCCTTTAGGGAATGGATCTTTCAATACGGCAAGCTTCTTTTCTCTTAATAGCTTCTGGGCTTCTTCAAGCAGAGGGCATTGGTGAGTAAGGTGGTCCTGCTTGCAAAGTTTACAAGGGAACTTAACCTTCTTTTTCTCTTTGTTACCCTCTTCGACATTCTCTTTTTTGGGCTTTTGTTGGTTCCCCTCTCCTTTCTTGCCCTTCTTTTTGTTATTGGGCTGCCGAGGGCCCTTTTGATTGTTCTAAACCTGGTTGACAGGCTCAGAAGTAGAAGGAGAGGTTGTGATGGATGAAACTTCTGCAGTCGATTGTTTGACAAATAAGGCATGAACCTGTTTGGTCAATGCTTCGAAAGCTGCAGAGTCAACTGAACCCACTATGCCGTCAGCATTTCGTCCAGGTTTAGGTCTACTCAGATCGGTATTCAATCGTGGTGCATCAGGTATGATCTCATACAATAACCCGGATTGTGCATAAACAAGATCTAACTGCTGGGTCTGTAGGATGGCTTCTTCCTCGTTAGACACTCTAGACGTAGCTACTTCCTTAGAAATGTAAGGAAGGAGTGATTTCAAATACCACTCAAGAAGGAATTCTGGAGGTATGTTGGCCTTAATGAGCCTCTTTCGTCTTCGCCACTCCTGAATGTGGTTAGATAAATGAGTGGCTTTATTTTGCCTAAATGTAGACAAAAGGTCTGTTCCGGCATCATACCGAACAGAAAGCTGGAAGTGATTCAAAAAGACAGTTGCGAGATCCCCAAAAGTAGAGAATGTAGCTGCAGGTAACTCAATGTACCATTTGGCTGCAGCACCGGTTAAAGTCCTTTGGAATAGTCTCAATCTAATGGAATCTTCATTTAATGAGTTCGAGGAACACCATAAATGGAAAGTAGTGACATGGTCACCAGGGTCTTCACCTGTTTTGCCTTCGAACTTTGGAATGTCCGAAGGTAATTTGGTAGGAACTAGTGGCCATGTAGCATTATGATACACTAGATCATTGGTCAGTTTGGAAAGATCTGGCAAATTCAAAGTTGCCAGAAATGGTAAATGAGGCCGATAAGACGATACTTGATAAGCTGGGGTCGAAAAAGGTGAACCACCCATAGTTTGACCCATGAACTGCCGGTAGGGGTTGCCCCCAGCCATCTGCTGGTGGGGGTTGCCTCCAACCATCTGTTGATAAGGGTTTCCACCGGCCATCTGCTGATATGGGTTTCCACCTACCATCTGTTGATAAGGGTTTCCCCCAGCTACTTGTTGGTAGGGGTTTCCCCCTGCCATCTGTTGTTGCACGAAAGAATTATTGAAATTTCCCCACCCATATGAAAGTGGGTTAGTGCTCTGTGGGTTCGTCCATTGTGGCTGGGTGTTAGCCCCACCATATTGCTAGTTAAAAATATTACCCCCTCCCCCTGAAAATAAGGAAAAAGGGACATTACCTGCAGGCATATTACATTGATTCATGTTGGGACCTGCAAAGGTATTGAAACCAGTGGTAGCTGACGTAGACGGTGCAATCATGGTACTCATGACAGGAACAGTTGCAGAAGCACTTGGCCCTATAGTGGGTGTGGAAATCCAAGTACTGGGTATCTGATATAACGGTTGAAACGCAGGAGGTGACACTAAATTAGCTGTACTGCTTGGTCCAACAGTAGGTGTAGAGGTAAATGTCATAGTTGTTGAACTTGGCATACCTAACGTACCAGTATTAAAACTGAAAGACGGAGTGGACACAGAGGTTGTCTGTGCCGAACTTGGCGTAGCAGTAAAAGGAGGATTTACCATGTTAGTGTTCATACCTATGGTGGGAGTTTGTGGAACTCCCTATTCACCTCCTAGAGTAGACATCAGATGTCCAGGAAAGAAATTATATGCACTGTAATTGGGCTGCTGGAAACCAACAGGCAACAGAAGCGGATTTCTAGGATTGGTCAGAGGAGGATTGAAGGGAGTGCTATACTCCATAGAAGTAAGATCTTCAATCTCAACTGAACTAAAGTGTCGTTGATCTGGAGTACCTGGTTGTGGTTCCTCAGGAACCTCTATTTCATGGTTTTCTATTGTTGTTTGTTGTTCTTCAGGAAACTCAACTTCAAGTGCTAGTTCCTCAGGAATTCCTATTTTAGGATTTTCCGTTGTAAAAATTTCCTTAGGAAATTCTATTTTAGGAATGGTTTCTGAAGAAACACTGGGGTTTACCCGCTGTCTTCTAGCTGGCGGTAAAGGTTCTGTTCTAACTGGTGGAAGGTTTTGAAGCCTTCTCGATCTACGAAGTTCTTGATTCTCCGTGATTATATATATATAATAACAAATTAGAACCTAATGGCCACTATGACTAGGGAGCAAACAGAACGCCAACTAAAAAGTCCTAAGTATGCAAACCAAGAAAACGAGATGCCTTCCGAAGAAAAGTATGGGATGATGAGGGCCCAGAACAGATCAACGAAGGAAGAAGGACAGTTACCTGGGGTCCACAATACAATGACTAAGGGTGCAAGTGTTGGAATCACCCAACCGCCCTCCCAAAGACCTGCAAGGGATTTCCTCCCACATCTATCCTAGGTACAGAAGATATACCCTCTGTTGTCACTTGTGTATGAACCTAAAGTCAGATACTAAGGATACCACAGCACCGAAAACTCGTGGGGAAACAGTTGCTGGTCGAATCAGAAGGTGTGGGCAGGGTAATTGAGCCCGAAACTCTAAAGAGTCCCCATACGCGATCCAATCCTGGTATATGCTCGAAATAGAAAGTAGGAGGATTATTCCCAACAATCTGATCTCACAAGACCTACTACATAAATCCCAGGCAAGCTTTGAGTGAAATGGATTTACCTGTGATAGTCAAACTACGATTTTTGCGTAATGTGTGATCTTGAGTGGTTTAAGGTGATTTAAACTCAAGATCCTAACCAAGACTAGTTGGTGTAGTGTATCCCTAAAAAAGAAAAAGTGTTTCTATTTCATTTTATTTAAAAAAAATTTAGGGCTGTTATTACTCAAAAGGTAGTGCGTTTGTGTGGCGTGGTTGCAACAGGAAAACAAAAGTGCATAAATTCTAACTTTTGACAACAAAGCTCTTTTTTTTTATTTTTTCATTTAAACTTCTTTTCCAAACTGAAAAACTGAGCAAATCTACTTTAAATCTCTTTTTTGTTTTCTTTTGAAATTGTACACAAAATAACCTATGCTATCTTGTAACCAAAATAAGCCTTATTAAACTTAAACTACCAAATTTTTTGCTTTTTTTGTTATCATAAACGAAAAAGGACTATAAACATGGAAAGCAAATAAGACTTGTGTGCAATGTGTAAGTATGGCTAAAAATGGTTCTTAAGCTTATAGCTGTCAAGGCACTAGCTCAAAAAAGATTTGACCTACAAGTTTTTTGCAAAGAAAAAACCTCTATACTCGGAAACAAAGTGGGAGAAAACAAAGGAGATAGATACAAGAGGATTGACCTAAAGCATCTAACCCTAGCAAGACCACTATGCCAAGCAAAAAGTAGGCAAGCAAGCTACCAACTATCCTACTAACACAAGGAAATGAGAAATGAATCAGCCTAAAGCACTTTAAATACACTTGAAACCAGAAAAAGACAAGAAGTCCAAGAAGGTTGGAAATCAACAAGTTCGGAAGACACCCTAAAGGCTCTAAAACAGACCAAACCCTAAAACAAAGGATAGGATAGGTAAAGAGCAGACAAATGTTGCCACAAACAGCAGATACAAAAGTATGCAGGTTTGTAAACCAGCAACATACAATCAGGGCAAAAATAAGCGGAAGTGTTCGCCACAAGACACAACCTAGTCTTCCAAAAAAGTTATAAACAGTCCAAACATTCCACAGGGAAACAGACGATCTAAAGATGGTAAAAAGACTCAAAGAAAGGTTCTATGACTTAAAGAAAAGTTAAAAACCTCAAAAACCTGTCAAGAAGATATAACAACGAAGTCAGGAGACCACCAAAAAGGCTAAAACTCAAGCAGACCACTAACAGAAGGCTTCAGGAAATGTACCCTACTGTGCAGTAGGGAAAATCGCGCTCCTGCATAGATGGGCGCTACTGTATGTATAGAACAGTAGTGTATGGGCGCTACTGTATGTACAACAAAGTAGCGCTCATATCTTAAAAGTTTAAAAACTGACTTTGAAAAGATACAACAAAGACTGATTGAAGTAGAGCAAAACAAGCAGGGGGTACCTACAAGATTTCTCAGCACAAAAAGGAGTTGAAATAGTTCTGGGAAGACAAACAAGAAAAGGTTTCCTAGAGCAAAAACACAACTATCCCTAGTGGAGTCGCCAGTCTGTTGGCAGGAAAAACTACCCTATAGTAAGGAAATTGATGCTATCAACTGGAAGGGGATGACAAGTAAGTGTATTAACTGCATTACAGAAATGTTCATGAAAAGAAATGAGTTATAGACCTTGCGAACATACCTTTCAATTGATGTTCGATCCTAGCTCTTATTTGATCTTGCACTCAATCCTCAAGTCCACTTCCCGTTCACTAAACCTGCAATACAAATACCTTTCTCAGCGTATCTTGGATAATATATAATGATTGAAAGAAACAAAAGCAATTTTAAACATTTAATATTAACCAAAACAGATCCAAACTAATATATTATTTCAATGAACACTTAATTTGGGACAAGAAAGACACTTCAACCTTTTATTGTCAAATGCAAATTGATGTTACAAATATATCTGACTTTGTGACATGCTCCTGTAACTTGATCCTGGACTCCTACTCTTCTCTGGCTTGGATATCTTCCAGCAAAAACTCCTCCAATACAAATTTCTCCTTAAAATCTCTTAACAACATTCATGTCTCTAACCCCTCTCTTTATTCTTCCCTATATTTATAGGACATGAGAAGTAGTTCAGGTCGAGAGATGGTTATGGAGGAAGTTGGGAAACCAACTGCAACTAATCCTCTTCGTGAAATTAATTATTTTTTAATCATCTTTTGAGATGTACGCTACTATTGTTCAGTGAAGTAGCATTTAGGGTGCCACTTTAATGCTTGTACACTAGCGCTCATATCTTTTTAAATGTTGAGCTCTACTCTGTTGAAGAGGAGTAGCGCTCATAAGGCTTTGAGCGCAACTATGGCACACTGGAGTAGCGTATAGGCACTAGTCTATTGAAGTAGAGTAGCTCTCATATCTCAGAATGATATTTTTAGGGTTTTTTCAGTGTTGTCAGGGGATGGAGTAAGTCAAAATCTCATCTAGGATCAACATGCTCCTCTATCCAAATTGTCCTTTTGTGTGATCAACAGCTCAGGGTGATCACGAATGGAGAGGTGCAGGTTTGACCTATAACACATAGACATACTTCTGAGTTTATATAATTATTGTCCTGAAATCAATTGATATTCTGCAGCCCTAATAACCAAGTGACACTTTTTTTTCCTCGAAATAACCAAGTGACACTTATGTGCAATGCTATAATATTTAGCTACAACTCATGTAGTGAGAAATAGGGTGATTTCCTCCAGATGGTCTAGAATAAATTCAACACTAAATACTGTTGCATTCAGTAATTGGTTGTTAAGGAGACCATTGTATTCTCCTCTGTCCAGTCAAGAAAGATGATCTAGACCATTATTATACTTCCATGGATTCACTATAGCTTCGAAAGAGAAATCTTGGAATAGGAGAAACCATCTACAAATTAAACTTTCTAGAACTAGTTTATTCACTAAATAATTAACAACATAATTGTCTATAAATAAATTAAATTTCCAACCCAATAAATAATAACAAAACTTCTGCAATGCAATCATAGCCATTCCTTCATGTTCTATTGTTGTGTAGTTCCACTCATCCTATGAAATCTTTGATCTCACAAAATAAATAGTATGATCTATCTCACCTTCTTGAGGTTTCACTAGGATAGATCCTAATGTGAGATTAGGTGCGTCAGCATGCACATGAAATTTCTTTTCCTAATCAATAAATACAAGAATTGGAGCTTTAATAATTTTCTCATTAAGGGTTGCAAAAATCCTTATCACGATATCCATACAAATTGAATCCTTCTATCTTCTTCAGAAGTTGTTCTAATGGGGTTGCGATGATGGCATAGTTGTGGATAAATCATCTCTAATACTCTATGTGACCCATATTAGAATGCAACTATATGAAAGAAGTAGGAAATGGAAGGTTCACTATAATAGAAATTTTCACAAGATCCACTAGAACCTCATCATGAAAAACAATATGGGCCAGTACATTTCCAAAGGGAACTTAAAAGATACATTTCTTCAAGTTCAATAAGATTTTCAACTAGAGACAATGATTTAGCACGAGTCTCAATAATGGAAAATGATTCTTCAACAGGTTGTACACAATCTAGTCGTGATATACACTTCAAAAAACTTATGTATAAAATCCTTCAAGGGTGCTATTACAATGCACGAGAAGACAACAGTTGCATTCTTTATCCCAAAAGGAATCACATTATAATATAAAGAGACCCATATAGTAGTGAAAGTGGTTTCCTTTTTGTCTTCTTTTGTGTTCCAAACCTAATGATACCTAGAGAATCCATCTATAGAGGAGTAAGTGCCATCCATAGCTACTTTTTCAAGGACATCATCACTAGAAGGCATCAAGAATGGATCATGGATGCATGTTGAGTTTAAGCTACGGTAATGGATAAATACTAATATTTCTTCAATGTCTTTCTTATTCTAGATGACGATCAGACTAACCCATTTAGACTCATCCACATCAAATATCAATATGGCTGCCAACATCATGTCTATTTCTTTCTTCACTTTATCTTTGGGATATAGATGATAAGTTCAATGCTTCACAAGTCTCACGTCAGCTTTCATCACTATATTCATTTCACCCAAGTCACCTTGAATCCCTTTTAACTCCATTAAATTTTGCATAAATAAATATTCATACTCCTTCAAAAGGGAGATGACTTCAAACACTGTTTGTTCATCCCAATAGTCTCCTAAGGATACCATCTTTGGTTTATCTCATGTACCAATGTTAACTTTCGACAACTTTATTGGTTATGTATAAGGCTTCCCATATTCTTTGATTTTCTCATCCCACACCAACTGATATCCTTTTAATCCTTTAAATGTCAAATTCCAAAGGAATTCCAAGTCATCTAGATTGGTTTCCTCTTTTTCAATATTTCTGCAACACAATGGTGATTCCATCTTGTTGTCAGGGATTTGCAAACCGAGCAACTCCTGATGGAATGGGTAGACATGTTGTTTTCCTACATTCCACAACCCATCCGTAAAAAATAATATCCTTTATTATCTTCAAAGCTTCTGTAACTAAGTTGGATTTCCCCACAAATGAAAAACCCTCACAAATCTATGACTCCAAAATATTCCAACACTCGATTTGTCTTTATGTTTCTTCATGTTGATACCAAGATTTTGGAATAGGACCCAATTCATGAATAAAATCATGGACTAAAAAATTTTGGATGCAAGTCATTAGCTTTCCAATCTTGTTCACGTCAGTCAACATGGACAAAGGAATCTGTATCACCATTATAAAATTTTGCAACCTAGTTGGTTCTCTTTGTTGATTTGGTGGAAGCAAATCGATTTATCATGATGGTCTCAACCACAGGCCAATTAGGCAATTTGTTTTGATGCATAACCCACATTGTATACAGAGTACCCCATAGTTCCATATCCAAAAAAAAACACCCTATGTTCCTCTACAACACAGGTGTTTAGTTCTTCCAAGAATCCTTCTAAGCTGGTGACACCAACATATACTATAGGGTGTTGAATTTCTACGCCAATCCATTGGAACGAATTTATCATTGTACAATTTCGAGAAGAGAGCTCATGTGGCCTATTTTTTCATTCATTCAAATCCTCCTCAGAATCACTATCAAAAGAGAAGATGCTTCTCTAACTGGCTGGTCTATTTGTTGTAGGTAACACATAGCTGTCCATTTTTCCCGTAGTCAACCTATAAATATTATCCTATATATCCCTCTCCATATTCTCTTGAACATGTTCAATGTACCTTGGCCCTTGATAAGGATAAATAGGTTGCATAACCTTCATACCATCTGCCTCAAATGTCATGGTTTCCATTTTTAGTTCTATCACACAATAATTATCATATGCTCATTATATTCCCAACAAGGCCATATAAGGTTCATTCTTACCCATAATTTAAATTATTTTGGAATTAGTGAGTGTCTTAAGCCTTGTTAAATCTACTTCCTGTGATAATTTATAGGAGAGATCACACAACTGGAGCAAACCTCACTAATACTCACTCAAGAATGGCAAAGAAGAGAAGCAGAATTGTTGAATCAATAATACTCATTAACACAAGAAATGAAAAAATTTGATGTATCATACATTAGCTGTAAGCTGGCACTGTGAAAAGTGAATAATAATTGAATACAATCAAATGGATTCGAATGCCTCCTAAGTTCATTCGAATTATCCTCAATGTGTGGCTTGGATAGCATTGGAGACATCATCCAATCAGTGGTAGTAGTCACAAATAGTCAAAAGTCAGTCAAATGAGTCTAACTGAGTCTAACTGAGTCATGTGAGCACAAATCAAGGGATGGAGACTCTGAGGGGGCATGAGGCTGATGAGGCTGTCAGTAGGTCAAGTGGCACTCCGATACAGACAACTGGAAGCTATAGGCAGTTAAACTGAGCAATAAATGAATAAAGTGGTCAATAAATGCTGCAAAGTGGTCAATAAAGTGGTCAATAAATGCTTCAAAGAAAATAAAAAATCAACTAAACAAAGAGATATTAAAAAAGAAAGACACAATTGTTAAAGAAATATAAAATGGCAACAATATAATCTATGCAAAGAGGGGATTCAACCATAAATTGCATCTTTGGAGTGGTCCCAAATCCTAAAGAAAGAAATGGGTTGAATCCATCAAAGAAAAACACTATTTAAAATAAGAAATCTAAACCAAAATATCAGTATCGTCTACAAATTTCAAAATTACGTTGTTTCCCATTAAAAACATATGAATTATAGAGACAAACATAAAATAGAATAAAACTTGAGAACCTCCTATATATATCATCTAAGACTATATATTTAGTTAAAATGATGTTGAAGAGTTTACTAATCCAATCTATAATATCTTTGATTGATGGATGGTATCTACTTGATTTCCCCTTTTTCTGAACATAGCAAAATTAAGAGGATTGTTCTCCCTCTTCCATTAATTCAAATTTCAAAATACAACTAGGATTTGGAAGAGGTCAAACTTCTTGAGAGGTTAAATATTTCCCTTTGTTTTTAGTAGCCTAATGGTAATCCAGATCAATGAGGGCGACATGACCCCTCAAGTTTTTATTCCATTTTTCTTTGATTTGTGTCATTTGGCTCAAAGGGAAATGTGATGGGTCCATCCCTGTTATAGTGCATGGTCCAAATCCTTTGTCCAATGCTACAATGAACTTTTTCTTTGGAAAGAAATTATTAATACATAAAATCCAAACCACACAATCATTCACCCAAAATACTTTGGGGATCAAGCATAATTCACATTCTCTTGAAAATAATCCAAATTTATTCATTAAATAAGTGCATGCTAACAAGCATCTACTTTTCCATTGGAAATATAAATACTTCAAAGGGTCTTAAGTTTATAAGGTAAATGTAGCAATGACATATGACAAAAGATTAAAAAAATGTAAAACACATGGTAATATAAGGGCCACCATACCCACAACTGAAGGGTTGCTCAACCCTATCAAACATACAAAATGAATAAAAAATATAGGCAAGTTGTGGTCCTCTTCATTTGTGTACACTTGACTATCCATTCCTTTTTGAAACCCTTTATTACTAGTTAGAAAATATCAAAAATATGTATACCTCTTCAACTAGATTCTATCACATTGATTAGAAAGTAAAAATTGGTCTGATAAATCTCTCTTGATAAATTTAGCTAGCATAGGTCAGATAGAAAGAACATATTAAGACTTTGAAGAGAAACCTACCTTAGAAATTATTCTACAAGTACTAGCATATGATTCTTTAGTACTCAATGTTTTTTTGTTTTCTTTTAGTGGCAACTTTTCTAATGCAAGTCTCTTCTTAGGATCATCCATGCCCATATTAATTTCAAAACAAATAATATCCATGATAGCCTAACATGTTGAATACACGACTTCATGCAATCTTGGATTCTTAGCCTTCCAATGCCTTGGGATTCAAAGCTTTGAACAAAATGAATGGAACCCTTTCATGCTAAAAGTTAGATTGTGTTAGTGATTTTCTAATGAGAAACAATATGTACTCCTCTAATAAAAATAATTGACACTGAAATACAAACTATAATGGCCCTTTTGCTTGAAAAAATAGATTGTTTCTTACCTATCTTCTTACAATCTCAATCTTTTGAGTTTGAGAAACATTACCTTTCCTATACACACTATTCTTTTATGTACTTATGGATCCCTCTCTTGAGACATCAAGCTCATTATTGTTGCACACTATTATAGTTATGACCTATCTCTCCTTATGAAAAAATCCATAAACTTCTTGCTATTTTGGTTTCTCATCTTTAATTTTGAAATGCTTAAGGTTGGCACAAAATCCAGATGATACTAGGGTTCTTTTATAGCTGCCAACAAAGCGGACCATTGTAGTTTAGAGTGTTAGAATTTTTCAATCTTCCCAATGGAAGAAAGTCTCACCCAAACCACCACCTAGGCCTATGTGTGATTAGGAGGGTTAGCGGTAGGGATACAGTGAGAGTGTTGTTTGCAACATTTACTGGACTAATCTCCCATAGCAGATATTCATTATATTAACAATTATTATTCATCACATATAAACATATATGCACATCAAGTAAATAACAATAAACAAAATCAGCATTCATATATTCATAGCATGTGAAAAATTTTAAATGGGTACCAAACATCTTTCTTCATTCATATCAAAAGGGTTCATACAATAGCAAGCTCTATGGCCATTTCACATTCTCTCGTAGTCTAAGAACTATTTTCCATCATAGATCTACTCAAAATACACATGGAAAAATCCACAAAACCTATAAACTCCAATTACATTCCACATATGAACAAACAAAAATGACCACAACAACAACAACAACCATTTCTCTTCATTACACCATGCTTTTATACTTGTTGATGAGGTTTTTTATGACCACGTCAAGATGGTTATAGGCCAATGTTTCTGAGTTGACATATTTATGATCCACAATTTCCACTTCATTAACTATGTATTTCTTCCATGGGCTATCATTATCAAAAATGGAGATAGTTGACTCACCCTTGAGCCAACCCGCTTACATCATTGCTTGTTGTTCTTTTCCTTGTCCTTCAAACAAAGGATACAAATATAGTACTATAGTAATTGTGTCAGCCTCTATTGGTCATGATTGTCGCCACCACTGCCACCTATAGAAGTTCCTATATACTATGTTCTTTGCAAGTTAGTGGTATTCAAGACTTCTCTGGGCTACATAGGTGATGTCTCTATTTGTGTCATAGTTAGAATCTTTGATATGCTATACTTCTATTCGCGGTGCATAGGAGAACTAGGAATGTCGTGGATGGAAGGGACTAGGTCATCAATGATAGTTATGATGGGAATGATGGAGGGATACTTTTTGAGCTCTTGGAAGGACTTAAGATTTTCTTCTATATCTCCCAAGTCATGCCCGATATGAAGGATGGGTGTGGGCAGTGGTATTGAAGAGAATGAAGTGAGGGAGGACTTCTACAACATAGGTAATGACCCTTAGAGTGGCACCCGCAAGGAGATGAGGCTATTGCTGAGAAAGGGTTTTCTCAACCTTTGGTTGCTTTTGCTTTTGAGGAGGAACTTGAAGAAGGGTAAGGCATTTTTTGAGTTCCTTACTTGAAATGTGCACTGAGTATGGAATGCCAATAAGTGTGGGTGAAAGGCTGGAGGTAGGAACATTGGATGTAGCGGGAACGCTTGAGTTAGAAGTTGTTATGGAAGTGGAGCAAGGTTTTATAAGTTAAATGCCAGTTTTGCACTTATACTAAGGAGATCTAAGGAGTGAAGCCGACAAAATGTAAGTGGTTCCCTGTGATTTCTGTGGCTTCTTCACCCCTACCCAACTAAAAACATTTATGTTGAATACTTCAAGAGTCAAGAAGAAAGGAAGTGCTAGCATCCAAAAATATTTTGGAAAGACTCAATAGGGTTTAATGAATGTAAAAACCCAATCAATTCCAAATCATATCTTGGTGGTGTAGTTATTAAGAAAAAATTATGGGATGTGAATGATGATAGAGTTGATTATGGCATCATACCACCAATTGAAGGATGTATCATTGAAAGAAGATTTTTGGGAATCCCTGTGGCTCCTCCATGATTTGTATTTAGGAGCTAAGACCTGATGATATGCAACTGGTGGTAACTCTCATCCCTCAAGGGGCTTCCATTTCCAAATAGTAAAAAGGATCAACAAAGAACCAAAAATAAATTAACCTACAGACACATGGGCATCTACATAGGCTTGGAAGAGATAATCCATCAGATACTTGCACCAGTTGAGATGGAAAACTTGTACAAAAAATTGTGCCACCGATATGGAATCTAGCGTACACTCCCCCTTGGTGTACTTCAAGGAAAATTTTAGGGGCGAAACTTCACCCATGGGATAAACAATAGGGTTTTAAATTTTGAATGGCCGAATTTTTATATAGAAATGTTTTAAAATATTTTAAAATAATCTGCCCTAAAATTATTTTTTTTTAATATGTAAACTATATGCATGGGATGGTATGGATTGCTCTTGTGATTTTGAGTAAAAAACTCTCTTCTTAATATCACAATTGTGCTTCTCATAAAGTTCATCCCTTGATCATTAGTGAGGCTTCAAGCACATCCAAACCGATTAATAATGTTCTCATAGATAAACCAAGTTGTTGTTTCCACATAGCAATCTTTGACCTATTTATCTTCATCCAACTTCATTAGATAATATTTTGCAGTAATAATATAGTGAGACTTTAAATGCTTTGTTGGAGGGTTAATGGGCCCAATGAAATCTCACTTCTAAAATGGTTGGAGTGCATGGATGATGTGAACAGAGAACTCATCACGCTAAGATGGTTCTCCCACCCATTGGCACACATCATATCAACTAGCATAAGCTTTAATCCTTGAAGATGCTTGGACACCATAACCTTCCTTGTAAAAAAGTCCTCGCAATATCCTCCCCCCTAATGTAGCCTCTCAGAACTCCTACATGAAATTCCCACAGGATATCCTTATGCTCATCAACCATCAGACATAGACATACTTCTGATTTTATATAATTATTGTCCTGAAATCAATTGATAGTCTGCGGCCCTAATAACTAAGTGACACTTATGTGCAATTCTACAATTTTTAGCTACATCTCATGTAGTGAGAAATAGGGTTGTTTCCCCCAGATGGTCTAGAATAGCTTCAACCCTAAATAATGTTGCATTCAGTAATTGGTTGTTACGGAGACCGTTGTATTCTCCTGTCTCTAGTTGAGAAAGATGATCTGGACCATGATTATACTTATATGGATTCACTATAGCTTCGAAAGAGAAATCTTGGAATAGGAGAAACCATATACAAATTCGACCTTCTAGAATTAGTTTATTCACTAAATAATTAAGATCATAATTGTCTAGAAATAAATTAACTTTCGAACCCAATAAATAATGACAAAACTTCTGCAGTGCAATCATAGCCAGTCCTTCATGCTTTATTTTTGTGTAGTTGCACTCATCTTATGAAAGCTTCGATCTCACAAAATAAATAGTGTGATCTATCTCACCTTCTTGAGGTTTCTCTAGGATAGATCCTAAAGTGATACTAGGTGCATCAACGATTCAACATGCACATGAAATTTCTTTTCCTAATCAGGAAATACAAGAATTGGAGCATTAAAGATTTTCTCCTTAAGGGTTGCAAAATCCTTATCACAATCTCCATACAAACTGAATCCTTCTATCTTCTTCAGACGTTGTTCTAATGGGGTTGCGATGATGGCATATTTGTGGATAAATCATCTCTAATACCCTATGTGCCCCATAGTAGAATGAAACTATATGACAAAAGTAGGAAGTGGAAGGTTCACTATAATAGAAATTTTCACAAGATCCACTAGAACCTCATCATGAAAAACAATATGGGCCAATACATTTCCAAGGGAACTTAAAATATACGTTTCTTCAAGTTCAATTAGATTTGAAACTAGAGACAATGATATAGCATCAGTCTCAATAATGGAAAATGATTCTTCAACAAGTTGTACACAATCTAGTCATGAGATACACTTCAAAAAAATTGTGGATAAAATCCTTCAAGGCTGTTATTACAATGCATGAGAAGAAAACAGGTGCATTCTTTATCCCAAAAGGAATCACATTATAATATAAAGAGACCCATATAGTAGTGAAAGTGGTTTCATTTTTGTCCTCTTTTGTGCTCCAAACCTAATGATACCTACAAAATCCATCTATAATGGAGTAAGTGCCATCCATAGCTACTTTTTCAAGGACCTCATCACTAGAAGGCATCGGGAATGGATCATGGATGCATGTTTAAGCTATGGTAGTGGATAAATATGGTAGTGGATAAATACTAAGGCGTATTCAGTGTCTTTCTTATTCTAGATGACGACCATACTAACCCATTTAGACTCATCCACATCAAATATCAATATGGCTACCAACATCATGTCTATTTATTTCTTCACTTTATCTTTTAATATGGGATTTAGATGATAAGTTCAATACTTCACAAGTCTCACGTCATATTTCATCACTATCTTCATTTCACCCAAGTCACTTTGAATCCCTTTTAACTCCATAAAATTCTGCATAAATAAATATTCATACTCCTTCAAAAGGGAGATGACTTTGGACACTGTTTGCTCATCCCAATAGTCTCCTATAGCTACCATATTTGGTTTATCTCATATACCAATGTTAACTTTCCGCAACTTAATTGGTTATGTATAAGGATTCCCAGCTTCTTTCATTTTCTCATCCCACACCAACTGATATCCTTCTAACTCTCTAAATGTCAAATTCCAAAGGTATTCCAGTTCATCTAGATTGGTTTCCTCTTTGTGAATATTTCTGCAACACAATGGTGATTCCATTCTTCTGACAGGGATTCGCAAACTAAGTAGCTCCTGATGAAATGGGTCAACATGTTGGTTTCCTACATTCCACAACCCATTCGTAAAAAATCATCTCCTTTATTATCTTCAAATCTTATGTAACTAAGTTGGATTTTCCCACAAATGAAAAATACTCACAAATTTGTGACTCCAAAATATTCCAACACTCGATTTGTCTTCATTTTTCTTCATGTTGATACCAAGATTTTGGAATAGGACCCAATTCATTAATAAAATCATGGACTAAAATTTTTGGATGCAAGTAATTAGCTTTCCAATCTTGTTCACATCAGTCGACATGGAAAAAGGAATCTGTATCACCATTATAAACTTTCGCAACCTGGTTGGATCTCTCTGTTGCTTTGGTGGAAGCAAATTGAGTTATCATGATGGTCTCAACCACAAGCCAATTATGCAATTTTTTTTATGCATAACCCACATTATATATAGAGTACCCCATAGTTCCATATCCAAAATAGACACCCTATGTTTCTCTGCAAAACAGGTGTTTAGTTCTTCCAAGAATCCTTCTAAACCAATGACACCATCATATACTATAGGGTGTTGAATTTATATGCCAATCCATTGGACCAAATTTATCATTGTACAATTTCGAGAGGAGAGCTCATGTGGCCTATTTTTCCATTCATTCAAATCCTTCTCATAATCACTATCAAAAGAGAAGATGCTTCTCCAACTGATTGGTCTATCCACCATAGGATTCACATAGTTGTCCATTTTTCCCGTAGTCAACCTATAAATATTATCTGATATATCCCTCTCCATATTATCCTGAACATGTTCAATGCACCTTGTCCCTTGATAAGGATCGATACGTTGCATAACCTTCATACCATCTTCCTCAAATGCCATGGTTTCCCTTTTTAGACCTGTCACACCATAATTATCATATGCTCATTATATTCCCAACAAGGCCATATAAGGTTCATTCTTACCCATAATTTATTTTGGAATTAGTGAGTGTCTTAAGCCTTGTTAAATCTACTTCTACATTCTCCAAGTGGCCTACATGGAAAATGTGATATTTCTTCACCATTCTCAATTGGATAGTTGATTACACCAAAGGAGGGATTCCCATAGCATCCCAAGATGTATTTGGAAGGATGCTGACATCAGATCCCAAATCTAGCATTATGTTCTTGATATCGTAGCCATCCATCTGGGAATCTAGACTAAATTCTCAACAAATTCTTTTCTTTCTCCTCCTCTGAATATATTGTCCCTCCTTTCTATTAGAGGAGCACATATTTCTAGTTCCTCGTCTGCAACATTGAAAGAGTGAACAAAGTTTTCCACAACTTGCATATTGCACTCTCATCCTCCAATTTGTCTATAAAATGGTTGAGCCAAAGGGTGAATGTGTTTGTATGTTTGCTTGAACATCTCATATCTAAATTTCTTCGACAACCTCCTAGGGTTGGAGTGCCACTTGTACCAACCTCATGAAATGTTTTTGCAACATATTTTCCCTTTTGTGTGGAGATAAAATGGAACATCTCCACAGCTTCCTTAGAGATCTCCTTCTATTATGAAGGGTTGAATTTGAGTTCCTTTGGATCTTACTTCCAAATGTAGGGAGAATATAGATTATTCATGTCTACACCCATTCTATGCCCTTGTCAAGTAATATAAAAACCAGCAACATTACAGCCATTGTGGGGTTCAAAGTTAATCAAATCTGTTGACCATCGCATCCGGGATTCCCATTTCATGATAAATTTTGGACACGCAATAGTACCATGGGTGGTCACTTTACAATAAATACACCATAGTTTTCTAGTAATATGAAAATATCTTGCAACATGTCTCAAATCATTATAATTATAATATTGGAAGGAACCTCCCCATCCGCCTCCTCATCCATCTAAGCCTCGACCTCTTCCTTCTCCACCACCCCTATGTGGTTTTTGTTGATCAGATACCCAAAAACTAAAACGATCAAATATTTTAGTTAGAGCATCCAAAACTATGCATTTTCCTATGCTCTATGCAAAAGAACCACAAACTTCACAATGTACTATTTTTGGAACCAAGGAATATTTTTACATGATAGGGAAATGTCATGGAGGATGGCCAAATACCTTACAGATCTCATAGATTCATTTGCAGAATATGTTTGATCTTGTGGGAACATCTAGCTTATGGGCCCATGGAAGGGGCCATTTCCATAATTTGCACAACCCTAACAGTAGTTCTCCGAAAAGGGACATCCAGGAGGGGTCATTCTTCCTCATAGTTATGGACATTTTGATGCATGTTTTTCTTCATTCATGCATCATTTACACAAAATTTCATCTCAAATATGTTTCAGTATATATAATTCGTAGATATTCTAGGTTAGCACAATAATCTAGGTCTAGACCTGACACAAGTCTGATTTAGAAGATGAGGGCCCCATCTAAGATCCACCTAAGTAAATATCCATTTCTTCAATCTTTATTACATTTTCCAAGGAATTTTTTAGGAATTTGAGTTAACAACAACAAACCTTGGATGGATCACTCATTGTGATGTGCATCATGCATAAGGAAGGAGAGTTTCTCCAGAACATCTTTGAACCATTGTTTGTCTGTCCAAGAAGACTCTCCCTATATATAGTGGATGTCCCTTAGCTCTGCAATCTCTTATTTCTCTAATTTTGGTAATTGGGACTCATTCAAAAAAAATTGTTTTACTTCCTATAATACTAATGGTGGGGCATTAGCATCCCTCCTTTCTACCAATTTCATATACCACTATAGTTCTCTGCCTCGCAATGTGGTTTGAAACTAAATCAACTTTAAAGAAGTTGGTGTCCCTCTAAAGTTCCAAATGGATTCACATAGGAACCATTTTTGTCTTGCATCTTCTTCATTAGATTTTCCACATAACTCTGGTTATTTCATAGATGAACCTCTTTATACCCCATCCATTATTATGAATAAGGGCCCTAGCAGTATAAATCCTCTAGGACTAGGTTATAACACTATGTGTAATTCCATGGTGGTATGGACCAATTACTACTATTCTGAATACTTGCAACTAGGGCCAAAATGTTGTTACTGCTTCCACTTACTATTGCATCCACTTGTATACTACTGAAACTACCACTTATTTGAATAGGCCAAGGAAAAAATAAAACGGGATTAGAAAAATAAAATACCAGATTATGTAGGGATTCCAGGGTAGTATAAAAAATCATAATGGTGTATTTTCTTCCAATTTCTCCTTCCGCAACAGAGGGGGATTCACTCTCAGGCATTTCACCATTTTTTAGAGGCCCAAATAATTCTAAATTTTCTGTAACATCTTCCTAGATGATATGAATCGTTAGGTCTATGAACCAAAGTTCCATAAATCATATTCACACTCTCCCTCCTCATTATCATTAGATATTACACCCTCTCCTCAGGTCCTCCTTGTTACATATCGCGCATCCAATCCTCTTACTTTCAACCACGAACTGGTCAGTTCTCCTTGTCACTTCATCTTCTGCAACTTGATCCATACAATCTCATTACTATAACCACTCCATGACTCATCTTCTAGCTATGTGCTTCTTTTCATTTCAATCTACATCTATGTCTTCCGCCACTTTTCGTAGATCATTGCATTCTCAAATCTCAAAATATCACTAGATCCCCCCCTCATGTTGCTAACTTTCTATATTTCACAAATTTGAAGCATCGATATTGACCACTATCCAATGGAACAAAGGTTTACTCATCCATGCTAATAATATCGAGTAGAAAAAACCTGGCTTCTACCTTCCAAAATTCAATCTGGAGCATAATCTCTTTCAGTAACCTTACTTAAGCTCTCTTCTTCATATCTTCTTCTACCTTCAAAACTGACTAGTTATTTTCCTTCACAAATTCTACAACATACCCTGTAAGGGTGTTTTATACACAGAAATCAACACCTCGATTCAGTGGGATATCAATCCGATGTAAATATGCTAGATCTCAAGTGTTCCATTGAATGGTTCTCAGTTGACATCCTTGGTGTTCTAGGCATTTTGCAAGTCTCTTCAACTACTTGTACAACATTGTAGGGAACTTACACCACAAGAACTCATACTAATAAAATTCAGTTCCTCCATAAAATATATACTCTCGAAGGATAATTTTATTCCACCCTTGTAGTTGAGCTTCTTGCACTATAAATTTCTCAAATATTTTCTCCCACCAATCCTAGATATTACTATTCAGGATCAACATATCCATGTTGTTAACACGGTCCTATTGAAATACAGGTGCCAGAAATGGAACCATTTTTTTGGCACAAAATCCAGATGAGAACAGGGTTCTTGAATAGGTGCCAACAAAGGGGACTGTCATAGTCTAGAGTCCTGCCATTTTTTATCTTCCCAAGGGAATAAAGTCTCACCTAAAGCACCACCCAGACTTGTGTGTGATTAGGAGGATTAGTCGCAAGGATATTGTTGGATCCTTTTTTTTTGGAAAGGACCATAATCGCGGAAGGCCACATGAAAGTAAGGAAGAGGTTGGGATAAATGGTAAACGAATGCAACCATTTTTTTACACTGTAGTGGATATATAAAGAACACGAGACAAACAACAAAAGAGGATCATGAGAGGCGGAAAAGGGAAAGAAGTGGATCAAAGGAGAACTAGTATATTAGAACTCTGGCATAAGATATTCTCTCAGTTGACTCTGATTTTTGGGTTATGTAATTGGGTCATGAGTTTGTGGGTTTTGATAATGTATTTGGATCCATGATGGGTCATTCCATGAACTATTGATTGATTTTGTAAACCCATATGAAATCATTGTATCAGAGACCCACTTTTGAATATGAATGAAGATTATTGGGCCCTTAAATTGTTTTGTGTATGCGATGCATAGTGCTTTATGTTATTTTCTTTATAACTATCATGTAACTTTGTTATATGTATAGTTAAGCATGTCTGATGAATATATGTTGAGATATTGCGAATGAATGGACCAATCCCTAGTATAGCCTCGTAGTTAACCCTCCTCTTTCTACACAGGTTTAGGTTATGCTTCAGGTGAGACCTTCTCCTTCAAGGGATTGAAAATGCCATCACACTAAGCTACAATGGCCCCCTTTGTTGGCCCCTATGCAAGAACCATGGTATCCATTTTACACCAACAAATGGTTCCATTATCAAGACCTAATTTGTAACAATATGTTGTTAACTACACAAATGAACTAGTGTCAAAGAACCATGTTCAATATTTGTGGGAAAATAATTTTGAGTACTTGGTAAAACAAGAAGATGAGGTGCGAGGGTAGGCTCCATTGAAAGATAGGGAGTACATCCTTTACTAAGGATCGATATTGGGTCATTACGAATTCCTGTGGGTATAATTTTCTATGAAGTTATTCAAGTGGCTATAAAGGCTCGTGGAAGCTTTGAATTATAGAAACCGACAACGAAGGATTGTATAGTGGACTCAAAGATACCTATTAGAACCACATCAATTGGATACTCCATTAACTAGGGATATATTAATTTCTAGGTAGAGAATGCTTTGACCAAGAATATTGTGCAATTCGTAGTAGAAAATAACCCATCTCTATCTAAAGCTGAAGAATATCTCATGAAGGGATCAAGAGGCATACTACTAAAGGAATTTCTATTGTGGATTAAGACCTAGATGGTTGAATATATATTTTTCCATTGAATTGGATTATAATGGAGGAGTAAACCCCCGCACCATGGGGGAAGTGGTCAAGGTGATGCTGGTAAATTGTCGAAAGTAGAATTTTCGTGCAATGGGATTTTATGAGTGGCTCTAGGGCTAAGCAAGTAGAAATAAGAGCGACAATATGTGGAAAGTGGTGGAAAATGAAAATGTAAAGAATAGAAGTGGGTAACTAGAAGAGGAGTTGTGGAGTGGAGAAATTAGTGAAGAGAGGGAGAATGAGTTGTGGGAGGTTAAGATGCTTGAGGAGCTATCTAGTTCATATTTAAAAGAAAGAGGAATAGAAGTGAAATATGGCCCAACAAGGAGGAGATAGGGAGAAGGTATAGGTAATGAAAGAGACTGTGAAATTCAGTTTTCAAGTATCAAATTTTGAATAGTCACCTGAGCTAGCCCTATAAGAATTTGCAGAACAGTCATAATTATCAGTGCATATGGAAAATGGTGGATCCCTATAAAGTAAACCTCCCATTGTTGTGGAAGTAGATGGTGGAGGTAATGGTAGCAACAAACCTTTGGCTACTCCCAAGTTCCCTCACTAAATTTGCTAATGCATTCTCATCACCTTCTTTTACAGTTTCCTTGGTATAATAAAACAGTTGGTAGTTATAGTAGTTTGTAGTTCAGTTCAATAGTAGGTGGAAGTAATAGTATTTTTCAATAGAATAGAGGTAACATTGTGGCTCATCCTGAAACTCAAGGATTTGTATTGGTAATACCTCCAGTCACTATAATGGTTGGACTACAAGGAGACTCTCCTATGAAATTCCAAGAATTCTAGGGAAGAGGAGGTGAATCCAATGCAGAACAACATTGGTTCCTTTATAAATCCATCTAGAACTCTAGAGGGACCCCTCCCACATCAAATCTCATTAAACTATTGACCACATTTCATAGAAGATCCTTGCAATGGTACATGAAGTTGATTGAATGAAGAGATGCAAATGTACCAACCTTAACTTTACTGAATATAAAGAAATTGTTCTTATACAAATTTTCGCAACCCGAGTCTAAAAACAAACGATCACGGAACTAAGGCAAATTCAATAGATGCAAGGAGAATCCACTTGGAATGATGCATGGTGATTCAAATATTTGTTTTCCAAAATCACATTCTATGTGCATGATTCCCACCACAAGGAATGGTTTATTCGGGGGCTATTACCACTAACTAGAATTCCTCTATCAGAGTAGGTTGTGGATTCTCCTCGAACTGCTTTAATAAGTGATGAAGATTGAAGTGATGGCTAGCTATCTGATTGGCATTGTGACTAGAACATCATTATCTACCAGTGACTTATCATAAGTACAAATCCATATTTCTTCACTAACTTAAAAAATTGGGGAGTTGAACATACCAAATCCAATTCGAACACAAGTATTGTGTGTAGGATGTATGACCAAAGACCATCACGTATCATAATGTCCCAAAATGAGGGGAGGAATAGCCCCACTAGGAGGACCATTCACCAACAGACCAAGATAAATCGTTGCACAAGTCATTGCAACAAATCCATTTCACACAATTGAACACCCTATATATCCATATGCATAGTTACAAATAATTTGGGCATTTGCTGCAACTCTACCCTATTCTACAACAATATTCCTTGGTGTGAAATATAGTATGCTACGAATCTTGTGGATATACAATACATAGTACAAATAAATGCATAGCCCTAAATGAATTAGAATAAAGGTTAGACCGATCCATATACTAGATAAAAAATCAAACGCAAGAAAGAGGATGATGTGGAGAATGTGTAAGAGGTTTTGGAGCTAGACGAGAAGGAGCATGTACAAGCTTGATTGGTTGTTACAAATTTAATGAGATCATACATTTTCCAGGAGACTGTACCCTCCCAAAGAGGACATGTTGTACATATTGCATAAAGAACACTCATAGTATTGAAGAATTCCCAGAGCTTACTGAAAAATAGGACGATCAGTAAAGACAACTAGAACAACTATTTAACTCGGAATCCCAAGAGAATGTCAGGCTAGTAGAATTTACTTTTACACAAGGAGAAGCAAGAACAAGTGGAGATCAAATAGGAATAATTCAATTGTGATAAGAAATAATCCCCACAAATGACAAAGTACGACCTACTCCACTAAAAATAAAATTTCAAGAATGCTATTAAAAATTTTAAGCAAATGCCGACTCCCCCAACTAGATGTTAAAGTTACAGCATCATGAGTCATTCTCCAATTCAATATTGTGTGTCAACATTAAGCCTCATATATCAAGGTAGTTCCTTATAAGAGCCTGAGTTGGACTCAGGAAACTTGGAGAAGAATCTTGAGTTGGAATCAATAATAAATAAGCCTCATGTGTTGAGATAAGTACTTTGTATGTCAAAATGATGATGTTGTACAGTCTTGATATTCAAGGCTAAGGTATTGTGTGTCAAGACAGATCCTCAAGTATTGAGGTGGTGCCTCATGTGCTGAGGTAATGCTTTGCATGTTGAAGCATGAATGGTGTGTGATGCACTACTAACCATGGTTGATCTATTAAGTCTCCTCTAGATATTGGACACCTATAGAGTGAATTAGTTTAGCGTATGACCACTTGGAACGATAGTAGAACAAGATGATCACATCATTGGGAAAATATCCTTAGTATAGTTGATATGATAATTAATTAATACGGCACATGTGGACTATGCAGATAAGAAAAGAGATAAAGATAAGATGTGATAAGATAAAAGATAATTTGATTTGCACAATTCAGTGATGATAAAGAATTAAATTAAATAAGAGAGAATTTGAATTCATAAAATTCAGTAATATTAACAAAGAAGACTTCATCCAAATAAAGGAGAACTCAAATTTTTCACTTCAGTGATGTTAGCAAGAAATACTTCAGCTAAAAGATTTAACTAAGTGATAAAAAAGAATCTCTAGTTAACTAATTGTTTACATGATGACACTTAGTTGCGACACTTGCATGCCGGCACTTGAGTTAAACTAAAAGACGAAACTTGAGTTGTGACACTCGCATGATGACACTTAAGTTATCCACCTAACTAAGTGGTATAATATCTAGTTAAAGGGAGATCTCATCCTGAATTTAGTACACAAAGTTAAAGCTATTGCATGAGAAGTATGGCACACTTTTCCATGCAGAATTCATGTATTCAATGTTGAAGCGAATTCTCTTGAAGTAAACTTGTGCATGTGAATTGGTTGAGTGGAGATTTATTCTTTCAAGTTTCTCTTCTTTATCTATCTCTCTTGCTCATATATTTGCACCGGTGGTGCTTGATGTAATCTGCTTATTGTGAAGCAATTCATTCTCTGTTATCTATCAATATACTAAGGAATATTTTTATAGGGTTTTCTCCCTCGAGTTATAGAAGGTTTCCCGAGGGTAAATTTGTTTGTTGTATATATTGAATGCTTATGATTATGATTGTTAATTTATTTCAAGTAATATTGCAATTCTGAATTACAGATCAAAAATTAACATGGTATTAGAGCTCAGGGCATGAAAGAGCTAAGTTCTATAGTCAAGATTGAGCCTATGTATATCTTGTGTGAGCACAGCATGTTAAATTTTGAGAATTAATTCACAATACTCTAGGATCTTTACTGAGAGAATAACATATACAGTATATCAATGCATGACAATCACAATATGACAAGCATCACAAGAATCAAAAGCATGAGAGACAAGAAACACAGAGTTTTCATGGGGAAAACCCTAAGGTGAAAAACCCCACAACTTCCTCAGAGATAGAGAGAGCAATGGCTCAACCAAAGTACAACCAAAATACACTGAGATAGTCTCCTAGTAGCAGATGATCCTCCTCCTCACTAGTGCGCCACTTTCTGAGTGAGAGAGATATAACTTTCCGAATGATCTAAATAGAGATCACCTGATCTCTATTTATACTAACCTGTTTTCCCAGTGACCTTATGGGGCCGACTTGTCTATCTAGGTACATTCACATTATAATATATATATTTCAGGGCCAACCCCACACATGGTGGTCTAATAACCCATCAGCAAGTACACACACTTGCGACACTTGTCAATCCACATGACAACACTTCCTTATAGAGGAATAACACATCTCTAATAAGGGTACAATCAATATATATGAAATACATAGATGAAATACATTTCGAAGTTACATATACATCAACACTCCCTCTTAACTAGGAAGGTATTTCTCAACATAGATCTGCTAGACAAGTCTTCTTCTCGGGATCATCGTCATCGTCATCGTCATTGCTGCTGCTATCTCAACCAATCTCTGACTCTACTCATCATAGGAAGTTCTATAGAGCCAGTCCTTTTTCATACTAGATGTAGGCCCACCACCTGCAGGTCTTCGTCATCACTAGAAATACTATGGAATCCTCAGGACTTATTACGTGTGTCACAAAACCTTGAAAGAGCATCCCAGACTGTTACGAGCACATGGCTCTACCTATAGGATCTCCCAAGGCCATATTATATGTGACCTCACCACAAAACCTCGCAAGAGCATCCTAGGCTGTTATGAGCACACAGCTCTACCTATAGGATCTCCCAGGGACAGATTATATGTGGTCACCACAAAACCTCGCAAGAGCATCCCAGGCTGTTACGAGCACACAACTCTACCTATAGGATCTCCCAGGGACAGATTATATGTGGTCATGGAAAAACCTTGCAAGAGCATCCCAGGACTTATTACAGGCCCACATCCCAACCTATTGGATCTCCCAGGGACATATTATATGCCATAGGACAAAACCTCAAAAGAGCATCTACCAGATATCCCAAGGCTAGATTATATGCCATAGGCAAAACCTCGAAAGACTATCTGCAGACCTCCCAGGGCCAAATTATATGTCCTCCCAGAGCAAAACCTCAAAAGAGCATTTGCCAAATATCCTAGGGCCAAATTATATGCCATAGGCAAAACCTCGACAGGCTATCTGCAAATCTCCCAAGGCCAAATTATATGCTCATTTGCACAACCTAATCCACGACCATAGAGTATCAACCTGATACTCACCATACATCATCCTGATATACACATGATCATCCTGATCATTATCACTGCAACATCCTACTGCATATCATCTGGAGCAACATCCTGAAGCTCATCATCCATGATCATCCTGATCATACAATGCATCTACCTGATGCATACCAAGTATCTACCTGATACATATCATCATACATGATCCACCTGATCATACAGTGTATCCACCTGATACAAATACAAATACATGATACATATCACCATACATGATCCACCTGATCATACAATGTATCCACCTGATACATATACAGATACATGGTCCAAGCATCCAACATGATGCATATACAAAAATACATACACATGATCCAACCGATCATATCCAGCATCCAACATGATGCATATATACATATAAATGATCCAACTGATCATATCCAGCATCCAACATGATGCATACATACATACATAAAAAATGATCCAACTGATCATACAAAGCAGAAACGAGAACATCATCCTGATGCTCATCATCCAGCGCTTACATCCATAGCCATGTGAAGGATCCTCCTTCCAACATGCTTGGAATGGCTTCAGCAAATGTGTTCATCACTTCTTCCTCGAAGTGTCATCAATCTGAAGAACACCAAGCCTCTTTCTGAAGTACTCGAACTTCACCCTGGCTAGTGGCTTTGTCAGCACATCTGCAATTTGCTCGTCCGTTGCAACATACAGGAGATTCATAGCTCCTCTCTGCACCATATCCCTAATATAGTGATATTTGATTTCTATGTGTTTCGACCTGTCATGAAACACTGGGTTCTCAAATAGCTTCACACAACTCTGGTTATCACAAAAGATACCAGTAGCATCCAACGGGAGATCAAATAACTCAGACAGTAGCTTCCGTAGCCATACTGCCTCACAACTAGCTAAGCAGGCTGCAACATACTCTGCCTCAACTGTACTCAGTGCTACGCAGGACTGCTTCCTGCTAAACCAAGAGATCACACCTGATCCCATACTGAAGCAGCACCCAGATGTGCTCTTCCTATCTATAGCACTGCTAGCCCAATCTGAATCAACATAACCCTGCAGGTTAAACTTTTGATTCGCTTCATACTTGAGCCCATAATCCATTGTACCCTTCAGGTACCTCAGAACATGCTTTATAGCAACCAGATGAACACTCCTCGGATCTATCAGGAACTGACTCAATGTGTTCACCGCAAAGCAAATATATGGTCTCGTGTTCGTCAGGTACATCAAGGACCCAATCATCTGACGATACATAGAGACATCAATCGGCTTAGATGAAGCATCACATAGAAGCTTCAGATTCGATGCCATAAGTGTGGCCATGTCCTTGCAATCCATCATCCGAACCTCTTCAAGATATCTACTGCATACTTCCCTTGTCCAAGGAAGATTCCATCTGCACTCTGCCACATTTCCATGCCAAAAACAAATAGTGAATCATCCCCAAGTTCTTCATCTCGAACTCGGCAGCAAGCTTCCGCTGCATGTCGGTAATAAATCTATCATCTCCTGTTACAAATAAGTCATCCACATACATGAGTAGAATCATAGGATTCCCTTCTTCAACCTCGTAGTAAAGGTTGGAATCCTCTTTATTCTTGGTAAAACCCAAACTAGATAGGAAACTGTCCATCCTACCATACCAAGTTCTAGGAGCTTGTATACAAGGCTTTCTTCAATCTGCACACATATGACTCCCTGTCATGTATTTTGAAACCAAGTGGCTGCTCCACATATACTTCCTCCTCAACTATACCATTCAAGAAAGCAGTCTTGAAATCCATCTGGTGTATCTTCTATTTCATCACTTTTATATTTCTCTATGCTGCCATCTGCAGCATGCTTTATCTGATAGATTCATATGGAAGTCATAACAAAACTTCCCTTCAGGTCTTGGGACTACATCCCAAACATCATTCTTCATTATCGACGGATCATGGCATTCTTCTCGTATCCTAGGAACTTCAATATCTTCAATAGATAATTTTGTTGCTTGAACAAATGTTGTAGTCCTTCTTTTGTAGGTGAAGGTATACGGTCTTTCCTACAAAACAAGTTAAATTGCATGATTAGAAACATCTCATAATTTTCAGACAAATTCTTATACATAAAGAAATATGTCATACAGTCATGCAATTATCTTATCCAATGCTTCAATACAACATTTATCCATGTTCCATAACTTTCTAGATGCCTTCCAGTCTCTACCAGAACATTGTTAAGAGTTTGCACTACTCCCAACATGTCAGCAAAGAGGTTTCATTCTAGATAAGTAGCAATTGAATGTTGTATAGTGCCATAGGCCACTTACCCAACACATGCATATTAGTAGTATATTGTTCATTAATGCAATCATTCTAATATGCACAATACATATCCTAAGTCTAGGAACATGAGCATATACATCATTGAACAATTTTATTTAAGCAAACAAATATGCAAGAAATGATAATTAAAATACTTATCTTTGTTTGTTTGTTGGGTGGACTCCCTCTGAGTCTTTGCTTCCTTGCAGGAGCTGCTGGAGTCCTTCTACACCTTTCTATTGTGGAATGTAGATAGATGGACAACTCCCTCTGAATATCTGCACCCTTGCAGAAACCACTAGAGTGTGCTCCCTCTTGATATTTGCTTCCTGGATTACCTGTTCTTGAACTCATATTCATCCTTGGTCCCTATGCATGCTTATTAGTATCATGATTGTGTTATCCTTGTGATCTCATACAAAATCATACATTCATTAGTATACTATTAAAACACAATAATCTCAAGCATGTATAGTCATGATCATTTCAAACAGAAATAATAAGCATTAGCATTCAAGGTTTATATAGGACTCTTATGGTTAGTCATATCATAAGAAACCTAACATGTCTAAACCTGTAATTACTCAAATTTATGACTCTTCTGGTTAGTCATATCATTAATTAAGGTAAGACAAATAATATGCATATACCCATGATTATTCAAACTTATGACTTTATGAACAATCATCATCAATCATGCCATGCATACGTATATGATAGATCCTATGATATAAGAAACACATACCTGGTCACCATATTTGATAGTTATGTCTAGCAATGTGTTCCTGTTCTCTTCAATGACCTGCATAACTCATTAGTTAACTTTTGCAAAAACAAATTATACATACCTCTATGTGATCCATGACTATGGATGAATCTTTATCTTTATGTCACCGTGGCATGTTCAGGTTGTCCCTTCAATTTATACAATCCCCCCTCTTGCTCTCTAATCACTACTACATCATATATGGTCTTTCCCTTTGGCCACATTAGGACTTGGCCATCCACAAATGCAACCCTCATACATTTTGCATCCAATGTAGAGATGGAGAGTAAGTTCTTCTTGAGCCCAAGTACATAAAGGACTTCTTTCATCTTCAAAGATTTTCCAGAATCTAGGTTGTAGGAGGCTTCACCACTTCCTTTGATTGGGTATTGATAATCATCCCCAAGTTTTACCTTATGGGGTGATTCATGTTCAAATAGATTCACAAAAGATTCCTTAAACCCAGTCATGTGTTTGCAAGCCCCACTATCAATCAACCAATCATTACAACCATGGGAGATAGTACCTGTGAGAGCAGAGATTAGAACATACTCTTCTTCACTTGATGAGTCATCATCACTTTCTTCCCTAGCTTTCTTCTTTGGAGGTTCAACATCCTTGGCAGCATGAGCATGGAACTTTCTTTTGCTGCCCTTCTTCTTCTTGCTGAAGTTGTTGTTATTATCCCTTTTGATCTTGGGACAACCTGAAGCAAAGTGACCCTTCTCATTGCATGCAAAGCATCTTAGATCCTTCTTATTCTTTTGATAGGATCTTTTGTAGCGAGAGTGCTCCTTCTTGGGCTTGCTTCTTTTGGTGTGAGTTGCGAGAGCTTGATCTTCACCTCCCATCTTTTCCTCACGAGCTACAATTCTAGCTTCTTCTTGAGAGCATTCCTTAAATAGTTTACTAAAAGAGATCAATTTCTTTCTTGCACAGATTCCTTGAATAAAGGAGTCCCATGACCTAGGTAGGCCATTCTGAGTGGTCATAACAACTTCACCATTGTCCACTACTTCATCCACAGCTTCAAGTTGCTCCTTGATCTGAGAGACCTTGGAGAAGTAAGATTGAATGGTTTCTCCATTCAACATCTTGACCCCTTTCAATTGATTCCGCAGAGTCATTTTCCGATTTATGTTCTTCCCTTCAAATAGCTTGGTCAAAGAGTCAAACATCTCCTTGGGTGTCTTTAGAGAAGACACATGGGGTATGAGATGATCTTTGATAGAATCAGCAATGATTCTCTTTACCTTGACCAAGTTCTTCTTATGCAATACCTTGGCCTCTTCATCCTCTGGGATAGGGATGTCTTCTTTTATATATGAGTCCAACTCATTCTCTTCCAGGATTAGCCCAATGCTATACTTCCAAGCTGGGAAGTTATCAGCCCCTTCAAGCTTATCCTCAAGCTTGGTGTAGTGAGACATCTTAAAGAGTACTTCAAATGGAAATAGAAAATATTTAAGTCTTACCACTTGAAATGCTAAAAACTAGATCTGGTCCCGGATTAGGGTTTGTCGAAAAAACCCTAAAAATTCAAAATGTGAATTTCAAATTTCTGAAAGGATAGAAAGATGCGCCTTGATGAGTTGATCAGCCTAGTGCATTTAGAATTTGATATCAGCAAAGCTTTACCCTTCAGATTTGTCTTTTTGTCCTCCCCGGTTCACTAGGGAGAGCCTTGAATTAGGGTTTGAGTTTCCCGGAGATCTACCCAACCAAAAATATCGATCCAAAGCTCTAAACTTCAATTTTTACAAGGAGCTTCCAGCTATGTCTTCAGATTCCAGAAATTCCTATTTTTGTGGAAACCCTAATTTTTAGGGCCAAATCTGAAAATGCTCATAATTGAATTATGATTGGACAGATAGATGCACCTTGATGAGTAGAGTCAATCTACTATACTTATTGTCCAAAATCTGTGGAGAGAAACCGAATAAACAAGAAACTCAAGTTTCCGTCACTTCAAAATGTCTTCTTCTCAGGTTAGCTCTGATACCATGTTAAATTTTGAGCATTAATTCACAATACTCTAGGATCTTTACTAAAAGAATAACATATACAGTATATCAATGCATGACAATCACAATATGACAAGCATCACAAGAATAAAAAACATGAGAGACAAGAGACACAGAGTTTCTGTGGGGAAAACCCTAAGGTGAAAAACCCCACAACTTCCTCAGAGATAGAGAGAGCAATGGCTCAACCAAATTACAACCAAAATACACTGAGATAGTCTCCTAGTAGCAGATGATCCTCCTCCTCACTAGTGCGCCACTTTCTAAGTGAGAGAGATATAACTTTCTGAATGATCTAAATAGAGATCACCTGATCTCTATTTATACTAACCTATTTTCTCAGTGACCTTATGGGGCTGACTTGTCCATCTAGGTACATTCACATTATAATATATATATTTTAGGGCCAACCCCACACATGGTGATCTAATAACCCATCGGCAAGTACACACACTTGCGACACTTGTCAATCCACATGACGACACTTCCTTATAGAGGAATAACACATCTCTAATAAGGGTACAATAAATATAGATGAAATACATTCCGAAGTTACATATACATCAACACAGCACTTGAAGAATAATGGCTTCAATCTCAGTAAGACCGGAAGACCGACTTGAAGGAACTTCGAACTTCAATACTTGGAAGTCTGAGATTATGAATATATTGGAAGAGCATGATCTAGATAGATGTGTATCTAATGTTGTTGAAGAGCCTACTACTAATGGAGGGAACACTAACTTCAAGAAGAATCAAGACAAAGAAAAGAGAATCATTTATGATTCTGTGAAAGAATATTTGATGCCAATTATTACTCCATTGAATACCACAAAGCAATGCTTTGACACTTTAACAACTATTTATGAGAAGAAATCACCTAGTCATAAGAGAGCATTGAAGAATAAGATTCGTAATCTAATTAATATGGAGAAGGACGAAGTTGTTGCTTCCTTCTTCACAAATATCTCTCAAGTAAGAGATCAAATCATGAGCATTGGTGTGACGGTTGATGATGATGATCTCATAAAAAATGATGTTGATATCCTTCCATCCTCATGGGAGACATTATTGGCTGCAGTAAATGGTTAAGAAGTGAAAACAAACTTTGAAATACTGTGGCATGATTTCCTACAAGAAGAAGGGTGAATCCAGAGCAAATATGTTTCCTACAAAGAAGAGAACCTTTCTCTTGTGGCACGAATGAAGAGGAAAGAAATATTTTTCTCATAAGAAGTTTTCTCGTCAGAAGGAAAATTATTAAAAAAAGATCTTTGATAAGTCTAAAGTTAAATTTTTATATTGCAATAAGAAGGGTCACTTTGCAAGAGAATGTCGTGCAAAGCAAAAAGGAAATTTCAAGGGTAGGTTTCATTCTTCTACTACTACTGAAGATGAACCTAGAAGAAATAATTGTTTCGATGATCAAGAGACAAGGAAGGAGTACTATCTGATCTCATCCCTATCTAGATCCATTACCACTAGTGTTGAGGCACGGATATTGGATAGTGGTGCATCTAAACACATGGCTATATATAGGAGCACTATCTTAGATCTAAAGGAAAATAAGTTCTCATTCCAGGTGGATCTTGGAGGTAATACCACCCGATTAGATGCATGGAGTTGGATCCACTTTTTTTAGTTAGATCCAATAGATGTAATGCATGTTTATGAAAGCATGTTTGTTCCCATATTGAAGAATAACCTCCTATCTATTTCATTTCTAGAAGATAAACTATTCAGAGTAATATTTATGGACAATAAAGCGCTCCTATGGCCTAAGGATGTAGACTTGAACTCTACATGTGTAATTGGATTTAGAGAGGGAGCTCTCTAAAAATTTCCTAGAAATTTCATTCAAGCCATGATCCATGACACAATTAGTCCTTGTGAACTATGGAATAGGAGGGTTGGTCATATCCATTTCAAAGCACTAACTGGATTGTAGAATATGGTAAAAGGTATTCCTGTATTTAAAGTGGAATATGATAGTGTTTGTATAGGTTGTTCTCTTGGCAAGAACATCAAGAAGAGTTTTCCAAGCAGTACCAAAACATCCAAAGGGATCCTATACTTGATTCATTCCAATCAATGTGGTCCTATGTCAACACCATCCTTGAGTGGTTATTGTACTATGTGATTTTCATAGATGACTTCTCCCACAAGTATTGGATCTATTTTATGAAGGAAGAGAGTGAAAATTTCAAGAGTTTAAAGCACTAGTTGAGAATCATACTCGAAAGCACATTCGTTCTTTAAGATCTGATAGTGGAGTAGAGTTTGAGTCTCATGACTTTAATGAATTTTGTCGAGATGTAGGAATAAGAACACAGCTTATTGTACCTTACAACCCCCAATAGAATGGGGTTTCTTAAAGAAAGAACAAAACAATCTATGAAGCTACAAAATAAATTATGTGTGATCAGGATCTTTCCACCTCCTTATGGGAACAAGCCTCCAGCACTATTGTTTATATACAGAACAAAACTCCTCATGCTATCTTGGGTGAAAAGACTCCCAAAGAGGTTTTCACTAGTGAAAAACTAGATGTGGGATGCTTGAAGATTTTTGGTTGTCCTCTCTACATTCATGTACCAAAAGAGAAGAGGACAAAGATGGAGCCATCTGAAAATAAAGGCATATTTGTTGGATATAGTGAATCATCCAAAGCTTATAGAATCTATGTTCTAGGACAAAGTAACATTGAAGTCAGCAGAGATGTAACATTTCATGAATATGATTCATTCAAGCGCTCCAAAGAAATTCATTGTGAGTTAGATATGGGTGACCATGATACTCCCGTGATGGAGGATATAGCTTATGATTCTCCCCCTTCAAATTTTGAGAGGGAGAATTCATAAGAGTCTACAGATCTGCTTGATCCTGAATAGCCAGTAGATCTAATAGAAATATCTCTTGATGAACCTCCTACCAAGAGGATATCTATCATGTCACCTTATTGATGATTACTGGAAGGAGTTCCTATCCCAACCAATCCCTTGGATTGAGGAGAAAATTTCATGCACTTGGGGTTAATTATGAAGTTAAGACATTAATTAGTTAGGAGTTTTATTTTTATTTTTAACCTAAGTTTGAAATGCACTTGGTATAATTAATTTTCATTAATTAGATATTTTTGTTTTGGAATAAAGTGGACGATGCTCCAAAAGTGTGCCTTAGATGATAAGGTTGACTAAGAGGTAACTTGAAAGAGAAGAAAAGATAAAGAAGTCAAATCAAGGAAAGTAGGTAGGGGAGAAGAAAGCAGAATAAAGCAGAAAAGTTGGACAAAGCAGAAAAGCTGGACAAAGCAGAAAAGCAAGACAAAAGTAGAACAAAGCATAAAAGCAGGATAAGGCAAAAAAGCAGGAAAAAGTAGGACAAAGCATAAATCAGGAAAAAACAGGACAAAGCATAAAAGCATGATAAGGTATAAAAGCAGGAAAAATCAGGATAGAAAAGCAAAATAAGGATAAAGCAAAGGCAAAAGCAAAATCAAAAGCAGAAAGCAAGGAAAAAGCTAAAGCAGAAAGAAAAGCAACCTTATCCACTTCATGATGGCGCCTTAGCCTATCTTGCTTGCTCAACAAGTCACCTCAATCTATAAAAGAAGGATTACAACTCCATTTCGTATATTTTGATCATTGGTGATTTGAATTGAGTGCAATTTTTCCTCACTAACTTGGGAGATGTGCCCCTAGTCTTAGCTGGGAGATGTGCCCCTGATACTACTGAAAGGATGATGAAATCCAATCTTCATCACTAATTCTATTGCATATCTGATCCATCCATTTCATGTGAATATCAATCCTTCAGAAGTTGATGCAGATATCCAAGCCAGTTTGATCTAATTTTATATAGTTTCACTAAGAGAGAGAGCTCAATTGGAGAGCTTGCAAGAAGCTACAGAAGATCAATGCATCTCCCATGAGCATCCAAAATATAATTATCATCATACAAATCATATTTAGTGTCAACATCTCCTCTTCTTACTCTTTTGTAACATTCTTCTTCCATTCATTGCAATAACTCACTATTAATGACTTTCTGTGAAGATAGAGCCATGAGACTTATGTTTATTGATTAATAATCTCAGTGAGTATTTTTTAATTCTTTTAATGTAATTTCTAAGTTACATTAAATATCATAAGAATATTGTGAGAGCCTTAGAGGCTATTTGAGTCCATAATTCTCAAGACTAGCTCCTTATGCAATTTTAATTGACTAGTTTTCTAGGAATTGTAATATACTTAGTTCTATGAAACCATTTTCCTTTATGAAAGTTTTTTTAGGTTTTCAATGTCCTGTAGAATCCATCCCAATTCAAAAATCATATATTCGTCACCTTATTTGGTTTTTTGCATTCATACTTATAATCAAGACTAGTTCATTGTTCCTTTCTATTTGATTAGTTTTTCAGCATGTTCAATTAAACTTCCTATGAATGCTCAATTTTGGTTTTATCAGTCATATTATATTATTAATACATTTATTAATACCTTCCAATCCTCTTACTTATAATTTGTATCCCTCTAAGCATGTTTGAGAGAGCCTGTAAACAATCTAGTTGAGCAGTCCATCCTAGCTCATTTTCTCCCTTTGCCTCCAAACAATGCCAGAACCTCCCAAAACCTATGTAAAAATTTTCCTATAGTATATTAGGAGATTAATTTCTGATATCCATTATTTTTTTCCTTCAAGTGTAAGTGGAATTCTCTAGTTCCTGGATCTAGGTGCCACCGCCACTATCAACAGGACTGCCAGGGGGGACACGTCTACTCCTCTCGGCACCAACTCCTAGACTCTGCATTAATGGAGGATTTGACACTCATACAGCTGGCCTCCCTGCACGTGAAGGATCCCATCACCCACATGGCCTGGGGGATGGCATTTATGCTGGCTCATCTTTCCTAGTCCTCTCGCCCGAGCTAGTATCAACTCACATTAATTCTCTTGCGTGTGATCTCCTACCCTCTCCATGGCTCCTGCTAGGTTATGAAGAACCAGGTTTGCCTTACTGCAGTCATTACGCATCTTGGTTATGCTCTGTTCGCATCCACAGCGGAGAGTTCGGCCCCTGTGGAGAGTTCGATTCCTTTGTTGCCCAGTTCAATCATGAAGCGCACCAGAGGTATATCCCAGCATGGCTCTAGTCAAGGCATAGGAAAATCTACGTCGGTGGAGAAGGAAATACCAGCCAACATCGGTTACAAAGAAAATGTATCAATGTCGGTTCATCGTTTGGTGGATGATTGGGAGTCTAGGAGTGTTGCTGAGATTCTCGTTTTCGCTAGCCCTAGTACTCAGGTGAACCATTATTGGTTGCTTAAAAATTTGCTTGGTACTCTGTTTGAAGATATGCTCACTAATTGGAATGTTGCTAAGATGACCATAATGGACACCAGGTCCAATATGCCTCATTTGGATGGCATCCTTGTTTCTCTTGAAGCTTGTCTCTCAGGAAGCAGATATGCTCTTTTCCCCCGTCCATCTCTACCCCTGGGTGTTGGTCCTGAAGGTCCGGTGATTGGTACAGGTGACGGAATGGTCGGGGTCAACAAATGGTCGGGGTCAACAAAGGAATGGCGCCTCACGCAGTCGAGCAGGTTGCTGGTAGTTCTCTTCATAATTCTGTGGGCCTCGCCGCTTCCATGGAAACTGCTCCAGCTCTTGTTCCTACTCCTCACTGCATCTCATGCCCTGATTCTCTAGATGCTATCATGGAGCAAGGTGCCTCCCCTCCTGGGACTTCTTTCCTGGTTCCTTCTACAATTGATAATGTCCACAGCAAGGGCCTTCGGAAAGACGAAGCAGCAGCAATTCTCCAGTGCAAAACAGAGCCTCTGCCATTCAAGCTCCCAGAGTAGCAGTGGACAGATGATCTCTTCGAACCCTGCCGCATCTCTGAGGACATGCATGACTCCAAAGGTGCAGAAGCTAGCTACTGAGCTCTACACTTCTAGTTTTACTACTCTGTCTTTTTGTATCCTTTGGCTTGCACAGAGTTATTGTTTTTTACTGTCTTTCTTGCTCGATAGTTACTTTGTTTATCTCTATAAGTTTTGTTCCATTGCACTCTTTTGTAAAATTGGCATTTTGTACAGGGCCAATTTGATATATCTGGATTCTCCTAATGACTGTAATATTTTTTGTACTATAATATAAATCTTCCATGCAGCTTACAAAAAAAAAAAAGTGGAATTCTCTAGTATCCATATGCCGGTGTGCCCAGGAAGCCTTGGAGTAGACTCCAGGGGCAGCTGTTGTTGAAACATGGATGGCCCCAGTACCTTGTGCATAGGAGTCTGAAGCTATCCTTGATTCTGATTTTTATGCTGCTCCACACTCCTTAAAATATAATTCAGATCCGAAAAATTCCAACTATCAAGTTTTGGGTGCATTCATCAGTCTCCTAGACTAGTTCCTCTTGTCTAGTTTTGTGAACTAGTTACTGTCATACAATTTCCTGATTTTTAAAGTTGAATTTGAGTTAATATCCTATGAGATCAGATCCGGGATATTATAGTTGTATGATATCTCTTTCCGCTAATCTTGTGTAAAGAAGACTCTCAATTCGATGAATTTGCAGCCATGTCCATGTTCAGTGAGGAATATTCTTACTCTGATGATGATTTTTATGAGCAATATGATGATGACTATGATGAGAAATATGAGGAAGGAAATTTCCAAGAGGTACCTTCTACAAGTATCTCCCATTAGATCATATTTGAAAGGAGAAATTATGGTTATTCTTATAGCCATAAGTATGGAAAAGTTTCATGTTCCATAGTCAAAGATAAATCTACTTGTGAAAAGAGCAGAAAAATATCTGAAGCTATGTTGGATGCATGTAATTCATACTTAATGAGATTTTTTGGATCTACTTCAAAAAGAGTATGCAAAGATATTGATCCTAAGGAAACTAAAGAGAAAGATACATCATATCACTTGAAGAAACAAAAACAAAGTACAAATCAGCCATTTGAAGAAGATGAAGGTACAATCCTTATTAAGGAGGGTTGTAATCATGAAGAAGCCACCGCTTATTCTATTAAGGATTATCTGGTTCTTGATCAGAAAGTCATTGCTAAATGGTTCCAGTAAGAGGCATCTACTGTTGGGTGTTCATTTTCTGAAAAAAGCGTCTATTAATGGATGCCATGAAGAGGTACCTACTAATGGGTGCCTAATTTTTTAGGAGACATCTACCGATGGATGTCCATTTCTCTATGTTGGTGACACAAAGATACCACTTGAGAAGGCTACTACAAGTACAAAACCCACTAAAGTTTAATAATATGAAATCCTTGCAGTCAAGAGAGAGATCCTAGAATCAGTCTCACTTTCACCACAAGATCTTCATGAGGTTGATCCAACAATTGATGATGAGGATGTTCTCTCTCAACCTTCTCCTTTTCGAAAGGCTACTCAAGATGAGAGAAAGGAAGATCAAGGAGGCCTTACACATTCTCCATGACACACATGTCTCAGTGTCACAGCATTGTTGGAGAGTTGCTTCATTAGAAGATTCATCTTTCCTTGAATCCATGGAGAATATCCAGGAAGAAATGACTACTATCCCAAGGAATTTTTCACATATGCTTTCTGAAAGAGATTATTTGTATGAGCTTGTTCACATGTTGTAGGTAGCATCCTTGAACGATGATGAACATATTTGCAAGATAAATGATGAGGTAATGGCCACCCAATATTATTTGGGAATCAATCAAATTTCCCTCCAAGAATCCAAGATGGAGATAGAGAAACTTCACCAAAGGTTGCAAAGATCACTTCTTCCGGTCAGCTAGTCTCTTATTGTTGGTTGTCCTCATAATTTCATGGAGGAAACTCATAAGATGGTGGTTCATGATGTGAAGTATTAAATGCAAGGGATTGATAATTTTTGGGATGAATATGGTTATTTCCAAGCACATACTCTCTAACAAAGAGAAACTAAGCTTCTTCATGGAGTTAGTCATTCCTCCATTAAGGAATCAGAAGAGCCCCTGTGTGATGGAATAGCCTTTGAGGGAGTTGAGGCATCCATTAGCTTGATGGATGAGGGTTGCAGTAAGGAGATTTTGGTGCATGATCCTAACCCTATGGAGCCTTCACATGATGAAACATTCATAATTTCTAATCATTTGGGTTATTTGGTTCATGTTCCTTCATCCTACCCTTCGCTATCTTGCAGCATACATCCAAAAGAAATTTGGGTGAAGGGTTTCTTTTTATTGGTGCCATATGAGGAGTGTGAGACCCCTACACCACATGATGATTCTATGATGAGTACACCACATCCTATTTTTCATCATAAGATTCCATTTCTCTCATTTTATGGCTCTCACATACATGGATGCACCTATGATGTTCACTTGAGTCACTTGAAGACTCATGATTTTCCTTGCTCCTTGCTTAGTTCATTTGATGTTGGAGGAACTTCTTCCAATACTTGGGTGAAGAGATGTATGGTTGGAGCACATTCTTATTGGCAGTAACATCCTTTTTTATTTCTTGATGATATACATATTCATGGGTTCATATATGATACTCATTCTTCTTCTTGCTCACTATGTAATTCACTTGATGGGAGAGTTTCTTCATCCAACGTTTGAGTGAAAGCACACATGGAAACACTCTATGGCACCTCCCACACTTTATTGGGGAATCATTATAAGACATGGGATCCTCACCTATATCATTGGAGCATATTTGATTGGTCACTTGATGCTTGTGTGCACTTAACAAATGGTGGTAGACTACTTGCTTGGATGGACAAGCACTTTCATGATTTTTTGATGAAGAACCTTCTTTATGTACATTTTGTTATCTCCCAAATTGACCACCGTCTTTTTGGGTGATAGAATGGGTAAAAATTTTTATTTTTGTGAGTCTTGGGTTTCAAAATTCGAAAATTTAAGCTTTCAGCAGTTAATTGAGTCTGTGGAAGTTTGCTTAATGGCCGAAAAGGATTAGTTTCCGCAGCTAAGGGGGTTAACAGACAAAGCATAAGTTGCCGAAAATGTTTCAATATGCAAAAAATAAAATCCTGCTTTTGCACGCTCCAATGTCAAGCAAGCCTGATTCATCATTGCAGTTGAAGAACAGCCAGTCTTGTGGAGAGGATCAGTTATATTAAACCTTGCCTCTATGCATTCATTGAGTTAAACTCCAGCTAGTGTGTGACTCATAAAACAGTTGTTGTACTCTGCCTGTGACTCAACTTACAGAGGAAACATATCTTCTGGTTGCACAGATCATCTCCAGGTATTAAGTGACAGTTCATCATTCCATGGTGAAAACAAATCTCCCACTGAGGACAGAGTTAGAAGGGGTCTGGTACCTTAAGTCTCGCCCACAAGTGGCCGAGTTTTTCAAATCTGCAAGTGTTTTCGAAGAACAACAAAGATCGGCAAAGAGGAATTTTCTGCTGAAATCACGTGATGTTGCGGGGCAATTTCGACGGCCTTCCCGAGCTCCAAATCCAAATCTAAAAGCACCAATGGATAGCTTATGATCTGTAGATCAAAATCGACTATTCGAACATGCAAAACGGACATCGGACGGTTGAGAAAATCGATTTTTTCCAAAGGCAGTTTTTTCAGGAATTCTACAGGTTTCGGCAGCTTAGACGAGCCCCACAGAGCTCATTAGCTGCCGAAAGGTCTGACTTCCGGCGGCTAAGGCACGAAATCAGCAGAAGGCAGCGTTTTGGGTTTTAATTTTTGAAGCAGTTACAGCTTTCGGCAGCTTAGGCGAGCCCCGCAGAGCTCATTAGCTGCCGAAAGGTCTGACTTCCGGCGGCTAAGGCACGAAATCAGCAGAAGAGTTAACTGCCGAAAGCCTGTTTTTTGCCAGTTTTCTCTATTTTCGCCCAGATCGCGGATTTTCTAGTTGGAATGACAGGAGACCGGTCAAAACAAATGAGTTATGAATTATGCTATCAGTATCTAAAGGAGTTTCAAACGAGATCTCAGTTAAGTGGTCATTTTGCTTTGTTTTTGGCATCTTTTGAGGAGACAAGTTGAAGATCTCGTGCCACATCACTAAGGTCGAATCTACATGCACTTAATTGAAGTTCACCGAGCCTTGGGAGGCTACTTCACTTCATCAAACACCGAGCACTAAAGGAGGAGATCACACTCATCATTCCTTGATTCAAGCAATCACATCTATCTCTTGCATTTACACTGTTTTAGTTGACTCAAACAGATCCACGTTTTTAGGATCTGGAAATTGCTTTGTAAAGGCTATAAAGTCTGAGAACCAAGACATTTTAAGGGTTCGATTTTGGATGGAATAATTGGCTACTTTATTCAGTTTTCTTATGCTAATATAGATCACAGGTTTCCCTCAGTTTCGATATCAGTTGTCATTTTCTCTTTCACTGTATCAGCGTTGTCTAGCTTTGAATGTGAATGTTTCTTTACATTGTTTAGCTCACAGCTTGATTCCAGTTCTTTGAATGTATCTCGAGCCCTACTTCGTATTGGTTTGGTTACATGTTTTCTTCATCCACCTTTGATATTATATATGCTGATCAATCGTTTCTTGAGGGCACTATTTCATCTGTTTACATGTTGAATGTCTAAATACTGTACTCTGATTTAGTCATCCCATTGATCCACCTTTTTTCAAAAGACACAAAAACATATTTTCTTAAGTTACCAGGCATACCTAGCTTATAACCCTAGGTAATTTCCTGGAGTGATAACACATTTGTATGATGTTGATGTGTAATTTGATGATCTATATTTTATACTTTTTATGTTTGGGAGGATTCTCATTAGAGAGTGGGATCCTAGCATCCCCTACCTTGATGTAAAATTTTGTGTTACTTTGCTCATTGATGGAATGCGCCAGTTATGGGATCATGGCATTCCAAACTTGGTTGAAATAGTTTGGAGGATATTGTACACCTCCTACTTTGATGTATTGTTTTGGGAGACCTTGTGCATGATAGGAATGCACAAGTATTAGGACATGGGAATCCCACATTATGATTTGTATGTAGTCACACTATGTATTGATGGGGTGTTCAAGTGTTGGGACCTTGGAATCACATACTTTCTATATTGGTTCTTGATGATATTGTGCACTAGGAGGGTGCGCAAGAAGTGGGACCCAGGCATTGTTGATCATTGGAAGCTCATTGGGAGAACATTTGGTTGGTTGGATTGAGCAAGAAAGCCTCTTTTCTTCCTCATGGGTTCATATTTGTAATAGATGGTGATGGTTTCCTACATGGGAAACATAATTTTTAATGGACTTGTGTTTTTCTTGCAGGTTGTTATGATGACTTCCATGTGATTCTTATGAATTACATAGGAGAAGATATCTTGCACCTTGTATTATTAAGGATCACTTGGCATCTCAGTATCATTTTTTATTAGTCTCTAGACAAAGTGCATGGTTGGATGGTAATAGAACAATCTGTTGGGAGAGTTCATGAGAAATTTATAATCAGAGTGGTGCAGCAAAAGCATGATATCTCATTATGCTTAGTTGGGTTGGATTTGATTATTGATTGAGGAAAATCAATCTTTGGAGGGTAGGACTGTCATGTCCCCTTATTGATTATTAGTGGAAGGAGTTCCTATCCCAACCAATCCCTTGGGTTGAGGAGGAAATTTCATGCACTTGGGGTTAATTATAAATTTAATGCATTAATTAGTTAGGAAGTTTAATTTTATTTTTATCCTAAGTTTGAAATGCACTTGGTAGAAGTAATTTTCATTAATTAGATTTTTTTTTTTGAATAAAGTGGATAATGCTCCACAAGTGCTCCGTAGAGGATAAGGCTGACTAAGAGGTAACTTGCAAGAGAAGAAAAGATAAAGTAGTCAAAGCAAGGAAAGTAGGAAAAGGAGAAGAAAGCATAATAAAGCAGAAAAGCAGGACAAAGAAAAAAAGCGGGATAAGGAAGAAAAGCAGGACAAAGCATAAAAGCAGGATAAGGCATAAAAGCAGGAAAAATAAGGACAAATCATAAAAGCAGGATAAGGTATAAAAGTAGGAAAAAACAAGATAGAAAAGAAGAAGTAGGATAAAGAAAAAGAAAAAGCAAAAGCAAAAGCAAAAAAAAAGCAAAAGCATAAAGCAAAACAAAGAAGAAAGCAAGGAAAAAGATAAAGCGGAAAGAAAAGAAACCTTATCCACTCCATGAGGGCGTTGTAGCCTATCTTACTTGATAAACAAGTCACCTCAAAATATAAAAGAAGGATTACAACTCCATTTCACATCTTTTGATCATTTGTGATTTGAATTTAGTGCAATATTTCCTCATTGACTTGGGATATGTGCCCCTAGTCCTAGCTGGGAGATGTGCCCCTACTTCTAATGAAAGGATGAAAACATCCAGTCTTCATCACTGAGTCTATTGTAGATCTGATCCACATATTTCATGTGAATATCAATCCTTCATAAGTTGATGCAGAGATCCAAGCTGGTTTGATGTAGTTTTAATGAGTTTCACTAAGAGAGAGATCAATTGGAGAGCTTGCAAGAAGCTACAGAATATAAATGCACCTCCCATGAGTGTCCATTATATAATTATAATCATACATATAATATTTAGTGTCAACATCTCCTCTTATTACTCTTTTGTAACATTCTTCTTCCATTCATTGTAATAACTCACTATTAGTGACTCTCTGTGAAGATAGAGCCATGAGACTTCTATTTATTTCTTAATCAGCTCAGTGAGTATTTATTACTGCTTTTAATGTCATTTCTAAGTTACATTAAATATCAAAAGAATATTGCGAGAGCCTTAGAGGCTGTTTGAGTACATAATTCTCAAGACTAGCTCCTTGTGCAATTTTAATTGACTAGTTTTCAAGAATTGTAATATACTCAATTCTATGAAACCATTTTCCTTTATGAAATTTGTTGTGTGTTTTCAATGGCATGTATAATAGATCTCAATTCAAAAATCAGATATTTCTGACCTTCTTTGGTTGTTTTCATTCAGACTTATTAAGACTAGCTCATTGTGCCTTTCTATTTGACGATTTTTTCAGCATCTTCAATTAAACTTCCTATGAATGATAAAAAAATTTCTTATAATTAATATGATATTCCTAATAAATTGATGAATACCTTCCAATCCTCTTCCTAATAATTTGTATCCCTCTAATCCTGTTTGAGAGAGCCTGGAAACAATTTAGTTGAGCAATCCATTCTAGCTCTTTTCCCCCCTTTGCCTCCAAACACTGCTAGAACCTCCCAAAACCTCTGTAAAAATTGTCTTGCAGTATATTAGGAGATTATTTTCGGATATCCATTCTTGGTTTTCCTTCAAGTGTAAGTGGAAGTCTCTAGAATGCATATGTTGGTGTGCCCAGGAAGCCTTGGAGTAGACTCCATCGACAGTTGTTGTTGAAACATAAATGGACCCAATACCTTGTGCATAGGAGTCTGAATATGGCCTTGATTCTGATGTTTATGATGTTTCACACTCCTTAACATATTTTTCAGATCCAAAAAATTCCAACTATCAAGCTCTGAGTGGGTTCATCAATGTCTTAGACTAGTTTCTCTTGTCTAGTTTTGTGAACTAGTTATTGTGATACAATTTCTTGATTTTTAAAGTTGAATTTGAGTTTATATATTATGAGATAATATTAGGGATATTAAAAGATATTATGGTTTTGAGACATTATACAAGAGGTAGAAAATCATGGAGCACCATCTGGAACATATAGAGAGTGAAAGAGAACTAACAGATATGCAGGATATGTAGCTTAAATGAGTCACATCAATGATTTAGAACCCACCTCATATGAAACAGATGCTAAGCAATAAGTATGAAAAGATGCCATGGTGGAAGAATACAAATCCATAATGAATAATTATGTGTGGGAAGTGGTTCATAATCCTAAAGGGAAGTCAATATTAACTTCCAAGCAACTTTATAAAATCAAACATGTATTTGACAGCAATATTGAATAGTATAAGTTGAATTATTTGTGGCTCTTGGTTTCTCACAGAAAGAATGGATAGACTATGATGAGACATTCTCTCTTATGGCTAGGTACACCACTATTTGAGACATAATTTCGCTTGCTTTAGTTCTAGGGTGTAAAATTCACTAGATGGATGTGAAGACTACATTTCTCAATGGTGAAGTTGATGAAAAAGTATACATATAGAAACCTGAGGGGTTTGTAGTTCATGGGAAGGAGTCCCATGTATGCAAACTTAAGAAATCCTTGTATGGGATTAAGTAGACCCCGAGGGCTTGGTATTTGAGGATTAACATCTATCTTCAGATCTTTGGATTCTCCAAAATAGAATCTAACCCCAACCTGTACTTCAAGGTTGTGAAGTGTGAAATTCTAAACACATCAGGATCTACTAGCTAAGAATTTCATCACAAGACAATAATTTCGCTAAGTATTGCATGTAAAACAATGAAAAAGAAGCTCAATAACACAAACAAATGGTGCAAATAGCTGAATTTTCTATTACTGTCCAACCCAAAAATGTGTTTGGTGTTGGAATATTAAAAACCTACTTCCATACTTAGGATATGTTTTATTAGTCATCTAGATTAATTTTCCTAGGTGTTGACTAGCAAGTTGGCCTAATTTTGGCTTCTAGTGCCATCATGAGTCACTAGGGAACACTCCCAGGTAGATTCTGGATAAGATATTTCCTGATTTTTCTGATTTCTTTCTATTCCTATATTGGAAGTGTGCTTTCCTGCTTTAGATAGCTTTATCCTTATTTTTCTACTTTCTAGTGGATAAGGTAAAAGCTAGTTTGACTAGGAAACTATCTTTGCTTGGAAAACTCGCCCTCCTTTCTTTTTTTCTATCCAAAAGTCATCATCACATTCCATTTTCATCACTCACTAGATTCCATACCATATTTAGATAATTCATAAGCCTCTTGACATATTTGGAAGGTGCTTTTGCTACCTTGGGGTTTTTTAGCTTTTAGTGAGCCTGCCTTTTGTGAGCTTTACAATTTGGCTTCAAGGAATTCTATTTTTCTCTATTGAGATGTATTATATATTGTATTCATATTGATGAATAATATAGAGATTAATTTTACATCAATTGATTCCTCTCTCTTATGTTTCTGTTTTAATATTATTCTTGCAAATCTTTGAATAATTCTTGTGAGGACTTATTTGCTTCAATATCCTTGGCTATTAGAATTATTTCATGGTATTGAACCTATTTATAATTATCACATGGTATCAGAGAATGGGATATATTGATTAAATTATTCTTCCAGCGTAATATTTTAGAGATTTTTTTTTGAAGGTATTGAAGATCAAATGGAAGAAATCTATTGTTGAAGAAGAACTCAAATATTTTCATCTCTCATCATTGTTCTCCTCTTACACTTCAGATATTGAGGATCCTTTTCCAGTCAATGGTATCCAAGAAGGTGATCTAATAGTTATTTGGAAGTCCAATATACAGTGTGATTTTGTTGTTTGCGCCTTAACTTCCTCTGTCCATGCTGCCGCCAGTCCCTACATGATTGCTAACATGTTTTTCAAGAAGCTGGGGACATCTCTCAGTTCTCTCATATGTTTTATGATTCAAATCATCAACCATTTTTTGCAACTCATACATGCTCATAAAATCTCCTTGGGTTAATTTTTGGTTTGTTATTGGATGTTGTAGAGGAATAATTACATTTTGGATTGATTGGTTTCTCTCTTACTGCCATGCTTATGATCCACTACATGATTATATTTGTAACGTACTCTCATGGTTGCACAGAAGATGGAGGACATCATCAAGACTCATTCGGACCTTATATCAGGGATCTCAAGTCTAGTGAGAACATTCCACTTCTTCCCAAGAAGAATATTCCTCTAAAAATTTGACCAAGTTCTCACATGCTTGGAGTTTGGAGAGCCTTATTATGGTGTATTCCTTGTTGATTTTGAGGGGAGGTTTTATTACCAAGTGGTTTTCCTTCTTTCCTTACCTACATGGACTAATAATCAAATTCCTTCTCTCCAAAAGTCATAATCAAATTCCATTTCATCACTCACTATCTTCCATACCATATTTATCTAATTTGTGAGCCTCTTGATAGATTTGGAAGGTGATTTTGCTACCTTTGGGTTTTCTAGCTTTTAGTAAGCCCGCCTTTTTTTTATCTTTACAACTTGCCTTCAAGGAATTATATTTTTCTATATTGATATGTATTATATATTGTATTCATATTGATGAATAATGTAGATATTAATTTTACATCAATTGATTCCTCTCTCTTATGTTTCTGTTTGAATATTATTATTGTAAATCTTTGAATAATTCTGTGAGGATTTCTTTGCTTCCAAATCCTTGGCTATTACAATTATTTTATGGTATTGAACCTATTTAGAATTATCAAATATTAAAATAGGATAAAATCATTATCCTTTGGAGGAATTCAAATGAGATACAAGTGGAAATCTTACATTGGGCCAAAACCCCCCCTAGGATGACCAATAGGCTCCCAAATCACACCAAATGGCCATGAATGGTTGAGATTAACATTGGGATGGAATTAGTGGTAAAAAATAATGGTGTCCCATTTTTGGTGGTGAAAATGGTGGAGTGGAGGTGGCCTAGGATTGGCTAAACTTTCCAAAAAGAGAAAAATGTCCTCATACAATGCATGTGCACCCCATAGTCAAAGCAACAACCATAAATTAGGGGATGAGGTACACCCTAGTGGGTTAGTGGTAATAAATGAGGTTCCTTGTACACAAGGAGGTTGAGTGTGGGAACCATTCTAAGTGGAATGAGTCAAATGCATCTAATAACCTTAGGAAACACATTAACCAAGCTTGAAATAGCAGTCATTACAAAAATATGATGTGACTATGGTCCTAGGTGGTCATAATGATCTAACCCCCCCCCTAATCCTAAATTATGTAGCCAAATATCTAAAAATTATGCCTTAGTAATAAGTCCAAATTCACCCCTTACAATTTTATTAGTCCATGTAACCGAGGTAAGGAGGAAAACCTCATGGGAACAAAACCTCCCCTGAAAAATGGACATGAAGCAAAATCTAAAACAAATATAAGTATCCACCATGTATCACCCACCCAAAGGAGTTATATAAGGTATATGAAGGTATTCTCAGCAAAACTCTTGGTGAAGATGTGAGCAGTCTACTCAGGAGATGGGTAGTACTGCAAAGAGATGATCTGGTCATGCACCAAACTCATGATGTAGTGCATGTGTATCTCTATGTGCTTGGTCCTATGTCTCTGCATTGTGTGTGTGTGTATATATATATATATATATATATGGCACTTCTTTTATCACACCATATTATTGTAGGTGAATCGAAGGAAAATCTGAACTCCCTAAGAATACCTTGCAGCCATACATTGTGTAGATGCATTCACTTCTCCTCTATACTCATCCTCAGTTGAAGATAAGGAAACAGTGTGCTAATTCTTACTATACCATCGAATAGGACCATGTGAAAGAATAAAAACATAACTATAAGTGGAATTTCAGTCATTGTTATCTCCAACCCAATCTAAATCAGTAAATCCAACAAGTTTAAGTGAACAACTAGCTGCATAATGAATCCCAAACTGCTTGGTTCCTTACACATAATGCAATATCCTATTGGCATCCTTCCAATGAATCTCATGAGGCTCTTACATGTATATAGAAACATCACTCATTGAATAATCCAAATCAGATTGAGAATGTGTTAGGTACAACAAGCTCCCAACTAGCTTCCAATACAACAAACTGTCCACCAATGGTGATGAACCCCAATATTCTAGTTTCACACCTAAAAGGAAGGGAAACTTATCATCCTTACAATCAGCCATTATGAACTTTTGGAGCATATGAAGCATATTTTTATTGTGATACCTTGATACCTGCATTAGATTGCTCAATATCCAAGCCAACAAATTGTCTCAACAACCCAAGGTCAGACGTGGAAAAAGCACTATGAAAAGTAGATTTTACTAAACCTATGTCATCAAAAAAAAATCCAGTAATCAAAATATAATAAACATACAAGAATATGATAAAAATATATTTTCCAAAATGCTGCAAATAAACATTAGGATCTGATTTGCATCTTTCAAATCCTTGAGACAGAAGAAAGTTTTCCATGTTGGCATACCAAGCTCTAAGAGCTTGCTTGAGGCCATAGAGAGACTTCTTCGGTCTAAACACAAGTGAAGGATCTTGTGTGAATACTTTAGGTTTTTTCATATAGATATTCTCATGAAGGTAACCATGAAGAAATGCACTCTTCACATTCATGTGGTGCACCTCCCATCGTTTGGATGCAGCAATGGCCAAAACTAGCCTGATTGAGTCCATCTTTGCCACAGTTGCAAATTTTTTTGTGTGGTCCACCCCTTGGACTTGAGAGAATACCTTAGAAACCAATATGGCCTTATACTTCACTTTAGAACAATAAACATCCATTTTGGTCCTATACATCCACTTGCATTGCACCAACTTCCTCTTAGGAAGAATAGAAACCAACATGGAATAAGAGTTCAAGTCGATGTAAAATTGCCATATTGGGTCATGTGATGATTCTTCATATGATTTTGGATCATATCCAACCATTAAGAAACACCTCCCAGGAATATTCAGATCACAAGTAGAGAATGCATTCTGAAACTCAGACCCAGTATTCCTAGTGCCTCGTGGATTTCCTGTAAGTTCACCAGCAGCTTGTATGGTTTTCTCATCTCATTTTGGCCTTGTAGGAGGATCATGATCTGTATGCATGTCTTCATATTCATATTCAATATAAGAATAAGAAAAATCATATTGAGAAACATCACTTACATCATCAACAAGTGGAGTATTTGAGCATTCCTCTTCTTCTTGCTGAGCTACTTGCAAGGGCTCTTCTTCAAATTGAACACTTCTTTCAATGAAGGAATTTTGAGATGTGGTATCAAAGATATTGTATCCCTTGGAATATTCATCATACCCAACAATTATGGACTCCTTTCTTTGAGTTTTCAAGGACTTTTGTTTTCTCAGGAGGTATTCTATCCCATGCTCTTGAGACAAACACCCCGAAGTGAGACACATCAGGATTATGTCCCATCCAAGACTCGAATTGTGTCATGTCTTCCAAGGATTTATTTGGAACTCTGTTCTGAACATATGTTGTACAATTTATGGCCTCATACCATATCTTAGTATACAAATACTTAGCCTCCATCATGCAGGTAGCCATGTCCTTCAATGATCTATTAGTGTGCTCTGCCACACCATTTTGTTGAGGTGTGTTGGGAACATAATGTTGCATGTGAATTCCTTACTCTTCACATAGATGCTGAAAATCCGTGTTCCAATATTCCTTAAATTATCATTCCTTAGGACCTTGATCTTCCTCCCACTAAATTTCTCAATAGATGCTTTGAAAACTTTGAATGTTTGGAAAAGGTATGATTTTAACTTGAGAAAGAATACACAACAGTACCTTGAAAAATCATCAATGAAAGTTAGGACATACTTTGAGTTTCCATAGGAGGGTGTGGGAAGAGGTCCTATGGCATATGAATGGACCAACTCAATATTTTGAGCATATCTCCTTCCCTTCCCCTTCTCAAACTTGTGCTTTGCATGCTTCCCAGCAATGCAACCCTTGCAGGTTCCTTTGGAAAATTTGATGCTCGGAACTCCTTCAACCATGTTTTCTTTTCTCAATGCTTGAAGATATATGTGGTTGAGGTGTCCAAACATCTCATGCCACGGTCTAATGACCTCATTAGCATGTGATAGAAGCGCATTAGGTGAAGAATAAGGGAGAAAATTTGAAAACTTATACATCCTTGACTCATGATTTGCAACACCAACTGCAACCACTTTTCCAGTGGAAACTTCAGAAATTTCCATATCTTCTTGAGTGAATATGAATATCTTGGTTGAACCAGTATGATTCATTTGGTCAATAAAGAGAATATTTTATGTAAGATCAGGCAAATACAACACATTTTTGAAGTACCCATTGTCAAGATTGATCCTTCCAAATCCTTTCGCTAGGATCTCTGATTCATCACCCATGAGAATAGAAGGACCATTATAGGGTTTGAGAGCAAAGAATTATGACCCTCTCACATAATCCATATGCCTTGAAGAACCCAAATCAATGATGAAGGAGGAGGATTTATAAGTACTAGCCATCAATTCATGGCATCTCTCCTTGTCTTCATACTTCGAACCACCATCCTTCTTCTTTGCAACATCTGGAAGAGCAATATTTTTCTTCCCTAGGAGATGTGCCATCATGTCTATGGTTTTCTTCATGCATGCACTCTAAGTATTCCAAAACTTATGACAGTAGGTGCATTTCGAATTCTCCTTCTTCTTCCCTTTCTCCTTGATAGGATTCAAAACCTCTTCAGAGGATTTGGGATTCTCCTTGTCTTTATTCTTCTATGGCTGCCTCAAATATTTGGCCTTCTTCTTTCCCTTTGCTTGTTTCAAATCACCAGGAAAAAGAAATTGGTATTTTAATGGCTTGATAGTGCCCATCTGGACCAACTTGTCCTTCTCTTGAGCAAGAGACTCCATGAATTCTTCCAAAGATGGAATTCTCTAGTTTTGAACTATCAACTTGGTGGAATGGAAGGTCGAAACAAAGACAGAATACTCAGGCCCCAACTTCAAAAGTATGGAAAAAATCAGCTCCTCCTCCTTTTTTCAATGCCACATTGTTTGAGCTGAAGAACCAAAGCTTTAATCTTGGTGAAGAATTATTGAATCATTTTGAGAGTGTTAGGGCTCAGAGATATCAACTCATTCTCAAGTTGATGGCCCCTCAACTCATTAGTCTTTTCAAACAATGAATCGAGCTTGAGACAAACTTCATTTCAAGTGATAAGACTGTCAACATGAAACAAAAGGTCTCTTGAGATACTGAGACAAAGCATGACATAGGCTTCATCTATCCTATTGAAAAAATTGGACTTCTCAACAGCATAGTTTGGCTCATTTTATGTTCCCACAGTAACTATGAAGAGACTCTTAGATCTCAGTTGGATTACCATCTTGGCCTTCCAATCAAAGTAGTTGAATGGAGTGAGCAAGGTAACATGATACTCCTCCATTTTTTTGTTTCACCCTTGCTAACAAAGAACCACTAAAAACCTACAAATGAAAACACTCAATCACTCAGAAGGAAATCCTAGACAGCCAATTCGAACCCTCCATTGATAGAGGGAACATTCAGGAGCATGTCACACCTACGAAGGGCCCCTAAGGACGCCAATGCATAGACCCCGTGACTTATGTGATTGATCCACTGCTTTTGGTGCACCTCTAAAGTAATATTGGTTAAAATGGAATCTCCTTGATCTCTAATACCATGTGAAATTCTAAACAAGCCAGGATCTACTAGCTAATACTTTCCTCACAAGACAAGAATTTGGCTAAGTATTGCATGTAAAATGGTGAAAAAGAAGCTCAATAACATAAACAAATGGTGCAAATAGTTGAATTTTCTATTACTATCCAACCCATAAATGTGTTGGGATCATGATTATATTACAATAGTAGAAAACTATTATCCTTTGGAGGCATTCCAATGAGATACAAGTGGTAGGCTTACATCGAGCCAAAATCCCCCCTAGGTTGACCAATAGGCTCCCTAATCATACCAAATGGCCACGAATGGCTGATATGAACATTGGGATGGAATGAGTGGTCAAAACTAATGGTGGCCCATAAGTAGTGGATAAAATGGTGGAGTGTAGGTGGCATAGGATTGGCTAAACTTGCCAAAATGAGGGAACATGTCCAGATACAATACATGTGTTCCCTTGGTCAAAGCCACTACCATAAATTATGGGATGAGGAAAACCCTAGTGGGTTAGTATCTATAAATGAGGTGCCTTATACATAAGGAGGCTAAGTGTAGGCTCCAATCTAATTGAAATAATTCAAATGCATCTAATAACCTTAGGAAAACACATTAACCAAGATTGAAATAACAGTCATTACAAAAATATGATGTGACTATGGTCCTAGGTGGTCATAATGCTCTAACATGAAGAACCAACCACTGATATTGGTTCTCTATGTTGATGACTTTACTAGAGAGGAACAACATATAGCTTGGTGCAAGAGGGAGCTCACTTTTGAGATCAAAATGAAATACTAGGGTCTTATGCACTACTTTCTTAGTCTAGAAGTTTGGCAAAGGAAATATGAGATTTTCTTTCTCAAGGAAAGTACACAGTTGATGTGTTGCACAATTTTGGTATTATGGATTGTAAATACATGTCTACACCAATTATTTATAATCTGTATAAATTGCATGAGTCATACTCTAGATCGGATCTAGTGGATCCTACCATGTATAGACAACTCATTGGTTCTTTGATGTATTTGATACATAGTAGACCAGATATATGTTATGTCTAAGTGAGTATCTTCAATCAGTTCATGTCTGAGCAAATACATAGACATTGGGTTGTTGCCAAGCATGCGCTTAGATACCTTTGACGTACTATTGCTTATGGACCCATATATGCTTCTAGTGGAGGAGTGAGGTTATTTGGCTATGTTGAATCTAACTAGGGTTGTAGTATTGTGGACCAAAAGAGTACATATGGATTTTGTTTTAGTTTGGGATCAACTATGATCTCTTGGTCCAGCACAAATCAGGGCTCTATATCCCAAAGTACTATAGAATCGGAGTATATTTTAGCTAGTACCTCCTATTGAGAAGTTGTGTGGCTTAGGAAGCTACTTTATAGGTTGTTCGGTGAGAAGCTTGAGACTACTTTCCTTCGCTCTGACAATCAAAGCTGCAACAAGCTCTCAAAAAACTATGTGTTTCATGACAGATAGAGAAAAATTGAGATGAAGTACCACTACATCAGATACATGGTCTAGAGAGGTTCCATAATACTTCAGTACATTGCTACTAATGAGAAGATAGCAAATATGTTGAATAAGCCTCTGTCTATGAAGAATTATAGGTACTTCCGAGACAAGCTTGGCATGTAAGAGAATGCCTCCCTCGTTGAGAGGAAGTGTTAAAGTTACAGCATCATGATTCATTCTCCAATTCAATCTTGTGTTTCAAGATTGAGCCTCGTGTGTCAAGGTAGTGCCTTATAGGATCCTGAGTTGGACTTAGGAAACTTGGAAAATAATCTTTAGTTTGACTCAAGAATGAATAATCCTCATGTGTTGAGGTAAGTACTTTGTATGTCAAAGTGATGATGTTGTACAGTCTTGATTGTCAAGGATAAGTTCTTGTGTGTCAACATAGATCCTCATGTGTCGAGGTGGTGCCTCATGTGTTGAGGTAATGCTTTGCATGTTGAAGCATGAATGGTGTGTGTTGTACTAATAACCATGGTTGAGCTATTAAGTCTCCTCTAAAGACTGGCCGCCTCTAGAGTGAATTGCTTTAGCATATGAACACTTGCAACGACAGTAGAACAAGATGATCACATCATTAGGAAAATATCCTTATTGTATTTGATATAGTAATTAATTAAGTTGGCACATGTGGACCATGCAGATAAGACAAGATATAAAGATAAGATGTGATAAGATAAGAGAGAATTCAATTTGCACACTTCAGTGATCATAAATACTTAAATTGAATAAGAGAGAATTCAAATTGATAAAATTTGGTGATATTTTTTTTAATCTAGTACCCACGGAATTTTGAACCGATGACCTAACACAAGGAGTGCCTTAATAGTACACCCATTCACCGTCTATTGTACACCCCATGGGCTAAAATTCATTGATATTAACAAAGAATACTTCAGTCAATTAAAGGAGAACTCAATTTTTTCACTTCAGTGATGTTAGCAAGAAAGACTTCAGTTAAAAGAGTTAACTAAGTGATAACAAAGAAGATCTAGTTAACTAAGTGATAACAAAGAAGATCTAGTTAACTAAGTGTTTGCATTACAACATTTGAGTTGCGACACTTGCATGACAACACTTGATTTGTGACACTTGCATGATGAAACTTAAGCTAGCCACCTAACTAAGTGGTCTAGGATCCAGTTGAAGGGAGAGCTCATCCTGAAGTTAGTACACAGAGGAAAAGCTATTGCATGATAAGTATGGCACACTTTTCCATCCAAAATTGATGTATTCATTGTTGGAGTGAATTCTCTTGAAGTAAATTTGTGCATGTGACTAATATTAGCGAATTGGTTGAGTGGAGATTTATTATTCTGAGTTTCTCTTCTTTGTTTATATCTCTTGCTATGATATTTGTACCGAGGGTGCTTGATGTAATATACTTATGGTGCAGCAAGTCATTCTCTGATATCTATCAATATACTAAGGAATATTTTGCTAGGGGTTTCTCCTTCAAGTTATAGAGGGTTTCCACAGGGTAAATTTGTGTGCCGTATGTGAATGCTTATGTTATGATTGTTAACATATTTCAATTACTATTGCAATTCCAAATTAAAGATTAAAAAATTAACACTAAAGACATAGTAGGACCATCCTAGAATGTTATAATAGATGATACATTGAGATGTTGCGGAAAGTGGGTATCTACTCTTCTATTTAGTTCAAAATGGAAAGTGGGTATCACATTTTTTCAATTAGCAAGTTAGAGAATGTAGAAGTAGACTTGGCGGGGGTAAAAACCTTCACCAATTTTGAAGTAATAAATATTATGGGAGGAATGGATCCATATCCATATTTACTTGGAATAGAATGGGCCTATCAGAACTATGGTGTTATTTATTGGAAGAATAGAACAATGACTTTTGAATTTGATGGTATAAAGGTTATGCAACCTCTAGACCCACTACAGGGACCATGGTACACTGAACCAATAAAGTATAATATGTAAATAGATTTCCTAGATAACATATATTCTCTGATAGCAGGAAGAATGAGCGGACTAAGTAAACCCTACCACAGACGGCCATGTAAGCTAGAGAAGTATTCGCTCCTTTAATAGTGATTTTGAATATGCATGGGATGATCGGGAGAACAAAATACATGAGTTATCATCCCAATGGTTTGAAATGATAAAATATCTCTAATGGATCATATAGAAGTCCCAAATCCTCTATTTTATGATGGCATCAATTGAATGGATAGGTTTCTTTAGAAAACAAATTCTTGTGGTGTGGAAGATTGTCGAATGGATGTCCTATATACAACACTCTGAGGTACTGTTGTAATATGGTGGGAAATGCATAAATATGATCTATCTGATTGGGGAAAAATAATTATCTCTAATGTTCAAGTTCAAACCTTCCAATCATTCCAACCACATTGCATAAATATATATGGTCCAAGCGAATCCATTTTCACACATTGATCAATGTGAACAACAATGGCACACAAACGAATTACAGTTAGAATTTTGGGTTGACTAGTTCTTTCATGAATTAAGACCCATTGAAAGCTTTCTATTTGCACAAGGAGACATGAAGGAATATTGGATGTTGGAGGAAGTTAAGCACAAATTTTTGGTAGTATTTTTCTTTCTCTACAACAATTAATTATGTGACATATGCACAAAAAAGAATCCAGGAAACTCTATTCACTAATCGATTGTGGAATGTAGAGAAATCATACATTTTTCGTAACCACTAACAATTTCCTAGTACATTCATCTCTATTATGGAAATGGAATCCTCTCTCTATTGCACAAAGGTCGAAAAAAGAGAATCTAGACCCCGATAGCCTGGAACACCTAAGGAACTTAACCTTCAATGAATCATATGGATCCCAAGAAGTACAACAATAGAAACCTGAAGAAACTGGAGCCCTATACACACAACCTCTAAAGCTACATAAATTCAATATTGGCACAAAATACAAACCAAAAATTACATCCATAGGAAACTATTGAGATGAACAGATGGTATCCAAAATCATATCCCTTTTGAAAGAATATGAATATTTGTTTCCGCAATGTTTTATAAAGCTCGAAGGGATCTAAGGTGATCAGGGCGAATTGAAGATTGTGTTCAAACCTGATGGAAAACTAGTAAAGCATCGCTCATACAGGTTGAACCCCCAGGTGAAACAAAAGGTAAAGAAGGAAATTGATCAGATGTTGAACATTGTTTTAATTTTTCCTATGGATGAGTTCAAGTGGATCAACCTAATAGTGATTCAAAGAAAGAAGGAAACTGAGGATATCAAAGTCTATGTTGACTATCAAAGTTTGAATTTTGCATGTGTTCATGACCCATTTCTGACACCCTTCAATGAGGAAGTCTTGGATCAAGTTTCCGATAATGAGGCATACTCCTTCACAGACGGATTCTCAAGATACCACCAGGCCTAAATTATAGAAGAAAATAAGAAAAAGAAAACCTTTTATGAAAGAATGGGGACCATTCGCTTACAATGTAATTCCTCTTGGGATGAATAATGCACATGCAGTATTTCCATGGATTGTGATAACTTATTTCAAATAATTCCTTCACAAGTTCCTAGAGGCATACTTGAATTACTGGAAAATATACAAGGACCATGTAGTGTGACTTCGATTAATGCTAGATCAATGCCATGATATGCAGATTTCTTTGAACTTATGGAAATGTATTTTTTGCATCTCATTTGGGAACTTATAGGACACATTGTTTGTCGCGATGGAGTTCTAGTAGATGATCCTGCAAAAATCACTGTTATTGTGAATATTTCATCCCTTGATTCTACAAGGTAGTTGTAATACACTTTGGTCCATACCAACTATTACATATTTTTATCCACAACTATGCATCTATTACAGCTCGTTTCGAACAATTATTGAAGAGGGAAGAAGCAATTGACTCGACTAAATATTGAGAGAATCATTTTACAATACTAAAAGATAAAATGGTCAACACCCCCATTCTTACATCTCTTGACTAGGTAGAATAATTTCATGTATGTCATGTTGACGCATCCTAAATTGCCCTTGGAGTTGTGTTAGCAACTTGGGGAAGATGACATTGAACACCCTTATATTTTTCTAGCTGAAAGCTATCTTAGGATGAGTGAAATTACATGACTATAAAAATAGAAGGATTGGTAACAATTTATTCCTTACTAAAATTCTACCACTAGCTGTTGGAGGACACTTCAAGTTTTTCACGGATCACTCATATCTCAATTACCTAGTAAACAAACCTATGTTAGAAGTCCATATTTTCTAATGGTTACTCTTATTTCAAGAATTCTCTTTTGATGTGATTGTCAAGTAGGTAAATTACAATCATGGTCCTAATCATCTATTGCGATTGGAATAGGGGAAGACAAAGGATCAATTGATGATCAGCTACATAATGTAGCCCTATTTAGAGTTCAGGCCATTCCAGAACACTTAGAAGGGACTGTGTTGTTTCTGACAATTGGAAAGAACTAAATGACTATTCTATGAATCAGAAACATCACTTAGTTGTACAAGCTACGGAATATAAATTGATTGTGGGGAAACTATACAAGTTGGGAATAGATGGAATTCTACACTGTTGCATGCTATATCATGAAATATGGGATTTTTTTGGGAATTACACACTAGTTTTGTGGGTGGCCATGTTGGTGGAAAATCCACTAGAAGGAATATTCTCAATGACGGGTTATGGTGGCAAATGGTGTTCAAGGATCCTAAATCGTATGCGATAACTTGTGATGTTTTCCAACAAGCTGGTAATCCTTATTAATAGGATGAGGTCCCCCTTCAACAAGTAAGTTCCTTACAACCTTTTGAGAAGTAGGAAGTTGACTTCATTGGCCCATCAATCCTCCTATGAAACACTCAAAATTACACTATATCATTATCACAAAAGGTTATTTAACAAAATCGGTTGAACTAGCACTAGTACGGATTGCTCCATAGAGACAACAACTCAATTTATTTATGAGAACATCATTACTCAATTTGTATATCCTAGAAGCCTCACCAAAGAAAAAGGTATACAATTCATTAAAAACAACATTACAACCTTTACAAAAGAATTTATAATAAAACATCACAAAATTATTCCATGTCATCCACAAGCAAAAGACACAATTTAAGCCTTCAATAAAATTTTAGAGACGAACTTAACGAAGGTATGTTGCACAAATTGGGATGATTGGGATGAAAATATCCCCGCAGTACTGTGGGAATACAATACCACTACAAAGAAACTTCACAAGTAGACTCCATTTTAGCTAGTATATGACAGAGAAGCCATAGTTCCAGAAGAGTGCATTATCCCCAGTCTGTATATTGCACATCCAACTCATATGACTGAAAAATATTAAGTTGTGGAATGGATCACAGTACTAATGGAATCATAAGAATCTCAATATTTATCTTATTATCATGCAATAGTAGAAAAATAAATATGGATATCCTGGCATGACCAACATATCAAGAGGACACATTTTACAAAAGGAGACCAAGTCTTACTCGATGAAGAAACATCCTAAAACATTCAGGAAAGCTTCATATGCACTGGTTAGGGCCATTGATCATTGTAGAAGTTAATGAATTTGGCTCTATCCAACTTGTGAAACTAGATGTAATTCACACCAGGGTGGGTGGAGGGTGCACACTTAAATACCTGCATCTCTGCTCAATAATTATGCAAGATAACACTCATATTATAGGAAGTAAATTAGAGTAGGATTTAGTGTTGCAATTTTGATTTTGTTTTATTGTGTCAATTGAGTTACTTGTCTTAGTCATTTGTGGTTTGTGTGATATATTCCCAAGTTATTAGATAACTAGATCAAACCATTATCAACATCTTTAGTTATTTTTCCATTGTTTTTGTGTCACTTCAAATAACCCCACACCCAAAGCTCATCATTGCCATCATATAGACCCAAATACTTCATACCAAAAACTGTTATGACATTATTGGATCACACCTACCATGGATCGTACAATAACAATAACTTTGATCTCCACCTATCACCAAATCCCAGTTAGGTCATCATCCTATCTAATCCAAAAGCATTGAAAACTCGGAATCGTCATCATTCGGGGTACTTATAAACCAAATCACTTTGCAGTAAACCAATGCACCATCTCAACATTGTGTTTCATGTCATCACCTTGTGATAGTCATGAATAAGAAATCCTCCCAAGTCCACCTAAATGTCCATACCCTTCCAGATGGGAACATGTATCCTAATATATGCCCAAATTGCTTTACCATACCTGAAAATAGTATCCCAGTTTCCCTTTGGCACCCCGTTGTTGGGACACTCCAGACCTCCATTGTCATATGCTCAAAATCCTTAGTTCAAAGTCTTGCGCAAAAGATTGATCAGCTTGTTAAAGTAGGTGCATGTGCAAACTTTCCCGAGCACTGGATCCAATATGTCCACCATATAGGAACAACTAGCAAAATCAAATATGCAAAGGATACAATTGCATAGGCTACATGAACGTCGACCCAAAGACAACTGAAGAGTCACATTTTTTCTACTTAGATAAGATATATCACTAGTGATTGTGCATAGCCTTACTTTCTTAGTACCCTGTTATATCTTAAAATGACACCTCTCCGTCCGTGACGACACTTGCTTACCTTGGTTGCATGACGACACTTCTTGAGATCAAGTTCAGTCACACAACAGGACACTTGTGGATTGAGGGGTCATTTGGGACACTAAAAATGGTTGAAATTACCTCATTCTTGACCCATTTGATGATTACAACCCTTGGGAACATTTTTCCAGACCAAACCATCTCCTGAAAATGAGCAAAAAAGCCTGTTTTTGGCCATTTTTTTACATGGACGATGGTACATAGGCATGATAGTAGTGTATATACCCTACTCTGCTTCATTAAAGTAGCACCCACCTTCACATGTACGCTAGTTTGTCTGCTGTATAGTAGAGTACATTCCTGTACAAGTCAAAATCTCAAAATTTTGGGAAGTTAAGTTGGATGGGGAACCTCCTACTCGGTTATAACTTCTTTTCCTCTCCTTAACTGACTATATAAGGAGGGTAGAAGGGCCATGTGAGGGGACCAAGTCTATAACATCGTTATGCTAGAGGAATGGAGACCCTCATCCCCCTCTCTTGTGCCTCAGTTTCTCATAAAACCTAGCACAGTTGATTAGAGGTTGGGATCCTTGGAGAACAGAAGCAGCAGACCTTGAATCTAGGTTTCATGAAGTGCCAAGTTTGAAGGAAGGTATAACTTTATGTACTTGCTTTCATTCATTAATAAAGATCAGACGTTCTTTCCTTTCCAAATATGACCTGTTTATGCATGTCTTAGATTTGATTACTGTTTGATTATAGTTTGATGTCTTATTATGTTATGGATATCAGTCTTATATATGTAGTCAAATTTATTTGAGAAAGGTATCAAGTTGTTTTGCAGGTGTGGGCATTGCGACACTAGATAAGCACTGAAGAGCGAGGGAGGCAAAGCTAGGATCAACCTTGTGAATAAGGTGCATACATATCTAAACCCTAATCTCTTCACTTACTTGTTGTACTTGCAGAATGATTGTAAGTCTATCTTTATCACCATAAGTTGGTAGTTTCTCCCCTGAACTATAGGTGTATTTTCCTCACAACATAATGGTGACTCTGTTGGGGAAAGCCTAACTGCTTAGGGGTATCCAAGGTCATTTCTTCAGCCTTGTTTGATGGTATTTTTTCATTTTCATGATTAGAATCAGTTAGTAGGCTCTATTTGACCCTCCTTGGCTCTTGCGGACCCTTCCCAGCCCTTGCAAACCCTTGTGGACCCAGGTGGGGGGGGTTTTAACCCCATTTGTTTTCAACTTTTCCAACCTGTATGCTAGTGTTGTGTAGCACAGTAGCATTTTCCCCTATTTGGATGCTACTCTATAACCATACAGTGGCGTTTAACTTAAAAAATACTCTACTTTACCTACTAGACAGTAGCATACACATTCTGGGTTTGATTTTTTTGAGTTTTTGGGTTGTGGACCCAAATTTGGGGGCTATGGCTACATTTTCTGGGGTCCCCGATGACCCTAGGTCTGATTTAAACCATTGTAAGTGGTTTCCCATCCTTGTACTAATCCTACATTCATGATTTGAACCTCTTTTGATCAATTTGGGCTTGTTTGGAAAGTTTTGGGGCTTGTTGACCCAAGTTGGGGGGTTGTGGACCAGTTTGGTGTTTTGTACCCTAATTTGAGTCGGACTGAACCTGCTTGCTCCATTTCCACTGGATTAGAACCTACTGAGTCTACTTGACCCTATTTGTATCTATTTTAGTGAAATTTCTCTTTAGATTGGTTTCTTATCCTCCCTTATGCTTTTAGTTTTCTTTTGTAGTGAAAGCTCGAGTGTTTTGGCTGTTGTTCAAGACCTTGTATGCATTGTTTATGTGCAGACCTGACTTTACCAAACCATACTTCTTTGTAGGTCATTTGCTTAGTTTGGGTCAAGTAGTTTTTGTACTCTTTTCCCAATGTTTGGCATGCTTACATCAATAAGAATTTGAAAGCCATATTTGGTAGCTTTTACTGTTTCAATAAAGAAAACCTGAAAGTTTCTTTGCTTTGCTTTGATAGTAGGTTAGTTTCACTTTTGTTTCTTACCTTTGAAAAGCATGAAGAATTTTGATTTATTTTCTGAATAGAGTACCTTGCAAGTGGCTTAAAATATTTTAGAGTGCTTTGCATCAAAAAGAAGAAGTTTTCTTTTGCATACAGATTTGTTTGAGTAGCTGCATTCTTAGGTTTTGAGTTTAATTTTGTACATTTAAACTTTATTTTTATCTTTTTGGCATTCAAAAAGACTAAATATTGCATTTGCATATGCATTCTAGATCGTATCTTTAAGACTTGCATTGAAAAGAAAAGATTTGTTTAGTGGTAAGCATTTCATTTCAGTATTCTATCTCTATTATAACCACTCTCACACACCCACTACCTTTTTGAGTAAGCAAGTAACCTTTAAAATGAACCCTAATAAAATGTACTAGTAACATTTTCTTTTCTAGGTTACACTACACCAACTAGTCTTGGTTAGGATCTTGGGTTTAAATCACCTTAAACCACCCAAGATCACACATTACGCAAAAATCGTAGTTCAACTATCGCAGGTAAACCCACTTCATTCAAAGCTTGCCTAGGATCGATGCAGTAGGTCTTGTGAGATCAGATTGTTGGGAATACACCTCCTACTTTCTGTTTCGACCATATACCAGGATTGGATCGCGTTTGGGGACTCTTTTGAGTTTCAGGCTCAGTTACCCTACCCATGCCTTCTGATTCGACCAGAGACTATTCCCCCAGCAGTTTTCGGTGTGGTGGTATCCTTAGTATCTGACCATAGGTTCATACACAGGTGACAGCGGAGGGTTATATCTGTTGTACCTAGGACAGACGTGGGAGGAAATCCCTTGTAGGTCTTTGGCAGGGCGGTTGAGTGATTCCAGCGCTTGCACCCTTAGTCATTGTATTGTGGACCCAGGGTAACTGTTCTTCATCCTTTGTTGACCTGTTCTGGGACCTTATCATCCCAGACTCTTCTCCGGAAGGCATCTGTTTGCCTGGTTTGATTTACCTAGGACCTTTTTTTAGTGGTGTGCTCTTTGTGCTACTTGTCTTAGTTTTCCTTAGAGAACTTCTTGCTCATTTGAGTAGGAAACTATGTCTAGCATTCCGATGAGCACCAATCAAGGTACCCTTGTTATGGGGGATCCTTGTGTTGTTCCATTCATTGGAAACATTGGTACTCCCTTAATGGCTACTCTGAATATTCCTAGATTCACTATAGGGATGTCGGTTTGGTTGTTTTCCACTCTAAATGCCTTGCATGCTCCTAACGCTTCTTTTGTAAGCACCTCAAATCAAGAGCATCAAAACCTTGGGCCTTCTTTGCCAGTAACATCTTCTCCTCCTCCTTCTACCTCATGTGGCGAAAGTAGCAATACTAGTAACCAGCAGTCTAAAAGGAATAGACGGGGGAAGAATAGGAAGAAGATGCCAAAACAAGGGGGCAGCAACCCAGCCACTGCCAGACATCCTGGGGGAAAGCACCCTGCCTCTAGAAATCATGCAAGGGGAACCTACCCAACCTCTGGAGGTCATGCTGGGAGAAAAATTTTAGTCACTGAAAATCATACTGCAAGTTTGTCTTCAACCACTGTCAGTCATGTTGAGGACACGTCATTGATCACTGCTAGTCATATTAATGACAAGTCACCAGTTCCTATGAGTCATACTGGAGACACCATATCAGCCACTGCAAGTCATGCTGAGGGAGTTGACATGTCGACAAACCCAACAAACAGAAGCTTAAGTTCCCTTGTACGTTTTACGAGGGAGACCACCTTACTTACTTGTTCCCTGTACTTCCAGAAGTGCAAAAAGTGTGGTCCTTAGTTCAAAAGTCTTTTGCTTCTGAGCAACCAGTCACTGCAAGTCATGCTGGGGGCAAGTTGTTAGCCAATTCTAATCATGCTGAGAGTACTGATGTTGTACAGGAGTCTCGACCTATAGGACGGAAAACAAAGTTCCCTTTTAAAGTTTGTAAGGGAGATCACCTTACTCACCGATGCCCTGCCATTCTAGAGGCACGAAGAGTGTGGTCCATGTCTAGAGAAACCTTTGTTCCTGAGTTGTCTATAGATTCCCTATAGTCAGATCAACCTTTGGTTGATAAAGTGGTTGAAACAATGCAATATTTGGCTGACCCCACTCTTCCTTCGGAGAGTGAAGTGATCGAATTGATACAATCTTCAACCGATCCCATTAGTCCTGCAAAGATTGATGCACCTACTACGGAAGTCTTCTGCATTACCAGTTTGGATGTTTCTTAAAAAGGGGACACTTCATCTGTGCCATGTGAACCCCTACCAAGCCCTAGGACCATTTCCTTTGATTGGAATAGTCTAACCGAGCCTCATCTTCCTTCTTCGACACCTTTCTAGATAAAGGTTGATATCTGGAACCATACGGTTGGCCGATGCATTGTTGATGAAGGAGCTTCTGTTAGTATCTTGTTCGCTTATGCTTGGAGAGATTTGGGTTTCCCTAATGTTATTACAGTTGTTAATTGGCCGTTTACCTTTGATAGAAGACCTAGTGAACCGATCGGATTCCTCCATCAGGTACCTGTTACCTTGGGTGGAAAAATAGTCTTAGTTGATTTTATGGTTTTAAAGGACCCTATGGACTTTAATATGATCCTCATGCATGATTACATTTATGCTATGCATGGTGTGGTGTCTATGCTCTTTTGTGTGATGGATTTCCCTCATAATGAAAGCATCGTCACTATCGACTAGCTTGCATTCGTTGATCCTCCTTATTACCCAAATGTAGACCAGTCTGATCCCTCATCATTAGGCACCACTATGTCACATGGGACTTATGTGGCATATTGTTCCTTGAGTTCAACTGCTTCTGAGAAGAAGTCTCTGAGTTCATGCTTACTTTCTCAGGACTTAGTCCCAGCTTTTGACCAAGTGACACCTCCATCTGAATGTTTAGATAGGTGTTCTATCTGGGACTATGTACTTCCTTCTGATGAAGTTTTCCCAGAGTACATAGTACAGCCTGCCATTCATTTGGATGTTGATCTAGTCACAGTCATGTCCAGCCCTGGTTTGACCTTAAAGTCTGATCTTCCTACTGTTGAGTCTTTAGACTCTCCTATAGATCCGCAAATCGGTGTTCCTGCTGAGTTTGATTCTGCTTCTAGAATTTTCAACTCCCGTGATGATGAATTTGTTTCTGCAGATTCCATCATGTCGTTCAACTTTGATCTTCATCCTGAATTTGATCTTGTTGATTGTAAGTCCTCGGGCTTGGGTACCATAGAGTCTTCATTTGAAAACTCTGCCTTGTTTATGCCTGTTGTTGATGATAGTGAAGTTGAAAGTATTTCTACCATAGTGACTTGTATCAGGTCTTTCTTTACATATGTTTTAGATATGATCTTGGTACTGATGTTTCTTGGAGACAGGATTCTTAGCTAGATGTATACTTGCTTACTGGTCCTTTTCAACACCTCGTGCGACCATGTCAGGTATATTCGGAACCCTGCATATAGGTTTAGGCTTCCCCGCTGTTATGTTGCATTTGAACCTTTTGCCATCTAAATTCGCCATAGGGTCGAACTTGTTGGATATTGGTGTGTTAGCCATCTCTTTATGCATTGTGCACCAGTCTGACAGTAGAACCTACCTAACATGGGTCACCCTAGTCAGCACCCTTATGCCATTTTCGTACCCATGTTAAGTTTTTCTCATAGGCTCAGGAGCCTTTTTAGATTTACCATGACTTTGAGAAGAAGCCTCATATCTTTCTTCCTCATCTATTTATGGCCATCCCTGATAAGGCTCCCATCTTTATGTTCAAGTTGCATATGCATCTGTTATGATCCTACTTGCGCTAATGAGCCTGATGCCGGATTCCACTCTTTTAGCTCGTTATATAAGCCTCCATCTCTGATCTCATTTCTGCTAAACCCTGTATCATTTTTCCTTCGCAATTTGACACCTTTTACCTGGAGGAGACACACCCTGAGTGTCCTTATCTTGCTCATGTTCCTTGCATTAGGCATAGCTTTGTTCCATGCGCTTGGAGCTAGTTTCGCATGTCCCTGACACTCATCTCCTCCCATTTCGAGCATTCTTCTTTTCCTTCGAGCTCGTTAAAAATAGTAAGTAGGTTACGAGCATTCTTCTACCTTTACTTCAAGCTCGTTAAAAATAGTAAGTAGGTTACGAGCAGTCTTCCACCTTTCCTTCAAGCTCGTTAAAAAAAGTAAGGAGGCTATGAGCATTTCTTTCATCTTCACTTCGAGCTCATTAAAAACAATAAGTTACGAGCATTTTCCTATCTCCTTTGAGCTCGTTAAAAATAGTAAGGAGGTCATGAGTTTACTTTTCCGGACTCGTTAAACCTTTACGGAAAAGATCCCTATGGAGTTCTTTTAAGCCCTTTTCAGACTCCTTAAATAAGAAAAGTTTTCCAAGCATAGTTGTCTTTTCGGGCTCATTAAAATAACTGAACCGACATCCACTTAGGTATAGAATTACCCCTTTTCCAGGCCTTGGTGGATAATTTACGAAAAATGTATACTCTAGGTATACTCTGGTATGCACTAGAAGAGTTCTTCTTCCATTATTTTACACTTTTTTGCGGAAGGAGACTAAATTTACGAAAAAGGACCTTTGGAGTCGTCTTTAGGGTTTTCAAACTCTCGAAATGTGAAAACACCAAGCGAGCATTCACCTACTCGGGCTCGATATAAAATCCACAGATAGGTGTAAAGAGGATTGTTTAAGTTTTTCAACTCTATAAACATGAAAACACCGCCGATCACAGACCAATCCGGACTCGATATAAAATCCACGGATAGGTGTATAGAGGACTGTTTAAGTTTTTCAACTCTATAAGCAAGAAAACACCACCGAGAACAGACCAATCCGGGCTCGATATAAAATCCACGGATAGGTGTATGGAGTTTTCTTCTAGGTTGTTCAGACTCCTTAAATATGAAAATATCGTCGATCATGCTTTAGTTCTTTGTCAAGCTCGTTAAAAAATAAAAAAGGAAAGGGAAGGGAAGAATGTTAAAATATCTTTCAATAGGATGGCAGCAAGTCCACTATCTCCTTGAACAAAGCACCTGTTTTGAGTCTATCAAACAAGTTGGGTTCTAGTGTTGGCCTTAGGATAAACCTGATATTAGAGTTCTTACTCCTTCGTTTGGTTAGTCTTCCAATCATATGGAGAATCTGTTAATGTCTCCTACATCACAGATTTCTATCGTGGTCTCTTTGTGTTCAAAGCTGCCTAAGTCACTCTTGTGTCATGCTCACTGTTCAAGGATACAACCTGTGTCGGCCATTCTGCAGATGCCTTCACCTTATGTGTCGGCCATTCCTTGGTGTCAATATGTTTCATCATGTGTTCAGTCCTACTCCAAATCAGCTCATACCTGTTGGGTGTCCCTCGTGTTGGATGATGGAGGATGTAGTAAGGCCTCCCTTCCAACGGGCTTCTTCCCATCGACTTCAACTCATTGTACTCTGGAAATGAAGTTTAGAGTTTCAGTTAGTACCTTGGGGATTGCATTCATTAGTGGTAGTTTCCCTCGCTATTGGATAGATGGGAATACATCAATGTCTCCTATCCGATGGATTCTTCAAGTGTTTGACGGCAAGACCATTTATTCGCACTTGCTTGAATGTACTAGGTACCTTGGGTTCCATTTTCATTATTGGTGGCCACCCTCACATTTGTTAACGGTATTCATCAATGACCGGTAATCAAACAATACCTCCCATGTTCGACATAAACTCATTTATTCACATGGATAGGTTTGTACCTTGGGTTGTTTTTAGATGAAGACCTTGGGATCCTCGATAGCATCACCTCATTTATGTTATCACCCAAGTTGCATAATACTGAGCCACACTCTTTTTGGCTCTTGATGAGACATAGATCCAGCTTGTTCTCTATGGATATGTTCTCCAGTTTTGACATAGATCCACCTTGTATTTATGTGGCTATGTTTACACTTATGTTCTTCATGGATCCACGCTTGTATTCTAGTGGCCATGATATATTCATCTGTATTTTGATCATTAGTGTATCTGCTTGGAGGTCATATTCCATTATTTGAACATGGACAGTTACTCCAAGGATAAGTTTGTCTGACATTGCCTTTGCTTTCAGGTACTTCATTTGAGCCTATGATTCTTGGTTTCTCTAGTTCCTCCATGATTCAACTCTTTGTTATTTATAATGTATTTCGGCCATCGTTTCCCTTAGTCCCTCTGACCTCATACATTAGGGGGCATCTGTTATATCTTAAAATGACACCTCTCCGTCGGTGACGACACTTGCTTCCCTTGGTCGCATGATGACACTTCTTGAGATCAAGTTCAGTCACACAACAGGACACTTGTGGATTGAGGGGTCATTTGGGACACTAAAAATGGTTTAAATTACCTCATTCTTGACCCATTTGATGATTACAACCCTTGGGAACATTTTTCCAAACCAAACCATCTCCTGAAAATTAGCAGAAAAGCCTATTTTTGGCCATTTTTCCACATGGAAGCTGGTACATAGGCATGATAGTAGCATATATACCCTACTCTGCTTCATTAAAGTAGATCCCACCTTCACATGTACGCTATTTTGTCTACTGTATAGTAGAGTACATTCCTGTACAAGTCAAAATCTCGAAATTTTGGGAAGTTAAGTTGGTTGGGGAACCTCCTACTCAGTTATAACTTCTTTTCCTCTCCTTCACTAACTATATAAGGAGGGTAGAAGGGCCATGTGAGAGGACCAAGTCTATAACATCATTATGTTGGAGGAATGGAGACCCTCATCCCCCTCTCTTGTGCCTCAGTTTCTCATAAACCCTAGCACAGCTGATTAGAGGTTGGGATCCTTGGAGAACAAAAGCAGGAGACCTTGAATCAAGGTTTCGTGAAGTGCCAAGCTTGAAGGAAGGTATAACTTTATGTACTTGCTTTCATTCATTAATTAAGATCAGACGTTCTTTCCTTTCCAAATATGACCTGTTTATGCGTGTCTTAGATTTGATTACTGTTTGATTATAGTTTGATGTCTTATTATGTTATGGATATCAGTCTTATGTATGTAGTCAAATGTATTTGAGAAAGGTATCAAGTTGTTTTGCAGGTGTGGGCATTGCGACACTGGATAAGCATTGAAGAGCGAGGGAGGCAAAGATAGGATCAACCTTCTGAATAAGGTGCATACATCTCTAAACCCTAATCTCTTCACTTACTTGTTGTACTTGCAGAATGCTTGTAAGTCTATCTTTATCACCGTAAGTTGGTAGTTTCTCCCCTGAACTATAGGTGCATTTTCCTCACAACATACCCTTGGTTATATTGAAAAACAATATATCTTCTCTTATTTCGTAAGGATTTTGGTCTCTGGTTGAAAAAGAGACCAGACAGGTGTTACACGGACAGAAAATTTTGAAGGCCAAGCTCTCCAACTAGCCTTAATCACTATAATGACACAACTAGGAGTTGAGAAACATTACCTAGAAATAATGTCAAAAGGAAATTACTAGCTATATAGGATGCACTACCAATCTTCCTAGTATAGAACTTAAATGAATTCTACCCGATGAAGATCAATTTTGACTAAGTAGTCATTAGATCATTCATTTGAAGAGTCAACACCAAAATATGTGCAAGATTCAAGAACACAACAAATTTGAATCGAGGGTGAGTCAATGTTTATGATCAGGGCCTATTGGCACCTTCATTTTTGGAAAGGACCATAATCGTGGAATGCCACATGCAAAGTAAGGCACAGCTTGTTGGAAACAATTAATGACCACAACCATTTTGGGTCCACTCTCGTGGCTATATAAAGAACACAAGGCAAGGATCAAAGAGGAGCATGAGAGGTGAAAAAGAGAAAGAAGAGGATCAATGAAGAATTAGAAGATCAAAACTCTAGCCAAATATATTCTCTTAGATGAGTCTGAGTTTCAGGTTATGTAATTGGGTCATGCCACTACTACAAAATGGGTAATTTGTGACTAGGTGACTAAAACATTAGCCATGACAATTTTTTTAAGCTAAATACTACCAAATTCTAGCATTTTTAAGTGACTTGGCTAAAAATGACTAACCTAAACTACTAATTTAGTCTAGGGATAAAAAAATACAACTAAACAACAACCTTGTGACTATGACTTAGTAGTATTAATGTCAATAACATACCTATATTTTGTTTTCCTAATAAATAAAAGAAATTTAATTATGACATACTTATATTCGCATTTGTGCAAATATAACGTAGTCTTAAAAGGGTGCAAACATGCCCTGATCTAGATATGACATAAATGTTTCTAGTCTTGCAAATCATGTCTCTCCATGATGAATGTGCATCTTGCAGATAAAGCTAATGAACTCTATGGAGCATATTCTTCCCTATGTTTCTTGCAATTTTTCTTTTATAATTTTGATAGAATTTTTGATAGATTATTGAAATTGTCATTTTTAATCACTGAAATTGCATTAGAGAGGTGATCCAATGAAAAGGGAAAATTGCAATTTTCACTATGTAATTTTACAATTTCATAAATTTTAACATTGCAAATGGATTCAAAGACCCTCATTCATAAATTCACTTAATGGGGGCTCTCTTAATCCATCCGCATTGTTAAAATTTATGAAATTGTAAAATTTTATTATCAAAATTGCAATTTTCCATTTCTAAATTCCATCAAATAAGTTATCACAAAGGGGAGAAGGTTCCATGGTTAGCATGCTCCACTGGTCATGACTAGTTATAAAATAAACCAAGTAATTCCTTGCATCAATATAAAACCATAATTCGTAAAAAAAATTACAAAGAAATATGTGTGTGTGTGTGTGTGTGTGTGTATGTAGACACACACACACACACACACACACATATAATCTTTAATTTAGATTAGTTTTAGTGGTTTTGGAAACCTCCTCCTCGATTAAAATTGCTCCCCCCTCAATCCAACCATCTCCTTCCACAATAAAAGAAAGGGAGATGGGCCATGAGAGGGACTCTTAACCCAAGTATGGTTATGCTGAAGAAATTATCACCCTCTTTCCCTTGCCATTTATGCCCTAGTTTCTATCAAACCCTAATGTGTCTAAGCTATGGTTGGCATTCTTGGAGAAGAGAAGCAGGATATCCTGAATCAAGGTGTCATGAGGTGCTTGAATAGAAGGAAGGTAAATTTGTACTGGCTTCAATTATTAATGCAAGAATATACATAATTTCCTTCCCTAATAGTTGTGTTCATGCTTGTATCAGATTTGGTTACTTGTTGATGTTCCTTAAATTAGCTTTTTATGCTCCATTTGAATTTCAATCATTTATTTGTATCCAAATGTGTTTGAGGAAGGTTTTTGAGTTGGTTTTGCAAGTTCTTTGATTGAAGATCAAGATAAAATATCAAGGATTCAAGGAAAACTAGGTTCAAACTCTGTAAATAAGGTACATACCTTTCTAACTTTCAAACTCTTTCTTTATTTTTCTTATTCCAGAACCCTAGATGTCTGCTTTTTCAACCCTAGTATGATGGTGACCTTAGCCCCAATCATAGGATAGTTTTTCCTCACAACATGGACACCAAATTAAATATATATCTAAGATCAGTTTTGTGATAGTGACCAGAGTGCTATCAACTCTAGTGCACTTTTGTTGAGCCATCTGAGGGATCTTTCGTTTTAGGATGTGATGACAGCCATGGTGCGAGTGTTGGGGGCAGCGTCCCCCAACCAGATTACAGGAGGCCATCTTCAGCTTGTGGAGAGATTATTAGTTGGTTGACCGGTGGCATGGGGTCCTCTGCTATTGCAGTCGATGATTCAACACATGTCAGAGCTGCATCAGGGTGGATTTAGGACCACCTTTTGTTATGATAGCATTTTGTGCTCGTATTTTTTCGAGCGAAACCCTTCTTTGAGGCCAATGGTAGTAGTGTCTCCAAGGGGAATGCAGGAGCCTCGGATGATGTACTAGAGGCGGTTCATGCCTCATAGTGGTGGCGAGACCGTGGGGTATTATTTTACACCCCAGGTTTTGGATGTATGGGAGGTTCATATTGTTCATATGGAGAGGTACCCCTAGAGTGGTATGGACTACTAGGGATATCTATAGTTTCCTACCCCCTTAGGGGTTTCGATGTTATAGGTATGTTTTATGGTTTGTACTTTTTGATAGTTGCATATATATTTGTACATACTTTTATTTATGCACATTTATACATGTTTATCAGGTATTGGTGATGGTTTCATCCTTTGTGATGTAGATATTGGTCCTGTATGGCCACTTTTCCGAACACGTCCTCGAAGACACCATCCTATTGTTGGAGCTGAGCAGGCCATTAAGGGAGTTGTTGTAGCTATGGGTGCAGCTACCAGAGTGGGTCCTACTGGAGGGGAGGGGATTGGGGGATCTGTTGCGGGTGGAGTAGACATTGGGGATCGAATGGAAGTCATCCTGGCTGATTTGGAGCAGAGGTTCGGTGCTATGTATTTGGGGTCAACGACCGAGGTGTTATCTATCTGGATGATGATGAGTTGCACTTGATGTTGCATCTACTAGCGAAGTGTGGGCCATATTGGAGGAACATTATGCAACGAGTAGTCGTGTCATGCCATATGGCATGAGAAGTTCAGGGAGGTGCAGCCCCTCCTCCATGACAGATACCACCGCTGGCCATTATGGGACCCTGAGATCCACCAGCTAGAGTGTAGCTTGATTTTGTATGGGGCTATGAGCCCCATTTTGCATACTATTCTGATGAGCCTATGGGAGGTGATTTGTATTGGATGTATCCCCCATAATGTTTTTTTGTATATGCTCCTAGAGGGACATTTTTGTACATGACACATTTTTTTAGTGATATATATATATATATATATACCATTTTTGTGGCACATCATGTATGCGTCTCTTTGTGTATGTGATGTATGGATGTTTGGTTTATGTTGCCTATATGTTGATATGATGCATATGTAGTGGTTGATACTAGCATATTTTGTTTGGGCATGCTTTATTGACTTTGGTACTTTATGATGATGATTATACATGTATGTGTAGCCATGTGTGTGACACATAGACATATTTATGTATGTGTTATATGCAATACTGATCCAAGAGGATCATCTCATCGTCAATCAAAATTAAAGTATTCAAAATGTAAAATAAAACTTACATTAGTGAATAGCTCATCAAGAGCTTTCCGGGAATGTTCGTTTCATCCAAAAAAGCCTTCGGATGCAGAAGTTATTAATGTTTGAAGTTTCGGCAATTTTGGTTTAAATGGTAAAAAAATGCGTGATTTGGCAAAAATTCTCAATGTAATTTTTTATAAAAAAATTGGGAGTCCATGGGATTCGACCCCATGACCTCCAAAGAACACCCAAAGCCTTCACAAGTACCACTAACCATCTCCCCTGCATGTTTTCCTTCTAAGGTATAGGGCGCAACTTGTATATAAGTTTGAGCAAGGAGTTGTTTTGAAGGAGGTCGAGGGCTTTATCCCTCGACCCATATGCCAACACCGAGGCTTGGATAAAGTTGCATTAACCAACTTCCAAACAATGTAATCCATACCAAATGGCCAAACCATATCACATTAACATATTATATCCCACAAACCATATATCTTATCCACCATATAACACATTCCAAAAAACATTGTGATATGGGGAGAGGTCCACAAGTTTGAACCCGCAACCTCCTCCCCTCCTTGCATTTCTTTTAACCAACGCGCCACTGGTACCACTTGTTAAGGGATCTTGCAGAATATACTTAATAGTTTACAGGCGTATTTAAGGGGGCCCATAAGGGCACGTGGCCTTTTGGCCCGCGCCCCAAAATCGCCTCAAAAACCATATAAAAACAACTTTTTTGCACAGTTTTCGAAGGCGATTCAGAGTGCTTTTGCACAGAGTTCACGGCACGCTATAGGAACGATTCCAGAGGTGGTTTTCAAAATTACCAAGGTGGTTTTGGCATGCTTCCTGAGGTGGTTTTCATAGTTACCAAGGGTTTTTTAGCATGCTTCTCAAGGTGGTATTGCACGATTCCCAAGATAGTTTCTGTATGGATCCTGAGGTGGTTTTCTGCACATCTCTTGAGGTCCGTTCATCCATTAATGGGCGTGGATCCAAGGTGGAATCCATATTGTTTTGTCTTTATGCAGGAAAGGTTTCTCGATTTGCATGCCATAGGAGGCCTCAGGCAAACATAGTCGAGATTATACTCATTTTTCTCAAAATTTCGAGAGGATCGCAATGGTGTTGTCTGTTTTTGCTAATAACTGACAAAAAACAAAAGTTTTTCTAGAAACCCATATTTTTAAGATTTGAATATTTAATAAGATCGGCCTTCTCTTTATAAGTGGCCCGGAGACGTAGCCCAGGGAGGGTGAACTCCGTTATCAGTTCTTGCCTACAAATTTCATGGTTTCCATCTCTTTTATGTGATTTATGTGCTTCAATTATGCTCTCTAATTTTGTCATTTAAAGCCTTTTTAATGATTTAAGCATTCAAACTTTCACTTGCAAATAATGGTTATAGATATCCTGTCATTTTCGGATCAAGTACTATGCAGTCAGATTATGTAGCAGGTGCCAATTCAAAACCTCACTAGCAACATAGTCAACGAATGAATTGGAATTTTTTGGTATATGTGTGAAAGTAATGGTTTCAAACTTTCGGATGAGGAGGACGTGCAAAAACTTTTGGAAGAGGAGTGGATTGAGGACACAAAATGCATTGTTTAACTACGAGATGACAAGTTGTGAGTCGAGGTGCACTCACAAATGGTGAATTCTCAGGTGAAAGGAAACGCTTAATAGACCTATCATGGCATCATATTCTGCTTGGATATTTGTAAGTGTCCCCAATCAAACTCCATTAGTGTGGTGGAGTGTATGGGAAGGGGAATATATAGCCTAGGAAGCTGATGCTAGGTTTTTGGACCATCGACTTGCACCATCTTCATATCCTTTGTAGATGTTCGACTGGGAGGTCATCTACATAAAGAAGAGATGGACTTACTTTATAATTCAAAAATAATGTAAAAAGAAAGTAAATTTTTTACACAAATAAGAATATCAATGGTTGATGTTGGATTTCTTGTTTGTGTTGCGTGGATGAACCCCCTAATCATTTTTTTAGTATTTTTGGAATGCTTGCATGTGTCCTACGTCTTCATCGAAAGACGAAGAATCACTCCAAGTAAGGACACTGGATAAAGGCCATTCAACATCGATGGTATCCGGTAATGTGCTTGTTACTTCCTTGTCTTGTGACCTTTGTGGGGTTACGTGGAGGGGTTGTAGTTGACCTTGTAGTCTCATTAGTTCGAGATGTGCTTCTCGTTCGGGGAGAAAAATGCGGCATTGAAATGAGAAGTGGGTAGTCTCTCCACAAGATCAATAAGGTCATGGTATGCATGGATGGAAGTGTGCTTGTACTTCTTGGGTTTTGATTTGTTCCATAATGCAGGAGATGGTGCTATGAGAGAGAATTAGTGTGGAATGCTTGCAGGAAGAGAATTCATCGTGTGGTGGCGTTGTAGTAGATTATGACGATGCAGATCTTGTGGCATTATAGGCTCCACCACGATATTTGTTGCTGGTACAACTTCTATGGGAGGGATTACTAATGGTGTCATTGATGTGGTGACAACATTAATAGATTCTAATTCCTGGTCTAAGGAAGGATGTTCCTCGATCACTAATTGAGTTAGATGAATGATTGCTAATGCCTCCTGAAAGTAGGGGAGATCGGGGCAATAGTGTGTATAGTGCCCATACTGAGAACATATGGAACATACGTGATTCATATGTAATGTCTTGGAATTATGTATGGACAAGGGATATGTTCCCCCTTTCATCGTCGGTGGAGCATGCGTTATGCGTTATCCTTAGCTAGGGTAGAGTAGGACATATATTGGTCCTGTGGCCTTCTTTTCCGCAAAGAGAACATGGTGGTGTAACTCTTTGAGTGGAAGTATTTATCATAACTAGAGCTTTCAACACGTGTTGGTTGATGCCCCCTGCTTTAGTCTTAGTGATATCTGATGAATTGGAAGTCGGGTTAGGTAATAGGGGACCTTTCAACTTCAGTCGTTTGGTTCCCCCATCGTTCTTATTTGTGCCAAACGATTGTGGTTTAGTTGCGGATTTCAAAGGTCGGGTTGTTGTAACAAAAGGTGGTTAGGGCCTTATAGGCATGGTAGCCGAGATAGGGACAAACTCATAGTGGGAGACTGGTTTAGAGGCCATTTTTGGGTAAGGTGGTGTAAGGTACCATACCGAGATACCTAGAGTGACCCCAGGTAGAGTTAACTTATCCATAACCAGCATCCCCTATAGACCCGTGGGAGGGTACAAGAATGGGATCTGGAAGATCGGTGGGACTAATGGACTCAACATTTGTTCAATACCATGTTTCAGCAGCGGTGCTAATGATGGTGTTGGGGTGGAGGTGGATCCATTTTCAGCAGTGAAAACTGTGCACAATATTAGGCCATCAGTCGACATAGGGATCTTAGGTGGTGGTCCATAATATACTACTAAAAATTGGATTCCTTGTACATGTCAGGGGAAATGTCAACATATGGTTGAGTATCACCCAATACAGTCGGTAGAACATTGTTGGGATTGATTGTGGTGTTGGGTTCATAGTAGTTAAGTTGGTCGAGGGTGACTGCCTTCCCATTTAAGAGAAACATCATGATACAAAAGACTAAGGAGGCAACCGCCTTCATGGCATACATGTAACTACGCCCCAAGAGGATGGTGTAGTTGAGTTCTGTGTCAACTACTTCGATATCGATCATGACCATCTTTCCCCCTAATTCGATGGGTACATTATGGTACAATCATTAGAGAAAATTTGGATAAAAAGTGGTCCTCCTAAGGAATCCTAAGGAAAATAATAAAATAATAGTAGAGAGAGTAAAAAAACTATTTTTTGGATCGTATTTTTACCTTATCTTCCTGTAGGTTTTCTCAAACTTCAAGAAGGAGCACTTATTCGATGAATAATTAAATTATGCCTCCAACGAGTACCCAACTTGCATACTTTTGACAACATCCACGTCATGAAAAACTGAAATTACATATAAAAAAAATGTTTCTAGTGAGAGAAAAACGTGTTTTTCAGGTGTTTTCAAATTTTTGTGACGTAGATTATGTTAAAATTATGCAAGTTGGGTACTCATTGGATGCATAATTTAATTACGCATCCAACGAGTGCTTCTGCTTGAAATTTGAGTAAATCTACAAACATATAAGTTGAAAATATGATCCAAAAAAGTAGTTTTTGTTTTTTCCCTCCAATTTTTTTATATGCACCTCTTTTGAATTTTTAATCATTTTGATTGGCTAATACATGATGACATGGAAAATGAATTATGGTTGGGAGGGCCATTTTTCATCTAAATTTCCTCTAATGCCTCTTGGTTTGGATGGTCTTCCATCATATGCGCGAAGATCGATAGACAAGGGGACCAATTCCAGTGAACCTAAATGTTTCCATACCTTTGCATACATAACGCAAGTGGATGCACCTTCATCGATGATGCAATGATGGATAATGGTATTCTTCAAAGTGACTGGGATTTGAAATGTGACTGAAAATGGTAAACATGGATCACCTTTGTCAATATCGAAGGTCATGAGGTGTGAATCAGAAGGATCGACAACACCAAGTGCATTGAGTAGTGCCTTTTGCTGGGTTGAGCATGACTCTAGCACTTCTAATGTGGACACGAATGTAGGGTATTGAGCCAAGTTATCCACAATATTGTAATTGTGTGCAGATTTCATGTGAGGGTTATCTGAGCGATACGCCGACTTGGAACTTTTGGAATCCACAGGATTTGTTCAATATTAGAGCATGGTATTTGTATAGGGTCCCCCGAGGGGATAGGAACATCTTCCACTTGGGGGGTGGAAGGTCCATCATAAACCTTGGCTCGTGTCTGAATATTTATATCAAACGTGTAGATATTTTGAAAAGAGTCATTTCTAGGTGGGCGAGGATCTTGCTACTATGTAACTACCCCTTGATTCGTGAAGGGTTGTTGTAACATGATAGTTTGTGGTTGGGGAGGGTTCTCATCTTGAGGAGGGTTTGTCGCCATCTTATTTTTATTTTTAGCTTCCATGAATTGTTGGCATTCGGGGATAAGAGGATAATGATGTGTGTAATGACCATAATCATCACAAATGGAGTAGCAGTAATTGGTCTATAAGTTGGGAGTCTTCCCTTTCTTGGGGGGATTATTATTCCCCTTGTTTTGGTTACCCATATTCTAGTTTTTCTAGGGAGGGGGATTTCCCCCTTGCCCCAGTTGCTGGTTTTTTTTCTTCTTCCCCTTAGTCTACAAATTCTGTAGGTTTGCGGTGTTCAATTGCTCAAATTGTTGAGCTTCTTGAACGTAAGATGCTTGAACTAGTTTTGCCACCATGTGGGGGGTAGGTTGCTGACCAGTTGGGCATGGGAAAGGATAAAATGGGTTATACCCCGGGGTTGGGATAAATGAGGTTTGCATTCCATAATAGGTGGACGTAGGAATGGCTTGTGCCATTAGTGGTGTATGAACTATCATTGTTTGGCTAGAGTTTGGGTAGGTAGGAGTATATGGTCCATTCTATAATTGACCAACTAGAAGGGTTGGTACTGATGTAGGGGGTACCGAAGTAGGTGGCATGGATGGGTATTGCAAGGCCATGTTAAATGGTGCCAAAGTTTTAGGACGAACCTTTCCTAAATGGGAAATGGACCCAATAATCCCATCTGTCGAATGTGACGAGCCAGAAGGTGTAAGCTCCAACGATCGATGCTAAGGGTTATCAAGAAGGATAGCGTAAAGGTATTTCGATTGTGCATATATGAGATCGAAATGTTGGGATTTTAGAATATCCTCCTCCTCTCTTTGTGACATGGAGATGGTGACATCTTTATCTATGGCAGGTTGGAGAGACTTGAAAAACCAATCCAACAAAAAGGGTGGTTGTATTTCAATTTTACACAATGTTTACCACCTATGCCACTCATGGATGTGATATGAGATGTGGGTGGATGTGTTTTATTGAATCTTTGTGAGAATTTCGAGGCCAAGGCCATGTCGAATCTAAAGCTGGAAGTAAGTGAGAAACACAGTGACCAATGTCAGAAATGTGGCATGGGTTTCTCTTACTAGGTTTACATACAATTTGGTTTTCCTGTCGGTGAGAGTATGCTTAAAGAGGCGAATCCTCACAATATCATCCACTATGTTGTTATATGAACACCATAAGTGGAAATACATGACATGGTTGGCAAGATCATCCCCTTGCTTTCCTTTGAATTTGGGGATATCGGAGGGAATCTTATCTAGCATAGTCGGCCACGTGGGATCATGAGCTATGGGATCATTCATTAGTTTTTCCAAATCAGGGAGATTTAAACTAGCCATGAACTGTAGGGTAGGGGGATTTGGTCATGGCATTGTGTGGGGGATTTTTTTTCCATGATGGTGTTGTAAATAATGGTTGACTGCCTACAAGAGAGGATGGGTCAAAGGGAACTGAGGGATATCCAAGGGGAGAAGCCAGTAGACTACCTATTCCGATGGGGGAAGAAGTGGTGTAACTAATAGTTTCTCTGAGAGGATAAAATGCACCTAGAATGGCTTGGACTCAACCAGATGATCCTATTAATGTGGCCTAGGAACGGCCCCAGCTAGAGTACCTTCCTTGTGAACCACAAGAAGAAGGTGTAAAAACACCCTCGAGAGAGGGGATAGGCCTTGCAGCCGTCGATATTGTCTCGGGATGTTGTTTTTTCCTCAATGGTGAAGGATTTGTGTCAAATGAGAGTGATAGTGGAATTAAACGCAATTGAAAGAATGCAAAAATATGCTAACCACAACAGATGCAAATATGGTGTAAGAAGTGAGTGAGATGTGAAAATTTGGTTTTAGTGCATGAGTTCCCACATGTAGGTTATTTTTAATTATGAGTTAATGAACTTGTATTTAAAATGAAAATAAATGTAAATTACCTAACAAGACCTAACGTCCTTCCTCTCAAATGTAACTAGGCCTCCCAAAAGCACAATTGATGGAAATAATGGTATCCACCCACTGTTAAATTTTCAGAATTTACTTCAATCTAATCTAGGATCTTAACTGAGAGAACAAAATGTACAGTATATCTACAGCATATCAATCATGGACACAATAATGCAAACACACAAGAGACATAGATTTTACTTGGGGAAAACCATAAAGGTGAAAAACCCCAATAACTTCCTCAAAGATAGATAGAGTAACGATACAACCAGAATACAAGAGATAGTCTTCTCCTAGTAGCAGAGCCTCCTCCTCCAAAGGTGCGCAACTCTCCCAAGTGTGAGTGAGAGAATAGAATGTGGAAAATGAGAGAGACACACTCTCTATTTATACACTAACTTGACTTGACCTTTACTCAACTAGGTCGGCCTCAACTTAATCACTTAACATAATGCTAACTGGGCCAACACCTAATAGGGTGGTCTAATAACCCTTTGACCCACATGACCGACCCCCAATAGGGTGGTCTAATAACCCTTCGACCCACATGAATTATACAGGGCCGACCCCAACAAGGTGGTCTAATAACCCATCAAGTATAAGTTACAACACTTACAATATAAATGACGACACTTCCGTATAGAGGAATAATAACATCTCTATAGGAATACAATATACATATATATGAAATATATTCCGAAGTTACATATACATCAACACTCCCTCTTAACTGGGAAGGTATTTCTCAACACAGGTCTTCTAGCACAAGTCATCTTCTCTGGATCATCGTCACTGGTGCTGCTATCTCAATCAATCTCTGAATCTACTCGTCATAGGAAGTTCTACAGAGCCAGTCCTTTTTCATACTGGATGTAGGCCCACCACCTGCAGGTCTTCGTCATCACTGGCCATACTGTGGAATCCTTAGGACTTATTACGTGCGTCACAAAACCTCGAAAGAGCATCCCAGGCTGTTACGAGCACATGGCTCTACCTATAGGATCTCCCAGGGCCATATTATATGTGACCTCACCAAAAAACCTCGCAAGAGCATCCCAGGTTGTTACGAGCACACAACTCTACCTATGGGATCTCCCAAGGACAGATTATATGTGGTCACCACAAAACCTCGCAAGAGCATCCCAGCCTGTTACGAGCACACAGCTCTACCTATAGGATCTCCCAGGGACAGATTATATGTGGTCATGGAAAAACCTCGCAAGAGCATCCCAAGACTTATTACGGGCACACAGCCCAACCTATCGGATCTCCCAGGGATAGATTATATGCCATAGGACAAAACCTTGAAAGAGCATCTACCAGATATCCCAGGGCTAGATTATATGCCATAGGCAAAACCTCGAAAGACTATCTGCAGATATCCCAGGGCCAAATTATATGTCCTCCCAGAGCAAAACCTCAAAAGAGCATTTGCCAGATATCCCAGCGCCAAATTATATGCCATAGGAAAAACCTCGAAAGACTATCTGCAAATCTCCCAGGGCCAAATTATATGCTCATCTGCACAACCTGATCCACGGCTATAGAGTATCAACCTGATACTCACCATACATCATCCTGATGTACACATGATCATCCTGATCATCATCACTGGAACATCCTGCTGCATGTCATCTGGAGCAACATCCTGAAGCTCGTCATCCATGATCATCCTGATCATACAATGCATCTACCTGATGCATGCCAAGTATCTACCTGATACATATCATCATACATGATCCACCTGATCATACAGTGTATCCACCTGATACAAATACAAATACATGATATATATCACCATTCCAGTCCAGTAATTAAATACAAGTCCAGTAATTAATCAAGATTGTACTATAATGATATGAAGACAAACATATGATAAACTTAACAATGAAACATACCTGTAAGCCATACCTGTCAAGATTGCTTGTAATCTTCTTATGGAAGGCCTTAGCCTCATCTCCCTCTGAGACAGGAACTTCTTCACTTATGCAGGTGACCAGTCCATCTTCTTCTAGGATCAACCCAATCCACTTGATTTGCAAGAACTGGACCTGGAGCTGGATTAGGGTTTGTCAAAGAAACCCCAAAAATTTAAACTTTGAATTTCAAACTTCCGAAAGGATAGAAATATGCGCCTTGATGAGCTGATCAAGTTGGTATATTCAGAATTTGAAAACTGCAAAGTTTCACCCCTCAAAATTGCCTTTTTGATTTCTGGATTCACTAGGGAGGACCCTGAATTAGGGTTTGAGTTTCCCAGAGCTTCACCCAACCAAAACATTTGATTCAAAACTCTAAGCTTCGATTTTTCTGCGGAGCTTCCAGCCGTGGTCACAGATTTCCAAAATTCCAATTTTTCCAGAAGCCCTAATTTTCCATCTTTCCGATCAAAGTCCCGAACCGGGGTTTGATCAAGCCTGGCCTTCTGCCCAACCAAAAAATCTGATCTTGGTCTCTAAATTTTGATTTTGATGAGTAGCATCCAGCCGTGGTCTCCAATTACAAAAATTCCAACTTTCTTCGAAGCCCTAAATTCCGGAAGCCATGAATGAAGGTACTCAAAAATAATTCTGTTTTGACATAAATATGTACCTGATTGTTTCTGGTGTAACTCCAAAATTTTTGATCCACAGGGTCTGAAATTGTTTTTTGAGATAACCCAGCCTATTATCTTTCCATCCCGATAGGTCTGACCTCAATTGGATTCTCTGATAGAGAGTTATTCCAAGTGTAGCAAAGTGACCGGTTTATGGGATAATATAGGAGAGCAAACTTGTACGGAGCTCCACGTGTCACTGTTTCAACTTCGGCCTATGAAAATTTTTCTTGAGATAGCCCGACCTGTTATCTTTCCATACCAACAGGTTTGACCTCAATTGGATTCTCTAAGAGAGAGTTATGCCAAGTGTCGCAATGTGACCTGTTTATGGGATAATACAGGAGAGCGAACTTGTACGACATGCCACGTGTCACGGGTTCAACTTCGGCATCTGAAAACTTTTCCTAAGATAGTACATTCTGTGTACTACCTATCACATTTTACTAAATTTCATTTGGAGCTTCCTAGCCCAAGTTATGACCTTTTTCCCAAGGTCACCTGATTTTGACTCAGATCTGGAAGAGGCAGAAACCCTATATTGTACATATCATAAATCACAAAGTACAACGAATTAGAGGTTTTCATTTGGACACAAGGTACATGGGGATCTGATCTTCGACCTATAAAAATTTTAGATTCGAAAACTTCTCCAAAACAGATTTATAGCGAAAGTGCTACGATGACTGGTTTTTGCTATATCAAGCCCTAGCATCATAAGTGCAACGAGTGTCATACACGCCATATCATGCCTTCTTTCAGGCTAGCTCTGATACCATGTTAAATTTTCAGAATTTACTTCAATATGATCTAGGATCTTAACTGAGAGAACAACATGTACAGTATATCTATAGCATATCAATCATGGACACAATAATGCAAGCACACAAGAGACATAGATTTTACTTGGGGAAAACAATAAGGGTGAAAAATCCCAATAACTTCCTCAGAGATAGATAGAGAAATGATACAACCAGAATACAAGAGATATTCTTCTCCTAGCAGCAGAGCCTCCTCCTCCACAAGTGCGCCACTCTCCCAAGTGTGAGTGAGAGAATAGAATGTGTAAAATGAGAGAGACACACTCTCTATTTATACACTAACTTGACTTGACCTTTACTCAACTAGGTCAGCCTCAACTTAATCACTTAACATAATGCTGACTGGGCCGACACCCAATAGGGTGGTCTAATAACCCTTTGACCCACATGGCCGACCCCCAATAGGGTGGTCTAATAACCCTTTGACCCACATGAATTATACAGGGCCGACCCCAACAAGGTGGTCTAATAACCCATCAAGTATAAGTTACGACACTTACAATATAAATGATGACACTTCCATATAGAGGAATAATAACATATATGTAGAAATACAATATACATATATGTGAAATACATTCTGAAGTTACATATACATCAACACCCACCAATTGACTAGTGGAGGTAACAAAGAGCTATTTCTACCAGCAATGGGGCCAATTTTCCAATCAATATTGCTTGGAAACACCTCCCAAAGGAAATAGATAACTTCATGAGTCAATTGCACTCACAATTGCTCTTTGGTGATATCCTAAGTTGGGACACTAAGATACCTTGCGTCAAGTGTGGATCCGTGGTTCAGCCTGCACAGTATAGTGTCGTCTCTTTACAACAAGTTGAGTGGATCGTAGGGGAGAGTAGAGAAACTATACCTTGGATTTCTTTGAACACTTGCTTATAACGGGATTTTGTAAGTACCCTATAATACAACAATGTTGTTATTCAAAATATCGCTAATGAAACTAGATTGGTGGAAATTAATGGATGTGTATCCCAATCAATACTACTTAACTAAAATGTTGTCTTGTGACCTCGTCTAGAGGATTTTAGTTGGTTTGGACAATTAAAAAGTTTATTTTAAGTGGTTTGATTTTAACTTATGGAGTGTAAGAGAGGTATTTCACAATCCCTACCTTTCTAATTCACCAAGCTCACATGAAGTGCAAGGTGAATATAATAATAGGATTGGGAGAGTCTTTAGGTCTCTTAGTGTGTGCTAGTGGTGCAAACACATGTGATTAAATCAAATCGATTATCGACAAAATAACTAGAAGAGTATATTGAGTAATACGTACTTTAAACTCTAATAGATGCTCATGGTGCTTTGCAAATCAAAAAATGCTAACTAATAGACAAGTGTGGAGTGGAGGTATTTCACACTTCTCACCCTTTTCTGTTTCACCAAGCTCACATGAATTCGAAGATAAAGAACATACTTCGAGAGACAAGAGTCTTTAGGTCCTTGCTTTTGTGCAAAAAGTGTATTCTACACTGGCATTGATACTAAAAACATGTCAGTTGTGCATAAACAAGAAACGGTCTTAAATACTAGTGACCCGTTGAAAGCCTCAAGGTTGGTTACCTAGTTAAGCTTCAAGAGAGATGAACTCTTTACTTCCTAATATTGGTCTAGGTGGACTAATTACTAAAAAACTAATTAATTATGTGAATTAACCTTAATTTACGTTCATTAGTAAGCAGTAATTGGACTTCCAAATTAAACTATGCAAATAAAAAGCAAATACAAAATAATAGCACGGCCATACTAGACTATGTCGTGTGGGAAATGAGGGTAAATTCAAAATAGGTGCACTGGTAGCGCGGGTGTTACACTGACCAGTCGCATGGATCAACCATACGATAGGTCGCGCGGGTTGTAAATTTATTATTTGCACTGGTAGCTTGATTATCAAAGTTGTTTCCACATTGGTAGCGTGGCCAAGAGACCAGGATCCGCGCTACTGTGTAAAACTTAATTGAGGCCGAATCAGGTCCAAATTCTAGATCAAGAGGTGGAATACCTTATATCCTGCAAGTGAAAAATACCCATAATTAATTACTTAGCATAAAACAACCTAGTTAAATAAGAAATGAACAAAAGTAAGTATGGTCTCCATTAGAATTGTTGTGGAAAAAATTGCACAAGTGCACTCTTCCACTTGGTAAGTGTTGGGTGTATTTACTATCTTAAGGAATCACCAAATATTTAATTATCGACCAGGGTTGGTAATCTTAGAGTTGTGGCATGGTATATAATGAGGTAGAATGGAACCTAAGGTTTCAGCTCTGCGGACCTTGGAAATGTTTAATAATGAAAAGATCGAAATCTTTCAAAATGAAAAACCGAGTCAAACTTCAAAAATACAACTACTGAACTAATTAAACCTAACTAAACCGATAAATCAGAATAGTATCAATCTATACTACTTTATTCTATGAGCAATAACGTGAAAAGATAAAAACAAGAAATATTATTCTAGGAACAAGACTTAATCAAAAGTAGAACTACTTTCATAAAATTGGAAACTATTGATTAATGATTCAAACTCTAGTCTAGGAATTAGAAAACAACTATAAATGAGTTTAGAAACCTATCTATGAAATGATTCAATTGACAACTAACTATGGAAACAAGAAACTATATTATCTTAAAGCAAAATTACAACCTACTCAATAAATTCAAACCATTCGTGCATTCAACTTGAGATCAAACTAAACTACCTAAGTCCATTATCCTTGAGGATTTTGAGGAAATGTATCAAATGTAATAGGAATAGGAGAGAATGTATCAAACTGACTTTCAAAAGTGACAAGAAAACAGAATGGAAGCAAATCTAGTTTAACTTCTACAAATAAATGCAAACTAAAAAGTGTCCAATTACAACTAACTTTAAACATCGTAATCTATTCTCTATTCATAAGAAAATGACATGGAACAAATGTAATCTAGAATCAAGTAGAAAACCTGATAAAGATATTTACTTGAAATGAATTTGATCTAGAAGCAAGTAGAAAACTTGGTAAAGATATCTTATTTATGAACCAAATCCTATTCTATGAACATCTTCATTAACTATGTGAATGGGAAAACAAATCCTATGCCTAAACGAAGAAACTATCCAAACTAAGATACATTGGAAAATGAAATTACTAAGTTTAATCCAAAATCAATCTTAAGAGACATGAAGTAAACTAAACTAACGATGAAATTAATAAATTCTAGAACAGAAAAGTATTAATAAATCAGACATAAAAGAAACATAATCTGGAAAGCAAACTAAAGTAAAGTTAAGGAAAATGGAATGGAAACTAAGAATGAATATAAAACTAAATTGAAACTCTATGTAGTGCAGAACAAGGTCCTAATTACTTGTATAAATGCTAATCAATTACAAGAAATATTACAGTTCGAAAACCTAAGAAATTAAATTCTAAACAAGCATAAAAACAATGCAGAAAATATTAATGTTCGTATGACAATCTAGATGACAGTCTGAAAGAAAGTCTAAATGACAGTCCAGATGACAGAAAACAATAGAAACTAAGGATATAAGTGGACTAAATGATATGAACACTAGTTGGTTGATGCATATGAACCTACATTGCAAAGAAAGCAGTAAATAGTCTGTTTAAAAACTGAAATAACAAAAAACCATCTATACTAATCATTATCTAAGGAAATGACCTATGTCTAGTGCATGATAAAACAAGGCTGAAATGTAAATGGAACTAATCTATAACTACAAGGAAAAAATTAGCAGAACTAATTCTAACTATGAATTAAACTTAAACTACTAAAACATTAACTAGTTAACTTTATCTAATTGCAAATGGAAAGACTAAAAGCAAACCAAAAGAGCTATGCACGACCGGTCATTTTAACTTCTAAGAATGTAAATTACATTAGCAGCAAGATATAAATTACAGAAAATAAAGAAATGTCATGTACAGGAAACCAAGTTGAATACATGTACTGAAAATAAATTATCTACTTACAGAAAAGAAAGACAGAATATACACAAAACCTCTGGTTGTTGAGGGGCCCTTCTCAGCAATCAGGGATTGAAGCTTAACTCAAATTATTCACCAACAACATAACATCAACAGCTAAAATCGGGAACTTCCATTGACTGAGAAAGTTTACATAGCGTCTCTATGTATAAAAATTATTTCTATCATCTATGTGTGCTACGTTTCTCCACAGGAGACGTCTTTATATAAGTTTTTACAAATAAGAGAGGAAGTCGACCCTTTCAGTGGTCAACCTCTCTAAAAATAGAGATCTTAATGGCTATAGAATGGCTGCAGGATGGTTTACAACAGCACACAAGCCATCTGCCTGAGTCTACGGGCATTGGTTTACTTCACGCGGGCAGTTGTGCGTTGGTTCCTTTCATTGTGGGCAGAGGATGTGTTATCGAGCCAAGCGGACAGGAGAGCGGATCTTCTATAATGGAGACTCACGAACCATGAGGGACACATCCCCAACAGAACCCACATCACCGTTCTTGTCTTTAATGCCCCGAAATATCTCAAACAACGATTCTGCAGGTGTGAACGGAGGGCTAAACGATGGTTCAAATGCAACTGTGTGTCTTCAGCATGAACGCGTGACTAAATGAAGGTCTGAATGATGACCACAACCTATAAACAAAAAACTAAATGTCAAGCATGTCTAGGAATGTGAGATAATTGTCATTAAAACATAAAAATGATGATATTCAACCAAGATTCACGTGATATGCAAATACGTTTATACTTGGGTCTGATTGACGGTCTGGATAGCAAGGAGAATGACTTATCATATCAAAATAGTAAATACAACGCCAATCAGAGCATGTTTACTGATCAAAAATGGTGACAAAAATGGACACCAACATTCCCCCAAACCGGAGATATGCCAGGTCACACTAAACAAGCAGAGATGAAATTAGGAAGAAGGCTGAGCTACGGTAGCAGTTGCCTTCGACTTGGAAGAGGAAGTAGATTTAGCCCTAAGCCTCTTAAATTGATCCTTCAAGGCATCATGCCTCAACTGGAGAGAAGTGTGGGAATCTGTTTTGGCATTGTTCAAATCTTCAATGCTCTTCACTTGTGAGAGTAATTCTTTGTTCTCTTCATGAAGCCCAGAGATTATATCAACGTACTTCTCATTCTGGACTTTTAACTGTGTTATGTCTTGGGTTAATCTGTCCACAGTCTGATGGATTGGAGTAGATGCTTCTGCAAAAGACTCAGGGTCTTTTTGAGGGCTCGATCCTTTTAGAAATGGTTCGAGATCAACAGATGTAATGTGTTCCTCATGAGCCCTATCTTCAATGTGTGCAGGGGCAGGTTCCAAGAAGGGGTGATTCAAGGACAGGATCATCCATCTAGTCATCAAGATTGTCTGAATGCATTGGCTGAATGACGAACTGGTCAATAGACTGGACGATGGTCTGGTCGACAGCCTAGTCACGATTGGCCTTTCTTGACTTTGTGGGTATTGGTGAAAAGAATGGGGGTTTCGTGGTCATGTCCTCGTGGATAGGCTTAGGAGAGGATGAATGAACAAGGTGCATTTCTTCTGAGGCACCCTCACTAAATCGTACATACTTGGTGTCCCTTTTTGCTTGGGTCAGGGTTTGAACAGGCTCATTACCACGAGTTTGAAATCGGTGACGCTTACAAGAGGCAGAGGCTTTGAAAAGGGGTTTCTTGATCAAATGGGGGTTTAGTGTTTCAAACATGAATCTATCCCATGTTTCCCCTTTTCCTTCAACTGGTGGGTGATCAGAATTTTTATGAGATAGTGATGGTATAAGCTGCCAGCGGGATTAACTACATTTTTCCTAACCTAGCTAGATATATTTTCTAGACTCTTTAGAAAATAAAATGGGAAATTAAGGGCCTGATTTTTAACGAAATGTGCCAATAATCTAAGGTGACAAGATTTGAAAATGGTGTACTTACCCTCACAGGTGATCAACTAGATGATGACAGTAAAGGGATCAAGATATTCTGACTTAATCCACTCCCTGTGGAACCCTTTTGTGTTTGCAACGTGATGGTATTCGGCCCTGAGAGCGAATTCGTGAGCCGTCTGCAAAAGAAAAAGGTGTTTGTGCCAATGGGCACCCTCCCTAGGAAGTTTCGTGGCCAACGCAATAGACTCCTCTGTTACAGGAAAGGTGAGATGGCCAACCTTAGCTGTTTTTCCATCGAACCCCTTAGCAAAAAGAAGTGAAATCTCATCATCGTGGCCCTCAAGAAGACGGAGGAACGGACCCCAGCCCGCTCAAAGAAACACTTCACAGCATGCCTTGAATTCAGGAATGCGGAGCAAATTTTGGTAGCTGCCAGGCTCGTAGCAGATCGACATTCTTAAGCAGAGGTCGAGGGATGCAAATGGATACAGGGGATGCAAGAAATTGCAAGAGACGCGACTTGATAGACTCCGAAAAGATAAGGGCAAGCAAAATGAGGCAAATTTCATGCAAGCATTGGCTTAAAACGTGATCCGTTCGAATGGTTGAATGATCGCGAGCAGGGATTTAGCACGCTCAAACGATCATGCTATTATGCAAACAATATTGAATCATGTGCCATCATGAAAATGCGTGCATTGGTGAATTCGTATGGTTATGTTATATTCAACCATGTCCAAAGTAAACTTTGGACAGGTTGAATGTAATGTTCATCATGAGATATTAAGCATAAGTAGCATAAAAGAACATGATGACTTTTAATTAATACAATGACAGACTGTATGCATACAACTTAATGAGAAATTAAAAGCATATGATAGCCATATAAAAAAATCGCAATAATGCATGATTAACCAATTCATTTGATGAAGTCGAAATGAGCAAAGGAATGAGATCGATTGTAGAGATGACATTTGATTGATCCATGGTATGGTTAGTCAATTAGATTTTACCAGCAAAATTCAAAAATTAAATCCCTTAACACACTTAATTGTGTTGTTATAAGCTAAGGTTTCATTCAGTACTTCATTCGGCACTTCATTCAGATCGTCGTTCATTTGCCTCATTCGGACCGTCATTTGACCCCTCCTTCGATCCTCCATACGGATCTTCTGGACAAGGGTGGTTTGATGGATCTGAGAACTGTTGATTATGTAGAGAATTTTTATGGGGCTATCAGCACACAAAAGGATGATGCAAGCTTGCTTTTCTGAAACTTTAGTCATGTTCTTCTTTATTTGTCATTGATCAGAACAATCTTCCTTCTACTATTTGCATTATTCCTAAAGCACAAATCATGTTATCAGAGATAATGAATCTTTTTATAAATAATCAGAAAGTAAAGACGGTTTTGAACCTCCCCCAAACCAAGAATATGGCGTCTCCTCAAGGCATCAAAGAAAAATTGATTAATATTCAAATATTTTCAATTAATAGTTTAGGCAATATCTCACAAATGTTGTTATTATTTTGTAAGAAATAAATACTAAGTAATAATGGAGATGATTCATATATGCATATTTATCAAAACTAACAGTGCTTATGAAGACCATATGAATAATGATCGTACAATTAATGCAAAACATTCCATAGGAAAACCAGTCATCCATGACTCATTTTAAGGATCTCTTGTCATCCAAAGAATATAGATAAAGTTCACCCTAGGGTTTGTGAAATTTCTATAGTTATGGGTCCCATTTCTAGGATAATCATATCCTAGGTATTGTTTGAATTAAATGACAAAGTCCAAGTCCAACTTACAGCCATTCTCTAATGACAACTTATAAATAATTGGCCTAACATGTATTTGTATACTCAGGTTTTTTTAGATGAGCCATGTGCATATAGCGATGCATTAACCAAACCTCTTTTACCCGATATTGCCCTACTTCTAGCAGGCCTGTTCAGTACTCCGACAGGTTTATATTGGTACCATGCAAGCATAGCCCCACTGCCAGTGAGCCTGTTCAGTACCCTGACAGGTTTACTTGCATTTGTCGAGCTTCCTTGTTTAAGATTTTACTTAGCATGGACCCGCTGCCAGCAATCATGTTCAGTACCCCGGCTGGTTTGCTTCGTATAATGATTTTTAGTAAGAGGAGGCCGGTTGGCACTAGAGTGTGCTAAGCCTATTAAACACATAATTCAAATTTTTAGAGCGAACCTTATGAGTAACTTTATTTATAATGGCCTGGATTATAGATCATGTCAAAAGATAATAACCTAAATCTGTTCTCTGACCTCTCAGTCTATCTTCTTCATAAAAGATCAGTAATGTTCCCTAGAAGTAGAAATATCACTTACTCTTGGCCTACCTTTTTAAAGAATGCTTAAGAGACAAGTTTTGATAATGAGTCTAGGATGAACTAGGAGTCCATAGGTGTAAGATAACACTTTGAAAATCATGATGATTAGAGTAGGCCTTAAGCAACTATTCTAATGATAAATCGGAAATGTACATGTCTGAATAAAATACCATATATAAAAGCATAAAAAATGAAATTAATCAAAAAGAATCATAGAAGAAAGTGGTTAGAAATGATATAAATAATACTTTAACTTTTCACTATAAATTTTCAATTTTCAACAATAATCAAAAGAGAAGGAATTAGGATGCATTATGAGTTTTTTGTTTTAGAGCACTTCCCTTTTCAGATAATATCTCATGAGCTGATTATAGAAATAAGGTTCTTGTAATCAAACTACAAAACCACTTGTTACATGATTCAAATTTATTCACAACAACAACATATGTACAAAGAAAAGTCATATGAAAGTCATCAAAATTAGGGAAAGGAAAAGAGTCTTCCTATTTTAATTGACAAAATTCCATAAGCTGATCATAAAAATGAATTTCCTTTATAAATGCAATCAACTGTTAGAAATGACTCTTATTTATTTAAAAAAACAAAAAGATATTTACATATATACAAATAAAGATAACCCAAAATAATTCAAGAACCAGGAGAAGGAGGAATGATTTCCTCTTCAACTAGCTCCATCTCCTTCTGTTGTAAGGCATCCTGCACAATTCTTGTTTAGATATTGGTTGATGATAAAGTCTATTTCTATGTCCATTTACAACAAAGAAAATTTGTGAATCATCAATTGTCTTAATCTCAATAGATCCAATATCAAAAGCTGTAACAATTTCATATGAACCCATCCAACGAGTAGTTAATTTACCTTTAAAGTTTTTGTACCTTGAATCAAAAAGTAATGCCCAATCTCCAGTTTTGAATTGCTTCGATTTGATGTATTTATCATGCCACTTTTTGCGTTGGTTTTGTATTAAAATTGTGTGTTGAATAGCATCTTGCCTAATCTCGTCTAATTCATTTATCTGCAAGATTCGTTGTCTCTAGGATTCTTCCAGATCCATCCCTAATTGTGCATCCATACGAAAGGTTTTGACTTGAAATTCAATGGGTAGAAGAACTTGTTTACCATAGACAAGTTCATAAGGTGTGTGGCCAGTGGTATTCCTCCAAATTATTCTATAATCCCACAAGGCTTGTTAGGAACCTATGTCAACCCTTCTCTTTACTATGTTAGTATATTGTTGTTGGATGCATATGCTTTATAAGTCGTCCCGTAGTATTTGTTGATCTGTAGTTTATATTAGCCCATAGTATTGGAAACATATGCTTTGTAAGTCATCCCATAGTATTATATGTCCCATGGTTTTGACTCATAGTATTGGGCATAGACTTAGTATATAAGTGTGTGTTGAGGTCATTGAAGGCACCGTGAAGTTAATTGTATTGAGCTTGCTCAAAGGAGGTTGCCCCCTCGAAGTGGCCGTGATCAATATAAAAGTGATTCTGAGTTCTATTATTTCCGATATCTTGTGTATTTGCATTAATTAATTATTGTAGGTTCATCACATCTGGTATCAAATCACTTTCTTGGGCTCGTTGGGTGGAATTTCTGCCAAATTTTTTTTCGCATCTGTTGCAGCTTCAGATTTGGGAATAATCCCTATCCGCTTAACTGTGGGAAGTACTTGGGCATAAGCCCTAAAACTCATTGTGAGGAGTACCACAGGAACCCCAAAGTAGCTGGCCCATTGAGAGGACCTGCCAGCGAAAATGGCAACGACCCCTACCTGATTGACTAGTTCCCACCCGTGAGGTAAACCAAGAGTTGTCGTTTGTGGCAAAGCAGTTATCAGTTTTACCTAAGCCATGGAGTGAAGGGTACTGCCCCAATACGCAAGTCGCCAGACAGCATTGGTGGCCGAGTGAAACACCTAAACTGTTAGGAAGCCGTACATACCTGGGGTCCATATCTATTTTTAGTTGAACTATTGTCGATCACTTCCACTCCAGATCCAGTCGTTGTTTCAGATCTATTCGGAAAGTCATTCTAGATCCAGTCACCGTTTCAGATCCAACCGTTTTCGATCCCTTCCGCGCCGTTGTGCCGCTGTTGCCGATCCATTTTTGAAAAAAAAAATTCAGTTTTTTCTCCATATCTCCCTTGTTTTCACTCTGTTTCCCTTGAAATTTTTGAGGAACCCCTATCATCCCATTCTGCATCTTTCATTCTTGAGGACCCTATCCCCAATTCCCCTTCCCAAAGCCCGAAATTCCACATTTGTCTATTTTTAGGGTTTGCCATAACTTCCTCAGATTTCACCCAATCACCTTCAAATTTTACCATAGAGTTCCTTTCAGAATTCTGCTTCTTTGTCCCTCTTTGCCAAATTTTCTCCTTCTATCACCCCACTTCTGAAATCCCCCTTTTTTCTTTCTTGTCCTTTCGACAGTGTCCAAAATCTAGTCAAACCCCAATTACCCATCAGATTGTTTCCCCAATCCAAATTTCCCTTTACTAAATCAGCTTATGTTTGTGTTTTTCTACCCATTCCACCAAAAAAAAAAAAACCTGGCTATGGTTGTCACCCATGCAGGAGCACACACCATGGAGGAAGCACTTGTAGCCATCCAAACCAAACTCCAAGATTTGGATGAAAAATTTCTCAGCCTCCATCTTCAGCATTCAGCCATGAACAATACCAGACAGCCAGAATATTTTGCAGCCACCAGGTTCTCTTCTTCCAGCAATTTTCGTGGGTCGAAGCTTGATTTTTCTTGCTTCAATGGTACTGATTCGACTGGATGGATATATCAAGCAGAACAATATTTCAGTCTGCATAATACTTCTGATGCCCAGAAAGTTCCACTTGCATCCTTTCATTTGGAACAGGAATCCCTTCAATGGTACCGTTGGTACATCAAAGCTCATCCCGAGCCAAACTGGATAGATTTTTGCCAACTCATTTTGCAACAATTTGGTCCTAGTGCTTTTGATGATTTCACAGGAGCACTCACTAAACTTCACCAAATTGGCACAATGAGAGAGTATCAGACAGAATTTGAGAAATTGGCCAATCACACCGAAGGATTGTGTGATGAATTCTATAGGAGTTGTTTTATCAGTGGTCTCAAGGATGAAATCCGCTCAGAGGTCAAAATTTTTTGTCCCAACACAATGATGGAAGTCCTAGGGTTGACTAAGCTGGCCGAGGACAAGATCGCAGCTCAACAACTCTCCCAACCCACCTTTGTTCCCTTCAGAAATATGGGTTCCCAACGACCTCCCATCACGCCTAGTCCTCAACCAACTCCTATCAAGCAATTGTCTGAAATAGAAATGCAGGCACGCCGAGAAAAAGGGTTTTGCTATAATTGTGATGAGAAATTCACTTGGGGACATAGATGTGTTCAACAAAAGCTCTATCTCTTGGATGTGGATTTTCCGCCTTCCTTAGAACTTGGTGAAGAAGCTACAGATATAGTAGATGATCAGGTCGACATTCAACACCCGCCTGTTGACACCCCATCTCGGGACGACCCACCCGAGATCTCTCTCCATGCTATAACCGGTGTCACCATCCCACAAACAATGCGGGTCAGGGGATACTTCAAGAAGCTCCCTCTAACCATACTCATTGATTTTGGTAGCACTCATAACTTATATTGACCCTCGGATTGCCAAACAGGCTGATTGTTTTGTCCATCCTTGCTCCAACTTTGAAGTCATGGTTGCCAATGGGGGCACCTTACCTTGCAAGGGGAAGTGTCACAATGTGCGTATCTCTATGGAAGATTATAACCTACGCTCTAACATGTTTTCCTTGTCCTTAGGAGGATGTGATGTGGTTTTGGGCGTTCAATGGTTACGCACACTTGGCCACATCTTATGGGATTTTGCTGAACTTTGGATGCAGTTTAAAGTCAATGGGGCACAACACAAATTTATGGGCTTACAACCAGGGTCTCTCTGCATCATCAGTTCACATTGCCTGGAAAAAATCCTTAAGAATAATTCACATGGTGTCATCAGTCAGCTCAATTCCATTCAGCTGCACCCATCAACAGTCTCCACTACTTCCTTGGATAGATATGCAGGTATCTTTGCTGAACCAATGTGCTTTCTGCCTTCAAGAGACCTTTCCGGTAAGAATTTGGCCACATCTACCTCTCAGCAAGAAATGATGGCTATTTTGCATGTAGTACAGAAGTGGCAGTCATACCTATTAGGGAATTCTTTCTGCATCAAGACTGATCTCCAGTGTCTAGAAAATTTTCTGGAACAATGGGTCTCCTCCCCAACACACCTGAAATGGGTTATCCCTATGTGATCACTTACAAGAAGGGTAAGGACAATATGGTGGAAGATGCTCCTTCTCGCACAATTGATGACCCAGTTTCTCTTACAGCTCTTTCTCTGCTTGTTCCAAATTGGTTGCAATATGTTCAATAGGGCTATCTCTTCTATGAACTCCATGCTTCTTCATCAACAGGGCACTCTGGGTTCTGCAAAATGTATGACCAGGAACAATGTAACTTCTTTTGGCAGGGACTAAAAATGACAATTCAACAGATGGTGGCTGACGATGATACTTTCCAAGTCAACAAGGGTGAAACGACACTCCTTTCGGGATTGCTCAAACCCTTGCCCATCCCTACACAGCTTTGGCCCAGTATTTCTATGGATTTCCTAGCAGCGCTCTGGTGGTACAATACCACATCTCAAAGGACACCATATGAAGCAGTCTATGGAAAAACACCACCAGTTCTTCTTCCATACACCCTTAGCATCTCCCCAGTTCAGGAAATTGGCTCGGTTCTTTGAAACCGTGATCAGATTCTTCTCATTCTGCAGGACAATCTTCACATGGCCAGAATTCGCCTGAAACAACAAGCTAATCAGCACCCTTCTGAGTGTTAAGTTTAAACCAAATAGACAAGCAATATCACTGAAAGAAACACAATCACAAGATAGACACACAATATACCCTGGGAAACCCTCATGGGTAGAAAACCCAGCAAAGCTTTCCTCAATAAGATGATCAACCAAAATACAAGATGTGCTCCTTCCTTCTTTGTCTCCTTAGCAGATCTCCCAGACAAGTGCGCACTCTTCCACAAGTGAGTGAATGATCTAATGAGGAGTTCACCTCTCTTATTTATACTGACTCCTAACTGACTAAAAGACCTAATGGGGCCGACCTCTCCTGGAGAAGTCTAATAACCCCAAAAATATAACCACAGGGCCGACCCCCACATGGTGGGTCTAATAACCCTAGTTAATACAAACTCTCGGAGGAATAAACATCTCTGGATACATAATAGGGTTACCTTGGAGGGATGAAACATCTCCGGAATAATAAAGTACAAATATAATATTCTTTGAAGTTACAATATTCAACACTCCCCCTTAACGAGAAGGATATTATAACAACATCTGCAGGAGCAAGGAGTCACTATACATGATACATCTATAAATCATCGGAAGCTTTCTTCAATTTGTCTTCATCAGTAACTCAAACAGTTACTGGTACATCAATGTCAACATCAACATCAACATCACGATCTTCAGCATCGTCTTCACATGATCAGCAGCATCGTCATCACACGATCAGCAGCATCGTCATCACATGATCAGCAACATAGTCATCACACGATCAGCAGCATCATCATCACACGATCAACAGCATCGTCATCACACGATCAGCAGCATCGTCATCACACAATCAACAACATCGTCATCACACGATCAGCAGCATCATCATCACACGATCAGCAGCATCGTCATCACACGATCAGCAGCATCGTCATCACACGATCAGCAGCATCGTCATCACACGATCAGAAGCATCGTCATCACACGATCAGCAGCATCGTCATCACACGATCAGAAGCATCATCATCACACGATCAGCAGCATCGTCATCACACGATCAGCAGCATCGTCATCACACGATCAGCAGCATCGTCATCACACGATCAGCAGCATCGTCATCACACTATCAGCAGTACAAGTATTCATGCCAATACAAGTAACCATATCAACAATACGAGTATCCTACCGATACAAGTAGCCACATCATCAATACAAGTATCCATACCGATACAAGTAATCACATCATCAATACAAGTATCCTACCGATACAAGTAACCACATCATCAATACAAGTATCCTACCGATACAAGTAACCACATCATCAATACAAGTATCCTACCGATACAAGTAACCACATCATAAATAAAATCACTTTCTCGGAGACCATTCGTCTACGGATCAATTCAGGGACCGAAGTCCGGGGATGATATAATCCCCACTTCTCGGAGACCGCACGTCTACGGATCAATTCAGGGACCGAAGTTCGGGGATGATACAATCCCCACTTCTCAGAGACCACACGTCTACGGATCAATTCAGGGACCTAAGTCCGGGGATGATACAATCCCCACTTCTCGGAGACCACACGTCTACGGATCAATTCAGGGACCTAAGTCCGGGGATGATACAATCCCCACTTCTCGGAGACCACACGTCTATGGATCAATTCAGGGACCTTAGTCCATGGATGATACAATCCCCACTTCTCGGAGACCACACGTCTACGGATCAATTCAGGGACCTTAGTCCAGGGATGATACAATCCCCACTTCTCGGAGACCACACGTCTACGGATCAATTCAGGGACCTAAGTCCGGGGATGATACAATCCCTACTTCTCGGAGACCACACGTCTACGGCTCTCTTTAGGACTGAAAGTCCAGGGATGATCCAATCCCCTCAACTGTCCACTAAGGACTTCATTCTCGGAGACCTCACGTCTACGGCTCTCTTTAGGACTGAAAGTCCAGGGATGATCCAATCCCCTCAACTGTCCACCAAGGACTTCATTCTCGGAGACCTCACGTCTACAGCTCTCTTTAGGACTGAAAGTCCAGGGATGATCCAATCCCCTCAACTGTCCACGAAGGACTTCATTCTCGGAGACCTCACGTCTACGGCTCTCTTTAGGACTGAAAGTCCAGGGATGATCCAATCCCCTCAACTGTCCACTAAGGACTTCATTCTCGGAGACCTCACGTCTACGGCTCTCTTTAGGACTGAAAGTCCAGGGATGATCCAATCCCCTCAACTGTCCACCAAGGACTTCATTCTCGGAGACCTCACATCTACGGCTCTCTTTAGGACTGAAAGTCCAGGGATGATCCAATCCCCTCAACTGTCCACTAAGGACTTCATTCTCGGAGACCTCACGTCTACGGCTCTCTTTAGGACTGAAAGTCCAGGGATGATCCAATCCCCTCAACTGTCCACTAAGGACTTCATTCTCGGAGACCTCACGTCTACGGCTCTCTTTAGGACTGAAAGTCCAGGGATGATCCAATCCCCTCAACTGTCCACTAAGGACTTCATTCTCGGAGACCTCACGTCTACGGCTCTCTTTAGGACTGAAAGTCCAGGGATGATCCAATCCCCTTCTGTATTCTCATCTATACAGGTACAAATATCCAAGAGCATGTATCACATGTAGCATGTATTCTTACTAATACATCTAATCATCAGAACATGTATACATCACAACTAGCATGTATTCTTACTAATACATCTAACATCAAAACATGTATACATCACAACTAGCATGTATTCTTACTAATACATCTAACATCAAAACATGTATACATCACAACTAGCATGTATTCTTACTAATACATCTAACATCAAAACATGTATACATCACAACTAGCATGTATTCTTACTAATACATCTAACATCAAAACATGTATACATCACAACTAGCATGTATTCTTACTAATACATCTAACATCAAAACATGTATACATCACACCAAAACATGTATACATCTAGCATGTATTCTCACTAATACATCTAATATCAAAACATTTATCCATAAAAATAAAATATATATAAGAGTTCTAAATCTAAATAATTGTAAGTAGCTAAGTGCAACAAAACAAAATTGTTATCAAATACTATACTACTCCCCCTTTCGAGGAGGGTCCTTCTGGACTATGCCAAGCATGTCTCGGAAGTGTTCAAACTTTACTCGAGACAAGGGTTTAGTCAGGATATCGGCAATCTGATCCTCAGTGCTTATGTACTCAAGCTTGATGGCACCTCTCTGCACCATGTCTCGTATATAGAAGTAACGGATCTCAATGTGTTTTGACTTATCATGGAACACAGGATTTTCAGTCATCTTAATGCAGCTTTGATTATCACACATAATCACAGTGGGATCCATTTCTAAGTCAAAAATTCTAGATAAGAGTTTCCGAAGCCACACTGCTTCACAGCTGGCAGAGCAAGCAGCTATATATTCTGCTTCAGCAGTACTGAGGGCCACACTAGATTGTTTCTTGTTGAACCAGGAGATCATGGCAGATCCAAGGCCATAACATCCGCCTGAAGTACTTTTTCTGTCTGGGACACTACCTGCCCAATCAGAATCTGAGTAACCACGTAACTTGAGTTCATTACCTCCAAGATAGTATAGGCCAAAGTCCACTGTACCTTTTAGGTACCTCATTATATGCTTTGCAGCTATAAGGTGAACCTTTCTAGGTTCTACTAGATACTGACTTAGGGTATTTACAGCAAAGCATATATCCGGCCTAGTATTTGTCAAATACATCAATGATCCAATGATTTGTCTATATAGGGTTATGTCCACTAGTTCTGATGAATCATTAACTAATAGTTTCAGGTTGGAGTCCATGGGAGTGGCCATGGCTTTACACTCCAACATATCAAATCTTTTGAGAATCTCCACAGTATACTTACCTTGATTTAGAAAGATTCCTTTTGGCTCTTGCCACACTTCTAGGCCTAAGAAGTAGTGCATTAATCCGAGATCTTTCATTTCGAATTCTGAAGAAAGCTTCTTCTTGCTTTCAATGATTTGATTCTCATTTCCGGTTAGAAATAGATCATCTACATATAACAACAATATAACAGGTTCATCATCCATCACTTTAAGATAAAGATTGGGGTCAGCTTTACTTTTGGTAAAGCCCATGCTTGTTAAGAAACTGTCAATCCTTCCGTACCAAGCCCTGGGAGCTTGCTTCAATCCATATAATGCCTTTTTCAGTTTGCATACATGGGTCCTTCCGTCTTTGACCTCAAAACCTTGAGGTTGTTCTATGTATACTTCTTCTTCAATTACACCATTCAGAAACGATGTCTTAACATCCATTTGATGTAATTTCCATTTCATCATGGATGCAAGTGCCATGATAGTTCTAATTGAAGTATACCTAGAAACAGGTGCAAATGTTTCTTCATAGTCAATTCCTTCCTTTTGAGAGAATCCTCTGGCTACAAACCTTGCCTTGTATTTTTCAATGCTACCATCTGCAGCATGTTTTATCTTGAAAATCCATTTGGAAGAAACTACACTTTTATCTCTTGGTTTGGGGACTATATCCCAAACATCATTTTTCATTATCAACTGATATTCTTCTGTCATTGCTTCTACCCATTCTTTCTTTTGAGCTGCTTCTTCATAGCTAGTAGGTAGTTGATCCACAAGATCACACATCAAGGCCATATAGTTGGACACTAGCTTTGGTTTCTTTCTTTCTCTAATGGAGCCTTCAGGAGCACCATATTTTTCAGCCCCTTGGATAATATCTCTAGCCCATGCTGGCCTTCTTTTCTTTGATAAATCTGAGATAGGAGGTTCTTGTGGCTCCAACATGTCATGATCCTCTGGTGGATTATCTTCAGGGATGTGAAAAGCCTCTGAGTTTCTAGAAGAAGGATCTTCTTCATAGATTTCTTCAAGTTGGCATTTTCTTGATTTCTTGAGAGCTGCTTCTTCATCAAAAGTTACATCTCTACTGATTTCTATATGATGAAAGCCTGGTATGTAAATCCTGAAGGCTTTGGATGATTCACAATAACCAACAAATATTCCTTTCTTACCAGAAGGATCCAACTTGGTTCTCTTTTCTTTTGGAATGTGGATGTACACAGGACACCCAAATATTTTAAGATGGCTTACCTCGGGCTTCTTTCCAGTAAACACTTCTTCTGGAGTTTTGAAATCAAGAGCACTATGAGATAATCTGTTTTGAACATATATTGTTGTTCTGGCTGCTTCAGCCCATAGATACATGGGAAGATCCTGGTCATGTATCATAGTCTTCACAGCTTCCATGATGGTTCTATTTTTCCTTTCTGCAACTTCATTTTGTTGGGGATTGTAGGGAGTGGTTAGTTCTCTCTTGATTCCAGCTTCTTTACAGAATTCTTCAAACTCTTTTGAAGTATATTCTCCACCATTGTCTGTTCTGAGAATCTTGATTTTCTTTTCTGAGAGATTTTCTATTAGAGCCTTGAACTCTTTGAACTTTCCAAAAACTTCATTCTTACCCTTTAGAAAATATATCCAAGTTTTCCTTGAATGATCATCAATGAATGAAAGATAGTATTCAAATCCACTTAGAGAGGTGGTGGGCATTGGACCACATACATCTGAGTGTATTAACTCCAAGATACCCTTAGTCTTTGTTTCACTCTTTGGAAAGGGGTTCTTGACATTCTTCCCTTTCTTACATCCTTTACATGAGCCATCATGATCAACCTTCAAATCTGGTAGTCCTATGACCACCTTGCTTACATAGGGTAAGGCTTTGTAGTTAATGTGAGCTAGTCTTCTATGCCATAGCTCACTGGGGCTAGAGGTTTCATGAACAAGGGCAGCTTCCGGATGACCCTTGAGTTTATATAAACCTCCTTCCTCTTCACCAATAACAATTGCATCCTTAATAGATTTGCCTTTGGACCACATTAACACTTGTCCATCAATGAATGCAACTCTATAGCCTTTCTTGTCTAAAGCTGAGATTGAAAGCAAATTCTTCTTCAATCCTGGAACATATAAAACTTCCTTCATCTTCATGGGAGTTCCAGAATCGAGTTTGTAGTTTGCTTCACCAATTCCCTTAATGGGATATTGATAGTCATCTCCTAGAGATACCTTTTGGGGAGAAGTCTTTTCTTCAAGATTTGAGAGAGTCCTTTTCTGTCCTGTCATGTGCTTTGAAGCACCACTGTCAATAAGCCATGTACCTTCTCCAAGGGTTATAGATCCAGATAGTGCGGAGAAGAGAACATATTCTTCTGCATTTCTCCTTGACCTTCTTTTGAAGAAGGTCCTTTCTTCTTCTTCCTCTTCATTTCTAGGTCTTTTATTGTGAGACCTTTCTTCCTCTACTTCTTCTTCTTCACTATCATCTTCTGCAAGATGTGCTTGGTGTCTTTTGTAGTGAGTGCCCTTTTTCTTCTGTAGAGGGCAATCTCTAGCAATGTGTCCTATTTTGTGACAAGAAAAGCACTGGAAAGAAGAGTAATCTCTTCTTTGAGTAGATCCTCTTTTCTTATGAAATCTGTGTGGAGGATGAGACTCCTTGTGACTACCCTTTTTGGAGTAGGATTGACTCCTTCTTCTTTTGGTGTGGATAGCCAAGGCTTGGTCATCCTCTCTTTGAGCAAGGCTTCTCGATTTGCAACCCTAGCCTCCTCTTGTACACAATCCTCCCAAACTACATCAAACTTCATACTTTCTTTTCTGGCACACATAGTTTGAATGAATGACTCCCAAGGTCTAGTGAGACCATTTAGAGCTGTCATCACAAGTTCATCTTCATCAAGAGTATCACCAATGGAATCTAGTTGCTCTTTGATTAGAGAGACTCTTGAGAAGTAGTCTTGAATGGATTCTCCTTTGTGCATCTTGGTACTCTTCAACTGAGTCCTTAGATTCATCTTCCTATTGATGTTCTTTCCTTCATACATTCTTCCTAGGGCATCATACATTTCCTTTGGAGTCTTCTTGGAAGCCACTTGGGGAATCAAGTGGTCTTTAATAGAATCAGCTATTATTCTCTTTGCCCTAATCAAATCCTTCCTGTGTTTTTCTTTGGCTTCATCTTCTTCTGGTTCTGCAACTTCCTCCCTGATATAATGAGCAAGATCATTCTCCTCAAGAATGAGACCAATTCTGTATTTCCATGCCCGGAAATTTTCTATACCTTCTAGCTTGTCTTCAAGCTTAGTGTTTGGAGCCATCTTCTCTTGGGGGAGTCCAAGAGACAGAGTATACTTACCTGGGAAGTTACTTTTCACTTCTCCGGAATCTGGAACAGAATTTTATCGCACTTTTGGTAGAATTAGGGTTTGACTTTCCCGGAGTTCTACCCAACCAAAAAGTTCGATCTATAGCTCAAAAGAATGCTCGTGAGAAGGGCTATCCATCCATGTAATCAGAATTCAAAAATTCCAACTTTTGTCTGAAACCAAATTCTGATGTATCGCACTTTTGGTAGAATTAGGGCTTGGATTTCCCGGAGTTCTACCCAACCAAAAAGTTCGATCTATAGCTCAAAAGAAAGGTATTGAAAAGAGATATCCAGCCATGCAACCAAAAATCAATAATACCAACTTTGGGATGAAACCCTAACTTCACCAAAGAGAGAGAGAGAGGTATTCTTACCTTGTGAAAGATGTCCTATTCAGTCTAGCTCTGATACCATGTTAAGTTTAAACCAAATAGACAAGCAAGATCACTGAAAGAAACACAATCACAAGATAGACACACAATATACCCTGGGAAACCCTCATGGGGTAGAAAACACAGCAAAGCTTTCCTCAATAAGATGATCAACCAAAATACAAGATGTGCTCCTTCCTTCTTTGTCTCCTTAGCAGATCTCCCAGACAAGTGCGCACTCTTCCACAAGTGAGTGAATGATCTAATGAGGAGTTCACCTCTCTTATTTATACTGACTCCTAACTGACTAAAAGACCTAATGGGGCCGACCTCTCCTGGAGAAGTCTAATAACCCCAAAAATATAACCACGGGGCCGACCCCCACATGGTGGGTCTAATAACCCTAGTTAATACAAACTCTCAGAGGAATAAACATCTCCGGATACATAATAGGGTTACCTCGGAGGGATGAAACATCTCCGAAATAATAAAGTACAAATATAATATTCTTTGAAGTTACAATATTCAACACGGAGCGCATTTTCCACGCAGCTGATAGGGTTCTTCTTCATCTACAGCCTTCCAAGCAATCCTCCTTGACACTCCAAAGGCGTCAGTGGCCTGAAATGCAACCCGAGGATGCTACCGGGGAACCACTCCTTCAAATTCTGCAGCAATTTCTCCAACCAAAGCTTTGAGGACAAAGCTTTTTCTAAGGGAGAGGGGATGTTAGGAACCTATGTCAACCCTTCTCTTTACTATGTTAGTATATTGTTGTTGGACGCATATGCTTTTTAGGTCGTCCCGTAGTATTTGTTGATCTGTAGTTTATATTAGCCCATAGTATTGACCCATAGTATTGGAAGCATATGCTTTGTAAGTCGTCCCATAGTATTTGTTGATCCGTAGTTTATAGTAGCCCATAGTATTGGACGCATATGCTTTGTAATTTGTCCCGTAGTATTATATGTCCCATGGTTTTGACTCATAGTATTGGGCATAGACTTAGTATATCAGTGTGTGTTGAGGTCATTGAAGGCATCGTGAAGTTAATTGTATTGAGCTTGCTCAAAGGAGGTTGCCCCCTCGAAGTGGCCCGTGATCAATATAAAAGTGATTCTGAGTTCTATTATTTCTGATATCTTGTGTATTTGCATTAATTAATTATTGCAGGTTCATCACAAGGCTTCTGGAAGCCTATATGCCCAGTCTTTGTGGTGTGATTGGATAGTCTTAGTCAGGATGGCTTCTAATACTTTGTTGGTAGACTCTACCTGACCATTGGCTTGCGGGTGATATGGCGAAGATTTACAATGTCTAATACCATATTTTTCAGTAAGCTCTTTCATCAATTTGGAGGTTAACTGAGATCCTTAATCGGTTACAATTTCCGTAAGTACACCGAATCGGGTAAATATTTCTTCATATATAAACTCTACCACAGATTTCTCTGTGGCTCGGAATAAGGCTTTAGCTTCTACCCACTTGGTGACATAGTCGGTGCAGACTAGGATGTATTTATTTTTGCGAGACATAAGGGAAATTGGCCCAACGAAATCTAGAGCCCGTTTTTCAAAAGGCTCAATCATCACTTGGGGTTGTAAGGGCATCTCATCGGATGGCGTAGGTCTACCCATTCTTTGGAAACTGTCACATCCCTTGACATATTTGGCAACACCCTTAAAAATTCTTGGCTAGTAATACCTAGAGTGCAACACTTTGTATGCTACTCTCTTGTTAGAAAAATGCCCACCACAAGGTCCACCATGACATGCATGAAGGATATCTGTCATCTCATCCTGTCGTACACATCGTCTAATAATAAGATCAGGACCAGTACGAAAAAAGATCATTGTCCACCCAAGAATAATTAGAAATTTGAACTATGATCCTACGTTTCTCGGGAGGGGAGAGATGGCTTGGTATCTTTCCAGTTGCTAAATAATTGGCTATGTTTGCAAACCAAGGGGTTCGAACAAATACAACGAACAAATTTTCATCTAGAAAGCTATCATCGACAGGACTAGCATTATCGTCAATTTGAATTCGAGAGAGAAAATCTGCTACCACATTCTCTTGACCGGGACGATCAACAATAGTAATGTTAAATTATTGTAACAAAAGAAGCCACCTAGTCACCCTTCCATTGGTGATTGGTTTATTCATTAAAAATCTAATGGCGGAGTGGTCTGTGTGTACAAAAACTTCATATCCTGTGATATAATGACGAAACTTATTGATGGCATAGACTACTACCAGAAACTCTTTTTCAGTAATAGTGTATTTCGTTTCTACAGGGGTCAAATTTTTACTAGCAAAATAGATGGCATGTGATGTTTGTCCCTCTTTTTGACCTAAGACTGCTCCTATAGCTATATCAGAAGCATCAGTGGATATATGGAAGGGAAGGGACCAATTGGGGCCCCTAGGTATTGGTGCCACTGATAGCTTTGCCTTCAAAGTTTCAAAGGCATGTTGGCAAGGTTTAGTCCATTGAAATTCTGTATCTTTCATGAGTAGTTTGAACATAGGTGCGGCTATCTTAGTGAAATTTTCGATAAAACGTCTATAATAGCCTGCATGGCCAAGAAAGCTTCTTACTTCTTTCAGATTTTTTGGAGGAGGAAGGTTAACATCTATTTCTATCTTGGCAGGATCCACCTTGATACCTTGAAGAGAGACATGATGTCCCAGAACTATGCCCTTGGTTAGTAACATCTTATATTTTTCGTGACTAAGAGCTAAGTTCGTTTTTTGGCACCGAATAAGAACTGTTTCAAGGTTCTCAAGGGCTTCTTGGAAGGTATTACCATAAACTGTAAAACCATCCATATAAAAACTTCTACACAGTCATGTATAAGGTCAGCAAATATTCCTAAGACTGCATGTTGGAAGGTAGCAGGTGCATTACACAGGCCAAATGGCAGTACTCTATAGGCATATGTCCCCCAAGAACAAGTAAAAGTTGTATTGTCTTGATCTTCAGGTGCTATTAATATTTGGTTGTATCTGCTATACCCATCAAGGTAAGAAAAGTATTGTTTCCCTGACAAGGTATCTAACACCTGGTCAATGAAAGGTAAAGGGAAGTAGTCCTTAAGAGTGGCCTTGTTCAATTCTCGAAAGTCAACACAGATACTCCATTTCCCTGTAACTTTCTTTGGAACTACCACTAGAGGAGACACCCATTTACTGTTAGAAATTGGGTAGATGAAACCAACGTTAAAGATTTTTTGTAATTCATCTTTGAATATATCCTTTAGGGATGGATTCATTCTTCTCAAGGGATACCTGACAGGTGGTATGTTTGAATCTGTGTAAATGTGGTGAATACAGGTATCTGGGTGTATACCTTTCATATCAGTGTATTCCCATGAAAATGCTCCAGTTTGGCTCTTGAGAACTTTTAGTAATTGTTTTTGCTGACTCTCATCTAAACCTGCATTTATATGTAGAAATTTTTCGTAACTAACCTCACAAGGTATGGTATAGGATCCTAAATGTTCTTCGATTGCGAAGACACAGGGTGTACTTGTAAATGTCGAGAGGCTCATGTTTTCTTGGAATTCGTCTCCAAATATTTGGTCAAGTTGGGAAAAAGACTGAGGAAAGTCTATATATGTTGTGGAAGAGATAAATTGGTTCAACACATTCTCAGTATTTTGTTCTTGAAGTGCCCGGGAGAATTCACTAACAAGGGAAATTTCTTCCAAGTTCTCATCCCCAAAAGGACAATCTAACCAAAACAGATTTTCAGTTACTGGTTGTGCTTGTGGGTATAAAGCTAATTTTCTTCTAGATAACCCATCAGAGATAATCATCTCTCCATCCCTACATCCTATAAATCCATTAGCAGTGGCCAACCGGGGTCTTCCCAGAATAATGGGGTGACCTTTAGAAGGGTCCTTTGATTCAATGACCATAAATTCCATGGGATATTCCCATGAATCCACTGATACAATGATGTCATCTAAGATGCCAGCAGGTTGCACCATAGTGCGATACGCTAATTCTAGCATTGTTGGGGTAGGGTGGAGGAACTGTCCTAAATGGAGAGTTTCTAAAATTGTGCTAGTCATCAAGTTAATAGCAGATCCAAAATCAATAAGTGTGTTTCCTATGGCAGTGTTATTGATGATAACAGTTATCACAGGATTTCCTGGATTTGTATATTTTGGAATTCTCGGTTGGTTTGCTATGTAATCTGACATTTCACCTATGACACGAATCGTCGGAGGGTCTTTTTGTTTTTTACCTGTGTTAACACCCAAAAAGTGTTCACTACCTCATCTACCACATTATATGGCTCATTTGTCCATTTTCCTACCATTTCTCCCTTAAAATCCCAAAAAAATCCCATTAAAAAGCCTCCAAAAGGCCTAAAATGCCTCCAAAAGGCCACAAAACCATCAAAATAGCCTTAAAAAGGCTAAAAAACCCCCTTTTCCTCCAAAAATAGCAAAAATCCCCTAAAAAGGGAATAAAAAATATAAAATAATGAGGAAAAGGAGAAAAAAAAACCCTATACAGCTGCATAAAACCATGTGTTTCCCAAAACCATGGGTCAGCACTCCACCACCAAAAAACTATAAATAGGTGATGGAGATCCCTTATTCCATATCCACAATCACAAGCACCCTTACTCTGCCAAAATATCTCTCGAAACCCTAGTTCATCATTTGAACTATTTTCACCTTGAGAGCCACTTTTGGCCCATCCCCACCATTGGAGAAGGAGAAGGAGCATTCTGAAGCTTGGAGCATCCTCTTGGACACTGCAAAGGGCTTCATCAACCTCTACATTGGAGGTAATATTAATATAAAACCATTTTTTACATCTTTCATTTATGTCTCATGCAATGTTTAAAGTAGTTTTTTAATTGTTGTTTTAGCTTAATCATTTAATCATTATTGAACTGCTACTAAGGAGTCCATTCTCCTTAGTAGGTGCTCATTGGCACAAGCTAGGGGTAAAACCCTAGCTACGGTTTTGGCGACTCCCCTAGTTTTCGAATTTCTGGTTTCCGTTTTTTCTAAATTTTTCCTTTCGGCTGTCTCTTTCGGCCGCCGCATACCGCGTTTTTTCCCTCTGCAGTCACGTCCCGACCGCGCCTTTCCGGCCTTTACCTGCGATCCGACCGCGGCTCTCAGACTGCTTCCGACGCCCTGCCGGCGGATTCAAGTCTGTTACCTGCGATCCGACCGTGGCTAATCAGCCTGTTTGCCGCGATCTGACTGCGCCTGTCGGCCTTTTTCCCGCGTCACGACTGCGGCTTTCTGCCTCTTTCGTGCATCCCGACTGCGCCTGTTAGCCCTTCTGCCGCGACCCGACTGCGTCTTTTTCCCTATTTCCTGCGTCCCGACTGCCTCTGTTGGCCCGATAGCCGCGACCTGACCGCCGCTGTTTCCCTTAAACCCGCGGTCGACCTGTTCCAATTCGCCACAGACCCGCGGTCTGATTTCTGCTCTTTTCCTGTTTTGAGCCCAGCCCCTTTTGCTGCAATATTTTCTGCATCTGAACAGCCCCCTGTCCCACCTACAGCCTCACTACCTTACCAGCCTTTCTGCAATATAATTTCTGTTCCCTTTACAGAATTCTTTTAAAAATTTTAGTGTTTTTTAAATTCAGAAAATTTTGCAAGTTAAACTTTCAATTTCCATATTATTGATAGATTGGAAGTTGCCCCCCTTGTGGCACTTCTATTTTTGGGTTCAACACCTCACGAGCACACACTCTGTCACATAAAATCAAGTGAGCCTTAAAAAGTACCTAACTAAACCAACATTCTAACCCCACTTGGGGAACACAAAAGAATCATTGTAGTTAGGTAGGATCAGGGGGATAGGCTTCCAATAACACCCCTTGGTTATTTCACTTGAGACATAGTTGTTGTCCAAATAGGGAACCAAAATCCCCTAGTACTTTTTGGCACGGTCACGACCAGTTTATCAGAGGGCCTCTCCCTTAGGAGGGTTGAAGTCGGGAGACTGGTTCCGGAGGCCTGAGTGGAATACCGCACTCCATTCAGTAACCGAAGGGCTACCTTTCGCGGTTCGCGGGATATCCCTGTATAGGGGTATTGCGGTCAACGAACTAAACGGCAGATTCACCTTTCTGGACGTGTCATGAACGGGGTATCTTAGTTGCCATTCTTCTAGGATTGACTACCCGGTATCCCTCCCGGTAGGGGGATATCATAGCCACTTGGATTTCCTACTCATATTGTCTGACTTGGATTTCATCACCTTGCAGAGGATATGTTTAGTTGAGTCAGAATACTTTTAGTTAGGTGTTTGCATGCTCCTTTACCTCCCTTTGGTCTAGTGAGTCCACCATTTTTTCTTTTTAGGAAACCTGCTGCTTGTTGGTATTCTGACCATCTTTGTTGACACTCCACTTATTGTAGCACAGCTGTTGCAGTGGGTGTTTTGAGTTGGTTGTTGGCCTGAGTGCCTTGTTTTTAGCTCTCCTTCTGCACACTCGGTTGCATTAGGCCCTTTTTGAGCTGTTTTTACTCACCTCAACCCACAGAGATTAGACACCATCTGTCACCATTGAGTCCCCGAGACATTCTCGGCGCCTCAGGGGCGAGCCCCCACAGCACGGTTCTCTTGACACCACACGTCGTAGATTCCGATCATTATCCGTTGATACCACTCATCACCGATCTAGAGCCTTGTCACTTGACTCCACTCGTCAGCGACGTAGGTCTCCGTCACCCGATAGTGACGCACCTTACTTTACCTCAGATTCTGACGAAGAGTCTGAGAACCCTATTTACACTGCCCCTACTAGCCCCATGGCTGGCACGACTTCCACTCCGTTTGTCATAGGGACCATTGGTGGCACATCCACCACTACACCAGTTACTACACCTGTTTTGGGTATGCCCTCCATGGGGAACCCATCTACTGTACCCCTCCCGGTACCTATTCCCGCAGCGGGAATACCTATCCCCACTACATCAGTGGCTCACACTACCAATGGTGGTGCTGGACCATCCTTCACTACCTCAGTCCCCCCACTTGGGGGCACCACCCTAAATCTTGCCCCTCCACTTGGGGGCACTGGCCCCAACTTGGTCCATAGCACTACTGTGTCGCAGCCTTCTTCCAGTTTGCCATTCATGGCTAGCCTCAACCTACCTGACCTGGCCAGATTGACCAACGATCCTATTCGACACGACCCCATGTGGCCTCATATGCCTACCAAGCTCCCCTCGGACATCCCTAAGTTCGAGGGCAAGGCCGGTGAGGACCCACAAAACCATATCATGTCTTTCCACCTATGGTGTTCCTCTAACTCCATCGTGGATGACTCTGTTCGCCTCCGTCTCTTACAGCGCACCTTTACTGGCTCTGCAGCCAAATGGTATATTGAGCAACCACATGGGACCCACGCCACCTTTGCCTCCCTTGCCTCTACCTTCCTACAGTTCTTCCAGTTGCCTGTCCGCTATGACGCGGGCGTTGAGATCCTTCTATCTTGTAGACAAAACACGGCTACCCATATCACGGACCATATCCATGAGTGGCGTCGACGCCGTAGCTTATGCAAGATCAAACTAGACGACCGTATCTTCCTCGATTGGTTCCTCAAGTCCCTGCTTCCTGTTATTGCTAAGGATGTAGCCTCAGAAAGACCCCAGTCTGAAGAAGAGGCCATCCTTAAGGCACAGCAGTTCGACCTCATTTACGCCCAGTCGGGTTACCTTTATACCATTATACCTGACGCCCCTCGCGGCGAGTCCTCCCATCATGATGCGCCGGGGGCATCCCACGCTGCAGATGGTATCATTGGCCGTGTTTCTTCGCATCCCCAACCGTTTTCTATAGCACGTCCTACCTCTGGCCCCGACCTGTCGAGGGCTACCTCCCAGTCTGGAGCAACCAACTCGTATGCTCCCATGACACACCACCATTCCCATGGACCCTCATGTCCACCTCAGTGCTTCGGGTATGCGACCCCTGCTTATGCTCCTCCAGTCGCCCCTCATCCTTACTACCATCAGCAGGCTGCCCCAGCTCCTGCGCCTTCACAAGCCCAACCCGCTTATTATACGCCCCAGGCAGCCCCTGCGGCACATCCACCACTTGCTCCGCAGTCCTATCAGCAACCCCCTCAAGTTGCTGCACCTGCTCAGCCTCAACCTGCTTATCATCCTCCGCAGCCTGCTCCTGCACCTGCGCAACCTCAGAATCCACCTGCTGCCCAAGGGCAAGTTTACGCCCAACAGAACCCGCAGCAAAACCAGAATAACCAACGAAACCAGGGCCAACAGAACCGCGGCAAGGGCCCTAATCGGGGGAACAACCAACCTGCAGACCAAGTTGGGCAACCGGCGCATCCCCCCGACAACAACAACGCGGCCCCCGCTAATCAAAACCCTGATCGCCCGCCCAAGCAGGCTAAAAACCCCAATTTGCGAACGAACCACCCTTGTTCTATTTGCGGGGTCTATGGACACTACACACACGCTTGCCCACATTTGGAGCGAGCTCGGCAGCTCTGGGTTGACGAGGCCCATCGCCAAGGGCATGCGGCTCCCCAAGCACCGCCCAACCCCCCCCAACCTCAGCAACCCCCTTTGGTGCTGCAAAACCCCTTACCAACCCAAGGTGTGGTGAACACTCAGCCGTTGGCCCCTCAAGCTAACGTGCAACCCCAACAACAACAGATCACTTACGCTGCCCCTGATCAACCCATGTTTGACTCAGGTACCCACCACTTGCTGATGATGTCATCTGCTGACGTCAACCTACAAACCCGTCGAAACCAATATGGCTCCACCTCTGAAGCCACTCCCACGGATAAAACTACTAACGCCCATCCCACCGATCAGGCGTTACGTATACCTCCGCCTCCCATAGACGGCGCTGCGAAAGCACCTCGTTTCCCACTTCGCCGAATCAACAATAACCCTAATGTGCGCGCTGCGTCAAACTACAACATCGTAGACGACCTAGCCCAATCTCCCGCAGCCATGTCTGCATTAGAAGTCTTGAAGAACTGCCCTTCCCAGTGAAAGACTTTACTTTCCACCATTGGAGGGATTGACCCAACTGATTCGCATTTGATGGCATTTGATTTAGACCAGTCTAAACCACGCCTACCTTCTAGCTTAGCCTTCCAAGTTACTGTCTCTGTTAGGAACCTTGTTATCCATCGGTGCATCATCGATGAGGGTGCCTCCACATGCGTTATGTCTACATTCGTATGGCAGAAGCTAGGATCCCCTCCTCTCCAGCAGTCCACCACTGCGTTACGTGCCTACGACGGTCGTTCGGCCCAGCCCCAAGGCCTCCTGCCCAACGTTCCCGTCCAGTTAGGTGGTAAAACAGTCCTTATTGACATAGAGGTAATCAATGCCCAATTGGATTACAACCTTCTACTTGGCCGCAGCTACATGTATGCCATGCGGGCGGTTGCCTCTTCTGTCTTTCGCACCATGATGTTCCCCCATGAAGGACGCGTGGTTAAGATTGACCAGCTCACCTACTATGATCCCAGTGCTCCGGCGGCACCAGAAAATGTTCTCCCCATGGTTGAACAACCTGTTTCTCCTGCCACCACTTCGTTTGTTTCCTCTTCGGGGCCTGGAGTTTACTCAGACGCGCCGATGACCTCCACCTTTCAATCCATTCCTCCGCCGTCATCTACGCCCGAAATGTCTGATTTATGTACCTTGTCCCACGACAACCTACCACCTAATACTCAACCACCCTTGTTGCCTAAACCACCACTGGTACCTAGCCACATTGGTGTTACACCGATCCACACGATCCCCTTCCTAGTCCCTCCATCGGGAGTAGTAAGCGCCCCGGTCATGGCTACCCTTAGCCTCCCTGGGTTAACCTTGGGATTACCTGTATGGTATCTTTCACCTCCCGTTCGCCCGCCGACACCAGATGTCGTCCTCCAGCCGGTGCAACCCATGGCTACTACCACCCAGCCACCTTTCGGTGTCTCTACCCCTTCGTCCTCCATGACACCTCCTCCTACTCCCAAACCCACTGGGGGCAGAGGTCCACAACCTTACACTGCTGTCCCACCTCCCAAGACAGTCAAGAACCCTCCAGTGTTTCGTGCTCCTCCCAAATGCTCGCTGTGTGACGAGTTGGGCCATGCGACCCACCAATGTCCACAGTTACCCGCATTGCAGAAGCACATGCAAATGCTCGATGATGACCCCAACATCCCAACTGTCGAACTAAACCCCACTCCTAAGCCTAAAGATAAGTCCCTACGTACCAACCACTCCTGCGCCATATGCGGTATTTACGGGCACTATTCACATCATTGTCCCGATCTCCCGGATTACAGAGCGGCTCTCTATGAGATGAACAATCTAGATCTTGAGACGGCACCACCTACCATTGAGGAGATCTACCCCCCAGACTCTTCACCTTCCGGAGAGGTTAATACCATCTATATGATCTCTTCCACCACTACCCCCTCGTCAACCGATTTGACGACGCAAACTTTCCATACCGATGAGGAGATTCTTGAGGCCCTTACTGCCCCGGATTATCCCTGGGATGATATGCATCATCGTTCCTACTTCATCCCCGAAGCGTCTTCCTCTAGCTCCGCTACCCAATACGCGGTTGAATCCAAAGACTTCCTCCCCACCAAGGTCGACTTGTTCAAGGACCCTATTCCTGCTCCTGATGCCTTCGAGGAAGGTAACATGGCCAACATCTCACCTGTCATCCAAGTTGATATTGCTGCTCCAGGACATGCCCCTGAACTCATTACTTTAGGAGCATTCTGCAGTAAACAAGAGATTGAGGACTACATCCACCTTTTCAAAGAATTCTGTGATGTCTTTGCTTGGTCCTATACCGAAATGCCTGGTCTTGACCCCGCCATTATAGAGCACCATATTGACACATGGCCTGATGTACCCCCCGTTCGTCAGAAACAACATCCTCTTCCTCCCTCAAAATTTCCAGGATATGCCCCTGAACTCATCACTTTAGGAGCCTCCTGCAGCGAGCGGGCGATTGAGGATTATACACAACTCTTCCAAGAGTTCTGTGATGTCTTCGCTTGGCCCTCTCACGGAATGCCTGGGTTCGACACCGCCATTCTCAAACATCACATCGACACACGTCCAGCGGAACTCCATGTTCATACTGAAACCAACTCTGAAGGCCTCCCTTTACGCAACCCCCATGATGGGTTGCATCTTATGGAATCCCTATCCATAGAATAACTCGCGGCCCCCTTTTTGGTCCGCATTGTACAGTTTGCTCTCTTTTTGTTTTTCACTTTTTTACCATCATCTTACATTCATCCTTTCTGCATGATTACAGATGGACCACCTTCCACCTCGTTACACTGGCTTCGCTGACGGCGCAAGCCGCTGGTCTCCCAACCTAGCTTCTGCAGCATGGGTCTTGTACTCCCCTTCCAACGAGATGATTCACCTTGACGGGATATGTATAGGCGCTGCTACCAATAACCAGGCGGAGTATGATGCTGTGACCGGTCTCCTGACTGTCGCCCTCCAAATGGGCATAAGTCACCTTCATGTGTTCCTTGACTCCCAGCTACTTGTCTCCCAGCTCAACAACTGCTACCAGGTGCGTGATCCCTGCCTTTTTAGAAAATTCCTGCGCACAAAACAACTCAGTCGACAATTTGAAACCATCACATTCACACATGTCCCCAGAGCTCAAAATCGTGTCGCAGACCAAATGGCCAACAACATCCTAGACTGGCATATCAATCACACCATGTAACATCATGCATCATCATCCCATAACTTCTCATAAAAAATATATATCAAAACCCAAAAAAGATTGCATCACATCCACATTTGCATCCATGTACATAAACCACATGCATATCCATCGGGGCATCCACGTGCCTAAACATACATATATCATGTTGCATCACATAAAATACACAAGGGGCATCCATGTGCCTAACATCCTAACCTACTTGCATCCACGTGCAATGTAAACATATCATAACACATAAATCGCATCCACGTGCGTACAAATACAACAACATCATACAAAAAGGTGCATCCACGTGCATATATATATATCAAAAAATATACATGTTCAGTGCTGTACATGTCCTGAGTACCCCTGTACCCAGCTATACAAAAAATGGCTATACATGCCTAAAGCCTCATATACATACATGCCGTAACTACAAAACTCGGGGGGAGCCTCCCGCACTCCCTAATGAGAGTCATATCCTGCATCACTCCCTGCATCGGCTTCCTCTGAATCCTCCCCCCGCTCCTCCTCCGGCAAGTCCTCCTCTCCTCCGACCTCCTGTGCCCGGACCCGGTCCACCAAGATCGCCACCCGGATCGCGATGGATCTGAACTCTCGCGGTGCCCCCATGCAATCCCGCACCACATCAGGATCGACATCCCGCCATCCCTCGTCGGTCACCCCTATCAATAACCGATCTAGTAGCTCCCGTACAGACTCTAGGGTCACCTCTGGATCCCGGCGCCGCACCTCTCCTCGTCCAGGCAGAGCTGGCACGGCCACAATACCCCGTCGCGCCACATGTCCTGGAGGTGGCCTCGGGCCCACATCTGCAAGATCAACCACATGTCAGTCACAGTATATCCATCTACTATCATATACATAACATTTGACATACATAACATGCAATAAAAACACATACGTACCGTCGGGACCCCATGCCTGTCCTGGTGCTCGTGGCGCCTCCGGGTCTCCTGTGAAGTCCATATCCCGATACGGGAAGTCGTCCAGCGTCAGTGGTATCTGAAGCCACTGCAGGTACAACTCCTGCGTAAAGTACCTGCCCACGTCGCCGCCACCACGGCGGCGCATCATCTCACCCCAACGGACCATCCTCGGCTCCCTCATCCCTCCTGGCCTGATCGGCACCCGTGGCCGCAGTGTGGGCACCCTCTCCATAAAGAAGGCGCATAAGAAGGACCCAAAGCAAAATCCCTTGCCATCTTCCTTCGCTGAACGCAGGTCAGGAACATCTGCCCCCACGCGTAGTACACCCCATCAAGTACGCGCTCTACCATCTGCATCTGCCCCCCAGACACCTTCTCCGGTGACTGGGAACCCAATACCCGCACCACACACGCCGCCATGGCCTGCACTGCCGGCTCCTGTAGGTCCCTCACCAGGAGTGCATTCCTATGCACCCTCGCGTCCTGACCGCAGTACCTCTCCAACATGTCCTCCATGTCGACGTCCGCGGCAACCCGCGGCTGTGTGTCTGCTACCCTGCCCAAGCAGGGCAACCCCGTCAGAAAGTACACATCGGTCAGGGTGAGGTCCACCCTCTGACCCTGTACCCGGAAAGCCTATATGTCCGGCTCCCAGAAGCTGATCAGACGGTTCAGCAACAATGTTGCTGTCCGTATCATAGGTATCTGTGCGAACTTCAAAAGTCCGCACAATCCCAGCACAGATCGCACATGGCGATCCCCTCGGATGAAACCCATGGTCTCATCAGGGATCTCCCGCTCTCTCCAGAGAACCTGGGGCATCCTGCCAATCACACAAAGTGCACCCATCAGACTCATGTCAACCAAAGTAAAGTACTTTTCCCTCTACCAAAAGCCCTAAAAGCTCGGCCCAAAACCGCGGCTTTCGGGCTTCCTGCCGCGGTTTCCGACCGCGGCTGTCAGGCATATAGTCGCGGTTCCAAACCGCGCCTGTCAGCCCAAAACCAGCGGTTGGGAACCGCGTGTTCTTCTTTGGAACTCGCGGTACTCGACCGCGGTGCCATCCAAGAATCACGTGGTCTCCAACCGCGTGGTTCGGCCCGAAACTCGCGGTCTCGACCCCCTAACCCGCGGTCCACCCCACGTGGACCGTACAAATCAACCCGGGACCCACTACCCAACCCCCAACCCAAAAAAAATATGCAGGTATGAGTTTAATGAAATACCTGTATCTCACGGATCTGCAAACAGCCAGACGGATCGTCCAGAAATGCCACCTAAGCTCTGGTCCACTCAACTCACAAGTCAAAGTCAACAAGTACAAATGACACATGTCATGTTGGACCCACCACTATTTATCGTCAGTTGACTTTTTCTTGTTTTGGTCATTCTGGCCCCATACGGCGTCCGTTTTCCGAACCGTTTCCACCACTGGAATCAGCACGACGCGACCGTCATGATGGTCACCTCGTTGCATTATTTTTACCCTGTCATTTTTTACCCTTTTTTCAGACGCCACTAGTCGCCTCGGTTTGCGTGCCACATCGGCCGTTCTCCGTTTTTCACATGTTTTATATCATCGGATTCATTTTTCTGAGCTGGTGATGATGCTTGAGATCATTTCTCGCTCTCACCTCCATATTTTTCTGGGCATTTTTCAAAATGTCCCCGTCACCTCGGTTTGCGTGCCACATCGGCTGTTACCCGTTTTTGACATCCTTTATATCGTCGGATTCATTTTTCCGAGCTCGTGATGATGCTTGAGATCATTTCTCGCTCTCACTTGGTACAATTTCAACATTGTGTCCCAACACCTTGCTGCCTCGGTTTGCGTGCCACATCGGCTGCCATCGGATTGTTCCACATTTTTACATGAGCCATTCACTCCTGTCATACTGCAAATATCTCGTTATTTTGCCACCATTTCATCTACCCCGCAAGGAGGCCCATCAGTGTTCCCACCTACCCTCGTTCTTGGTCACCATTATTGATCCTTGATTGAACACTTCCTCCTTGCCTGGCCATTCCTTTTGTTCGGTATAATTTTATCCCTTTTTCGGGCCGGACAAGTCCTTTACGAAAAAGGCACTTAGGGAGTTTCCGTTAAGCTCTTTTCTGACTCCTAAAAGAATGAAAAGATCGCCGAGTAATCTTGCTTCCTTTCATGCTCGTTAAAGTACCTGAAAGGGCGTCTATCTGGTATAAGTTTAACCCTTTTCCGGACCTGGTAGACTAATTACGAAAAAGGAATACTCTAGTCACACCGGCTAGAAGAGTTCTTCATTGCATCCTTTTATGCTTCTTTGGGCCTTGGAGACTAAATCTACGAAAAAGCAACCCCCTGGAGTCTTCTTAATTGCTTTCAGACTCTCTAAAATTGAAAGCAACCACGAGCATGCACTGTCCTGGGCTTGTAAAATCCACACGACAGTACCATTCCATCACTTCAGAGTCTTCTTATCGCTTTCAGACTCCTTAAAATTGAAAGCAACCACGAGCATGAACTGTCCTGGGCTCGTAAAATCCACACGACAGTACCATTTTACACACACTTCTTCTAGTTCATTAACCCATGAAGAAGTATCCTCCCGTGCCTCATGGCACTACGATCGATCATCTCGGCAGCACCCCCAATCAGGTCGCCTTTTTTCAGAGTATTCAGCAGTCTTCTGCCATTTTACACCAGCTTGAGTCTCCCTCAGCCAGTTATCCTCCCAGATCCATTACAGCTATGATCCCTTTCCCCTCAGTCAGTTTCATATGCTGCCCGATCATTTCCATTATCATACTCTGAACAAAGGAAGTTTGAGTCCACCCTCTCTACTTGCCCAATTGTCCCCCCACAGTTTATCAGTCCTGCCATCAGCACTATCACATTTCGGTCTTGTACCTCGCGCTCCTGTCAAGGAAACATCATTGCCTTGATAGTTGCAGGTCTCCCTCTGTCGACGACAGCTCCTCTATTCCAGAGGATAGGCCCAGAGGTCCCTACGCCTTGGACTTATCACCATCTGTGGTAAGTGCCTACGGACCATTCTGAGAGGAGTCATCATTGCCTCTCTGAGTGGTTGTTCCTCACATGCTCGACTTCAGCACCTTGATCACATCGTTGAGGATCGCGTAGGATTATATCCCATCAGTTTTTGTCGAAGACCCCGGATTTCCCCCGACTCTAGCACATTGGTGAGTCCCTTCGGAACACCCAGTTATATGTTCCCGTGGATGTCCGGGCTGCGTTAGGCTATTGTATTCGGAAGCCATCCAGATATATGCTTCCTTGAGTACCCATTTCAGTTCCAGCTCAGTGTACCATTGAGGTTATTGCTCCCAGTCATTATGGTCTAGCAGCTCATCAGTTCCTCTGGTATCACACTCAGTAGCACTGTTGATTGTTCCAGTGCACCAGTTTTTCAGTTCACACATGATCAGCTCAGCAGTATGTCCCAGATTTGTGTCCCCTCTGGACTCTTATGATGTACACAGTGATCATGTATCTTACAGGTCCCCCTTTTTCGGGCCTCACAGTTATGTTTATGTATCTTGATACGAGCATGGGTATGCCCGCCTCGTCCATATATTGAGATTATACCTCAGTCAGTATTTGAGGTCATGTATATTTCAGGTCCCCATTTTTTGGACCCCATTGTTATTGTTACGTTATATCCTGATACGAGCATGGGAATGCCCGCCTCGTCCATATGATCAGATGATTCCTCATCCATTATTGAGGTTATGTACTTTTAGTTCTTGCAGTTGTTCGGGATCGTTGTTCCGAGCTTCAGTTTGTTTCTTCTCTTCTCTCCACATCCCAGGAAAACCATTCATGACTTATGATGTCCATCGGCCATACGATGAGCTCCTGACCTCGCACATCAGGGGGCAATCTGTTAACACCCAAAAAGTGTTCACTACCTCATCTACCACATTATATGGCTCATTTGTCCATTTTCCTACCATTTCTCCCTTAAAATCCCAAAAAAATCCCATTAAAAAGCCTCCAAAAGGCCTAAAATGCCTCCAAAAGGCCACAAAACCATCAAAATAGCCTAAAAAAGGCTAAAAAACCCCCTTTTCCTCCAAAAATAGCAAAAATCCCCTAAAAAGGGAATAAAAAATATAAAATAATGAGGAAAAGGAGAAAAAAAAACCCTATACAGCTGCATAAAACCATGTGTTTCCCAAAACCATGGGTCAGCACTCCACCACCAAAAAACTATAAATAGGTGATGGAGATCCCTTATTCCTATCCACAATCACAAGCACCCTTACTCTGCCAAAATCTCTCTCGAAACCCTAGTTCATCATTTGAACTATTTTCACCTTGAGAGCCACTTTTGGCCCATCCCCACCATTGGAGAAGGAGAAGGAGCATTCTGAAGCTTGGAGCATCCTCTTGGACACTGCAAAGAGCTTCATCAACCTCTACATTGGAGGTAATATTAATATAAAACCATTTTTTACATCTTTCATTTATGTCTCATGCAATGTTTAAAGTAGTTTTTTAATTGTTGTTTTAGCTTAATCATTTAATCATTATTGAACTGCTACTAAGGAGTCCATTCTCCTTAGTAGGTGCTCATTGGCACAAGCTAGGGGTAAAACCCTAGCTACAACCTGGTCTTTTAATACAGAGTTCCTTTATCACTTTACTATATATTGGTATATCTTTAATGGCTCGTAACAAAGGGATCTTGATACAAATATTTTTCAATTCGTTAATGATATCATACTCTGGATAAGTTACAGGTTTTTCTATTACTAGACGCTCTAGATATGGGGGTGCTTGTTCTCTCGAAATTACTTCATCATGAGGATGGTTGTGTGTTGAAGCTTTACAAATAATCACATCTTCAAGAATGGCATCATTCAAAACTTCATTAGGTATGTCTTCTTATTCATTCTCTTCTCGGATAACAACTGATGATTTGGGTTGATCTTGCAAAACTCTTCCAGACCGCAGTTGAATCTCATGCACTGGTGTGGTCGAAATGGCATATGATGGAAGAGGTAGCAACCCAATGCTATTAAGAGCTTGAGTTGGCTTGTTGTTAGGATTTGGTATTGGTTGTGCAGGTAATATTATGGGCCTTGGAGGGGTCATATTCTGGAAATGGTGAGGTTGATTTGTGATAGGGGGTAGTGAAGGAGGTACAAATCCAGCCAAGAGTTACTATATATTAGGTGGGTAAGGATAGTTAGGCATAGGAAGAGGTGGTTGAGCATAAGCTTGTCCTCTCCATCTGTGTGGCCATTGCTGCTGTTGAGCATTCTGAGGAGGGTACTGCGGTGGCCAATTTTTCCAACCTGAAGTGTTCCAGTGTTGAGGAGGTTGATAAGGATAGTAATAGGGTGGAAATTGTGATGATGGATCCTGATATGATGGTTGATATCTAGGTTGCCAAGGCCTCCTAGATGTTTCACCAAAGTTTCCACTCTTGTATAAAAGCTTGCAACCCAGGAAACGATGGACAATTATCAGTTGGATGTTCTTCTGTACAAAGGTAACAAACTGAAACATTATTCAATGGACATTCCCATTGGGGATGTTTAGTTCTACACCTAGGATAGAAAACACTCATTGCTGCACGTTCTTCATCCTATCTCTTTTTAGCTTGTAGTGCATCTAGTTGAGAACCCATGGCTCCTAAGATATATGTTTTGAATTTTTCTAATAGGTTTCCCAACTCTACCCTTGTAACTCCACCAAGACCGGATGTGTTTCCTTTTACGTTCCTAGCATAAGATTCTCGAAAGTGTCTTCCACTTTTCCCTCTGCTCCTAGAGTAATTCCTACATAGCTCACAAATCTATGCAAAAGATTTATGAGAGATGTCTCCTATTGCCATGAGATTAAGGTTTTCTAAGAATTCTTCTGAGATTCCCTTAAGGAAGAGTGTCCTTAGTGCATCTTCCCGAAAATCATTATATTTGGATTTATGTAACACATAGTTAAATCTTTCGAGATAGTCTTCTAGGCTCTCATCTTCAAGTTGTTGTATTTTGATAATATCATTGCGAGAGTCCTTAGGTTTACAGTAATCCTGATATTTCCGAAGAAATTCATTCTTCATGTCTTCCCAAGTTCTAATATTGGATTCTCCTAACCCCAAAAACCATCGAAGAGCAGAATCTTTTAATGTCGAAGGAAAAAGTTTTACTTTTTGGCCATCTTGTATGTAGTTATAGCTCCTACACAAAATGTCAAATTTGAATAAGAATGTATCCAGATCCTCACTACTCTTCCCATAAAAGGTCGGTAGTGAGCAGGGATGATTTTAAGAACCCCCTCTAAATTTATATGTATAAAAAATGGGCAAATCCCCATGATACATAGAAAAGTGTGAAGGATATTTTATTAATAATATAATATGTATATATAATTTTTTGGCAAATCTTTCACAGAATTATAAAAACTTGTAAATTTTGGGTGAATCTTTCACAAAATTATAAAAACTTGTAAAAATTTTGGCGAATCTTTCACAGAATTAGAAAATCTTGCGAAATCTTAGCGAATCTTACACTAAACTATAAACACTTGTAAAGGCTTGAAAAATCGGTTCAAGTTAGTCTTCAATAATGAAACCGATACTCTTCAACTTAGTCTTCAATAATGAAACGGATACTCTACTCCAAGTCAAAAAATCTATTCATCCATGATTAGAGACACTATATTCTCCAATATCCAAGGAAAAGAGGCACTACTCAACTCAAAGAAAAAGAGATACAATGGCTCCATACTTAAGGAGCATTGTAGCACAAGACTTAGATAAAGGAGATGTTGTCCAGGTAGCAAATTGTCTGAAGAGATTTGAACATCTAAAAGCATCCATAAGTCTACATTTTTCAATGGATGTTAAGTCCAAAACACATTCATCTGGATGTTTGATGGGTGAATCCCTTCCCATCTGGCTCAGGAGGAATATTTTTTGGTAAAGTAGGAGTAATTCACTGCAAGTTTGTATGGAATATTGGCATTAAGACTGATATTTTAGCTGAATCTTTATCCACCTTAAAATATTTGCAAACAAGGACAAGAATCACCAAAAGGGACGTGGTTTCCTTAGGAAACTCACAAGTGATGATAGAAGTACTCAAAGGAAAACATTAATAAAAATGAAGTGATCAATAGAATGTAGACTCATTCAAATATGTTAAGTCTCAATTGAATAGATCCAGACATGCCCTGAGAAGACACAATGAAACAAGAATCCCGACATGCCCTAGGAATATACAATGGAAAGAGAAGATACAGTGGAACATAAATCTAGACATGTCCTGAGAAGATACAATGGAACAATGGATAATATGGAAAATGCGGCAATTTCCATTCATGTAGGTTCCTATTAAAGTTAGTGCAGTTGAGAGACCCATTCTCAGAGAGATGGTACCCTAGTTAGATAACTAGAGTTTTTGTTCAATTTAACCAGGAAGACTAAAGAGTAAGACCCTAGAAGGTACCCTAGGGCCCGCAGTTGTCTCATGGGGTTCTTCGTTGGGGACTAAGTAGGTTGATGCCATGGAAAAGTCCCTAGCATGTAGCTAGGGCCCCTATTTGTCTCTAGGGTATTCTCGTTCGAGACCAGACAGTTTCTTGGTCACGAAGACCAAGAAAGTCTTGTAGGTTGAGATAGAAACCTCATGTTCCAGAACTAGGCAGATTCTTGGTCATGAGGACCAAGCAGTAGTTCCTGCAGTGAAATACCTGGTCACTAACCAGGTGAATCTTGGTCAGCGGGCCAAGATGATGATGTGTGATGCCCTCCTCTCCTGGGTCTTCAATATGGTTGAGATAGATGGTCTTCTCAATAGACCGGCTATGCCTTGATGGAGACACTAGCAATTGACCTAAGGAGTAGCCTGGAGGACCACATGATCACATCATCCAGTGTGGACCTTTCCTTATACAATGATGATGAAATTTAAGTTTATATGGAACATTTGTACATTTGAGAGAGATCATTGGTTGTACCTTCCCCACCTTGGTCGACTAACAATTGTTCTTTACACCTTGTTGTTCTTGCTTTTGTGGTACTTCGTGTTATTTTTTTTTGTGCCACCATTGATGTTTTGGTCTTATGGGTACTATGGTTGTTTTCATACCTTTTGGTACACTCCTTGTTCCTAGGGGTTATGGGTCATGTACTCATTCTTGTTTTAATGATTTGACTTGTACCATGTGTTGGTCCTTATACCCTCACCTAATTAATTACATGTGTGGTGACATGACCCTAGTACCCACCTAAGACACTTTATTCATATTTATTTATAATTTGTGACTTTTATTATTTTGGTGTCTTAACACTGGGATTCAGCACTCTCCTGCTACATCTTGCGGGTTATCCTCTTACCCGAGTCGCAGCCAAAAACCAAATTACTCTGGCCCATTCTCTTTACAACAACCCCCCTTTAAATTTCATGAGTGGGTTCTGCAGCCATGTCTATATCATCTCATCCCTCAAAATGCCCTTCATACACAGTCCAAAAATATCGAACGCCCACTCACACTACCCTCTCTAACTTCACTTCTCTGCACTACTGAACTCACTCAACAACAATGGATAGGTCGGAGATTATGGAATATTCTTTTCTATACGCGCGGGAGGAATTGGAGGTGGGCGAGTGTGGGAGTGGATAGACATAAGCTCTGATACCAATTGAAGGAGGGCGCAACGAATAATGAATGGGCCCAATGCCCAGAACCTCCTTATCTATTTCAGAAAACCAAAATTACATTTATAAATGTGGTTGATATCTGGAAAGATCCAAATCTAGAATTCTAACGTTAAAAATTTGTTGGGAAGGATAGGGCTTCATAAAGAAGATATCTGACATTTGCTACACCGTATACATTCACGTGATCTCACTACTCGAGGAGGAGGATGTGGCTGTTAGAATTAATTTCCAACAATATCTATGCTTCTAATTAAATATTGTTTCTAACTACGGTGTCCACAACTCCTAGCATATTTGTTTGCTCAAAACCCAACTTCAAAATAGAGCGAATCCCAATCAATGAAATTCACAAACTTCTATAGAAGAAACAAACTGCTACTATGTGAAAGAAACTAATGGTTATGTTATGTTTATAAAACAACATGATTTTACCGTTCTGGGAATCCCCCAAACCCAAATTGGAGTTATGAATAGAAGCTTCTCTCTCGCTTGCCCTCGGCCTAAGTCCTAATACCTACAAGATCGGCCTAATACAAGGGTGGAAGCAAGCGCAAGGGCCACCCAAACTCATGCTTGGAAGTCTTCATTCGGTCATTCTGAAATCAAAAAACAAAGCATTTAGTAATTGATAATGACTACGCCATATGTTGCTTTCTCATTTTTCAATTGGAACACTCCACTCGTAGGTATGGATTGGCTCCTATATCCGATTTATGGTATCACAACCTTGAGAAAACCCTCTTCCAAACAACATATTTAATTAGAAAGAAATAGTTAATACTTACCAATGTGAAGCAAAAGAAAGGGTTAAGTTTCTTGGCCATAGCCGTAGCTACCTGCAATAAAAATAAGCAGTTCCATAGTCATGTTGGTTGCAGAGACCTCCAAAAAAAATGAAGGGATGGCATGGGTTGTGGATGGGGTGGGTTGTGGGTTTCCACTTCTCGGCCATAGCTATCGTAAATTACAACCAAAACAAGGGGTTTCCATAACATTTTTTGTTGTTTCTTCTTGGAAACAGTCGCCCACGCTTGCAAGTAGCCATAGTCCTCCGCCCCCGCAACCCTACAACCATCAACCCTCGCAACCCTAATGCAACATCGATAAACCTAACCCAAAACAACTATAATGCAACCTTGGTATAAATACTTAGAGGTGCTTGTGGAATCCTTGTTTAGCTATGTGGGTTTTATTTAAATAGACTCAAAACCTAATTGTTATATGTTAGTTGTTATGGATACCTAGTTGTCATCATCAATTATCCATACTTTAGCTACCTGTTATCACCAGCTTCTTTAGTTAAACCGATTGTGTGCCACATCTCAAATTTGGAACGATTGCCATATTAAACTATTCAAGTGCAAGTTATCCATGCTTAGCTATATGTTATCACCATCCCTCTTCCCATTATCGCCACGAACTGCTAAGCCCATGCATCCACTACTAGTTATCCATTCATTAACTACCAGTTATTTTTATGACTGCCATAGAATCGACAGTACACTTGTCTCATCTTCATGCAATCTTGGAAAAACATAAGAAGTAGTCCACCCCAAATTCTAAGATATAAACCCCACATATTAATTAATGAAAAAACAAATCACAATTATTTGCAAAATCGTTTACACATAAATGTATCAGTTATAAAAATAAAATAAAATTTACAGCTATTAAAAAAACTAATTATAATCTTCAAATTAAAATTTTAACTTAAAAAATCTTTTAAATGCCCAAACATCTATGTCTCTCTTTCCATTACAATCATACGTTAAAATGGATATATGCAATTGTAATTAAATTGCCAAATTCAAATCCAATTGATCACCAGCATACAACCGAAATAACAATGTTCCTATGAGAACCATGGGAAGTTTGAAGAAAGAAAACATAGATGAGTATTATGTAAATATAGACTAACAATTAATCGCCATTACATCATACCCTCTAGCATTGCACCCTATCCTAAGCAAACGTGAATGAATAGTTGCATGAAGTGCATGAATCCGGAAAACTTCTCACTCACACATAATTAATATCGATCCTGTTGCTATTGAATTATTGCAAGGGAACGCTATTGAGGACTATTTCGACAGTCGGGACTCTTAGGAAATACATTGTTCTTTGATTCCTCTACTCTTAGGAAATACATTGTTCTTCGATGAATATGCACAGTAGCAATCACAAATGTTCAGTGGCTAATGCAAGAATCAATAGGTAGTGAATGGCTTTGTTACCGAACTTGGCCCAATGCAGAGGTGTATGTATCGAAGCCAAGAAAACTCAGACTGCTATTTTCCTGAGTTCATGATCTTGTTCTTAAGCCTATGTAACAATGCCTTCTTTCAAAAATTGGTGCAGCTGCTCCAGAGCTTCCCCACGTCACTCGAGTTAGAGACACTCAAAGGAACTGTCCTACAATCTCAGTTCTTCGACACCTTACCTCTTTTTTAAACTCTGTTCTAAAACATGGCAAGAAGACAAGCTTAGCATTTGAGGCCTTGTTAGTTTCTCCAACCCCTGTATTATTTTTTAACTCCCACGTCGATCAACCTCCAGCCTCTCCAAAGCTACTAACCTATCGAGACTTGGCAGCTCATCAAATTCATAAAATATCCGATGTTTAGTTCTTGAAGCTTTGCAAGATTATAAAGCCCTAGTATTATCGTAATTGATAACAAATAACCAATTAAGCGTTATTAGGGTTGGCCGTAGGATTCCAACCTCCAACAAATCTTTGCAATCTTTAATCAATGCCCAGAATCATCACAACAATTTGACCCGTTCACTTGAAGAAAACACGCAGGAATAAAAACGCCCATGGTGTAATATTTTATCCCCTTGCAATGCTTGAGGTTCACTGATTGAATAGACTCTATGGCCACAGTGGAATACAAACTCGGGCCCAAATCTAAGAAAGTCGACCATATGGCAGAGAAATAACAAACCAGATATAAATTATTCAAACGACCTGCAATCTAGGAGGATGTTAGGGTTCATGAGACCATAAAAATAGTAACTATTTGAATACTCCAGCAGACGAAGAAACACAACCATTGATCAACCAAAAGACGGTGGATTTGCATAGACCATTAGGCTTTTATATCTAAGAATGAAAATGAGATTAACTCATGTGAAACAATAAATAAAATACCCAGAGGAATAAATAGACTGCAAAACACATGAAAATGCTCCATCATCTCTGAAAAACGCCCCAGCATTTATAAATTAGCCATAACAATGAATTTGTATGCCGTAGACTTTATAAAATCGGATGGAAAAGCAACAACATATAAATTCTTTTTGAAAAGCTTGTCTAATTAACTTTACATGTATTTCTCTCCTATGCATAGAACTTTAGAACACTTGTTGAGAGGATTATATCAAACCACTGACAAATCATGTTTTTCTCTAATCGATAAGGTATGGGCATTCAAGTAGTTTATTAGGTCATAAATATTGAAAACATTTATATCCATTGTCTGGTCAACAATAACTTGCAACAAGTATCCTGGAAACCATCCAAGAAATAACTTACAACAAGTATCCTGGAAACCATCCAAGAAATATTGTGGGTTGTGTGCAACCAAATAACCAATAAGAAAATGAAAAATTGCATTGTAGGTAGCTAGCAGCAATGTCATATGCAAGTATCTAACCGATCGTTTGACTAGTACCACACAGGCACCAATCCAAATTTAATAAAAAGAACTCCCACACACAACTCTCCAACTCTTGTAGACCTACTGGCCTGCAATATTTGAAGGAAATAGATGTAAAGAATTATACCATTCAAAACTCCTAAAGAAAGTGGGAACTATAATAAAATCAAAACAATGTAGAAGGTGATCAAGGTGAAGCATGAAACTTAGTAGTTAAGATCTTCCATCGGTGCAAAAATCCCTTTGCAATGTAATCAACAATTATTGTTGATTGCAGTCACATTGGTTGTTGGAAAAACCAATGGTAATGAAGTATCCATTGGAACTATTCAATGGTAAGGAACTATCCATTGGTTGTTGGAAAAACCAATGGTAATGAACAAAAATATAATGAAATGAACCTTTTATTATTACCCTTGGAAGGCCCAAGCGAGATTTATGGGAGATCATCAAAATGAGAAAAACAGAGTACATAATATTTAAATAGCTCAATCTAGTTGTCTAAGATATCTAACATGCAATTATAAAAATTATACAGCACTCAAACTACATTGTAGATAAATATATTGAATAAAAAGTTTTATCTCTGCCCATACTAGAAAGAAGTAATTTTTTTGTCTCCAATAACTCCTTGAGAAGGCTTCCTACATACTTAGCTGAAAATTTTAGCAACATCTTCAGATCCCTACATTGATGCATTGAATGCTTCTCTTATTTAGTCACATCTATAATAATTTAATGACACTTGAGTTTCATCTTGGATTGTTGGTTCATCACATGGGATACATTTGCATTCTCTTCATGAACATAAATTTGGAATTAAATTTTGGGTCAAGGAAAAAATACTATGAACACCTCTATGACAGAACAAAATGGCCTTCGAAGGCCAGTGAGGCCTCCAAAATTAATTCCTGAAAGATGAAAAAAAGCCTAAGCGTCATCTCCTTATTAGTATTATTAGTTGATAGGAATTCCTACTTGAACACCATCCTCCAGTTGGGGCAATAATATGACAAGTACACAACAAGTTTAAGAATGTCTTTGCAACAATCTCCGGTAATTAGCATAAATAAATTCCTTGCTGCAAAAAGGAAACTCACATTTCTAGATTCTTGAGCTGGATTGACATTTTTAATGTTCGTGTAGCATTTAGATAGTGGCAAGCAAATTCCCAAATCAAATTCTTATTTCTTTATGAATTTCCCCATCAACACTATTATCTATGATGCTTTATTTTTCTAAGGCCAATTTTGACAAATTGGACTTGAAACAGATTTTAAAAAATAACCTCCTAGTGGTTAGTAGGTGACAAATGTGAGTTGCAGATCTCAATGTTGAGATCTCTTCTATTACAAAATATATGTCATAATAACAAGCTAAGTGTTTCCACCAATGGTGATTCTGTGTCACAAGAATTTGAATCTATTCAAACTTACACGGCCTAGTTTGGTTGTATGCTAGTGAATGGCTTGTTTTCTACAACACCAATAACATCAATCCTGTTGTTCGTGATGCTCAACTAAAAGAAGCCTTACTAGAAGAAACTACAAAATCCTATGTGAACAACAAAGAGCATTATAACAAGTTGAAGAAGAAAGGGTGTTTCAAAATGATCAGGTTTCTCAACTAAACCCCCTAACAAGGTCAAGTGCATAGGAAAATGTTTACTCCAATTTTGTTTGGAAGACTTAGCGAAAACTCCTCTAGAAAATCATCAAAGGATACCACTATATAATCACAATTGTAGTCTCTCAATTGTCACACTTCATTATCTCATATATTTATGGCCTCACAAGATCATCTCCCTATAGAAAATGTCTACTAATTCCTGGCCTTTCTTGTGTATCAGAACAATAGCCCTAATTCTTGGCCGTTCTTGTGTATCAGAACAGTAGCCCATACAACCCAAGTGTTGTAAACTTGTACTTGGTTCATATGTTTGATTCCCTATAGTGACTCACAAACCTTGATATTCTCAATTAGTTTTATTATCACAGAAATAAGACCAAACTTAAGTTACTGTTCATGTAGTCTAAACTTTCCTAGACTAGCAAAGAAATGTAGGTATAAAGTATTTTTTCATCAACTATATACAAGAGTTGAGACCAAATAAGTGATGCATTTTGGTAAATTTCTACATTAGTAAAGAAGTTCCAAAAAAATTATTCACTGACATGAATTACCTCCCAGCAATCCAGCTTATCATTGGGAAGAAAACATACAAAAATACCCTAGAAAGTAATACACCCAACTGGAAAAGTAATTTTAGGCACCTTAAAAAAAGGTTAGCAAACACGTAAGAGGATTAATTAGATAGGGTGATCTTCGTTTCCCATATTATCATTAAAATATTGTAGTCAACATAAAAATCATTAAGATTACTACATCAGAGAGTTCATCCAACATATCAAGTGAATCTCAGAATTCATCTTAAAAAAGGTTCACTTAAGTTGGCTTGTTTGTGATTACACACTTAATCAAAGATAATATAGTGAAGAATAGCTTACTTTGAATAAACAATTATCAACAAATGAGATAATTTTATGAGTTGATAACATGAAGAGAAAATCCTGGTTCATTTTGTGCAGAGCATTCCCAACTAAAGGAGGTTTCATAAAATGAGATTAACATATGAAAATTGCATGCTTTCAAGAACATAGAGAAAAATCAACAAAGATTCCTAAGAAATCATGATATCACTATCTCGACTAACTTTTTTACACAATGGTTTACACGATGTCCAAAAAGACAAATTAATGTATTTACACTATAGTTGGTTGGATTTGGATGATATTCTTTCAAACTCTTGGTAGTTTAATATTTCTAAGACAAAGGTAACATTTACTGGATTAGAGGAACTCTTCTTTGCTCCTAAATAAAGTTCAAGATTAGGTATATTCAGATCTGGCCGCTCGATGTTTTCTCTAGTTGAGCTAACAAATTGACCATCAATAGGGCTCAAAAGAGTTTTTTTTAGAACCAATTGTCCTATCCTCATTATTCTATTAATTTCTAGTCTAAGATCATTAACAATGAGGCCTTTGTTTGTTATATTTTTAGTTCAATTTCCTAAAGATAACTCTTCTCCAAAGTACTATCTTCTATCAATTCGTCAAAAGCAATTTGTGTATCTAAAATTATATAGGAAGGTTCAATGAATGCTTTAGCCTTCAAATCTCCTTAAGAAGGTTTCCATGCCTTTTCTTTTAGTGCAAACATGAGAAAAAAAGATGAGACAATACGACAAACATGAGATAGAAAGAACATCTAGGACCTACTACGAAGTCAACTAACACATGCAATGATGACATATACGGGTTGATTACTATATCATGCCGAAAATCTTCCAAAATGATATAAATATATAAGGATAAACCTCTGCACAAACCACAGACCCAAGGAACACTGAGCAAATGCAAATTAACCACTCAGCCACTATCAAATTGCAATCAAAACCAAGATTCATGCAAATACCTTCAAGTGGGCATTCGGTGAATCACCGAGGAATTATATACGGACAAAATTGTTTCCCATTAGCCCTAATTCGATGAAATATGAACCATATTTTATAATAATAAAAAATATTCACATAACAAATTGGGGCCAAATTCAAGCTAAATAACTGAACTGAAAACCTCTATTATTGCAAATTGAGCAGTAAAGGAATTTTCAATGTGGATTTGACAGGAAGTGGAAATTTGGGGTGAATTTAATCGTATCCTCGATTAAATGAAATATGTAATATGAAATAACTGATCGAGGCCTCCATTATTGAAAATCGAGGGCTAAAGAAAGGGTTTAACATGAATTTTACTAAAAATCGAGGGCGAGGGAAGGGTTTAACCAGAATTTTACTGGAAATCGGGGGGTGAAGGAAATATTTAACAAGAATTTAACTGGAAATCGGGAGGCAAAATGAATATTTTAAGTAAATTTTAGAGGGCAAAATTTATTTTTTTCCCTCGCTCAATTTGATTCCTTATTATTATTTGTTTAATAAATATAGGACGAAAGTATTAAATTTTAAAAAAAATAATTTAATGTTAAAATTCGCTCATTAAATATTTATAACCCCCTTAATTTCACCCCTAAAATTTTCCATGGTAGTGAGGATGGAGGGATGTTTTTCATGGTTACATCTTGTATAGTGTCTAAGATAGGGAACCCAAAAGTACCTTCAGTTCTAACCTCTCCTTCTTCCTCTTGTCGGACATGATCTTCATTTTCATTCTCCATAAAAACTAGATTTCCAAAGAGAGAATACCTAGGTTTTTCCTTTCTTAGTGAGAATGGGATATCCCAACGTTCTGTTTGAGGGATAGTATTCCTCTTTTTAGGAGAGGAATTACTGCTATGTGGGAGTCCAGTTTTGAAGGTCCTACAGTTGTTGTCTTAATCTGTGAAATAACTCTGTTCACGGAATTTTCAAAAAGAGCATCTACTTGTGCAGGATCAACAAAGTCTACTAGGTTTGGACCACCTACTATTGAAAAGGTAGTGTCCTTGGGATTTTGAGATAATGGAGGGTTAAGAGGTTCTGATTTTTTATCCTTCTGAGTTTCTTCTTGTCTAAGTTCAGTCTCAATATGAGCTTGAGGTTCTTCTTGTCGAATTTCCTTATGAACATACTTCTCTGATGTCTCTATGGTTTCCCCTAAATGATTTCCAGAAAGGATTTCCTTCGCTTTCCAAGTAGGAATATCCCATTTAGGTGTCTTTCGATACCTTTCTGTTGAGTTAGTAGTTGGGGTGGCATGCCCCCCGTATAGGTTAGTAGGAATTTTAGTAGGAAGGCTAGTTTTAATGAATCTACCTTTTGAGTCTCTAGACCTATTCATGAAAACAAAACTATAACTGAAACAAATTCTAATTGCATTACTACTAAGCCTGGGTTTGGGGGATGCTTGTTGTAACAGATGTGCATGTTCTTACCTCTTTTCTTACCGCTCACCCGCCACCAGCCTATTTCTAAGCTTCAAAAGGAAAATTCAATCTACCACTAAGTTTTTAAGAGAAAATTCTACCTATCTACAACTCCCCGACAACGACACCAAAATGTTGGGTGTATTTACTGTCTTAAGGAATCACCAAATATTTAATTATCAACCAGGGTTGGTGATCTTAGAGTTGTGGCACAGTATATGCTGAGGTAGAATGGCACCTAAGTTTTTGGCTCGGCAGACCTTGGAAATGTTTAATAATGAAAAGATTGAAAGATCTTTCAAAATGAAAAACCGAGTCAAACTTCAAAAATACAACTACTAAACTAATTAAACCTAACTAAACCAATAGATCAAAATAGTATCAATCTATACTACTCTATTTTATGAATGATAACTTGAAAAGATAAAAATAAGAAATATTATTCTAGGAACAAGACTTAATCAAAAGTAGAACTACTTTTATGAAACTGGAAACTACTGATTAATGATTCAAACTCTAGTCTAGGAATTAGAAAACAACTATAAATGAGTTTAGAAACCTATCTATGAAACGATTCAATTGACAACTGACTATGGAAACAGGAAACTATATTATCTCAAAGCAAAATTACAACCTACTCAATAAATTCAAAACTATTCGTGCATTCAACTTAAGATCAAACTAAACTACCTAATTCCATTCTCCTTGAGGATTCCAAGGAAATGTATCAAATGTAATAGGAATGGGAGAGAATGTATCAAAATGACTTTCAAATGTGACAAGAAAACAGAACGGAAGCAAATCTAGTTTAACTTCTACAAATAAATATGAACTAAAGAGTGTCCAATTAAAACTAACTTTAAACATCGTAATCTATTCTCTATCCATAAGCAAATGAAATGGAACAAATGTAATCTAGAAGCAAGTAGAAAACTTGATAAAGATATTTACTTGAAAATGAATTTGATCTAGAAGCAAGTAGAAAAATTGATAAAGATATCTTATTTCTAAACCAAATCCTATTCTATGAACATCTTCAGTAACTATGTGAATGGGAAAACAAATCCTATGCTTAAACGAAGAAACTATCCAAACTAAGATACTTTGGAGAATGAAATTACTAAGTTTAATCCAGAATCAATATTAAGAGACATGAAGTAAACTAAACTAAGGATGAAATTAATAAATTCTAGAACAGTAAAGTATTAATAAATCAGACATAAAAGAAACATAATCTAGAAAGAAAACTAAAGTAAATTTAAGGAAAATGGAATGGAAACTAAGAATGAATATAAAACTTAATTGAAACTCTATGTAGTGCAGAACAAGGTCCTAATTACTTGTATAAATGCTAATCAATTACAAGAAATATTACAGTTCGAAAACCTAAGAAATTAAATTCTAAACAAGCATAAAAACAATGCAGAAAATATTAAAGTCCGTATGACAATCCGGATGACAGTCTGAAAGACAGTCCGAATGACAGTCCAGATGACCGAAAACAATAGAAACTAGGGAAATAAGCGGACTAAATGATCTGAACGCCAGCTGCTTGATGCATATGAACCTATAGTGCAAAGAAAGCAGTAAATAGACTGTTTAAAAACTGAAATAACAAAAAGGCATCTATACTAATCATTATCTAAGGAAATGAACTATGTCTAGTGCATGATAAAATAAGGCTAAAATGTAAATAGAACTAATCTACAGCTACAGGGAAAAAATTAGCAGAACTAATTCTAACTATGAATTAAACTTAAACTACTGAAACATTAACTAGTTGACTTTATCTAATTGCAAATGGAAAGACTAAAAGCAAACCAAAAGAGCTATGCACGACCGGTCATTTTAACTTCTAAGAATGTAAATTACATTAGCAGCAAGATATACATTACAGGAAATAAATCAATGTCATGTACATGAAACCAAGTTGAATACATGTACTGAAAATAAATTATCTACTTATAGAAAAGAAATACCGAATAAACACAAAACCTCTGATTGTTGAGGGGCCCTTCTCAGCAATCAGGGATTGAAGCTGAACTCAAATTATTAAACAACAACCGAACATCAACAGCTAAAATCGGGAACTTCCATTGACTGAGAAAGTTTACACAGCGTCTCTATGTATAAAAATTATTGCTATCGTCTATGTGTGCTACATTTCTCCATGGGAGATGTCTTTATATAAGTTTTTACAAATAAGAGAGGAGCTCGACCCTTTCAGTGTTCGACCTCTCTAAAAATAGAGATCTTAAAGGTTGTAGAACGGTTGTAGGATGGTTTACGACAGTGCACAAGCCGTCTGCCTAAGTCCATGGGCAGTTGTGCATTGGTTCCTTTCAACGTGGGCAGAGGATGTGTTGTCGAGCCAAGCAAACAAGAGAGCAGATATTCTAGAATTGAGGCTCATGAACCATGAGGGACACGTCCCCAACAGAACCCACATCACCGTTCTTGTCTTTAATGCCCTGAAATATCTCAACCAAAGATTCTGCAGGTGTGAACGGAGGGCTTAACAACGGTTCAAATGCAGTTGGGCGTCTTTAGTGTGAACGTGCGACTAAATGAAGGTCCGAATGACGACCACAACTTGTAGAAGAAAAACTAAATGCCAAGCACGTCTAGGAATGTGAGATAATTGTCAATAAACCATAAGAATGATGATATTCAACCAAGATTCACTTGATATGCAAATATGTTCATACCTAGGTCTGATTGATGGTCTGGATAGAAAGGAGAATGACTTATCATATCAAAATAGTGAAGATAACGCCAATCAGAGCATGTTTACTGATAAAAAATGGTGACAAAACTGGACACCAACAGGAAGGGGATAAGCCTTCTAGGATGTGGCAAGAATTCAGTCCTTGGAGCCCCTGTGGGTGGTTCATTGGTATCCTCTATATGATCTTGCATTAGATTGTTAGTGCAATTCATATCAAAATAAACAAAAATGGAAAAATGCAAAATAAAAGAGATGGGGGGAGAACGCAAATTCCAATAACAATCCAAGATATGCCAAACAACTTTTCTATTTGCCAATGGTCAAGTTGTACAACACCTAGGAGGTGTGGGATTCAAGGGAGGCCAAAAATATCCCTTAGGGAGGCATTTTTTGTCCAAACTAAATGCTAAGTCAATGTCAGAACAATGGAGAGAAACACTTGCCCCTTGCAGGAAGGTGATAAGGGAGATTTGGGATGCTCATAATGGTAGGAAGTGGTGGGATATGAGGAAGCTCCAAGTCAAATCCAGTAGTATAACCTTTCTCTTTATTTCTCTCTACAAAATGCATGCCAATGGCTTCCTTTTATAGGCCTAGAGGTGACCAACAAACAACTAGATCCAAATGTGAACTCATCTTCTCCATGAACTAGTTCCAAGGTACACCAGGGGGGCTATTTAATGCCACCAAGTGTGTGAGGAGCCAAATTCGGACCCTTGGATATGATTGAGCCTTCAATGTGCTGCGGGAAGTAGATGATCCCTCCATTTTAGTAGTAGCTCGAAGGAATAGCCGTGTGAGTGCGGCATGGGTTGTGTTCAGGTAACCTGCGCTATAGCGCGGGTTAACGGTGTTTTACCTGTGCTACCCCTTCTTTTGACTGTTTTTTGGAACTTTTGGACTCATGTCGTCTTTTGGATTTGTTGAGGATGATTTTGGTGAATTGCATTCTTTATTTTGATGACACCTATTGTCGCCAGGTTTGTCTTAAAATTCTCGATGCCAAAGTAATCAAATCTCAAATGTCTATGTCAGAATCCACGGTCCAAATTTGTTCTCAATATGTTGAACATTCACTTGAATGTTCATGATTATTAAGAGTTTAAATTCTAATCCTTGTGGCATATTACTCACTGCACAAGAAAGGGCGTCTTTTATTTGCTAACTCTCTACTATATCCGAGAACTATCATAAAAGTCCCAAAGCACCACAAGAAGAAAAAAAGGAGAATCTTAATGATGTTCCCAATTGCAAGTGTCAAGGAACATCCAAATGTTAAGTTATTGCAGCTGGAACCTGGCGAGTGTGGAGAATTAAGTTCACCAAGATATACAAATGTCAAGTTGAGCATACAAGCATCTACAGGAGACATAAGGCATGATGAATGCCAATGAGGGTGTCCAAGAAAGAGTCTGACGCATGCATAATTAGAGAGCATAGTCAATGTAAAAGCACTGAGTTTTGTTGCTGGCTAAGCACACTACGACAATGTAAAGTGCCATTATGGAGGGTGCAAATCCACAACATAAATAAACATCTAAGTGTGAAAGTAAGCACCCGAGGTGAGGTGATTTTGTTGAAACTTTAGATATTGCAGGTTGCTATCTTCATTTGAACAATCTATTTGTGCAGCAAAGTTAATTCATTCCATGGTTGCGATTTCTGGTGAACGGAGAACCCGTTGAATACATTGAAGAAATGATTCATAAGAAGAATCCTTTTTAATGTCATGTTTGCTTGTTCTGTGTTCTTTTTTCAATGGAATGTTTATCCCTTATTTTTGTAAGACATATGTTGGTGTCAGCAGAAGTTTTTAAACACAGGTTGAAACAACATAATAGGAAATTGAATGGTGGATCTGGATGCATGCTTGATTGTCAAATGATTTCTGCTGGGATTGAAATTGGTAGCCTTTAAGAAGAAACTTAATACAGAAAAGATGGGCCATCGGGAGTTGATTGTGGATATCACAACTGCCAAATGTATCTCGAAGATATCCAGATTAACGTCTTGTGCTTGCTTCAAAGACCAGAGTTTTTGAGTCTATTTAAAAGTATAAAGATGAGCACCCTTGGAGATTACAAGTTGCAGGTAGATCGAGAAAATGATCATCTAATTCTTTCATGGTGTGTAAAATGCCATTTGCACAACAATTAAAATGCCCAAGTGTCACAATACAGGTGGCAAAGTATATATTAAAGAGCAATTGGAATGAATCGAACATTTCTAGATCTAATGGAGTAGAATTAGTGGTCAATGAGAACAGACTCGAGACTCCCATGCAAATCCACATTTCTTAGAGATTATTTCCACTTTTTTGGGCATCGAAATCACCTAACAAGGGAATGAATAGCAGCGATCAAGGATATCCGAAGGTAGAAGATTACTACACATCAAGTAATTGTCCAGTATTAGAGAAGAAATAAATATTATTTCCAAATTTAAGGCCTGAGGTTATTATCCAGAACCATATTTAACTCAGCATTTCCAAGTAAAAAATCATAGGTGGAAGAGTATTTTATATAACACTTGGCAATAGAGAGATCAATCCAGATTTTCATGTATGAGATCGAATCTGCAGTCCCAGATTTATTGCAAATTATTCGAGATTTTATCATATATTTGTTCCAAAAGTTTGTGGCAATTGTTGGATGTATTTTTCTTATAAATATTATTATTTAGAATGTAAAGGAAGTAGAATTCCAGTCGAGAAGGCTGAGGCAGGGTTGTACTTGTATTATTTATCAGAAGTGATTTTTTTATGAAGTAAAGTATGATCTTTGAGCCTGTTTTATTTTATCTATGAAGTATATATTGTCATTATTTTGTCAATTCATGGTCTCAATTTCATCTTGTGATTCTCTTGACTAGTATACAACTATGCCGCTATTATGAAATGCAACTTGAGCTCTGTGTATTTTTTATCACAGTCATATTCTGTCCAATTTTAAGTACTAAATCCCATGTACTCCTTGTCATCTGATTCTTGAATTATTTAATCTCTGTCATAAATTCATCTACCACCAAAGCTGGTAAAGTTACATCTATTGTTAAGATCTCCTTAAGCTTGACCCTAGCAGTCAAGTTCAACTTTAGGGATAAGATCTTTTGGCACCGTTGCCGAGGACGGAGGAACGAAGACATACTTCCCTGGGTTGTACGACAATGAATATATCCAGACTTTGATGGTGAACAAAGGCTGGTGACATAGGGGCTGCTATATTCACCTGGTGACTCCACTGGATTCAAAATGGAAGATTCAGTTGCTGAGCGAGTTAGTTCCTGTACCAAGACTACAGGGGTTGAGGTAGATCATGTTTTTCTTCAAGGTTTTCGAGAATGGATGAGTATGTCTTCTGTTGACAAATGGGACAAAGATTTGTCTTCTTTTTTAGATTCTGATAACATTATAGTGAAGAAGATAAAATTGATTTTTTGAAGAAGATTTTAAAACCATTTGAGACAGAAAAGATTTCTCAAGATGTTAGTATTACTGCTGTCATTTCAAGCATTTTTGAAGATTTGCGCATGGCTTTGAATGAAGAATTAAATCTGCATATCTTAGAAAGTAGAAAGTGGTTTTCAAATGATTGTGAAGAAGATGGTTTTATGGAGATAGTGAGGTCAGACTTTATCCAAAGGCAGCTTCCTTATCTTCAACAAGAAACAAGGATGTCTAATCAAAACATGATTTTTAATTATTTTTATGATCCAGTAGCTGCTTATCTTGAGGTTTTTATCAATTCAAACCATTCAGTTTTGTTCAACAGCAAATATGAGCTTCAGATCCATGACAAATTGCATATAATTTTTTCAATCTTTATTTTACAGAAGCATATTCTAGGAGTTCAATTGCTAAATAAATTTTTAGCTTGGTTTCATTGGAAATGGAGTTACACATGATCAGCTAGATCTCTGCAAGATTAGAGTAGAAGTGTTGATAAATAAGCTCATCCATGAGCATTTATTTTTTGTAGTTTTCACAGTGATTAGCAGGATTATCAATTATTTTGTTTGAATAAGTGGTGGTCGATTTCAAAAGTTTTCAGAGGTTGATTGAACAGTTGACTGTATAGCCCAATGGATAAGGCACAGATCTGCAAGTTCTTGGCAGCTCACAGGGAACATGCCATCCCCAAATAAGGCCAGATGTTGTCACCAGGTTTGTATTAAAATTTTCGATGCCAGAGTAATCAAATCTCAAATGTCTATGTCAGAATACACGGTCAAAATTTGTTCTCAATATGTTGAACATTCACTTGAATGTTCATGATTTTTAAGAGTTTAAATTCTAATCCTTATGGAATATTACTCACTGCACAAGAAAGGGCGTCTCTTATTTGCTAACTCTCTACTCTATCTGAGAACTGTCATAAAAGTCCCAAAGCACCACAAGAAGACAACAAGGAGAATCTTAATGATGTTCCCAATTGCAAGTGTCAAAGAACATCCAAATGTTAAGTTATTGCAGCTGGAACCTGGCGAGGGTGGAGAATTAAGTTCACCAAGATATACAAATGTCAAGTTGATCATACAAGCATCTACAGGAGACATAAGGCATGATGAATGCCAATGAGGGTGTCCAAGAAAGAGTCTGACGCATGCATAATTAGAGAGCATAGTCAATGTAAAAGCGTTGAGTTTTGTTGCTGGCTAAGTACACCACGACAATGTAAAGTGCCATTGTGGAGGGTGCAAATCCACAGCATAACTGAACATATGAGTGTGAAAGTAAGCACCCGAGGCAAGGTGATTTTGTTCAAACTTTAGATATTGCAAGTTTCTATCTTCATTTGAACAATCTATTTGTGCAGCAAATTTAATTCATTCCATGGTTGCAAATTCTGGTGAAGGGAGAACCCGTTGAATACATTGAATAAATGATTCAGAAGAAGAAGCCTATTTAATGTCTTGCGTTTGCTTGTCAGTGTTCTTTTTTCAATGGAATGTTTATCCCTTATTTTTGTAAGACATATGTTGGTATCAGCAGAAGTTTTTAAACACAGGTTGAAACAACATAATGGGAAATTGAATGGTGGATGAGGATGCATGCTTGATTGACAAAATATTTCTGTTGGGATTGAAATTGGCATCTTTTAAGAAGAAACTTAATACAGAGAAGATGGGCCATCGGGAGTTGATTGTGGACATCACAAGTGCCAAATGTATCTCGAAGCTATCCAAATTAACGTCTTGTGCTTGCTTCAAAGACCATAGTTTCTGAGTCTATTTAAAAGTATAAAGATGAGCACCCTTGGAGATTACAAGTTGAAGGTGGATCGAGAAAATGATCATCTAATTCTTTCATGGTTTGTAAAATGCCATTTGCACAACAATTAAAATGCCCAAGTGTCACAATACAGGTGGCAGAGTATCTATTAAAGAGCAATTGGAATGAATCGAACATTTCCAAATCTAATGGAGTAGAATTAGTGGTCAATGAGAACAGACTCAAGACTCCCATGCAGATCCACATTTCTTAGAGATTATTTCCACTTTTTTGGGCATTGAAATCACCTAACAAGGGAATGAAGAGAAACGATCAAGGATATCTGAAGGCAGAAGATTACTACACTTCAACTAATTGTCCAGTATTAGAAAAGAAATCAATATTATTTCCAGATTTAAGGCCTGAGGTTATTATCCAGATCCATATTTAACTCAGCATTTCCAAGCAGAAAATCATAGGTGGAAGAGTATTTTATATAACACTTGGCAACAGAGAGATCAATCTAGATTTTCATGTATAAGATCGAATCTGCAGTCCCAGATTTATTGCAAGTTATTTGAGATTTTATCAGATATTTGTTTCAAAAGTTTGTGGCAACTGTTGAATGTATTTTTCTTATAAATATTATTATTTAGAATGTAAAGGAAGTAGAATTCCTGTCAAGAAGGCTGAGGCAGGGTTGTAATTGTATTATTTATCAGAAGTGATTTTTTTATGAAGTAAGGTATGATCCTTGAGCTTGTTTTATTTTAATCTATGAAATATATATTGTCATTATTTTGTCATTTCATGGTCTCAATTTCATGTTGCGATTCTCTTGACTAGTATACAACTATGCCGCTATTATGAAATGCAACTTGAGCTCTGTATATTTATTATCACAGTCATATCTATCCAATTTTAAGTACTGAATCCCATGTACTCCCTGTCATCTGATTCTTGAATTATTCAATCTATGTCATATATTCATCTACCACCACAGCTGGTAAAGTTACATCTACTGTTAAGATTTCCTTAAGCTTGACCCTAGCAGTCAGGTTCAACTTTAGGGATAACATATTTTGGCGCCATTGCCGAGGATGGAGGAACGAAGACATACTTCCCTGGGTTGTAGGACAACGAATATATCCAGACTTTGATGGTGAACAAAGGCTGGTGACATAGGGGCTGCGATATTCACCTGGTGACTCCACTGATTTCAAAATGGAAGATTCGGTTGCTGAGCGAGTTACTTCCTGTACCAAGACTACAGGGGTTGACGTAGATCATGTTTTTCTTCAAGTTTTTCGAGAATGGATGAGTATGTCTTCTGTTGACGAATTGGTCAAAGATTTGTCTTCTTTTTTAGATTCGAATAACATTTATAGTGAAGAAGATAAAATTGATTTTTTGAAGAAAATTTTAAAAGCATTTGAGACAGAAAAGATTTCTTGACATGTTAGTATTAGTGCTGTTGTTTCAAGCATTTTTGAAGATATGTGCATGGCTTTGAATGAAGAATTAAATCTACATATCTTAGAAAGTAGAAAGTGGTTTTCAAATGATTGTGAAGAAGATGGTTTTATGTAGATAGTGAGATCAGAGTTTATCCAGAGGCAGCTTGCTTATCTTCAAGAAGAAACAGGGATATCTGATCAAAACATGATTTTTAATTATTTTTATGATCCACTAGCTGCTTATCTTGAGGTTTTTATCAATTCAAACCATTCAGTTTTGTTCAACAGCAAATATGAGCTTCAGATCCATGACGAATTGCATATAACTTTTTCAATATTTATTTTACAGAAGCATATTCCAGGAGTGCAATTGCTAAATCAATTTTTAGCTTGGTTTCATTGGAAATGGAGTTACACATGATCAGCTAGATCTCTGCAAGATTAGAGTAGAAGTGTTGATAAATAAGCTCATCCATGAGCATTTATTTTTTGCAGTTTTCACAGCGATTAGCAGGATTATCAATTATTTTGTTTGAATAAGTGGTGGTAGATTTCAAAAGTTTTCAGAGGTTGATTGAACAGTTGACTGTATAGCCCAATGGATAAGGCACGGATCTGCAAGTTCTTGGCAGCTCGCAGGGAGCATGCCATCCCCAGATAAGGCCAGATGTTGTCACTAGGTTTGTCTTAAAATTTTCGATGCCAGAGTAATCAAATCTCAAATGTCTATGTCAGAATCCATGGTTATAATCTCAAATTTGTTCTCAATATGTTGAACATTCACTTGAATGTTCATGATTTTTAAGAGTTTAAATTCTAGTCCTTGTGGCATATTACTCACTGCAAAAGAAAGGGCGTCTTTTATTTTCTAACTCTCTACTCTATTCGAGAACTGTCATAAAAGTCCCAAAGCACCACAAGAAGACAATAAGGAGAATCTTAATGATGTTCCCAATTGCAAGTGTCAAAGAACATCCAAATGTTAAGTTATTAAAGCTGGAACCTGGTGAGTGTGGAGAATTAAGTTCACCAAGATAGACAAATGTCAAGTTGAGCATACAAGCATCTGCAGGAGACATAAGTCATGATGAATGCCAATGAGGGTGTCCAAGAAAGAGTCTGACGCATGCATAATTAGAGAGCAGAGTCAATGTAAAAGCGCTGAGTTTTGTTGTTGGCTAAGTACACTACGACAATGTAAAGTGACATTATGGAGGGTGCAAATCCACAACATAAATGAACATCTAAGTGTGAAAGTAAGCACCCGAGGCAAGGTGATTTTGTTCAAACTTTAGATATTGCAGGTTTTTATCTTCATTAGAACAATCTATTTGTGTAGCAAATTTAATTCATTCCATGGTTGCAATTTTTGGTGAAGGGAGAACCCATTGAATACATTGAAGAAATTATTCATAAGAAGAAGCCTTTTTAATGTCTTGTGTTTGCTTGTTCTATGTTCTTTTTTCAATGGAATGTTTATCCCTTATTTTTGTAAGACATACGTTGGTATCAGCAGAAGTTTTTAAACACAGGTTGAAACAACATAATGGGAAATTGAATGGTGGATGAGGATGCATGCTTGATTGTCAAATGATTTCTGCTGAATTGAAATTGGCAGCCTTTAAGAAGAAACTTAATAAAGAGAAGATGGGCCATCGGGAGTTGATTGTGGACATCACAAGTGCTCAATGTATCTCGAAGATATCCATATTAACGTCTTGTGCTTCCTTCAAAGACCAGAGTTTTTGAGTCTATTTAAAAGTATAAAGATGAGCACCCTTGGAGATTACAAGTTGCAGGTAGATCGAGAAAATGATCATCTAATTATTTCATGGTGTGTAAAATGCCATTTGCACAACAATTAAAATGCCCAAGTGTCACAATATAGGTGGCAAAGTATCTATTAAAGAGCAATTGGAATGAATCGAACATTTCCAGATCTAATGGAGTAGAATTAGTGGTCAATGAGAACAGACTCAAGACTCCCATGCAGATCCACATTTCTTAGAGATTATTTCCACTTTTTTGGGCATCGAAATCACCTAACAAGGGAATGAAGAACAGCGATCAAGGATATTCGAAGGCAGAAAATTACTACACTTCAAAAAATTGTCTAGTATTAGAGAAGAAATAAATATTATTTCCAGATTTAAGGCCTGAGGTTATTATCCAGATCCATATTTAACTCAGCATTTCCAAGCAGAAAATCATAGGTGGAAGAGTATTTTATATAACACTTGGCAACAGAGAGATCAATCCATATTTTCATGTATAAGATCGAATCTGCAGTCCCAGATTTATTGCAAATTATTCAATATTTTATAAGATATTTGCTTCAAATTTTTGTGGCAACTGTTGGATGCATTTTTCTTATAAATATTATTATTTAAATTGTAAAGGAAGTAGAATTCCAGTCAAGAAGGCTGAGGCAGGGTTGTACTTGTATTATTTATCAGAAGTGATTTGTTTATGAAGTAAAGTATGCTCTTTGAGCCTATTTTATTTCAATCTATGAAGTATATATTGTCATTATTTTTTCAATTCATGGTCTCAATTTCATGTTGCGATTCTCTTGACTAGTCTACAACTATGCCGCTATTATGAAATGAAACTTGAGCTCTATATATTTATTATCACAGTCTTATTCTATCCAATTTTAAGTACTGGAGCCCATGTACTCCCTGTCATCTGATTCTTGAATTATTTAATCTCTGTCATATCTTCATCTACCACCATAGCTGGTAAAGTTACATCTACTATTAAGATTTCCTTAAGCTTGACCCTAGCAGTCAAGTTCAACTTTAGGGATAAAATCTTCTGGCACCGTTGCCGAGGAGGAAGGAACGAAGACATACTTCCCTGGGTTGTACGACAACGAATATATCCAGAATTTGATGGTGAACAAAGGCTGCTGACATAGGGGCTGCGATATTCACCTAGTGACTCCATCGGTTTCAAAACGGAAGATTCGGTTGCTAAGCGAGTTACTTCCTGTACCAAGACTACATGGGTTGAGGTAGATCATGTTTTTCTTCAAGGTTTTCAAGAATGGATGGGTATGTCTTCTGCTGATGAATGGGACAAATATTTTTCTTCTTTTTTAGATTCTGATAACATTTATAGTGAAGAAGATAAAATTGATTTTTTGAAGATTTTAAAAGCATTTGAGACAGAAAAGATTTCTCAAGATGTTAGTATTACTGCTGTTGTTTCACGCATTTTTGAAGATATGTGCATGGCTTTGAATGAAGAATTAAATCTGCATATCTTAAAAAGTAGAAAGTGGTTTTCAAATGATTGTGAAGAAGATGGTTTTATGGAGATAGTGAGAGTTTATCCAAAGGGAGCTTGCTTATCTTGAAGAAGAAACAGGGATATCTGATCAAAACATGATTTTTAATTATTTTTATGATCCAGTAGCTGCTTATCTTGAGGTTTTTATCAATTCAAACCATTCAATTTTGTTTAGCAGCAAATATGAGCTTCAGATCCATGACGAATTGCATATAATTTTTTCAATCTTTATTTTACATAAGCATATTCCAGGAGTGCAATTGCTAAATCAATTTTTAGCTTGGTTTTATTGGAAATGGAGTTACACATGATCAGCTAGATCTCTGCAAGATTAGAGTAGAAGTGTTGATAAATAAGCTCATCCATGAGCATTTATTTTTTGCAGTTTTCACAGCGATTAGCAGGATTATCAATTATTTTATTTGAATAAGTGGTGGCAGATTTCAAAAGCCTTCAGAGGTTGATTGAACAGTTAACTATATATCCCAATGCATAAGGCACAGATCTACAAGTTCTTGGCAACTTGCAGGAAGCATGCCATCCCCAGATAAGGCCAGATGTTGTCACCAGGTTTGTCTTAAAATTTTTGATGCCAGAGAAATCAAATCTCAAATGTCTATGTCAGAATCCACAGTCCAAATTTGTTCTCAATATGTTGAACATTCACTTCAATGTTCATCATTTTTAAGAGTTTAAATTCTAATCCTTGTGGCATATTACTCACTGCACAAGAAAGGGCGTCTTTTATTTGCTAACTCTCTACTCTATCCAAGAACTGTCATAAAAGTCCCAAAGCACCAAAAGAAGACAACAAGGAGAATCTTAATGATGTTCCCAATTGCAAGTGTCAAAGAACATCCAAATGTTAAGTTATTGCAGCTAGAACCTGGCGAGTGTCGAGAATTAAGTTCACCAAGATATACAAATGTCAAGTTGAGCATACAAGCATCTACAGGAGACATAAGCCATGATGAATTCCAATGAGGGTGTCCAAGAAAGAGTCTGACGCATGCATAATTAGAGAGCATAGTCAATGTAAAAGCGTTGAGTTTTGTTGCTTGCTAAGTACACTACGACAATGTAAAGTTCCATTATGGAGGGTGCAAATCCACAGCATAACTAAATATCTGAGTGTGAAAGTAAGCACCCGAGGCGAGGTGATTTTTATTGCAGGTTTCTATCTTCATTTGAACAATCTATTTGTGCAGCAAATTTAATTCATTCCATGGTTGCAATTTATGGTGAAGGGAGAACCCATTGAATACATTGAATAAATGACTTATAAGAAGAAGCCTTTTTAATGTCTTGTGTTTGCCTGTTCTGTGTTCTTTTTTCAATGGAATGTTTATCCCTTATTTTTGTAAGACATATGTTGGTATCATCAGAAGTTTTTAAACACAGGTTGAAACAACATAATGGGAAATTGAATGGTGGATGAGGATGCATGCTTGATTGTCAAATGATTTCTGCTAGGATTGAAATTGGCATCCTTTAAGAAGAAACTTAATACAAAGAAGATGGGCCATCGAAAGTTGATTGTGGACATCACAAATGCTAAATGTATCTCGAAGATATCCATATTAACGTCTTGTGCTTGCTTCAAATACCAGAGTTTCTGAGTCTATTTAAAAGTATAAAGATGAGCACCCTTGGAGATTACAAATTGCAGGTAGATCGAGAAAATGATCATCTAATTCTTTCATGGTGTGTAAAATGCCATTTGCACAACAATTAAAATGCCCAAGTGTCACAATACAGGTGGCAGAGTATCTATTAAAGAGCAATTGGAATGAATCAAACATTTCCAGATCTAATGGAGTAGAATTAGTGGTCAATGAGAACAGACTCAAGACTCCCATGCAAATCCACATTTCTTAGAGATTATTTCCACTTTTTTGGGCATTGAAATCACCTAACAAGGGAATGAAGAGCAGCGATCAAGGATATCTGAAGGCAGAAGATTACTACACTTCAAGTAATTGTCCAGTATTAGAGAAGAAATAAATATTATTTCCAGATTTAAGGCGTGAGGTTATTATCCAGATCCATATTTAACTCAGCATTTCCAAGCATAAAATCATATGTGGAAGAGTATTTTATATAACACTTGGCAACAGAGAGATCAATCCATATTTTCATGTATAAGATCGAATCTGTAGTCCCAGATTTATTGCAAATTATTCGAGATTTTATCAGATATTTGTTTAAACGTTTGTGGCAACTGTTGCATGTATTTTTCTTATAAATATTATTATTTAGAATGTAAAGGAAGTAGAATTCCAGTCGAGAAGGCTGAGGGAGGGTTGTACTTGTATTATTTATTAGAAGTGATTTGTTTATGAAGTAAAGTATGATCTTTGAGCCTGTTTTATTTTATCTATGAAGAATATATTGTCATTATTTTTTCATTTCATGGTCTCAATTTCATGTTGTGATTCTCTTGACTAGTGTAAAACTATGCCGCTATTATGAAATGCAACTTGAGCTCTATATATTTATTATCACAGTCATATTCTGTCCAATTTTAAGTACTGAAGCCCATGTACTCCCTGTCATCTGATTCTTGAATTATTTAATCTTTGTCATATATTCATCTACCACCACAGCTGGTAAAGTTACATCTACTGTTAAGATTTCCTTAAGCTTGACCCTAGCGGTCAGGTTCAACTTTAGGGATAACATCTTTTGGCACCATTGACAGGGACGGAGGAACGAAGACATACTTCCCTGGGTTGTACGACAATGAATATATCCAGACTTTGATGGTGAACAAAGGCTGGTGACATAGGGGCTGCGATATTCACCTGGTGACTCCACTGGTTTCAAAATGGAAGATTCAGTTGCTAAGCGAGTTACTTCCTGTACCAAGACTGCAGGGGTTGAGGTAGATCATGTTTTTCTTCAAGGTTTTCGAGAATGGATGAGTATGTCTTATGTTGATGAATGGGACAAAGATTTCTCTTCTTTTTTAGATCCTGATAACATTTATAGTGAAGAAGATAAAATTGATTTTTTGAAGAAGATTTTAAAAGCATTTGAGACAGAAAAGATTTCTCAAGATGTTAGTATTACTGTTGTTGTTTCAAGCATTTTTGAAGATATGTGCATGGCTTTGAATGAAGAATTAAATCTGCATATCTTAGAAAGTAGAAAGTGGTTTTCAAATGATTGTGAAGAAGATGGTTTTATGGAGATAGTGAGGTCAGAGTTTATCCAGAGGCAGCTTGCTTATCTTCAAGAGGAAATAGGGATATCTGATCAAAACATGAGTTTTAATTATTTTTATGATCCAGTAGCTGCTTATCTTGAGGTTTTTATCAATTCAAACCATTCAGTTTTGTTCAACAGCAAATATGAGCTTCAGATCGATGACGAATTGCATAGAAGTTTTTCAATCTTTATTTTACAGAAGCATATTCCAGGAGTTCAATTGCTAAATCAATTTTTAGCTTGGTTTCATTGGAAATGGAGTTACACATGATCAGCTAGATCTCTGCAAGATTAGAGTAGAAGTATTGATAAATAAGCTCATCCATGAACATTTATTTTTTGCAGTTTTCACAGTGATTAGCCGGATTATCAATTATTTTGTTTGAATAAGTGGTGGCAGATTTCAAAAGTTTTCAGAGGTTGATTGAACAGTTGACTATATAGCCCAATGGATAAGGCACAGATCTGCAAGTTCTTGGCACCTCGCAGGGAGCATGCCATCCCCAGATAAGGCCAGATGTTGTCACCAGGTTTGTCTTAAAAAATTTGATGCCAAAGTAATCAAATCTCAAATGTCTATGTCAGAATCCATGGTCCAAATTTGTTCTCAATATGTTGAACATTCACTTGAATGTTCATCATTTTTAAGAGTTTAAATTCTAATCCTTGTGGCATATTACTCACTGCATAAGAAAGGGCGTATTTTATTTGCTAACTCTCTACTCTATCCGAGAACTATCATAAAAGTCTCAAAGCACCACAAGAAGACAACAAGGAGAATCTTAATGATGTTCCCAATTACAAGTGTCAAAGAACATCCAAATGTTAAGTTATTGCAGACGGAACCTGGCGAGTGTGGAGAATTAAGTTCACCAAAATATACAAATGTCAAGTTGAGCATACAAGCATCTACAGGAGACATAAGGCATGATGAATGCCAATTAGGGTGTCCAAGAAAGAGTCTGATGCATGCATAATTAGAGAGCATAGTCAATGTAAAAGTGTTGAGTTTTGTTGCTGGCTAAGTACACTACGACAATGTAAAGTGCCATTATGGAGGGTGCAAATCCACAGCATAACTGAACATCTGAGTGTGACAGTAAGCACCCGAGGCGAGGTGATTTTTTTCAAAATTTAGATATTACAGGTTTCTATCTTCATTTGAACAATCTATTTGTGCAGCAACTTTAATTCATTCTATGGTTGCAATTTCTGGTGAAGGGAGAACCCATTGAATACATTGAAGAAATGATCCATAAGAAGAATCCTTTTTAATGTCTTTCATTTTCTTGTTATATGTTCTTTTTTCAATGGAATGTTTATCCCTTATTTTTGTTAGGCATATGTTGGTATCAGCAGAAGTTTTTAAACACGGGTTGAAACAACATAATGGGAAATTTAATGGTGGATGAGGATGCATGCTTGATTGTCAAATGATTTCTGCTGGGATTGAAATTGGAAGCCTTTAAGAATACACTTAATACAGAGAAGATGGGCCATCGGGAGTTGATTGTGGACATCACAAGTGCTAAATGTATCTCGAAGATATCCAAATTAACATCTTGTGCTTGCTTCAAAGACCAGAGTTTCTGAGTCTATTTAAAAGTATAAAGATGAGCACCCTTAGAGATTACAAGTTGCAGGTAGATCGAGAAAATGATCATCTAAATCTTTCATGGTGTGTAAAATGTCATTCGCACAACAATTAAAATGCCCAAGTGTCACAATACAGGTGGCATTGTATCTATTAAAGAGCAATTGGAATGAATCGAACATTTCCAGATCTAATGGAGGAGAATTAGTGGTCAATGAGAATAGAATCAAGACTCCCATGCAGATCCACATTTCTTAGAGATTAATTCCACTTTTTTGGGCATCAAAATCACCTAATAAGGGAATGAAGAGCAGTGATCAAGGATATCCGAAGGCAGAGGATTACTACACTTCAAGTAATTGTCCAGTATTAGAGAAGAAATAAATATTATTTTTAGATTTAAGGCTTGAGGTTATTATCCAAATCCATATTTAACTCAACATTTCCAAGCAGAAAATCATAGGTGGAAGAGTATTTTATATAACACTTGGCAACATAGAGATCAATCCAGATTTTCATGTATAAGATCGAATCTGCAGTCCCAGATTTATTGCAAATTATTGGAGATTTTATCAGATATTTGTTTCAAAAGTTTGTGGCAACTGTTGGATGTATTTTTCTTATAAATATTATTATTTAGAATGTAAAGGAAGTAGAATTCCAGTCGAGAAGGCTGAGGCAGGGTTGTACTTGTATTATTTATCAGAAGTGATTTGTTTATGAAGTAAAGTATGATCTTTGAGCTTGTTTTGTTTTAATCTATGAAGTATATATTGTCATTATTTTGTCAATTCATGGTCTCAATTTCATGTTGTGATTCTCTTGACTAGTGTACAACTATGCCGCTATTATGAAATGGAACTTGAGCTCTGTATATTTATTATCATTGTCATATTCTGTCCATTTTTAAGTACTGAAGCCCATGTACTCCCTGTCATCTGATTCTTGAATTATTTAATCTCTATCATATATTCATATTGGCACTGTTGTCCGGGACGGAGGATCGAAGACATACTTCCATGGGTTGTACGACAACGAATATATCCAGACTTTGATGGTGAACAAAGGCTTGTGACATAGGGGCTGCGATATTCACCTGGTGACTCCACCGGTTTCCAAATGGAAGATTCAGTTGTTGAGTGAGTTACTTCCTGTACCAAGACTACAGGGGTTGAGGTAGATCATGTTTTTCTTCAAGGTTTTCGAGAATGGATGAGTATGTCTTCTGTTGACGAATGGGACAAATATTTGTCTTCTTTTTTAGATTCTGATAACATTTATAGTGAAGAAGATAAAATTGATTTTTTGAAGAAGATTTTAAAAGCATTTGAGACAGAAAAGATTTCTCAAGATGTTAGTATTAATGCTATTGTTTCAAGCATTTTTGAAGATATGTGCACGGCTTTGAATGAAGAATTAAATCTGCATATCTTAGAAAGTAGAAAGTGGTTTTCAAATGATTGTAAAGAAGATGGTTTTATGGAGATAGTGAGGTCAGAGTTTATCCAAAGGCAACTTGCTTATCTTCAAGAAGAAACAGGGATATCTGATCAAAACATGATTTTTAATTATTTTTATGATTTAGTAGCTGCTTATCGTGAGGTTTTTATCAATTCAAACCATTCAGTTTTGTTCAGTAGCAAATATGAGCTTCAGATCCATGACGAATTGCATATAAGTTTTTCAATCTTTATTTAACAGAAGCATATTCCAGGAGTTCAATTGCTAAATCAATTTTTAGCTTGGTTTCATTGGAAATGGAGTTACACATGATCAGCTAGATATCTGCAAGATTAGAGTAGCAATGTTGATAAATAAGCTCATTCATGAGCATTTGTTTTTTGCAGTTTTCACAGTGATTAGTAGGATTATCAATTATTTTGTTTGAATAAGTGGTGGCAGATTTCAAAAGTTTTCAGAGGTTTATTGAACAGTTGACTGTATAGCCCAATGGATAAGGCACAGATCTGCAAGTTCTTGGCAGCTCGCAGGGAGCATGCCATCCCCAGATAAGGCCAGATGTTGTCACCAGGTTTGTCTTAAAATTTTCGATGCTAGAGTAATCAAATTTCAAATGTCTATGTCAGAATCCATGGTCCAAATTTTTTCTCAATATGTTGAACATTCACTTGAATGTTCATCATTTTTAAGAGTTTAAATTCTAATCCGTGTGGCATATTACTCACTGCATAAGAAAGGGCGTCTTTTATTTGCTAACTCTCTACTCTATCCGAGAACTGTCATAAAATTCCCAAAGCACCACAAGAAGATAACAAGGAGAATCTTAATGATGTTCCCAATTGCAAGTGTCAAAGAACATCCAAATGTTAAGTTATTGCAGTTGGAACCTAGCAAGTGTGGAGAATTAAGTTCACCAAGATATACAAATGTCAAGTTGACCATACAAGCATCTACAGGAGACATAAGGCATGATGAATGCCAATGAGGGTGTCCAAGAAAGAGTCTGACGCATGCATAATTAGAGAGCATAGTCAATGTAAAAGCGCTGAGTTTTGTTGTTGGATAAGTACACTACGACAATGTAAAGTGCCATTATGGAGGGTGCAAATCCACAGCATAACTGAACATCTGAGTGTGAAAGTAAGCACCCGAGGCAAGGTGATTTTGTTCAAACTTTAGATATTGCAGGTTGTTATCTTCATTTCAACAATCTATTTGTGCAGTAAATTTAATTCCTTCCATGGTTGCAATTTCTGGTGAAGGGAGAACCCGTTGAATACATTGAAGAAATGATTCATAAGAAGAAGCCTTTTTAATGTCTTGCGTTTGCTTGTTCTATGTTCTTTTTTCAATGGAATGTTTATCCCTTATTTTTGTAAGACATATGTTGATATCAGCAGAAGTTTTTAAACACGGGTTGAAACAACATAATGGGAAATTGAATTGTGGATGAGGATGCATGCTTGACTGTCAAATGATTTCTGCTGGGATTGAAATTGGTAGCCTTTAAGAAGAAACTTAATACAGAGAAGATGGGCCATCGGGAGTTGATTGTGGACATCACAAGTGCCAAATGTATCTCGAAGACATCCATATTAACGTCTTGTGCTTGCTTCAAGACCAGAGTTTCTGAGTCTATTTAAAAGTATAAAGATGAGCACCCTTGGAGATTACAAGTTGCAGGTAGATCGAGAAAATGAACATCTAATTCTTTCATGGTTTGTAAAATGCCATTTGCACAACAATTAAAATGCCCAAGTGTCACAATACAGGTGGCAGAGTATCTATTAAAGAGCAATTGGAATGAATCGAACATTTCCAGATCTAATTGACTAGAATTAGTGGTCAATGAGAATAGACTCAAGACTCCCATGCAGATCCACATTTCTTAGACATTATTTCCACTTTTTTGGGCATCGAAATCACCTAACAAGGGAATGAAGAGCAGCGATCAAGGATATTGGAAGGCAGAAGATTACTACACTTCAAGTAATTGTCTAGTATTAGAGAAGAAATAAATATTATTTCCAGATTTAAGGCCTGAGGTTATTATCCATATCCATATTTAACTCAACATTTCCAAGCAGAAAATCATAGGTGGAAGAGTATTTTATTTAACATTTGGCAACAGAGATATCAATCCATATTTTCATGTATAAGATCGAATTTGCAATCCCAGATTCATTGCAAATTATTCGAGATTTTATCAGATATTTGTTTCAAAAGTTTGTGGCAACTGTTGGATGTATTTTTCTTATAAATATTATTATTTAGAATGTAAAGGAAGTAGAATTTCAGTCGAGAAGTCTGAGGCAGGGTTTTACTTGTATTATTTATCAGAAGTGATTTGTTTATGAAGTAAAGTATGATCTTTGAGCCTGTTTTATTTTATCTATGAAGTATATATTGTCATTATTTTGTCAATTCATGGTCTCAATTTCATGTTGCGATTCTCTTGACTAGTGTACAACTATGCCGCTATTATGAAATGCAACTTGAGCTCTGTATATTTATTATCACAGTCATATTCTATCCAATTTTAAGTACTGAATCCCATGTACTCCCTATCATCTGATTCTTGAATTATTTAATCTCTGTCATATATTCATCTACCACCACAGCTGGTAAAGTTACATCTACTGTTAAGATTTCCTTAAGCTTGACCCTAGTATTCAGGTTCAACTTTAGGGATAACAACGCCTTACGGGAAGAATCGTCAAAATGTCGCATGTGTGCGACATTTAGGCGTTAACACATGCTTCAACATGCAAAGCATCATCTCAACGCATGAGGCACCACCTAAAAAAATGATGATATGTCTAGACACACAATACCTTATCCTTGACTAGAAAGATTGTACAACATCATCACTTTGACAAACAAAGTACTTGCCTCAACACATGAATCTTAACCATTCTTGAGTCGAACTCAAGATTCTTCTCCAAGTTTCCTGAGTCCAACACGGGATCCTATAAGGCACTACCTCGACACACGAGGCGCAATATTGATACACAAGATTGACCTAGAGAATGACTCATTATTTTGTAACTTCAATTCTCCCTCTCAGCGAGGGAGGCATTGTCTGCCATGCCAAGCTTTTCTTAGAAGTACCTATACTCTGTCATGGACAAAGGATGAGTCAACATATCTACAATATTCTCACCATTAGCAATATACTGAAGTCTTACGACACATCTCTAGACCATGTATTTGATGTAGTGATATTTCATCTAAATGTGTTTAGATTTGTCATGAAACACAGGGTTTTCTAGGAGCTTAATGCAGCTCTGATTGTTAGAATGAATGACTATAGTCTCAAGCTTCTCACTGAACAACCCAGCAAGTAGCTTCCTAATCCACATAGATTCTTGGCAGGTGGTACTAGATGCAATATACTCTGCTTCTGTCTTACTCTGGGCTACAGAGCCATGGTTCCTACTAGACCAAGAGATCATAGTTGATCCTAACATAAAAAAAAAAATCTAGATGTACTCTTTCGGTCCAAAATACTACCACCCCGGTCAAAGTCAGCATACCAAAGTAACATTACTCCACCACTGGAAGCATATATGAGTCCATAAGAAATAGTACCTCGAAGGTATCTAAGCACATGCTTGGAAGAAACCGAATGTCTATGCCTTAGCTCAGGCATGAACAAACTCAAGATACTCACTACATAACATATGTCTGGTCTACTGTGTATCAAATACATTAAGGAACCAATGAGATTTCTATACATGGTAGGATCCACTAGATCTGATCTGGAATCTAACTCATGTAGCTTCTTTAGATTAGACACCATTGGAGTAGACATGGAATTACAATCCATCATACCAAATATCCGCGATACATCAACTATTTACTTTCCTTGAGAAAGAAATATCTCATATTTCCTTCACCAAACATCTCTAGACCAAGAAAATAGTGCATAAGACCTAAGTATTTCGTTTCGAACTCAGAAGTGATATCCCTCTTGCATTGAGATTTTTTTTCTCCTCTCTAGTAAGGAACAAGTCATCAACATAGAGAACCAAGATCAATGATTGGTTCTTCACAACCTTGAAGTATAGGTGTGGGTCATATTCTCTTTTGGAGAATCCCAAGCTCAGAAGGTAGTTGTCAATCCTTGAATACCAAGCCCTCGGGGGATACATAAGCACATACAACTCTTTCTTAAGTTTTCATACATGGGACTCCTTCCCATGAATTAAAAACTCCTTAGGTTGGTGTATGTAAACCTCTTCCTCAACCTCACCATTGGGGAAGGCAATCTTCACATCCATCTAGTGAAGTTTCCAATCCAAAACTAAAGTAAGGGAAATTATGGTTCGGATAGTAGTGTACGTGGCCACAAGAGAGAATGTCTCATCATAGTCTATCCCTTCTTTCTATGAGAAACCACGGGCCACCAATATTTGTTTATACTTGTCAATACTTCCATCAAATCCATGCTTGATTTTATAAATCCACTTGGAAGTTACTCTTAACTTCACGTCAGATTTAGGAACCACTTCCCACACATCATTCTTCATGATATATTTGTATTCCTCTACCATGGAATATTTCCATACTTGCTACTTTGAGGTTTCCTCATAGGTAGAGGGTCTTGAATCACTAATGTGACTCATATGAGCTACATATCCTAAAAATATTTCAGGTCTCTTTCGCTCTCTGGATAATCCTAGATGTGCTTCATGCTTTTCTTCCTCTTGCATAATGTCTCGATACCATGTAGATATCCTCTTCGTAGGAGGTTCATCAAGAGATATTTATATCATATCTTCTGGCTCTTCATGATAAAGCGAATTTACGGTCTCATATGGATTCTCCCTTTCACTATCTAAAAGGGGAGAATCAAAAACTAGATCCTCCATCATAGGAGTATCATGTTCCTCCATATCTAAATCACACTAAATTTCTTTGGAGCGCTTGAAGGCGTCCTCTTCAAGAAATGTTAAATCTATACTAACTTCAATGTTTCTTTGTCCTAGAACATAGACTCTATAGGATTTGGAGGATTCACTATATCCAACAAATATTCATTTATTTCTAGATGGATCCATATTTGTCCTCTTATCTTTTGCTATGTAAATGTAAATAGGACAACCAAAAATATTCAAGTGTCCAATATCTAGTTTTTCACCAGTGAAAACCTCTTCAGGAGTCTTTTCTCCCAAGATAGAATGAGGGATTTTGTTTTGAATATAAACAACAGTTCTAGGGGCTTCTTCCCATAAGGATGTGGGAAGATCCTGATCACACATCATGGCTTTTTCATCCTCACGTATTGTTATGTTCTTTCTTTGAGCAACCTTATTTTGTTGGGGGGTGTAGGGTACAGTCAGTTGTCTTTTTATTCTTGCATCTCGACAGAAGTCATTGAATTCATGGGACTCAAACTCTCCTCTATTATCATGTCTCAAAGCATGAATTTGCTTCCCAGACTGATTCTCAACCAATGCTTTAAACTCTTGAAACTTGTTGAAAGTTTCACTCCTTGCTTTCAGAAAATAAACCAGTGACTTGCGAGAGAAGTCATCTATGAAAAGAACATAATACAAATAACCACTCAAGGAGGGTGCAGACATAGGACCGCATAGATAGGAATGAATCAAGTCAAGGATCCCCTTGGATCTTTTGGTACTACTTGGAAAACTCTTCTTAATGTTCTTTCCAAGAGTGCAACCTCTACAAACACTATCAATATTAGATTTAAACATGGGCTTACCTTTCACCATATTTTGCAATCCTAGTATCGCTTTGAAATGGAGATGACCGATCCTTCTATGCAATAGCTCACAAGGATTGATTGTGTCATGGATCATGGCTTGAAGGAGTTTTCCATGAACTTTGTAGAGACCTCCCTCTCTAAATCCAATCACTGATGCAGAGTTCAAGTCTTCATGCTTAGGCCAGAGAAGCACTTTGTTGTCCATAAAGATAACTATGAATCCTTTATCTTCTAGAAATGAAAGAGACAGGAGGTTTTTCTTTAATCTAGGGACAAACATAATTTCATCCACATGTAGTACATATCCCGAGTCAAACTAAAAATAAGTGGATCCAATGCCTTGGATCGAATAGGTGGTATTATCTCTAATCTCAAACTTACAAGAAAAATTATTTTCCTTCATATCCATGATAGCACTCCTATATCCAGTCATGTGCATGGATGTGCCACTATCTACCAGCCATGTCTCGGAACTACTAGTAATGGATCCCAAAAGGGCTAAGACAATATAGTACTCCTTCTTTGTCTCTTTATCATCAGATAAATTATTTCTTGCAGGTTCATCTTCTGTAGCAATAGAATCGTGAAACCTACCCCTGAACTTTCCTCTTTGCTCTGCACGATATTATCTTGCATAATGGCCCTTTTTATTGTAATTGAAACATTTAACTTTATACTTATTAAAGTTCTTGAAATCATTCTCATGTTGATGAGAAACTTTCTTGTGAAATTTCTTACCTCTTTTCATATGTGCCGCAAGAGCGAGGTTATCTTCTTTGGAGGAAATATACTTACTACAGATTCTCCCTTCTTCTTATATGAAATCATGCCACATTCTCTCAAAGTTGGATTGCACTTCTCGACCATTTATTGTATCCAAGAATGTCTCCCATGAAGATGGAAGACCATCGACAACGTTCTAAATGAGATCGTCATCATCGACCGTCACACCAATGCTCATGAGTTGATCTCTTACTAGAGAGATATTTTTGAAGAAGGAAGCCACATATTCATCCCTTTCCATCTTCAAATTTTGAATCTTGTTCTTTAATTCTCTCTTTTGGCTAAGCGCCTTCTTCTCATAAATATTTTTCAAAGTGTTGAAGAATTCCTTTGTGGTCTTCAATGGAGTGATCACGAGCATCAAGCTGTCTTTCATGGAATCATAAATGACTCTCTTTGCTTTGGCTTCATTATTCTTGAAGGTAATGTGCCCTACATTAGAATTAGTATATTCAATAAAAATGGATACAAATACATCCAAATCATTCTCTTCCAAGATATTTAGGATCTTGGCCTTCCAAGTATTGAAGTTCGAATTTCCTTCAATACGGTCTTCTGGTCTTACTGATATTGAATCCATAATTATTCAAGTACTATGCACACTCAATATCTACATAGGCTCAACATTGATTGTTGAACTTAGCTCTTTCAGAGCCTGAGATCTGATACCATGTTAATTTTTTATCTTTGATTTATAAATTCAATAGTACTTGAAATCAAATAACAATCATACACATAAGAAATAACATTCGACACATGAATTTACCTTGGGGAAACTATCTATGAATTGAGGGATAAAAACCCTGCAAAACCTTCCTTAGTATATTGATAGATAATAGAGAATGTCTTTTACATCAAGCACCCCCAGTGCAATTACACTCAGAATAATATCCTACACAAATAGAAGTGCCTTTCCTTCAAGGAAGAAGAGAATTCGCTTCACATTGAATTCATCAATACTATATAACATATTTATATATTATTCACAAGCATCAGATTCTATATTTTATCTTATGACTTCATTATGAACTAGCCCTCCATCTAGATGTATCAATCTTGCATGAAGAGAACCCCACTTCTCATGCAGTGCGATTACTCACTGAACTGAGTCTTAGGATGAACTCACCCCTTAATTGAAAGATTGCCCACTTAGTTATGTGGCTAACTTAAGTGTCATCGTGCAAGTGTCGTCTTTTAGTTTAACATAATTGTCGTCTTTTATTTTAACGTAAGTGTCCTCATGCAATAACACTTAGTTAACTAGATCTTCTTTGTTATCACGTCATTAACTCTCTTAACTAATTCTTTCTTGTTAACATCACTGTAGTGATCAATTCAATTTCTCCTCTTATTTACTGAATTATTCATTGAATTTTAACAATTCGAATTTTCTCTTAATTAATTCTTTTATGTGCAATTTGAATTCTCTCATATCTTATCACAACTTATATTTATCTCTTGTATTATCTGCATGGTCCACATGTTCCAGCTTAATTATCATATCAAATATATTAAGGAGATTTTCCCAATGATGTGATCATATTGTCCTACTATCGTTCCAAGTGGTTATAATCTAAAGTAATCCACTCTAGAGGTGGCCAGTCTCTAGAAGAGGCTTAATAGCTCAACCATGTTTAGTAGTAAATCACAAACCATGCATGCTTCGACATGCAAAGAATCACCTCAACTAATGAGGCACCACCTCAACACATGAGGATCTGTCTTGACACACAAGGCCTTAGCCTTGACTAGCAAGAGTGTATAACATCATCACTTTGATAAACAAAGCACTTGCCTCAACACATGAAGTTTAACCATTCTTACGTCCAAATCAAGATTCTTCTCCAAGTTTCATGATTCCAACTCAGGCTCCTATAAGGCACTATCTCGACACACGAGGCTCAATATTGACACATAAGTCAACCTAGATAATCAATCATGATGTTGTAACTTTGACATTTCATACAGTTTATCTAATGCGTTCATCAAATCCTACATTGTATTTTCTTTTGAAATATTGAAAGCCACTGAAGAGGCCAGGCACAACCATATTGTTCCTAGTTCATTTCTGTCAATAACTTCTCATTCTTCATCCTTCATAGACATCGGCTTACTTGTTTTTCTGCCCAATGGTAGGAATAGCTCCTTCTGATATAGATAGTCCTCTATTTGCATATTTCATAACTGGTAGTTTTGGAAGTTAAATTTATTGACCCTAAACTTTTCTTCTTCCACCATTTCTCCCACTCGAACCAGGAACCCTCCTTTCCTGTGATTTCATGCACCAAATAGGCCTTTGGATCTGATACCAATTGTTAGAAAAAATGAGATCACAATGCAATAAAATAAAAATAAAAATGTGGGAATAAAACACATAAGATCAAAATACAATAGGGACACCAATATATGTGGTTCACCCCAATATGGGCTACGTCCATGGAGAAATTGGTAGTCCTTTTATTAATATATCCAACAAATGAAGGGATACAACCCACAGCACATCCGCTGCAACTTCCTCTTCATTCTCTCACAATCTCTCTTACACAATCATAAACATATTACAATACTACAATACAATACACAACTGTATTACAATGCCTTCATTTTAAAGAGGGATTACCATAGGAAAATACCATTGGCCAAAAAAACCCAAAAAGGTGTGATACTCGCCAAACAACCCAAAACCCGTTGGGTTCCCACTGGCCCCAGGACCCCCTAGTCGGGGGGGAGTCCCACTCGAACCCTCGTGGGGAGGCTAAGCTCCCCCGCACACCCCCCCTGGCTGGGAAAATTGTACAATATACCTACACAACATATAAAACTAGGGTACAAACACGGATGAACAAAAAGATCTCTAAATCAGGAAGATAATCATGCTCCACAATCAATAATATTCTAAGAGTTGCAATAGTTACAATTGTACCTTGGAGTCCCTTTCAATCACTATAAGGGATCACCTTGAACTAGGTAGTGAGAGTCCTTAGTGCTCCCTAACTTAGTGGCCTCCCCTATTCTCGATGTTAAAACATCTATCACATCATGGGGAGTCATACATTTCGAAGGTAGCAGTGTTCACATTTATAGATTGCGGTAGCAGCACATCTGGTACAATGAGGTACCCCATCTAGAAACTTCACCAGTATTATAGTCCCCCTCCCCATGGGGTTATCATGATAATCAACATAATTTTATGCAATTTTGAAGTGAAACATTCTTCCAATGGGTTGGTGCCTCCTTTCAGATGGTGCTCATAAATCACGGGGTTAGTGCCTCCTTTAAGTTGGTGCTGGTAAAGAGGAGATTTGTGTCTCCTCCAAAGATTGTAAAGGATTGTAACATCTCATGGTTTTATGTACAAAGATTTTCCTTGTAAATATCTTGTATACAATGCCAATGATGATATCAATGATGATGTCAATGGATGAATGATGTTGATGCATATTTATAAATGTTTATAAAGCTACATATTTATTGAAGTAAAAGTAAGAAATTGTTTGATATTGATTCACCCCACCTCTCAATATAATTGTGTGTTCCAACAATTGGTATCAGACAGTTTTCTAGCGAGAATGAATATCCTTGGAACACACATGGACAAGCAAGAAGTTTTTGGTAAGAATGGAGCACCATTATTTGATGGATCAGATTATGCATCATGGAGTATAAATATGAAGGAACATTTAATGGCACTTGGGGTTGATGTTGGGAATTCAATTGTTATTGTTCCACAAACAAATGCAACTAAAAAGAATTCAATAAAGGGCAATGCAATGGAAGTGAATTCCATCCTGAATGGATTATATGATTATATGACAGTCATTGTGGGATCATGTACATCAGGAAAAGAGCTTTCAAACAAGCTACAAACCTTCTACACAATGGATAATGATCCCAATGAAGATTCAGATGAAGAAACCAACTCTTCAAAATCTTTTATTTGTGGAAACATAGGACACATTTCTATTGAATGTAATGAAGAAAAAGAAAGGTTTTACGATGGTGAATAAATGGAAGAATCTCAAGACAAATAAGAAGATATCCCATATGATTATAGTGACAATGATAAAAGGGAATCTCTCCTTTTGACCATAAATGCAAAATTTGATCCATTTGAAAATACAGAAGTAGAAGCTCTTAAAGTAAAAGACAACTAATATTTTCCCAAGATGAAATCAAGGAGATGAATGCATTTCTAGAGAAACTGAATGAATTTAACAAATGGTATCTTGAAAGCACCAAAAATGATGAAAAAACTATTATTAGTATAGAAGCACAAATTGAAAATACATGACAAACCCTGACAAGTAAACTAGAGGAGAAGGAACAAATGTGCAAGAAACAAGAAGCTAAAATTATCTCCCTAAGAAAGGAGCTAGAAGATAAAGATACCCAGCTAAGAAAAAACTTGAAGAGCACTATGATTCAAGAGGAAGAGGCAAAAAAAGTTGGAGAAAGGTTGATACGGAAACCAGAAGAAATACATAAAAACCATGAAGAAGATTAAAATACCATTGTTGGTCTAAGAAGCCAAATAGAAGAAGCGAAGAAAAATGAAGAAGACCTAACAAGTCAACTTCAAGAAAAGAAAAAGTTTTGTCAAAGGAAAGAGATTGAGATCCTTTCACTAAAAGAATATTTGGATAAGATAGTTTCCTAGTTGAAGACAACTTCAAAGTCTGAGAAGAGCACTATGATATTAGATGACATCCTTAGTTGTCAAAGATCACCATATGATAAGACTGGTTTTGGTTATGATGAACAAAAGAGGGTTGAAGAAAGTGAAAGCTCCAAACCACCAGTGAAGAAAGTTGAAGAGAAGTGATCCAAGCTACCAGAAGAGAAAAGTGAAGAGAAGGCTAAGACTTATGCAGATATTCTTAGAATATCCCATCAAGTAAAATACTACAAAGGAAGAAATCATGGTTATCAAGATTCAAAGAAGAATGAACAAAAAAGAGTTGCACCTCCAAGAATACTTTCTACACCCAGGTATGAAAATATTTTTCTTGGATATTGCTATTCTTACAACAATTTTGGGCATAAGGTTGAAGATTGTGAAGCTTATGGAGGAAATGCTCAAGCAAGAAATGGAAGTGTCTACACGAACTTTAAATGCTACAAATGCCACAATTATGGACACATGGCAACATAGTGCATAAGCAAGATGAATGTAAACATTGAATGCTACAAATGTCACAACTTTGGACACTTTTCAAGAGATCGTAGAAGTGACATGGAAAGATCCCATAGACAAGAAACTAAAAAAGTATCAAGAAGAAAATAATAAGATGTACCCCTTCATCATTGAGAGAGAGGGAGAGAAAGAGTAGTCAAAGGGGGAGAATTGTTGACAGGGGAAGTCACATGTTGAGAGAAAAATGATTTATTTTCCATTGATGTCAAAAGGGGATAGATAAACACTAAAATAATTACAAGACAAGAAGTAGAAATAAGGGGGAGTCGTCTCAAAGGACTACAAGGAAGACAATATATTCATAGGGGGAACATATTGTTTTACTAAGTTGAAATCAATGACAAAGGGGAATATTTTGGAAGTCTTTTTGTCATTAATTTTAACATTAGCAAGGGACTTGTAGTGTCAAAGAGTCATGATGTTAAGCTTAGTAAAACAAGAGAAGAAGAGCCTTAATGATCAAAACCATGATGATGAAGAGCAAGATTTATGGTGAGCCTTTGCTTCCGCATTGAATATTGAAGTCATTTGTTGAAGGAGAAAGGTAATGTTTGTTGAAGAGAATTGTTTCAAAGTGACAACACTACACTCCATGAAACATTAGCATGCCACCACATAATCCTCCACAACATTCAAACTAAAACAAGGAAGTCGCCCTCCCTTTTTCCATAATGTCTAGCAAACATTGAAGTCTCCCTCCACAACGCAACATTGAAGAGTGACAAATCATTTTTATGATTGAATTAGAATCACCCTAGAAATATCCTAGCACAAGGAAATGTCCAACAAATAAAGGAATCAGCCTTCTCCCCACATACAACCTCACAATGACTTAAATATTGAAAATAGCAAGTCAGATCTCCTCCTACAAGCAATTTTTTATTATGTAAGAGATGTATAACTATAGGTCAGTGCAAGTTAAGGGGAGATAATGTGTATAAATAAGACGTAACTCACATCAGTCTAGGTGGGAAATTAAGAAACAAATTGGTCTAAGTTTGAAGCAAATTGTAGGGTTAAAGGATTGGGACAAAGGCTAAAATGAAAGTGAGGGGTGAATTTTGAAGAAGCTGATGAGGGCGAATGCTCGGAGTTCCTTCTTGAGGAACTATTGTGGGATATTTTTTGGTTGCATATTCACCTAGTATATTGCAGATGATGAATAATGTTGTTGCAAGACTATTTGAAGTATTTTGAACAACTATTGTCCGTGTTCCTTGGTAGATTTTGAAGGACTATGTGAAGGAATCATCATAGACTTTGGAGAGTGCTTATGACAAATTTTGACATATTTTAAGGAAGTATTCCAAGGCCCTAAAAGACAAATTTTGATTGGTTGTATGAGCATATTTGTGGTCTATTTTTGGCATAGGTTAGGCCTCTTGTAAAAGATAGAATTGATCAAGTTATGGACGATATTTTGGCAGGATTTGAGGCATTTGTTATAGGGATTATGAGGAATATTTTAGGCTAATTTCAAGGGAAACTTTGGGGTCAACTTCTAACACAGATTTCAAGGATGTTGTGAATCATGTGTTGAGGGTAGGTTTGTAGAGTTTGTGGAAAAGTCTAAGGGGATCATTTTAAGGTCCTTTTAGGATAAGCAAGAGGGCTGATTTGAATGAGGACTTTGGCCCAGCTTCCAAGAAGAATACTGCAGATTTTGGATAGAGATGAGAATCGATTTTGAGAGGAATTTTTTGGACAGTGTGAAGGAAGTTGTGGCACACTTTCCAAGGATGATTTAGAGTGCCTTATTCTGAACAATTTTGAAGGTTGTTAGAGGGTAGTATTGAAGTGATTATGTGGAAAGATTTGACACATATCCCAAGGAAGATTTGAAGGTGTTTTTGTGGATCATATTTGAGTGTGTTGGACATATTTGGAGCAGCATTGTGATGTAACGTCCCCCCCCCCCCCGCCTTCCAAATGCAGGGGAGAGAACATGACCAATCATACAGGGCTTTTGGCAGACTTAGCCCCAAACATCCTTGCTTCTCATAAATTCATAACAAATAAACATTTCTGTGTGCAGCTTCAAATCAATAAAACACAGCGGAATAAACATACTAGCAAGCACACAAACAGTAATGCCTAACACACATATATATATATATATGACAGCAGAGGATGATTCAGCATATAAAGACTCAATCTCGTTCCAATGCCATGCATAGATTCCAAATTAAGATAATTAATTCATTTCATTAAACATGGACAATTATCATACTGCAAAACACATAATGCATATAATTTACAATATAGAGGTAACACTTATCTTGAAGATGAAGCTGTCCAAACAACTGGCTATGTGAGAGCAACGTTCCACCCAACCATAGATCTCTGTCCAGCCTATATTCTTTCAGCTGAGAGATCACCCCCGAGCTGGGTTGTGTATCCACTAAGGAGGGACTAGCTGGGCTCACTCACAGCCATGGTTTCGGTCATCAGCTATGCTAAGCCAACACACCGTTGGATTTATCAAGCATACAAATGACAAATGAGGAGGATGCTAAGCCAGTGAGCTCAACCACAAAGCTACAGGCATCTCAAATGAACTCAGCAGTCATGGCACCCACAATACCTACCGCACCCAACACAAGGAAGGTCCCCTTCTCTACTGCACAGTCCCTCAGGCGTCCCTTCCCTCCAGTGCTCTTCAGGGTGGGCATAGAAAGGTCAAGCTGCTAATTCCTTGAGATTCTAGCCTTCACTAGGTTTATCAAGCAAACCAAACCTCTGCTCAGTGATTCACACTTGGATTTCTCACAGTTCTGTTATCCAATAACTCAATCCCGTCACTTCATTTCTGGGCTGTAAAAACTGGGTTTTCCAATGGATTTCGGGGTATCTAACACTCTCAATTTCGCCCCAAGGTTCATATCTATGGATCCCCCATTGGATTTCACTATCAAATACCAATTCTGGGCGTCTTTGGCTTCCCAAAACGTGGGTTCTTGCAAAGTCGCGATTTCTGGTTTTTCTCACTGCTGGGCATTCGTCCTGGATGGGAATGGTGCTGGTAAGTTTCACAATGCCCTGGGAATGAGGAAGAAGCAACTCTCCTGAGGTAGAGTGGCTTGTGGTACAAGAAAAACAGAGCCCATACCTGCCATACGAATTTCTGGGTTGCCCATGCTCCATTGAAGCCATGGACTGAATTCTTCACCTACTTCCTTACAGCAAAATTAAATGTCAGCAAGGAAAGTCAAATGGGTTCCCAAAATGACATTTGGCAGCATATGCTTCATCCCCACAACCCCCTCACCACTCCCTAGTGGATACACATGGCCCCTTCTCATTCGTTGCTCCCATAGCCAGTTTTGGTATTTTATTTCAATATTAAATATTTACATCAATTTACAATATCCCATGGCTTAATAGCACATGGGTAATAACATATCAAATACTTGTCCGTTTTAAATAAAATCCGAACATATACTAGCGAGGCCTTGTCCTTGAGCTCCACGCTAGGAAAACATACATTACATGTATACAATATTTACATGAAAGCCAATATTTCCTAAGGGTCAAAATTGGGGTATTACATTCCCCTCCCCCTTAGAACAACACCGTCCTTGGTGTTCTCAAAACTGAACAAAAATGGAAATGCCTCTCTCATGGCATCCTCCAGCTCCCATGTAGCCTCATCGGGATTAAGGTGTTCCCATTGGACCTTTACCTGTCCAATGGCTCTGTTCCGGAGCAAAGTGACTTTCTTGTCGAGGATGCGCATAGGCTCTACTTGGAACTCTCCCTCGGGTTCCACCTGTATCACATTCCAATCAATCATATGATTAGGATCATGTACATACTTCTTAAGCAAAGATACATGGAAAACATTATGAGCTCTTATGTTAGCAGGCAATGCAATTCTATATGCAACTGGCCCTATCCTATCAAGGACTTCAAATGGCCCACAATATCTTGGTGACAACTTGGCACAACTCCCCAACTTGAGGGAACTCTTCCTTGGTTTCACTCTCAAATAAACATGATCCCCAATCTGAAATTCCTTATGTACTCTTTTCAAATCTGCATAACTCTTTTGCCTGTCCTGAGCTGCCTTTAAATTCTGCCTGATCTTAACAATTTCCTGTTCCATTTCCTTGATCATCTCTGGTCCAAGCACTACCCTGTTCACTGGGCCGTCCCAATTCACTGGTGTCCTGCATCCCTTGCCATACAATGCTTCAAATGGACTCATTCCCAAGGATGCATGGTGTCCATTATTGTATGCAAATTCAACTAAGTGTAAATAATCTTCCCACTTGGATGGTTTGTCCATCACATACATTCTCAGCATGTCTTCAAGAACTTGATTCACCCTCTCGGTTTGGCCGTCCGTTTGAGGATGGTAAGCTGTACTAAAATTCAATTTAGTCCCCAATTCCTGAAACAATCCCTTCCAAAAATTGGAAGTAAACTTTGTATCACGATCAGAAATTATTGCCTTAGGAAATCCATGCAATCTGAATATCTCTCTCATGAATATGTTCGCAATGTCACTAGCCTTATGAGTGGACTTCACTAGAATAAAGTGAGCTACCTTCGATAGCTTATCCACCACAACCATGATTGAATCATGCTTCTTCACTGTCATGGGCAGACCTGTTATAAAATCCATGGAGATCACTTCCCACTTCCATTCCGGAATGGGTAAGGGCTGCAATAACCCTGCTGGATGTTGGTGTTCTGCCTTGACTTGTTGGCACTTCTGACACCTAGCGATGTACTCAGCTATGTCCTTCTTCATACCATGCCAAAAGTATTGTTTTCTTGCTGCTATTATAGTCTTCTGATATCCTGGGTGTCCAGAGTATGACATTTGGTGTATTTCATCCAGCACTAGTTTCTTCAAATCTGCGTTATTTGGAATGTGCAGCCTATCTTTGTAGATGAGGATATTGTCTTCACCCAGCTGATATCCTGCACCCTTTTCATCCACATTACCGTGCTGCAACTTCTCTTTAATTTGAAGGCAAGTTTCATCACTGTTTTGGGCTTCAAGAACTCTTGTCTTCAAATCTGATTTGCACATACTTACTGCTGCAACATGAAATTTTCTGCTAAGAGCATCTGCAACCTTATTCTCCTTCCCTTTTACATGTTTAATTTCAAAATTAAATTCACAAAGAAATTCCATCCATCTCGCTTGCCTATCATTCAAGTTTGGCTGATCAAACAAATACTTCAAGCTCATGTGGTCTGTTCTAAGCTCAAATCTTCTTCCCATCAAGTAATGCCTCCACATCTTAAGAGCATGCACTATGGCTGCTAATTCTAAATCATGTGTGGCATAATTCTTTTCATGCTCTTTTAATTTCCTGGATTCATAGCAAATCACAATTCCTTCTTGCATGAGAACCCCACCCAGTCCTTCAATGCAAGTATCTGTGCACACTACAAAATCCTTCCTTGGATCTGCGATCTTCAAAACAGGAGCGCTGGTAAGTAACTCCTTTAATCTCTGAAAACTTTTCTCACATTTTTCAGACCATACAAATTTGATGTTCTTCCTTTGCAACGAATTGATCGGATGAGCTATCCTGGAGAATCCTTCAATAAACCTTCTGTAGTAACCAGCAAGGCCCATAAAAGATCTAACATCTGAGACATTTCTTGGAGTTGGCCAATCCATGATGGAATTAATCTTCTCCGGATCCACTGCAATTCCTTCTTCTGAAATGACGTGACCCAAATATTGAATCCTCTTTTGATAGAATTCACACTTGCTTAACTTGGCATACAGCTGATGTTCTCTAAGAACTTGCAACACCATTCTTAGATGCTCCTCATGTTCTTCTTCATTTCTTGAATAGATAAGAATGTCATCTAAAAACACAATCACAAACTTATCCAAATATTTGCTGAATACACTATTCATGAGACACATGAATGTGGCAGGTGCGTTGGTAAGGCCAAATGGAAACACAGTGAACTCATAATGACCATATCTAGTTCTGAAAGCCGTCTTGTGAATGTCTTCTTCTTTAATCCTCACTTGATGGTAGCCAGACCTCAAGTCAATCTTTGAAAATAATTTGGCTTCCTTCATTTGATCAAACAAGTCATCAATTCTTGGTAATGGATACTTGTTCTTAACTGTCACTTTATTGAGCTGCCTGTAATCAATACACAGCCTTAAAGTCCCATCTTTCTTCTTGACAAATAACACCGGTGCTCCCCAAGGAGACACACTAGGCATGATATACCTTTTATCCATTAATTCTTGCAGCTGCATCTTCAATTCCACCAGCACCGGTGTACTCATTCTATAAGGAGCTTTGGAATTCGGCGCTGCCCCTGGAACAAGATCGATGGTAAAATCAATATCTCTCATCGGTGGAAACCCTGGTACCTCATCCGGAAACACATCTTGGAACTCTTGCAATATCCTGAAGTCTTCTAGTCTTGGCCCTTTTTCCTCTAATGAATCTGGCATATGGACTGCATATAATTGACAACCCTTCTTATAAAACTTTTTCAACTACAGGGCTGAAATCTGCCTTACTAAAACTTGTTTGGGAATCCCTTTTACCAATGCTGGCCTTCCCTTTTCATCAATGCACTCAAGTGCTTTCTCATAACAGTCCAATTTAGCTTTATGTCTTTCTAACCAATCCATGCCAATTAATGCATCATAGGATCCTAATGGTAACACATTCAATTCAGCATATGTGTGGAGTCCATTCAATTCTATGGGACACTCCATCACTACCTCACTTACTTTCCTCTTGGTTCCCGTGGCTAATTGCACTAGCCAAGACTTATTATGCTTCATTTTTCTAAGAGAACAACCTTCAACCACTTTTGGAGAAACATAACTATGAGTGGATCCTGGATCAATCAAAACAGAAATAGATTGCGTAGCAATCTTACCTTCGACTTCCACCACTGATGATTGATGGTCTGCTTGATGATTATCCAGCGCTGCATAAATCCGAGGTGCTGCCCTTGCCATGTCCTCCACCGTAGCTACTCCCTTTAGGTTGTTCAACTTTCGAGAATTGTCTTTTCGATGTGGACAATTCTTCAGCATGTGGTTTTCTCCACATCCCCAACACTGAAGTGGTCCCTTTGATGCTTTGTATGCTGCCACTGCTAGTTTGAATCCACTCCTTGCTTGCTGCCCCTGTGGAAAGGTTCTAGGCTGACCTCTGAATGGTGGCTTGAAGCCATTCTTCTTTTGATCAAACTTCCCTCTTGGCTTTCCTTTCCATGCTGGGTTAGCCTCTGTTTTTCCTTTATTCTGCTCATAACAATGCATTGCCATCCTAATGGCTTCATCCAAACTTGGTGGATTAACAAACTCAATACGATCTCTGAAACTTTGAGGTAGACCTCCAAGGAAGCATTGGATTTTTACTCTCTCATCCTTAATGTAGTCAACATACCTCAGTAATTCCAAGAATTTGTGGACATGCTCTTCCATAGACTTTAGTCCCAACCTGAGTTCATTAAACTCTTTTCTCTTACCATCATAATACCTAGCAGAAAGGTATTTCTCCTTGAAGTACCTCTTAAATCTTTCCCAACTGATCTTTCTCTCATTAATTCTTTTCACTTGCAAGAGATTGTCCCACCAAATGGAAGCTCTGCCATTTAGATTGTAAATGGCAATTCTGGCTTTCTCATTTCCTGAGTAGTCTTGAATTCTGAAGTATTTCTTCATTCCAAGGAGCCATGCTTCTGCCTCTTGGCCAGTCTTGCCTTCCCCATCAAATGTGGGAGGTCTTGCCTTCCTGAATTCTCCCTGTGGGATGCCCTTGAACTTCTTTCTTCCATCCAATCTCTTAGGTGCACGTCTTGGACTTCTCCTAGAACATTTGGAGTCACACGACCTGCTGGAAGAAGACCTTGATGAAGATGTTTTATGCTTTCTGCTCACCGAACTCTTCCTTGGGCTTGGAGTCCTCCTCTTCGAGCGACCTCTAGAATGACTCCCTGCATTTCTTCCTTCTGCACCCATATTGCTTGGGTTGGACTCAAGATTTATCTTATGCTGCATATCAGTGAGGCTTTGCAAAATAGCAGCATTGAGTTGGTGTTGTTCTTCTTGAGCCTTCATCAATCTTTCATTGAAGCTCACCATGGTTTCAACCAAATTCTGAGGAGTCACCTGCTCCCTTCTCCCATTGGATTCAGTCTCTGCATTTTCTAAATGCACATTTTCTCCTAGAACATCTTCTTCGTGTTCATAAGGATCTTGAGCATCATTTATGGTCACCATCTTTCCTGTATGCTACCTCTGCTACAATTATAAATTTTATGCGCTGCAAGCACTGTGCATTATGAGAATATTTGTTAGACATCATAAGAATGCATATAGAATATACACAATCAATATTTAACATAATAGAACTCATGGAATAATTCACACAGTTGCTATGCATTCCTTTCCCTTGCCCATTCAAGCAATTCTGGAAACTGCCCATATTTATCAATAATTTGTCAAAACAGTCGTTGGTGCATTTCTGCTCTAATTATCGATGATGTCTGATAACCCAATTCAAATTTCGGTCATACACCATTATTCCTTACTAGACAAGCTTTCCAATGCCTGTCCCCGTGCTCCATTCTGACATCGGGTGTGGAAACAACGTTGTTTCAAAAGTGACAACTCTTACCAATAATTCTGCACATTTTATACAGTTGTATTTTGGTCCAGAATGCCAACTTCAGCCACCTGTGGAAGAAAATCTATGAAGAATCACAGAACTTTTATATCGGGCGAAGTTAGTCCATATAACAAGGAACACTCGGCACTTCGCGCATCTCAATTTCGATGCACCATTCATCTTTTATAAAATTATGGGTTTAACTACTTCTTACTTTTCACATTTTTAACTCCCTTTGCATCCTATGCTCCTCCTGTGTGCCACCTGTGCGCAACCTGCACGCAATCCGCGCACTACCCACACAACCTGCACGCAATCTGCGCGCAATCCGCACGCGATCCTCGCGCAACCTGTGCGCGATCCGCGCGCAACCCGCACGCGATCCGCGCGCAATCTGCGCGCAACCCGTACGCAATCTGCGCGCAATCCGCGCGCAACCTGTGCGCGATCCGCGCGCAACCCACATGCGATCCGCGCGCAACCCGCACGCAATCTGCGCGCAACCCGCACGCAATCCACGTGCAATCCGCGCGCAACCTGTGCGCGATCCGCGCGCAACCCACACGCGATCCGCGCGCAACCCACACGCGATCCGCGCGCAATCCGCGCGCAACCCGCACGCAATCCGCGCGCAACCTGTGCGCGATCCGCGCGCAACCTGTGCGCGATCCGCGCGCAACCCGCACGCGATCCACACGCGATCCACGCGCAATCCGCGCGCAACCTGCACGCAATCCCCGTGCAACTTGTGCGCGATCCGCGCACAACCTGCACGCAATCTGCGCGCAACCCGCAGGCGATCTGCGCGCAATCCGCACGCAATCCGCGTGCTTGCAGGGGTCATATCTCCCTCATCCCTTAACCAAATAAGGCAAATTTGGTACCGTTGGAAAGCTCTTGGAGAGCTCTATGCAATGGTGTGATCCTCTACCACATCTAAGAAATATGAACCTATCATTTTTCCATATCAAAATGACGCCCCAAACTTCACCAATACCTCGTTAAAACATTCTGTTACCTGCCTGTAACTCAGAATTTGGCCCAAGCAGCCCCAGTGCTGCAACATGGGCTCTGATACCACTCTGTAACGTCCCCCCCCCCCGCCTTCCAAATGCAGGGGAGAGAACATGACCAATCATACGGGGCTTTTGGCAGACTTAGCCCCAAACATCCTTGCTTCTCATAAATTCATAACAAATAAACATTTCTGTGTGCAGCTTCAACTCAATAAAACACAGCGGAATAAACATACTAGCAAGCACACAAACAGTAATGCCTAACACACATATATATATATATGACAGCAGAGGATGATTCAGCATATAAAGATTCAATCTCGTTCCAATGCCATGCATAGATTCCAAATTAAGATAATTAATTCATTTCATTAAACATGGACAATTATCATACTGCAAAACACATAATGCATATAATTTACAATATAGAGGTAACACTTATCTTGAAGATGAAGCTGTCCAAACAACTGGCTATGTGAGAGCAACGTTCCACCCAACCATAGATCTCTGTCCAGCCTATATTCTTTCAGCTGAGAGATCACCCCCGAGCTGGGTTGTGTATCCACTAAGGAGGGACTAGCTGGGCTCACTCACAGCCATGGTTTCGGTCATCAGCTATGCTAAGCCAACACACCGTTGGATTTATCAAGCATACAAATGACAAATGAGGAGGATGCTAAGCCAGTGAGCTCAACCACAAAGCTACAGGCATCTCAAATGAACTCAGCAGTCATGGCACCCACAATACCTACCGCACCCAACACAAGGAAGGTCCCCTTCTCTGCTGCACAGTCCCTCAGGCGTCCCTTCCCTCCAGTGCTCTTCAGGGTGGGCATAGAAAGGTCCAGCTGCTAATTCCTTGAGATTCTAGCCTTCACTGGGTTTATCAAGCAAACCAAACCTCTGCTCAGTGATTCACACTTGGATTTCTCACAGTTCTGTTATCCAATAACTCAATCCCGTCACTTCATTTCTGGGCTGTAAAAACTGGGTTTTCCAATGGATTTCGGGGTATCTAACACTCTCAATTTCGCCCCAAGGTTCATATCTATGGATCCCCCATTGGATTTCACTATCAAATACCAATTCTGGGCATCTTTGGCTTCCCAAAACGTGGGTTCTTGCAAAGTCGCGATTTCTGGTTTTTCTCACTGCTGGGCATTCGTCCTGGATGGGAATGGTGCTGGTAAGTTTCACAATGCCCTGGGAATGAGGAAGAAGCAACTCTCCTGAGTTAGAGTGGCTTGTGGTACAAGAAAAACAGAGCCCATACCTGCCATACGAATTTCTGGGTTGCCCATGCTCCATTGAAGCCATGGACTGAATTCTTCACCTACTTCCTTACAGCAAAATTAAATGTCAGCAAGGAAAGTCAAATGGGTTCCCACAATGACATTTGGCAGCATATGCTTCATCCCCACAACCCCCTCACCACTCCCTAGTGGATACACATGGCCCCTTCTCATTCGTTGCTCCCATAGCCAGTTTTGGTATTTTATTTCAATATTAAATATTTACATCAATTTACAATATCCCATGGCTTAATAGCACATGGGTAATAACATATCAAATACTTGTCCGTTTTAAATAAAATCCGAACATATACTAGCGGGGCCTTGGCCTTGAGCTCCACGCTAGGAAAACATACATTACATGTATACAATATTTACATGAAAGCCAATATTTTCTAAGGGTCAAAATTGGGGTATTAAATGTGAAGCTGAGTTTGAGGAATGCTTGGGAAACTTTAGAGGTTGATCTTGTGGACTGCTTTGGCACACCTCCCAAGGCATATTTGTAGAGCATGTTTTGATGCAATTTTGAAGTTAATCATTCTTCCAAGGGGTTAGTGCCTCCTTTGAGTTGGTGCTCATAAATCATGGGGTTGGTTCCTCCTTCCAGTTGGTGCTAGTAAAGAGGAGATTGGTATCTCCTCTAAAGATTGTAAAATATTGTAACATCTAATCATTTTATATAAAAAGAGTTTCCATGTAAATATCCTATCTATAATGTGAATGATGACGTCTATGGATGAATGATCTTGAAGCATATTTATAAATGTTTATAAATCTACATATATATTGAATTAAAAGTAGGAAATTGTTTGATACTAATTCACCCCTTCCCTCTTAGTATAATTGTGTGTTCCAATAGGAGATATATAGAATACTTCATAACTCTGTGTATTGTAACCATTTTAGATAAATAAAGATAGTTATGTTCACTTGATGATTTCTTGAGTTGAATCATATTAGTTTGAATTAAGATTTACATGGTGAAGCTCTCTCAACACCCTACTATACATAGAAAGGGCCCGCTTTAGAGAATAAGGTGTTGCATATCATTTATGTTCATTAGCTTAGTTCATTTATAATTTTAGTTTTAAAGCAAGTGTGTTTTATATTATTTATAGTTTAATTAATTATTCCATTTGCTAAATCATTTTCTATAAATTGCAAGGTAAATTGTTTTATATAGAGCTATTAATCAATTGTTTATAGCAGAACCATGTATGTTTCAATGAGTCTATATGCTACCACTCTTGTAATTAATAATAAATATGTGATTAAATGTTATTTACTTTCATGGTTGAATTTCATGATTTCTTATACTAATTTATTTTATAGATTTACTTTAGTAGAAGTAGAGTTGGTTGGATAGAATATAATTAACATATTAATATTAGAAATGTTATTTACTTTCCTGGTTGAATTTCATGATTTCTTATACTAATTTGTTTTATAGATTTACTTTAGTAGAAGTAGAGTTGGTTGGATAGAATATAATTAACATATTAATATTAGAAATTTAATTACCTCTTAAAACCAGCATATACTATTCACAATATCTCGCAAACACAAAATCCATGTGTTGATAGTTAAATTCACTTGCAAGGTAAGATACCCCATTAAATTAAGAAGGCATATAGTGAGCTTGTGAATGTAATGTCCTATGAATTATATGTATCTAATAAATTCACCATTAAAAAAATCAACACAACGAATTTTCGCATGTCAATGAAGGGAATCTAATCTACAACAATTTGCTAAGAATAAGAATACCTAGAACAACCATTGTTACCTTTGAATAAAAGAGTTAGTCATATCAAAACTTCCATTGGTAATAAATCTAGAAAAAAAATTCTTTCACTATGAATAAACAAAACTTTTCCAAGAATCCATTGAGAAAACGTTGCTACAAATCTTTAAGAAATTCATGGAGAAAATTTACAAGTAATAAAACAAATAAACAAAGGGAAGTGAAAAATGAAAGACAAAATTAGTAAATAAATAATAAAACAACAACAATATAATATATGCAAAGAGTGAATTAGACCACCAATTGTAGATTCAAAGAGGAAACAAGCCTTGACGGGTTGAATATGTAGGAGGAAAACAATATTTGCAACAAAAAATTAGAACCAAAATCTCTATATTGTTTGCAAATTCGTAATTACATTATGTAGCACTGAAGGTAGATTAATTTTACAACAAAAAAACAAATAACACAAAGTAAACACACACATATACTTATGCAAAGTTGAACTAATCCAATTAATCAAATCCTTGATTAATAATGGAGCCTACTTGATTTCCTCCTTTATTGGCACAATTGAGTTAAGAAGATTATTCTCCCTCTTCTACTAATTCAAATATCAAAATAACTAGGATTTGGAAGAGTCAAATTGCATAAAAGGTTAACTATTGCCTTGCATAAAAGGTTAACTATTGCCTCTTGTGCAATGATAGCCTAGTGGTCATTTTTAGGAATTAGGGAAATAAGATCCCTTAAGTTATTATTCCTTGTTCATTTTATTTGAATGGTTCATGTTTCAAGGGAATTGTGATGGATCAATCCCACTTTTGGTACATAGTCCAATGCATTCTCCGATGCTTAAAAAAAGAAATTCTTTATTAAAACATCATTTATGCATAAAATAAAAACCACACAAACATTCACCAGAACACTTTAAATATTAAGCATAATTCACCTTCCACCTTCCCTTGAAGATAAGAGAGATTCCTTCATGAAGTAAACACATACCAAGACAAATTCATTCATTAAATAATCACATTGTTAGGAATTAAAACACATAATAAGAAAGCACACACACAAAATGAATAAGGTTTTTACCTTGGAAACCCAAAATAGAAAAAACCAACCAGAATAAATATATTTCACTTGAACTTTGCCAAGGAATTTCCAATACCGCCATCATCGACCACCCTAGGAACCTTACAATGGAATTGCTCAAGCCTTTAAATAGGATCCATAGGAAAATACCATGGGTTACCCAGAACCATGGGCTCATAAACCACCAACAACCCATCTTTAACTCTTTGACTGAGTCAAGATTAACGTAACACTCCCCCTTTTAAGTTTGATTTGGGGTCACAACCAAACCCCTTGAAATTTTTTTAACAAGGTCTCCAAGAATACAACATGCCCATTTACATTATGGTTAAATCAAACTCCATAAAATAATAATTAAACTGCAATGAGTGAATTACATCTTCCTCTATATTGAATATGCTTCTTATGGTAATGCTTCACATAGATCCATGCCATGCATTTTTTTCATGTGCCATTATGACTATACATATTTTCTTATCTCAAGAGTTCATCCTAAATGCTCTCCCCATGGTTGCAAGAATCATAGGCTATAGCACCCTTTTCTAGATTTAATACTAATTTTTAGGAATTAAAACACATAATAATCAAGCACAAACACAAAATGAGGAAGGTTTTTACACCAGAAACCCAAAATTGGGAAAACCAATAACAATAAATATACTACCCCTTAAGCACTCCACCCAAGGTATGGTCAATCCAACCATCAGTGGTCATTCTAGGCACCTTACAATGAATTTACTCAAACCTTTGATAGGTTCCATAACATACAATACCATGGGTTATCTAAAACCATGGGCTCATAAACTAGGAATGGTAAATCCATCTTTTACTTTTTAACCGAGTGAAGATTAACTAGTATTCCCCCTTTTAAATTTGACTTGGGTAAATACAAACCCCCTCAATTTTTTTTAACTAGGTTTAAGGAATACAACATGCCCATTTACATTGTGGTTAAGTTAAACTCCATAAAAAAGTATGACAATATAGTGAGCACATTACATATTCCTCCATCTTATGTGTATTTCTTATGATAATGCTTCACATATATCCATGCCATGCATTTTTTTCATGTACCATTATGACGATATGTCATTTCATAGCTCGATAATTCATCTCGAATTCTCTCTCCATGGCTCAAAGAATCATATACCACCCAAAACTAGGAAAACCAACAACAATATAAATATTACCCTTGACCACTCTAGCTAAGGCATGGCCAATATAGACACCACTGACCACTCTACTCACCTTACATTGGAGTTACGCAATCCTTTAAATAGGCTCCATCACATGTAATACCATGGGGAAATACCATGGGTCACCCAAAGCATGGGCCCCTAAACCACCAATGGTAAACCTATGTTTGACTCTTTAACCCATTCAATATTAACCTAACAATAATATCATAGTAGATATAATTATAAGAGGATTTTGAGTTCGTATATTTTTATACATCAAAAATTACTTTATTATCTAACAACAAAGCAAATTCCAAAATTCAAGATAAAATACACACCTCCTTTATCTTATGAACCCAAGGACTCACATTGTGAGAAATTTTCCAACTAACAATAGATAGCATATTGTAGATTCCACCTTGTATCTAGGCTCTATTACCACCAGAGAAAACAAGATGATATAGAATTTTCAAGTTAATTTTTCCATCTAAAAATCAAGCAAAGGATTTACCAATCATACCACTATTAATATCTTAAAATTGGATCATATATTTGACACCCACAATACCTACCAACACAACATAAGGGGAAACTCTTCCTTCTCTGCTTAGTGGTCCCTTAAAAGGACCTCCCTCCAATTCTCTTGTTTGTGGCATAGATAGATCCATACTACTATCTATTAATTTCCAATATATTTTTTCTTGGTTCTTGGATCCTTCCAAGTTTCTAATGGCTTCCTTCCATGGATGTTACAATCCTTAGTATGGTAGCCTCTTCTTCCAGGGTTAAAATATCATTTTATCTCCTCTACACTTTTCAAAAATCTATCTATTTCTCCTCAATTCAAATTTCCCCTTATTCACATGCATTAAGGATGAATAAGAGAGCCTTAATCCAACTCTTCTTGGTTCAAATAATGTAGGGAAGAAAAATTTCCTAGGATGTAGGAGGTGGTTTCCTAGATTTAGTAGATGGTTGATTCTACTATCCTTATCTCAATTTAAACTATAGGCTAGGTTAAGCATCATAAAATAGTAAAAGGTCTGGTTAATGGAAAGGAGCATAATACATATTAACATTCCCTTAGACCTCTTCACCTTTACCCTATCTTCACCTTTCCCATATTGTGGTATAATAGCCCCTTTAGGCACTCATGAACAATCATGTATTGGTTCTTTAATTGAACAATCATATCCATGTCCACAAATATTTACAATCACCATGATATCTCTACTTCATGCTATAATAAAGCATAGTAAAAGAAATTATTTAAGAAAGTATCTAAACATATATACAAATTCATGTTTAAATTATTCAAAAACTTAAAACCAAGATATTACATCCCCACCCCCTTGGAATAACATTGTCCTTTGTGTTATTTACTTTCATCAACACTTAAACCTTCATCCTTCAACTACACCTTCACTACCATATTTTTTTTTTCATCTTTTCTTGTTGTTGGTTACTTTTTATATAAATGTTTATTCCTTCCTTTATCTCTTGGAATACCTTCAAGGCATTTAGGATTTCAACACATGCCTATAATAATCCATCAAAGGAAAAACATATAATCCATGGCCATTTTAAGCATAAGTTTCTTCATTTACGAAACATTCAAATATATAAATGAAATATAAATATTCACACTATAAGATAAAGTATCACATCAATCCAATACTTATCTTAATGAGCATGTCTCTGCTCCACGAGGCTACCACAAACCAGCTTCATCTTATTGTATTTTTTAAAAAAATACAAAACATATAATTCCCTTACAATAATTATTCCACATAAAACTTTCTAGTTCTCTTTAATATGGAGTATATAGATTGGTATAGAATCCATGGTATGTTATGCACCAAATTCTCAAATTAATAGCATAAAAATAGAAAGAAAGAATAACCCAATCCCTTCAAAATGAAATAAAGAGATGAATAAGAAGCGTGTTTGAGAGGGAAACCTCATTATATATTGTACCAAATGTACAAGACAAGATGAGGTGATAATAACACTAGCTCTCCTTGGTATATAGATAGGATAAAAAGGGTACAATTATATTTCTAGCCATCCATAAAAGATAAAATTCATGATTAATATAGCCCAAGGCTCTATGGGGAGAAAATCCTGGTCCTTCAAGAAATTTATACCACGCGACCAAGGGCTGGGGATAAGCAGAGGCAACAAGGCCCACAAAATGGCTTGGGAGAATCTTAGAACAATCAACCGATGGCAGAGATCGAAGCGGGGGCAGGATCTACAGCAGAGAGGAGTTCTCGAAAGTGACCTGCGGGGAAGGTTAAAGGGTGGGATGTCTCAATGACCTAGATCCGGTCGCTAGGGATCAACGATGGAGGTGGTTTTCTGGGGCAGAAGAAGCACGGAGGTTAGCTGTGAGATAATGGCGGAGAAAGTAAGAAGGAGTTAAAGGACGGGAAAGTTCCATGGAGGATCAGCTGTTGATCACCAGATCAACGGTCTAGGGGGATTTTCGAAATACTAAGTCGCGTGGAGGAATAGCGATAAAGGTCGTTGCGGAATCACAAACCTCCACTGTTAACACCCAAAAAGTGCTCACTACCTCATCTACCCCATTACATGACTCATTTGTCCATATTTCTTATCATATTTGCCTCCAAAACCTTAAAAACCCATTAAAAAGCCTCCAAAAGGCCAAAAAAACCCCCTTTTCCCTTGAAATAATCCAAAATTCCTCCAAAATAGCAAAAACCCTCTAAAAGGGGAATAAAAAATACAAAAAAGAGGAAAAAAAAGGTAAAAGGAAGCAAAAACCCTATACAGCTGACCTAAACCATATGGTGCCCAAAACCATGGGCCAGCACTCCACCACTAAAAAACCTATAAATAGGTAATGGAGGCCCCTCATTTCATATCCACAGTCAACCACACCCTTACTTTGCCAAAATCACTCCTGAAACCCTAGCTCACCCTTGAGCTACTTTCACATTTGAGTGCCCCTTTGGCCCATTTCCAAAACCCTTTGGAGAAAGAGTAAGGAACAACATTGGAGCTTGGAAGCAACCCTCCTGGACTGCTGCAAAGGCATTCATCAACCTTCACATTGGAGGTGTAATCAATACAAAAACCATTTTTATTATCTTGTCTTTTCTGTTTATGCACATGCTTAGAGTAGTTACTGTTTTGATTTACTGTCTTTTATTTACTGTATTTTCTGAATTGCTACTAAGGAGTCCCTTCTCCTTAGTAGGTGCTCATTTGCACAAGCTAAGGTGAAAACCCTAGCTACAATTTTGGCAACTCCCCTTGTGTTCCTTTGAATTTCTGGTTATATTTTTAAAGTTTTAAACGTTTTTAATTTTCTGCAATATTTTTCTATTTTTTCCTTTCGGCTGTCCCTTTCGACTATCGTCTACCGCGTCTTTTGCCCCCCGCAGTTGCATTCTGACCGCGTCTTTCAGGCATTTACCTACGATCCAACCACGGCTCTCAGACTATTTCCAACGGTTTCTAGTCTGTTACCTACGATCTGACGGCGGCTATTAGCTTGTTTCGTGCAGTCCGACAGCAGCTGTTAACCCATTTTTCCACGGGCCGCTTGCGGCTTTCAGCCATTTTACTGCAACCTGCTTGTGTCTTTCACCCTTTTTCCTGCATCCTGCTTGCGGCTTTCAGCCATTTTCCTGCAACCCACCTACGGCTTTCAACCATTTTCCTACAACCCACCTGCGGCTTTCAGCCATTTTCCTGCAACCCGCCTACGGCTTTCGACCCTTTTCCCGCGGTCCGCCTGCGTCTTTCGGCCAAAATCCCTCAACCCGTCCACGACTATTGAGTTATTTCCCGCGGTCTGACTGCTCAGATTTGCCACAGACCCACGGTCTGTTTTCTGCACTTTTTTCATTGTTTTGAACCCAGCACTTTGCTGCAATATTTTCTGCACCTGCACAGCCATCTGTCCTCTCTGCAGCCATACTTCCCTATAGCCTTTTTTCTGCAGTATTATTTCTATTCCATTTACAGAATATTTTTTAAATTTCAGCATTTTAATTGAAAAGAGAAAATTTTGCATTTCAAAGTTTAATTTCTGCATTGTTATTTTTAGTTAGAAAGTTTCCCACCCCGTGGCACTTTTACTTGGGTTCATCATCTCACACGCACACACTCTGTCACCTAATTCAAGTGAGCCCTAAAATACTACTTAACACAACCAACATTCTAACCCCACTTGAGGATCACATAAGAATCTTATAGTTAGGTAGGATCGAGGGGATAGGCATCCAAATAACACCCCTCGGTTGCTTACACTTGAGACATAGTTGTTGTCTATTAGGGAACCAAAATTCCCTAGTATTTTTTTACATGGTTTAAAACCAATTTATCGGGAAGGCCTCTCCCCTAAGAGGGTTGAAGTCGCCAGACTGGTTCCGGAAGCCTAAGTGGAATACCGTAATCCATTCAGTAACTGAAGGATATCTTTCGCAGTACTCGGTGTATCAGCCATATGGGGATACAATAGTGATAGAACCAAATGGCAGATTCACCCAACCGAACGTGTCATGAACAGGGTATCTTAGTTGCTTTTCTTCTAGGATTGACTACCTGGTGTCCCTCCCGGTAGGGGGATATCTTTAGCCACTTGGCTCTACTATCCATATTGTCTGACTTGGATTTCATCACCTTGCAGAGGATATGTCTAGTTGAGTCAGAATACTATTTAGCTAGGTGTTTGCATGCTCCCTTACCTCCTTTTGGTCTAGCGAGTCCACCATTTTTATTTATTTTCTAGGAAACCTGCTGCTTGTTGGTATTCTGACCATTTTTGTTGATACTCCACTTATTGTAGCACAGTTATTACAGTAAGTGTTTTGAGTTGGTTGTTGGCCTGAGTGCCATATTTTGTGAGCTCTCCTTCTGCACACTCGGTTTCATTATGGTTTTTGAGCTATTTTTCACTCAACACAACCCCCACATACTTGACACCATCTGTCACCATTGAGTCCTCGAGACATTCTCGGTGCCTTCGGGATGAGCCCCCACAGCACAGTTCACTTGACATCACCCGTCATAGACGTAGATCTTCATCGCTTGATACCACTCATCATAGATCTCGATCTTTGTCACTTGACTCCACTTGTCAATGGCATAGAACTCCATCACCCGATCTAGATGCCCCTTATTTTACCTCTGATTCTGAGGCAGAGTCCAAGAACCCCACTTTCATTGCACCAACCAACCCCATGGCTGGCATGACTTCCACCCCTTTCTTTGTAGGGACCATTGGTGGAGCATCCACCACCACACCAACTACCACACCTGCTTTGGGTATGCCCTTGATGGGTCCCACATCTACCATTCCGATCATTGTACCCATTCTAGTAGCTAGCATACCTATCCCCACTCCATCAGTGACTCACACTACCCTTGGCGGTGCAAGACCATCCCATACCACTTTCGTTCCTCCACTTGGGGGAAACATCCCAAACCCAGCCCCTCCACTTGGGGGCATTGGCCCCAACATGGTCACACCGACTAGTATGTCACATCCTTCTACTAGTTTTCCATTCATGTCTAGTCTCAACCTTCCTGACCTAGCTAGACTGACTAACGATCCCATCAGACACGACCCTGTGTGGCCTCACATGCCCACCAAGCTCCCCTCCGACATCCCTAAGTTTGAGGACAAGGCAGGTGAGGACCCCTAGAACCATATTATGTCCTTCCATCTATGGTGTTCCTCCAACTCCATAGTGGACGACTCTATCCGCCTCCATCTATTACAGCGCACCCTCACTTGCTCTGCAGCTAAGTGGTACATCAAGCAGCCCCATGGGACCCATGCCACCTTTACTTCCCTTGCCTCAACTTTCCTGCATTTCTTTCAGTTACTTATCCACTATGACACGGGAGTTGAGATCCTACTATCTTGCAGACAGAACACGGCTACCCACATCACTGACCACTTTCATGAGTGGCATCGACACCGCAGCCTCTGCAAAATCAAGTTAGATGACCGTATCTTCTTAGATTGGTTTCTAAAATCCCCCCCTCCTGTCATTGCCAAGGATGTGGCATCCGAACGACCCCAGTCCGAAGAAGAGGCCATCCTCAAATCCTAGCAATTTGACCTTATTTACGCCCAGTCGGGTTATCTATATTCCATCATACCTGGCGCCCCTCGTGGTGATTCCTCCTGACACGATGCACCGGGGGCATCCCATGCCACAGATGGCATCTTTGGCTATATTGCCTCACATCCCCAACCCTTTTCCATAGCACGTCCTAGCCATGGTCCCGACCTTTCACGGGCTACATCTCATTCCAGAGAAACCAATTCGTATGCTCCCATGGCACATCACCACCATTCCCACGGACCCTCATGTCCACCTTAATGCTTTGGTCTTATGCACCAGTCGCACCTCAGCCATATTACCACCCCCAGGCTGCACCAGCTCCTGTGTCCTCTCAATCCCAACCTGCTTATTACCCGCCACAGGAAGCCCCTGCGGCAAACCCCCAACCTGTTCCGCAGACGTATCAGCAACCCCCACAAGGTTTAGCACCTGCGCCACCTCCACCTACTTATTATCCACTGCAGCCTGCTCCCGCACCTACACAACCCCAAAATCCACCTGCTACCCAAGGGCAAGTGTACGCGTAACAGAATCCGCAGCAGAACCAAAATAACCAGCGCCAACAGGGCCAGCAAAACCGTGGCAAGGGCCGTAACTGTGGGAACAACCCTCCTCCATACTAAGGCGTTCAACCTCCCAATCCCCCAAACAACAATAACGCGGCACCTACCAACCAAAACCCTGATCATCCGCCCAAACAAGCCAAAAATCCTAATTTGTGAACAAACCATCCTTGTTCTATTTGCAGGGTCTATGGCCACTACACACATGCTTGTCCACATTTGGAGCGAGCTCGGTAACTCTGGATTGATGATGCCCATCGCCAAGGGCACGCAGCTCCCCAGGCGCCGCCCAACCCCCCACCACCTCAACATCAACCCTTGGTGCTACAAAACCCCTTACCAACCCAAGGCGTAGTGAACACTCAGCCATTGGCTCCCCCTCAAGGAAATGCGCCACCACAACAGCAAATCACTTATGTCACTCCTGATCAACCCATGATAGACTCAAGTACCCACCACTTGTTAATGATGTCATCCACCGATGTCAACCTCCAAACACATCGGAACCAATATGGCTCCACCCCTGAAGCCCCTCCCACCGACAAAAACACTAACGCTCATCCCACTGATCAGACGTTACGTACACCTCCAGCTCCACTAGATGGCACCTCCAAAGCACCTCGCTTCCCACTTCGTCGCATCAACAATAATCCCAATGCTCGCGATGTGTCTAATTACAACATTGTAGATGACTTAGCCCAGTCTCCCACAACCATGTCTGCGTTAGAAGTCTTAAAAAAACTCTCCTTCACAGCACAAGACTTTTCTCTCTGCCATTGGTGCTATTGACCCAAATGATTCACGACTGATGGCCTTCGATTTGGACCAATCCGAACCACACCTGCCTTCCACTTTAGCATTCCAAGTTTCTGTTTCCATTCAGAATCTTGTCATCCATCGGTGCATTATCGATGAAGGTGCCTCTACATGCGTTATGTCCACATTTGTTTGGCAGAAGTTGGGATCCCCTACTCTCCAGCAGTCCACCACTGCGTTGCGAGCCTATGACGGCCGTTCGGCTCAACCCCAAGGTCTCTTAGCTAATGTCCCCGTCCAGTTGGCTGGTAAAACAGTGCTCATTAACATCGAGGTCATCAAGGTCCATGCGGGCGGTTTCCTCATCCGTTTTTTGTACCATGATGTTCCCCTATGACGGACGCGTGGTCAAGGTCGATCAACTCACCTATTACGATCCCAATGCCCCCGCTGCACCCGAAAATTTTCTCCCCATGGTTGAACAACCTGCTTGTGGTGCAACTACCTCATTTGTTTCCTCCATGGGACCCGGAGTTTACTCAGATACACCGATGACCTCAACATTCCAATCTATTCCACCCCCTTCACCCGCGACCGAAGTATCTGACCTATGTACCCTTTCCCACAATACACAAACACCCAACAATCAACCGCCCTTGTTACCCAAACCACCATTGGTACCTAGTCACATTGGTGTTACACCCATCCACACAATCCCCTTCTTATTCCCTCCCTCAGGAGTAGTAAGCGCCTCGATTATGGCTACTCTCAGCCTCCCTAGGTTAACCTTAGGATTACCCGTGTGGTATATTTCGCCTCCCGTTCCCCCACAAACACCAAATGTCGTCCTACTACCGGTGCAACCCATTGCCACTACTAGTCAACCACCTCCGGGTGTCACTACCCCTTCATCATCTATGAATCCACCCCCTCTTATCAAGCACACTGGGGGTAGAGGCCCACAACCATACACTGCTATACCCCCGCCCAAAATAGTTAAACCCCCCCCCCCCCCCCCCCCCCCCCGTGTTTCGTGCTCCTCCCAAATGCTCGTTGTGTGATGAGTTAGGCCATCCGACTCATCAATGTCCACAATTACCTGCATTACAGGAACACATGCAAATGCTTGACGATGACCCCAACATCCCGGTTGTCCAACTCGATCCAACCCCTAAGCCTCGTGATAAATCATTGCGTACCAACCACCCTTATGCCATATGCGGTATTTGCGGCCATTACTCACATCACTGTCCTGACCTCCCATATTACAGAGCATCTCTCTACGAGATGAATAATTTGGACCTTGAGATGTCACCCCCCACAATTGAGGAGATCCACCCCCCAGTATCCCCCTCATCCGGAGAGATTAACACCATCTATATGATCTCTTCGACTACCACTTCCTCGTCCACCGATTTGACAACTCAACGTTTCCGCAATGATGAGGAGATTCTAGAGGCTCTCACTGCCCCGAATTATCCCTGGGAAGACATGCACCATCGTTCCTACTTCCTCCCAAAAGAGTCCTCCTCCACCACAGCCACCCAATTTGCGGTTGAGTCCAAATATTTCCTCCCCACCAAAGTCGACTAGTTTAAGGATCCCATTCCCGCTCCTGATGCTTTTGAGGAAGGTAACATGGTCAATATCTCACCCACAATCCATATTGATATCTCTGCCCCAGGCAGTGCCCCTGAAATCATTACTTTGGGAGCCTCTTGCAGCGAGTACAAGATCGGAGAGTACAAGAAACTTTTCCAAGAGTTCCGTGATGTCTTTGCCTGGTCCTATACCAAAATGCCTGGTCTTGACCCCGCTATTATAGAGCACCGCATTGACACCTCTGAGATCAGGGGCATAATAGATTACCTTGACCCTGGGATAGGGGGCATGATCAATCATTTTGAACCTTCCCCATCACATCTATTTCAGCACGTCAGTGACCCCCTTGTACAAACCAACACATATGTGATCCACAATCACAAACCCCATGCACATAGCATAGGGGCGGGTCATTAACCCTGCTCACTTTTTCACATGCGTGATCTCAACCATTTTTGAGGTCACATATCACTTGTAGATTTGATTTGATTTGATACACCTAGTATTCTTCCCCCGCGGGTAATCATTTCTCCCCACCACTGCATCCTTCGTTTGGTGGACTCACCTTTATTTGCAACCATTTTTAACCTAGTTATTTTCTTTGACCATTCTGGATTCTGTATGAACTCCGTTTTTCGCACCATTTGCACCGTCGGATTCATATTTACGTGCCCGTGATGATGCTTGAGATCATTTCTCACTCTCACCAAAAACTTTAGGACATTTTTCCCATGCCCCACGTCGCCATCTCAATTTTCACTCCACATCAGCTGTTGTCAGTTTTTAGCATTCCTTATACCATCGGATTTAGTTTTTCGAGCTCGTGATGATGCTTGAGATCATTTCTCGCTCTCACCCTTAGATTTTTTGGGTATTTTTTCCAAAATGCCCCCGTCGCCTCGGTTTACGTGCCACATCGGCCGTTATCCATTTTTGACACTTTTTATACCATCGGATTCATTTTTTCAAGCCCGTGATGATGCTTGAGATCATTTCTCACTCTCACCCCCAGATGTTTTGGGTACTTTTTCCAAAATGCCCCCCATCGCCTCGGTTTGCATGCCACATTGACTGTTATCCATTTTTGACACTTTTTATATCGCCGGATTCATTTTTCCAAGCTCATGATGATGCTTGAGATCATTTCTTGCTCTCGCCAGGTACAGTTTCAACATTGTGTCCCGACACCTTGCTGCCTCAGTTTGCATGCCACATCAGACGTCATTGGATTGTTCCACATTTTTACATGAGCCCTTCACTCCTTTCATACTGCAATTATTTCATTATTTTGCCACCATTCATTATCCTGCAAGGAGGCCCATCAGTGTTCCCCCCTACCCTCGTTCTTGGTAACCATCAATGTTCCTTGATTGAGCACTTCCTCCTTTCCTGACCATTCCTTTTGTTCGGTATAATTTTATCCATTTTTCAGGTCGAACAAGTCCTTTACGAAAAAGGCACTTAGGGAGTTTCTGTTAAGCTCTTTTCTAACTCCTAAAACAATGAAAAGATCATCGAGCAATCTTGCTTCCTTTCATGCTCGTTAAAGTACCTAAAAGGGCGTCCATCTGGTATAAGTTTAACCTTTTTTCGGACCTAGTAGACTAATTACGAAAAAGGAATACTCTAGTCACACCAGCTAGAAGAGTTCTTCATTGCATCCTTTTATGCTTCTTCGGGCCTTGGAGACTAACACACGAAAAAGCAACCCCCTGGAGTCTTCTTATCACTTTCAGACTCTCTAAAATTGAAAGCAACCACGAGCATGAACTGTCCTAGGCTCGTACAAATCCACACGACAGTACCATTCCATTATTTCAAAGTCTTCTTATCGCTTTCAGACTCCTTAAAATTGAAAGCAATCACGAGCATGAACTGTCCTGGGCTCGTATAAATCCACACGACAGTACGATTTTGAACACACTTCCTCTAGTTCCTTAACCCATGAAGAAGCTCCCCCCATGCCTCTTGGCACTATGATCAATCATCTCGGCAGCACCCCCATTAAGGTCACCTTTGTTCAGAGTATTCTGCAGTCTCCTTCCATCTTACACCAACTTGAGTATCACTCATCCCACTCACCATCCTTGGTCCATTACAGCTATGATCCCTCTCCCACCAGTCAATTTCATATGCTGCCCGATCATCCCTGCCATCATACTCTGAACAAAGGAAGTTTGAGTCCACCCACTCTACTTGACCAGTTATTCCCTACCCCCACAGTATGTCAGTCCTACCATCAGTACCCTCACACTCTGGTTCTCCACCTCGTTCTCCTATCAAGGAAACATCATTGCCTTGATAGTTGCAGGTCTCCCTCTGTCGATGATAGCCCATCTATTCTAGAGGATAGACCCAGAGGTCCCTGCACGTTGGACTCATCACTATCTGTGGTGAGTGCCTACGGACCATTTTGAGAGGAGTCATCATTGCCTCTCTGAGTGGTTGTTTCTCACATGCTCGACTTCAACACCTTGATCGCATCATTGAGAATCGCGTAGGGTATATATCCCTTCAGTTATTGGTCGAAGACCCCGGATTTCCTCCGACTCTAGCACATTGGTGAGTCACTTTGGAATGCCCAGTTATATGTTCCCATGGATGTCTGGGTTGCGTTGGCAATTGTATTCGGAAGCCATCCAGTTATATGCTTCCTTGAGTACCCAGTTCAGTGTACCATTGAGGGTATGACTCCCTGTCACTCTGATCCAGCAACTCATCAGTTCCTCTGGTACCACACTCCGCAGCACTATTGTTATTCCAGTGTATCAATTCTTCAGCTCAAACATGGTCAGCCCAGCAGTATGTCCCAGATTTGTGTCCCCTCTGGACCCTTATGATGTACACAGTGGTTCTCTATGTATCTTACAGGTCCCCCTTTTCGAGCCTCACAGTTATTTTTTATGTATCTTGATACAAGCATGGGTATGCCCACCTCGACCATATGTTCAAATTATTCCTCATTCATTATTGAGGTCATGTACTTTCAGTTTTTGCAGTTTGTTCGGGACCGTCATTCCAGGCTCTAGTTCGTTTCTTCTCTTCTCCACAACCCAGGAAAACCATAAAAGACTTATGATGTCTATTGGCCATACGATGAGCTCCTTCCCTCACACGTCAGGGGGCAATCTGTTAACACCCAAAAAGTGCTCACTACCTCATCTACCCCATTACATGACTCATTTGTCCATATTTCCTACCATATTGCCTCCAAAACCTTAAAAACCCATTAAAAAGCCTCCAAAAGGCCAAAAAACCATTTAAAAATCCTCCAAAAGGCCAAAAAAACCCCTTTTCCCCCTAAAATAATCCAAAATTCCTCCAAAATAGCAAAATCCCTCTAAAAAGGGAATAAAAAATACAAAAAAGAGGAAAAAGAGGGGAAAAGGAAGCAAAAACCCTATACAGCTGACCTAAACCAGATGGTTCCCAAAACCATGGGCCAGCACTCCACCACTAAAAAACCTATAAATAGGTGATGGAGGCCCCTCAATTCATATCCACAGTCAACCACGCCCTTACTCTGCCAAAATCACTCTTGAAACCCTAGCTCACCCTTGAGCTACTTTCACATTTGAGTGCCCCTTTGGCCCATTTCCAAAACCCTTTGGAGAAAGAGGAAGGAACAACATTAGAGCTTGGAAGCAACCCTCCTGGACTGCTGCAAAGGCTTCATCAACCTTCACATTGGAGGTATAATAAATACAAAAACCATTTTTATTATCTTGTCTTTTCTATTTATGCACATGCTTAGAGTAGTTACTGTTTTGATTTACTGTCTTTTATTTACTGTATTTTCTAAACTGCTACTAAGGAGTCCCTTCTCCTTAGTAGGTGCTCATTTGCACAAGCTAGGGTGAAAACCCTAGCTACATACACCACGTGTCGCTTCCTCAGCATTCTGCAAAGCGCAAAAGCGGTATGGGAAACCACTTGGAAGGCCCGTGGAACCACCTTTGGGGGCGCCAGCTGGGTGACGGGGGATATCTACAGTTGATATGGAAGGCGAAAGGGGATCTGACGGTCGAGGATGGTGGTTAATTCATGGTGAGGGTGGAACCGATCCAAGGGTTGGCGTTCCACCTAAGGAAAATCGAGGGCTGCGAGGGGTTCTTCGGCAAAGAAAAAGTGGGACAGATAACGGAAAGCTGGGTGGAGAGGTCAAAAAAGGCAAGGTTAAATAGCCCGCAGGTCTCACCTTTGATCAGCCAGTGAGAGATTGATCAAAGGCATAGGGGAAGTTCCACCTTACGGAGATGCACATAAGATAAAGGGAAAAGCAGTTGCATAAACTGAGACCATTGAACACGTGGCAGGACCTCAGCATTCCGCGATAGGAAAAGGTGGTAATGAAAACTGCCAATTGGCCATGCAAAACTTCCTACGGTGGTTGCAGAGTTTAAGATCAATAGTAGAGGTTGATCGCGGATCAGATCAAACGGCAGGTAATGACCACATGAGGGTGATGGTAAAGGAACCCCAAATCTGACGACCCAGATTGTCACATGAGGGATCAACGGTTGAGGCGAATGTCCTCCGGATGAGAAGCAAGGGAAATAGCCAGGGTCGGGTTATAAAAAAGAGAAGGTCTCGTGAAAGTTGACATTTGTTATTCAGCGACAACATCAAAGAGCTCTGGACAACTGTGCAGCGAATAAAGCGACAGAGGATACTAGGGTTGTCAGTTTTTAGTGTCAGGTAGGCCTTGAAAACCATGCACTTTTTATAAAAAGAGTTATTTTGTGATGGAAGAGGTTGCAGAGGCCCTGAGTGTCGGGAATGATAAGATTGAGGATTCCCTAGAGGATAGGGACAGCAACATATTTAACACTATAGTTAAGATGTCAGTTAGGGATATAAAAGCCAAGTTAGATAGGTTAAACAAAGAAAGTACAGATGTCCATCGGGTTTTTCAGTCGTCCTTCATATACTTCTGCCCGGACCAGTTCATGGGGTGCCCTGAGTTTGTTTCATGGTGTGTCGAAAACTATTCCCAAGCCGAGAGAGTTGTGATGAACGCCCAAAAGTCTGAAATAATTTTCCCTGTCAAGCCCACTGTTGTCAAAAGATCCCTGGAGGTACACCCGCCATAGTCCCATGAGCCCGAGAGTTTTTCCGAATAATCCCTAGTTAGTTTGTATCGCCGGTCCTCCCCCGAAACAAAACAAATTTTCCTCACCAGTTGCTTGAAGCCAGATCTCGAGATCCTAGACACACCCTACCCCTTAGATTTGGATTTATTTGATGAAAACACTCAGTTAGTCTTGTCTTTGATTGCCCAGTTCCTAGGGCTTGATAGTGATAATGTAGTGACCGAGGTTCAACTATTCCTACTGTTCAGAATAAGCTCTGGTTTACCAGAGGTGGAGTACCATGAAGCACCATGCCTTAAATTTGATGAGTCTCTGGTTGAGAATATCCATTCTTAGCTAGTGGATTTCTGCAATACTCATCATTTTAGGTTCCAGTCTCATCTGATGAAGATGTTGATGTTCTCAAGTCAGAAAGCTATGAGGTTTTTGCCGGAAGTTTTCTCGTATTTGCTCGAGGACAGCATGTTCAACTACATGAACTATATTATTGCAGAAGTCTACCGGTTGATATTTGGAGAGGAATTTGCAAGAGTCTTTCTAGAAATGAGAACTTCCATGCAGTTAAAACAGGATTTAGCGATTGGTGACTAGTTTTTATACAAACGGCATACTGTTATCAAGTTGTACGGGTTTGTAAAAGAACCCTACATGTTACCAGCTTTTCTAACCTCAAGGGTTTTTTATCTAGAATTTATTAGGCAGAAGCTGATTGTTGAAGATGATCACTTCCTGACCTTCAAAAAGGCTTATGATATCAAGTTCCCCTGGAAGGTGGGTCCCTTCATTGTGAAAATAAGCTTTCCCTCTCGCTTATAGAGAAGCAATTGGAAGGATTAGAATTCAAAAGGGATATTGCCGTTAAATATGATCCCTACCACATAATATCTTACAGAAGGCAGCAAAACAAGAATAGAGCCTTTGATCATGAAGAGGTAGAAGGTTTATCCAAAAGAGAAAATATTTTGCAGTATGAGTCAGAGGAAGAGGCCCCGTCATGCTCACATTTGGATCCGGACACCCCAGAAAACCCCTCATCCGAATTGTTGCTTGTAGATGCAGAAGAGAATGCAGGAAAAAGGAGCTTTGAAGAAATCTCTCACACAGAAGCAGAGGAGTCAGAAGGGGCAAAGAGGTTCAAAGCAGATGTTCTGAGTGATTTGGTTGTATCCACGAGAGTGGAAGAAAAGAAAAAGCAGAAGTACCAGGCCCCCGAAGTTTAGATACAATAGTACAGTTTCGAGGAATCCAAAGAGGCTGGTGACACCAAGAGGTTCCAATCCAGAGCTGATATGTACGTAAAGTATGGACAAGAAATACACACAAGCTCCAAAAAGATGAGCAAATTATTTCCTAGAGTCAGGGATATGCAAAATTTACTAGTCACTTTGGTGGCAAGTAGAGACGTCTCTGAAAATACTCTAAACATGTCGGTGTCATCTGATGACAAGGTGACTGAGATGAAGTTTAATTTGAAAAAAATAGCAGTCCCTGAAAAGATTCAACTACATAGGAAGACCAGGGAAGTATTATATGAAGACCTGACGAAAGCTACTCTAAGGATCCCCAAGTTGGAAAGTATTGTCAACAGATTGGAGATCTAGTTGAGACAGGAAAGGACTAAGAATAAGTCCTATCAACAGAAGATCAAGAAGCTGCAAATGAATTTGGTTGATGATGGAGCAGAAAAAGGTAGAGGTGATAAGAAGTTGTTGATGGAGAAAGAGAACACCATTCAGATGCTAAATAAGAAGCTCAAAATACCAATAGCACAACTCATACGGGCTTCTGAAATGACTGTGCTTGAGAAGGAAAAAGAAAACCTAACTAGAGAACCATATGACCACAAAGCAAAATCACTCAAGTTCATAGAGAAAGAGGTTGAATGGGAAAAAGGCCGAACAAGCCTCAAAATCCAGATTGAAGACCTTAAGGGAAAATTGACGGCTTTGGAACAAGACAAGCAAATTGTTAATCAAGCAGGTGAAGGGACCAGTACAGATGTCCTAGTTCAAGCTATGTCCCAGGTCAGTTTAAGGGAGGTGGAGATAAAAGAGTTGAAAGAAGGAAAAAGGAAGCTAGAGGGGGAGAACCAAAAAATGGAGGAAGAAATGCAGGCCTTAAAAAATTAAAACAAGGAACTGGTAGATAGAAACAAGAGGATCATAATACAGGTGACAGGGCAGACCCCAATGCAGGGTGCCAAGCACATGATTTGGGATTACATTATTTCCAAAGCTACCAATCCCAGGACCTACCTAAGTTTTATGAAAGAAAATGGAAAGGTGGCGAGTAATTCCTTACAGAGTTGTATGGCCATGAGAGAAAGTTTGAGTATGAAGCCCAAAGAAACAGCTCAGAACACAATAGATTTTATGAGTACCATTATCGACGATGATCTGAAGGATATGCAGATAACAAATAGGATAGAGATCATAACATCAGAAAGGAGAATGCTCGGGAAGAATGCACATGTGGACGGTGTTCAGACCAGAGCCAAACACATGAGAAAATAGGTGACCGACTACAAGAATAAATTCGATCAGCTGGTTGAGAAGGGGTTGCTTTCATTCTGGGATGAAAACGGTGACTTGATCCCTCAAAATAGTCACAAAGATTTGATTTTTGAATCCAGGACCAACCATGAAGGCCTTGAGAATTTAACTCATGTCTTGATCGGAAGAATCTTGTTGGAGAAGCTCAAAGATGATTTTGAAATTCTACATAGATTGGCCATGATAGGTGAAACAATACAACAGATTTCAACTACAAAACATATAGAAATAAAGGTATTGGTGAAATAAATGACAATCTATGAGCTTCCCATGGCAGATCAATTGAAAAAAGTGGAGAAATATGGGAAGACAAAATACATCTTACACTCCTGAAGGTTCGTGGCTCAAGACTTCAGCAGGCAGTCTCCATCCAGCAAGCAAGGCACCGAAGGATCATGTGTTCAAAATTTTGACATGTGTACAATTTTTTGTTAAAGTAAAATGTAAAAGTGAAAACCCAAAATATTTACTGGGTCAGTTACAAGTTAGTTAGGGTTTTCATTCCAAAGAAGTACTATAAAGAGGCTATTTGGTCGTCATTGTAAGGGGTTGAAACCTGTAATAGAGAAAGACATTCTGGTTATGAGAGTACTTCGGTTATTATAAAGCTTTTCCATGTAGAAATAGAGCACATTTTGGAGGGTGAAGATTTATGTGTTGTTTGTGTTGCAGTCTGTGTTTTCCCTTTTCTTTGTAAATCGTATTTTCCAGTGAAAAGATTCCATGCTTTTTTTCTTCTTATGCTTATGGTGAAAGTGCTATTTAATACAGAATTCATGCAAATCATGCTCTATTTTAATCGCACCTAAGTGTTCCATGTTTTCTTCTAAAGTCGACATTAAATTCATTTGTGTTGATGCTTAATGTTGATGGGTTTGTTTAACTTTCTTTCAAGTATCACCTGTTAAAAGAACTTGACTGTGGGATGGCAATTACCTTTCCTTCATCAGGATGTATGTTGTTTATTTTCTGCTGGTCTTTAGAAATCTAAAATGTGACTCCATGCCCAATGTGACTCATATTTTTTCAGCCAATTTAACATAGAAATATTAGTTTCTTAAAAATGTTTATGGCCATTGTATTCATCTTTTGAGAGAGCCCTCTCTGGTAGGAAAGAAGCCATCTCTCCTCCTAAAGTTTGGTTTGAAATAGTTACCTCAAGGTCATCCTTCTGCAACAAAGGGGTAAATCCTGAGTGCTAACATTTTGGCGCCGTTGTCAGGGAACGAATGTTCAAAATTTTCGCTAGGAAGAACGACAAATGTAATCAGATTTCTGTGGGCAAAGAATTTTGATATTTAGTATTGGTTCTAATTTTTCCCTGACAACTTCATTGTCAATAAATTTTAAGGTTTAAAGGAAACTCCAAGAAAGACACTGTGGCTCCCAGAAGGGTTCCCATGAGGAGAAATCCAAACTCTCAGTTGTTCTCGGGGGTGGAGAGATCGGAAAATATTCTAAGAAATATTAAAGGAAAATATCAAGAAGGTACTTATCAAACAATAAATTTGTTTCCTCCTTTTCAAGAAGAGTTGTTATATGATGAAAATGTTGATTTCAGTGAAAGGTTTGAACAATCTTTGTTGAGGTCTAAATCAGAATCAGATTTAAAAGAAACTGTAATTGATCAGAACGGTTTTCAATAATTTTTTTACAGTCTGTTTAGGAAGATTTGCTAAAGTCTGGAAGCGTTGAGTCTAAAAAATATAAGGCTCGAAGAATACCATTACGAAACCACAACCTTGTCCCAAACCCGTGAGAAATCATGGCTGCTAGGTTCTCCCCACTTGATCTACCTGCTTCCTTGCATGACCTCCCTCAAAACTATGACCAGAGAATCACATTGTTTGATGGGGAGGGTAATTATACAGCCCAACAGCATGTCAATAGATTCAATGAATTCATTGACCTTGAGGAGGGAGATCACGATGATGCTAAAATGAGGCTGCTAGCACAGAGTCTGTCTGGGGAAGTAAAGAAGTGGTTTAGGGCACTTGATGCTGGCTCGATACCTTCCTATGATGATTTCGTGACTTGTTTGCTTGAGAGGTGGGAAGACAACAAAAACCCTTTGCAAGCCCTAACCCAGTATAACAATCTGAAGAAAGAGGGTTTTGAGTCTGTCCAAGAATTATCCACTAGATTCATGATGGTTTATAATTCCATCCCTGTTGATGTGAAGCCCCAGGTAGGGGCTACTAAATTGCATTACGCAGATTCCTTTGAGGGTGATTTTTCTTGTATGTTGAGAGAAAGAAAATCAGCCACTCTGCCAGACATGTTAAAAGATGCAGTGGAGGTTGAAGCAAACATGATGGCTTCTGGGAAAATGAAACATAAAACTGATACAGATATAAGGAAGATTAGGGAAGAAAACATAGCTTCTATCTCCTCTCCCACTGATGCTAGGATTGATATGATGATGAAGACAATTGAGAAACTAATGGACGGATTGGCCTTAGAAAATAAACCCCAGAACAGAGATCAGTAAGAGCCTCCAATTAGGAACCCAAATTTTAGGAGACAGGTTCCACCCCAAATAAGCAAAAGGGATCAAAGAGATCAGAGGAATCCAAGGAATTCAGCGGATGATCAAGTAATACCCCCAGTTCCTGAAAACTATGTAGATGAGAAAGGGCAAGCTAAATCTGTGGAAAGTGAAATTCATCATTTTGGTGATCTTGATTATGAATTTTATTTGACTAAGGCGGAGCATGACATGTTTTCCAGGGAGGGGGAATGTAATACCCTTGAGTCAGAGACAGAGCAATACTGAGTGGGATATCAAAATGTTGTGAGTGATCTCCAGAGGAAAATCAATCTCAGGAACAAGGATATAGTTGTGGATAAGGGAAAAATCCCTATAGGTTTACCCTCAACCAACCAAAACAAAAAGGATAAACCAAAAGAAGAGGTAGAAATGAAAATTCAAGAGGTTAAAAGGGATTTGGTCAAAGAAAATGATAAAACGCTTGCCTCCTTCAATTTACAAAATGAGATGTCAAAGATCAAAACACCCATCCCTTGCAGTGAATTGTTGAAAAATGGTGAATATAGAGAACATATCTAAAAAATGATTAGAAGTGAAGGACAAGTAGAACTTGATGCCCTGGAATTAAATGATGATGCCCCAACTATCATGATGGGTTCTAAAATGGAGGATAATAGTTTGGAAGAAGTTCCACCTTTTTATGTAAATCTGAATATTCGTGATATGACCCTTCATAAATGCATGCTTGATTCGGGGGCATCTCATAATCTGATGCCAAAGGTGGTGGTGGAAATTTTGGGTTTGGAGATCACAATACCATACAAGGATTTGTTTCGTTCGATTCGAAAAAGTTCAAATGCTTGGGGTTGATAAAAGACCTGGTGGTTTCTCTCAAGAAATTCCCAAATAAGAATGTGGTCATGAATGTGGTTGTTGTAGATATTCCACCAAAGATTGGTATCTTGTTATCCAGGTCTTGGGCTTCAAAGCTCAAGGGAACTTTGAAGATGGATATGTCCTTTGCCACTATTCCAGTTCTCAGTGAACATCGAAGATTATACACTAAGAAGAGACTCTCGTATGTGGTAAGTAACCAGAATGATCCAAATAGCCATTCCATTTATGCATATGATATTGATTTAGGATCTTCTATCTTTTATAATGATTCTCAATCTGAAGAGAAAATAGATATTTATAAAAATATAGAATAAAACAGCGCGATTGAGGGAGAGGAAGAATTTAGACAAAAGCTAAGGATGGAAGGGATTGGACCATGCATTTTGATGGGTCAAGAAGCAAAGAGGGTGTTGGTGCAGGCGTGTGGATAGTGACTCCAAATAGGGAATTTCTAATGTATTCTTTCAAATTGGCTTTTGAATGTACTAACAATGTTACGGAGTATCAAGCTCTGATTCTGGGATTGAATGTGCTAAAGGATATAAATGCAAAGAAAATAGAAGTATTTGGGGATTCAGAGCTGGTCATAAATCAAGTGAATGGCATATACCAGATCAAGCACCCAAAAATGAGATCATACAGAAATGAAGTCTAGGATGTGTTGGACAATTTCTTTGACGAACATGATGTAGTAGTGATACCCAAAATTAACAACTCAATAGCAGACTCTTTGGCCACAACTGTTGGTGCCTTCAAAGAACCTGGTTTCTCGAATAAAAAATATGAGATCAAAGTCATAAATAGGCCTTCTATTCTTGACAATTCGAAACATTGGCAGGTTTTTGATGATGATATGCAGATTAAAAGATTTCTGGAAATGACGCATCAGTTTGAAAATACAAGTATTGATAATGAAAACCAAGGTATGGAAGGAGTTGTTAACAGCGAAGGATTTTTGTAGGAACAGGAAAAGTTCATAGCAGAAATCGAGGGAAAAGAAATAATTCAGTTGAAGATCAATGTCATTCCTAGAGGACTTGTACCATTAGAAAGGATATTTAACAAAAATGATGTGTCCAAGAATCCGAAAGTAGAGCCTCATGATGGAGAATTCAAAGACTGCAACATTGGAACAAAATAAAATCCCAAGATAGTGAAGATTTCTAAGAATCTACCACCCGAAGAAGAAAATAAATATGTTGAGCTGATGAAAAAATTCTCAGATGTGTTTGCTTGGAGTTATGAAGATTTGAAAGAATATGACACTTCAATTATTCAGCATACTATCCCCATCAAGCCGGAATCCCTTTAAACAAAAACTCAGAAGAATAAATCCACTCTTGCTGCCAGTGATTGAAAAGGAGGTTAAAAGTTGTTTGATGCCAAAATAATTGTGTCACATAGACTTTCCAAATGGGCGGCGAATCTGGTCCCGATAAGAAAGAAGGATGGAGAAATAAGGTTGTGTGTAGACTTCATAAATTTGAACAAAGTCTCCATGAAAGATAATTATCCTTTTCCAAAGATGGATCATATTTTGTAGAAGGTTGTGGTGGCAGAGAGGATTTCCATGTTGGTTGGCTTCTCTGGATACAATCAGATCAAGGTCCTTCCCGAGGATCAGGAGAAGATGGCTTTCACAACGCCTTGGGGGACCTTCATGTACACCAAAATGTCATTTGGGTTGATGAATGCAGGGGCTACATTCCAAAGGGCCATGGATATCGCCTTCACTGAGAAGAAAGATAAATTTGTGGTAGTATACATGGATGACATAATTGTATACTCAAATTTCATTGCATATCACTCGAAGCGTTTAGAAAGGGTATTTCTGAAATGCAAAAAATTTGGCATATCCTTGAATCCAAAGAAGTCGATTTTTTCCATGGAAGAAGGAAATTTATTAGGGAATAGCATATCAAAAGATGGCATAAAAATTGATCCTGAAAGAGTAGCAGCGATTCAGAAAATTGGGATACCAAGGAGAAAGAAGGAAGTACAATCTTTTATTGGTAGGGTGAATTTATTAAGAAGGGTTGTTCCCAGTTTTACAGAGATCCTAAGAAATATTTCAGATATGTTAAGGAAGAGAAATGAAATCAAATGGACCATTGAAGCCAAGAAGTATTTCACTGACATTAAGAAATCCCTAATAGAAGCTCTTGTTTTGATCAGTCTTGATTTTTCAAAAGATTTTATCATGTTTTCTTATGCATCACAACATACTATAGCTGGGATCTTACTACAGAAGAATCAGAATAATATGGAGCAACCAATTGCCTTTTTCAGCAAGATTTTGAGGGATCATGAACTAAAGTATAATATAATGGAAAAAAAAAGCTTATGCATTAATAAAATCATCAAAGGATTTCAGGGTTTACATTTTGCATTCCAACACTATTGCATATGTTCCATCTGCAGATGTCAAGGATATTATTACCCAACCAGACCTGGAGGGGAGAAGAGCTAAATGGATTGCAATTTTGTTAGAATATGACTTGGATATCAAGCTTGCAAGATTGATCAAGGGACGGGGTTTGGAGAAGTTGATGACAGAGACCAACTATGATGCTTTGGATATGAACTTGATCTCTAACGTCTCAGTTGAAACTGTTCTGAAAACACCTGTGGTGAGGTATTTTTCTTTGTCTCCTTGATACAGTGACATAGCATATGTTTTGCAGAATTTGCAGGCACCCACGGACCTGGAGAAAACCAGAGCAAGATCAGTAAAATTAAAAGCAGCAAAATTTTTCATATTGAATGAATATTTGTATTGGAAAGACCTAGGAGGAATTTTACTGAACAGTTTGCTAGAGGATGAAGCACGGCGTGTAATGAAGGAGTTTCATGAAGGGGTGTGTGGAGGACATCACTCCTGGAAATCCACTGTGAACAAAATCCTCAAGGCAGGGTTCTATTGGCCTACTGTTTTTTCAGATGTGTGCAAAGAAATTTCAAAATGTCATGAATGCCAAATCTTTGATGGGAAAAGAGAAATTTTTCCTTTTCCCTTAAAGCCGATTTCAATAGAAGAACCATTCCAGCAGTGGGGATTAGATTTCATTGGGGAAATTAATCCAAATTCTTCCGGACAACACAAGTGGATTCTGACTACAACAAATTATTTCACGAAGTGGATTGAAGCTATCCTAACAAGAAACGCCATAGAAACGGTTATCATAAATTTTCTGGAAGAAATTTTTTTGGCAAGGTTCTAGGTTCCCAGAAGGATAGTCACAGATAATTCCCAGGCATTCTGATCAAAGAAGATGGTCATTTTTTTTCACAATTACCATATCCATTTAAATCACTCAACTGCATACTATCCTCAAGGGAACGGATTGGTAGAATCTTCTAACAAAAGTTTGGTAAGAATCATAAAGAAATTGTTTGAAGAAAACAAAAAGGCCTGGTGTACCAAACTCAAATACGCTCTGTGGGAAGCCAGGATTAGTACAAAAAGGGCCATTGGTACATCACCTTTTCAGTTGGTCTATGGGACAGAGGTGGTTTTTTCCCATTTCATTGGGCCTCCTTGTCATGAAGTTACTGTAAGAGTCTGAGGAGGAGCCAAACCACATGCAGAAAAGAATAAGCCAAATGATCGAGTTACATTAGATAAGGGAAAAGGCTTATAACAGGACTCAAATTCATCAAGAAAAAATAAAAAAGACAATTGGCAGGAAAATCAAAGAAAGAGATTTCAAGATTGATGATTTGGTTCTAAAATGGGATGTCAGGAATGAAGACAAGCATGGGAAGTTTGAACATTTATGGAAAGGCCCATATATAATTTTTGCTTACCAGGGGAAACATTCCTTCATCTTACAAGATCAAAATGGAGAGTTTATTGGTGGAGGCCCAGTAAATGGGAGGTACCTGAAACACTATCTTTCTTAGCCCAAAAGGAGAAAAGGATTCATTGTACATAATTTGTATATATGATAGTATTTTTATGGGAGTTTGTACATAAAGTCGATAAGCAGAAACATTGTATAGTTTTGTTTCAGAAATGTGTTGTGTTGTCGGTCAGGTTGTTAGTTTGGTTCAAGATGGGTGATTTGCTAAAGAGTGCAGAGCCGGGTTTTTCATTAAGGAGAACAAATAAAGTCAGATGGTTAGGCACATGGTCTACGGGTTCTTTGCTACCTCGCACGGAGGATAGCATTCCCAGTTGGAGCCAGTTGTTAGCACAAATATTTTTCAAAGGCTTGGATGAGGTGGTAGAACATAAAATTCGTGATTAATATAGTCTGAGGCTCTATGGGGAGAAAAGACCGGTCCTTCAAGAAATTTATACCACGAAACCACGGGTTGGGGCTGAGCAGAGGCAACAAAGCCTACAAAATGGCTTGGGAGAATCCTGGAACAAGAAAACAATGGCTGAGATCGAAGTGGGGGCAAGATCTACGACGGAGAGGAGTTCCCGAAAGTGACCTGCAGGGAAGGTTAAAGGGTGGGACATCTCAACGACCCAGATTTGATCAATAGGGATCAATGAAGGAGGTCATTTTCTGGGGCAGAAGCAGCATGGAGGTTAGCGGTGAGATACCACTGCAAAAAGTAAGAAGGATTTAAAGGATAGACATGTTCCATGGAGGATCATTCGTTGATCGCCATATCAACGGTCCAGGGGCTTTCCGCAATACTAAGTCGCACAGAGGAATAGCGACAAAGGTGGTTGTGGAATCACAAACTGCCCACCACGTGTCGCTTCCTCAGCATTCCACAAAGCACGAAAGTGGTATGGGAAACCGCTTGGAAGGCCCACGGAACCGCCTTTGGGGGGCCCAGCTGGGTGACGGGGGAGATCTACAGTTGAGATGGAAGGAAAAAGGGGATTCAACGGTCAAGGATGGTGGTTAAGTCATGGTGAGGGTGGAACTGATCCAAGGGCTTGGGTTCCACCTAAGAAAAATCAAGGGCTGTGAGGGGTTCTCCAGCAAAGAAAAAGCAGGACAGATAACGAAAATTTGGGCAGAGAGGTCAAATGAGGCAAGGTGAAATGGCCCATAGGTCTCACCGTCAATCAGCCATAGTGAGATCGATCAACGGCATCGGGGAAGTTCTGCATTACGGAGATGCATGTAAGATAAAGGGAAAAGCGGTTGCGGAAACTGAGACCACTGAACATATGGCGAGACCTCATCATTTCGCGACTAGAAAACATGGTAATGAAATCCGCCAATTGTCCATGCGGAACCGCCTATGGTGGTCGCAGAGTTTAAGATCAATGGTGGAGGTTGATCGTGGATCAGATCGAACGGCAATGACCACACAAGGGTGATGGTAAATGGACCCCAGATCCGACGGCCTAAATTGTCACACGAGGGACCAACGGTTGAGGCAAATGTCCGCCAGATGAGAAGCAAGGGAGATAGTCGGGGTCGGGTTATAAAAAGAGAAGGTCACATGAAAATTGACATTTTTTTTTCAGTGCAGCATCAAAGAGCTCTAAAAAACTGTGCAGCGAAGAAAGCGACAGAGGATACTAGGGTTGCGAGTTGTCAATGTCAGGTAGACCCTGAAAACTGTGCACTTGTTATAAAAAGCGTTATTTTGTGATGGAAGAGGTTGTAGAGGCCCTAAATGTCGGGAATGATAAGATTGAGGATTCCCTAAAGGATAGGGACAGGGACGTCCTTGACACTGTAATTAAGATGTCAGTTAGGGATATAAAATCCAAGTTAGACATGTTAATTAAAGAAGGTAGCGATGTCCATAGGGTTTTTCAGTCATCCTTCATATACTTCTACCCGGACCAGTTCATAGGGTTCCTTGAGTTTGTTTCATGGTGTGTCAAAAACTATTCCCAAGCCGAGAGAGTTGTGATGAACGCCCGAAAGTCCAAAATCATTTTCCTTGAAGAGGCCACTATTGTCAGAAGATCCCTGGAGGTACCCCTCCATAGTCCCATGAGCCCAAGAGTTTTTCTGAAGAAGCCCTAGTCAATTTGTATCGCCAGTCCTCCCCCGAAACAAAACAGATTTTCCTCGCCAGTTTCCTGAAGCCGGATCTCGATATCCTAGACACACCCTACCCATTAGATTTGGATTTCTTTGATGAAAACACTCAGTTAGTCTTGTGTTTCATTTCCCAGTTCCTAGGGCTTGATAGTGATACTGTAGTGACCGAGGTTCAGCTATGCCTACTGTTCAGAATAAGCTATGGTTTACCAGAGGTGGAGTACCATCAAGCACCATGCCTTAAATTTGATGAGTCCCTAGCTGAGAATATCCATTCTTAGCTAGTGGATTTCCACAATACTCATCATTTCAGATTCCAGTCTCATTTGATGAAGATGTTGATGTTCTCAAGTCAAAAAGCTATGAGGTTTTTGCCGGAAGTTTTCTCGGATCCACTCGAGGACAACATGTTCAACTACATGAACTATATTATTGCATAAGTCTACAAGTTGATCTTTGGAGAGGAATTGGCAAGAGTCTTTCCATAAATGAGAACTTCCATGTAGTTAAAAAAATATTTAGCGGTTGTGACTGGTTTTTATACAAATGGCATACTGTTATCAAGTTGTAGGGGCTTGTAAAAGAACCCTACATGTTACCAGCTTTTCTAACCTCAAGGTTTTTTTCTCTAGAATTTATCAGGCAGAAGCTGATTGTTGAAGATGATCACTTCTTGACTTTCACAAAGGATTCTGATATCAAGTTACCCTGGAAGGTGGGTCCCTTCATTGTGAAAAATAAACATGCCCTCTCACTTATAGAGAAGAAATTGGAAGGATTAGAATTCAAAAGGGATATTGCCGTTAAAAATGATCCCTACCACATAATCTATGACAGTTGGAAGCAAAACAAGAATAGAGCCTTTGATCATGAAGAGGTAGAAGGTTTATCCAAAAGAGAAAATCTTCTATAGTACGAATCGGAGGAAGAGGCCCCATCATGCTCACATTTGGATCCGGACGCCCCAGAAAACCCCTTGTCTGAATCGGTGCTTGTAGATGCAGTAGAGAATGCAGGAAAAAGGAGCTTTGAAGAAATATCTGACATAAGAGCAGAAGAGTCAGAAGGGGCAAAGAGGTTCAAAGCAGATGTTTCGAGTGATTTGGTTGTATCCACGAGAGTGGAAGAAAAGAAAAAGGAGAAGTACCGGGCCCTCGAAGTTCAGATACAAAAGTACAGTTTCAAGGAAGCCAAAGAGGTTGGTGACACCATGAGGTTCCAATCTAAGGCTGATATTGACGTAAAGTATGGACAATATAAACACAGAAGCTCCGAAAAGATGAGCAAATTATTTCCTAGAGTCAGGGATATGCAAAATTTACCAGTCACTTTGGTGGCCACTAGAGATGTCTCTGAAAATACTCTGAAGTTAGTGGTGTCATCTGATGACAAGGTGACTGAGATGAAGTTGAATTTGAAAAAAATAGCAGTCCCTGATAAGATTCAACTGCATAGGAAGACCGGGGAGGTATTATACAAAGACCTGATGAAAGCTACTCTAAGGATCCCCAAGTTGGAAAGTACTGTCAACAGATTGGAGATCCAATTGAGACAGGAAAGGACTGAGAATAAGGCCTATCAATAGAAGATCAAGAAGATGTAAATGGATTTGGTTGATGATGGAGCAAACAAATGTAAAGGTTGTAAGAAGTTGTTGATGGAGAAAGAGAACACCATTCAGATGCTCAAGAAGAAGCTCAAAATACCAACAGCACAGCTCATACAGGATTTTGAAATGACTGTGCTTGAGCAGGAAAAAGAAAACCTATATAGAGAGTTGGATGACCACAAACCAAAATCACTCAAGTTCATAGAGAAAGAGGTTGAATGGGAAAAATACCGAATAAGCCTCAAAGGCCAGATTGAAGAGCTTAAGGGAAAATTGATGGCTTTGGAACAAGAGAAGCAAATTGTTAATCAGGCAGGTGAAGGGACCAGTACAGATGGCCTAGTTCAAGCTATGTCCTAGGTCAGTTTAAGGGAGGTGGAGATAAAAGAGTTGAAAGAAGGAAAAAGGAAGCTAGAGGAGGAGAACCAGAAAATGGAGGAAGAAATGCAGGCCTTAAAAAATAAAAACGAGTTGGTAGATAGACACCAGAGGTTCATAATACAGGTGACAGGGAAGACCCCAATGCAGGGTGCCAAGCACATGATTTGGAATTCCATTGTTGCTGAAGCTAACAAGTTCAGGCCCTACCTAAGTTTTATGAAAGAAAAGGGAAAGGTCGCGAGTAATGCCTTGCAGAGTTTTACGGCCGTGAGAGAAAGTTTGAGTAGGAAGCCCAAAGAAACAGCTCAGAACACAATAGATTTTATTAATACCCTTACTGGCGATGATCTAAATGCTATGCATATAAAAAATAGGATAGAGATCATAACATGGGAAAGGAGAGTGCTTGGGAAGTATGCACATGTGGAAGGTGTTCAATCCAGAGCCGAACACATGAGAAAATAGGTAACCGGCTACAAGAAGAAATTCGATCAGCTGGTTGAGAAGGGGTTTCCTTCATTCTGGGATGAAAAAGGTGACTTGATCCCTCAAAATAATCACAAATATCGTATTTTTAAAGTCAGGACCAACCATGCAGGCCTTGAGAATTTAACTCATGTCTTGACCAAAAAAATCTATTGGAGAAGCTCAAAGATGATTTTGAAATTTGGCATAGATTGGCCATAATAGGTGAAAGAATAGCACATATTTCAACTACGAAACATATATAAATAAAGGTATTGGTGAAAGAAATGACATTCTATGAGCTGCCCACGGCAGATCAATGGAAAACAGTGGAGAAATATGGGAAGACAAGATACATATTACGCTCCTGAAGGTACGTGGATCAATACTTCAATAGGCAGTCTCCATCCAGCAAGCAAAGCGTCGAAGGCTCATGTCTTCAAAATTTTGACATGTGTACAATTTTTGGTTAAAGTAAAATGTAAAAGTGAAAACCCAAAATATTTATTGGTTTAGTTACAAGTTAGTTAGGGTTTTCATTCCAAATAAGTAATATAAAGAGGCTATTTGGTCTTCATTGTAAGGGGTTGAAACCAGTAATAGAGAAAGACATTCTTGTTCTGAGAGTACTTTAGTTATTGTAAATTTTTTTCCATGCAGAAATAAAGTGGAGGGTGAAGATTCATGTGTTGTTTGTGTTGCAGTTTGTGTTTTCCCTTTTCTTTGTAAATCGTATTTTCCAGTGAAAAGCTTCCATGATTTTTTTCTTCTTATGCTTATGGTGAAAGTGTTATTTAATACAGAATTCATGCAAATCATGCTCTGTTTTAATCGCACCTAAGTGTTCCATGTTTTCTTCTAAAGTCGACATTAAATTCATCTATGTTGATGCTTAATGTTGATGGGTTTGTTTAACTTTCTTTCAAGTATCACCTGCTAAAATAACTTGACTGTGGGATAGCAATTACCTTACCTTCATCAAGATTTATGTTGTTTATTTTTGGGTGGTATTTAGAAATCTCAGATGTGACTCCATGCCCAATGTGACTCATATGTTTTCAGCCAATTTAAAATAGAAATATTAGTTTCCTGAAAAATGTTTCTAGCCATTGTATTCATCTTTTGAGAGAGCCCTCTCTGGTAGGAAAGAAGCGATATCTTCTCCTAAATATTGGTTTCAAATAGTTTCCTCGGGTTCATTCTTCCGCAACCAAGAGGTAAATCCTGAGTGCTAACATTTTGGCGCCATTGCCGAGGGACGAATGTTCAAAATTTTCCCTGGGAAGAACGACAAATGTAATCAAATTTCTGTGGGAAAAGAAGTTTGATATTTAGTATTGGTTGTAATTTTTCCCTTGCGAATTCACTGTCAAGAAATTTTCAAGTTTAAAGGAGACTCCAAGAAAGACACTATGGCTCCCAGAAGGGTTCCCGTGAGGAGAAATACAGACTCTCAGTTGTTCTCGGGGTGGAGAGTCCATAAAAGATTCTAACGAATATTAAAGGAAAATATCAAGAAGGTACTTATCAAGCAATAAATCTGTTTCCTCCTTTTCAAGAAGAGTTGTTAGATGATGAAAATGTTGATTTAAGTTAAAGGTTTGAATCATCATTGTTGATGTCTAAATCAAAATCAGTTTTAAAATAAACTATAATTGATCGGAACGGTTCTCAGTCATATTTTTTACAGTCTGTTTGGGAAGATATGCTAAAGTCTGGAAGCGTTGAGTCTAAAAAATATAAGGCTCAAAGAATACCATTACGAAACCACAACCCTGACCCAAACCCGCCAGTAGTCATGGCTGCTAGGTTCACCCCATTTGCTCTACCTGTTGCCTTGCATGACCTCCTTCAAAACTACACCTAGAGAATCAAATTGTTTGATGGGGAGGGGAATTATACAACCCAACAACATGTCGATAGATTCAATGACTTCATTGACCTTGAGGAGGTAGATCACAATGATGCTAAAATGAGGCTGCTAGCACAGAGTCTGTCTGGGGAAGTAAAGAAGCGGTTTAGGGCACTTGTTGCTGGGTCAATACCTTCCTATGATGATTTCGTGACTTGTTTGCTTGAGATGTAGGAAGACAAGAAAAACCCTTCGCAATCCCTAACCCGGTATAACAATATGAAGAAAGGGGGTTTTGAGTCTATCCAAGAACTATCCACTAGATTCATGAGGGTTTATAATTCCATCCTTGCTGATGTGAAACCCCTGGTAGGGGCTGCTAAATTGCATTATGCAGATTCCTTTGAGGGTGATTTTTCTTGTATGTTGAGAGAAAGAAAATCATCCACTCTGCCAGACATGTTAAAAGATGCAATGGAGGTTGAAGCAAACACGATGGCTTCTAGGAAAATGAAACAGAAACCTGATACAGACAGAAGGAAGATTAGGGAAGAAAACGTAGCTTCTACCTCCTCTCCAAATGATGCTAGGATTGACATGATGATGAAGACAATGGAGAAACTAATGGATAGATTGGCCTTAGAAAATAAACCCCAGAATAGAGATCAGCAAGAGCCTCCAATTAGGAACCCGAATTTTAGGAGACAGGTTCCACTACAAATAAGGAAAAGGGATCAAAGAGATCAGAGGAATCCAAGGAATGCAGTGGATGATCAAGTAAGACCCCCATTTCCTAAAAACTATGTAGATGAGGAAGGAGAAGCTAAATTTGTGGAAAGTGAAATTCATCATTTTGGTGATCTTGATTCTGAAGTTTATTTGACTAAGGTAGAGCATGACATGTTTTCCAGGGAGGGGGAATGTAATACCCTTGAGTCAAAGACAGAGAAATACCGAGTGGGATATCAAAATGTTGTGAGTGATATCCAGAGGAAAATCAATCTCAGGAACAGGGATGTAGATGTGGATAAGGGAAAAATCCCTATAGGTTTACCCTCAACCACCAAACACAAAAAGGATGAACCAAAAGAAGAGGTAGCAAAGAAAATTCCAGAGGTTAAAAGGGATTTGGTCAAAGAAAATGATAAAATGCTTGCCTCCTTCAATTTACAAAATGAGATGTCAAAGATCAAAATACCCATCCCTTCCAGTGAATTGTTGAAAATTGGTGAAAATAGAGAACAGATCTCAAAAATGATTTGAAGTGAAAGACAAGTAGAACTTGATGCCCTGGAATTAAATGATGATGCCCCAACTATCATGATGGGTTCTAAAATGGAGGATAACAGTTTGGAAGAAGTTCCACCTTTTTATGTAAATCTGAATATTCATGATATTGACCCTTCATAATTGCATGCTTGATTCAGGGGCATTTCATAATATGATGCCAAAGGTGGTGGTGGAAAGTTTGGGTTTGGAGATCACAAGACCATACAAGGATTTGTTTTCCTTCGATTCGAAAAAGGTCAAATGCCTGGGGTTTATAAAAGACCTGGTGGTTTCTCTCACAAAATTCCCAAATAAGAATGTGGTCATGGATGTGGTTGTTGCAAATATTCCACCAAAGTTTGGTATGTTGTTATCCAGGTCTTGGGATTCAAAGCTCAGGGGAACTTTGCAGATGGATATGTCCTTTGCCACTATTCTAGTTCTCGGTGAACATCAAATATTATAGAATATTATACACTAAGAAGAGACTCTCGTATGTGGTAAGTAACCAGAATGATCCAAATAGCCATTCCATTAATGCAGTTGATATTGATTTAGGATCTTCTGTCTTTTATAATGATTCCCAATCTGAAGAGAAAATAGATATTTATAAAAAGATAGAAGTAAACATCCCAATTGAGGGAGAGGAAGAATTTAGACAAAATCTAAGGATGGAAGGAACTTGGACCATGCATTTTGATGGGTCGAGAAGCAAAGAGGGTGTTGGTGCAGGCATGTGGATAGTGACTCCAGATAGGGAATTTCTAATGTGTTCTTTCAAATTGGATTTTGAATGTACTAAGAATGTTGCGGAGTATGAAGCTATGATTCTGGGATTGAATGTGCTGAAGGATCTAAAGGTAAAGAAAATAGAAGTATTTGGGGATTCAGAGCTGGTCATAAATCAAGTGAATGGCATATACTAGACGAAGCACCAAAAAATGAGATCATACAGAAATGAAGTCTGGGATGTGTTGGACAATTTCTTTGATGAACGTGACATAGTAGTGATACCCAAAATTAACTACTTAATAGAAGACTCTTTGGCCACAACTATTGGCACCTTCAAAGAACCTAGTTTCTTGAATTAAAAATATGAGATCGAAGTCATAAATAAGCCTTGTATTCCTGACAATTCGAAACAATGTCAGGTTTTTTATGATGATATGCAGATTAAAAGATTTCTGGAAATGACTCGTGAGTTTGCAAATACAAGTATTGATAATTAAAACCAAGGTATGGAAGGAGTTGTTAACAACGAAGGATTTCTGGAGGAATGGGAAAAGTTTAGAGCAGAAATCAGGGGAAAAGAAATAATTCAGTTGAAGAACAATGTCATTCGCAGAGGACTTGTACCGTTAGAAAGGTTATTTGACAATAATGATGTGGCCAAGAATCCGAAAGTAGAGCCTTGTGATGGAGAATTCAAAGACTGCAACATTGGAACAAAAGAAAATCCCAAGATAGTGAAGATTTCTAAGAATGTGCCACCCGAAGAAGAAAAGAAATATGTTGAGCTGGTGAAAAAATTCTCAGATGTGTTTTCCTGGAGTTATGAATATTTGAAAGAATATGACACTTCAATTATTCAGCATACTATCCCCATCAAGCTGAATGAGAATCCCTTTAAAAAAAACTCAGAAGAATAAATCCACTCTTGCTTCCAGTGATTGAAAAGGAGGTTAAAAAGTTGTTTGATGCCAAAATAATTGTGTCACTGAGATTTTCTAGATGGGTGGTGAATCTGGTCCCTGTAAGAAAGAAGAATGGAGAAATAAGGTTGTGTGTAGACTTCATAAATTTGAACAAATTCTCCATGAAAGATAATTATCCTTTTCCAAAGATGGATCGTATTGTGCAAAATTTTGTGGGGGCAGAGAGGATTTCCATATTGGATGGCTTCTCTGGATACAATCAGATAAAGGTCCTTCCAAAGGATCAGGAGAAGATGAATTTCACAACACCTTGAGGGACCTTTATGTATGCCAAAATGTCATTTGGGTTGATGAATGCAGGAGCTACATTCCAAAGGGCCATGGATATCGCCTTCGCTGAGGAGAAAGATAAATTTGTGGTAGTATACATGGATGACATAACTGTATACTCAAAGTTCATTGCAGATCACTCGAATCATTTAGAAAGCGTATTTCTAAAATGCAAAAAATTTGGCATATCCTTGAATCCAAAGAAATTGATTTTTTCCATGGAAGAAGGAAAGTTATTAGGGCATATCATATCAAGATATGGCATAAAAATTGATCCTGAAAGAGTAGTAGTGATTCAGAAAATTGGGATACCAAGGAGCAAGAAGGAAGTCAAGTCTTTTATTGGTGCGGTGAATTTCTTAGGAAGGTTTGTTCCCAGTTTTGCAGAGATCCTAAGAAATATTTCAGATATGTTAAGGAAGAGCAATGAAATCAAATGGACCATTGAAGCCAAGAAATCTTTCACTAACATTAAGAAATCCTTGACAGAAGCTCTTGTTTTGATCAGTCCTGATTTTTAAAAATATTTTATGATGTTTTCTTATGCATCACAACATACTATAGTCGGGGTCTTACTACAGAAGAATCGGAATAATATGGAGCAACCAATTGCCTTTTTCAGCAAGATTTTGAGGGATGTAGAACTAAAGTATAATATAATGGAAAAATAGGCTTATGCATTGATAAAATATTTAAAGGATTTCAGGGTTTACATTTTGCATTCGCACACTAGTGCATATGTTCCATATGCAGTTGTCAAGGATATTCTTACCCAACCAGACCCGGAGGGGAGAAGAGATAAATGGATTGCAATTTTGTTAGAATATGACTTGGATATCAAGCCTGCAAGATTGATCAAGGGACAGGGTTTGGCGAAGCTGGTAATAGAGACCAACTACGATGCTTTGGATATGAACTTGATCTCTGACCTTTCAACTGAAACTATTCCAAAAATGCCTGTGGTGAGGGATTTTTCTTTCTCACCATGGTACAGTGACATTGTATATGTTCTGCAGAATTTGCAGGCACCCCCGGACCTGGAGAAAACCAGAGAAAGATCATTAAGATTAAAAGCAGCAAAATTTTTCATATTGAATGAATATTTGTATTGGAGAGACCTAGGAGGAATTTTACTAAACTGTTTGCTGCAAGATGAAGCACAGCGTGTAATGAAGGAGTTTCATGAGGGGTGTGTGGAGGACATCACTCCTGGAAAGCCACTGTAAAAAAAATCTTCAAGGCAGGGTTATATTGGCCTATTGTTTTTTCAGATGTGCACAAAGAAATTGCAAACTATCATGAATGCCAAATCTTTTATGGGAAAAGAGAACTTTTTCCTTTGCCCTTAAAGCCGATTTCAGTAGAAGCACCATTACAACAGTGGGGATAAGATTTCATTGGGGAAATTAATCCAAATTATTCAAGACAACACAAGTGGATTCTGACTGCAACAGATTATTTCACTAAGTGCATTGAAGCTATCCCAACAAGAAACGCCACAGAAATGGTTATCATAAATTTTCTAGAAGAAAATATTTTGGCAAGGTTCTGGTGTCCCGGAAGGATAGTCACAGATAATGCCTAGGCATTCCGATCAAAGAAGATGGTCAGTTTTTGTCACAAGTACCATATCCATTTAAATCACTCAACTGCATACTCTCCTCAAGGGAACGGATTGGAAGAATCTTCTAACAAAAGTTTGGTAAGAATCATAAAGAAATTGTTGGAAGAAAACAAAAAGGCCTGGCATACCAAACTCAAATACGCTCTGTGGGCAAACACGATTAGTACAAAAAGGGCCATTGCTACATCACCTTTTCAGTTTGTTTATGGGATAGAGGTGGTTTTTCCCGTTTCTTTGGGCCTGCCTATCATGAAGCTGCTGCAAGAGAAGAATAAGCCAAATGATCGAGTTACATGAGATAAGGGAAAAGGCTTATAACAGGACTCAAATTCATCAAGAAAAAATGAAAAAGACATTTGACAGGAAAATCAAAGAAATTGATTTCAAGATTGATGATTTGGTTCTAAAATGGGATGCCAAGAACGAAGACAAGAATGGGAAGTTTGAACATATATGAAAAGGCCCATATATTATTTTTTCTTACCAAGGGGGGAATTCTTTCATCTTACAAGATCAGAATGGAGAGTTTATTGGTGGAGGCCCAGTAAACGGGAGGTACCTGAAACACTCCCTTTCTTATCCCAAAAGGGAGAAAAGCAGTCGTTGTACATAATTTGTATATATGATAGTAGTTTTATGGGAGTTTGTGCATAAAGTCGGTAAGTAGAAATATTGTATAGTTTTGTTTCATAAATGTGTTGCGTTGTCAGTCAGGTTGTCAGTTTGGTTCCAGATGGGTGATTTGCATATTAAAGAGTGTAGAGCTGATTTTTCAGTAGGGAAAACGGATAAACTCAGATGGTCAGGCACATGGTCTACGGGTTCTTTTCTACCTCGCAGGGAGGATAGAATCCCCAGTTGGAGCCAGTTGTTAGCAAAGATATTTTTCAAAGCCTTGGATGATGTGGTAGAAGATACAATTCGTGATTAATATAGCCCAAGGATCTATGGGGAGAAAATCCCGGTCCTTCAAGAAATTTATACCATGCGACAATGGGCTGGGGCTAAGCAGAGGCAACAAATCCCACAAAATTTCTTGGGAGAATCCTGGAACAAGCAACCGACGGCTGAGATTGAAGCGGTGGCAGGATCTATGGTGGAGAGGCCTTGAAAACTGTGCAGTTGTTATCAAAAGGGTTATTTTGTGATGGAAGAGTTTGCAGAGGCCCTGAATGTTGGGAATGATAAGATTGAGGATTCCCTAGAGGATAGGGATAGGGACGTCTTTGACACTGTAGTTAAGATGTCAGTTATGGAGATAAAATCCAAGTTAGACAAGTGAAACAAAGAAGGTACCAACGTCCATAGGTTTTTTCAGTCGTCCTTCATATACTTCTACCCAGACCAGTTTATGGGGTTCCCTGAGTTTGTTTCATGGTGTGTCGAAAAATATTCCCAAGTCGAGAGAGTTGTGATGAACTCCCAAAAGTCCGAAATCATTTTCCCTGACGAGCCCACTGTTATGGAGAAAACAAATGTAAAGGTGGTAAGAAGTTGTTGATGGAGAAAGAGAACACCATTCAGATGCTCAAGAAGAAGCTCAAAATACCAACAGCATAGCTCATACAGGATTCTGAAATGACTGTGCTTGAGCAAGAAAAAGAAAACCTATCTAGAGAGTTGGATGACCACAAAGCAAAATCACTCAAGTTCATAGAGAAAGAGGTTGAATGGGAAAAATACCGAATAAGCCTCAAAGGCCAGATTGAAGACCTTAAGGGAAAATTGACGGCTTTGGAACAAGAGAAGCAAATTGTTAATCAAGCAGGTGAAGGGACCAGTACAAATGGCCTAGTTCAAGCTATGTCCCAGGTCAGTTTAAGGGAGGTGGAGATAAAAGAGTTGAAAGAAGGAAAAGGGAAGCTAGAGGAGGAGAACCAGAAAATGGAGGAAGAAATGCGGGCCTTAAAAAATAAAAACAAGGATCTTGTAGATAGAAACCAGAGGTTCATAATACATGTGATAGGGAATACCCCAATGTAGGGTGCCAAGCACATGATTTGGGATTCCATTGTTGAAGAAGCTACCAAGTTCAGGCCCTACCTAAGTTTTATGAAAGAAAAGGGAAAGGTCGCGAGTAATGCCTTGCAGCGTTTTACGGCCGTGAGAGAAAGTTTGAGTAGGAAGCCCAAAGAAACAGCTTAAAACACGATAGATTTTATTAATGCCCTTACTAACGATGATCTTAATGCTATGCAGATAAAAAACAGGATAGAGATCATAACATGGGAAAGGAGAGTGCTCGAGAAGTATGCACATGTGGAAGGTGTTCAGTCTAGAGCCGAACACATGAGAAAATAGGTGGCCGACTACAAGAAGAAATTCGATCAGCTAGTTGAGAAGGGGTTGCCTTCATTCTGGGATGAAAAAGGTGACTTGATCCCTCAAAATAGTCACAAATATCTTCTTTTTGAAGCCAGGACCAACCATGAAGGCCTTGAGAATTTAATTCATGTCTTGACCGAAAAAATCTTGTTGGAGAAGCTCAAAGATTATTTTGAAATTCTGCATAGATTGGCCACAACAGGTGAAAGAATACCACATATTTCAACTGCAGAACATATAGAAATAAAGGTATTGGTGAAAGAAATGACAATCTATGAGCTGCCCACGACAGATCAATGGAAAACAGTGGAGAAATATCGGAAGAAAAAATACATATTACGCTCCTGAAGGTACATGGATCAATACTTCAGCAGGTAGTCTACATCCAGCAAGCAAGGTGCCAAAGGCTCATGTCTTCGAAATTTTGACATGTGTACAATTTTTTGTTAAAGTAAAATGTAAAAGTGAAAACTTGTTAGTTTTTCAGAAATTTCAATCTGATCTAGGATATTAACTGAGAGAATAACATGTACAGCATATCTATAGCATATCAATCATGGACACAATAATGCAAGCACACAAGAGACACAGAGTTTCACCGAGGAAAACCAAGAAGGTGAAAAACCTAGCAACTTCCTTAGAGATAGATAGAGCAATGATACAACCCAAGTACAAGAGATATTCTTCTCCTAGCAGCAGCTTCTCCTCCTCCACAAGTGTGCCACTCTCCAATGGGAGTATGAGTGAGAAAGTGAATGATCAAATAGAATGTCTCCCGTACTTTATTTATACTTGACTTGACTTGCCTAATAACCTTTACTAGGTCAGCCTTAACTTAACCACATAACATAATGCTGACTAGGACAACCCCCAAAAGGGTGGTCTAATAACCCATTGACCCACATGACTTATACAAGGTCGACCCCACCAAGGTGGTCTAATAACCCATCAAGTATAAGTTACGACACTTACAATATAAATGACGACACTTCCGTATAGAGGAATAATAACATCTCTATAGGAATATAAACACTTCCGTATAGAGGAATAATAACATCTCTATAGGAATACAATATACATATAGGAAATACATTCCGAAGTTACAAATACATCAACACTCCCTCTTAACTAGGAAGGTATTTCTCGACACAGGTCTTCTATCACAAGTCTTCTTCTCTGGATCATTGTCATTGGATCATCGACATCAAATCATCGTCGTCATCACTGCTGCTGCTATCTTAATCAATCTCTGAACTACTCATCATAGGAAGTTCTACAAAGACAGTCCTTTTTCATACTAGATGTAGGCCCACCACCTGCAGGTCTTCATCACTGGCCATACTGTCGAATCCTCAGGACTTATTACGTGCGTCACAAAACCTGGAAAGAGCATCCCAGGCCTTTTACGAGCACACAACTCAACCTATCGTATCTCCCAGGATCTTTTACATGTGACTGTCACAAAACCTTAAAAGAGTGTATTGCCAAGCAAGATCTCTAAAGAGCATCTAAGGCCTTTTTCATCCTGTCCATATCTCCAGGACTTATTACATGTGACCCCTACCACAAAACCTTAAAAGAGTGTCTTGCCAAGCAATATCTCTAAAAAGCATCTGAGGCCTTTTTCATCCTGTCCAGATCTCTAGGACTTATTACATGTGGTCCCCACAAAACCTTAAAAGAGTGTCTTGCCAAGCAAGATCTCTAAAGAGCATCTGAGGCCTTTTTCATCCTATCCAGATCTCCAGGACGTATTACATGTGGTCTAGCAAAACCTTAAAAGAGTTTCTTGCCAAGCAAGATCTCTAAAGAGCATCTGAGACCTTTTTCATCCTTTCCAGATCTCCAAGACTTATTACATGCTACCCTTGCACAACCTGTCCACGGCCACAGAGTATCAACCTGATACTCACCATACATCGTCCTGATGTACATGATCATCCTGATCATCATCACTGCATCGTCTTGATGCATGTCATCTGGAGCAACATCCTAAAGCTCGTCATCTATGATCATCCTGATCATACAATGCATGCACTTGATGCATACCAAGTATCTACCTAATACATATCATCATACATGATCCACTTGATCATATAATGTATCCACCTAATACATACACAGATACATGATCCACCTGATCATACAATGTATCCACCTAATATATATCAACATACATGATCTACCTGATCATACAATCGTATCCACCTGATACATATACAATACATGGTCCAAGCATCCAACATGATGCATATACATATACATGATCTAACTAATCATAACAAGCATCCAACATGATGCATATATAGAGCAATAACTAGAGCATCATCCTGATGCTCATCATCCAGCTCTTACATCCATAGCCATGGGAAGGATCCTCCTCTCACCATGCTTGGAATGGCTCCTACAAATGTGTCCATCACTTCTTCCTCGAAGTGTTGTCAATCTGAAGAACACCAAGCCTCTCTCTAAAGTACTCGAACTTCACTCTAGCTAGTGGTTTCGTCAACACATCCGCAACCTGCTCATCCGTCGCAACATATAGGAGCTTCACTGCTCCTCTCTGCACCATATCCCTGATATAGTGATATTTGATCTCAATGTGCTTCGACTTTTCGTGGAACACCGGGTTCTCAAACAGCTTCACACAACTCTGGTTGTCACAAAAGATACCATTAGCCTCCAACGGGAGATCAAATAGCTCAGACAGTAGCTTCCGGAGCCATAATGCCTCACAACTAGCTGAACAAGCTGCAACATACTCTGCTTCGGTTGTACTCAGTGCTATATAGGATTGCTTCCTGCTAAACCAAGAGATCACACCTGATCCCATACTGAAGCAGCACCCAGAAGTGCTCTTCCTATCTGCAGCACCGCCTGCCCAAGCTGAATCAACATAACCCTACAGGTTAAACTTTTGATTCGCATCATACTTGAGCCCATAATCAACCGTACCCTTCAGGTACGTCAGAATATGCTTTACAGCAACCAGGTGAACACCTCTCGAATCCATCAGGAACTGGCTCAATGTGTTCACCGCAAAGTAAATATATGGTCTCGTGTTCGTCAGGTACATAGAGGAACCAATCATCTTACGATACATAGTGACATCAACCGGCTCATATGAAGCATCACACAGAAGCTTCAAGTTCGATGCCATAGGTGTAGCCATGGCCTTGCAGTCCATCATCCCAAATCTCTTCAGGCTCTCTACTGCATACTTCCCTTGTCCAAGGAAGATCCCATCTGCACTCTGCCACACCTCCATGCCTAGAAAATAGTGCATCATCCCCGAGTCCTTCATCTCGAACTTGGCAGTAAGCTTCCTCTTCGTGTCGGCAATCAATCTATCCTCACCTGTTACAAACAGGTCATCCACAAACAATAGTAGTATCATTGGATTGCCTTCCTCAACCTTGTAGTAAAGGTTGGAATCCGCTTTACTCTTGGCAAAGCCCAAACGGGATAGAAATTTGTCTATCCTACCATACCAAGTCCTAGGAGCTTGCTTCAAGACATGCAAGGCTTTCTTCAACCTGCACACATATGACTCCCTATCATGTGTCCCAAAACCAAGTTGTTGCTCCACATACACTTCCTCCTCAACTACACCATTCAAGAAAGTTGTCTTGACATCCATCTGGTGTATCTTCCACTTCATCACTGCAGCCAGAGCAAGTACTGATCTGATGGAAGTGTACCTGGCTACAGGTGCAAAAGTATCTTCATAGTCAATCCCTCTTTCTGGGAGAAGCCATTAGCTACAAACCTTGCTTTGTATTTCTCCATGCTACCATCTGCACCATGCTTGATCTTATAGATCCACTTGGAAGTCACAACAAACTTCCCTTCAAGTCTTGGGACCACATCCCAAACATGATCGATTGGTACTTCTTGACCATGGCATCCTTTTACTATATCCCGTATCCTGGGAACTTCAGATTCTTCAATATCTTCAATAGATAGTTTGAACTTCGTTTGAACAAATGTTGTAGTCCTTCTTTTATACGTGATGGTATATGATCTTTCCTACAAAACAAGTTAAATTGCATGATTAGAAACATCTCATAGTTTTCAGAACAATTTCTTACACAAAGAAATATGTCATACAGTCATGCAATTATTTTAGCCAATGCTTCAATACAACATTTATCCATATCCTGTAACTTTCTAGATGCCTTCCAATCTCTACCAGAACATAGTTAAGAGTGTTCACAACTCCCAACATGTCAGCAAAGAGGTTTCATTCTAGATAAGTAGCAATGGAATGTTGTACAGTGCCATAGGCCACTTACCCATTACATGCATATTAGTAGTATACTGTTCATTAATGTAATTATTCTAATATGCATAATACACAACCTAAGTCTAGGAACATAAGTATATACATTATTGAACAATATTTATTTAAACAATCAAATATACAAGAAATGACAATTCAAATACTTATCTTTGTTTGTTTGTAGGGTGGACTCCCTCTCAATATTTGCTTCCTTGCAGGAGCTACTGGAGTGTGCTCCCTCTTGATCTTTGCTTCCTGGATTACCTATCCTTGAACTTATATCCATCCTCGATCACTTATGCATACTTAATAGTATCATCATTGTGTTATCCTCGAGGTCTCATGCATACATACAGTCATTAGTATAATCACAATAATCTTAAACATGTATAGTCATGATCATTTCAAACATAGATAATAAACATTAGTATTCAAGGTTTCAAGGAATACTTCTTTTACTCATACATATTCTTATTTGACCAAAGGAATTTTTTGGTTAGTCATATCATCAATCAAGGTAAGAGACATAATATGCATAAACCCTTGATTACTTACATTTCTAACTTCATGAATAATCATTGTCAACCATACAATAGTATAAGATCCTAACACAAGGTAGGATTCTAACTTGATATAGGAAAAACATACTTGGTTATCATATTTGCTAGTTATGTCTAGCAATGTCTTCTTGTTCTCTTCAATGACTTGTGCTAGTAACCTGCGTATCTCATAGGTTAAGCATTATAGAACCAAATTATACATACCTCATAAGTAGATCTTCTATGTGATCCATGACAATGGATGAATCTTTGTCTTCATGTCACCATGTTGATATGTTCTTTAAATAGAACATGATTTGTCTTTCTTGATGTACCTTTCATGTTAGCAGACAACATCAACCTCATACAACACCACAATGCATTAGTACAATCATAAGTGTCAAAACCCTAATCAATGAATATCTGCATTCATAATTTTATTAAGGTGATACAACAAGTCTAAAGTTAATCAAGATTGTACTAACCTTAATGAAGACAAACATACCATAGACTTAATCATGAACAGATCTCGAAACATACCTGGATAAGTCATACCTGTCGAGATCGCTTGTAATCTTCTTATGTAAGGCCTTAGCCTCAACTCCCTCTGAAACAGGAACTTCTTCACTTATGCAGGTGACTAATCCATTCTCTTCTAGGATTAACCCAATCCACTTTGATTTGCAGAAACTGGATCTGGAGCTGGATTAGGCTTTGTCAAAGAAACCCTAAAAATTCAAACTTTGAATTTCAAACTTCTGAAAGGATAGAAAGATGCGCCTTTCTGAGCTGGTCAAGTTGGTATACTCAAAATTTGAAAACTGCAAAGTTCCACCCCTCAAAATTGCATTTCAATCTTCCAGATTCACTGGGAGGACACTGAATTAAGGTTTGAGTTTCCTGGAACTTCACCCAACCAAAAGGTTCAATCCAAAGTAGTAAAATTTTATTTTTCTGAGGAGCTTCCAGCCGTGGTCACAAATTTCAAAAATTCCAATTTTTGCAAAAGCCCTAATTTTCCACTTTTCTTATCAAAGTCCCGAACTAGGGTTTGATCAAGCCCAACCTTCTGCCCAACCAAAAAATTTGATCTTGGTCTCTAAATTTTGATTTTTATGAGTATCATTCAGCCGTGGTCTCCGATTATAAAAATTCCAACTTTCTCCGAAACCCTAATTCCCGGAGCCATGAATGAAGGTGCTCAAAATCCAATTCTATTTTGATAGAAATATGCACCTGATTGTTTCTGGTGTAACTCTGAAATTATGAATCCACAAGGTTTGAAACTTCTACCTGTGTTAGCCCAACCTGTCATCTTTCCAACCCCACTGGTCTGACCTCAATTGGAATCTTTGAGAGAGAGTTGTGCCAAGTGTCACAACGTGACCTATTTATGTGATAAAACAGGAGAGCGAACTTGTACGGCGTGCCACGTGTCCCTGATTCACTTTCGGCCTCTGAACCTTCAGCTTGTGAAAGTACAATTTGTTCCCTACCTCTCACGTTTTACGAAATTTTATTTGGAGCTTCCTAGCCCAAGTTATGACCTTTTTTCCCAGGTCACCTGTTTATGACTCAGATCTGGAAGAGGCAGAAACCCTAGATTGTACAGATCATAAAACACAAAGTACAACGAATTAGAAGTTGTACTTCGGACACAAGGTACATGGGGATCTTATCTTCGACCTGTAAGAGTTTCAGATCCTAAAACCTTGCCGGATTTATAGCGAAATTGCTACGATGACTGGTTTTTTCTATATCAAGCCCTAGCTTCGCAAGTGCAACAAGTGTCATAAATTCCATACCATGCCTTCTTTCAGGCTAGCTCTAATACCATGTTAGTTTTTCAGAAATTTCAATCTGATCTAGGATCTTAACTGAGAGAATAGCATATCTACAGCATATCAATCATAGACACAATAATTCAAGCACGCAAGAGACACAGAGTTTCACCAGGGAAAACCAAGAAGGTGAAAAACCCCACAACTTCCTACGAGATAGATAGAGCAATGATACAACCCAAGTACAAGAGATATTCTTCTCCTAGCAGCAGCTTCTCCTCCTCCACAAGTGAGCCACTCTCCAATGAGAGTATGAGTGAGAAAGTGAATGATCAAATAGAATGCCTCCCGCACTCTATTTATAATTGACTTGACTTGCCTAATAACCTTTACTAGGTCAGCCTTAACTTAACCACATAACATAATGCTGACTGGGCCGACCCCCAAAAGGGTGGTCTAATAACCCTTTGACCCACATGACTTATACAAGGCCGACCCCATCAAGGTGGTCTAATAACCCATCAAGTATAAGTTACAACACTTACAATATCAATGACGACACTTCCGTATAGAGGAATAATAACATCTCTATAGGAATACAAACACTTCCGTATAGAGGAATAATAACATCTCTATAGGAATACAATATACATATAGGAAATACATTCCGAAGTTACAAATACATTAACAAAACCCAAAATATTTATTGGGTCAGTTACAAGTTAGTTAGGGTTTTCATTCCAAATAAGTAATATAAAGAGGCTATTTGGTCGTCATTGTAAGGGGTTGAAACTTGTAATAGAGAAAGACATTCTGGTTCTGAGAGTACTTCGGTTATTGTAAATTTTTGCCATGCATAAATAAAGCACATTTTGTAGGGTGAAGATTCATGTGTTGTTTGTGTTGCAATCTGTGTTTTCCCTTTTCTTTGTAAATTGTATTTTCCAATGAAAAGCTTCCATGTTGTTTTTCTTCTTATGCTTATGGTGAAAGTGTTATTTAATACATAATTCATGCAAATCATGCTCTATTTTAATCGCACATAAGTGTTCCATGTTTTCTTCTAAAGTCGACGTTAAATTCATCTGTGTTGATGCTTAATGTTGATGGGTTTGTTTAACTTTCTTTCAAGTATCGCCTGCTAAAAGAACTTGACTGTGGGATAGAAATTACCTTGCCTTCATCATGATTTATGTTTTTTATTTTCTGCTGGTCTTTAGAAATTTTAAATGTGACTCCATGCCCAATGTGACTTATATGTTTTCAACCAATTTAAAATAGAAATATTAGTTTCTTGAAAAATGTGTATGGCCATTGTATTCATCTTTTGAGAGAGCCCTCTCTAGTAGGAAAGAAGCCACCTCTCCTCTTAAAGCTTGGTTTGAAATAGTTACCTTGGGGTCATCCTTCCACAACTAAGGGGTAAATCCTGAGTGCTAACACATACAATTATAATTAAGGTCCCAATTGACCAATAAATATAATGCTAATATAATAATAGAAATGTACTAATGTCAAAATATATAGGGATTAGCATGACCATCAGCTTTAAACTAGTGTTTTGCTCAATAATTGATTATCTCTTGATGTTTCTACATGAAGAACTCATCTTCTTATGCTGCCTCTTCTATTTGAAAGTTCTTCCACTTGGTGAGGTACTTAGTAATTACTTGATTTCATAGTTGTGACCGTTATGTCAAGGATTGTTTCAGGTTATATACTATCAATTTCCCTTATTTATCAATATTTAGTCAAATATTTTGGACCGAAATATTATCACCGACTACCTTTTTTAGGAAAGAAACAATGAAGGATGTACACATGAAGATGGAGGCAACTCCAATTTGTAATCCATCATCATCATATATTCTAAAAAGTGGTCAAACTTATCTACCCTTAACTCATTAATTAAGGTATTTCTACTTTTATATGGCATATTAACCAGCCTCTATTACATGTTTTTATGGTATAATATCAATATGTTCTTTAAATGATATTTCCCATATCAAGCCTTTCAAGCTTTCACATGACAAGCAAGTGCATTTACATTAGTTCAACTTGTGTTCATGCTAAAGAACTAGGTTCTTTGTCAATCAATAAATGACAAACAATTATATGAGAAGCACCTACCAACACATACATGATAGGTACTTAATAAATATTTAAGGATGATTTTAATTATACTCTATATATTCAAATGTACAGTTAACTCCTAGATCTCATTTAATCAAATGAATTCCAATTTTCAATTAGAAGAATTTTGAGGTCAAAAATAGGCCTCAAAACAACAACAAAATGTACTATCAAAATCAACTTTATAAGAAATGATAGGATTCAATACGATGATGTCAACGATAAGAGTAAATAGTTTATGAGGAAAAAAAACTATTTTTTTCTCTCATATTTTAAACTTATTTTAAGGAAATCTTTTTTTTTTATAATGTATTTTTAGTTTTTACCTAAAAAACCTCTCTGAAAAGTATGCTAACTAGTTTTTACCTTACAATATTTATAAATAGCATTTTATTATTTTAACTATTATTTTATTATTTCCGTCAAAGTAAACTCATTTTATACCTCAAAAATTCCTATAATATATTAACAATAAACATTCAAAATCATATCATGACATGATTCTTCAAAAAATTAAATAAGAAGAAAGCTACTTTCATAATTATTCTTCAAAAAAATAAATATACACAATGATATAAATCCTATCGCCTCTATGTTTTTACCTATAGGTTCACATGATCATAATTCATTATTAAATAAGGGAATTCAAAACAACATTAATCAAGGAAATCATTAATTTATGTCTCTTATGCATGTTCATATATAGTGCTCTCTTCAAAATGGCCTTCTTTCAAGAGATGTTTCCAACCCACCTCAACAATTAAATCCATTGCATAACATAACAAGTGAAATCTTGAAATGGTCATAGTTTATAACTTTTTCATTGCATAACATAACAAGTGAAATCTTGAAATGGTCATAGTTTATAACTTTTTCATTGCATAACATAAGTGAAATCTTGTATTCCATAATTAAATCCGTTTATGCATTCTTAGAGACATGCATTCAAGTTAATGATCGTGTACAATGTTTTGTATAACCAATCATCTTCATTTTATAGAAATATGATTATAATAGAAATACTTAATCAAATGCATATTTTGACCTTCGAAGGTAAACCTAACGAAATTATTTCAGGAATATAATTTCATCAAGTGTCCTATTTACCCTTTGGATCTACTTCCAAGAACCTAACAAGATATTAGCAAGGAACCTTTAGTTATTGATTCCTTACCCACTTGTAGTTGACCAAGTTTTACATTATGTATCTAAGCAGTGTCATTCCAACATTCCTTTTTGCCTCATCATACAAGACATTGGCCTAATTATTATAGTCTTTCATTTTTAGTTGTTATCTAGTGCTCATCCGATCAATTCCCATAGAATTGTGACATTCATTATGAGTATATGTCCCAATTCCACACAAGGCAATAGAGAATCAAGATTTATCCCATTTAACATTATATGAGAACGAGATAAATTTCCTATGGGTTGTAGTTAATTAATGTTACACTTTAACTAAGGCATGCTAATTGTTTCAATCACTTGCAATATCATCCACGTGTATATCTAAGGCACAATATTTATGGATGAATTAATTTTCTATCAAGAGAACTGAAATTTGTTATAAAAAACCAAACTATGAAATATTAAATGAAGCAACAAGGTCAATCCTAGCTTACACAAAATAAAAGGGTTAGTTCTAGTATTATTCATTTGTAACATTATTACAATCTAAGATTGGCAGTCAATTTATTCAAATTGTCGTGTATCTTGTTTTGTTGCATTATTTTTAAAATGTTGCAACTACTAGAGTATACTAGGATGCTGAGAAAAACTATAATTTTTAGTCCCATTTGATTGAAAAATACCCTATTAGAACTTGCAACATACCTACTAGCCACATCTAAATACAATGTCTTTTCATAGTTTAATTACATGTTCATTATAAACTTTGCAAGAAAAAAAGTTACCAATATCTTGAGTTAACTCTCTAATTAGATACTCTTTTCATGTGTCAATCAAATACTAGTAGGTTCCATTCAACAAACCTTCATTTCCTTCTCTTAATACAGGGGAATTAGGACCCAAGACGACCAATCTAAGGTAGGAAACTGAAGTTGCGTAGAGGATAATCGATGACCTTCAGGCGAGAGCAGGGGTGGTCGAGTTCCCAAATAGTCAAGGAGAATTCGATTGAGTCGTGGTCGAGGAAGAAGACCAGCCATCGTACTAGTCGAATCGGGGTGAGATCGATAGTAGGAAGGTAAATTCCAAAAGGAGTAACAGTCAAGGATCAATGATGAGTCAAACCAACATAGGTGAAGGCAGTTAGAACGGATCGACTCGTAGAGCAGAAAGGGGCTAGAAGATTGGTCGATAGGAAAAGGCATCAATGATGACTAGTTGATCCAAAATAGAGTAAAATTAATTGATGAAAACATCTGGCTAAGCCTCGTGATGATTGGAAAAAGCAAAGGTACATAAATATAGGTAGTCAAAGAAGTGGTTGGAGAAATTAATACAAGAGTTATGGTGGTTGTTGAACACACCAGATGGCATGATACGCCAAGAAGGTTGCAAGTGAAGCATTGAATGCTCATAACTGAAGAAAGGAAGTGCCGAGAGGCTACTAGAAGAAGATAGAGTGGGAATTTGAGGTGGTGAAGGAGGTTATATATACAGAGCATATTTCAAAAGAACGGGATCTACACTCAGTTCTTTTGGCCAATATAATTTACAGCCACATTGTAAGGAAACCAGACCGATTGAACGGAGTTTTTGAATCTAATTTGTAATGAACCTATCTAAATTTATTTTATTGAATTAATATAAAGACATTATTAGTGTCATTGTTTTTTTGTATGTTTGTGTGGGTGTACATTGTGCTTGTGTTGTGCATTCTGATACATGACCTACTTCTAGTGGTTTTCGCTTGCACTAGTTGGTACCACAGCAGGTTGCATCCTACGTGAAGAAGAAAGCAACTCCAATTGTTGTTGGTTAGAGTTGTAGGTTGCATTGAAGGTCCAATTGCGATTGGATGAGATATTTAGGCGATCGATTGGGAGGAGCGATGACTCAAAGTGGTGTGAACATCTGTGGTATAGGATGAAGGTTGAGCGCAGCTGCATGGTTGACTAATGATCATGAAACATTTGAGGAATGTGTTAATACTATGAGGACTCTAAAAATGAGTTGGTTTTTGTGAAAGAAGCATGGAAGAGGAGGTTTGTGGCTGAAACCATTGACCACAGTGATGAAGAGGTTGAAGAAGAAAATGTTGTCGAGGAATAAAAGGAAGAGCTAGAAGACACATCATTAAAAGTTATATCTGAGATGAAGGGTAGATCCAAAATGGAAGTGTCTACCTACTCAAGGAGTATTAACCCTGAAGATTTGATGGATTTGATAAAGATATGGATAAATATTTTGATATGGAGTGGATTGAAGACCCCAAAAGGGTGAAAATGGTTTGTTTGAATGTGAGGCACCTGCAACAATTAATTAACAAGAATACGCGAAATAGCAGAAATGACAGAACTCAGAATCACTTTTGTATTTATCACAGGCCACTTCGAGGGGGCAACCTCCTTTGAGCAAGCTCAATACAAATAACTTCACGGTACCTTCATAGGTCTCAACACACACTTATATACTAATTCTAGGCGCCAATACTATGGGTCGAAACCATGGGCCATTACAAACTATGGATCAACAATACTACGGGCGACTTACAAAGCATATGCGCCAACAACAATAACACAAACTATTGATCAACAATTACTACGGGACGACTTACAAACAACATACTAACAAAGTAAAGATATGGGTTCCTAACATCCCCTCCCCCTTAAAAAAATCTTTGTCCTCAAAGCTTCAGATGTGGAAATTGTTGTTGAATCTGAAGGAGTGGTTCCATGTAGCATCTTCTGGTTGCATGCCGTGCCACTGAATTAAGACCTCTGTGATAGAGCGAGAGCGAAGCTGACGTGTGCGCCGATTGAGGATGGCCTCTGGCTCCAAAAGGATGGATCCTTCATTATCCAGTTCGGGTAAAATCGTTTGGCCGCTGATGTTGGTGCCAAGAACTTTCTTCAAACAAGAGACATGAAAAACTGGATGAATGCGGGAAGGAGGAGGAAGTTCCAATTTATAAGCAACGGACTCAATCTTCTGAAGAATCCGATATGGCCCATAGAACTTTGGAGCAAGCTTATGACGCCCTTTGAGTTTCAAGGAGGATTGTTTGTACGGCTGGAGACGAAGAAAAACCATATCGCCGACTTGAAAAGTGCGCTCTGAACGGTGCTGATCCGCTTGTTGCTTCATGCGATTTCTTGCCATGTGAAGATTGTCCCGCAAAATGCGAAGAATCTGATCACGGTTGCGAAGGACCGTGTCAACTTCCTGAACTGGTGAACTGGTGGGGGTGTATGGAAGAAGAGCTGGAGGTGCTTTACCATAGACTGCTTCATATGGGGTCATTTTAGAGGCAGTGTGGTAAGAGGTATTGTACCACCATTCAGCAAGAGGGAGCCACTTTGCCCACTGATGTTGTTGTTCTGAGGTGAAGCAACGAAGATAAGTTTCCAAGCATTTATTGACAATTTCAGTCTGACCATCTGTTTGTGGGTGATAACCTGAACTCATCTTCAGTTTGGTGCCAGTGTGGCGAAATAGTTCTGTCCAAAAATGACTAGTGAAAGTCGCATCACGATCCGAGACAATGGAAGAAGGGATGCCATGAAGACGAAAGATCTGGTCCATAAAAATTTGAGCAACTGAGGAGGCTGTATAGGGATGACTGAGAGCACAAAAATGACTATATTTGGAGAGGCGATCAAACACAACGAGAATCACTGTCTTCCCACCAGATTTAGGGAGCCCTTCAATGAAATCCATAGAAATATCTGTCCAAATCCGTGTAGGTATGGGTAAGGGTTCAAGCAATCCTGGAACGAGTGTTGTTTCCCCCTTATTGCGCTGGCAGGTATCACATTCGGCCACCATCTGTTGAATTGTCCTTTTCATGCCTTGACAAAAGAAGTTACGCCGTGCTCGTTCATATGTTTTGAGGAACCCAGAGTGCCCGGCCGATGGAGAAGCATGGAGTTCATAGAAGACAGCCTGTTGAAGATCTGTGCTCTGGGGAAGCACCAGACGACCCTTGTATCGCAGAGAAGCACCATCCCAAGAGTAATGTGGTACAGCAGAAGGGTTGTTGGTCAAGCGTTGGATGATCTGAGATAAGGAAGAGTCATTGACATAACCCTGTTGAACAGATTGCAACCAATTTGGAACAGGCATAGAAATAGCTGAAAGAGAACCTTGGGCACCAAATGTGCGAGAAAGAGCATCTGCCACAATATTGTCTTTACCCTTCTTGTAAGTGATCTCATATTCATAACCCATGAGTTTGCTAACCCATTTCTGTTGTGCCGGGGAGGAGACACGCTGGTCCAAGAAATATTTCAGACTCTGGTGATCACTCTTGATGCAGAAATGATTCCCTAATAGATATGGACGCCACTTCTGTACTGCATGCAAAATAGCCATCATTTCCTTCTCATAGGTAGAGGCAGCTAAATTCTTACCTGAAAGGGCTTTGCTGGTGAACGCAATGGGGTGTTCATCTTGAAGGAGAACAGCACCAAGTCCATTGCCGCAAGCATCACTCTCAATAGTGAAGGGCTTGGAAAAATCGGGCATAGCTAGCACGGGTGTGGTACACATAGCTTGTTTTAGTTTGTCAAATGCACACTGAGCAGCAGGTGTCCATGTAAAAGCATCCTTTTTCAATAGAGCAGTTAATGGAGCTGCAATCTTCCCATAATCCTTGACAAACTTGCGGTAGTAGCCAGTCAACCCCAAAAAACCATGAAGGCTCTTGAGTGTCTGAGGACGTGGCCAATTGTTCATGGCGTCGATTTTGGCAGGATCCACGCGAACCCCTTGTGCTGAGATAATGTGCCCGAGATACTCAACTTCCTTTTGTCCAAAAACACATTTAGACTGCTTGGCATGGAGATGATGGTCAGAGAAAAGTTGCATGACAAGATCTAGATGCTGGAGATGTTCATCCCATGTTTTACTATAGATGAGGATATCATCAAAGAATACCAGAATGAATTTCCGCAAGTAGGGTCGAAATATTTTATTCATTAAGGCCTGGAATGTGGAAGGAGCATTAGTGAGGCCAAAGGGCATGACCAAAAACTCATAATGGCCATCATGTGTGCGGAAAGCTGTTTTAGGAATATCATCCTCATGAACCCGAATTTGATGATACCCAGAACGAAGATCCAACTTGGAGAAAAAGTGAGCCCCATGAAGCTCGTCAAGAAGTTCATCAACAACAGGAATTGGAAACGTATCCTTGATGGTGAGGTGATTAAGTGCTCGGAAGTCAATGCAGAGGTGCCATGACCCATCTTTTTTGCGGACGAGAATAACTGGAGAAGAAAAGGAACTAGTGCTTGGGCGAATAATACCTTGCTTCAATAAGTCCCGAACGAGCATTTCAATCTCCATTTTTTGGTGGAATGGGTAGCGATAGGGCCTGATGTTAGGAGGAGCGCTGCCAGGAAGGAGCTGAATTCGATGGTCTTCTGGCCTGGAAGGTGGTAATCCCACTGATTCAGCAAAGACACCTGTATATCGATCCAGAATTTGTTGTAGATCCAAAGGAGTAGTGGAGACCGCTGATGGTTGCATCTGGATGGAATGGATCTGAGCGATGACACCATGTGAATTCTTCTTGAGGAGTTTTTCCATGCAATGTGAACTGATGATGCTGAGAGAACCTGGTTGTAATCCTGTCAATGTGTGTTTGTGTCCATTGAGGGAAAACTGCATCCAAAGTTCGGCAAAATCCCATAAGATAGGGCCGAGTGTGCATAGCCATTGAGCGCCCAAAACCACATCACATCCGCCTAAGGGCAAGTCAAACATGTCAGAGCGCAAGGTATAATCTCCCATAGAGATACGCACATTACGACACTTTCCTTTGCAAGGTAAGGTACCCCCATTGGCAACCATGACTTCAAAGTTGGAGCAAGGATGGATAAAACAATCAGCTTGTTTGGCAATCCGAGGGTCAATGAAATTATGAGTGCTACCAGAATCAATGAGGATTGTAAGAGGAAGCTTCTTGAAGTAACCCCTGACCCGCATTGTTTGGGGGGTGGTGATTCCAGCTAAAGCATGGAGAGATATCTCTGGCTGGTCATCCTGAGACGGAGGGTCAATAGGCGGTTCCTGAATGTCGATCGGAGCATCCAGTGTTTCTGGATCTTCGTCACCCATTTCAGAGGCAGGCGGAGACTCCACATCCAGGAGATAGAGCTTTTGCTGAACACATCTATGTCCCCAAGTGAATTTCTCATCACAATTATAGCAAAGACCCTTTTCTCTGCGTGCTTGCATCTTTGTTTCCGACAAACGCTTGATAGGAGTCGGTCGAGGAGCCTGCGGTATAGGAGGTCGCTGAGACCCCATATTTCGGAAGGAAACAAAAGTGGGCTTGGAGCGTTGTTGGGCTGCAATCTTGTCTTCTGCCAATTTAGCCAACCCGAGTGCTTCCATCATTGTGTTGGGACAGAACATTTTGACCTCAGAGCGGATGGCATCCTTTAGACCACTGATAAAACAACTCCGGTAAAATTCATCAGACAATCCTTCGGTGTGGTTGGCTAGATTCTCAAATTCGGTTTGATACTCTCTGACAGTGCCAGTTTGGCGAAGTTTAGTGAGGGCTCCTGTGAAGTCATCAAAAGCACTAGGACCAAATCGTTGCAAAAGGAGCTGGCAAAAGTCTAGCCAATTGGGCTCTAGATGAGCCTTGATGTACCAACGGTACCATTGAAGAGCTTCCTGTTCCAAATGAAAGGATGCCAACGGAACTTTGTTGACATCAAAAGTATTATGCATACTGAAATACTGTTCTGCACGATAGATCCATCCAGTTGGATCGGTACCATTGAAGCGAGGAAAATCAAGCTTCAGACCACGGAAATTGCTGGAAGAAGAGAACCCATTGTCTACTGAAGACTCAGACTGCCGTTTGTTGTTCATAGCTGAATGTTCAAGATGGAGACCAAGAAATTTTTCATCCAGATCCTGGAGTTTGGCTTGGATGGCTGCAAGGGCTTCCTCTATGGTTTTTGCTCCTGCACGGGTGACAACCATAACCAGGGTTTTTTTTTTTTTTTTTTTTTTTTTTGACTGGGTAGGAAAACAAAAATAGGAACTACTTCAGTAAAGGAAAATTTGGATTTGGGAAAAAATCAAAAGGGTAATTGGGGTTTGACTCGTTTTTTGGACACTGTTGGATAGACAGGGAAGCAAAAATGAGGATTTCAGCAGCGGGGTGAAAGGATGGGAAAATTTGGTAGAGGGGAACAAAGAAGCAGAATTCAGAAAGGAACTCTGTGGTAAAAATTGAAGGTGATTGGGTGAAATCTGAGGAAGTTATGGCAAACCCTAAAAATAGACAAATGTGGGATTTCGGGCTATAGGAAAGGGAATTGAGGATAGGGTCCTCAAGCATGAAATATGCAGAATGGAATGACAGGGGTTCCCTGAAATTTTCAAGGAAAACAGAGGTAAAACAAGGGAGATATGGAGAAAAAACGGAATTTTATACCCTTTTTTTTTTTTTTTTTTTTTGTTACAGACTGGAGCGGCTACGGCTCTGCTTGCAGAATGGGATCTCCGGTTCGAAGGATTCTGGAACAACGCCGAACGGCTGGATCTGGAACGGTTTGCAAAATGAATCTGAAACGGCGCAGCAGTGATCGACAATAGTTCAGCTGAAAGTAGATATGGACCCCAGGTATGTGCGGCTTCCTAACAGTTCAGGGTTTTCACTCGGCCACCAATGTTGTCTGACGGCTTGCGTATTGGGGCAGTACCCCTCACTCCACGGCTCACGTAAAACTGATAACCGCTTTGCCACAAACGACAGCTCTTGGTTTACCTCACGGGTGGGAACTAGTCAATCAGGCAGGGATCGTTGCCCTTTTCGCCAGCAGGTCCTCTCAATGGGCCAGCTACTTCGGGGTTCCTGTGGTACTCCTCGCAATGAGTTTTAGGGCTTATGCCCAAGTACTTCCCACAGTTAAGCGGATAGGGATTATTCCCAAATCCGAACCTGCAACAGATGTGAAAAAAAATTTGGCAGAAATTTCACCCAGCGAGCCCAAGAAAGTGCTCTGATACCAGATGTGAGGCACCTGCAACAATTAATTAACAAGAATACGCGAAATAGCAGAAATGACAGAACTCAGAATCACTTTTGTATTGATCACAGGCCACTTCGAGGGGGCAACCTCCTTTGAGCAAGCTCAATACAAATAACTTCACGGTACCTTCATAGGTCTCAACACACACTTATATACTAATTCTAGGCGCCAATACTATGGGTCGAAACCATGGGCCGTTACAAACTATGGATCAACAATACTACGGGCGACTTACAAAGCATATGCGCCAACAACAATAACACAAACTATTGATCAACAATTACTACGGGACGACTTACAAACAACATACTAACAAAGTAAAGATATGGGTTCCTAACATTGAAGTTGAAAGGTCATGCCTTATTGTGGTGGGACAATGTATAGGCCGACAGAGTTAGGAAAGGAAAAGATAAAATTAAAACTTGGGACATAATGGTTTTCAAGTTGAAGGACAAATTTCTTCCCACTGATTACATGATAACCATGTTAAGAAAGTTGCAGAATCTAAGTCAAAAGGAGTTGATTGTTCAAGAATTCACTGAAGAATTCCATAGATTGTCCATAAGGTCATAACAAACTGATGAAGGTGAATAAGTTGTGGCAAGACATGTGAATGGACTAAAAAAATCCATTCAAGATGGGTTGAGCTTATCAAGTTTCAGAATAATCAGAGAGGATTACCAATTATACTTCAAAGAAAAAGAAAAAATCACCAGGAAGACCTCTACGGCTAAGGGGAAGATTGTTATGAGAGGTGGTGGAAATTTGTTTCCACAAGAGGACATAGCAATGGGGTGAAGAAAGAAGGAAGCAATGAAGGTAGGAGAGATGAAGGAACTACAAGAAACCATGCACCAGAATATAGAAGGGGTAGTGAAACCCCAGAGGCAGAGGCACATTTGGAAGAAGAGGAGATTTTGGAGGAATAATGTCGATAGACAAAGATTATTTTTCTACAAATGATGAGAGTTGTGCCATAAAGCATATGAATGCCCAGAAAAATTGCATATATTAGGTTGACAGGAGATCAAAGGTCAAGGGACTGGCGGAATCAAACATAGGACTATTTCAACTATTGGGGATAGTTCAGATGAATCCAAGCCCAAAGGAGGTAGAAATCTAATGACCAAATGGACTTTGTTGCAACCTGCTTGACACGAGGACAGGGAACCAATGTAGAGGAAGTCTATATTTCGAACCATTGTCAAAATTGGAGGAAGATGTTGTTCCATGATAGTCGACGGAGGCAATATTGAGAATCTAGTCCCAACTGAAGTCATGGATAAATTGGGTTTGAAGTATCAACCACATCGAAATTCCTATAAGGTCTCATGGTTGTAGAAGGGGCATCATGTCATGGTGTCTAGGCAATGTTTGATAAATTTTAATATTGGTAACTTTTATGATAGTGTTTTGTCTGATGTGGTACCCATGGATGCGTGTCATTTGTTGTTGGGAAGATCATGGCAATATGACATAAATATGATGTATGGCACCCATAAGAACATTGTTTCAGTGGTAAAAGATGGCAAGAAGACCCAGATGATTCCCTTATGCGAGGACAAGAGTAATAAGGGAAGTGAAAATAATTATTGGGAGAAAAGAATTTTTTTTTGTTCAGTTGAATAATTCATGAAGGAGGAAAAGAAGTAACAACGTTGTTTTGCAGTCATTCCAAAGGGGATAAATGTAGACAACCCAAGGGAAAGTATCCCGACTTGATCCAGATTTATGTGAGAACTAAATGAAAGAATAGATATAGAACCACATACACATATATATTGTAAGGAACGCAGTGATACAATATACACAAATTGTATTAAATGAAAGAAATAGAACAAACTATAAAATAAAGCAACTAGAATGGTGGTAGCTTATCTTTGAGAAGAGATGTGATGGCTACACTCATTCATGACAAGATGAATAAAAAAAGATTCCAAAAGGACCTATTTATCATAAGCATGAGGGAAAGAACCCTAAACATCCAAAAGTATAATCCTTGGAGATGAACCGTCATAAAGTTTGAGGCCGCAAGGTGGTTAGTTGAACAATTAACTTACCGGGGTCATAAATTTTGCATATGATCTTTGTTTGGGACACTCAGTAGACCGTTAGAAATATATATCTGAGGATTACAATAGTGGATCAGGCCCAAATGAGAGAATATGACAAGTTTCTAGGCCACTGTGGACCCAAAAAAATCGTTTAGGGCCTCAAAACGACCCCAGAAGTTTTGGACCAGAAAAAATGTAGAAAAACTACTAGAAATTTGCCAAAATGTAAAACTATTTTGATCTAGTGGAATAGGTGGGTGGCAACCGATATCCATTTGGATCATTCCTCCCCCCTTGGAAAGTAATGGTCTCCATTGCGTTGAGTGCCCCCATCGAATGGGGAAACTTCTGTTGAACTTGACTCCTGGTGAGCCATTTTCCTTGGTGGAGTAGTTGCCCTTCTTTGAAAACAAGATACAGTTGGATCTTCTACTTGTGGGTTCCCTTAACCTACGTTTCCATGATATGATTAGTGGTTTCATGTTCCATGCAATCAATTTTAATCTCTATAGGTGTCAACTACTCTTCCACCTCTGATGTGCCCAACAATGGTGGAAAATATGGGCAAAGGAGCTCCACATTAAATACTAGGTGCAAACCAAGGAATGGAGAAATTCTTAATTCAAAGGCATTCTCATTGACTGCCTTGGTGATGGTGTACAACTAATATCAAAGTGGATGAAGCTTGGGATGGGGTCCTATGAGCCTCTCTTTCTGCAAATGCCACTAAACCTTATCACCCACCTGGAACTTGTGTGGAACTCGATGTTGGTCATATCTTTACTTGTACTTGGTACTATATTTTTCCAAATGTCATGGAATTGTTGGTGGATGTGCTGGATTTGTTCAACAAATACGGTGGCCTTATCAGCCTCAATCTAAGCATGAGAATATTCCTCCCGTGTGGATGCCATGGGCATAGCTACATCAATTGAGGCCAATGGTTGGAACCTCGGGCACACCTGAAAAGGGTTGTATCCAGTAGAGCTATGAAGGGATTTTTTATAGCTATGTTGAACATATGGAATACTCTCATCCCATGTGCGAGGATGTTTAGAATTGTACATTCTCAAAATATGCACAATCATCTGGTTGACTACTTCTATCTGTCCATCGGTTTGGGGGTGGAAGGAAATCGATTTGGTGATCAGTATCCATTAATGACCATAAACTGGAGAAGAACGTGCTTAGGACTCTGTTGTCCCGATCTAAAATGATAGTTTCTGGTAGCCCGAAATGAACCCAAACACGCTCAAAGAAGATCTTAGCAGTGGCTTCAGTGGAGATGCTCTACTTGCAAGCTGTCAGAATGTCCATCTTAGAGAAACAATCCACGACCACAAACACACATTCATTACCATGTTTAGTTGAAGGTAGTCCTGACATGTAATACATGGAGATGGATTCCCATGGCCCATTGGGAATAGGAAGAGGGGTGTACAACCCCTACTTCTTAATAGCATTTTTCACGATGGTGTAGGTAATGCGTGATCTGGTATATCTACTGACATCTTGTAAGAGCTTGGGCCACTAAAAATACTTTTGTAATAGCACCATTGTATTTTCGGTGCCAAAGTGCCCTTCCACCCGACTGTAATTAAATTCCAAAATCATCTTTGCACGCTCGCTTAAAGGAACACAGAGATGGCTTCGGTGGCATAGCAATCATTCCTAGAGATGAAAGTCTGCCACTAGTGTTCTTGCACATAGTTCTTTATGGGTGGAAGAAAATTCAAGATCACTTTCATATAGTTGAGGCCACCCAAAGGTCTTGTGGCCACAAAATTTGAGCACCGTGGTCAATGCTACTACTGGAGGTCAACTAAGGCAATCAGCCACTCGATTGGTGCTTCCCTTCTTATATTTAATGTTGAGGTTGAATTGTTGTAAGTATGTGGACAACTTTTGGTGGTAGTCATTCTGTAACTTTCCTTGTGTTTGCATGAACTGCAAGGGCTTGTGATAAGTGTGTATGGTCATCTCTTTGTCTAGGATGTGATGCTTCCATTTGTGACATAATTAAACAATGGAATACATTTCCTTTTCATAGGTGGGGTACTTGCGGACTGCATTTGAAATTTTTTCACTGTGATACACCATTGGATGGCCATGCTGAGTGAGGACTGCACCAATAATCCAAATCATATATCTCAATTTCAAATGGTTGTTGCAGATCTGGTAAGGTAAGGACGAGCATTGAACATAATCATTGCTCTAGTTCCTCAAATTCTTGTTGTTGTGGCTTGGACCAAACAAGCTCCACTTTATACCCCCCTTTGGTCACTTGGCTAAGGGCCCAAGCAATATTAGAGAATCCCAACACAAACCTGCGATAGAAGTTGGCAAGCCTAGAAAGCTACGGAGCTCTATGAGATTTGTCGGGCTCGGGCAGTCACGAATGGATTAGGTCTTGGTTGGATCCACATGCATACCATGCTCGTCCATGATGTATCCCGGATACTAAATCCTATCCATGCCAAATGAGAATTTCTCTAGATTGGCATATAAATTGTGCTATTGTAGGGTGCTAAGGACTCGATGGATATGCTGCAAATGTTTTTCCCACATTCTACTGTACATGAGGATATCATCTGGATATATGACCAAAAACGAATTGGTGAATGGTCGTATAATGTCATCCATCGTCCTTAGGAAATTTTCTAGAGCATTAGTCAAGCCGAAAGGCATGACCAACCACTCGTAAAGGCCTTCCTGATATTTGAAGGTAGTCTTTCAGACATCGGTCTACTCAATTGGCACCTGATGATATCCAGACTTCATATAAATCTTACTGAAATATTTGGTACCCTTGAGTTGCTCAAGAAGGTCATCAATCCAGGGAATGGGATACCAATTCTGAACTGTTATTTTGTTTAGAGCTCTATAATCAATACAGAATCACCATGTCCCAACTTTATTCTATACCAACACAATTGAACTCCCATAAGGTGAGGAGATGGATCTAATATGCCCTTTCTAGATTAATTCTTGAATCTGACATTTTACTTCTTCATTTTCCATGAGGGAACGTCTGTATGCCAGTCTATTAGGCAAAGGCACCCCAGGTATCAAATCAATGGAATGCCTGACCTGGCAATGTACTAGCACCCTAGTAGGTGTGGTGAAGATGTATCTGTACACTTCCATGATCGTGTCCACCTGTTTCTGCTGTGTAGAGGGATCCCGTGTAGAGGCAGTGGAAGTTGATGTGATATTTCGCTCACCCTCATAACGAACCATGAAGAGGAAAACTTTCGCAGTCTAGGAGATTACCTTCTTGTGTTGCTTAGTTGTAATGAGAGACATTGCAGTGGTGGGAATTGTCTCTGGTATCCTATAGAGTTTCTTTCCCAAAGTAATAATGACACTATGAGGCCTATATTCATACACATCATGATGTTTCCACATATATGGTTGTCCTAAAATAACATCACAAACTTCAAGTGGGGCAACATCACACATTACCTCATCTTTGAAGGGCTTGATTCCATAGGGTAGGAAGCATTGTTGGCTGACGCAGATTTCCCATCCCTGGTTGATCCACCCAATGTTGTATGGTTGTGGGTGTGGTTTCACTGTCAACTTCAATTGTTTGAATACCTATGTTGAAATCGGGTTCTTTCAGCTTCCACTATCAACAATGAAATGTAGTGCAGTTCCCTTGACCCACATCTATGAGTGGAAAAGGAATTCTCCTTCCTTCGACTCCTCTATATTGTCGGGTTGGACCTTTGTGGTAGTGATAGTAACACTAGGTTTTTCATCAATGATCTGCTTCCCATTTTCTACAACTAGGGAATTGGGTTCGGCATCAGAGTTGAAACTGGGATCTGAATCTAAAGCCTGGATCTCGGCCACCAATTACTGCTTTGAGCAACATTCATCAGTATTGTGCTAGGGGCTCTTATGTAACTCGCACCATTTCCTGGTGTCCTTCTTTGTCTTCTCGTTACCCTTCTTTGCTTGATATTTGGAATGGTTGTATTGGGGTTGGTTTTCCTTACTTATTTTTTTATTCTTCGTCCCAGGGTTTCCCTTGCCTTGCTTCTGTGGTGGTCCCTCTCCTACCGCAAAATGGTCCATTGTATTGGTCATCATAGCTTCCAACGAGATAGTATTGCTTCTTGATGGATTCTAAAAAATATGCCAAAGTGGGCTCGCCCCGAAAAATATCAGTTATGTCTTTGGCATTTTTCTCACAATAAGTGTCCCACCAATTTCTCACATGGGGCACCACCTTAAGGAGCGCAAAGACAATATTTTTTGTATTGGATAAATTATCGACAGATAAATAGCCCTCTAGAAAACTCAACCATTTATCTAGGGCATCAACATCTATCTAACCTTCAAATATAGGAATATCAAAGTTAACTTGTACCTTGAAGGGTGTGGCTCCTCCAAAGTGACTGCTTCTTCTTGATGATCCCTCTGATGTTGTCGGCATATGTCGAAGGATTTTGGTGAAATGATACATCATCTCCTTCCTCTATCTCGCGAGGGATTCCTCGAGCAACATCTTGATATGATATTTTGCTTTGAAATAACCTTCTTCCTCAGCCATGGGGTGTGGTTTGGGCTGCAGAGGGTGGTCTTCCTCAAGCTGAACTAGTTCAAGACCCAACTGCTTATATTTTGACCTCATCGGGGACATGCATGGAGAAATAATGAAAGATATTACCACTTTGATACCACCGATCCATATTTATGTGAGAACAAAATGAAAGAACGGATATAGAACCACATATACAGATATATTGCAAGGAACACAGTGACACAGTAAACACAAATTCTATTGGTAGAAATAGAACAGATTGTAAATAAAGCAGCTAGAATGGTGGTAGCTTATCTCTGATAAGAAATGTGATGACTACGATCATTCATGACAAGATGAATAAAAAAAGAGGTTTAAAGGGCCTATTTATCATTAGCATGGGGGAAAAAACCCTAAACATCCAAAAACCTAACCCTAGGAGATGAACTGTCATAAATTTTGCAGCCCCAAGGTGGTTAGTTGGACAGTCAACTTCCCGAGATCATAACTTTTGCATACAATATCCATTTGGGTCACTCGGTAGACTATTGGAAATACCTATCCAAGGAGTACAATAGTGGACCAAGGATCATATCCATACCAGAGCCAACGACTATCATGTAGGCCACTGCAGACCCAAAAAACATCATTTAAGGCCTCAAAATGGCCTCGAAAGTTCAAGACCTAAAAAATCAAAGAAAAACTGCTAGAAAATTACCAAAAGGGAAAATTGTTTTGAGCGAATGGAATAGGTTGGTTTCCACTGATATCCATCTAGATCACGACTAAAATGTGAATAATTTTGACTGAATTTAAGGATATATTGGTCAACGAGATGTCGATGGGATTGCCACTGGTAAGGAGCATTTCCCACTAGATCGAGTTGATTCAAGGTTCGAGTCTGTCAAATAAGTCACCAAATAGGATGACAGCAAACATGAATGTCAAACTGAACCGACAAGTCCAAGAATTGATAGACATACGTCTAGTCTGAGAAATTTTGATTCCATGTGTCATACCAGTTGTACTATAACAAAAGAAAGCAAGAGAATGGAGGATGTGCACCAACACAAGATCCATCAATAGGATCACAATCAAGTATAGATTTATATTGCCAAGGATGGATGAATTGATCGACTATTTGAGTGGAGATAGGTACTTCACCAAGATCGAATTAAAGGGTGCATATCACCACATCGGGATCAAAGAAGGTTGTGAGTGGAAGACAACCTTCAAGATGAAGGAAGGTTTGTATGAATGGTTGGGTATTCCATTTGGAATGACCAATGCACCAAGCACATTCATGAGGTTGATGAATGAAGTGATGAAACATTTCTTGGGAAGGTTTGTTGTTTTCTATTTGGATGACATTTTGATCTTTAGCAGGGATAAAGAAGAGCATTTGGTTCATCTAAGACAAGTGTTGTGGAGATTTAATTAGGAGAAGTTGTTGGTGAATTTGCAAAAGTGTTCCTTCATGATGGAGGAGTTGGTTTATTTTAATTTCAAAATTTCCCACCAAGGACTGAAAATTGACCCTAAAAAGGTCAGCTATTTTGGAATGGCTTGTGCTAAAGAATGCTACCGAGGTGAGAGGTTTTCATGGAATTACTAGCTTTTATAGGAAGTTCATTAAATATTTTAGTTGAATATGTGCACCATTGGAAGCATGCATGAGGAAAGGATAATTTAAATGGATTGGATCATCTCAAAGAGTGTTTGAAAAGTTGAAACAAAAGGTGACAAACAGACCAGTTTTGGCCCTCCCATACTTTAACAAGATATTCCAAGTAGACTGTGAAATTGAGCCAGGAAGGTAGACCAATTTCATTTTTCAAAAAAAAATTGGATGAGGTTAAACATAAATATAGATTTTATGACCAATAATTTTATGCTATTATACAACCATTAAAGAAATGGAAGCACTACTTGTTTCCAAAATAATTTGTATTGTTTGTTGACTAGAAGGATCTGAGGTATTTGAACACTCAGACAAAGCTAAATTATAGGCATATGAAGTGGTTCAATTTCCTATAGAGTTACACTTTTGTCTTGCAACATAAGTTAGTCAAGTTGAATAAGGTTTCTGACATGTTAAGTCAACAAATTACATTGTTGAACATGATGACTGTTCAGAATAAGGGGTTAGAATTGATGAAAGCCAACTATGAAGTCAAAAAATATTTTGGTAAATCATAGAAAGCATGTTGAGATCCATGGATTGTCAATAGAACTCCATATTTATAGTATTTCATCTAAGAAGGATACCTAATCAAACATATGCATTCCCAAAGGATCAATTCGAGAAAATTTGATAAGAGAATTGCAATGGTGTATTAGGAGATCATTTTGGCATCGACGAGACCAAGGCATTGGTCGAAGAGAAATACTATTGGATTGGATTGGAAAAAGACATGAAGAAATGGATATAGCAGTGCAAAATCTGTCAACATGCCAAGGGATAAATTCAAAATACAAGACTTTATACACCATTACTAGTACCGAAAGTTCTATGGGATCATATTAGCATGGATTTTGTGTTAGGATTTCCTAAGACATAGCAAGGTAATGACTCAATATTTGTGGTAGTCGATAGATTTTCAAAGATGGCACACTTCATTCCCTGTAAAAAGACAAGTGATGCCACATGCGTAGCTGTTTTAGTTTTCAAAGGGATAGTGAGAGTGCATGGATTGTTGAAGAGTATAACTTCGGACTGAGATACAAAATTAATGGGGCATTTCTGGAGAACCTTGTGGAAGAAGCTAGATATGAATTTGCAGTTTATTCTGCATACCCTCCATAGACAATGGGAAAACTGAAGTCGACAATAGAATCATGAGAAATTTGTTGAGATGTTTGACCACTAACTGACCAAAACAATGGGAGAATGTGTTAGCGCAGGTAGAGTTTGTGTATAATAACTCTGTGAACGGGTTGACAAGATTGAGTCCATTCCATATCGTTCAAGGGATAAGTATACATGGAGTGGCCGAATTAATGAGGTTTTTTAATAGGACACAGAAGAGTTCCGATACAAAGTCATTTTCTAAGCACATGAAAGAAGTGCATGAGAAGGTTACAAAACAGTTGGAGAAAAACAATGCCAATTATAAGTTGAGGGCCAACCGGAAGAGATAACTACAAGCATTCGGAGAAGGAAACTTAGTCTATGCACATATATATAAGGTAAGATTCCTAATGGGAACATATAACAAGTTGAATATGAAGAAAATTGGTTCATGCAAAATACTAAAGAATATTTCTGATAATGCTTATATACTGGAGTTGTCAGAAGAGCTAGACATTTATCCAACATTTAATGTTTCCGACTTGTACAAGTTTGAAGAAGGATTGGCCAATGGAGGTGAGTTGACCATAGACTGGAATGACCAATTTCCAGGAAAAACGATCGATGAAATCAGAGAAGTGCTCAACAAGAGGGAGGTTGGTTGAGCAATAAGTGAGAAAATAAAATAATATTTGGTCCATTGGAAAGATGAAATTTTGGAGGAGGAAACGTGGATTCCAAAAGAATAATTTGAGAAATTGAAGAAATAAGGGAGTTGTTCTTTCATACCCAGGGATATCGATGCATGGGCATAAGGCTGCAAGATGATCAATCGAAGATAGGAGACTGAATTCACCTGGAGGAGAATCGAAGACCTTCGAGTGAAGGAAACAGAAGTCAAGTGCCAAAATAGTTAAGGAGGAGTTGATCGATTCATTGTCAAGGAAGAATACCAGTTGTCGTTCTACTCAAATCAATATTATATCAATAGTAGGAAGGTCGACACTAGAAGGAGTAACAATCGAGGATGATACAATTGAGGATCAAAGATGTATTAAACCAACGGAGGTGAAGGAAGTCGAAATGGATCGACTGGAAAAGAAAAAATAGGTTAGAAGATTGTCCAATGGGAAAAGGAACTAATAAGGAATAGCCAGGCCACAACAAAGTAAAATAAATTAAGGACAACATCCAACTGACTCGGCTCGTGGCGACTGGAAGAATCCAAGTTACATAAATCCAAGTAGTCAAAGAAGCGGCTGGAGTAGTTAATGTGGGAGTTATGGAAGATGTTGAACACGCCAGATGGCATCATACGCCAAGAAGGTTGCAGGTGAAGCATTGAATGCTCATAACTAAAGAAGGAAAGTGCCCAGAGGATTATAACTTGAGAGGGTGAAGGAGGTTATATATATAGAGCATATTTCAGGAGAATGGATTCTACACTTAGTTCTTCTATACAATGTAATTTACAGCCATATTGTAAGGAAACCAAACCAATTGAAACAGAATTTTTTACTCTAAATTGTATTCAACCTGTGTAAATTGATTTTATTGAATCAATATAAATACATTATTGGTTTCATTGTTGTTTTTGTCTATTTGTGTGCTTGTTCAATGTGCTTGTGTTATGCATTCTAATCCATGGCCTACTTCTAGTGGGTTTCGCTTGCACCATCTTTGTACTTTATCATTTCTAAAAGTAATGCCTAGTGAAAAAATGTACTTGGATATAGAATGGTAGATCTTAGATCAAATCAAAACATAGATTACATAAGCCAAAATTGGATTGATCTCTTTTAAATGTTTATTTTTTAACCTATATATACTTCATGAATATTCCCTCTCTCTAGGGAATACAAATACATACTATAGCCTATGGTTGGGAGCACTATGCATGTACCATTAAATATGTGCATCACTGCAATATTTAAGCCTTCAAGGGTTTTTCTATGAATCAATAACTATTTCCTATGAAATCATCATGCAATTATAACAAAGATAGAAGGAAGTTGAAAGTGAACAAATGAATTTTGAAAATAGAACAACCTCTTGTTCAAATTTCTTAGCAAATCAAGCAGATGATTAATATATTCTTGCGTTATGTGATGTTTATGTTTCCCAACCTAACTTATCTTCCTATGGATTAAATATCACATACCATGGTAATTCATTTCCTAAGAATCTACATCATGAATCAGCATGAAAAGTAAAGAGAAAGAAATGATCATGTTAAACAAGTTAAGATTGGTATTTTTTTCTAAATTCATGCAATTTTGAGGTGTCGTAGTACTAACTTTTTATGTTTTCCTTACAGATTTGATCACTTTTCTCTAACCAAATTACCTTCAAAATTATGTAACAAATAATCAACTAATTTTTCTATAGGATAGAAACACTTGGTGATCATGTATTCTATATAGTTCTGACACCCTTCGTTGATTTCACTAGCTATATTTGAAATATCCAAACATTCATTCTTAGGATATGGAAGACTCAAGGTATGACATTATAGATAAAGGTACTACACAAACCATTTGAACATGTATCATGAAATATTGGGAAATATTAACCACCGTTGAGTGTTTTTAATGACATTTTCTTTGAAATAGGTGGAATTATGTAGGAATAAAGTCATATTCTTGAATGGATGACATTTTTGTGCCTACAACTTGGTTTCAAATTCCTTTGATGGGAAGTTCATCCATTAACTACATGAATCCAAATATGATTCAAATTTATTAATTTTGATGAAGAGCCCATCCCTCCCTTCTTGCTCTACTCCTTGCTTTCACAACACACAAGCATTTTTATGTTAAAAAGGTGTTGTGTTGATCTAGGAAAATACTAAGCACCATGTAATTTTTTCAATCATTGAACTATCTGGTAAATTATATATATATAATATCTTATACCACACATCATCAAATATCATTATGCATATATTCCAAAGACTTGTGTATTCAATATTCCGCCAATCCATTAATTTAAAATGTTCTATTTTACCACAAAAAATGAACAAGGCCATAAACATTTTGTATATGCAATAGACAAATTTATCCCATAATGAAATATACAAGCCTCGACTCCTTGATAAATGGTTCTATTTTAGGAGCTTCAAGACTTGATGGTATAAGTATTCCAAAAAAATACGAGTTAGTATATAAGATTTAGAATGGGTCAGAAGGTGTCCCCAAAATACTTTAATATTGGAAATGGAACCAAATTTTGCAGATCCTTTTTGTGGAAATGGGAAAAGAGAGGATGTATACCAGCTTTCCAAAGTGCAAGATGAAATAACATTTTTTAAAAATTGTAACATTGAATAAATCAAGACCATAGGATACTGCATGAATCTCTTTAGTGAGCACAAATTGAGCAAATGCTCCAAGTCTCTTTCATAGGTAGATAAAGAGGGAATATCCAGTGAATCTCCCATAAGCTACATCACTCTCTCTATGTGCTAATTTGGTAGAATTGATATGACTCAAGTTTGCAAAACTTGTTCCTATAGAGCTCTTTTAATCTTGGAAGATAGATTTTGCACTCATGTTGAACTTGCCATCAATTTAATGAATGGGGTTATTAAGAAGAAATACTCAAGTCCCTTAAAGGTTTGATCATATAAATTTGTTAACATTCATTTTTATTTTTTAATTTAAATTGGGTTTGAGTTCACAAGAAGAATGTAAAAATGTCCTCGTACTCATCAATATCTATAAGAATTTCATTATCAACCAAACCAACCAATTATATTTTGTCCATGAATTATCTAGCCTTGTGGGGGTTTTCATTCTATAGTTTATGTTCCTTGATCCCATACAACCCCAAGTGTTGTAATCACTCTCTAATACCAATTGTAATATACCTACCTCAGCATTTTAACCAATAAATGATAACTAGATTTCTAAAAATAAGGAGGATAATTCTTAGGTTTTAAACCAAATTTTGCATATATATATTGAATGTTATCCATGGTTTTATGCAATATAATTATCCACCTATAACTTACAACATCATATTACCATTCCCTCAATAAAATGCATACATGCATTCCCAATTTTACTTATTGTACTAAGCATATATTAAAAGACATTCATATTCTAGATTCAAGGATATAATGTTAAGCTAAGTTTGCTTTATAGTATTTTCAATTAATTCTATTAAGATATTAGTCAATCATTTTGCATGCAAATCATTATTCATAATCATGAAGTCGATTTTATTAGTGATCTATAAATTGATTTGGATATCCGTCTCTGTATGCATCATGGGTAAAAGGTTCCATGTGCATAAGAGTCCCCAAATAAGTAATATTTTATGTGGGTGGCATTAGAGCATGTCTGCTAACTTATGAATGCTTCCCTTCTTATGCTTGATGACTAGATAAAAAAAATTCAAAAACCCCATACACTTGTAATGTCTGGTTTGTTATATCTTAATCTGATTTTGAAAATATTGTAGTGGTTGGTGATCTATGTGGAAAATTGTTTCCTTTCCCATCAAATAGTTCTTCCACTTATTAGCAACTTCAACTAGGGAATAGAGTTCCTTATCATAGGTAGGGTAGTTCAAGAATAATCCACGAAACATTTCAAAAAGATGCATATTGGCTTACCTCTTTTCATTAAAGCTACTCCCATGGAATACCCACTTGCATATGTCTCTAGTTCGAAAGGATTTTGTAAGTTAGGCAATGCGAGAACTGGTGCTTGGATTATCTTTTGTTTTATCTCATTGAAATATTTGTCTTGATTGTTCCCCACTAGAAACTCTTACAACTGACAATTATGGCATGGGGTGGTGCAGCTACTGCTAAAAAGGAAGCGATAAAATTTTGTAGGTACTATGCTTACCCAAAAAGCTCCTAAATCCAGTGACATTAGTAGGTATTGGCCATTTTCCAATGGCCTCCATCTCTGAGGGGTCTATCCTGAGTTCCCTGTTGCACCAAGTAATAAATTGCAAAATAGAGAGCAAAGATTCCACGAACAGTGGTAGTTTGTAAATAAACCTTTGCACTGAAGCACAATGAGCCATGATCCAATGATTCACATGATAGATCGATCCATAAGGATCATCTATAAATAGGTTTCTCCCAAACCAACAACCATGGTACCACATTAGTTATAATTGTCTGTAGAATGTGGATCTAAAATCCAAAGTGGACACAATCAATGTGATCACTCCCTTGAACGGTTAGCTTTGTTGATATGACAAGTCAAGGTTACCAAAGAACCTATGGTTCCAACAATCTCCTGTAAACTCAACTTGGAGGAAAGAACAAATTATATAGCATTCCTGCTTAATTTGAGTTGAACTACAAATATTGATTGTCCATGTTACAGTGGCACTCCTTGAAGAAGTTTGAAACACTACCACCATCAAACTGATCATTGTAGTCATCCCAATCCATCAAAAACAAATTCCAATCTAATGTCCAAAATAGTCCCAGTTAAATAGTCAACTAAACAGTGAAATAACATGGTCCAATTAATCTATTGATTGGACAGAAATACAACAACAATAGGCAGTCTTTATCTAGCACATCAGTTTGAACACCTCCAATGACAAATAACACTTTTCTAATGTCAGCAAAACTAGGTGTAGACATGGAAGTAGTAGAAGCATCATAGCCAAGACCTTCTCTAGGTGTATCAATGAAGAAGGGGTTGAACTTTGCTTAGATACAAATCATTATTTTTATCTGAAGTATGTAGTAGGACAAGGCTCCAACAATCGGGTTGAACATTATGCACTTTGAGTGTTTTAAAAGCTAGTATAGAGGAGTGAGGATTAAGTCATATTCAAATCTTTGGAGAATCAAAACTTGAGATTGATTAGGAAAATAATCAATGCAGAATTGAAAATATAATCCTTATTCATATCATGAATCAAGTTAAGGAGGTAAATTTTCTACTTTTGATTTTATTAGTTTTACTCGTATTTATCAAGAATTCAACTCACAAGCAAATACTTTGTCTAAAGAAGCTTATCCTATAGGAGGGAACCCTATTTGTACTTGAGTACAAAAGAGGCACTTTCATTTTCGAATTCTATCAATCTTTGTATTAATTGTTTTATGTAAATCAAGGCTATGGTGTTAGATCTTCCAATTTTGTATGTATATATTATGGATCGGTACCAAAACAAGCCTTTAATGTTTTTTTATACATAAGATTTGACTGAATATGATGAAGGACTATCATAAGTATATATAGTTTCTTTTTCGAAGAAAAATGCATAGGATGCATATAATAATAATAATAATAATAATCTATTTTTAAGGTCACAGCCAATCCAAATAACAATTTGGTGTATGATACCCCCTTGTTTGTGGGACAAGGGACCCCCCTCTATGCAACGATGTAATTGCTAAAGTCTATAGAGGTGTACATACCCTACTTCCCTCCTTATTTGAACCTATGACCTCCTATGGAATAGTCCCTAATCACTCTCAAGACAAAACAATGTGTATTTTGAGTTCTATCTTGGAAATATCAAGTAAAATATTTTTTTCTTTGGAAAAAAAAAGTCATTTTTGTGTTGAATTTGAGTCAAACACATGTATATTACATCATAGTAGAATCCTAATACATCACTTTAATTGTCCATATTGCATAATGGGTATCATACTTGCATCTCCCTTGAGTTTTACTAGTGTCATAAGAGCATCAAAGTACAAAGCTTATGCTTCCTTTTGTGTCTAATTTGCATTTTTTGTGTCATATTAGATTACTCGTGCATCGAGTTAGCATCAGATTTTCATCATTACTATGTACTTTTGCATCATATTTGTGTCATACTATGTCAAACTAGTGTCACATCTGTCTCAAAAATTACATCATATTGTGTCACAAGTGCATCATGTTCCACCAAATTGTATCAAACTTGCATCATTTTAGCATCAAATTTGCATCATTTTATCGTAAAAGATGCAACATCATTATTAATAGTGATTTTATTATTTGTATTATTTCAATTATTATTTATTAGTTAATTAATTTAATTATTACTGTTGTTAATTTTATTATTATCGATTATTTAATTGTTTATTAATTTAATCAGTATTGATTATAATTTATTTATTTTTGTAAATACTATTTTGTTAATATATAAATATTGATGGCATTGATGATTAGCATAAATATACTCTACATCTTACTAATCATGAGAGCAAAAAACATGTATATATAAACGCAATACCCCATTAAAATTCCATTAATTTCACACCATGAGAGAAAATGACCATGTATTCCTAAACTCAATTATGAAATCTTATGACACTAACATTCAATCAATTTCACACCATGGAAGCAAAAGAAAATTTATATATAAATGTAATCATGAAATTTTAAATTAGATTTTAGAACAAAGATATATTTTTTCTACTTTTAAAAAAGTGGTACACGACACCCCAAAGAAATGTCAACTTTGTACGCAACATTGCATGAAGCAATATGTACACATATAAGGAAATAAAATTAATTTAACATCAAAAGTTGATTGAACTATTCTTAGTTTTCTTTTCAACTTTTGAACCCTCCTCACCCTCACACCATAAAAAAAAAAAAAAAAAAAAAAAATATGAATTCAATTAAATATTTAAATATGAACTAAAAAACATATAGGTTAAATAGTTGGCAATACCTTATGATTTCTCCAAGTCACCCTTAGCAACGTCAATTTGGAAAATATAAGATATTTCAATAAATGAATAAATAATTTCAACTATATGTAAGTTAATAAATAAACACAAAATCAATAGTTAATTACCTATGGCATGGATTGTAAAATATTCCTTTATTATTTTGTAACCATTCCTTAGGATATGCTTTAATTTTTCATCAATAGACATATTGACCCTTTGTTTTAATCCCTTACATGATATACAACATTGATATTAGTACACTATAAATCATTAATAAAATTTCAAATAATAATGAATTAATTAATGTTTGAATGCAGTTTACATACCATAGAAATGTGTAGCCCAAGTGCGTCAGGAACATGGAAATTTTTAGGGGCGAAATTTCGCTAATTGGCTATTTTGGGGGCCTTTTTTCAAAAAATAAATTCGTTATTTGGTCATTTTTAGTCTCTAATATCGTCTATATTTACATAAAATATGTTTTTTTATCATAATATTCGCCAATATTTACAATTTTTGGTAGTAAATTGTATGGTTCATATTTAATATTCACCTACCAATCTATATATATGTTTTTTTCAATCCAAAATAATCGCCTAGAATACTATACTTAAGTATAATTTTATAATCCTTAAAAAAAAACTGGTCATGAATCGCCCTTGTAAGTATTCCGTGGAATTGGAATTATCTTTTCCCTGTTGGTTTGAATCTATCAAACGTAGTGATGTCGATGCAAAACTTTTAAATTTCATTGATAAGAGGCTCAATGTACACATTCATATATCCAATTCAATATTTTCCTTCTTATTTCAAAACAAATGTATTAAATGCCTTGTACATAATGCATCATAATATATCACGAATAGTAAACATGAGGTGGTATGTGGTAAATAGTTGGAATATAAATAGCCAAAACTATTAATGACAACATTATATGTTCCTTCTTTATTACATTCCAAGGAAGAAGATCATTGTTTAAAACAAACACCGACGACATCAAGGTAAACAGATCTCATCTCTACAAATGGGTTAACTCCATCAGTTGCCCATGAAATCCTAACATTATGAAGTTCATATCTAAAGATGGGTCATTTTTCCTCGATGACCCTCAATGCAAAACCATCTATAGTCATCCCACTTAACACCATCCTAAATTCTCATTCAAGCATGATAATCAATAAATCATGTTATGTTCTTGCACATGAATAATCACTAAAAACATGGAATGATGGGCATATGGTGAAGAATATTCTAAGCCACATTCATTTTCACTTAATTAGTGCAATATCTACTAATTTTGCATTTGGGGCGTTTTTGAATGTAATACCCCAATTTTACCCCATAATGTAAATTTGTAAATATTGATGTAAAAGGATAAAAGTCATAAACAAATGGTCAGGATGACCAAGGCTATGTAAATATGTACAATTTTTATATTAATATAGAAATATCTAAATGACTGCATAGGAAGAAGGATGAAGAAGAGATGGGGGGCTATGAATCCACAAGTGGGGAAGTGGTAGCGGATTTCATCTTATAACCTTATCCTTATCCATTTAAGCCAATTTATTTAACCATGAATGAGATCCATGCTTTGATTAAGTTTTAGTTAATTATCTTAAGATGAGATTAAGAAGGGAAACGTGGATCCATGTGGAGGGGCCACATGGCAATCTGAAATAGGCCTATAAAAGTGAGTTTTCAAGCTAGAGAGGGGTTATGTTCCCCATTATTCTACCACCATCCAAATTCCATTCCACTTCTTTGCCATTACCTTTGAAGACCATTAGCTTGGAATTGTAACAAAAAAATATGATGCCACTATTGAACATGAATTTTGAATCCCATTGATCCGGGTAGACTGGTGTGGGGGAAACCGGGCCTGAGCTTGTGCCCTAGATTCAGCATTCAGAGACTTCCAGTCCAGCTTATGTTGAAGTGTCAGAGGGGAACTGGAGGCTACCCGAGGGACTGTTAACTCAGATAAGGGAGCTTGTTCCTATCATTGTGCAGGTTGAATGGGAAGGAGAATTGAGGATTGGGACAATTATGGAGGGGGTTTAGGTACTAGTGGGTTGCATGATAAATTCATCTGAGTAATTGGGGTTGAGGGAGATATTTTCCCTTGTGGATTGATATCCCCAGCTTGGGAGTGGCCTGTCAAAGTAATATTTGGCTTGACAATGCCTATGGTTGGGAGGAACATCCTTCACATGCAGCTAGTTGGAGAACACTTGATTTAAAATATAAGCCCTCTAATTGTTATGAATTCCATGGTTAATTTTGTGTTTGTATGCTATTTATTTACTTATTTATGTATGTCTAAATGTATGGAATTGCATGGTATGGAATGTGTGTTCATGTTGAATTGTTTGTAAATTATAATGAATGCATAAAATGCTTTGGGCAACCATGTTTGTTATTTCCGTTGTAAAATTGAATTTAACTAAATAAAAATGATATGAATGTTAAATTTGGATATGAAAAATTGAGTGTCTTGTGGTCTTCATGGTCGATTGAGGCTTCCAGTTACATTACAGATTGGTATTGGAGCCCAGGTTTTCAACACTAGGATTGCATGGGCCGAATTTGAATTGTACAATAAGAAGTACAAGTTGCACAGGATGTGTATCATGGAATGTCCCTATGAAATTTCATGTTATAAATGCCAAATATTATTTATCAGATTCCACGAGTGAGATGGTAATGTGGAAATCTGAATGGATCAATACATGTCTGAGAAAAATATTGGTAAAATTTGAACCAAGGACAAGGAAATTATTACAGTTATGTTAATGGTTGAAAGATACCAATTCTGTCAGTGGGACGGAAATTGCTAGATCTATTAGTAGACGATAAAAAAATTTACAGTTAAAGGGAAGGCCATATGTAATTTCCTATTGACAGGTGTGAGTATTTGGGTGGACATTTGTTCACGTAAATATGCCAATTGTAACATGCTCTCTCTCTCTCTCTCTCTCTCTCTATATATATATATATATATATATATATATATATATATATATTAAAAATTAAAAATTTTGGAAATTTTGATGTGGGATCCACATTGGCCACGTGGACAAGTATGATGTGGAATAGCCATTCAGGAACCAAAATGAATGTTGTGGAGATGCCACGTGGGTGGGGGACTTTTATGTGGACCCACCACATCAATCAGACACTAAAGGCTCATCCGGGAGACTTATAGGAGTTTAGCACCTGGGTGTTATACTGATGAACCATATGACTGAAGGCTGAGGACCAAGGGTTTGGTGAAAGGGGGGCTAAGTAACATTGACGAATATGATCAAGCATCCAAGATCAATGGTTCTGGTGCATAACATGCCCACAACATGAACACTCGTTAACAAAGGGATGGAGAAGCCTTTTCAGGAAAAATTGCCAGTACATGGGTCACTTTTTCATTGATTAATGGCTCCAAGAACATTTTTTTAAAACCACCCTCCTCATAAGTCGTTATCGCTTCCGATAAAGGAATATCGTCGACACATTTTCCCTCCTAGAAAAGGTGAGGTGATGACTTAATGAAAGGGAATGTGACATGGATACATCACAATATTACATGAGGGATAGTTGGATCAGCAGATACACGTCATCACCCTTCCACATCAGCATCATGCCACATCAGTGGAAAAATTAGGACAGTTATTAAAAAAAAAGTTCTAGTGCCAAAAATATTATTTTGGTCATAACAAGAGCATATTATATCATAATTTGATCAATACGTGTCGCATGTTGATGCTATTTTTGGATACTACAGGATTTTCAGTGAGGGGCATGGCCCCATTCTACTTAATTTTTACAAAAATTTGGATTTAGTTGGTTTTGAAGTTGCCTAGTCCGATGATGGATGAGGGCCCGATTGAGGCCAAAATTGTTATGGTGTATTCATGACCTAGGCACACAGACAACTCTAGATCATTGAGGCCAAATTCAAAAATAGGTGAAGCACTATTTGGGGGCATGAAAGTGAGATTTTTTGAAAACTTGAAGGAGGCAAAAGTGGCCCAAGAACTCGTAACCAGAAAATTTCCTCATTTCGACATTTTGTCTACTCATTGAGCCAAACAAATTTTCTTATTAGAAAAGTTTTCAAAAATGCTTAGTTTGGGAGATAGCAATTTTTAGAGAAAATTCTGAGTCTAGAAAAAAGTGCACTAAATTTAAAAATTGATGATTCTAGAATTTTAAAAAATGGGATGGGAGTATCATATTTGAACGATGAGAATGTATTATAAATCACCATAATATGGGATATCAATTCCCGATATAAAAAAGAAAAATCCATTTCTTTACCAATTTGCATCTACAGATCTCAGAAAATGGTTCTTCAAATTAAGTGCAACTACATGAATAATGTAAAATTGGGAAAAATATATTATTTTGGAGAGATGTAACTTTTAGTACTGAATTCAGAAATGACAATGGGATTAGTCGTTGGAAATATTATCAGAAGGAGAATAAAAAACAACAGGAATTCATAATTAAATAATACAGATCCTTTTAGGAAATGAGAAGAAATGGACCAGTAGGCCCTGGTTGACAAAACTCTCAAATGATGTTTTTCAAATTTTAAAGAAATATCGATATATGTATATATATAGAAATTTTATTTCATTTTTAGAATTATTTGGTGTCTAAAAAAATGTACGAACATGAACACATTGCAGATAACGTTTTCAATTAAACACGGTCATGGTACATGTTTGCAGAAAAATATAGAACAATAAAATGAATGAAGGGGAGCTTCCATACAACCATGAATAACATACTAGAGGTCAAGATATCATTGTGGGAAATGCAGAAATATAAACAAATGGGCATAGAGAAGATGTGAATCCACAAGAATTTGTGGAAACCATGAGAAGTTTGAGGATGGAGGTACATAGTTATAGGGAAGACAATAAGAGGTTATTGAGGGCCCAAGAACAACAAAATGAGTTAAATACTCAGCTGGTGTAGTGTATGGATATTCTACAGAGGAAGATGGAATGGGCTCAGCCTCAATTGAGGAGGAAGAAGGAATAAAATACTCAAGGAAGAGATCACATGAGAAATATGAACACTCTAAAAGTGCTTCCAGGAGTCATAAGAAGCACTACTGACCACACCATTTAGGCAGAAAGCCATATATATCTGAGATTTCTAGTAGCAACCCAAAAATTTCTTTAGTCATACATCATAAAAGAAGGAATGAGAAAGATGAGCTGCAATAGGAACTTAGAAAAATTTACAGCTGCATAATTACTCCTCTAACATGGAAGCCAAGATTTCCATTTACAACTTACAAGGCAAGGCTTCCATTTGGTGGGACCAATCGGTCCAAGTTAAGCATATAAGTGAGAAGAGGATCTCATAGAGGCAATTCAAGAAGTACTTCCAGAAAAAGTACTTATTAGAACATTATTATGATAAGAAGATGGAAAATTACTTTGAAATCAAGTTGGGAAACATGAGCATGGCTGAATATGAAAATAAATTTCTAGAACTTTTAAGATATGTTGGGTTTATGAAGGAGGAAAAGATAAAAATACAAAGGTTTCTAAGTGGTTTTCCTTCATTTTAAAAGGATAAAATTCAATATGATGAACCCAAGACTCTTGAAGAAGCAATTCAGAAGGCCGGGCACATGTATGAATGGGACAAAGGAAGGACAAATTTTTAGAAATCCTACAGAGATAAGATGAAGGATAAGCAAGATGAAAGGAAGAAAGGATTTAAACCATATTTATTCAAGAACTGGAATGATTCATATTAGTAAAGCAATCCAACTCAAAATGGGCCCAGGATTACAGAATATGTTGGAAAAGGAACTAGGCAGCAAGTAAAATGTTGGGATATGAAGGAAACCATATGTATAAAGATTGTCCACAAAGGGGAGATAGAATGAGAAATGTGCACAATTTATAGGAAGTAGATACTATGGAGGATATAGGCATGAACATTCCCGGGATATATGCAACGTTGGACAATAGGTAGGAACATCATCAGTCCAACATGATTGAGGTTGAAAGTAAAATTGTCAATCAACCTATTGCTATTCTCATTGATTATGGAGAGTGTCATAGTCATATTGCTCCTAATTTAGTTGAAATATTTCAACTAAAGAAACTTAATCATGATAGAACATGGATGGTTTAGTTGGCTACTAGAACGAAAAGAAAAATTAATGAATTAGTAAAGGGTTGTCCATTGGATATGAATGTATTGATCACTTTTGCATATTTGAACATAATACCACTTGGTTCATATGATGTATTGATTGGGATGGGCTAGTTAGATGCACACAATGTGATATTATATTGTCATAACAAGTCATTTACTTTCCTTGATGATGAAGGACAACAAAAGATAGTGAAAGGAATTCCAAGGCCTATTTCATAAGAGAAATTTCATCTTTGGAATTAAAGAGGTGCTTCAGAAAAGGTTGTCAGATGTATGTAGCTCATGTGCAAGAACCAGAAAAGTGTAAATTCCCAAGTTTAGAGCATTTTCCAATATTGCAAGAGTTTGCAAATGTGTTTGAATAAATACCAGGATTGCCACCAAAAAGAGATATTGATTTCTCTATTAATTTGATTCCTGGAGTTGCCCCATATTCTAAGGTTATGTACATAATGAGTATACCTGAGGTAAAAGAGCTACAAATGCAGCTAGAAGAATTGTTGAAGAAAGGATATATAATCACAAGTGTGTCTCCTTGGGGACCACCAGTACTATTTGTAAATAAAAAGGATGGCACTTTGAGGTTGTGTATTGACTTCATACAATTGAACAAGGTCACTGTGAGGAATAAATATCCATTTCCTAGAATTGATGACTTGTTTGATCATCTCAGAGGATAAAATATTTCCTTAAAGATCAATTTGGGATCTAGTTTTCATCAGGTGAGAATAAAAGATGAATAAATTAGCAAGACAAATTTCAGGACTAGATATGGTCATTATGATTCTGTGGTTGTACCATTTAGTTTAACAAATGCACCAACTACATTTATGTGCTTGATGAATAGGATATTCATAAAGTATTTAGATAAGTTTTTCATTGTATTTCTGGATGGAATTCTTATTTATTCAAAATCAGAAGAAGAGCATGAGGAACACTTGAGACTGGTACTACAAGTGTTAAGAGAACATCAGCTTTATGCCAAGTTAAGTAAATGTTTTTTTTTCTATTAGAGGCAGATTCACTACTTGGGACATATCATCTCTGAAGAAAGAAAAGTAGTGGATCGAGAGAAGATAGAAGCTATTATGGGATGACCTACACCCAAGAATGTATCAGAAGTAAGGTCATTCATGGGATTAGCTAGATACTATAAGAGATTTATAGAAGGATTCTCCAAAGTGGCACATCCAATTACATAATTGCATGAGAAAGGAGTCAAGTTTCACTGGACACCACAGTGCGAAGAAATTTTCTAGTAGTTAAAGATATTTGTCACTAGTACACCAATTCTCAAGATTGTTGATCCAAATGAAGATTTTGCTGTATGTACATATGCTTTTCAAGAAGGAATTTGTGGAGTCCTTATGCAAAATGGACATATGAATTGTTATGAATAAAGAAATATTAAAGAGAATGAGAAAAAATATGTCACACATGACTTGGAACTTGCTGCTATTGTGCATGCATTAAATATGTGGAGACATTATCTTATGGGAAGGAAATTTGAGTTGAGAACATATCATAGTGGGCTGAAATATTTATTTGAGAAGCAAAATTTGAATGCAAGACAAACAAGATGGTTGGAATTCTTGTGTGAGTTTGATTTTAATATCAAACATATTAAAGGCAAGGAGAACAAAGTTGTTGATGCACTTTGTAGAAGAGTTCATGTTATGCATGTTTCAGCCATTAGTATGTCCAAATCAAATTTAAAAAACAGAATTCTTGAAGTTGTTATATCATATGAAAATTGCCTTCATGTAAAACAAGAATTACAACAATAAAATATACAATAGAAATATGAAGGTTACAGGTTGGAAGACAATAGAATTCCTACCTACAAAACCAGAGTTTATGTTCCTAATATAGGGGAATTAAGGAAATTGTTAATGAATGAGAAGTGTAATGTACCATATGCAGGGCATCCTGGATACCAAAAGACAATTGCAACAGTAAGAAGTCAATATTTTTGGCCATGAATGTATAAAGATATTTTTGATTATATAGCAAAGTCCATTGAATGTCAAAAAGTAAAGGTTGAGCATAGACATCAGCAGAATTGCATCAACCATTGCCAATACCTAAATGGAAATGGGATGCGGTGACCATTGACTTCATGAATAAATTTCCCAGGACAAGAAATCAACATGATTCCATCATGGTGGTGGTGGATAAGTTAACCAAAGTTGCTCACTTTATACCAGTCAATTCAATCATAAGGAAGCTAATATAGCATAAGTTTATATGAAAGAGATTTCTAGGTTTGGGATACCAATGGCAATAGTTTCATACAGAGATCCAAAGTTTACTTAGAATTTTTGGAAGAGATTATTCAAAGAATTTGGAACAAATATGAATTTAAGCATAGCATATCATCCACAAATAGATGGGAAGACTGAGAGAGTCAATCAAGTTATTGAGGACATATTAAGAATGTGTGTGATAACTTAGCCATCAAAATGGGAAGACTACTTATATTTGGTAGAATTCACATACAAAAATGAGTATCGTTCTTCTTTGGAGATGAGTCCAATATTTGAATCCTTGTATGGAATAAGGTGCAATACTCCAATCAGTTGGGACAACCCAGTTGACAAGGTAATAATTGGGCCATAACTACTCAGAGAAATGGAAGAGCAGATGGCAAAAATCAAGCAAAATTTGAAAGTGGCATAGGATAGACAAAAGAGTTATGTAGGCAAAGAGAGAACAATAAAAGAATTTAAAGTGTGGGATCATGTGCATTTGAAAGTTGGGCCAAAGAAGAGTTCCCTGAAATTGGGAATTTGTCCAAAGCTTGCAGCCCAATTTTGTGGGTCATTTGAAATTATGGATAGGATAGGACCTATAGCTTATGCATTAACATCGCCTTCTTGTTTTTGTGTGCATAATATATTTCATTCTTTATTAAATAAATATGTTCCTGATCCTAACCACATAATTGATTGGAATTCGATCCATGTGGAACCATAAGGAGATATTTTGATACAGCCACTACATAACCTCAATTGAAAAGTTGAGGAACAAGGCCATCAGATAGGTAAATGTCAAATGGACCCATTATAGTCTTGAAGAAGCAATGTGGGAGCTTAAGGATGTGATGCAGGAGGCATACATGCAACTATTTTGAAGTTTTGATAATAAAAAAATTGTAAATGTACATAGTGTCAATGATGCACTAAGGATAGTGCATAAATTAAGGGTGGAGGGGAATGCAATACCCTAGTTTGACCCCACAATGTTAATTTGTAAATATTGATGTAAAAGGATAAAATCTGGAAACAAATGGTCAATATGACCAAGAGTATGCAAATATGTACATTTTTTATATTAATATAGACATCTCTAAATGGATGCATAGGAAGAAGGACGAAGAAGAGATGGTGGGATATGAATCCACAAGTGGGTAAGTGATAGTGGATTTCAACTTATAACCTTAGCCTTAGCCATTTAAGTCAAGTTATATAACCATGAGTGAGATCCATGCTTTGATTAAGCTTTAGTTAATTATCCTAAGATGAGATTAAGAAAGCAAAAGTGGTTCCATGTGGAGGGGCCACATGGAAATCTGAAATATGCCTATAAAAGTGAGTTTTCAAGCTAGAGAGGGGTTTTGTTCCTCATTATTCTACCACCATTCGAATTCCATTCCACTCCTTTACCATTACCTTTGAAGGCCATAACTTGGAACTATAACAGAGAATGATGATGCCACTATTGAACATGAATTTGCATGACATTAACCCAGGTAGACAAGTGTGGGGGAAACCAAGCCTACAACTTGTGCCCTGGAGTCCAAATTTAGATACTTCTTGTCTAGCCTTTGTTGGAGCACCAGAATGGAACTAGAGGCTTCTCGAGGGTGTTAACTCATAGAAGGGAGCTTATTCTTGGCATTGTGCAGGTTGATGAGGAAGGAGAACTGAGGATTGGGACAACTATGGATGGGGTTTAGGTACCAATGGGTTTCATGAGAAATTCAACTGAGTAATTGGGGTTGAGGGAGAGCTTTTCCCTTGTGGATTGATAACCCAAGCTCAAGGGTGGCCTGTCAATGTAAGATTTGGCTTAACAGCGCCTATGGCTATGAGGATCATCCTTCACATGCAACTAGTTGGAGATCACTTGATTTAAAAGATAAGATTTAACGGTTATGAATGCCATGGTTAACTATGTGTTTGTATCTTATTTTTTTATCAATGTCTAAATGTATGGAATTACATGGCATGGAATGTGTGTTTATGTTGAATTGTCTATAAATTATAATGAATGCATAAAATGCTTTGGTTGACCATGTTCATCTATTTTCATTCTTAAATTGAATTTAATTGGATAAAAATGACCCACGGGGCATAGAATAGATAGTGAATGGGTGTACTGTTAAGGCACTTCTTGTGTTAGGTCATTGGTTTGAAACTCCATGGGTACTAGCTTAAAAAAACTAAATAAAAATGAAAATGAGTATGAATGTTAAATTCGGATATGAAAATTGAGTGCCATGTGGTCTTCATGGTCGATTGAGGCTGTCGGGTACATTACACTTTAAATATTCTTTCCCTTCTATATAACATATCTTGAAATACTAGGGCATGCATCAATTATTTGATACTCCATTCCTCTAATTTATAAGTGCACACACTTCTTGGAATGTGCAAGGCAAAGTGTTTGACTTCGATAGCAGAATATCAGCTAACAATCATTTTTTATTAATTTTATCTTCTTCTTTTTTATCTACATGAATACAACATATTTTCGACACATACAGTTCATTGGCATTATGTTGTGGAGACAACGAAATTGGCATTAAGAAATCAATATATCAATGCATCAACCTCAATTATATCAATGTTTGTGATGTCAATGAGCTAAAAGGGTGTGGTAAACATAATTGGAGTAGAATAAAGAATCACCCAATCTATCATGATTATATGATTTATAAATGTTGATACATCAATGTCTATAATTGTTTTTCCAATTGCAATCAATTTCAAGGCAAAAACAACACAAAAAGTTTATGTCAAAATTAACATTGTAATAAATATCATTTTTTTACCCAAATGTAATAATATAAATTATTATGCTTAACCCAAGGGAATTCAAATTAGACACCCATTTGTATAGAACTAATTGAATACCTAAAAAAATTAACAGTAACCAATTAAACTAACATTTTTTATTTATCTATTTATTTTATTATTTTACTATTATAAAAAATGATTTAGCAACTAATTAAAACATAATAACATATCAAAATATTTTAACATTTTCCAATTAGAAATATTTATATAAACAACTTATGTTGCTATTAGAAATTTATTATAAACATCATTGAGAATATTTCCAGTATTTTATCTTTCATGTATTGTAACATCCAATGTTAAAATAACTTTAAATTTACATTGAGTCAGAGACATTCAGAATCAAAATCCTCTATAAAATTATGTGGAAATAAATTAAAACTTGTACTATCCTCAATAGAAAACTTGTGATAAGTGTAGTTTCATTGAACCTTTACATGTACACCATCCAAGGGAATAAAAAGAGTTAAGTTTGCATCATTGTTAATTTAATCTTTATGTTCCAATACAACTAAGATTCCTTTCAACTTTTATTTAAAGATGGAACTCATCATTTAGATAATGTATACAATTATAAAGTGTGTCTCTAGGCATGCAGTGACTTTAATGTTTAGACTTGTGTACTAAAACCTCCCATAAGCATAATTAATATTTTATATCATGTATTCTTATCCCTTGAGATACAAGGTTGAATATTATCTTATAAATCCAAGTCTTACAAAATGTCCATTGACTATTTAGTCTACACAGCACTTTGATATTTGTGCAATAAATTAATAGTTAATTGTTTCCTTATTTTAACCTTAACCATGTATAATATTTAATATTTAATTGTTTCCTTATTTTAACCTTAAACATTATATAATATTTTTGCATTGGAATCTAACTCTGCTAACATTAAATCTTATGTCTGCAAAGCCCATTACTTAAATATTTTCTCAAAAGGTAGATTACCTCTTTATAAATTATCTATTGAAGAAAATTGGACAAATAGTTACGTTAACATACATATCTGACACCTGATTTATCATGATCTAAGGACGCATCATGAATATTCCCTCAGCATTTTTTCAATTAATCTAAAATATTGGTTGAAATAGTACTTCACTTAAAAAGTAAACTGCCTCAATTCAATGATTGCAATTTTTTTAATATAAGAGTTAAAAATTATAAGATGGTTGATGATTCGAGGCTAATTATTGTTGCATTTCATTTATAAATAGTTTAAGTTAGTTAAACTTATTTTTATGGAATCTAACATTTCTAGTTGTAATGAAGTGGATCCCAAGTTTGATCTGTAAAAATTAATATTATTGGAAAATTAATAACACATTGTATTTTATGTGTATGTGTTTATCCAAATTAAATCTGGAAAAAACTATGTTAATATGGTGAATATGTAGTTAAAATATTCAATTATGTTTAATATAATTAATATGGTCAATCATAATTAAAGATGGTCAATTTGATTAACCATAATCAATATGGTAGCTATGGTTAATTATATGATTGATATAGTAAATTATAATTAATATGGTTAACCATGATCAATATCATTGATATATATATTTATCCATGATCAATATGTTAATAAGTTAAGGATAAATGGATAGGGGGTTAGTGGATCAAGTGTTTGGTGGAGGGCTAGGGATCAATGGAGTTGGTTATTAGTTGGTTATTAGTTGGGGGTTTAAAGGATTATAGGTTAGATCTTTAGTGGGTTAGTGATTTAGAATATCATGAAAATGAAATGAAAGATATCATTAACACATAAAAGAAATAAATAGATACAATGAAAACCAAACTCTATCCTTCAAAGAATGATGAAAAACACTATGCAAATCATACAATGCTAAAATGTTGGTAGCTATCTCTAAGAATATATGTGTATGTGATGCTAATTCACAAAAATCCCCAAAAAAATGTTGAAACTACATTTTAATATAATGCCAAAACCCTAAGAGATAATTGAGATGCAATAACCTTAATACTAATTGCACCAAGTGAAACGAGGTGCTCTACAGCCCAGTATGGGGGAGATGTTGTAACGTGTATGTGTAGCGTTACATGTGTGATGTAGCGTTACATCTAACAGTAAAAAGTAATAAATTATATTATGTCAGCCATTAATAAATTCATGTCGGCTCATAAAATAAAAAAAATTAATGAAAGTATTTAAAAAAAATCTATGTTGACTCATAAAATAAAATATTATGAAAAGTATTTAAAAAATCGATGTTCGTTTATAAAATAAAAACTTAAAACTTAAACTAGGGTCTATCAATCAAGAGATATCAAATTTCTTGAGTTTAAATTTAAAAAAGAAATACACCTCAAGAAATTGGATCCCTCTCGGTGCCTGATAGATACGGGTTTAAGATGGATCTATGCTGGTATGAATTTAGAGTTGTGTGTGAACATTGCTCTAAATGAAGTTGAGCTCTTCTTGTCAAAGCCATAATTTGTGTTTGTTGTTCAATTTTTTCCCTTCTTTAACTCACTGAAAGAGAATACGGTGTTGAGTCTCAATGCTCTTTTAAAGGTGTTCAAATTGCAAAAATATGTTGTTGAGTCCCAATGCTCTTCTAAAGGTGTTAGATTTGCAAAAAATGTATGGGAAGGCACTGCAAATATGCATTAGAAGTGGACCTAAAAAGTATGATCTTAGGCCCTTGTCTTAAGTAGCCACTTAGATCAATGAGCAGTTATGGGGTTTCCAAGTTAGTGAATTAAGGTTTAGAAGGTTAGTATACTAATGATTGTTTAGGTTTGTGGATTAGTAGTTATTGAGTTATATATTAGGTTTGTGGATTAGTAGTTATTGAGTTATATATTAGGGATTATGGGATTACATTTTAGTGGGTTATTAGGATTAATGGGTTAGGGGGTTACATTTTAGTGGGTTACTAGGGTTAATGGGTTAGGAGCTTAATGGGTCAATGTCGTCTTGTTAGTATTGTGGTTAGTAGGTTACTGGTTAGAGGGTTGGTAGGGTTAGATAGGGTTAGTGGGGTTATGTCTTAGTTGTTTGTGGGTTCATGGGATAAGGGATTAGACTTAATTATGCCCTTAATGGGTTAGCAATAGGGTGGTGGTAGATTAATAGTTTAGGGGTTAGTGGATTTTTGGGTATGTAGGTTAGCGGTTCTAAGTGGTTAAAGACTTGGGTGTTAGGGATGTGTGGAATAAGAGGCTACAAGTTATTATATTATGAGAATAAGAGGTTAGTGACTTAGAGAATTAGTGTTCATGACCAACCATAATCAATTATAGTCAATGAAGTCAACCATGGTCATTAAGGTCCATTGTAGTCAATCTGTAGAATATTAGAAACATGGTTAACCATGGTCAATATGGTTAAGCACTTACCTTAACTTCTACTACTAATATTAAAAATAAATTAGTAATATAATTGACCATAGGTGATCATGATCAAACCAAAGGTTGAACATGTTGATCATGGTTAATATAGTTAGTATTATCAACTAAGTTAAAATGGTGAACATGGTAGAGTATAGTAAATATTATCATTATTATTTCTTATTTACTATTATTATTATTATTTATGCATTTTGTATGCCATAATATGATAAGCATGTGGATGTAACTTGGGTGGTTAGGAGGAATGATTGTTACCCTCCCCACCCCTATGTAATGATTGAGTAGAGTATATAATGCTGAACATACCTTGATTCTTCTGAATAGGCATACACCTCCTCGTATTAATGTTTATTATTGTTATTATTGTTATTATTATTATTATTATGAATATTTGTTTGGTTTCTACTAAAAACTCGATACTTTGTCTTTAGAAGACTTACATCAAAAAAATCAAGGAAATTCTCATAGTTTTAATGAATATGTATATAAGCATTTTAATGTTTTTTTAGAAGAGTTGTATTTTTTCACTATTAAAAATGTTATTAAATAAATATGTTTAGGAGTTATTAAAGAAATGAGTTATCTAATTTTATAGTAAATTTATTTCCAATTGTGGAAATAAATTCCCATATTTTAATCCAATTTTTAATAATATAGATAAATTCAAAATTAAATAAACATTTTTTCTAATCAAATGTTTAATAATATAGATAGATTCAAAATTAAATAAACATTTTTTCTATCCATAAATTTTGAATCATGATCAAACTCTACTTATATCTAAAAAGAAATCTCAATTTTTTATTATTAAAAAAGACAACCAAAAAACACAACAAAATTAGTTTTTTTGACCTCTTATTTTTATAAATATATATTAGATTTATCTTCTACCTTAAAAAAAAATCCAAAATTAATATCCTAAGTTAATAACAACCCATATTTTTTTAAATACAAACTCCAAATTTTATAAAAAGGTATACTATCTTGAATTAAAAAGGTATACTATCTTGAATAGTTGTAGATTCATTGTACCTTAACATGCACCAAGGGACTAAAAGGAGTTAATTATGCATCATTGTTATCTCCATTGGGACTAAAAGGAGTTAATTATGCATCATTGTTATCTCCATTGGGACTAAAAGGAGTTAATTATGCATCATTGTTATCTACATTGAACCTTAACCTACACCAACGAACTAAAAGAAATTAACTTTGCAACATTGCTAAATATTTAATGTTTACTTTTTAATATCAAGATGCTTTTAATTTCTTCCAATGAAATCCACCATTTACATGATGCATGTAACCGTAAAGTGTGTCTTTAGGCATGAAGTCACTTTAATGGTGGTTGGAATCTTGTACTTAAAACCATATGTTATGGTGAAGAATCATTTAGATCTTATATTTCTTATCCCTTGAAATATAAGTCTAATTAATATTTTATAAGCTCAAATCATAGACAAGGACTTGACTATTTAGTTCCTTGGAAGATTTTTAGTGAAATCATTGTGATGGTAAAGAATTATTACTATTTTTATATTTTGTATTAATTAATATTATGTATTAATTTTTTTTAAATAACATAAAATAGAAAGAGAAATCTAACGCCTTGATAATTAAATAAAGGGATGAATAAAAGCTACATGTTGTACAATAAAGAAAAATAATCATAGTGTTTTTGGTAAACAAATTAAAATGTACAAGTGTTTTTGGTAAACAAATTAAAATGTACAAGTTTTTTGGTAAACAAATTAAAAATGTACAAGTGTTTTTGGTAAACAAATTAAAATGGACAAGTGGTAAAAAGTACAAGTTAGATTTTATCTTGTATATTTGATACATTGTAAAAAGAGATTATTTCTCAATAATTCTTTTTTTTTTTTAATTTTTGTATTTATTATAAAAACATTAAGTTTTTTTCCTTTTCATATTTACTATTTTGGAAATTTGATGAAAAACAACTATCCTTAAAATATAAGATTAATTAATTGCTTATAAACCCAATCATACATCAAGATTAATTGACTATTGAGTTCCTTTTCCACGTTAATTTACAATTGGTCTAACCCTCTTAAAATTAAATCATGCGAGGAAAACCCAAATTACTTTAATATTTCTCGAAAGGCAGAATGCTCCTTCATAAGCTATTCAATAAAGAAAACTTACCTAAGTATAGATGCCTGACACATGAGTTGCCATCATCCCATAGGCACATCATAAATATATTCCCTTTACATTTGTTTAATTAATTTAAAATGTTGGTTGAATGGGACCTCACATAAAAAGTAGATTGTCTAAGTTCAATGATTGCTTTTCTTAAAAGTATGAGGTTAAAACTAAGATAAATCGGTGCTTCCGATTTTATATTTATTTACATTGAAAATTTTACAAAGTTATTATTTTATATATATATATATTTATTATGTTGATAAGGTTTCTTTTTATTTACTTAATTATCTAAAGTTGATAAAAACTTGAACAAGAAAAATTAATTATAAAGCAACTGAATTTCCTTTATCAAAATTATATAATTCTGATTGCTTTTTGTCCCTTCCGAGAACTTCAATAATATACCTTGTAAAAAGTCCGATAAATTATTTTACAAAGACTACATGTTTTGACGTCTTTTCTAAAAGATCTTTTATTAAATTTTTTCATCTACCCAATTTGTTATTTTCCCTTTATTATTAAATAAACTTATTTCAAGTAACTCGTGTTTGAACATAATTTGCTGCCAATATAATATCTTTAAAGTAAACTTATTTCACGTAACTTGTGGTGAACATAATTTGCTCCCTATATAATATTTTTATAAACTCATTGTTGAACCATTTAAAATCTTTGATATGTTTTATTAAATTTGTGTTATAGTCCATCTTTATACAAATCAATCTTTATATTATTTTTCCTCGGAAGATAAAGCGTAGTTTCATTATATCAATATAGTTTATATTAATATATAAAACTATATTGGTCCATGCATAAGCTTTACATCAAAATTTTCATAACACGCCGCTAGGGCCAATGGGCCCTACATCATGATCAAATAGTGAATTGACTGAGCTCCATAACTATCAAAAACATAAATCAGTCCGCAGTCTATAAACTACCCATGTAATTTGTACTATAAGAAGAAGATCCTCAAAGCGTTAGGGCTTTGATCCATGAGACAAAAGCACAAAATAAAGGACCACTACAAAAACGTTAAAAGTTGAAAACAAAGGGATAGCCCCAAACCCCAACAAGTAGTAAGTTCAACATCACGAGAGCGAAGTATGGAGAAGCCGTGCATAAAAGGAGCCCTTGATAGTATTATGTCTTCCAACCCGAACATCCAAAATCGTCTCATCCCTAGCCAAAGCTAGTGTCAAAATACAACCCCACAGCCGAGGCGAGTGCTAGGGGGAAAGACTTTGTAGTAGGCCACTGCGAACCCCATCCACTATTGAGCAGAATGGTTTACGAGGTTGAAGAAAATAACGATGATAGATAGAGAAAAATCCTTGAATCTGACCATAATTAGGAGATGGAAAAGTCTTCCAAGGAGAAATATCCACCTCAGAAACCCCATCCTCCTCCACGATGAAAGAATCCTCCAGAGGAGGAAAATCTGAAGTAGAAAAAGTAGCAAGGAAGCTCGAGGAAGAAGGGATAACCAGAGGCCATTCAAAATGCCCAGGCTAACCCCCTAGAGGGTTGTGTTCCAAAACTCGAAGAGCGTCTCCTAAAACCATGGGAGATCGTCCAAAAGTGAGGGACGGGCTTCTGATTTTGACCAGGTAGCAACCATTCGATCCAAGCTCCTATCCCATGAAGAAAGACCCCCATGGATCTAAAAAGAAAGCACATCTGAAGTCAACATCGTACCAACGACAAGCTCGGAAGAGGGAAAACAAGACACCGAGGACATTGGCGAGGGAGAAAGAGGGGCATCTTGAAAAGATGATCCCAAAAAAGCATCATTAGTAGTGACATTCATATCCAAGGATTGAGAAACAACCACCTCTAGGCCGCCGAAGAGCGCCAAAACCCCAAACGATGGGCACAGAACCAAAATAGGAGAGAGGGAGACCGATGAAGCACATATCGAGGAGCATTCCCCAAAGGGCACATTGATCAGCCCCAAGTCATTAGAGGTCACGATGCCCTCACAAGGATAAGGGACGAACAACTGCATCTGGGACTTAGAACTGCAAGACACAGGAGCCAAAATATCAAGATCCCATCGAGAGAGGTCTGAATGCATAGCAGGAGAAAGGGTGAGAGGGACAACATCAACCATAGGAAATGATAAAGATTCCTCAGCCTTCTCAAAAACCCATCGATGGGAGGACATATGGAGAGTCCCTTAGAAACCCTAGAGAGCATCGGTTCCTGCAGAGAAGAACCCAAAGCACCATCCACAACCATCGGAGGAGAAGAGGTTTGCACTAACTTATATCTAGAAGCAAAATGACGGAAAGGAAGAGTACATGATTTCACAAGATGGCCATACTTGTGACATCTAACACATCGGAAAGGCACATCAACATAGTCTAGTTTTTGGAGATAAGTTGAGTTGCCCTTCCTGATGGTAATATCTACAGTAAGCCGATCCCTAGCATCAATATTGACCAGGATGCGGGCCATGGACATAACCCCAGAGCTCGAAAAGCTCATGCCAGCTTTGATAAACGACCCCAACTCCTGACCAAGCATGGAAAAAAATTGTTTGGTCCACGACTCTAGCGAGAAACTAGGGAGAAGAACCCAGATGGATCTAATATAAATCTTCTCCTACTTGGCATCGAAGAACGACGTCCAATGTTTAAGCTTCATTACAGCAAAACCCAGGTCCAAACCCTAGCCAATATGTCAAATGCATCCATAGAGGACCAAAATATAGCACCCCCCATCCCTTAGTGAGAACATAGAAATATGGTGAATAACCAAGAAACTTGGCCCAATGAATGCCAATCCATGTATTCAGGGTCTTGTGGCCCATATTCCTATTAGCAAAACGATCAACTACCGTTGATTCAGAAAGGGATATAACTTCCCTCATTGGGACATCATCACCCAATGCCAAGTTAAGCGGTCTCTTCTTTAGCTTAATACATGGATTCAAGTAAGTCTCGAGGTCCAAAGAAAACCTACCTTGCAAAAAATGGGAGAAAAGCGTTCCATTTGTTTCAAATCAATCTTTGTGTGTGTGTGTGTAATATTTTCCTCTTAATTTAGAAGAAGGTGAGATATTTTATGTTTTCAACTTTTTTTTATTTGTCATCATTAAAATTTGATCAAGCAATCTTTGTTATAATTATAATTTTGGATTAATGAAATTGTTGTTTTTAATGCATAAATAGATTTAACACCCTCTAATACCCTTATCAAGTTTTAGGTAAAAAGTATTGATTTCCTTTCTAATTATCTTGAGTTATCGAAAAAAAACCAATTCATAATATGTTTAGACTGCAACATTAACTTATATCAATTTATATAATTTGTCAAAAATTATATTATTTCTTCTAAAATGAAGAGGAAAAATTTGTTGTGCTTGCCCATATTGGAATAATTACAATTGACTTTCAATTTAATAAAACTTGAATTAATTACATTATTTTTTTATAACAAAATAATTAGAATCCAACATTTGTGGTTGTAATGAAGTGGATCCCAAGTATGATTTCTATAAGTTGCATAATATAATTTAGAGGGAGCAGTTAGTGACAACCAATGATCCCTGGCTAAACCATGTTGATGGCAAGAGATACAACACAATCGATGATCCATTCAGAATATGTTAAATGTTGAAGGGAATAATTTGATTGAGTAGCATAGAAACATCACTTCCCTTTTAAAATTCCTAGTATGAATTATATGTCCCTTGGGGATTCAATGAACTAACCCCTTTAAGTTACTTTTTGTAAAGATGACCATTAGATTTCTTGCTCAAAATGTGAAAGTGTGACAACGAATCATATATATATATATATATATATATATATATATATTAACAAAATGGCTATGGTAGTTTAGAACAAATTGTGCTGCTCTAGATGTGTGCCACCACCAAATCCTAGGGTGATGCATAGACATGTAAGAGGAAAATACAAAAATCCCCATTAACATAAGCAACTTCTTTTCCCGCCCGTGGCGGGGCAGAGCAAGTGGTAAAGACGAAAAGTTGTAAATGGAAGGTATCATGTTCAAATCCCCCCCAAACTTACCTGTGCGCCATGGTTCAAGATCTGTGGATGCACATAGGGGTATAGTGGTAGCAAGATTGGATCCCTGGATCCCGTGTCATGCAAGTACTAGGCCCATCCCCAGTTGTCGATTCCCCCAGTACAAAAAAAAAAGCAACTTCTTTTCCCACCATTATTAAATACAAGTCCTTGAGAAAATAATATTCTTTTTTAGAATCAATTGTCATATATATGTTCTCTAAGTTTTGAACATAGTTCCACTGCAATATTTTTTTAGCCCAAGCCATTGAAGGCATTGTTTAAACTCAAGTCCTAGTTTTCTAAGATCTATTAATTTTTTACAAGGGAAGAAGGTTTTTCACCTTGAAAAAATGGACCCCAATCTATCCAAATCACTTAAGCCCAAGGCTTGAGCAAATTTTTATTTAGAATTTAAGGGTGTAAGTTTCTTGTGATAGGTTAGTAATAAACAAAATCATATAGCGCATATTTGTTTCTTTCTATAGATAAAGATGAGAAAGAAAAGGGAAAAGAAGAAGAAGAAGAAAAAAGATTTGTGGATCATGCTAAAGTAAAATAATAATAATAATAATAATTAATGTGGTTTTAGTTGGTTGGTAAAGTGGAGGTGTTATAATTACTTTCATTAAGGTTCAAATTTCCACATAAACATGTTTTCTTTCAAGGGTTGCCTTGTCTAAGTTAATGAGTTATTTCATGTAATTTGGGTTTGGTGCAAATTGTGAATGAATTTGACATGATATATAGCTTCCTTTTAAAGGTTGGGTGCACATCACTTGTGAATTTGGTTAAATAGACACCTAGCCACAAGATCTTAGTTGAATAGGGGAGTAACACATTTCATGTGGTTGAGGTTAGGTATAAATCGTAAGTAAATTTGTCAAAATAAATACCCTTGTTACAAAGGTCGGGTGTAAGTTGTGCATAAATTTGACAAAAGAGATACTTTTACACAACAATGACAAAGTTCACTAAGTCTTTCATATGGTTGTGGTCAGGTGCATTCCATGAACAAATTTGATAGAATAGTTACCCCCATTGCAAGCAATTTCATGTGGTTGGCGTCAAGTGCAAGCCTTTATGAGAGAATTTGGAAGAATGGGCACCCCTATTGCAAGCAATTTCACATGGTTGGCATTAAGTGTAAGTCATGAGTAAATTTGCCAAAATAAATACTTATAGCAACATCTTGGCTAAAGGAATAAGTAATTTTTTTCATGCAATTAGGGTTATGGACAAGCCTTGAGCGGATTTCACAGAACAAATACCACAATTGCAAGCAGTGTAATGTGGCTAAAACCATGTACAAGCCGTGAGCCAATTTCATAGAATATAAACCTATCATAACATTTATGTTGAAGAGGTAAGTTATTTCATGCAAATGGGGTGAGGTGCAAGTCTTAAGTAAATTTGACAAAATAGATATGCCCATCACAAGGGCCTACTTTATGACGTGTGTAATACCCCAATTTGAAACCACAATGTAAATTTGTAAATATTGATGTAAAAGGCTAAAAGCTGGAAATAGATGGTCGGAATGACCAAGGTTATGTAAATATGTACATATTTGATATTCATATAAAAATATCTAAATGGTTGCATAGGAAGAAGGACGAAGAAGAGATGGGATGCTATGAATCCATAAGTGGGAAAGTGATAAAGGGCTTCAGTTTATATCCTTATCCTTAGCCATTTAACCAAGTCATTAAACCATGATTAAGATCCATGCCTGCTTAAGCTTTATTACCCTAAGATGAGATTAAGAGGGGAAAAGTGGTTCTAGGTGGAGGGGCCACATGGCAATCTAAAGTATGACTATAAAAGGGATTTTTCAAGCTAGAGGGGGGATCTATTCCTCATTATTCTGCCACCATTCAAATTCCATTCCACTTCTTTCTCATTACCTTTGAAAGCCATAGATGGATACTGTAACAAAGAATGAAGATGACACTATTGAACATGAATTTTGCATGCCATTAACTCAAGTAGATTGGTGAGAGAGAGACAAGGACTACAACTTGTTCCCTGGAGTCCCAATTTAGAGAATTCCTGTCCAGCCTGTGCTCGAGCGCCAGAAGGGAACTGGTGGCTGTTCGAGGGACTGTTAACTTAGAGAAGGGAGCTTGTTCTTGGCGTTTTGCAGGCTGATGGGGAAGGATAATTGAGGATTAGGACAACTGTGGAGGGGGTTTAGGTACTAGTGGGTTGCATGAGAAATTCAGCTGAGTAATTGGGATTGAGGGAGATTTTTACCTTGTGGATTGATAGGCCCAACTAGGGGGTGTCCTGTCAAAATAGGATCTGGATTGACAGTGTCTATGGCTGGGAGGAACATCCTTCACATGCAACTAGTTGGAGAACACTTGATTTAAAATATAAGCCTCTAATTGTTATGAATGCCATGGTTAATTCTATGTCTTTATGCTATTTATTTATTGTTTTATGAATGTCTAAATGTATGGAATTGCATGGCATGGAATGTGTGTTCATGTCGACTTGTCTGTAAATTATAATGAATGCATAAAATGCTTTGGGAGACCATGTTCATTTATTTTCGCTGTTAAATTGAATTTAATTGTATAAGAACGAAATTGGGTATGCATGTTAAATTCGGATATGGAAATTGAGTGCCTCGTGGTCTTCATGGTCAATTAAGGATGATAGGTACATTACAACATGAATGAATTATGCATAATAGATACCTCATCGCAATGCCTTTGTTGAAGAGGTAAGTAATCATTTCATATAGTAATGAGCATCAGCTAGTCCTAATAAAATATGATAAAATAGATATCCATGTTCCCCAAAATTTCATGTGGTTAGGACTAGGTTTAAATCATGAGCGAATTCGACAAAATAGATGCCTTGCCACCATGTCTTCAACGAAGAGGTAAGTAAAATGTTTCATGCAGTTGGGACTAAATGCATGTTATGAGCAAATTGTGTAGAATGAATACCCTTGTCACAAGCAGTTTCATGTAGTGGGGCCCACATCTAAGTCAAGAGCAAAATTCCAAAATAGATACCTCGTCACAACATCTTAGTTGATGATGCAAGATTTTATAAAGTTGAGGTCAAGTATAAGTCCTAAATGAATTTTACATGGAGGGTAAATCGTTGTACGTAATTTCATATGGTTTTTTTTTCCAAAAGAAAAAGAGTCTCTTGCTAGTCAATTATGAATCAAAGAAACTACACTGCATCGCTTGTCCAAAAGACAGTACAAACTCATTCAGAGTACTCTAAGTTATCCATATTCAGATCTAAAACAAAAAAACTATGATATCATGTGTCTTAATACAGATCCATATGACTGGATATTACAAAAAAGCTGTAAATCTATTTAGAATCCAAAATAAAACTCTATGTTCTATATTGTCCCAGTATTCTCTAGTCTTCTAGCAGCACATATCTTTCTACAGTAAACATATAAACTGAATATTATGCAAAAATAAATAAGTATTACAAAAAAATCAACTTCAATAAATGTTTATCAATTTCTCCTCCAAAAGTTGATCCTTCATAAAATGTCTAATAACCGCCCTACCGGCACCCATGTCCAGGCCCTTCTTTGATAGAATATCGGCCTTTTTGTTATATACCTTGCTCACATGGCTGAATGATATGGATGTGATTGACGTTAGGAGAGTCATAATCCTCTTTTTCCAGAATGATAAAGCTGACACCTGTAATTTATGAATCCCTAAATCCCAATCTATGATAGCATTGGAGTAGCCTGAAATATCAATCCGAATAATCCCCAAGGACCAAGACAGGTGCAGAATGCCCCACAATGCTAGTAACCATGATCTCGTATTATTCCCATGACCACAACCAAAATGCATCTCCACCCGTTGATTCTTATCAAGAATCAATAGACATCCTGCACCGCATTGACCCACTTGTGCTACTCCATCAAAACTGCCAACCGGATTATTATATCCCATCATAGGAAAATCCAGGTTTTAACCCTTCAATGGTGGAGCCCTCCACTGTACATCTGTCATATACTGCTTAATATATGTCACTGAGCCAATTAAAGTATATTTTTTATTATAAAATAGAGCTGAGTTCCTAAGACGCCAGATGCCCCATATGAATCTTAATGGGAAAGAAATATGATATCGATAGTGCTCATACCAGTTTTCCAAACATTTTGACAAAGTATCCCCAAACCATGATCCATGTTGCCCATGTAAATAGGCAGTCTCATCCCATACTTGTAAGGTGACAATGCATTTTGCAAATAGATGATCGCAAGTTTCTTCCGCCTAAAAACACATGTAACAAACTAATGTCCCACCCCCCCCCATGTAATCTATATCTGTCTCTAGTATAGATACGGTAATTCAGAGCCAAACACATACAAATTTTCATTTTTCCCGGAATCCCCCATTGCCAAAGTTTAGTACACCACCAAGCTAGAGGAGGAAGATCTGCATCTGATGTAATAGCCAAGTATGTCTGCGTTGTGGTAATCGATCCGTCCCCATTACCAAACTCCCAACAAATGGCATCTAGCTCATTTGACAGAAAGATACCAGCATGTATTAAACCAAAGATAAACATTTCCCACTTCGGTGCCGCAGTCCCAGTCATATTCATCTTAGTGGCCCTTAGCTAGTCGCATACACACAGTGGATCTGACTGTTCTTCTTGGATTTGATTAAGGAAATGTATCCCCATACCGTGACTGACCTGTAGAGTATCAACCGAGAATCTGAAATATGTATGCCCAATGATCAAGTCTAATCCCACTCTCACCTGATAACCATTGCCAACCATCCATGCCAGCCAACGATGTAAGTAGGGATAAACGTCAACCAAACCAGTCCAAATGACTGAGTACTTTCTTTTGAACTTATTCTCAGACCTAAGCTAACCAATGACCGTATCAGGATACAAGTATTTGTCTCTAACCAATAGTCCCCATAATCCACCATCTGTTAGTCCACGCCAAAGGCTCTTCAAATGCAATGATTTATACACCCAATATAAATTACGGATGCCCTATCCCCCAGCAACCTTGGGAGTAGATATACATTCCCAAGATGTTAAATGACACCCCTGGTACTTCGATTTGCCCTTCCATAGGAAGTTATAAAAAAGCTTCCTGATCAAATGAAGAATATAAGCCGGAACATTTGCAAGACTAAACCAATAGATTGGGAGATTCGCCGGTACAGAATTTAATAAAACCAAACGACCACCCAGGGACAATTTTCTGTTTAGCCAGCAAAGAATTCTATTTTCCACCTTTTGTACAATCCATAACCAGTCCGTGACCAAATATGCATTTGGTTGAATGAAATAGCCCAAATAGGTCAGGCCACAATCCAATTCCAATATGTCAAGTGGAAAAATCGAACTCAATGTCCTTTTTAAATCATCCTCCAAATTTATAGAATACCAGGATAGCAAAATTAGTAGTCTTAAGACACCCCATAATCCACTGTGTGATATGAAAGTCCAATCCAACATTTAAAAGCATAAGTCTAATAAATGACCAATCAACATAGTCATATGCCTTAATCAGGTCAAGTTTCAATACCATAGCTGCAATCTTCTTCATCTTAGTAGTATGAATAACCTCCTGTGCAGTCCCAATAGCATCGAATATCAATCTCTGGTGAAGGAACCCGAATTGCTCCACTGAAATGCCTCTGGACAATCCCCCCTTGATCCTTTGTGCAATTTTTTTAGAAATGATTTTGTATATTAAATTGCATAATGAAATGGGCCGGTAATCCTGGAAAGTCACTAGATTAGAAATTTTAGGGATCAGGGCAATAAAGGTGGCATTCACACCTCAAGAAACCATTCTAGTCACCCTAGCCTCCTCCACTAGGCGAACAAGTTCCAGACCCATAATGTCAAAAAACTGGATAAAAAACTCACGCGTCCAGCCATCCGGCCCCGAACTCTTATCCTTATCCATATCCTTCAAGATATCCTCAATTTAAAATATATAAATCAGCCCATAAATAACAGAACAGTCAATATTCGAGAAAATGTGAGGTATCACCTGAATAATCCTCACCTAAGCCTCCAGATTAAAAGAATGGGGACACTTATAGATATCCGAGAAGTAATGTACAACTTCCTCATCAATCCTCGACATATCAGAAATCGTGGCGCCCAAAGAGTTTTTAATGTCCCAAATAGCCTTCTTTTTCCTTCGACTATCTGCAAATGCATGGAAAAACTTCGTATTCTGGTCCCCATAAGATAACCAAAGAGCACGACTTTTAAGTCGCCACAGTTCTTCATCAGTCTTAAGAAGTGCAGCTTTTTGCAACTCCAAGTTACTAATCCGATCCATAACCACAGGGTCAATGGTTTCCACATAACGACGAGCCAATAGTGCAGAAATAACCAATTCGATATCCTGCAATTCAAGTCTCAAATGAATCTTTTTGTCCCGGGTCCAAGGTGCCACCCTAGACTTCAACATGCGCAAGAAAGCTGGTAATCTAATCATAGCCGAGGTAGACTGTTCAACCACCATAGTAAACCATAATTGCCGAACCATCCCTATAAATATGTCATCCAAAGACCATAGATGACAATATTTAAATGGATACTTGGATGGAAAGTCACTATTTCCAATTTTCAGAATAATAGGGAAATGGTTCGAGATATGAACAGTCTCCACCCAAGAAGAACAATGTGAAAATGACCCAAGGAGATCCCCATTAACAAAAAAACTAGTCCAATCGCTTTGCCACTGCCTCATCTCCCCTTCTCCCATTGCTCATATGGTTAGGGCCATGTACAAGTCATGAGCAAATTTGTAGGATAGATACCTATCACAACATAGCTAAAGAGGTAAGTAAGTTGTTTCATGCAAATGGGGTGGCTAAATGCAAGATTTATGTGAATTTGGCAAAATAAATAACCTTGTTGCAATGTCTTCATTAAAGAGGCAAGAAAATTGTTTCATATAATGAGGATTAATGGCAAATTCTAAACAAATTTCACAAACAATTTCATGTAAGTGACCACATGTAAGTTGTAAGCAAATTTGGCAAAATACATATTAATAACAACATCATCACATAAGAAGTTAGTGTTCGTTTTATACCATGAGAGTCAAGTACAACCTTAAACAATGATGTAAGTCGAGGAAATTGTATAAAAACTTTACAAAATCAATACCTAGTTATAACATTTTTGTTAAAAAAAGAATAAGTAATTTCGTACAATTAGAAACGGCTACAAGTCCTAAGCAAAATTGACAAAATAAAAAATAAAAATACAAGTCGTAGACAAGTTTGTAGAAAATTCTTCACCAAAAGGTAATTATTGCGAGGCGTCTGACTGTCTTCGCCCAGCGGTAGTTTGTGGGACGTATTTACAACAACAATCCCATGATGAACTCTGGCGCCAAGGTTGGGATTGTGACATCTTATCTCTCTAATTTTCTATTGGGTTTTCCATGATATGGGTAGATGCTGCTTCTCTATTTCTATTGGCCAGAGTTAGATTTACATGTGCCACTCTACTGATTGGGCATCTGCATTTATCAAATCAAGTTGGGACCCAATGGCAATGGATAACAGTGCTGAAACTCCATAGTATATAAGGCAGTTGGGAAACAGGTAAAAAGTGGGAAGAGAGGGAAAGTGACATTACTCTGAGTTGAATGTTGGGTGAATGAATACAGCAAAAAATCTGATAATTAAGTGAATATTTTAGAGGAATTGGACGGTGGTTAAATCATTCATCACCTCAGCTTATCATCAACATCACCATCTTAATTCCTCTACTCCTCCTTCCCAGCTGCAAGAGCTGTTCTGAACGAAGTCTCCATCTTGTAGGCCTGCCGACAGACTAGGACCAAACTTTCAGAGCTGTGAGTCTAGGTAGGATTGGGATGAATTTAATGGCGGGGGACCGTGGAAGCTAAATTTGGGATACTAAGTACTGGCGTGTACAATGTGGGTGGAGAGGAAAGAAGATCTAGATGTGGAGGAAGAGCAGAGGGAGATCTGACATTTCGGAGTAAAGGGGGAAAAAACTAAGAATGGTGGCGTAATTTGGGAGGAATAGGAGAAAAGCCAAGTTTAGCTAGGGAGAAGGATGTGGGTCGGGTGGGGAAAGGGTGTTGGTAGAAGGGAAAGCAGAAAAGATGAGATGATAAATCTGGTGGGGTGGTCTGCCTGAGGGGCAAGGACTAAGGATCAATTCCATAAGAGGATGCCCAAACATCTTAGTGGATTAATGTCTGTAAGGTAAGAGGGAGTTGCAATCACTTCAATTCCTGTGTCTGGTTGTTGGAGGGAAACATCTGGCACTTTGACGTTGAAGGCCCGGCGTTTTCTACAATTAGCATTGATCACGGGGCAGTTCTTTCCTTGTGTTTTCAAGTTTCAACCCTAACCAAACCAACCCAACCCAATCCAGGGCAGGTCAACTTTTCCTAATTTTGTGCCTTATGTTGTTTAACTTTGTTTCTGGTAACAGTGTGAATTTGCCCACTTTTTATATCTGCCTTGTCCCAAGGAAGAGCCCATTGTCGCCACCATGAGAATATATATATGTGCTTAGAAGCCCCTTTTCTCCCTAATCCTCCTTATGAGCTGGGAATTTGGGCAGCTTTGGGAAGTGGAACACACTCTTGACTTGCCTTTCTTTACACTAATATTCTTGCAGTTATAACTGTACATTTCCGCGTCATAAACTACCTCTTCCTTGTTCTTCTTGTTATCTCTTTTTCTGTTTCATGAAAGGAATTTATCTCGTTGATGATGCAAGTATGGGTTGGTTTGAGTTGTAAGTGATGGAAATAATGCAGCTTTTTGACCGTGTCAATGGTGATACCCCCTCATGTCCTTTAAACAATGACAGTCAGACAGCCATTCTCAGTGTTCTGAGCTGCATAAGAGAGTTCTTATGAAAATTATATTACTGAGTCTTAACTCTTAAGTATTGATCGATTGATATATCTCTGCTGAGAGATCAGATTAATTGGTTACACTGACTTGGGTTTTTGTGTTTAGCCATCATGGGTTCTGATGGTAAAGAAGAATTCGGGTTTTCAATGAACTATAAAGCTTCTGGATCTCCTCCATCTTCGAATTGGCAATCAGCTGTTGCAAATGCATCCATGAATAATGTTCAAGAGAGTTCACTGAGAGTGCCCACTTCATCAGAATCTCTATCAGGCTCGTTTTTCAGTCTAAACTGGGAACCCCTTATAGAGCAGAGCATACCTTTCCAGTCCTCATTGAGTCCCATGGTGTCCCCATCTCCACCTGCCAGTAGTCTGCCCTCTGATAACATTGCTATCAGAGAACTTATTGGGAGGCTGGGTGGAAACCTCTGCAGTGTTTCAGGGCCATTGGGATCAACAATGGATACTGTTCTCAACATGGGTACAGCTTGGAATCCTTCGAATTCGTCCCCAAATCTCAACCTTGCAATGGATCCATCAAAAGGGTCCCTCGCCATTCAAGGTGCAAAACATACTCCTCCACACAGTCTAGCACAGTTCAGTTCTGATCCTGGCTTTGCAGAAAGAGCTGCCAGATTTTCTTGTTTCGGGAATCGAAACTATCCTGAACTTGCCACTCCATTCAATTTTCCAGAAGGTGAACCATCGTACAGATCTGCACCAGCTGATAGTAGTAAGATCCCAAGAGTGCAAAGTAATCAGTCTTTGAAAGCCGGGCTTCCTATCAACCTGCCTAACATGGCAGAAACCAAGGAATCAAATGCATCTGAGACCCCCTATGAGGGGTCAGACACTGACCCAAGATTCACTGACAGGAAAATTAGCAGTCTATCAAGATCTTCTACTCCAGTTTCAACAGATGACATGAAACAGAGACGTGCAACATCTGGCAACGAGTCAGAAGAGGCAGAATTAAGTACCGGTCGCGAAGAATCTTCAAGTTTCGGTCAGATTGCTGGCAGGGAACCAGGCTCAAAGACCTTGAATGAAATCAATGGAAGAAAAAGGAGAGTGCTTTCGAAATCCAAAGCAAAGGATGCACCTTCTGTTGTTGCTTCTCCAGGTGGAAGAGAGACAAAGGTGTGTATCTGTTGAAATCTCCCTTATTGACCTGAAATTGATTTATGAATGGTTTGTATGACAATGTAGCTTTTTAGGATGTGGATTGAGATCTAGGTTTCACATTATTCTAGCATTAAAACCTATATTGTTTTTGGCTAGTGAAATGGCTTTCTCAGACGAGATATCATAACCAATTGTGAATTCTTGTTTTGGCTAGTGAAATGACTCTGAGATCATGATCTGTGGTGGATAGTAATTCACTTGCGCAATTTTTCTTTGACCTGAAAAAACTTATTTTCATTTGGGTGCATACCTTTAATCTATGTGAATGTTTCAACAAATGGGTAATACTCTTTTACAGAGTCTAGAAGCAGATGAATCCCCAACAAAGCGATATAAAGGTGCTGAAGCTGCTTCAAATGAGAAGGATGATGCAAAATCCAAGGCCGAGCAGAACACTATTATGAGCACTGGGGAAAGCAGTCCAAATCAAACGAAAGATATTGTCAAAGCGCTTGAACCACCAAAAGATTACATTCATGTGAGAGCAAGACGAGGCCAAGCTACTGACAGCCACAGTCTTGCAGAGAGGGTAAGTACTAAACTGACCACTCCCTCTAATTTCCCTTTTAGAATTAAGTTCGTGATGGGTCATTCTTATGCCATTGTCTCGATGAAATCAAAGTTAGGGTAACAGTGTTCACTGTATGACAGGTGAGAAGAGAAAAAATCAGCGAACGCATGAAGTTTTTGCAAGATCTTGTTCCTGGCTGTAGTAAGGTACCAAATGGTTCCTGGCTTCTGTGGTTCTTTGATTCAGAAGCTTGATTCTTGAAATTATTTTTGCAAACTAGCACAATCTTTTCACTTTGAGAAGTTCCTATCTACCATGTGATGCGCTTTAGAACATTTTGGAATAACAAAGATATTAATCCTGCAGGTAACTGGCAAAGCAGTAATGCTTGATGAGATAATAAATTATGTACAGTCATTGCAGCGACAAGTTGAGGTAATGTTGCGGAATTAGCTTTGTATAATGTTGATTCTGAAGCAGTTTCCTAGTTTTATCCATTGCATGAATCATACTTGACTGTCTGTTCTGTTACAGTTTCTCTCTATGAAGCTTGCAACTGTCAACCCCAGGCTGGATTTCAATATGGATGGATTGATTGCTAAAGATGTAAGTCTGCTCCGTTATTTGAAAAGTCACAAGTAGTGGTTTCCCAATGGAAAGCTTTAATCTTCATAATTGAGGATAGGTTACAGTCTACAGATGAAATGATCAGCTTGATGACAAGATGAATTTAGAAAGTCTGTTAGTAGCATAGAAAGTTGTGTGTTATTCCTAATAATTGCTTGAATATTTGACCTGCCTGTCCCTAATAGAACCTTCTAAAGCATATCAATTTAACAATTCTATGTTTGTCCAACCGAGTTCCTATTATCTCCTGTAAGGTGTTTTGTGAACTTATTGCTGCTAATTAATTTGATTATGAGGAATCAGTCGCTTCAATCTCATAGTTTATTATTTTAATGGCATCTAAAACTGCCATTTTGATTTCAACCCGTGCATCTTACCTCTTGCTTTCATTGAAGGAAATAACTGCACTTTAAAAATAACTAATATTGTGAAGGGTGACTCAACCAAAATGTGAGCAATTTCTCATATGCAGTTCGATTGATCAATTACAGATGCTGCAATCGCATAGTTCTTCGCCGCGGATGCTGTTTGCCACAGACCCTACTGCAGCATTTCCTCAGCTTCATCAGCCACAACAGGGTCCTGTTCAAGTTGGTGTGACCTGTGGAACAGAGGGGCATCGAATGGGGCACCCAGTAGAAGGAGCACTCAGAAGGACAATGAATTCCCAGCCACCCTGTATGGATGGATATGGAGATTCCATTCCTCAGGTATCTTCATCTTCATGTTGAATTTTCTCAGCTCACATGTGGAAATTATAGTGTCAAACTTGTTTGAAACTTCTATTGTGTTCCTATATTGGCTTGCTTTTTTTAATTTTTGGCGACATTATGGAGTTGATTCTAACTGTCAATTTTTGCAACTTTTGAATTCTCAATTTTTACAGGGTGCAAATGGTTGGGATGAGGATCTTCATAGTGTTGTTCAGATGGGATTTGGGCAAAATAGACAAAGTCCTTTCACATCTCAAGGATTTCATGGTAAGTGCAAAGATGTAAAGACCCTAAACTTTGGATTCATACTTTCTTTATATGTCTAGGGTAGAAATTCAGTTTCTTACCATTCAAGTTTCTAATTGCAGGTTCAGTACCAACAAGCCACATGAAAATTGAGCTGTGACTCTATTGCCTCTTTTACCTGGTTAAAACTGAGAGAGATGCTCAGCGATTCTAAGAATCTCTGGTAACTTATAATCACAATGGGGAGAAGTCCTATTCCTAAAATATTCACTTGGTGCTGAAGAATTACATCTGGTTGCTCTGAGCTTTACGTAGATATGGGTTGAGTTCACTGCTTTTCCCAAGCTTTCTTGTAATTCATTGGCATAAGTATTCTGAAATGCTATTGCAATCAATCAGAAGGATGATTGCATTCATGTTGTGGAAGAAAGTTTATGACGGGATCGGTCCCTGAGGGGATGCCCCACAATCCCAATGTGAATAGTTTAGATTAATTGTGTCCAGTGGTAAAAATTAAATTAACACCACATGTATCATGGTAGAAACCCCGAGGCAGTTTGTTGACTTGTGCTGAACCGAGGCATTCATGGACATTCATGACCTCATTGTTTGTAATCATCAATTTATTTGAGATCTGATTGTGCCATGGATTCATACACAAAATGGGAACTGTGTTTGTGAAGATAATGTTGAAATTGTTGTAAAAGTGGATGATGCGAAGATAATGCTGAAATTGTTCTAAATGTGGATGATGCAATATATGAATAGGAGTAATTTGCAGTACAAAAAATATTAACTTGGATTTTACATGCTCAAGTAACCACAGAGAAGTTAATCAATTTGGCTTTTGAACCATGAACAATAATATACTGATATTTTGACCGGGGTTTGAGTAAGAACATTGTTACCACAGAGAAGTTGATTAACAATAATATACTGTTATTTTGACCGGGGTTTCAATAAGAACATTGTTACCACAGAGAAGTTAATCAATTTGGCGTTTGAACCATGAACAATAATATACTGTTATTTTGACCGGGGTTTCAGTAAGAATATTTCATATGCAGAGCAACTTAAAGGTCAATGTTGCCACCATCTAGGATGAAGAATCCAAAGTTGAAAGTGGCAAACATAATTTGGACAGAGACCACGAAACAAGTCATTTTCTTGCTTCTAACCTCCTGTTAGTAGTTACACTGCACATAATTGATATTTCCTTGAAAGGAGAAGGTATTTGTTGAGGAATCTTCCAGGGAAAAAGAGGTTGGTTAAGAAATTGACCAATCTATGATTCGTTAGGCAAGATTTTCTATTATTTGGTTGCAGTCCTTGATAACTACTGAAAGTTTACTAGGATGTCTAGAGGGCAATATTTTCTATTATTTGGTTCGAGTGCTTGATAGCAACTGAAAGTTTACATGGATAACTAGAAACTAAATTATCAGTAAAAGCTATTAATAACTGCAATTAGAAACATAAATCATGTTATGGATAGAAATATCAAATATCCAAAATCAGATTAAAGTATCATTAGCATAGATCTATTTTAAATCTGGTTCTATCAAGTACCAATATCGAATCCCTTGATGTGCAAACCTATTTTTAGGGTTCAAAACTTGGGGGAAAGATTTGCACCTCAAGATATTTGATTCCTCTCAGTGCTTGATAGATCTGAAGTTAAGATGGATCTATGTTGGTTAATTTTATTATAGTGATCCCATTATTTTAGTTTTTTTATTATATGGTTGATTTGTTTTAAATTTTTCATTTTTACAAAAGTCATTTTTTTTCGATTTAACATGCACACAATTACTTTCTGTGCAATACCCTTGAGTACCATACCAAATTCATTGACTACAAACAGCAAACTTAAACAACAAAGAAAAGTACAATGTCGCACATCTGGGCTGTAAAAAGAACCTCTTGATGCAATTAGAATTGCACATTGGCAAGTTGTGAAGTGATTGAATATGTATTATCAATGCTGAGACATCGATTTAAATCCTCTTGAATGGGCACGGGTGAGACCAGGTGCAAGACCCAGATAATTTTGACAGCATAGAAACGCCCCTCATATTGTGACAGCTTTGTAGTAGAACAACTATAAGCAACATTTCCAAAACAACTATAAGCAACATTTCCAAAATATGTTCACTAGAAGTTCCTGATTAACTTCAATTAGAGAACAAATCATGTTGTGAACAGAAATATACAAATAAAATCCATCATGTTATGAACAGCAATATCCAAATAACGAAAACCCAGATGCCCAGGAGGAGGATGTGCACAGAGCTGGATAAGGGGTACTCAAAACGCCTCATATTTGGCAAGTTATGTAGGAATGCAGCCAAACATCACAGGCAGATTACTCATTTTGTCTTTCTGATTTTTAAGTCTTTGGGTGGAAAAAAAAGGGCCAAAAACCTCAGTGGCAGAGTTTTTCCATAGGTGGAATTCGGACTCCCATGGAACTATGATTGATTTTTAACTGAATCGAGATTCAAAGAACTCCCTGGAAATAGAGACAGTTTGAGTGCCCCTTATCCCACACCGGTTGTGCACACCTTGAGTTAAACAGCTCCCTGGTTATTAAGAGGACCCCATTGGTTCCCAAACAGCAAAGTGCAAGGCTGAATACACAGTGATTCTATATACCTAGTGTGTATGCGTTTCAGGGCTCTCTTTTTCCCTTGCAGGCACTCAATTGTGTCTCACCTGATGAATAAGAGAAGTAAAGTGCTTTCTTCATTATTATTTTTCATAAATATTTTTATCTGAGGAACAGGGATTATGATTTCCCAGTAAAACATAAGGATAAAATTAGTTTGGTACTTGTATTCATTCTGATGGGGACATGAACCGAATTGTGGTGTTGGTGAAGAGTTGTTTCACTCCTGTCATGTTTGGTCAGTGAGAAATCATGTACATGAGGTCATTCAGAGATCATAAATTTAATAATTCAAGTGATGATTGCAAAGTTGAAAATAGTTAGTGTGGATTTTTCAAAATGATAGTGAAAACTTGGATCCTAGTAAGTAGGAGGAAGTGAGTTCACCCACTCAAAATTAAGTGTGTTTCAAAGCATAGGCTTGCAAATTCCATAGGCTTGAAACGATTGCTATGGCTTAAAATTAAAAATTCGGTGGGCGTGTCTCCCCTAACAAATTCCAGATGCCTCCATGGGAAAGTCGTAGATGTCAAATCGGCAGATATTGTAACTGAATTGTGGGCCTGCTTGCTAAATGTAGTTATCCACTGTTGCAGAACTTAAGTTCAATTCTCAACCTTCGTTGGTTTGGCTACCAAATAAGTTTTGATATTATTGTTAATTTCCAGAACATGACCTGATTTGATATTTCGCTACAGAATCAAAATATTTATATTATATATATTGAATTAGGGAAACAAGCTCTCTGAGTCTAGGATTTCCTGTGATTGCAAAGATTTTGATATCTTTTCCACTGAAGTGGCGATTCATTTTTAAATACAGATTGGAAACATGCATGCCCAGCAATTCAAGTTTAATATAACGAAAGAGATCATATATATAAATATAAAGGTGATCTTATTTAAATAGTTTTTATATTGGAAGATTCCATCACATTCACATTTAATTAAAAAAAATCATTACTGGAACCTTTTAAAATTAATCGGTTGAATTTAAAGTCGGTTTAAATATTTAATAAATATTAAAATATTTTTTAAGTAGTAACAATTTTTATAAGAAAATGGTTAATTTGTTTAATCTTTATTAATAAAAATATATATATATTTTTTAGAAAATGTCAAAACTTATCGTAAATTAATTGAGTTGTCTAAAACTGCTAAATTTTTAGAATCTTAAATAACAATATTAATCAGTTGCCAAACTAGTAGTGAAGACAATCATCACTGGCTAGTCAGTGGCTCAAACTCTCACTCTTGTCTTATATGGTGTTGGGTCGTAAACCTCTTCACTGACTAGTCAGTGGCTCAAACTCTCACTCTTGTCATATAGGGTGTTGGGTTGTAAACCTGTTTGGTTAAGTCCAAAGAAGATCAACTCTTAACCAACCGGAAACAGTTTTTAAGTATCCATAATGATTTACCTTCACATATAAAACCAAGATATTATACCTAGTTACAATTTTATCCTATATCAAGAAAATTTAAAAATACATTTTATATTACATGATATAATTTTATTTCACCAAAATTACTAAAATTTGAGATTAAATATTAATTTTATTATATCCAAAGCTCTGTAATAATTTCTAGATCCATATAGTTTTTTTTTTCATCTCTATCATCCTATCAACTTAATAAATATATGATTAAAATATTGTCTAAAGTAATCACTTTCCTTATAATTCAAGTAAAGGTTTAACTATATAATTATAATAATTAATTTTTTTCTTATAATTCAAGTGAATGTTTAACTAAATGTTTAACTATATAATTGTAATAATTATTTTTTTTCTTATAATTCACATGAATGTTTAACTATATTATTATAATAATTAATTTTTAATTAAAATACAATATGTCAAGAAGGTTTTTATAATAACAATTTTTTTTAAAATTAATTTTAATACACATGTTTACCTACTTATAACATAAGTCTTCCATATAATTAAATTTTAAGTTGATTACTATAATATAAGTGTTTAAATTGACTTTATTTCATAGATTTGATTACTTAGTAGTACAAGTCTTGTATATAACTAAATTTAAATTGGTGACTTTTCAAGTCAAGTAATAAATATAATAAGGAGTTTAAAATTTTAAATTGACGACTTTTCAAATTAGGTAATATGCATAATAAGGTGTTTTACTTTGGAATTTGTTGAGTTAGAGTTTGGTAATAATTTGTTATATTTTATACATTTGTTAATGCAAGTTTAACATTAAGTAAGGTTGTTCATTGTGATAATATAATTAATTAATGATTTGATTTTTTGATATTGGGAAAGAGTTGTTCTATTTTAACATGATATTTTGTATAGATGAGATTTATTGTAAGTCTTGTTGATTTTGATAAAATATATAGTCTTTAATTGCAACTTCATAATCAAAGATAATTTAATTCCTAAATAAATTTTGTTAAGGGGTTTTATAAATTTTTAAATCAAAATGAACTTCATTGTCAATGGTGTCCTGTAAAGTTGGTAACAGTAGGGTGATGTTATTGCCCCCATCAAGGTCCTAGTCTTTCCATCTACAACTTGTAATGTGTTGTGATTGTGTTGGTACTATGAACATACACAAAAAAACTAAAAAATGCTTTATCTTAATAGTAATAGATATAGTACTACAAAAATTTCCATAAAAATAGTAACATTTAACATACAATCTTAATACCTTGTTTTAAATATATAAAAATTGTTATCTAAAATTGCAATTAACATAAATTAATAATATCTCTTTTACATAAAATAAATTAATTACATATACGACCAAACTTTTCAATATCTCTTTTATATTTGACTATTGAATAACAAAAGAATATATATATATATATATATATATATATATAATTCAAATAAAACGTACTACTATGAGAAAAGAATGTCAACTAAACGTTTTTTTTCTTCTTACAAAATCATAATTTATATATAAAATAGTGATAAACCACATTGTACATTTTTTTTTTAACTGCATGAAAAGATTATATTATAGTACAAAAAAGATTACAATCATCAGGAGAAGCTGAATATAGCGTTTTGGCCCTGTTCAAGGTGCCAATATTACAAAAAAATGCACTAAAACCAGACTTACAAAGGTAAACTAGATATCTACTGAACAAGAAAGATAGTATGAAACTGTAAATCTGTACAAGCCAGAGTAAACAAAAAAACGGAATAGTAAAACTAGGTGTGCAGTGCTCGTGATAGAGCATTTCAGGAGTTGGCTTCGGTGCCTTTGGAGTGGTGGATGTCCTCAGAGATGAGGCAGGGGCCAAAGAATTCATCCGTCCACTGCTGCTCTAGGAGCTTGATGTGCAGGGGTTCTACTTTGTGCGGGAGAATGGCTTCTGCTTCGTCTTTCCGGAGGCGCTTGTGCTAGGTGATGGCGATTGTAGAAGGAACCGGGAAAGAAGTCCCAGGAGGGGAAGCACCTTGCACAACTATGGTAGCCGGAGAATCAGGACTAGAGTTGCGTCCAGGAGTGGCGCCCTCGGATGCAGCGAGGCCCAAGGAATTATGAAGAGAACTACTGGCCACTTGCTCCACCGTATGAGGCGCCATGCCTTTGTTGAAACTAGCAGTTCCGTCGTCGGTACTAGCCACAGGACCTTCAGGACCAACTCCCATGGGCGGAGACGGATGTGGGAATAAAGAGTACCTGCGTCCCGTGAGACAAGCTTCTAAATTAACAAGGATGCCATCCAGATGAGCCATATTGGACCTGGTGTGCATTATGGTCATCTCGACAACATTCCAATTAGTGAGCATTTCTTCTACCAGAGTGCCAAGCAAATTCTTGAGCAACCAGTAATGATTCACCTGAGTACCAGGGCTACCAAAGGCGAGGATTTCTGCAACACTCCTGGACTCCCAATCTTCCACCAGACGATGAACCGGCATAGACACATTGTCTTTGTAACCGATGTTAGCTAGAATTTCCTTCTCCGTAGACGTCGTTTTACCAGTGCCCTGACTGGTACCACACTGGGAGGTGCCTCTGGTGCGCTTCATGATCGATTTGGATAGCGAAGGGGCCGAACTATCAGCAGGGGCCGAACTCTTTGCTGTGGATGCCGACAAAGAGTATCGAAGACACGTAATGACCATTGGTGTGTGAGCCTGGATCTTCATAACCCGGAAGGAGCTGTGGAGAGGGTAGAAGGTCACACGAGAGAGAGTTAATGTGAGTTGAGACCAGCTCGGGTGAGAGGACATAGGAGAATGAACCTGCATTAATGCTGCCCCCCAGGCCATGTGGGCGATGGGATCGGTCACGTGCGAGGAGGCTAGCTGGATAATGGTCTTGTCCACCATTAATACAGAGTCTAGAAGCTGGTGCAGGGAGGAGCAGACGTGTCTCCTCTTGCGATCCTGTTGGCGGTGGCAGTGGCACCCGGATCTGGGAGATAAACCATATTGTACATTAATCCAATGATCTTCTAAACGTTAATATTAAAGTTTTGTAATATATATATTTTTAATTTTTATCAAAAACTTTTTATCATATTATAATCATAATATTTTTTAGATTATTATAACAAATTTAGAGTGTTTTTTTTAATGATTCAAATTTAGAAAAAAAAAAAATTAAAAAATGTTACAAAATAATTTACTATAAAATTTTACTTTAATATTTGTTAAAATTATGATTTACTAACAATTTGTAATATTTTAACATAAATGATGATGTAAGTTTAAAATTCTATAAGCCTTATCAATGTAGTTTACTACTAATTTCTTCAATTTTACTTTAGTATTTGTTGAATTATGATTTAATAACAATTTGTAACATTTTAACATAAATGATGATGTAAGTTTAAAATTCTATAACCTACCTGTTTACTACCAACTTCTTTTTGAAGTGTTGGTCATATAGATTCTTAAAGGTGGTCCCGTGCTAATGTACAATTTTACGTAGATGAAAATTCTTTTAAGTCTGGTGTCAATGTATTATTCTATTAAATGAGACTTTGGTAAGTCTGGGTCTTTGATTAAATATAAATCAAAGGTAACTTAGAAATTTGTGTTAAGGGTTTTATATATTTTTAATTAAAATAAGTTTTCAATGTTAATGATGATTTGTTGGAATATGTAAGTGAGAAGTTGATATTGATTATGAAATTTTAAGTCTTTCTAACACCAAGTTCTCTATTTATTGTTTGTGTTTGTGTTATAAAATTTTAAGCCTTTTTAACATCAAGTTCTCTATTTATTGTTTGTGTTAGTGTTATGAAATTTTAAGTCTTTTTAACATCAAGTTCTTTATTTATTGTTTGTGTTTCTGTTTATGTTTGTGAATACAAAAATAAAATTTATATATCAAAATAAAGATAAAAAAATACAACATATAAATATATATTGGAAAAGTCGATATAAAAATGACAAAAGTTGAATAATGTAATCCAAAATACTTTAAAAAATATTTTTTTCTAATCATCTATATCACAATTTTTCACAACTTATATATATATATATATATATAATCAAATTTTAATTATGAAACACCAAAAACAAATACCCTTTTAAGTATCCTTCATCTTACATGATCTTATATTAAATCATATATCTTCTTTATGGTCCTTCTATGCATATGAACCAATGTAGATCTATCTTAACCTTAGATTTATCATGTGTTAAGAGGAGTTAAGACGGATCTATGCTGGTGGTAGTTACAAGCAAATACTTGTAAAATTAGAACCATGTTTGATAATATCTATCATTATATAATTTCCTTTATTAAGATGTATTCATTATATATTTATGTTTAAGAAGAAATCTCCAACTTTTTAGTTTTGAAGTATAATATTACTCAATTCAATGCATGATATCATTAATGAATCAAACTATTTTTCAATACATAGTTGAAATCAATTTTCCTAATTATTTCACCCCATGTAGGGTGCCTACCCATGACATTCATTGCAGTGATCCTGTGGCTCCCGGTGACACGAAGCGACACTCCTATCCTCATGATGCCACCTTCTCCATGATTATCATAGATGGCCCCATACCATGCATTATCCCCCACATAAACGATGAGACTCTCTACATTCCAGCTTGTACGCATCCATGCATTCCTACAGATGGGCCGACGACATGGAAAGCTAGCTCCTCGAATGACCTGGCAGCGATCTCTGGTACATGTACAAAGCTCCGTCACCTTGGCATTTATTACCATGATAATGATCGTAATGGGTAATTATAACACATAGCTTGATTTTTGGGTTTGGTATATGAGAGACTAGGTCTCCTGCAATTGCTCCAATCGGCTCCATGGCACTGTAACTATCCCCTAGAGAGTAAGGACCACGACTCGTAATTTGGTTCAAAGGAAAGAATTTGATTTTGGTGTCTAGATTTTAATGGCTCATTGAAGTAAGGGTAAGAATGGAGGGTCCTCCAAGGCCCCAACTCTAATTAGTTCCCATATGAGAAAGGTCGTATATACAACGCATGCTTATAAACACAAGATCCCTGAGAATGTTCAAAATCCATCAACAAGGTGGAGGCATAAGTCCAGTTTGAATGCTAGTTCATCGTTGACGAAGAAATCCATTTGGAGTTTGAGGGTTCGATAGAAGAACCAAGAAACACTAGGGCCTACATCTCTCTCTCTCTCTCTTATCACACAATGAATGAACTATGGACTCACAAGTATCTAATTGGCAAGACACTCATCGAACGAGGAGAGGCCTATAATGAAATCTTGCTGCAACATGATGCCATATAAACCCAACTGGACAACTTGGTTGAAAAAATTGAAGGTATAGAGAAGGTCGTGAAGCTAATTGTCGCTAGCATGGGCATTAACACTAGCATCCACCCTCACTCTAGCTATTCACTTGACTCCCCGACAACCATCCACTCCAACAATTTTGATGAACGGCCTTAGCAACGAGTTCTTTTCTTATATTTTATATTGTCTCTCTGTTAGGCAGTGTTATCTAAATCATTCCAAATACATAGATTGGTTTTGTATGTCTACTTAGTTTAGATTTATCATCTTAGATTTTGCAACTTGGTTTTGTTGTTTGCCTACCCTACAGAGCATATACCTATGGGATACTTTTTAATTATTTCTACTTCAGCGTAATGGTCTGTTTTCCTATTAAGAGGGCCATTAACTATAATTTTTTATGACTGTCATTGTATATGACTCTAATCTTTTTTCAGGCGATGAAAGGTTTCTATCTCTTAATTACAAAAATAATATTCTTAATTATTTTATAATGCATTTTTATTGATATATTGATATTTTATATAAAGTTGACATGAAAATATTTTATTCATCATAAATTTTTTATTAATATTTTATAAAAGCCACATATCAACTCCATGTTGAAAATGAAAACAATCAAATATCTTACTCACATATAGATATTTCATATAATTGATATTAAAATATTTTATTTAACGGAAATATTTATTATAATTAACATTAAAATGTATTTTTAGCTATTAATATTTTTTAAAATACTAAGTATCTCCATGTTAAACACTTAAAGAATCACATATCTTCCTCATTCATAATGAGTTGTAAGAAATACTTTTCAACCTTAAAAAAAAATATCCATAATAATAAATATTCACTCAATATACCTTATAAAATAAAGTTTTTTAAATATAAAAATAAAATAACACACCAACAATGCAGAAGCTTAAAAAATTAAAAAATTGCATTTATCTCCGCACCAAACTTTTGATTATCTTCATTTATTTTGAAATCTTTATAACAAAAAATATCGAATGGTATACACTTTATTTTGGAAACTTACGAAGGAACACTTTTGGTTATCTTCATTTATTTTGAAATCTTTATAACAAAAAATATTGAATGGTATACACTTTATTTTGGAAACTTACGGAGGAACATAAAGATAATGTTATTTGTGGCTCAATCTTTGATTCAAAAGGTTGCATATCACTATAATTACTAGTAATTTTGGTTATCTTCATTTATTTTGAAATCTTTATAACAAAAAATATTGAATGGTATACACTTTATTTTATTTTGGAAACTTACGGAGGAACATAAAGATAATGTTATTTGTGGCTCAATCTTTGATTCAAAAGGTTGCATATCACTATAATTACTAGTAATTTTATAGGGAAAAATACATTTTATTAATTAATAAATTTAGTGAGAATGATAATTTAAATTTAATTTATAAATTTGTATTTTACATTTTTAAGTTGAAAACAAGTTTATTGGTGACTTTCAAAATTGGTTTTATATGGTTAGTGTTATATGATTTTCTTAAATACTTTATTGATGATAGCAAATTTTTTATCTATATTTTGGAAAAATATATTGTTACATTTTTTTAATATTTTATTGATCTAAAATTTGATATCAATAATTTGAGAAAATATATTTTTCGAAGTAATTTAAAGAATCAATTAATGATTTTGACATTTCTATAATCATTGAGATATAATTTTGGGATTCTACAATGTTTAAATTCCATTTTATATTGTAAAAATGAATTCAATGTCCTCAAATACTCTTATTACAGTAAGTTTGTACAATCACAACAATTTTTATTTACAATTTCAACAACTTCAACTAAAATTTAAATAAAAATAATCATTGATTAATATTTTTGTAACGTTCACCCATAAGTATTTTATTAATTTCCCACTAATCTATATTTCATCAATATAAGTTTTATTATATTACTTTTCTTTGATTAACCATTAAACATTTGGAAAAATACATTTTCCCACTTTTAACAATGTAGATTCTTGTTGAGGTTTATATTTAAGAATTTTAACTTTTCTTTGATTGACCACTCGCCATCAACAACTTAGAAACATACATTTGCCAACTTATACCAATGTGACGTTTATGTGTAGATTTTAATTTTCGTGTGTGGTGAGAACTACTCCATTGACAACTGCGAAGAAAATAATTTTTCAGAGATTTGTCAATGTAGACTTTACCGATCTTTAGGACTTAGGACAATTTTTTCTACCCATCATTTGCTAATTCCTTGACTACTCCATTTGACAACTTGGAGAAAATGCACTTCTAGGTTTTGTTGATGTATACTAATTCCTTGCTCTAATTCGAACCATTTTTTAACATTTCCTTTCAAACAATAATAATTGATTTTAGCTAATTATGCAAATTACCATGGATTGCAACCTATGGTAATTCCCTTGTTCTCCTCTTTCTCTCGGGGAATATGAACTTAAGGTTTCCATTCTCTAAAAGATCAACGCTTGGACGACCACTCATGGAAGGTCCCACATTTTGAAGGTATCTAGTGCTTAGAAGCACATGTTGTTTGGACGATCACTCATGGAATGTCCCACACTTGAAGGCAGGTAGTGCTTAGAAGCACATGCCAGTTACAACTACCATGTAGTCATTTTGTAATTGTCTCAACACTATAGATATGTAAAAATTCCACTCAACATTTAGTTTTCTTTAATGATATTGATTATGTTTTGTTCCTAATGGATGAGTCAACTAAGTGAGACCCAAGATTATGATAACTCAGTGTAGTAATATGTTGAGGTTTAAGATAACATTTTATTATTATTATTTAGAATATATATATATATATATATATATGTGTGTGTGTGTGTGTGTGTGTGTGTGTATGTGCGAGAGATGACGAAAAAAGTTATGAAGCTTATAGTGTTTAAGAGATACATCTTTAGTAAAGGGCATAACTTTATATTATACTTAACAATGTAATATTATCGATTTATATTATTTTTGTAATTATAATTATAATTTCAATATTTATTAAGCCATGCTATGTGTTAGTTGTCCACATTTAAATGCATCTTTGGCTTTCCTTGAAGCAACTCACAAGTGTCTATGTTTTGATAGATAGCAACATGCAGTAACCTACAAAATGTTGTTTGTGTGTGTTTGGGAAGTATGAGATCTAAGCGTCTATATGTGTGTGTGTGTGTGATCTAAGAGTCCACTAATTGGGATTGAGACACATGTACATCTTAGGTCGAGACTCCAACTAGCCTTAACCATATTTTCTTAACATAAATTAAGGGTTTGAGGATGGAAAATGTTATCTAGGGATAACTTGGGAATGATAAGAATAGCTTGGCACACCTTGGAAGGAGTTAGGATAAATCTCTTGATTGTGAAGCTTTTGTTCTTATCTTGTGAGTTCATATTGGGGATTTAATACTCTAAAAAAAGGAAACAAGATACTTCCTAGTATATAAGGGTCAATGGGTATTTTTAATATATTAAAAACATATGCATATTAGGTGGGATTATAATTGTGTGTCTAGAGGGTTGCATAGGGTATTAGGGGGTTTGAATAGGTACTCTATGTTTTCTTTTTCTAAGTAAGAGGGGAAACCTTCTATTAGGCTATCAAAATACATATAGTACATAAATATAATGGACTGCGGTCGACCTGCTGCCAGGGAAACCAAGCTAACCAACAGTAGCTAGTCATCTTGGATAATGTTCCACAACAAAAGAAAATGACACATAGATTTCCTATGAGAGGGAAACCAAGCCTGGATATAGTCTAACAAAGTTATTACAAACAACATAGGAACTACATAAAAGGTATCGGGACCTTCCCTAAAGAGGGAAACTAGGTTCGCACAAAGGTAGAAAAAATTATTAGGATCATAAAACATCAATAGCTAAAATCTATCGTAAGGCCTAGAACAACAAAACAAGGGTCTACAAGAATTACTTTGGCACAATATTGTTCGAGGAAATCACCATATGAGAACCCATGAGCTTTCACCATCATCATAATCCATCTGATACTAGGTTCCAGAAGCCTCAACTAGGTTATCTAGTTGCCCCTGAATCGGTCCAAGTCGTGCCTTACCCTGTTGATAGCTCAAAGAATCTCATTATGAAAAAATCCCTTCTCCATTAATACTCGAGATATAATATTCTCGACATTCCAATAAGGGATAATTCCTTCCTACCTTTCTTTTTCCTCCTCCTGCTCCTCAATGGAAAAATATTTCATGACCTCAATGGCTTGCTCAATATGGAAAGGGAACTTTTTGCTAAAAGATTGGGTTGCGGGTCATCTATTGCGAATTACGGCTGGACTCGCCCCCAACCACCTTTACAACTCTTGACTCTCTGACAAGGAGCCATGAAGTTAGGGAACCAGAAAAAAATTGGCTTGCAAAAGACCACCTTACTTGCATTTTGCAAGGTGAAACAAATGACCTAGAGCTTCATCACTTCAAAAACTACACAGATATTACAAATGCTATCAACCATATCTCTTCCCACTCACAAAGAAAGAAAAATAAATACCCAGTTAAGGTTGCACACCATCTTAGTCTTGTCATAACAATCCCTACTAGTGAAATCCTCATCCTTCCTATCAATTCTCGTCATGATCTCATCCTCATGAGCATGCATATAGATCATTCCCTTAAGGGCGTACCCTTTGGGATTTAAAGCTCCAAGAGCCACCATGGCAGAGGGAGTAAGAGCTCACATGTGCAGAGTAATTCCACTATTTAGCTTCCACCATAATCCTTCCCAAATCCATTGCAAATGAAACCGCCTATCATGAATGCTGACTTTAATGCCCTGTTCTCTAGTTAGAGGAAAATCATCTAGATCCTTCCCGCAACCACCTATCCCACTGGTGACTTTCATGTTCGATGGGGGGAAGTGCACTCCAGGTCGGTGCCACTGGTTTATGGGAGAATAGTTACTCTATGTTTGAAGTTGGTATGAATATGATTATGTGTGAAGTCAAATTAGTGTTTGAATAAGTATGATTTGTCTGTGAAGGTGGTGTGATTGCAATTGTGTTTGGGGTTAGAGTGGTGTTTGAATGGGTATGATTTGTGAGTGAATGAGGTGTAAAGTCAATTAGAATGGTTATGTATGGTGTTGACTTGTGTTTAGGAGGTTGTTCCCCATTTTGAAATATTTTTTCTATCTAATATTTCATATTTCACCCTATATGATCTCTACAGGTTATAAAAGTTGTGTCATGTTATCATACTAAGGGTTAAAATAAAAAAGGGGTATTAAAAATGTCATGGAAAAATGGATACCTAGGATATCTAATGAAAATAGAGATTTACTTAATTGGATAGGTGCATTGGGAGGGGGTTCAAAAAAATATTTTTGGAGAAACTTCATAATATCTAGTGAAATTCAGGGTATTCTTTATTATCCTACGAATGCATGTTTTATGCTATAAGTTCATAGAGTGAACGCCTTGAGAGGCCCATAATATCTTTATAATTGGTAGGTGTAGGTTACCTAGGGTTGTTTAGAGCCTTCTATATTGGTTAACCCTTGCCTATAATCTAAACCCCGTGTGAGAGATTAGAGGTGAAGAAGATCAAGATGGAAGGAGCCAATTGGTGTTATGTGAACTCATGTATGCTTATGGTTTATTTGTGTATTTTAATTCATAAATTGTGTTCTTGTTTACACTAGTTTTAGTACACAAGTTGAATTTGGTTTGTAGATTAAAAATTTCCAAATAAAGAGTAAATGTGTTCTTGTTTGCATGTATGTAAGTGTTTGAAGAATCTCAATACATAAAGCTCCTCCTTCTTATCAACATACAAATGAAAGGACTTGGAATTTGTTTACAAGAATTTATTTATCAGTTACCTAAATCTTGTGACATTTGTATTAATATCTAAAGAGGAAAGAAGACCGATGTTTTCCTATTCTCTTTCAACAAAGTGACAACCCTTTGATGAGGGATTTGAGTAACCCATAACTAAATTCCTTTCAACAAAATTGCCAATACAACCAGGGAATAAATATTAAATTCTTTCTTTTTGGTTGTTTTCTCATTCGTTTTGTCCTCTTGGTCATGGTTTTATGCCTAGTATTCACATGAAGTCATTAACAACATTTTAGAAATTCAAATTATTTTAGATATTTATATTATTTTCTTTCATTTAGGAGCCTCTTAGGTTTTTTCGAGGCATTTTATAAGTGACTAAATTTAAAGAACATGTTCAAATTCTTGTCGTTGGAATGTTTTGTTGAAAACAAAAAAAATATTGCTTTGGTTGTTTAAAACATCTTTCATGAAAAGTTTAATTGCAATTAGGGTTTGAAAATACTTGCTTGTTTTTTCGTACTTTTATAAAGAGAAAACATATAAATTCAAAACCTTGAATTGAATAAACATAGAAGTTTTCTATTGTAAGTTTTTTGAAATCGCAAACATTTAAATCAATATTTATGTTCAGAAACATTCTCTTTATGAATATTTTCATTTTAGAACATCATCCTTTTCTCACTTATGCATCACTTTGAGTAAACAACAACCTTAAAAGAATGTTTAAGTAAAAGTAACTAATTTTTTTCTTATTTTGCTAGAAAAGTCATTATAGTCTAGGTTCTAGGATATTGGGTGTAGGATTGGAGAATAGTATATCCATGGCTACATTTATTGGAAACTAGGACTTTAATAATTGAGAGAAAATCCCTTTAGTAGTAATGGTGAGGAATACTTGTACCACTTCTAAAATATGTATAAAGTGTTGGGAATGTTGTATTCTTTGCATGTAAATAAATTGACAAAGTCGATAGTCAACTAGATTTAGAGGTGACAAACGTTGGAAGTTTGGTCGGCCGACTGATCAGAATAGTTTTTTGGTCTAAGGCTAATGACTGGTCGACGAGAAGTCGATGGAACGACCAAAATATCAATGGATAATCGACTAAAGTTTATCTTGTCAAGTCGACTATAACATAATAACTGAAAGTGGTTAGGAAGTTATGGATTATCACTAATGAGAAGTTGGTTGTATTGTATTTATAAATAAGATGTACTGGCTATGAAGTATGATCGTGGCATGGTGTAATATACTCTGATTTGTGGTCTAGCAAGTCACAATTGTAAACACTTGTTTTTGACTGTTTTATCAATAGATGAGCGAAAGATCATTGGTTTGCTAGATTTCCTCTAGGAGAGAGGTTTCCATGGTGAATTTTTGTGTAACATGTTGATGTGTTGTGTGCCATTATCTTATGTTTAATGTATTTAACTATATGAATCAATTTGAAAGCTTGTTGTAATTGGTATTAGAATCAACAGTTGGCATCAAATTTGTATTTGGCGGAAGGGAGATGCCTTTGTTGCTAATGGTTTGGCTTGGTCCCAGATCTAGGGAATACCTATTATAGCGGGAGATTTCCGGAAACGTTGATTCATTGTCAGAATGGATAACACGCCGAGGATAGAGATTGAAAAGTTTAATGGGACAAATTTTGAGCTTTGGAAGATTAAAATGGAGGATCTCCTTGTAGATCAAGAAAAGTGGATTGCATTTGATCCAAGAATGACTGGTTGGTATGTCGAAGGAATACTGACAAAATGTGATAGAAAGGAAATAAGTACAATCCGACTTTGTCAAGCAAATTCTGTATTGTTGAATTTCTCAGAAGAAGATACTGCAAGGAATCTATTGGAAATGTTGGGGAACTTGTACTAGTTGAAATATTTGTTTAACAAGTTGTTGCTTTAGAAGAAGTTATATCTTTTGAGGATGGGTGAAGGTGAATCAGTTACAAAGAAATTAAATGCATTCAACATTGAATTATCAGTCAGTTGTTGTTTGTGGATATTAATATCTATGAGGAGGAGAAATGCATCAATATGTTGTGTTCTTTTCCAGATTCCTTGGATATCTTGGTCATTGCTATTGGAAGCAATAGTATCACATTGAATATTGACGATGTGGTCGCATATTTGTTGTTAGAAGAGATGAGATGAAAGAACATGTAAGGAGAGATCCATGGAGCCTTGACAGTAAGAGGTTGATCGATAAATAAAGGAAAAGGAAAAACCTCTGTTAGAAATTTGAAGTCGAGGGGTAGATCTAAGAATAGATCGCTTGGTCCAATAAAAAAACATTCTAGGGATGCAGTAAAGTCATGCATTATAGATGAAACTGTAAGTCGATGGAAATCAAGAAAGGAAAAGGGTCTAAACAAGGTCAGTCGAATAACGGTAAGTCTTCGCAAGAAGAAAATGGAGATGTGTATTTGGCCTCCACAAGCACACAATTGGATCGTGATTCTTGGTTGATAGACTCCACTGCACCATATCATATGACACCTCATAAAGAGTGTTTCTGTGAGTATGAGAAGATCAATGGTGGTGATTTTCTACGAGGATATGATTCATTGACCATGATAGTTAGATGAGGTAAAGTTCGACTAAAGTTGAAAGATGGAAGAATAGGAACACTTCCAGGAGTGCTGTAGATCCCAGGTTTGGCTTGAAACTTTATCTTGGTAAGGAATATGGGGAATGTAGGTGTGCAGTCTATATTTGAGAAATATACATGCATGATGATGTGAGGAGCAATGGTACTGATGAGACCATTTTGGAATGGAACTTTGTACAAGCTATTGGGAAGAACAAACACAGACGAAAGTGCTGACGTGGTATGTCCAAAGACTGATAGCATATCTTCTTGTCTATTCGACTCGACCATGTTGTGGCATCAACTAGATGGGGAATATAGGTGAGAAATGTCTTCATTCTATGCACAATAAAGGTGTGGTCAAAGGTCTCCTTAATTGTCTTGAAGAAGTCAACTTCTGTGAACATTGTATTTATAGTAAACACAGTCATGTAAGGTTATCATCTAGTTCTACTAGGGATAAAGAAATACCAGATTTAATACACAATGATGTGTTTGGACTTGTGTCGATCCCTTCACTACGAGGATCTCAGTATTACATCTCGTTCATAGATGATTTCTCCAGAATGAGATGGTTTCCATTTTCTAAGGAAGAACTATGAGGTTTTTGAGAAGTTTCAAGAGTTTAAATCTCTTGTGGAGAATCATAGTGATAAAGAGATCAAGGTGTTGAAAACTAATAACGAAGGAGAATTATGTGGAAAAGCATTCGACCATTTATGTAGACAACAAAATATAGATTGAAAAAAAAAATCCATGCAAGCCTGAATAGAACGGAGTTGCTAAAAGAATGAATAGAACAATGATGGAGAAATCGAGGAGCATGCTGAGTGGTGTAGGAGTCACACAATAATTTTGGGCAGAGGTAGTCAACACGACATGTTACCTAGTGAATAGTTCATTGTCGATGACTCTAGTCGAAAATACTCCATATGATGCATGGGATAGTAAAACTCCCTCTCTTACACATCTCAAAGTGTTTGGGTGTAATTCCTTTGTGCATATACCAGAGGAGAAAAGAACCAAACTCAACAACAAGTCATAGAAACACATCTTCATCGGATACAAGAATGACATGAAATGATATAAGTTGTGGAACCCAGTAACGAGGAAGGAAATTTATAGTTGAGATGTGATATTCATAGATGTTAGAGGAAATTCCATGAATGATGAGGTTTAAAAATAAAAACTTGAAAATAAAGAGTTTGAAATGAACAACAAAAGTATGGATTTAAGTGAGTCGAATGAATTCATTAAAGAGGTGGAACAACAGAATCCGGATGCTAGGAGGTCTGGTCGAGAAAGGAAATAACCTGAGAGGTATTGTCCACCCAAATTTAGCTCTTCTTTTGCGTTATTTTACATTAACTATGATCCCAAGTTGGTAAAGGCAGCGATCGAATTGACAAAGAGTAAAATATGGAAAAAGGCCATGGAAGAAGAAATGGAGTCCTTAAAGAAGAATGAAACATGGGATCTATTTACATTACCAAATGGAAGGAAAATCTTTGACAGTAAGTAGGTGTTCAAGGAAAAGTTGAATGAAGCAGGTCAAGTCAAGAAGTACAAGGCTTGATTGGTTGCAAAAGGGTATTCTCAAGTCAAGGGAGTCGATTTCGGTGATATCTTCTCTCATGTTTCTAAGGTAACTTCCATAAGAAAATTAATTTACTTAACTGAAACATTTGACCTTGAGATAGAATAGATGGATGTAAAGAAAAAATTTCTTCATGGTGATTTAGAAGAATAATTATATATTATGAAGTAGCCTAAAGGTTTTACAGTTGTTTACGGACAATCTTTTAGTGTGGACACTAACCGATCTCCCTAGTCCGAATGGTTTAGATCTAGAACGAAAGTAATACAAAACATAAATATCTTTCCTAGATTGATCAATTACAAAAGGTATAGGAAGACAACTTACCTTATGAATGCAATTTTATCTCCTCACTTGATGTATCTCCCGATCCTCAGATATCTAACTGCAAAACAACATACAACAAGTGGAAACAAGCAAGTACTAGTAACATATAAACATAAATAAATCTAAACTAGCAGTCAAAGAAGCAAATTGTAAAGATCTCACAACAATAAGATTTTTATGGAAAGAATATGCATTAATGTAAATATAAGAAGTACACAGGGAGATATTACAACTGAGCTTTGACATCGTAAATCCTTCCAAATGATCCTAGCCTCAAATATCCTACCTTTTTCCTCCTAATGGATGAAAGGGAACCAACTCTACCAGAATTTCACCAGCATTTAAGTGCTCTATATTTCCCTCCCTTTAACCATGGAGAGGGGGTTTTTATTTATAGGCCTAAAGGGATAGGAGAGGTTGAGGATTTGTGGGAGAATATCAAGGGATCATCCAAAAGGGTAAGGGGATTGAATGCCACCTTTCCTAGTCCATAGGGATAAACCTTCATGTAACCAAGGATTCTAGAAGTCGATCGAAGCTTCTATTTCTCCTTTTAAACCAACAACGCCACACTTTGTACACAAGAAAATCACGTCTTTGAAGGGTGACACACCTCGTCCAAAGGTAGAAGGTGTCACCGACGCACTCTGTCAATGTGCAGAGTTTGTCACCAAGGGCCTGGCGTACCTTGTCAATGCGCAGTGCGCGTTGGGGTGACAACAAAAGGAAAAAGGAGCAACAACAACTCTTCTTTCAATCATTTGGCCTAAGTGCTTTAGGAATTAGGGAAAATAGAGGACACATAACTCATGATGATGATATTTTGGTGTAACAACAATGGAAGGAGAAAAGGAGCTGGTTTGTAAGCTCAAGAAGTATCTGTACAGTTTAAAACAATTTCCCAAGATGTGGTATTAGAAGTTTGACATGTATATTTGGACTCTGGAGTTTGTGAGAAGTTAGGTTGTTCACTGTGTGTATGAAAATAAAGTTGGTGGTCATTTCATATATGTGGTTCTGTATGCCGACGACATATTGTTGGTCGAAAATAACATGGATCTAATAAAGGAGGTGAAACTGCGCTGATCCTCCAATTTCAACATGAAGGATCTTGGAGTAGCAAATTTCATTCTTGAAATATAAATTCAGAGAGATTGTGCAAGTAGAAGACTCTAGTTAAGTCAAAGGTAATTGTTGGATAAAAATACCTTATTCATAGCATATTTCTCCTACCTAGTAACCTAGACCCTGACTTCATGACTCTAGTGGGAAAAACCTAACTCATATTAACCACCTAAGTAACCTAATTATAAACTGTAAGGGTCCTAAACCACCTTATATTCCACTTACTACAAACCCTAATGACGAATTTTGGATGAATTAGGCACATTCATAGATTTAAGGGTGCCTCCCTTGATTTGTAGAGATTTTCCTTGATTTTAGGAATGCTGGAGTTCAACCTCTGTCAGTGACTAAGAGCGATCCCCTAATTTAGTTCCTAACTGAACATTCATGTCCAAATTTATGCATTAATACCATTATTTAACTAATTAGGGTTTTGCATGCTCATAACAATTAGTGCATGAGCAGTCTTCAGTTAGAACTAGTGGTTGTGAAGCCATGTGTTAGTGTAACTCAGTTAAAGAGAGTAAGCATGGATAACTAAGGGTCCTTGGATCTAGTTAATCTTGAATAGACTCTCTTACACTAGATGAGCAATTCAATTTGCCTCTTAACCTAATTCAAATTGCCTTCCTTTAAATATTGTTCACCTCCATTCATTAAATTTAATGAAATACATCATTCTTTTCTTCCTATTTGATTCTTTTTTGTGTAATGATCTATGATAAATCATTTGTTACATGGTTAGTTGTTTTTTGATTTGATTTTAATTGTATATTTCTTTAGTTCATGTGCCTAGATATATATGTTCAAATCTTACAGAAATATGTTGAGGCAGTTCATAAATGTTTCAACATGCAGGAGAGTAGATTGGTCAAGCTCCCTATTCTTGTGGGAGTCAAGCTATCAGTTGAAAAATTTACTAAGACATAGGAAGAAATGGAGTTCATGTCACTTTTCCCCTATGCTAGTGTTTTAGGTAGTATGATGTATGCATGGTTTGTATACGAACAAATATTTCCCATGTAGTGGGAGTATTGAGAAGGTACATGTTGATGCCTATAAAAGATCATTGGACCGTAGTAAAAAGAGCATTCATGTATTTATGCGACATAATGGATTATGCAATCTATTACAGAGAAGAGCCTAAGGAAAAAAAGGAAACTGATGTACATTGTTTTGTTGATTTCGATTGGGATGGAGATATCATTTGTAGACGCTCGAACAACGTATATATGTTCAAGATATTCGACAGAGCAGTTAATTAGATGAGTAGAAGGCAGTCGGTTGTTGCAATGTTGACTATTGAGGTTGACTACATGGTATCTTCTCATGCATGTAAGGAAGTTGTTTGGTTGAAAATATTGTGTTCAGATGTTTGATTCAGACAACATGCTATTAGGTTGGATTTTGATAGTCAAAATGAAATCTTCCTCGCAAAGAATCCATCCTATCATTCAAAGTCGAAACACACTATTGCTCAATACCATTTTTTGAGGGAGATGGTGGAGAATTAGAAGTTGTTACTAGAAAAGGTAGACATAGTGAATAATGTTGTAGACTCATTGACCAAGTTGGTGAGCATAGAGAAGTTTTCCTGGTGTAGGGAAACGATGGGCTTGTCAGCCCCGCTAAAGTGAATTAAAGTTATGAAACTCCTGTTTCTGCAAAGAAGACAACAAGTGGGAGAATGTTGGGAATGCTATATTCTTTTCATGTAAATCAACTGGAAAAGTTGATAGTCAATTGGTATAAGTTGACTAGAATAAGAGGTGATAGAAATTGGATGTATAGTCAATTCACCAACTAGAACAGTTGTTTGGTTGAACATAAATGATTGGTCGGTGAGACTTGTCAACATAACAAACAAAATATCAACAGATAATCGACCAAATTTGACCCAGTCAAGTTGACTGTAATGGAATAATTGGAAGTGGTTATGAAGTTATGGATTTTCATTAACAAGCATTTGGTTGTATTGCATCTATAAATAAGATATAATGGTTATGAAGTACGATCATGTTGTGATGTAATGAACTCTGATTTGTGGTCTAGCAAGTCATCGTTGTAAACACTTGTTTTTGAGTGTTTCATCAATAGATGAGTGTAAGCTCACTGGTTTTCCTCCAGAAGAGAGGTTTCCATGGTAGTTTTTCTATGTAATGTGTTGATGTGTTGTGTTCCATTATCTTATGTTTAATGTGTTTAACTATATGAATCAATTTGCAAACCTGTTGTAATTGGTATTAGAACCAAATTAAATCATGAGGTACAAAATTAATGAGCATTGAGATCTTCCCTAATGTTAAAGTAATGTGTGAAAAAAACAATAGGGGACTTTAGATAAGTTGGTATGTTGGAGTCATTCCTTCTTTTTGAATTTTTGACCATGGAATGAAGTCTCATATGTCTTTTCCCACTGTAAACACTTGACCCACAACTATTCATTCGATTACTCATTGTGAAGAGGTAACCATAGTGAATTTTCATAGGTTCCACATAATGATTGCTTATGGAAACTACTTGTAGTGCCTAAGATTGATTCCTAATTTACTTTGAAGATCTCCTTAGAGGTTTCATTGTCTTGATAGAGATTACACCTTGGATGGTGAATTTGCAAGGTTACAATAACTATTTTTCAACCATTGCTGGTTAGACTTGGGCCCTCATCATCTTAGGATGACCTTTGAAAAGTCCATTTTTTGTCTCTTCCCTAGTTGGAATGAAGGATTTAATCCCCTTGGGATGATTTTTTGAAGTTCAAGTTTGCTTGGATAAATCTTAGCTAGTATTCTATAACAGTGTGCTTATATTATTTTCGTGCTTTGATTGTGTAAATACGTTAAGGAAAAATAATCATTAGTTGATTGGAGATCATATTATTTGATCCTTTTCCTATGTTGATTGATGCCCTAGGTAGCTTTCATCTTGTTGATTTCCATGATCTTATAAGCATGTAATCCACCTATTGTAATAAAGGGTTCTTTTTCCTTGAAGAAAGACACTTTCTTATGCATTACCTCATTTATGAATCCAAATATTGGTTAATGTTCCTAGGGATATTGACCAAGGGACACATCACAAGGGAATCCATTTTCCTTTCCTATGCATGGAATTAATGTTGGTGCCCCTCCTTAATCTTCTCATATGTACTACAGGACTGTTAGTTTGGAATTTATCCTTTTTGAACACCCTAAATTATCTTGATGCTTCCAAAGAAATCACCTTATGTCAAGGAAATCAAACCAATTTAAACCCTTTTATTTCTTCACAAGTTAACTTGGTTTCTCATTTGATGAAAGTGTAACTTTTGGCCCATCGGTTAACCAAAAGTATACTAGGCATGTAGGAATAGGAAGAATAAGAAATAGAATTGAAGGTAAGGGGACAATATACTAGCAAATGAAAATAATGTTGGGGGCATTGCTACTATTCATAATCCTAAGCAAATAGGATGTACCCCTAAATTTCCTTGTAAAATTTGCACAAGAGATAAACTTACTCATCTATGTCCTACAATAGAAAAAATAGGAAGAGTACTGTCATTGCCTCAAGGATTTGATGCTCATGAACAATCTATGATTGTTCATTAGACCCTTCTTGAGTAGCCATTTGTTAATAAATCAACCAAGTTGATGAAATATTTTCTTAATCCCACTCTTCCTCTTTAGAGTGTTGTGACCACTAGCCATGTTTTCTTTATTTCCAGTTCATAAAATTTTGGACATGAGGGAATACCATCCACTTCGAGTGTTGACCCTACAAGATCTAGGTTCATTACTATTGAATATAATATACTAACATAGCCACATCTTCTTTCTTCTACACCATTCCAAATAAAGGTTTAAGTTAATTCATGTATGATTTTCTAGTGTATTGTAGAGAAAATAGTCTCATATAGTATGTTATTCTCATTCAATTAGATTTTTTTTGGTTTTCCCAACTTTGTATTAGCTACAAACTAACTTTTTTGAATTTTGATAAAAGACATAGTGAACCTTTAGGGATTCTTCCTATATTTCCTATTCATTAGGTCAGAATGCTATCCTATTCAATTTTATAGTTATGGAAGGCCCAGTGGACTTCAATATGCTTGTTGGGTGCGAATCAATATATGTCATGAATGTTGTGGTGCAGTGTCTACATTATTTTGTATAACATATTTTCTACATGAAGGAAAACATTTTTACTATTGATGAGTTTGCATACTATAATCTCTAACTTCTTTCGACTCTAAACCATGTAGTCCTTTTATGTGTTTCTAGTGTTTGTGTGGACATTACCATGACATATGTGAAGTATACGGCCTCATATCCCATGCTTTAAATTTATTCTAAGAAGGAACTTTTGAATTTATGCTCACCTTCTTTGGACTTAGTTTCAATAGTTTACTAGATGATTTGTTAAATGGGGGTAATAGAGACATTATTCCCCCTAGTGATCCAAGCAAATGTTTAGATGTGCATTCTCTATAATATCGATGATGTTTTACCTAGGTGAATCCCTCTTAGAGGCTACGATTGGTTTTGACATTCATTTTGATGAGATTTATTATGTCCTTTATAAAGAAAATTTCCCTAGATTGGACATTTTTACAATTGAGTTCAACCTAATCATGATCCTTCAAAGCCTAATCTCTTTGGTTGTAAATCCCAATATTTCATTAAGTTGCATGTTGATTTTACTTATGAGTATGATCTCGTAGTTATTAGATCCATAGAGTTCGATATTGTTGAAGATGTTTCTATAGACTCCATCATTGTGTTCAGTATTGAAATTCCTTTTGAGTCTAGTCTCTCCACTTGTAGATCCTTGGGAATTGGCATTATTTAGTCTATTTTTATATATTATGTCATTGCTTTTAATATTGACACCCCTTCTAGGTTTACTTGTTATATTTGCAGATCCTCAAACTTTGGTGTTGTTGAGTCTATTTCTGAGGACTTTGTAATTGATTTCAATATTGATCATCCTTTTGATTCTAGTGATATCCCCATCACAGATCCTCATAATTTGGAATTAAAAAGTCTATTTCTATATACTCCATCATTGAATTCAACATTGGATTTCCTTTTGAGATTGGTCTCTCCATTTCTAGATCTTTAGACTTTGGCATTGTGAAGTCTTCATTCATAGAATTTTCCTTTGAGAAGGATATAATTGAAGATATAAAGGTTGAAAATATCCCTATACTAATAAATTCCAATAGATCTCTTTTTAATTTTTCAAGATATGATCTTATTATTGTTTTTTCTTAGGTCTAATATTTTGAGTTGGATTCCCAATTCCTTAAGGATCGGTCATGTGTTATGCAGTGGTCAACTTGGTCAAGTATATTTGGAGTTTTCATATAGGTTTAGGTCCCCCTATTATTGTGTTTCAATTTAACTTTATGACACCCTATAATGTCCCTTTTTTGAAATTTATTAAAATGGTGAAATTTTAAACTTTTTCCACTAGTTCGACCTTTGACTAGTATTGGTCTCTTGGTCTCCAAATGACTCCAAATGCTCCCAAATGGTTATAGAAGGTGTATAGATGATATTGGGACATAATTATGAGGTTCAGGGATGATTTAGAGTCTTCAAGAGGCTTCTATAACTCTCCTTTAAGTTCTGGCCAAAGTAGGGAGTTTGACTAGCAATTTCTCTTGGAATAGTATTGGTCTCTTGGTCTCCAAATGACTCTAAATGCTCCCAAATTGTTACAGAATTTGTATGGATGATATTAGGAAATAATTATGAGGTTCGTGGATGCTTTAGAGTCTTCAAAAGTATTATTCAACTCTCCTTTAAATTCTGGCCAAAGTAGGGAGTTTGACTAGCAATTTGGGGTTCAAATCCCCATGGGGTAGATGCTGGAAATGGATCTCCAAATGCTATTGGACCCTCTCTAATTTCTGAAAAGAGGTAGGGGATATCTAGGGGAAATAAATATAGTCTCATATGCATCACCATTCAGTTTATTGAGTCTGATACAACCCTCGTAAATCATATACAAAAAGACTAGTTTCGACATAGGGTGGAATGGTAGTAATTCTTCACAAATGGTTATGAAACTTAAGAATATTGCTCCAAATGCTTGTATAATTAATATGAAACTTCTTCATAATATTAATGGAACTCCATACAATATCAATACATCAGAAATTGACTGAACCATTCGAATTTGATACCACTTCAAGTGCAAATAACAAGGTATTGGGGAAATGACACCATTTGTTCATAGTTTAGCATTTTTACGTCAAATATATTTGATTTTAGACCTGAAAGTATTCTGAGAAGTAAAAATAGAGTCTATATATCAGATTTCAAATATATGTGGCCTCAAGAGCTATCCAAAATATTTCATCACCTCAACAAGTGCGCCTCTCCTCAAGGAGCAAGAATATGCCAAGAAATAGAAGAATGGTTATAGAAGAAAGCTGAAAGAGATGTGACCATGAACTTCCCTGTAGCTTAAATCTGTAACAAAATACTCCATTAAAGCTCCAAATGAAAGGTCTGAATGGCCTTTCCAATTACCAACTAGAATGGAAATCTTTCACCCTCGAAATTGGTGTTAAGGCAAGTTGAGTCACACTCCACTAGCTTTCCTCTCCAAATGCATAATGAAAATTCTAAAATGATCAAAAGCTACCATCCTTCTTTGTTATTGTATTTTATAAAATTCTAAGGTCCTCCATGGTTCAAATTCCTCCCAAGATTTTCATGCCAACTCAAGTTGGGAAGAGATTCCCAAGTATGCCACTTGTCCTTCCAATTCTAGCCCTCTCCTTCTCCAAATTTGAATTGGTGTCTCTTTGAATTCCCTAACTCACTTGAGCGCCCTCTTGGAGTCTATGCTTAGCCCTGAGATATCATATATGTCAGATTTCATCCTTCAGGTCTTATTTTTGTCATAGGTGTCATAGCATATTCATCATTGTTGTCATAGAGCTAGGGAATCTAGTCCAAGTGTCTCACTAGCTCCAAAATGCCTCTTCCTCTTCCATGGGAGTTACTCTTCCACTCCAATTCGACCTTAACTGAGTCATGCCAAGTAGATTGACCTTCCAAATCATCCCAAGAACGTTGGGATTCTTATGGATTTGAAATGACAAGAGTAGGATGCCATGTGGCATAGAAAATCTAGCTTGTGTGGGTCCCACATCCTCCATGTGTCTTCATGATCATTTGCCACTTTGATTAAATACCTTGTATTTATTTATTTATCTCCTTTAATAAATATTTATGCCATTCTAATGTTCAAACATCATTTATTATCCCCCTTATTTCAAATCCCAAAGCTTCCACCCCCTAACCTAGGGAACTAGTAATTTTCCTCCATGGCAGTTCATTTAGATGGGTATATTACAACTTTGAATTGGGAATTTCTCTTAATGTGACCCACCTTGTCCATTTGGATCTAATTTCACATTATTACTAACTTAGACTTCATTCTTGGCATTCATTTAGGCCTTAGCATCCATTTGACAAACTATCATGAGTATGGCTAAGGGGCTTAGGCCATTGTGACCCAATGCAAAATTTTGGGACATGACACACCCAAATTTGTCATAGTGATAACCCCTTTGAATGTTGTCATGTTAGCCTTCTTTGTTTTCATTTTGCACTAGTTCAACATAATAAATTTCGTATGATAGGTTTCCCTAGTGTGGCACCCTTTTCCATATGTCGCACATCCCATTTTTTGATGATGCTAATATGGTATTCTATGTAGATGAGGTTCATTGTAAGTCATGAGTGATTGTTGAAATATATATTCCTTAGTTGCAACTTCATAAGCAAAGGTAGCCTAATTTCCTAACAAATCTTATTAGGACTTTTGTAGCCTCTTTAATCAAAATGAATTTCATTATCAATAATGTCTTGTTAGGTTGGTGAAATTAGAGTGATGTTATTACCCCTATCAGGGTTAAAAGTCTCTCCAATGACAAGTTCTCTACTTGTGTTGTGCCTCATCCTGGAAATGGACTACAATATCCTCCTAGGCTCTATCCACTTGTGTTAGTAATCATGTGAGTATAGTCTCCACCATGTCCCAGTACAACTACTGGCATCTCTGTATGCTAACTTGTAACCTATGCTCTGGTGGATGAGAGCTTTTCGTGGGGGCAAGGGAACACAAGACGATAGGGAAGGAATGTAAAAGCCCCTGAATGACCTTTCCCTCTCATAGTTTTCTCGCTTGTATTGATGCTTATGCTTATGGATATGGTTGAGATAAGAATACCCTACTAATCACTTATTAGTAAAAAAAAAGCTTGAGTAGTTGAAAAAAACCTATAAATTAGTAAAAAAAAAGCTTGAGTAGTTGAAAAAAACCTATAAAAAAAATAATTGAACTACACAAAAAAGCAAAATTACATCATCTTGACATTTAAGAGAATTGGATATAAGAATCACAAAAGTTAAATAATATAAGATAAAAGGTACTTGAAATAGACCTTTTATAGTAACTTATGTCAAATTCCCATGAAAAAATACAAATCCAATGTAATAAATCTATCTAACTAAAAACATACATTTGTATATTCACAAATGTACCGAAAGATATATTCACAAATGTACCAAAAGATATCCAAAAAAACCCAAGAACATTACAAAGATGTGAAAATTTATAATTTAAAAATAAAACATAATTTAATAGTCAATATTCCACCATAAAGTAGTGACATTTAGCATATATTCCTAATATTCTTTTTAAATATATAAAAAATATATTCATATATCATAGGTACCTAATGTCCCTTCAAATATATAAAACAATATCCTCATAAAAATGAGATGTAGTTCCCAAAAATAAAAGCATGATAATACCCCCTTAGAAAAAGATATGCCCAAAGCTTCATTCCAAAGGACCATTGCATGTAGCTTTCTATCGAACTTTTAAATACCATCTCTTTTGGAATAAAAGAAAATAATGATATACACTATTTTATCCTTTTTTTTTAACTATTAAAAACTTTATACTAAATTCTCACAAGTATTTATTTTTATGAATAATATTCTACCAATCTTAACTTTTTTATACCACACATAATTCAAATAACATGTACTACGGTGACAAAAGAATGTCAATGTCAACAACTTATAACATGACCACTCAACTCAAGCCTTGCAATTTATTTTTTTAATTCTATCAACCGGAATTATCTTTCGGTAGTTACAATATCTCTTTCTTTACTACACTATCAATTTTGTAGATGGTTGTTTTAATTATGCAGGTTGACACTGAAAAAATAACTCTTAACGAGAGTTAAGTTTTAAAGTAATATCACACGATAAATTTACTATCAAGTTGTACATTGGAATTATATAGTATCACACGATAAATTTACTATCAAGTTTTCCATTAGGATTTGTTGAGTTATGGTTTAATAACGATTTGTAATTTAATTGTAATAATGTTGTTGATTATTAATTTTGTCAATCTTTTTAAATAGCTATTTATACTTATAACAAGATTTTAAGTTGATATTTATGTTATGTCTCTTTAACATCAAACTCTTTTACTCAACGGCTAGTTTTAAGGATGGAATTTCACACTCAATAGGCAATACTACCTCTAGTACATACACCAAATGGAAAGGTGTGAAACCAGTGGCAGTTTTAATAGAATCCCAGTATGCCCAAAGGGCTGAAAAAAGCATCACATGCCAATTTGACTTGTGCGTGCCTACCATGCGTTGAATCATGGTTTTCAAGACCTTATCAATGGCCTCTACTTGTCCATTTGATTGATGATAGTAGGGGGTTCAGTTTTCATGACGAAATCCCAACTTGGTGCTTATTTCATCCACCATCTTATTTTGCATTAGAGAGATTTTGAGGTCAAAAAATGGCCTCCTAAGAGATGTACTACAAAAATATGAGATATATTAAAATATTATGAATTGGGGGTTTTATGGGGTAGGTATATATGACAAGTCACCTCCCACACTATTTTCTATGCACAATATAAATAACCATGGTTGAGTTGCTTTTCAAAATTCACTAGAAATAAAATTAATAAAATAAGTCTACATTGATGTGACTAAGATTCATTGTAAATTCCCAAAAATTTATTGTCCTTTAGCATTTATTTGTCTTGAACTTGCAAATGAAATTAAATAATAAAAAATATTTTTAAGAGCTATTTTTTTAATTTTATATTGACTTTTTATATTTAGTACTTTTCTCATGAATTTAATATAATGTAATTTAATTGAGAATTTATTTACATGTAAAATGTTAATAATATTATTATAATCCACATTGCATTATTATTATTATTATTATTCTTTATTAGTTTGACATTATGTTATTAAATAGAATGGAGTGAATATATAATTTAAAATTAAAAACATAAAAATGATAATATATTATTTTATAAAAAAATGTGAAAGGACTTTCTTTATGAATTAAGAGTAAAATGACAATAATATTATTTTATGAAAAAGTGTGAAAAGACATTCATTATGAGTACTTTACTTGAAAATGACAATAATATTATTTTATGAAAAGACTATCATTATGAGTACTTTACTTTATGACTTAAAAGTACTTACACCACTACCTTGGTTAACTATGTGTTTTCATTCACCATAGAAAATTTGACAAATAAGCATTCTTAACTCATGCAATGCCACCTCACCAAGGGGGATGATGTCATCTACTAGAATGTGATTGGTTGTTTTTTATAGTACATTTTCTTTGTTTTGAGGCCATTTTTTGACCTCAAAATTTCTCTAATGGAAATGTGATCCGTGATCGATGACGATGGCTTGAGGGACTCCAAATATAACAATTATATGATTGAACATAAAGAGTGCGGCAGTTTCGCTGTCTTCCTTGTATGTAGGCGTAGTCTCGGCCCATTTGGTAAAGTAGTCTACAACGACAATTATATAACCATGCCCCTCGGCCGAGGTAGGCTTACAATGCATGAAGTCGATCCCCCATTTTGCGAAGGGGCCAACAGTGATAACTAGATGTAGTGGGGTTGGGTGCAAGCGCTTTTTATGATGAAAAATTTGGCAAGGAGGACACTTCTTGACCGCTTCCATACAATCTTTGAAAATGGATGGCTAGTAGTATCCAACGCGTAAGATCTTGTGGGATGTAGCCATCCCAGAAAGGTGACCGCCACATGCCCCTGAGTGGCAATAATTTAATACACGCTCGACCTCCTCGTGATTTAAACAACGTCATAGGATGGAATCAATACCATGACAATATAGCGTAGCACCAATGATCAGGTAAATTTCTCGTGGTGACAGATATGACGGTGTTCATCGCGGGATAAGTGAGGAACAAAGTGTTGGGTTTGGAGATAATATGTGATATCTCCGTACCAAGGGTCAGAAGTACTAATAAAAAACAATGACTCATTGGGGAGAGAGTCAATGGGCTCATATTCTTGATCAGTACGGGGAAGATCACAAATGAGATCCGTGAATACCAATGAATTTTTGGATTTGTCCTTTCCAAATTGGAGGTCGAATTCCTCGAGAATCATGATCTAGGGTGAGTATTTCCCCCCTAATACCTGACGTGTGAGGACGTGGTACATAGGGTTAGAATCGACAATGATGGTAGTAGTACAAAGTAGGATATAGTGACGAAATTTCTGGACAGCGATGACTGCTGCCAGAGCTAACTTCTCCACATGCGAATAATGGGTTTTAGAGTCTATGAGACCCTTACTAAGGTATTCGATCACATGTTCCTGCGCGTTGCTATCCTCCTGCACTAAAACCATAATGATAGTTGAAGTAGAGGAAGCAAGATAAAGGATATAATCCTTGGTGTAATACGGTGGTTGTAACACGGGTGCATGAGTGATAGTGTGATTGAGATTATCAAAGGCCTTTTGGGCATAGTCATCCCAAAGAAATGGGACGTCCTTCTTTAACAATGGCATGTAACACTATGTTTTTTTTGCAAAATTACACACAAAGTGACACAGGTAGTTTGACTTCCCCTACAAACTTTGAAGTTCCATAATATCTGTGGGTTGGGGTAGGGTGACAATGGCCTCTACCTTGAGGGGATCAATGCAGATCCCATCTTTGGGAATGATGAAGCCAAGGAGACGTCCGGACTCCACAAAAAATATGCACTTATGGAGATTTAAAAGGATAATGTATTGTCGAGATCTGAAAAAACAAAATCGTTTGATGATCGATGTGGAAGTCACGACGATTTGAATGAGTTGGTAGATCGTTGAGGTAGGGTTCCACAAAATCCTTTATATCGTGAAAGGAATACGACATGGCCTGCTGGAATGTGGCACCAACATTTTAAAGTCCAAAAGGTAATTTGCGATATGCAAATGCACCCCATGGGAAGATGAAATAAGTTTAATGTTGATTGGCGGGATGGATCTCAATCTGAGTATAGCCAGAGAAGCCATCCATAAATGAAAAGATGACACTTTTGGCGCAGTTGGAAATAATTTGGTTGATAAACATGGTAGGGTAATTGTCCTTGGGACAAGCCTTATTAAGATCCCTGTAATCAAGGCAAAATATGATGGTTCCCTCTTTCTTTGGAATCGGGACGACATTGGAGACCCAATCTGTCAAGGGAACATTATAAATGAACCCAACTTTCAACAAATTTTCAATCTTTGCCTTGATTGCTGCATTCTTCCTAGGGTGCACCGGACAAAGTTTTTTCCAGATAGGTTTTTTGTCGGGATATGTTTGGATTTCATGCATAACAGTAGAAGGATCAATCTTGGGCATTTCCTTGTAGCTCCATGCAAATACATTGCGAAACGGTTTAAACAAGGCTGTAAAATTCTTGATTTCATCGGGAGAACAATTTTGGCTTATGTGGATGTGTTCCATGATTCCTGGTTTTACCAATATGTCTAAGGTGGTGGTAGGCATGATGTTTGTGAAATTCCCCTCAATTACCGTATCCTGGATAAGAATAGGAGATTGAGGTTGAGGAAAGACATCTGGTGAAACAATATTATGAATTGCATTCTCTAACGTGTCTAGAGATGGGAGGAAGGATGATCGATGATGAAGGTCTTCCCATGGAAGCTCATCCAAGCTCATAATCTCCACGATCGATTCATTAGAGTAGAAAATATGGAGTAGGCTATCTGGTGATGGTGGGGATGAGTTCCATCGGGATGGCAGAGAATCAGAGTTAGATGCCACTGAAGAGTGGGCATCTGGTAAATTGGGTACTGATTGGATGGCCTCATAAGTGGCTTCAGAGGGGCTGAGAGGCATCACATCTCCAATCAAATCTAGGTTATTAAGATTGGGCACAATCCATTGGTTTGTCGAGTTGGAGGAGGGTGGGATTATGGATGAGATCAGTTCACTGTGGAAACATGTGATGGGGGATCTAGTGTTGGAAAGACTCCCATCAGAGATGGTTCTTTTAGGAGTCCTACCCCCACACTCTCATATATTTGCGATGAGTGTCCCAAAATAGGAACATTATCTACAGGATGAGTAGTGGTGTCTAGTGTACAAAAATCTAATTGGTCGATAGTGACAATCTTCCCATGATGGGGAAATTACACAATGCGGAAGCCGGATGATGTGACCACAATCATGGTATAGAACCAATTTCGACCAAGTAAAAAATTATAATCCAATGGGGTGGCGACTACTTCCATGTTAATTGAAATAGTCTTACCTACCAACTCTATGGATAAAGATTGTAACAGCCCGTGGGGTTGAAATCCATGTCCATCAAATGATTTCAATGTAGTAGGGGAACGATTCAACTTGGAAGATCCAATGGCTCTCCAGCATGATATCGACATAAAAAAAGTAGAGGCTCCTTCATCTAAAACAATACGATGGATACTTTTCCCGGAAGCATTAGTAACGATTTGAAATGCTAATTGGTGGGAAATCCTCGGCTTGAAATACTCTAATCGGAAAATGACCGTGTTATAGGAATCCATATACACTGGTCCTATAGAAGATAGCATAGACTTACGCTGATTGGGACAATTTTGTAAGACTTCAAGCGTTGACATAGCACAAGGTTCTTGGGCTAGATCTTCTACATTGTTGTAGTTTTGAGCAACCCGGGCGTTAGGGTTGAAAATGGATTTTTGAATTGTGCTTTTTGGTGGATGCAATACTACATCTGGTAGAGGTTTATCTATGGTTAAAGGACCTTGTAGTGGAGGAACATTGGATGTGGACAGGGAGGATTTTTTAGTATTACCTTCATTAGATTCCTTGTCAGGAATATAGTCATATGTACATGACTTGGTAGATAAGTTGATTGTTTTGCTGCGCATCATGAGAACATGAGTGGTTGTGGAAGGTTCTCCTTGCGAAGGAGGTGGTGGTTGTGCAACCATTTGTTGCTATTTTGTGGGTTCAGTTAAAACTATGGGTGTAGGGTTTCCCTTGAGAAAATTTTGGACTTTGTCACGATGTGGACATTATTTCGTGAAGTGATCGTCACCGGAAAGTAAACAAGGATATTTGGCCTTCTGTCTCTGTTTTGTGTCATTAGGATCAAGATTGTTTTTGTGCTCCTGCTGGTTAGAAGATTTCTTGGATTTTCCTTTGTTATTATTCTTACCACTGGATTTCTAAGGTGAAGTAGATTGAATTGAATTGATCTCCACAGTGGAAGCAGGGGTGGGTGACTGATTGGTGTTGTTTCCAACCTATGATGAGGATGGAGTTGAACTAATGTGGTTATGCGATCCACTTAATTGAGTAGTAGGTTGGGTATGAATGGAACTAATGATTCCATCGACATGTGATCTCGTAGAAGGTTTTGTTGGGTCATTTTTGGGGCATGGGGCATTAGGAATAATGTCATATAATGTGCCAAACTGAGCATAGACTAGTTCTAGTTACTGAGCACGCGAGATGGATTGTTCTTGCATTACAGTCCCTCCCATAGCAACGTCTTTATCTATGATGGGTAATAATGAATTCGTGAACCAATCGGCGAGTAGATGATCCATAATGGGAGCTTTAATGTGGTGACGTCTCCTTCTCCACTCATGAATATGATAAAAAATGCTAGTGGAGGTTAATTATCGAAGGGATGTCAAAATATTCGTGCTGGTTTCGTAGCAGATTGGTAATTGAAAATGATTCATAAATGCCATAGCTAAAGATCTAAAATTGGTGAAAGAGTGTGGTGGTAACTTGATGTACCACTTTGCGGTGGTACCAATGAGTGTTCGTTGAAAAATCTTCAGATGGATAGAATCATCCATTAAGGAATTGGAGAAGCACCACAAATTCTATGTCATTACGTGGTTCTTAGGATCCTCACTGGGTTTTCCGTCAAATTTAGGTATGTCCAATGGTAACTTCATAGGAATAGGTGGCCAATTTATACCATGTTGGATGGGATCATTGATCAAACGTGATAGGTCCGACAGATCTAATGTAGCCATAAATGGTAACTGTCGGTTTGGATGTGGATACTAGTAATATTGATAAGGCATCTGGGTACTAGTAGGACCATGGATCGAATCATCATAAAGCCCCCCCATAGAGTGTTGTCCATATGGAGGTGGTCCTCCTGGATTAAGAGGTGGACCTGAAGGGGGTCGTCCTCCGGAGTATAGGGGTCCTCCGGGTGGTGGAGGTGGACTCAGGTTGGACAGGTGGTGGAGGAGAGGGTGGGACAGGTGGTGGGGGGGGGGGGGTGGGATTCCGGCTGGAGGTCTAGTAGGTGGAACATTATGATGCCCCCATGGGGTGTTCATATTTCCAGGATAGGGTAATTCGGGAAAAATATTCCCTAGGTAATTTTGACCTATTGCGATATTGTGATTACCCGGGTATGTATGCTCCCATGGGGGTTGGGTCCAAGTGGATGGTCCCCCCATGTGATGCTCCCACGTAGGTTTTCCCATGGCTAGGAGTGAACTTACAACCATATTGCAGTTCATGTATGAAGGATATCCTTCGCTGAAATTCTATCCCCTAACTAGAGGTTTCCCTCTAGTTAGATTTTGTCCACTGACTAGGGGTTGCCCCCTAGTTGAAGATTGTCCACCAATTGGAGTATGCCCGGTAAGAATATGTTGACCACTGGCTGTAGGTTGACCCGTGCTCATGTGTTGACCACTAACTAGAAGGTATCCTCCGCTCAAATTTTGAGGTAGAGGTGGTGTTCTAGTTACGAGGTTAATGGAAGTTGAAGGTTTACCTCTAGTCATTGGGGTCAAGTGGGGTGTAGAACCGACCGACTGATTTGGAGGTGTACTCGATGGAAAATAAGGTTGGCATGGTTCATAGGTGGTCATAATGGGTGTAGATATTCCTAATGAAGGGAGATTAAAATAATGCATAGGGGAATGACGTTTAGGAATTGGTACCTCCGGGTTGGTTTGTGGAGGAAAACTATGGTGCCTAACTCGCTCACTAAGTGAGAGTAAAGATTCGATAGTCTTGTAAACTGGTGCGATGATTTCCTCGTTTGTAGTCCATCAGGAAGGGAATAGGCGTGGTGGAGTATCCACCATCATATGTGATCCAAAGTTGGAAATATTATGACCTAAGGAGGTCCCTCAAAATGATGCAGTTGGACCAAAAGCGGTTTCTATCGGGTCGTCCTGGGATCGAGTGAAAATCCAATAGATGACTCCAGGGTTACCTTCAAGCAAGTGATGAAAAAATGTGTCATGCAGAGGAGGTTGTTCCATCAACAAAGGTCCTGTAGGATTGGTGATGGGTAGATTTACAGGAGGGGAGCACTTTACTCCTGATTCAAGGGTAGGAATTCCTTATCCGCTTGATTCAGATGTTGTGGGTTGATCCATGCTCAATCTTGATTTCTCCTCTTGGCTAAGGGGATATTCAAGTGGAAAATTTAATAGTTTGTGGGATCTTCTTAAGGGATATTCAGCTAGGGCGATTGATGCAAAGCTTCTCCTAAAAGTATTCTAAAAAGAAAAACACACTTCAAGTCCTACTCAAGCTAAATCCACAAGCCAAATTATGTGATAGGTGGGATTTAAATTCTGGAACCTCATGGAAGTGTCAAGGCATCGCAACTCACGATATACTATAAGGTCCAATAGTAATACTTGACCCAATTTTTCAGAGCACTAACCAGGGAGGATTTGGATCGTACCCCTGACCATATTACCCGACTACCTAATAGTATGTGCATAGTAGCTCATCGAGTGCTGTTCTCAGTGTATTTCCACGCCAATATGGCCAATAGTTAACTCGGATGGTTTTAGGAATTCTAGTGGGGTCTCTCGATATACTCAAGGTACATGGGATCTCCAATCTGTAGTAGTGCTATCTAATTCATAACCGTACAACAGAAGCCTTCATATATACTGTCGAGTACGTGAATTATGTTTCTATATACCTGAAGGTACGTGAAAGTCTGTTCGATATACCGACTGGTACGTGGAAGAACTACAAGCCCACAGGGTGCAGGAAGATAACGACAGATGCTACATTTTAAGACGTTGAAACACATCTCTACCCTATCACACGAGTTTCTATACAATTTTAACCTAGGCTATCGCTTGATTTTATCTTGTACGGTTAGGTGAATGCATGAAGTGTTGACTTGAAATTAAACAAGATGCACAACTAAGCTAAATGAAGTGCAACTATTCTATTTTTCTTTTTGATGAAAACTAACTAAAGTAGGGAGAAATAGTTTTCTTTTCCGAAATCAAATGAAAAGATTACCCAGTTTTACTTTATTTTCCAATTCAACCAAAAGACTAAAAACACTTTTTCATTTAATCCAACAAAATGAAAACAACACACCAAATCAAAAATATTTTTTCTTTTTTCTTTTCAACTAAGCAAAATCTATGAGCAAAATGAAAAGACGAACTTCACTTTCGATTGCAATAACTCTACCTCGAAAACAAAGAACAAAAGAAGTGAAAAGAAAATAAAAAATATGAGAGCATTCACTAGCTTTTTCAATACTTCGAGAATGTAATATCCCCCATTTTGACCCTTATGATAGGTTTTTAATGTAAATATTGAATACATGCGATGTATGTTTCCCTAGCGTGGAGCTCAAGGCCAAGGCCCCGCTAGTGTATGCTCATATTTTATTTAAAATGGACAAATATTTGATATTATGTTATCCATGTGCTATTGAGCCATGGAATATTGTAAATTGATGTAAATATTAATATTGGAATAAAATACCCAAAACTGGCTATGGAAGCAACTAATAAGAGGGGGACATGTGTATCCACTGGGGAGTGGCGAGGGGGATTGTGGGGTTGAACCATATGCTACCAAATGTCATCTTGAGAACCCATTTGAATTTTCTTGTTGAGATTTAATTCTATTGTAAGGAAGTAGTTGAAGAAAACAATCCATGGCTTCAATGGAGCATGGGCAGCCCAGAAATTCGTATGGCGGGTATGGGCTCTGTTTTATTGACCCACAAGTCACTCTACCTCATGGGAATTCATTCTTCCTCATTCCCATTCCATTGTTGAACATTTAGGATTCAATTTTCACCCATTACACATGCCCAACAGTGAGAACAACCATAAATCCCAACTCTGAGAAAAGCCACGTTTTGAAGTGCCAAAAATGCCCAAAAACTTGTGTGGAAAGTGAAATCCAATGGGGGATCCATAGACCTAAACCTTGGGGCAAATTCGAGAGTGTTATATGCCCATAAATACATAGGAGAACCCCAATTTTATATCCCGAAAATCCAATTATGGGACAGTGTTATTTGGTGATAGAACTAAGAAAATCCAAGCACGGATTATAGAGAAGAAGATAGAACAGAGGTTGGAAATGCTTGATAAACCCAACTGTGTGTTATCTTAGCATGACTGTTTGTGTGAAAACATGGTTGTGAGTGAGCCTGTTTAGTTCCTCCTTAGTGGATACACATCCTAGCTCGGGGGTGGTATCTCAGCTGAAAGAATATAGGCTGGATAGGAACCTATGATTGGGTGGAACGTTGCTCCCACATAGCCAGTTGTTTGTACCATTTCATCTTAAAGATACATATTCTTTGTGGTTTGAATTATTTCCATTCTGTATTCTACAATGTGCTAATTAGTGATTGTTTTGTTAATTGCATGAAATGATTATCTTAAGTTAAGCATGTGCATAACATGATAAGGGGATTAATTCTTGTATGATTGTTTCATCATTCTTCCTGGGAGAAGTAGGCTGGTGCATTTCCTTCTGCGTGTGTGTTACTATGATTTAGTTCCGCTGTGAAATTTTTTAATCATGCATTGATTTTTAAATTGTGAATTTCGTCATATGGATTTGGGGGAGAGTTAGACACCCCATGTTGTGTTCATGTTCCCTCTGTGGGTCAGGATGATAGGAGGGGACGTGACAGAGAAGGCCTAAATTCACTTAATATTTTCAAGGATATGAAGATAAAATTTTCAAAACCAAGAGAACATAAGCATTGACAATTTTTTAGCTTTTTCAAAGTTTCTTAAACAACTATGCAAAGCATGAAACACTCTTCACAACAATCTCAAGTAACCTACTCGAAATGGAGATAATAAAGAATTTTTTGATTTTCCACCCTAATGTACCCCAAAATCTGAGAATGATGCCACTTACTTAATCTTGATTCAGAATAATAGAGATTATCTCATATTGCAATATTTAAGCAACTCGAAATTCTCAAGAAATTAATCACCTAAAATCGTAATACAACGCAAAAATCCACATCAAATTTCACAAAAAATCAAAACAATTTTAACTTTTGGAGGGCTTAGAAATAAGAGTGAACAAATGAGAGACATCGATAGGGAGTCACAAGACTGGTTGTACTCGCGATGGATTGAAATTTCCCACTATTGGAGAAACATCCGCTTGAATAACTAGGACTCAAATCAAACTCTAAATTCCAAAAATAATCCAAGGACAAAGCACACTGATTCTGAGAGATTCTGTGGCTGTAATGGAAAAAACACATACCTCAGCAAACCAAGCCAAAAACAACTTTGTGGGATTTTTTGACCCTATGCACTAAGCATTGCAGGGTGATGCACTCTACCAGTATATACCAGGGCGTTGGAAGCCCAACGACGTGGTTTGCACACACAGGAAGTGCGCCAGTGACATGGGTTACACACAGACAAAACATGTCAGTGACATAGTTTTCCTAAATTGAAAGAGTGTCAGAATTATAGTGACGCAACAACATAACTGCCCAATTGCATCAGGAGAAAATCAACTATGAAAAATAAAAAATCCCAAGAACAAAAAGGGTAACTGGCTAAGCTAAATGTCCCAATCAGAGTCTGGATCACCCAGTAACTCTTTGATGAACAAATCCGATGAAAATGAGTCAATTAAGAGGCTATTGGAAGAAAAAACAAGAAAATAGAAATCACAATCAAATCAAAAATTATGGGCCTGAACTCCCCAGCAGAGTCACCAATTTTGTTTACGGACAATCCGTCAGTGCAGACACTAACTGATCTCCCTAGTCCGAATGGTTCATATCTAGAACAAATGTAATACAAAACACAAATATCTTTCATAGATTGATTAAATTACAAAAGGTATAGGAAGACAACTTACCTATGAATGTAGCGTTATCTGCTCGCTTGATGTAGCTCCTGATCCTCAGATATCTAATTGCAAAACAATATATAACAAGTGGAAACAAGCAATTACTAGTAACATATAAACATAGATCAATCTAAACTAGCAGTCAAAGAAGCTAATTCTAAATATTTCACAACAATAATATTTTTATGGAAATAATCTGTTTTAATGTAAATATAAGAAGTACAAAGGGAGACATTACAACCGATATTTGATGTCGTAAATCCTTCCAAATGATCCTAGCATCAAAGATCCAAGCTTTTGCCTCCTAATGGATGAAAGGGAACCAACCCTAGCAGAATTTCACCAACATTTGAGTGCTCTATATTTCCCTCCCTTTAACCATGGAGAGGGGGTTTGTATTTATAGGCCTAAAGGGATAGGATAGGTTGAGTATTTGTGGGAGAAGCTCAAGGGGTCAACCCAAAAGGTAAGGGGATCGAATGCCACATTTCCTAGTCCATAGGGATAAACCTTCACGTAACCAAGGACTCATGTCTTTGAAGGGTGATGCACCTTGTCCAAAGGAAGAAGGTGTCACCGACGCACTATATCAATGTGCAGATCACGTCACCACGGGTCTGGAGCACCTTGTCAATGCGCAGGGTGTGTCAGGGTGACAACAAAAGACAAAAGGAGCAACAACAACTCTTATTTCAATCATTTATCCTAAGTGCTTTAGGAATCAGGGAAAATAGAGGACACATAGCTCATGATGATGAGATTTTGGTGTAACAACAGTGGAAGGAGAAAAGGAGCTGGTTTGTAAGATCAAGAAGTATCTGTACAGTTTAAAACAATTTCCCAAGATGTCGTATCAGAAGTTTGACATGTATATTTGGCATCCGAGGTTTGTGACAAGTTAGTTCGATCACTGTGTGTATGGAAATAAAGTTGGTGGTCATTTCATGTATGTGGTTCTATATGTCGATGACATGTTGTTGGTTAGAAATAACATGGATCTAATAAAGGAGGCGAAACTTTGCTTATCCTCCAAGTTCAACATGAAGGATCTTGGAGCATCAAATTTCATTATTGAAATAGAAATTCAGAGAGATCGTGCAGGTATAAGACTCTAGTTAAGTCAAAGGTAATTGTTGGAGCAAAATACCTTATTCATAACATATTTCTCCTACCTAGTAACCTAGACCTTGACTTCATGACTCTAGTGGGCCAAACATCACTCATATTAACCACCTAAGTAACCTAGAGTCTAATTCTAAACTCTAAGGGTCCTAAACCACCTTATCTTCCACTTACTACAAACCATAATGACCGATTTTTGATGACTTAGGAACATTCATATATTTAAGGGTGCCTCCATTGATTTGGGGACATTTTGCTTGATTTTAGGAATGATGGAGTTCAACCTCAGTTAGTGACTAAGAGAGATCCATTAATTTAGTTCCTAATTGAGCATTCATGTCCAAATTTATCCATTAACACCATTGTTGACCTAATTAGGGTTTTACATGCTCATAACAATTAGTGCATGAGCAGTCTTCAATTAGAACTGGTGGTTGTGAAGCCATGTGTTAGTGTAACTCAGTTAAAGAGAGTAAGCATGGATAACTAAGGCTCCTTGGATCTAGTTAATATTGACTAGACTCTCTTACAATAGATAAGCAATTCGAGTTGCCTCTTAACCTAATTCAAATTTCCCTCCTTTAAATATTTTTCACCTCCAATGTTCATTAAATTTAATGAAATACATCATTCTTTTCTTCTTATTTGCTTCTCTTTTGTGTAATGATCTATGATAAATCATTTGTTACATGGTTAGTTGTTTCTTGATTTTATTTTCATTGTATATATATTTATTTCATGTGCCTAGATCTATATGTTCAAATCTTACAGAAATATGTTGAGGTAGTTTTGAAATGTTTCAACATGCAGGAGAGTAGACTAGTCAAGCTCCCTATTTTTGTGGGAGTCATTCTATTAGTTGAAAAATTTCCTAAGACATAGGAAGAAACAGAGTACATGTCACTTTTCCCCTATGCTAGTGTTTTAGGTAGTATGATGTATGCTATGGTTTGTATACGACCAAATATTGCCCATGCAGTAGGAGTATTGAGAAGGTACATGTTGATTCCTATAAAAGAGCACTGGATCGTAGTCAAGAGAGTATTCATGTATTTACGCGACATAATGGATTATGTAATTTGTTATGGAGGAGAGCCTAAGGAAAACAATGAAACTGATGTACATGGTTTTGTTCATTTCGACTGGGATGGAGATATCATCTGCAGACGCTCAACCAATATATATATGTTCAAAATATTTTACAGAGCAATTAATTAGATGAGTAGAAGGAAGTTAGTTGTTGCAATGTCGACTATTGAGGTTGAATACATGGTAGCTTCTCATGCATGTAAGGACGTTGTTTGGTTGCAAATATTGTGTTTAGATGTTGGATTCAGACAACATGCTATTAGGTTGTATTGTGATAGTTAGACTACAATCTTCCTAGCAAAGAATCCATCATATCATTCAAAGTTGAAATACATTGATGTTCAATGCCATTTTTTGAGGGAGATGGTGGAGAATTAGAAGATGTTACTGGAAAAGGTAGACATAGTGAATAATGTTGCAGACTCATTGAACAATTTGGTGAGCACATAGAAGTTTTCCTGGTGTAGGGAAATGATGGGCTTGTCAGCCCTGCTAAAGTGAATTAAAGTTCTGAAACTCCCGTTTCTGCAAAGAAGAAAACAAGTGGGAGAATGTTGGGAATGCTATATTATTTTCATGTAAATCGACTGGAAAATTCAATATTCAATTGGTATAAGTTGACTAGAATAAGAGGTGATAGACATTGGATGTATAGTCAGTTCACCAACTAGAACAATTTTTTAGTCGAAGGGAAATGACTGGTCGATGAGACTTGTCAATAGAATGAACAAAATCTCAACAGATAATCGACCAAAGTTGACCTAGTCAAGTTGACTTTAATATAATAACTGGAAGTGGTTAGGAAGTTTTGGATTGTCATTAATGAGCATTTGGTTGTATTGCATCTATAAATAAGATATAATGGTTATGAAGTATGATCATGTTGTGATGTATTGAACTTTGATTTGTGGTCTAGCAAGTCATGGTTGTAAACACCTGTTTTTGAGTGTTTCATCAATAGATGAGTGTAATCTCACTGGTTTTCCTCCAGAAGAGAGGCTTCCAGGGTAGTTTTTCTATGTAATGTGTTAATGTGTTGTGTTCCATTATCTTATGTTTAATGTGTTTAACTATATGAATCAATTTGCAAACCTATTGTAATTGGTATTAGAACCAACTTAAAGCACAAGGTACAAAATTAATAAGCATTGACATCTTCCTTGATGTTTAAGTAATGTGTGAAAAAAACAATAGAGGACTTTAGATAAGTTGGTATGCTACTTGGAGTGATTCCTTCTTTTTGAATATTTGACCATGGAATGAAGTCTCATATGTCTTTTACCATTATGAACAGTTGACCCACAACTATTCATTCGATTACTCACAGTGAAGAGGTAACTGTAATGAACCTTTTTCAAAATTTATTAAAATGCCCAATTTTCCACGTTTTTTACCAATTTTGACCTTTGACTAGTTTTACTGTTTTGACCTCCAAATCAAACCAAATTCTCCCAAATATTCTCTATGAGTGTATGAATGATATTTAGACTTGAATATTAGGTTCATGGATGTTTTATGGTCCTCCCAAATGCCTCTAAAATCCCTCAAATTTCTGAACAGAGGTCTCATATGCACCATTAGTGGATTATTACAACTGTTCTCACCCTCTCCCATTCAACTGCAAAAATCCCCAATTCGACCCTTGGGGAAATGACACTATTTCACCTCCCAATACAACTAAACTGAATAAAAATGCTTCAAATGCTCAAGTACAGTACATGAAACTTGTAGAAGAAATCCATGGCAGTATATTGATCACAAATATATCAGAGAATCATCCATCCATTCGAAATAATCAACTTTATAGTGTCATACATCAATGCATTGGGGAAATGGACATTGTTTGCTCATTAATCAATATTTTTGCATACAACCAGTGGGTATTTCGACCTGAGACTTTCTGAATATTAAAAACAGAGGATATGAACCTATTACAATAAAAAATATATAATGATAAGCTCTCCCAAGAAGCACAAGAGCTCACCAAAAATGCCCTCCCTCAAGGAGCATGAATATGCCTTCAAAACTAGAAACGGTGGAGAGAAAGTGCTGCACTAAACCAAACCATGAAACTCCCTGTAGCTTCTACCTGAAAATATAAAATCCATTAAAGCACCATGAAAGAACTGAGTGGCCTCTCCAAACACCAAATTGGATGGGAAGCTTTCACCCTCAAAATTGGCCAAGGCAAGAAACTAGTCATCCACTAGCTCTCTCTTCACAAATGCAATTTTTCTCAAATAATTAAAAGCTATTCTCATACTTGATTTCTACATTTTATAACCAAAATTAGCCTTTTATGGGTCGAAATCCTCTCAATAGCTTCAAGAGATTTCCATTTAGGAAATATTCCACATTTGCCACTTGTCTCCTAGTTCCAACCTTCCATCTTCTCCCAAATTCGAATTTGAGTCTCTTTGGCTTCTTCCACTCCCATGAGCACCTTCCTTGAACCTATTTTTGGGGATGACATGTCATAATGGTCAGATGTTAGAGGTCAGGTCTGCAATTTGTCATAGTTGTCATAGATTCTCCATCATTGGTGTCATAGGGCTAGGGAATCTAGCCCAAGTGTCCACAAACTTCCAATTTGACTCTTTCTCTTCCATGGAGGTTACCAATCCATCCCAATTCGACATAAGATGCTCAATTCCATGTGTTATGACTTACCCACTCACCCAAGAGTGTTCACCTTCCCATGAATTCGAATTGGCAAGAGAGAGATGCCATGTGTCATTGAAAAATCAAGCTAGTGTGGGTCCCACACCCTCCATATGTCTCCAAAACCACTTGCCACCTAGAATTTCTCTTTAATTTATTTATTCACCATATTTATTAAATACTTGAACCCTTCTAATGTCTAAACATCATTTATTAGCTTCCTTATTACAATTCCACATGTGCCCATCCAACCTAGGAAACTAGTAGGATTGATGGGATTGTCTTACTATGCAATTATTTGAATGGGGACATTACAGTCCTCCCCACCCAAGATTGCTTGTCCTCGAGAAATTTCAAATTTGGATGCTACAAAATTTTCTCTTCTTCCCATGTGGCATCTTCATTTGGTAAGTCCTTCCATTGCACTAAATATTCTTTGATAATTCTACTCCTCAACCTTCTTTCCCATGTCTTCAAAATCTTTTCCAGAACAAGTGTGAGCTGACCTTCATCATCCAAAGGATGAAGTATTTCTGAAGTGATTATTTTTTGACCAAGGGATTTCTTGAGATAGGAAACATGAAATACATTGTGGATTTTACTCCCTTCCGGAAGTTCTAGTTCATATGCTACTTCTCCAATCTTCCGCACTACCTTGTATGGCCCATAATACCTTGGTTTTATTTTTTCTGCTCCATTCTTTTTGAGAGATGTTTGTTTATATGGCTGCAACCTTAAATATACTAAATCATTGACTTGAAAGGTTCTTTCTTCTCTATGTCTATCAGCATATTGTTTTTGCTAATTTTGAGCAACCTGCAAATTGTCTTTCAAGAGCTTTAAAATTTCATGGCTCTCTTCCACCCAATCTTTAGCCTTTGGGGCTCTACTATCACCAAATATAATTTCAGCAAATGTGAGTGCATCATAACCATATAATGCTTTGAAAGGAGACATTCCTATTGACATATGATAAGTGGTGTTGTAGCAAAACTCACCCAAGTGTAGCCATTTTGCCCATGCTTTTTGCTGCTCTCCCACATAGTTTCTTAGGTATCCTTCCAACCATTTATTTACCCTTACTATTTTTCCATCAGTTTGTGGATGATAGCTGGTACTTGGAGTCAATTGAGTGCCTACCAATCTAAAAAGTTCTTTCCAAAAAGCACCCATGAATCTACTATCTCTATCACTGACAATGCTCTTGGGGAGCCCATGCAATCTGAAGATTTCTTTGAAGAAAATATCAGCCACTTGTGCAGAACTAAAAGATGATGTAACAACAAAGAAATGAGCAAATTTTTTCAACCTATCAACTACCACATAGATGCAATCCTTACCCAAATATTTAGGCAACCCGGTGATGAAATCCATGGAGATACTATCCCATTTTTGCTCCGGAATGGGAAATGGTTGTAATAGGCTAGTTAGACATGTAAGTTCTGATTTGTTTTGTTGACATACTTTACATTCATTCACAAAATTCTGAACATCTTCCTTCAGCCCCTTCCAAAAAAATCTTTGCCTCAACTGTCTATAAGTTTTGAAGATCCCTGGATGGCCCGCTAGTGGGGAATCATGTGCTTCTTGCAAAATTCGGTACTTGAGCTTGGAGTTATGAACTAAATAAATTCTTCCCTTATAATATATCATCCCATTCAAAATCCTGTAGTTATCATCCCCTTTGATTCCATCCAACACATCACAAGCAAATTTGTCTTTAGCATATTCAACTAGTAGCATGTTTTTCCAATCCTTGGCATTGTCCATGAGAGAAAAAGAAGGTCTTCTTGACAAAGCATCTGCTACTATATTATTCTTTCCTTTGACATATTCAATATCAAAATCATAAGCTTGAATCTTGCTTACCCACTTTTGTTTCCTTTCATTTATATCTTTTTGGGTGAGAAAGTGTCTTAGACTATTGTGGTTAGTTTTCACCACAAACTTGCTGCCCACCAAGTATTGTCTGAATTTGGCCAATGCATGCATAATGGCCAGCATTTATTTATCATATATGGAGTAAATTTTTTCATGAGGCTGCAACTTTCTACTCTCAAAGGCTATGGGGTGTTGGCCTTGCTTTAGGACAACACCTATTCCTCCACCTGAAGCATCACATTCCACAACAAAAGGTTTAGTAAAATCAGGGAGTCCAAGTATGGGACAACTACTCATTACCTATTTCATTTTTTGGAAGGCCTTTTCAACCTCTTCATCCCACTTGAAATCATCCTTCTTAGTCAAATCAGTGAGTAGAGAAGTCAACATGGAGAACCCTTTCACAAATTTTCTGTAGTAGGTGCATATGCCAATAAAGCCTCTCAATTCGGTAATATTTTTTGGTGATGGCCATTCCAAGATAGCCCTAATTTTTCCATGTGTACCTTCACTCCTTCCTTCCCAATAATGTGCCCAAGATACAGTAGTTCTTTCATCCCAAATTCACATTTTGATAACTTAGCAAATAAGTACTTTTCTTGAAAAATTTTCAACACAATCTCTAACTGCTGCAAATGCTCTTCCCATGTTTTACTGTAAATGAGAATGTCATCAAAGAAAACCAAAACAAACCTTCTTAGTTGCTTGCAAAATATCCTATTCATACATGCTTGAAATGTGGCTGGAGCATTAGTTAACCCAAAAGGCATGACAAGAAATTCAAAGTGGCCAAAATGACATCGAAAAACGATCTTTTGCACATCTTCATCTTTCATTCGAATTTCGTGATACCCTGATCTAAGGTCAATTTTTGAGAAGTATTTGGCCCCATGTAGCTCATACATGATATCATCAATCCTAGGAATAGGATACCTATTCTTAATAGTCTTTTTGTTCAAGGCTCTAAAATCTATGCACATTCTTAATGTTCCATCTTTTTTCTTCACTAGCACTACTGAAGAAGCGTAAAGGCTAGAACTTGGTCTAATGAGTCCCAACTCTAGGAGTTCTTGGATGGATTTTTCAATATCATCTCTGAACTTTTTAGGATGTCTATAAGGTGGTATCTGAATGGGTGAAGTACCCTCCTCCAAAATAACACTGTGCTCAACCCCCCTATCCGGTGGTCTACCATGTGGAAGGTCTCTAAAAACCTTTCCATATTTTTGCAAAAGTCTCTCTATCTCCTTTGGGTGTTCACCAATATTTATAGTTGGATTGGGAGATGTAATATGACATTCAATAGCCCATTATATATCCCCATGCCTCAATATAGATCTCATACTATTGCAAGTCACTACTTGATTTGGATAAGTGTGTTTCCCTCTCACAACTCTTTGTACTCCTTTTGAATCTTGGAATTTCATTTCGGGAATTTGATAATTTACTGTATTCTCTCCTATTGAATACAACCATTTCACTCCCAACACCACATTAGTATCAGCAACATCAACCACATAAAAACTATCAACAAAAGTATAGTTACCTACGGTGACTTGCAGCTTTGGAACCCATGTTTTGCATTGCATTGTGTTGTGACTGGGAATGACAATTGTGAAGCCATCAAATGGTTCAATAGGTATCTTTCTTTTCTCCACCATCTCTGCATAAATGAATTTATGGGTTTCTCCTCCATCTACCAAAAATGAAGTTCTTTGTCCTTGTACCACACCTTTGCATCGGATAGTATGATAGCAAGGTACTGCTAAAAGTACTGCCATTCTTGCTTTATTCGGTGAAGGTTGATTTTCTTCTTGTCTTTCCTCTTCTACTGCTGTCTCATATGCCTCTTCTTGATCTGAAATATGTCCATCTGCATCCATGCCCCCATCGTACCCCTCATTATCAGAAAATACTTCTATGTATTGAGCCTTTCCTTTAGTACATTTGTGTCCCGATGTCCATGGTTGGAAGCATGTGAAGCACAATTTCTTTTTTCTAAGTTCATCCCTGTTTAGTCCTTTTTTATTCCTTTCAAATGAATCTCTTTTCCAAGGTTTCTTATCATATCCATCGCTTTGCCAATGTTTCTTTTCAAATTTGTAGCTAGGCTTAGGAGGAAATCTCGTTCTAGGAAGCACATTTTGGAGATCCCTAGTCAAGCTCATTGCATCTTTTAATGTAGTTGGATTGTGGGATTTGACCAAACCTCTTAAGAGTTCAGCCAAACCTTCAGTGAACAGCAATACTAATCTTCCCATAGATACATCAGCCACCTTGACTGATAATTTTTGAAAGTCCAACATATATTCAGTAGGGGACCCAGTTTGCTTCAATTGAGCTAGTTCTTTGAAAGACAATTCTGGATCTTTTTGTTCAAATCTTTCTAGTACCCTGTCAACAAATTCTCCATATGTTTTAACCTGATTATGACCCAAGGTTTTCAGCCCATGAAACCACCATTCATTGGAATCTCCTTCCAAATGCAAAATGGCCATTTTTAATGCATCCTCTTCCAACATAAGATTCAACTGAAAATATACATCCAATTTTTGCACCCAAGTGTTAGCAGAATTTTGAGAAGAACCATCAAAAGTAGGAAGTGACATTTTTCCAATAGCACTATTTAATTCTTTGTTTTGGAATGGAATCCTATTGTATTCCCTCCTTTTAATTTTTTTTATAGCATCAATGTAGTCACTGAGTGGTACACCTCTTTTACACTCTTCATTCAAATCATTCCAATCATTTACTAGTTTCTTATAATCCACCTCAATATTGGGCTCTTCTTTGGGTGTGACAAATTTAGGTGCAGTATGATTTTGTGTGCTTTGGAATTCATCAAGTCTATTATGTGGTCCCATGCTTGAAAAAATATGCTCACTCCCTTTTATCTTTTCCCCTGAATTTGAACTACTGTTATCTCCTATCATCCCTTTGCCTGAAAGTTGGCTACCCAACAATTCGAAACTTTTCATCATTTGTTTATTCATATCTAGCATAACCATGGTAATTCCTTCAAAACATTGTTTTAAGGCTTCAATAAATTCCTCCTTATGTCTTAATTTTTCCTCCTCCTCTCTACTCATTGTTTTAGAAAAAAACTCTTTTTCTGCTACTATCTCTTCTTCAACCAAAACTTCTTCAACTATTGATTCAAAGGGTGGTGGTTTATTTGTTTGGATTCTTGTTAATACCATCAGGAGCCAAGACCATGCTCTGATACCACTTGTACTGACCCTTTTTCAAAATTTATTAAAATGCCCAATTTTCCACTATTTTTACCAATTTCGAACTTTGACTAGTTTTACTGTTTTGACCTCCAAATCAACCCAAATGCTCCCAAATATTCTGTATGAGTGTATGAATGATTTTTAGACTTGAATATTAGGTTCAGGGATTTTTTATGGTCCTCCAAAAACTTTTGAAAACTTGATTTATATTTTGACCAATATATGCAATTTTGACTAATAATTTGTGCATCAAATCCCCCCGGGGTAACACTGAAAAGGGCCTCCCAAATGCCTCTAAAATCCCTCAAATTTATGAACAGAGGTATGTAATGTGTTAAGCATGTTATTAAGGTCTCATATGCACCATTAATGGATTATTTCAACTGTTCTCACCCTCTCCCATTCAACTGCAAAAATCCCCAATTCGACCCTTGGGGAAATGGCACTATTTCACCTCCTAATACAACTAAACTGAGTAAAAATGCTTCAAATGCTCAAGTACAGTACATGAAAATTGTAGAATACATCCATGGTAGTATATTGATCACAAATATATCAAGGAATCATCCATCCATTTGAAATAATCAACATTGTAGTGTCATACATCAATGCATTGGGGAAATGGACATTGTTTGCTCATTAATCAATATTTTTGCATACAACCAGTGGGTGTTTCGACCTGAGAATTTATGAATATTAATAACAGAGGATATGAATCTATTACAATAAAAAATATATAATGATAATCTCTCCCAAGAAGCACAAGAGCTCACGAAAAACGCCCTCCCTCAAGGAGCATGAATATGCCTTCAAAACTGGAAACGGTGGAGAGAAAGTGATGCACTAAACCAAACCATGAAAATTCCTGTAGCTGTTACCTGCAAATATAAACTCCATTAAAGCACCATGAAAGACCTGAGTGGCCTCTCAAAACACCAACTTGGATGGGAATCTTTCACCCTCAAAATTGGCTAAGGCAAGAAACTAGTCATCCACTAGCTCTCTCTTCACAAATGCAATTTTTCTCAAATAATCAAAATCTATTCTCATACTTGATTTCTACATTTTATAACCAACATTAGACTTCTATGGGTCGAAATCCTCTCAATAGCTTCAAGAGATTTCGACTTAGTAAATATTCCACATTTGCCACTTGTCTCCTAGTTCCAACCTTCCATCTTCTCCCAAATTTGAATTTGAGTCTCTTTGGCTTCTTCCACTCCCATGAGCACCTTCCTTGAGCCTATTTTTGGGGATGACATGTCATAATGGTCAGATGTTAGAGGTAAGGTCTGCAATTTGTCATAGTTGTCATAGATTCTCCATCATTGGTGTCATAGGGCTAGGGAATCTAGCCCAAGTGTCCACAAACTTCCAATTTGACTCTTTGTCTTCCATGGAGGTTACCAATCCATCCCAATTTGACCCAAGATGCTCAATTCCATGTGTTATGACTTACCAACTCACCCAAGAGTGTTCACCTTCCCATGAATTCGAATTGGCAAGAGAGAGATGCCATGTGTCATTGAAAAATCAAGCTAGTGTGGGTCCCACACCCTCCATATGTCTTCAAAACCACTTGCCACCTAGAATTTCTATTGAATTTATTTATTCACCATATTTATTAAATACTTGAACCCTTCTAATGTCTAAACATCATTTATTAGCTTCCTTATTACAATTCCACATGTGCCCATGCAACCTAGGAAACTAATAGGATTGATGGGATTGTCTTACTATGCAATTATTTGAATGGGGACATTACAATAACCATAGTTATTTTTCATAGGTTCCACATAATGATTGCTTATGGAAATTACTTGTAGTTCCTAATATTGATTCCTAATTTCCTTTGAAGATCTCCTTAGAGGTTTCATTCTCTGGAAGGAGATTGCACCTTGGATGGTGAATTTGTGAGGTTACAATAATTATTTTTCAACCATTGATGGTTATACTTGGTCCCTCATCATCTTAGGATGAACTTTGAATAGTCCAGTTTTTGTCTCTTCCCTAGTTGGAATGAAGGATTTAATCCCCCTGGGATGATTTTTTGAAGAGTAAGTTTGCTTGGATAAATCTTAGCTAGTCTTTTATAACAATGTGCTTATATTATTTCGGTGTTTTGATTGAGTAAATACCTTAAGGAAAAATAATCATTTATTGATTAGAGATCATATTATTTGATCGTTTTCCTATGTTGATTGATGCCCTAGGTAGCTTTCATCTTGTTAATTTCCATGATCTTATAAGCATGTAATCCACCTATTGTAATAAAGGGTTCTTTTTCCTTGAAGAAAGACACTTTCTTGTGCATTACCTCATTTATGAATCAAAATATTGGTTAATGTTCCTATGGATATCGACCAAGGGACACATCACAAGGGAATCCATTTTCCTTTCCTATGCATGGAATTAATGTTGGTACCCCTCCTTAATCTTCTCATATTTACTACAGGACTGTTAGTTTATATTTTATCCTTGTTGAACACGCTAAATTCTCTTGATGCTTCCAAAGCAAGCACCTTATGTCAAGGAAACCAAACCAATTTGAACCCTTTTATTTCTTCACAAGTTAACTTGGTTTCTCATTTGATGAAAGTGTAACTTTTGGCCCATCAGTTAACCAAAAGTATACTAGGCATGTAGGAATAGGAAGAATAAGAAATAGAATTGAAGGTAAGGGGAAAACATACTAGCAAATGGAAATAATGTTGGGGGCATTGTGTAACGTCCCCTCCCATGGACCCAATGAAAGGAAGGGAACATGATACCAATATTTGGGGGCTTTTACATAAACTCATCCCATTCATTAGATTCATAGCCATAAAATAAATATGTGCAGATGCAAATTAATTAAACATGCACAGCGGAATAAGAACATCATCCACACATATCTTTCATATGCATTCAGCATGTCAGTAATGATCATCAAATTAAACATTGTAGAAGTAAAACATAATAAAATACTCATCTTGATGTAATGTTGTCCGAAACAACTAGCTATGTCGTTGCAATGTTCCACTCAACCATAGGTCTCTGCCTAGCCTGTATTCTTTCAGCACTCAGAGACCACCCTCGAGCTGGGCATGATTTCTACAAGGAAAATGGGACATTCCATCTCTCTCACACAGCCAAGTAATCAATGCATCTAAGCCAAGCCATTCCATAACTGGGTTTATTAGGCTAAATTAGAACCCTGGATGCTTGCACTCAAGCTCAAGCCAAAACAATGGATTGGGAGAGGGAAATTCGACCATAGGGAAGAAAACAATTTCTCCCACAGATATATAAGCATTCAGTGGGAAAAAACAACCTCTATAGACCCCAAATCGATTTCCCCTTCCCTCCCAACTGGTATATAACACAAAACGCCCTTCTCCCAGCTAAGAATGAAGGAAAACACAGAAAAATCATGGAGGAAAACGCCCAGGGGGCTCCCAACTCATGAGAGAGTCAAACTGGCTGATGGTTAATGGATTAGGGAGCAATTCATCGCTCTTTTCTTTCCTAAGAAGGAAAACACGATTTTCCATGAAGGTTGGCTTTCCCATACCCGAATTTGGATAGCCATACCTCCCATTCCCCAAGGCCTTAACTACCTCAACCAATTCTTGGGAGAAATGAATGATTGGGTACAAAAGTTAACATGGGTAGTTGAGGGTTCATGGGTTCTCTCATTGACATTTGGCTTGACTTGATTGGCTCAAGGGTTTGAATGTTTTCCCTCCCAATTCCTTATAAAATCATGCCCCCATCTCTTGTTGCATTACATATCTAGTTGTGGGTATTTTATTAAAATGCATATTTACATGATGTTTGAATTCCAATTTTCCTGGTTAGCATGCAAACCATATGCATCAGTAAATCGATGGCGAGGCCTTGGCCTTGAGCTCCTCACCACGATTTTATAACAATGTTACATCATTTACATTTTAATGCAATAGGGTCAAGATGGGGACATTACACATTGCTAGTATTCAGACACCTAAGCAAATATGATGTACACCTAAATTTCCTTGTAAAATTTGCACAAGAGATAACCTTACTCATCTATGTCCTATCATAGCAAAATTAGGAAGAGTATTTCCACTTCCTCAAGGATTCGATGCTCATGAACAATCTATGATTGTTCATTAGACCCTTATTGAGTAGCCATTTGTTAATAAAGAAACCAAGTTGATGAAATCTTTGCTTGATACTACTCTTCCTCTTTAGAGTGTTGTGACCACTAGCCAAGTTTTCTTTATTTCCAGTTCATAACCTTTTAGACATGAGGGAATACCATCCACTTCGAGTGTTGACCCTACAAGATCTAGGTTCATTACTATTGAATAGAATAGACTAACACATCCACATCTTCTTTCTTTTACACCATTCCAAATAAAGGTTGCAGTTAATTCATGTATGATTTTCCAGTGTATTGTAAATGAAATAGTCTCATATAGTATGTTATTCTCATTCAATTAGAAAGTTTTTGGTTTTCCCAACTTTGTATTAGCTACAAACTAAATGTGTTGACTTTTGATAAAAGACATAGTGAACCTTTTGGGATTCTCCGTAAATTTCCTATTCATTAGGTTGGAATGCTATCCTAGTCAATTTTATAGCTATGGAGGGCCCATTGGACTTCAATATTCTTGTTGGGTGAGAATCAATATATGTCATGAATGTTGTGGTATAGTGTCTACATTATTTTGTATGACGTATTTTCTACATGAAGGAAACATTGTTACTATTGATGAGTTTGCATACTAGAATCCCTAACTTATTTTGAATCTAAACCATGCAGTCCTTTTATGTGTTTCTAGTGTTTGTGTGGACACAAACATGACATAGGTGAATTATAGGGCCTCATATCCCATGATTTAAATTTATTCTAAGAAGGAACTTTTTCATTTATGCTCACCTTCTTTGGACTTAGTTTCAACAGTTGACTAGATGATTTGTTCAATGGGGGGTAATAGAGCCATTATCCCCCCTATTGATCCAAGAAAATGTTTAGATGTGCATTCTCTATAATATAGATGATGCTTTCCCTAGGTGAATCCCTCTTAGAGGCTACGATTGGTTTTGACATTCATTTTGATGAGATTTATTATGTCCTTCATAAAGAAAATTTCCCTAGATTGGCCATTTTTGCAATTGAGTTCAACCTAATCATGATCCTTCAAAGCCTAATATCTTTGGTTGTAGATCCCAATATTTCATTAAGTTGCATGTTGATTTTACTTATGATTTTGATCTCGTGGTTATAAGATCCATAGAGTTTGATATTGTTGAAGATGTTTCTATAGACTCCATGATTGTGTTCAGTACTGAAATTCCTTTTGAGTCTAGTCTCTCCACTTGTAGATCCTTGGGATTTGGTATTATTTAGTCTATTTATATAGATTATGTCATTTCTTTTAATATTAACACGCATTCTAGGTTTAATCATTATATTTGCAGATCCTCAAAATTTGGTGTTGTTGAGTCTATTTCTGAGGACCTTGTCACTGATTTCAGTATTGATCATCCTTTTTATTCTAGTGATCTCTCCATCATATATCCTCATAATTTGGCATTAACAAGTCTATTTATATAGACTCCACCATTGAATTCAACATTGGAGTTCCTTTTGAGATTGGTCTCTCCATTTCTAGATCTTTAGACTTTGGCATTGTGAAGTCTTCACTCGTATACTCTGCCTTTGAGAAGGATATAATTGAAGATATAAAGGTTGAAAATATCCCTATCCTAATAACTTCCAATAGATCTCTTTTTAAATTTTCAAGATATGCTCTTATTATTGTTTTTTCTTAGGTCTAGAATTTTGAATTCGATTCCCAATTCCTTAAGGACCAGTCATGTTTTATGCAGTGGTCAACTTGGTCAAGTATATTTGGAGTTTAAATATAGTTTGAGGTTCCCCTATTATTGTGTTGCACTATAACTTTATGCACCCAATTTTTTCATAGTGATAGCCCCTTTGAATGTTGGCATGTTAGCCTTCTTTGTTTTCATTTTGCACTAGTTCAACATAATAACTTCATATGATAGGTTTCCCTAGCGTGGCACCCTTTTCCATATGTTGCACATCCCATTTTTTGATGATGCTAATATGGTATTCTATGTAGATGAGGTTCATTGTAAGTCATGAGTGATTGTTGAAATATATATTCCTTAGTTGCAACTTCATAAGCAAAGGTAGCTAATTTCCTAGCAAATCTTGTTAGGATTTTTGTAGCCTCTTTAATCAAAATGAATTTCATTATCAATAATGTCTTGTTAGGTTGATGAAATTAGAGTGATGTTATTACCCCTATCAGGATTCAAGTCTCTCCAATGACAAATTCTCTACTTATGTTATACTTGTATTAATGCTTATGCTTATGAATATGGTTAACATAAGGATACCCCACTTGTCACTTCTGAGTTAAAAAAGCTTGAGTAGTTAAAAAAAACCTATCAAAAAAAAAAATTGAACTACACCAAAAAAAGAAAATTACATCATCTTGACAAACATTTAAGGGAAATGGATATAAAAATCACAAAAGTAATAAAAGGTACTTGAAATAGACCTTTTCTAGTAACTTATGTGAAATTCCCATGAAAAAATACAAATCAAATGTAATAAATCTATCTGACTAGAAACATACCTTTGTAAATTCACAAATGTACCGAAAGATATCTTCACAAATGTACCAAAAGATATTAAGAAAAACCCAAGAACAATACAAAGATGTGAAAAATTGTAATTTAAAAATAAAAACATAATTTAATAGTCAATATTCCACCATAAAGTAGTGACATTTAGCATATATTAAATATTCTTTTTAAATATAAAACAAAATATATTCATATATCATAGATTCCTAATGTCCCTTCAAATATATTATACAATATCCTCATAAAAACGAGATGTAGTTTCCAAAAATAAAAGCATGCTAACACCCCCTTAAAAAAGATATGCCCAAAGCTTCATTCCAAAGAACCATTGCATGTACCTTTCTATCGAACTTTTGAATACCATCTTTTTTGGAATAAAAGAAAATAATGATATACACTATTTTATCCCTTTTTTTTTAAAACTATTAAGAACATTATATTAAATCCTCAAATTATTTATTTTTATGAAAAATATTCTACCAATCTTAACCTTTTTATGCCACACATAATTCAAATAAGATGTACTATGATGACAAAAGAATGTCAATGTCAACAACTTATAACATGACCACTCAACTCAAGCCTTGTAATCTATTTTTTTAATTCTATTAACCGGAATTTATCTTCCGGTAGTTACAATATCTCTTTCTTTACTACACTGTCAATTTTGTAGATGGTTGTCTTAATTATGCATGTTGACACTGAAAAAATAACTCTTAACGAGAATTAAGTTTTAAAGTAATATCACACGATAAATCTTACTATCAAGTTGTACATTGGAATTATATAATATCACACGATAAATTTACTATCAAGTTTTCCATTGGGATTTGTTGAGTTGTGGTTTAATAACAATTTGTAATTTAATTGTAATAATATTGTTAATTATTAAGTTTGTTAATCTTTTTAAATAGTTATTTATACTTATAATAAGATTTTAAGTTGATGTTTATGTTATGTTTTTTTACTATCAAACTTAAAAATATTAAACAAGAGCCACAAAGTGGCGATGTCCCCGACATTGCTAGTGGGGGCATTGTCAAGTGTATATGAAGTTGTTATTAATTGATAAAAGCGATTTTTTTGGCAAAATGATTTTTCTTTTATTTTATTTTTGTGAGTTCCATAAAAAAGTAGTCAAGTAAGGTAGTAAATAATTTTTAATTTAAATGGGTATATAAAATGCAATGTAGAAAAAAAGAAAGAAGTAGTTCTTTTGCTCAGATGAGGAAATAACTCACAGTGTAGTTAGAAATATGGCAGAGCTGGTTGAATATTAATATAAATTCAAAGTATTTTGATCACTAACTAGTCCAGTTACATTCCATGGGTCATAAACAAATGCATTGAGAACAAGATCACAAAAGATTCTTGGCTTTCTCTCTCACAAATGTATATCCAAATATCCAAAAAGAGTGAATTTACATTCAACTTTCTATCCTTGGGAAATGTTGCCAAGTCCAAAAAGCATTCCTCGGATTCATCAGCAAGGAAGGACATTTATACTTGTGCTTGATATAGATTCCGCTCTTGAAAGTTTGCTAGCATTTTGACAAATTTGCTAGGGTTCATTGCCCAAAGAGCTCTCAATCATCTTGAGGGCAAGTGGTAAACCCTTGCTTTGTATTTGAACACTGAAAAATGCCAGGCATATTCAAAATTGCATTTTGCAGTGGCATAATCAGTGCTTTGGCAATGTTTTTTCCCTGCGCATTGCAAAAAGATAATGAGCAATTGCATGGTTTTTGCAATTGATCGTAAACTGAATTTGCAAAGAAGCTTATCTCTTCTGATTGAAAAACACATTATGTGTCAAACATTGGTATGCTCATTTAAACAAGTATCTAATGATGGCTTATCATTATCAAAATGTTCAACAAGAAATTTATATATTTTCAAAAGAAATAATTGAAAACGTGGAGATCATCAGCGTACAGGATCCTAGCTTCATGAAGTAGTCAAGTGAATTTGGCATACCTGGAAGTAGAAAAATATTCAAGAGATGAGATAAAAGTGATATTGATCTCCTGCATGGTAAACATAGAGTATCTTTGGCTTCTGTTTCAATAGGTGATCACTACCTTCAAAGTCATTGAAAAGAATTTAGCATTCCAGTTACATAATGAATAACAAATACAAAATTATAAATAATAAGTACAGTGTATTGACAAAGACTTTTTTACCTGAACATGTCTTGAGAAGGTGGAATTGTCACAATTGGTTGTATAATGCTGAAGCGTTAAGCCAAGCGAATTCCTGTATGGTTATCAAGTAACCGAGACAAATGATAAACTGCTCCATATAAGAAATACCTGAGTTCATAAAATTAATAATAGATATGCCTGGAAGATAAGCTTTTATATCCCAATGCCTAATTTTCAACAGATACATTCCTTATAAACGTTATTTATACATCTTTCCAGATAAGTTTGACTGGACAGGATCTATTCTAATTTAAACCTCCCGGCGGAATGAATTAAATGAATGGGTGGCTAAGAATTGAAGCAGCTGCACAGTGTAACAACTATTGATCAAATTTGCTGCTACTGAACCCTACGTTTTTACCCTTCGATCACTCCACTGCTGTGGTCCCATCTTCCTCAAAACCTTGGGGGTAAACATAGAGTATCCTTGGCTTCTGTTTCAATAGGTGACCACTACCTTCAAAGTCATTGAAAGGAATTTAGCATTCCAGTTACATAATGAATAACAAATACAAAATTATAAATAAAATAAGTAGAGTGTATTGACAAAGACTTTTTTACCTGAACAAGTCTTAAGGAGGTGGAATTGTCACAATTGGGTGTATAATGCTGAAGCGTTAAGCCATGCGAATTCCTGTAGGGTTATCAAGTAACCGAGACAAATGATGAACTGCTCCATATGTTAAGTATTAAACTAGCAATGTGGCACCCTGCTCAAGTTTGGTTTTGCACCTGCATTATGTGTTTTAGCATATGTAGATGCAATATGTTGTGATGGCTGCAGGTTATCACCATATAAACACTGTCATTAAATAAGATTATTTGATTTCATTTGGCATTGAAAATATAAGAACACAATTATAAGACATAAATGTATAGGCACAAGTTTGAGATAGAAAATGACCTTATCTTTGAGCAGAGTTTGATGTCTGCGTTTAAAATAATAATGTTCTTCTTTACAAAAATAGATGCTGCCAAGTCTGCACCATGTTCTTTTGCCTGTCTTGAATTGTTGTCAGCTACGATCATACCTGGAGAAATTGTGTTTCCATGGTTTTTCACCAAAACCAAGGATCTTAAACTTCATATTAGTGTGTAGTGTTAGAAGCTATTTTCAAAGTACATGAAAATTATGTGTTTGACATTCCCAGAAACACATAAAACTTAAAGAGTATGGACCGGAATCCAGATGATTTGTTTATTTTGGGTAGAAATAAATAAAACATTTTGTATATTAATTTGGTTAACAAACAACAAAGCCAACAAATATTCATGAGTACAAATCAGCAAACTAGATCAAAATTCTTTAATCATGTTTCAACATATCATCAACTAATTACACCAACCCAAATTTCTTCAATCGCATTCAAATATACCCAAAAGTACAGGTTTTTGATCAATATCCAGAGAAAATTTACTTTTAAGAGGGGATTTATATCTATTCAGTGACTGTTTTCAACACACCTCAGTAGATTTAAAACAAAAACATAATAAAAGGAGAATGACCCAACAACTCTCCCATCTGTATTTACAGGTATATATTATACTACATGAGAATTTGAACAACAGACGCAAATGGCGATACCCATTACCAGCACACCAATACTTCTTAAGAAACGAAAATGGATCTAAGAAAGATTCAATTGTTTTTATGAAATCACATATTTAATCAAAATAGCATTTAGTCAAATTGACTGATTAGGCAAAAAGCAGGAAGAATGAAAAATATGCCTATATGAATTGAAGTTGACATAAAAACCCAGAGAATAATTCAGAGCTATAGTAAATGCAAACCAAAATCTGAATCGTCTAAAAATTATTGACAAACACCAAGCTCGGAGTCGGAGGAAAGCATTCGTCCGCGTCCTGAGCAAAAACGAATCCAATCTAGAAACAATTGCTTTTACAGAATCACATTTTCCAGGTGATTGATTCTAGAATTCATGATAACATAATCAAGCCAGCTTTTAAACCATTCATAGATCATTTTAAACTCAAACCGAACATGCAACATATACAAATGCAACACACCATTTCAGCACAAACTAGTAATTTGTTTGAAATCTATGTTGCAAAACCTACAACAAACCAAGGCAAGCCCAACATAAGAAAATTGCTGCAATTAAACCAGTTTTTTAATTGGTTATTGATTCTAAATATGATATCAATATCAATACATGATGAACAATGTAGCAAGTAAACAAATCACTAAACATTTAGAAATATATAAAAAATCATCACTCGATTGTAGACAAATAGGATGGTCTGAAAATCAATGAGGAAAACTAAGCTCAAGTGAGAGAGCAATGCTGTTTAGAACGTTTCAACAGTCCTGAGGCAAAACAAACATAATAGATAAATGATTATTATTGTTACAAGGCCATACATGTATTCAGCCATTGATTCTAGAAATCAAGAACATTTTCAAGAATCAGGAAGACACAAAAGCAAAGCAGTCACTGCTACATCACCAGATTTGATTTAGCGACTGATTACAAATAGCATTCAAGAACCAAGAACATTCAGAATCAAAACTAATAAGAATGGAACCCAAGAACTATAACTAAAGCAAACTACTTGAAAACATAGCAGAAAGTTAGAAACCATCATTAAGAGAAAACTAGAAAAATCCAGGGACAAAGTCAAACTAAATACAGATCAAAGACTGAGCATTTCCAGATATTAGGCATCCCTAGATATAACAGAAACAAAAAAGCCTCAAGCATATATTAAATATAGCTACTGTAACTGCACTAAAATAAAACTCCAAGATGACAAACAATCCATACTCATGTCAAGCAAACTGCTATTATGCTAAAAAATTGAAACGCAGCTCAGATAGAGCTCCAACAAATTAGAATAGTCAAAGACAACCTAGATAAAGCTCGAAGAAGTTGACACATTCAAACACGCATCAAACAGAATTCCAAAATATGCAATGTACAGTAGAAAAACATCAGTTTTCAACAAAAATTGCAGAAGATAATTTGGATTCTAGCCCTTATTCTGAGTTGATTTTACAATTCAGCTACAAACAAGTACAATGGCCTGGAAAAATCATTCAGGGAATTATCTCAGAGTTCTTACCAGACTGTGTGAAGAAAAAGATCATTGTTGCAGTGAACACTGTGATGGCTGGGAACCGGGAAGTGAAAAGGAAGAGTCTATGAACACAAAATAGAGTGAAGTGGGCTGATCCCTGCAGGTTATCACGATACAATCACTGTCATTGTGTAAGATTGTTTGATTTCATTTGGGTATTCAAAATATAATAAGACAATTAGAAGACATAAATAAGTGTATATGTACAAGTTTGAGATAGAAAATCACCTTATCTGTCAGCGCATGTTGATGTCTGGTTTTAGAATAATGAATGTACTTCTTCAAGAGTTTAACAACGATGTTCTCATTTTTGGAATGCATTGTTTTAGAGCATTCAAAAACAACAATGATGATACCTGAAGATGTGATTAACTCTGCCCTTTCTTTCATAATTTGAGTTTTTTAACAAAGTCCAATTTTCATTCTTCCCAAACATGAAGAATGGAGCAAAAATCGAAAGAATGACTTATACTCGTTCTCTTCTGATTTATCTAGCTAAAGCCGAGAATCAACCAGGGGAAAAAAATGATGAAAATGTGGCTCAGGCAAGAGAGATAGCCTTTTTGATGAAGTGAACTTATCCAAGACTTAGTATTTGTTTCAAGTCACAACGCTAAATGCATAATCATGATCACAAGGGTAAATTCACCATTCTAACTCATAATGACAAGGGTGAATTCATGAAATAATTCCTATCTAGCTGGCATTGAGCAATATATGGTTTTCATATAGAGGCAAAGTTTGCACATTGCATGGCATTTTTCATAAAACATTGCAAAGATTTGAATTGGAAAATCAGATTCAACATTCACCATTCTAATTCATAATGACAAGGGTAAATTCATGAAATAATTCCTATCTAGCTGGCATTGAGCAATATATGATTTTCATATAGAGGCAAAGTTTGCACATTGCATGGCATTTTTCAGAAAACATTGCAAAGATTTGAATTGCAAAATCAGATTCAACAATAATAAGCAGAATCCCAAATTTGAAACCATAATCATTAGATAAAGAAAAAGCAAAGCAATTAAATGACCGGAATTGTGAATCTAGTCAATATTATGTATCAATAATTCTATATCATTTTATACAGCTCTAACAATTTGATAACCATGAAAGAGGTAGAGAAAAAAACAGTTTAGCAATATTTTAACGGAAGTTCTTTTAGTTGCATTAAGTCTATAAATATGTAAAAGGCTTTAAAACCACATAAATTTATAAAATGTATAATGAGAACATGCATTTGTTCAAGTCATAGCATATGCACTTTGCATCGAAAGCTAAGAGAAGCCACGCTTTGGCAAAATCTGGAGCAGTGACAACATAAGGCATCTTGCAGTAGCATGTGCAGTTTCTATCATCCCTGCATATGGGCCGTGCATTACTATCAGCAATTATGCAAAGAGTATAAAAACAAATTTGAAAATAAGATATGTAGCAGATGCTTATTTAAATGAAAAACAAATACTGTTGACTGCTATATTTCTGTCTTTTTTTCTTTTGCATACATTGGCCATTGGAATGGACAAAATGTTAAAAAAAAAAACAATTGCAAGATCTTTGTGATTATGGAAAGAATATAAAAACAGATATGAAGATAAGATATGTAGCAAATGCTAATTTAAACGAAAAACAAATACTGTTGACTGTTATATTTCTATGTCTTTTTTTCTTTTCTATACATTGACCATTGAAATGGACAAAATATAAGAAAAAAAAACAATTGCAAGAGCTTTGTGATTGACAGTAAACCGATGCAAAAGGCAAAAAATCTATTAAAAGTGAATAGGGTTTCGGTAATCTTATACTAGGGATGACTCCTCTGCTTTTACTAGGCTGAGTGCTTTTTGCAATGTTCAAATAAATGAACACAGTAACAAAAGCGAACTTCAGATACATTAAAATTGAATCTTCAAAAATCCGTTGAAGTTTATTATTGATTAAACAATAAATAGGACAATTGACAGATATCTAAGCGATGAACATGATTACAATGCAAGGGTTGTGTGAATGGGAAAAGAAAAATTATTTAAAATTGTGTGTATTTTGTAAAAAACAGGTTCAAATAAATCATAAAACAAGTTGCAATAGAGAGTCTTTGTAATCTATTTTGAGATATTGAATCGAAGCTGAAACAATTGGAAAGTTGTTCAAAGTGTTTGAACAAAAAGGAAAATTATGATCATACCTTTTGTTCAAAATTTTTTGACTTCGACAATTCTGTTGTTCATTGCCAAAGTGTAAAGCCCTTGTTGCTTCAATTTGCGAAGATTGTAAATGGCTGAGGAAACACTATTGGAGTATTGTTCATAAGAAATAGCTAAAACATCGGGACAACATTCTTGTAATTGTGTACCCCGAAGTGTACATTCAATAGTCCCTTCTTCAGTCTCTAGCTTACATTGTAATATATGTTCATAAGTAGTTGGTGTTTCACGATTGCAAAATGTACAAAAAACGGTGCTTTGTATCATTGGCAGTTTACACTGTGTGCAAATGTAGTGGTAGGGTGGAGAAAAAACATTTTTTACTTTCAATGTCCCATATACCTGTTCTAGCCAAGTAAACAGAAAACATAAAAAAAACATTGCAATGAGCATGTTTTGATACAAAGGCCATGCTACGGAAAAGCACAAAAATCGAATTTATGAAAACATGTTTGCAAGTGCAGGTTTTGCAACATGGTGTTTGAAAACATATCATTGCACTGAGTTGTGTTGCTACTAATTGGTATACTAAATCTGGAACTGTAAAAAAGACATTTTGACAAGTAAAAAGTCTATATTTTGTTCATATCAGAAGCAGAAAACTTTGATGTCAATAATGCAGCAGGCTGAACATTTAAGAAAAAATAAAATCTGTTTTAATAGCTATGAAATTGCTGAAACTACATATAAAGAACTTGCTTAATTGACAATGGAATGACAAAAAAACATTTCAAGTGACATTATAGGAGACATTGTTCATATCTCACCTGTGTTTTAGCTTCAATTATTGGAAGCAAACTTTGTATTGCGAATTCATCATTTAGGGGATCTATAAAAGTTGCTTGCGAAGCCTTCATAAGATGAGTTCCTTTTGCACCTGGTCTTACGATATTTTTTATTAGATACAGAGGCGGTTCGTCAAGTGCAAGTTGTTGTTGCACTCGGACAAAGAAATTTGTATAGCTTTCATTAACCTGAAACTGAACATGAATAACTGAAGAAGAATTAGTGAAGGGGATGGGAATAGACAAATGTTTTTTGTTATGGGTTCTATCTTTTTTTTTTTTGTATATCCATGTAGCAGTAGATACAGCAGGAAAGAAAAAACATAAAAAAATGAAATCAAATATAGTGAAAAAAAATTGTTTAAAGAGAATTCACTTTACAGTTGCATAGTCATTTGCACTTTCACCATCTCTTATGTGGAAGTCCAATTGCTTGTTGTTGTATTCACAGGCAACAACTATGACTGCAACAGAACCAACGACATATGCCTCATTTGATGTAACCAGCTCATTGATTGTTGTGTCTGGTGCAAGGCAATGCATTTTGCATACTGGGTCAATTGTCTCTATGATACTTGTTGGCAATATTGCTATTGAATTTATTGCATCTCCTCGGTCATATTGGCCTTTCTTTTTCAGTTCAAAACCAGAAATTCTAACACTTTTTCCAGGCAAAAAGAAATTGTCAAAGCGATTTATCAAACTATCATTAATTGTAATTGTCATTGTCATCAATCCATTTTTTTCAACAACATCTGCATGCAGAATCTTTGTCTTAACAGGGGAGTTTTGATTACGATTTTGTGCAGGTCCATAGACAACCAAAACATCCCCCTCAAATACATGCCTATGTGTTGCAGTACATAGCTGTATTATTGATGATGGTTCAACTGCCGTTTGCTTTAATTTGTGCACATTTAAAAATATCAAAAAGTGAAAGAACAAATGGATTAGTGTTTGATTGAATGTTGAATTTTATATCGAATACACTAAAATGAAATTAGTACAGAAGATGAACTAGATTATTCAATCAAATGTTTGAATTTGTGTTAGGTACAAGATAAAGTAATGTAGTCAAAAATATTGAATCAACAAAGCTATTGGATAGGAACATTACTTTTTAGGGCTGTTTGTTGGTTGCGACAGTATTCCCATCGGAATAGTCTCTGGAGCATCTTGTGAAGAAGAAACATTTCTTTCTGTTGAAGGATTGTCTGATGTCATAGACATAGCTAAATTCTCTCCTTGGGCGAGAATATTGTTTCTGATTAGGTGTTTTTTCGAAATGCTGTATTTTTTTTTCTTCCAATTTGCACATCCAATGAAGACTCAGAGCATGTTAAAATATTCAAGAATATATTTCAAATAGAAAAGCATATTAAAAAAAGACAAAAAACAAGAAAGACAAAAAGCTGTATCAGTTCTTATATGCATGTTGCAGGTACTGATAAGATACTAGTAAAATGATCTGACCAATATGCAACAGAAATGGTAAATGAAAGCTTGTCAATATCTATGTTTGTCCAAAAATGGTTAATCATAGAACCATATTCTGTTGTAGCTATGTTTGTTTTTAACTGTAGACATTTACTCTGCATAAACAATTCCAACCTCCTTTTCGATATTGTTTCTTTGTACATGTCAATGTTAAAGTCACCAGTTATTATGGTTAGCATTTTCTTGTTGTTTTGTAAGATAACAGAGTCCAAGACATCAATAAGGTTGCTAACAAGATTATTTGGTTTGTTATAAATATTGACAAGCTGGAGAATATTGTCAGCGAGCATAATGCAAGTGAAGAATATGAATTAGGTGTCGAGCGAGGAATATCAACTGATTTTGCCTTGCCCTTCTAGGATATATATATATAATATTTTTATGGTTGATTGACAGCACAGTGAACTAATGAGATGCTAATTTCTTGTGAAAGGTGGTGTTTGAGACCCTGGACAGTAGTGAGCCTTCAGATTTTTTTTGATCATTATAGATATAAACTTCACTAATTTAGTTGCGAGCTTACATGTTCAAAACAAACAAATACATAATTACTAAGCAGCATGTTGAATATCAATACATGGCATGAACAATGCCTTGAAGGACATGACAACATGTTGCATGTCACAATTTACCCCAGTATACAAATATTCAAATGCATGTTTGTAATCACTGAGATAGGTTTTTGTGTCATTTGCATTCAAAGGTAGAAAACATAGAGCATATGCACATGCAATAAAGTAACAGTTTCCCAACTTGCATGTAGTTAGATGCCATGATTACAGTGCAGGGTCATAAACATTTCTTGAATGATGTGAGCAAAAAGGGAGTGTGGAAATTTTTTTTTAATAAAAAACAAGAATGCCATAGCAACCAAACACCTTTAAGGTAGTATGTGCCCTTCCTGTATAGCTAATAATACTGAACACAATTCACATTAGTTCCACAGCACAAATTCCAATAGAAACAACAAAAACAAATTTTCAGGAAAAAGCATTCCATGGATATATATTAGTCAGTCTAAATACTTACCTCTTGGAACCAAGAACCCCAAAAGCACAATCCATAAGTTCTTAACACAGGCTATTTGGTATATTCAAAACTGTTATAATGAGTTACACTGACAAGTAAACTAAAACGATAAACTATTAATATTCATAACATGTAATAAAATAAACATACATATCATATAACAAAAATAGAGATATGGTTTAAGATACCAACTTGGGTGTGAAACTATTCTTGAAAATATACTCAGAAGTGTTACTTTCAGAAAACACTGTTTGTGCCTCTGAGAGGTCAGTCTTTTGTAGGAACCAGCTAACCCTACAAGAGGGTGTGTACAAACCAGAGAGAGAGAAATGATTGGAGTTAATTAGGTCAATGACAGTCAAGCACAGTACATAACTCAACATAAATAAAGTCACAAAAATTATAAACTTCAACCAAGTCTCAGGATAAAAGAAGTGATTATCAGCACATCACAACTGATCATAGGTGATCAAAGTCAAGTACTTTATAAGACCAAAAATTCAACAAGGTGGTATTAAAAAAATGGAGGAGCGTAAATGTTCGCATTAACCACAAGTCAAAGACAAGGCAACAAAAGTTCAATAATAACTCAATCAAGGTGGAGAAGGTAGAACAAGTATTTAATAATTCAATCAGTAACAAGTAATAAAACAAACGTATTGATCATATAACAATAAGAGAGGTATAGTTGAAGATCTCCACGTCAACATTAAACTAAAAATACAATAGCATACATGTCGATGGTAATTTGTTCGATCCAAACCTATCAAGTGTACTTTTACGTCAGCAGTATTCTTTTCTCCAAATTGTAGCTATAGTTCAGAGCCAAAAATACTACTGACCTAAAAGTATACTTGATAGGTTTGAATAGAAACCATTTTCAATGTTGATGCCACTACCCTCCTTATTGTCTTACAAAAAGGCATGAAAATAAGGAAAAAGACTTAAAACCATGGACTTCACGTTCAAAGAGTTCCTTACAATCACATTAATATGACGTGCCACAACCATTTCTCTTGACACCCACTCTTCATTCATTCTGTATGCATTTCACTATGCAACTGTCTTAGATATTCACTGCGTTTTGCCTCGATTAGTTGATCAATTCAGTATGACCCACAACCGCTGGCAACACTCCTCGAATGGCGGGCATGGATCATACTGAATTGATAAACTAATCGATGGAAAATGCAATGAGAATCTGAGACGGTTGCATAGTGAAATGCATACAAAATGAATCAGGAATGGGTAAATTAAATTTGCATGATGGTGATAAACTACACTTGTGTCTTCCATTGTCAGCTATAGTTCAAGCCTGAAGGTGGTGGCATGAGTCAGGTGGCATTAGTTGGGGAGACAAAAAATCACGGATATGAAGTTGCAAATCTTTTGTTAAAGTTTATATTTATTTGTATTTTTTGATTTTTTTTAAAGTTCATTTTACGTGGTTGTGGTTTCATGCTTACGCAGTGATGTTGGCCTGGGGCTATGTTCCCCAGGCTCCGACAGCAAGATGCCATTTGCCATTTTAAATGAGGTTTAAATGGTCTCGGGACTGAAGACTGCTGACCCATGACCCTTAGAACCAAGGGTATGCTCCAAATGTGGCCAAACAACCGTAGTATTGGATAAGAGCAAAACTTCAACAAGGTGGTTTTAAAAAAGTTACTCAAGGAGGATAAATGACCCCATTAAACACAAGTGGAAGATAAGGCACCAAAAAACCAATCATATCTCAATCAAGGTGGGGAAGGTACAACCAGTCATATCTCTCTCAAATGTACAGCCATCCAATATAGCCTAAAATCTCATCATCACAGTATAAGGAAGGGTGGTGGGATGCGAAATAGAAATATCGCTCATTTCTCTGTATTGATCAAATAACAATAAAAGAGGTGCCACTGAACATCTACACATCAACATTAAATCAAAAATCAGATCTGAAGTGTGGGTACAAATATAGTTCCTTGTACTTTAGAAAATAAAAGCCACCTGTGTTACCTTTCAATTTAGCAATATGATCTACAGAAGCAAAATTTTCTCACAATTACCATTGAAATTTCTGACTAGGACTAAAGCAATAACAAAAGAATTTATAACAAAATTTTGATCTCTATCAACTTGAGCACTCCTGTGTGGTCCCTGTGCTGAAGTTGGTCCTCGAGATGTAAGTTACTTACACAAATAACCATTGCATGATTGCACAATCTTCTAAACACATATAAAGTAGATAGGAAACACCAAACATTAAATGTGATACATACCCTAGCTTTGTCTTGCATATTCCTTTCCTATGGCTTAATCTATGAAGATGTATGTGCTGTTACAATCTTATCCTATAGCTAGATCCAGTGCTTTAACCATATCAAGGAAATTACGATTTGCAAACATCTTCAATCAAATGAATTAACAATCATCCAAGGATAAGCAAATACACCTGAAAATGCCTGTTTTTAAATGCTTGCTTAGTATAGTTATTCACATTTGCACTTTGCAAATGAAATGAAAGAGTTAGAAACCAAGAACAGGTTTTTGGTGCATTATTACATAGTTTTAAATCAGCATTCAATTGTGATGATTATGCAATAATGAGTACTCATTCTTTTGCATGAAGCACTTACATTTTCTATTTTCCATTATTAAGGCCTATAACTAAGCATTATAGACAATTGCTTTGCAGAAAGGAATTCTTGACAGCAACTAATTTCTCTAGATTTAGCCCTAACATGAAATGAATAATAAAATCTAATTAATACAGTACTGAGCAATTTAAGGAAAAATTTGTAACCAGATTTCGTAAACAGGAAATTAATAAATTATTTATATTATTAAATAACAAAAATCACAATTTTCAGACCTCTTTTATTTACTACAAAAAACAAAGACATTTTGCACAAAACCCAAATCTTACTCACACTCAAGCTACACTGAATTTTCTGGATGCTATGTGATTCTGAAATTTCTATATGTTATATGACTCTGAAATGTCCCTATCCTAAAGGATGTCTGTACTTGGGATATGTGTGCAGAAATTTAAATATATACACATTTTGAACAATTGCAGCTAACAAATCCAGATGCAGTTTTGGACAAAATTAAAAAGTGTTTTTAGCAGATGTCATTTTAACTGAAATCATCAAGGTTAAGCGCAAGAAAATTGTGGTAATCACTAAGTGACCTATCCCCAAATCAATGACATCATCAAGCGGATTTCTTAGTCTCGTACACTACTATAGAGGTGTGTTTTATAACTCAGGCAAATTGTAATGTTCATATCTATATAATGTATATAGCTTTTAAATTCGTAAAAACTAGGAAAAAAATCACATATATTTTGTTAATAATAACAACAATAAATTTATTAATTTGCATCCATAGATATGTATATGTTTGTATGGAGTTTCAAGAGTGATTTCAGGGTCGAATCATCAATACAAGGTATTATATTGATAACAGGCCATAGTTCATACGATCAAATTTGGTCAAATCACTTGGGATTATTAGACACTATTGTTGTTGGTGCTTGAGTTTCCCTTCATTTACATAATCTAGGGAAGAGGGGGATGTCATGAGGTTTTCCTTGGAAGCCCCCCTAGTGGTGGCTCAAATGGTTGAAGTGTAGACACAAAGAATCATGCCAATGGATGGTCATAGATCATATATACAAATTTGATCAACTTTCTTGGGGTTACCATGCATTATTATAGATGGTAGTTGAAGCACCCTCCAAATATTTCGAGGAAGAGTGGGCATCCCACAAGGTTTTGCTTTAACACACAGACAAATAACCCATGCAAATAGCTCAACTAGTTGTTGCAATGTTGTTGGATATTTGGGCAACTTTTCGCTAGAAGGTGCTTAGTTTGCATCTCTTTAGATGAGACATACTAGTTTACACTAATGAATTTATTAGAGATGTCATCTACAACATTGATTATCAGAAATAAGGTCATTAATATGAAAATTGATAGTTTTAGAGATATATTATTTATAAAAAACAGTATAATTTTTTACCATCATTTAAGTAAAACTTCAATATGAAATACTATTAAATAATCACAAAAGAAAGCTAAAAAGTCGCAAAAAAAGTTACAATAGCATTAAAAACCTCAAAATAATGCTAAAAAGATCACTTATTACTACAAGTGAAAGAAATGACATAACGTGCATGCTAGTTTCAAATGCAAGAGCAATCTGCCTCTCATTAGAATGTTGAAACAGTCAAGATACTCTGCAGAGAAAAAAATATTGTCATGAGTCTTTAGGTGTAAATCGGTTCATCAAATTTGAACATGTATTGCTTAGTGATATCAATTTGGAAATATCAAAGCTTTAAAGGGAAGACATTGCATAGAGAGGAGGAATATTAATTTGTTAATCAGCCAACAATGAAGAAGCTTGCAGAGATGAGATGATGAGATGTTAACAATATATGTTATATTTTTTAATTTTAAAAAAATTTATTATACATGTTTTAGATGATAAATATGAACAAAATCACTGCGTCCGGATCAAACCACAACCACATAAAATGAAGTTTAAAAAATAAAAAAATAAAAAAAATATAAACTTTAACAAAAACTTTGCAATTTCATATCTGTGATTTTTGCCACCCCAACTAATGCCACCTGAGTCAAAACTATATGTCGGGGACATAATAAGAACGTTGAGAACATGCACACAAATTGTGGCACTATTAACATCATTATTTAAAAGTGATGCCTTTATATGGGATAAAAAAGCCAAAGACTATTTTGAAAAGCTGAAAACCTTAATGACATTCACTCTGGTATTGACAAATCCAGATGTCAGGAAAACATGTGTCCATGAATACTATGTTTCAGAAACATGCTTAGGAGTTATGCTCATAACTGATAAACATCTCATTGCCTTTGAGAGGCAAAAATTACAACTGAATGAGCATATAAAGTCTACATACGATGGAAAGACGTTGGCAATAACACATGCCTTGGTCAAGTGGAAGCAGTACTTGTTGCGAGATAAATTTCTCGCGATGTTGCAGTTGGCGTATTGATGCAGTATGGTCCAGGGTTTTGTGGTGTTAATGTAGTATGACGTGGGATGACGTTTATTGCTTTAAATGAGGTTGGTGCTCTCAGAACTCAAGACTCCTATGCAATTTATTCACCAATCTTGTCGATTTATCGTCCGTTTCGTTGAGCTTTGTTGTGTGCCCGCTAGTGTTGGGTTGAGGTGTTTCTATGGCGGTAACCTACAGTAATCAGAGCATATTGCATCTACATATGCTGAAACGCGTAATGCAGGTGCAGAAGCAAACTTCAGCAAGGTGCTGCATTGCTAGTTTAATATATAATATATGAAGCAGTTCATCATTTGTCTCAGCTATTTGGTAAGTCATCAAAGCAGCTGAGCAAGTCTAGGTTTTTTACTTCGACATTTTGTGCAAAAAGGCTAAGAAAAATCTAGCTGCAAACGGCTTTTTAACAAAGCTAGATGCATCTAATTAGGAAATGTGAGTTGGATTCATATTTCTGTTTGTGCAACCCTCCTAATAATTATGCATGGAAACATTTCGATAAATGAACAACTCATTTTAGCGAAAGAGATTAAAACATCTTCGTGAAAGCGATTGAAAAAATCATGACTAGACCAAGCTAGCAAAATAAAAACTAAAAATAAATTATGCTCTAATTCAAACGCTGGCATATTCATGCAACACTGCAGGTTTAAATGAGGTTTAAATGGTCTCGGGACTGAAGACTCCTGTGTGATTTATTAACCAGTCTTGTCCATTTATCGTTCCTTTCCTTGAGCTCTGTTGTGGGCCCGCTAGCATCGGGTTGAGGTGTTGCAGGGGTTTAAACGTGTTGCAGTTGGCATATTCATGGAACACTACAAGTTTAAATGAGGTGTTGTGCACCTGCTAGCGTCGGGTTGAGGTGTTGCACTGGTTTAAACGTCTTGCAATTGGCGTATTCATGCAACACGTGTTGCAGTTGGTCCAGGGTTTCGTCTGGGCCATTAACCTTTGTCTTGGTGTCAAATCACTGTCCACACAGGACAAAAAAGTATACATCTACATTATTGTGACAAACTATAGATCACTCGAGCATACCCAAGCTGACCAATGCAGTCTATGGTAGCCTAGCAACAAGTTGATCTAGTTTCATCTAAAGAAAAAACTATTTTCAGATTGGATATTTCATCAATTTTTGCTTAAATAAAACAACAATTTGTCAATACCATCATCACTGCATCTAAGAGTTTGTTAATGTTCATGTTTCTTGTAACAGTATTCATGACAAATAACAAACTTTTCCAATATAGGGCTCTCTAAATATTCACAGAATTCCTGTGAATTTACAGGAGTGTTTTCTTCCAAACACTGTCCACGCTTTCTCCTTTAGATGAAACCAAACCATCTTCTTGCTAAGTTATCATAGACTTCATTTCAGATTAGATGTTATAAAAATTTATCCTTAAACAAAACAGTAGGTTGTGAATCTCAGCATCACTGCATCTAAGGGTTTCCCCTTCAGCCACATATGGAACTGAAATACTTGTTACTCGTTACCTCAATTGGCAGATGTTAAAGTCAAAGACAATGAAGTATCTCGCCAAAGACCCAGATTTTATACTGCACCCGAAATGTCGTTTGTCTTATATGCGCACTTGCCAAAGGCAATGGAAAATGACCACCCCTCTCTTAAGCTCCCGTTCGATTGTTTTGGGGTAGACTTCTATTGTCAAGTACAGATGCCTAGGTTGAAAGTGCTTTCTACTTGTAGATTCAATAAATCTGTATAGCATCTGTTTTCTGAGAAAACTTGAAAAACAGGTCCATGTGAAAAGCAAAACCACTTAAACGAAGCAGACCAAAGAAGCATTTAAAAATATCACATTCATACGACATGGCATAATGGAAATGGAAAAAGAACAAAGCAAAATAAAATAACTACAAACAGATCTGTAAATTTAATTAATAATATAATATAATGCCATTTATTTGCTACCCCGGTGCCTGGGTCGTAGGTTGGTATTAGCATTTAATCCCAGCGCCGATGCAGCCCATGATATCATGACCCATTCCATACCTCGCCCAAATACCCGAGATGGAGGGAGGTTGCTACTCTTGGCATTAAATGTTCAGATACATACATACATCCAATTCCGTTCCTCGTACATTCATTTCAGGGAGTCTAGGTCATTACCCAAGAAAAGAAATGGCAATGACCAATTACGCAGTCTTTGTGTTTTTTAAACCACAGTCACAAACAATTCCTATGGAATAAATTATGCAACAAAAGTTTGAACAATATTTCTTGACACAGATTGTGAAACGAAAACCATACATTCGTAAAATTCTTACATTTATAAAATTTTATAACCAATTGATCGTACAATATAACAAAATCGGATTTTTTCCATAAAACAAAAAACACAAGTCTCAGCTGAAGAGAAAATTTAAAGAGTTACCGGTCCAAAGAACCCATCAATGAGATTGCAGAAGACACAGCTCCTTGCACCAAGAAACTGCTCCACACGTTCAGACACGAACACCGCAAATTACTGGATGAATGAAGCACACTCAGACAGCAATACCCACCACCAGAAACCACTCCACCCTCGCTGGACCACCACAAATAAGCCACAAACAAAACAAAAGTTTGAGCAATATTTCTTGACCCAGCTTGTGAAATGAAAACCATACATTTGTAAAATTCCTACATTTATAAAATTTTATAACCAATTAATCCTACAGTATAAGAAAACCGGATTTTTTTCATAAAACAGAAAACACAAGTCTCAGCTGAAGAGAAAATCCCAAGAATTACCCGTCCAAAGAACCCGTCAATGAAATTGCAGAAGACACAGCTCGTTGAAGCCCATTCAGATAGCAATACCCACCACCAGAAACCACCCCACCTTCGCTGGACCACCGCAAATAAGCCACAAACAACCACGCCACCGCAAAAAATCCAACAAAAACAGCCACAACACAAAAGCAAGTCGCACCAAACATAACAAGTTTGAACACCAGAGAACCTCTAAAATATAGCTTCAGAGTGCTCCATCACCCAAGCAAGGAGACCGTCCTTCACCCCTGCAAATAGCGAGCACACCGCATTAAACCCCTGGAACACCTCAACCCGACGCTAGCGGGTGCACAACAGAGCCCGACGAAACGAACGATAAATCGACAAGACTGGTGAATAAATCGCACAGAAGTATTAAGTCCCGAGACCACCAACCTCATTTAAACCGGCAAACCTCACCCCGCGCCATACTGCATTAACACCATGGAACCCTGGACCATACCGCATCAATACCCCAACTGCAACACCGTTTAAACCCTTGGAACACCTCAACCCGACGCTAGCGGGCGCACAATAGAGCTTGAACTGCAACACTGTTTAAACCCCTGGAACACCTCAACCCGACGATAGCAGGCGCACAACAGAGCTCGACAAAAGGGACGATAAATCAACAAGAATGGTGAATAAATCGCACAGGAGTCTTGAGTCCCGAGACCACCGTCACCCCGCGCCACACTGCATCAACACCATGAAACCCTGGACCATACCGCATGAATACGCCAACTGCAACACCATTTAAACCCCTGCAACACCTCAACCCGACGCTAATGGCCACACAACAGAGCTCGACGAAAGGGACGATAAATCCACAAGACTGCTGAATAAATCGCACAGGATTCTTGAGTCCCGAGACCACCGCCACCCCGCGCCAACAGAGATCGACGAAAGGGACGATAAATGGAGAAGACTGATGAATAAATCGCACAGGAGTCTTGAGTCCCGAGACCATTTAAACCTCATTTAAACCTACATTTAAACCTCATTTAAACACGTTTAAACCCCTGTAACACCTCAACCCGACGCTAGCGGGCACACAACAGAGCTCGAAGAAAGGCACGATAAATGGACAAGATTGGTGAATAAATCGCACTGGAGTCTTCAGTCCCGAGACCATTTAAAACTCATTTAAACTGCAACACGTTTAAACCTCAACCGGACGCCAGCGGGCGCACAACAGAGCTCGACGAAAGGCACGATAAATGGACAAGACTGGTGAATAAATCGCACAGGAGTCTTCAGTCCCGAGACCATTTAAACCTCATTTAAACCGGAAAACGTCACCCCGCCGCCGGGGCCTGGGGCACACAGCCCCAGGCCAACGTCACTGCGTCCGGATCAAACCACAACCACGTAAAATGGAATTTTAAAAAATCAAAAAAATACAAAAAATATAAACTTTAACAAAAACTTTACAATTTCATATCCGCGATTTTTGCCACCCCAACTAATACCACCTGACTCAAAACTATATGTCGGAGACATAAAAAATATATTTAAAAATAAAATGTAAATTAACAATCAAATTTCAACTCTAAAACACTAAAAAATATATACATTTTAAATACATTTATTCTAATCTAAATCACATAACATACATAAACTGATATGATAAACATAGACCACATAACATACATAAACTGATATGCTAAACATAGACCACATAACATACATAAACTGATATGCTAAACATAAACCACATAACATACATAAACTGATATGATAAACATAAGAATAGTCTCTAAATATGATATGAATTCAAATATCAAATTAGAAAACATTTAAATTGAAAAATATAATTCTATTAATATAACTTAACCTTAAACCCCTACACATATATAACTCTCATAAGCATTCAAACTATTTATTCACACAATATATATTGTAAAATTGTAAAATGGACTTTCCAAGCTTAAAGGCATGATAACACAACCAAAAAGACTCAAAGTTATAAAGAAACTCTACTATCTCCATACCCAAGGCTGCAAATAACCTTTACAATTTGGTTATTAGCAAGATATTGTTTCACAACTTTTGATTTTGCATGTTAGCTTGTTTTTAAACTTCGTTTCCCATCAATACCCAGGAAAAATATATTTTTTCTAACTCTTGTAGATGTGGGTTTTACTTTTAATCAAGCACTACCCATCAACACTTTGGTAAAATACATTTCCAACTTTTGTTAATGTAGATTTTTGTTGACCATTATACGTGGGAAATTTTCCTTTATGGTGAGGACTACCTATTAAGAACAACATGGGAAAATATATTTTCTCATTTTTTTCAATGTCGAATTTATTGATCCTTGGGGATTAGCCAATTTTGACTTGTATTTTTGTCTACTCACTACTTGCTAATTCCTTGATCATTTGGCTTGGCTTTTTCTTTATATTTTCTTTGTTATTAGGGTAGTCACCTATTCGGCAAGATCACAAGTTGCATCCTAACCTTTGTCCTTTTCATAAATGTTAGGATTTTTGTTGACCATTATACGTAGGAAATTTTCCTTTATGGTGAGGACTACCCATTAAGAACAACATGAGAAAATATATTTTCTCATTTTTTTCAATGTGGAATTTATTGATCCTCAGGGCTTAGCCAATTTTGACTTGTATTTTTGTCTACTCACCACTTGCTAATTCCTTGATCATTTGGCTTGGCTTTTTCTTTATATTTTCTTTGTTATTATGGTAGTCACCTATTCGGCAAGATCACAAGTTGCATCCTAACCTTTGTCCTTTTCATAAATGTTGTTATGGTAGTTTCCTATTTAGCAAGTTCATAGGTTTCATCCCACCCCTCATCCTTTGCATATCTATAAGTTGATATTTTAAGTTTTTGAAGCACACCAACCTTAAACACATTTGATTAAGAGTTGAACTTAGTGTATATTCCCGTGATCTCCTAGGTTTAGAGGCCTTTCTATGTGGGAATATGCACATGAGAATTATATGGTTAAAAAAAATTGTAGTTGGCTGAGCACTTATGGAAGGTCCCACACTTGAAGGTATGCATTGATGGGAAGCACATGTTAGTTACAACTAGCATGTAATCATTTTGTAAATAAATTGTAATTGTCTCAATGTGCTATATATATATATATAATCACTTAGACACTTATATGAACATAATAATTTAGTATTGAAGTATCTATACAAATAAAAATAAAGATAATTTTGTGTGAGTGTTTGTGTTGGTTGAAATCCATAATGATTATTGAATACAACTTCATGAAGTTCTATAATGTTTAAGAGACACATTTACAATAATATGTAGAACCTTATATTATACTTAATAATGTCATTAAATATATTTTAGATACATTTGTCATATTGTCAATTTGGTCACTCTTATATTAGATTGTACTTTGATCCATGTATGTACTATCTCACACCCTTCTTGTAATTATAAAATGATTTTGAAATCTCCTAATCCATGTTATGTGCACATTCATTTTAAAATGTGCTTGTGTGTAATGTATCCTCGTTACACATACTCATAATTACAGTGTAAAACTATGAAACTAAAAATTTTCTGATTAAGTATCTTATTAACATCATCAAAAGACTCAATAGTGGCCCATAAGCAAACATAGGAAAGAATCTGAGCTAGATAGGAATATCATAGCTGGCAGAGTTAAACCACACCACATGACAAACAATCATATTCATAGTAAAGACTCCCAAACAGGCATGCAAACATATCACCCAGTTATTGCCTATCATTCTATGAACATCAGGCAGTCAAGCTAATACCCAGGTTAATGGCTATAATTCATTGAATCTCATAATAGCTTCCATTAGGCATCCAATTAATAGCTTTGTCTTTCTCATTATTAGCCCATCTTAAACCCATAAAACGAATTGTATATAATAAAATCTATAGGAATTATGCGCCCTTCTTAACCCATAAAAAAGGTTTGCATTCAGTATTAAACCTGCAGGGATCTGTGCCTTTCTTAAACCCATAACACGAGTTTCATATGATATAACAATCTATAGGTAACTACGCCCATATTTAACCCATAAAATGAATTGCATACAATATTAAGAGCTACAGATAGCCATTAAACATGTCTTACACAAATGAAGTTGATCCATTCATCCTTCACATACAAATTAATATAGCAGACAACCTATGCAATTGAAAGTAGCTACATTCATGAATACAACCTTCTAATAGGCTTAACATAGCATAAATTCATGAATTACATTAATTTACACATTAATTCCACAGGTTAAACATATCAAGCATAATAAAACACAAGAACATTATAAATCATACACAGATACACGTATCTGAATTCAAATTAAGATGGAAACTGGCTGCATGTGAGCCATGCTCCTCCCAACCTTAGAACTTGTCCAGCCAATACTATTTCAGCTCCCAAGTTCACCCCCGAGCTGAGATCCAAACATTAACCAGAGGTATCTCACCAATTTCCCCCCAACTCACTCTCAGAGTCTCAGGTGGAAATAACAGAGGTAAAGATATTTACAGGGTTCAACAAAAAACAGTTTGGTTAACCAATTCCTTGTCAATTCCGCAATTGACCCACCTGATTTCCTTCCCAAAACATACAACGACACATTTCATCGCAAACGTTGGGAATCCTCTGGGTCTCTTGATTCATTGCCAATTCACTGGTAAATTCGATCAAGGAATTCAGGGCTAAACTGGTTAATCTCAACAATTCAGGTTTAGTTCATCATAGGGAATTCTTCCTGAGTTTTCTTCACTCTCTCCAGGATTCAAAACACACCATGAAACTCTTCATTATCTATGTCTCTCTTCCCTCCCAGATTTTCGAATTTCTCTTACACTCCACAGACACTTCCCCCGCGCTCTACGTGCATTCTCCTCAGTGCTCTACGTGCATCCTCTATACCAACCCCCCAGGATCCCTCTGCATGCATTCTCCCTTTGTCCTTCTCCTGGACTCCAAACTCACTGTGATACACTTCACCGTCCCTCTAAAACTAATTAGGATTTTTGCACTTCTCCACGCACTTAGCAGACACTACACCCCTGTGCTCTCTGCGTGCATCCTCCTGTGTGCATTCTCAAACTAACCAACGTGCATTCTCTGACTCCTTCCCCCTATTGGACTCTAAACTCACAATTTACAAATTGTAAAACTATAAAAATAAAATTTTCTTTTAAGCAACTAATTAACAGCTTCCTAATTCTTCATCATTGAATAATAATTAACATTAACAATAATCCCCCATTAAGAGTATGGTTAGGAATATGGGATTTGGGTTTATCACAAGGTTTATAGAACATGGGTTTAGGGAACAAGACTTACTTAAGTCAACCTTACCCCCTCACAACGCTCGGTTAATATCTGGATCCCCTCTTCAGTGTATTGCTCCTCATGCAGCCAGCTAGTAATTATATTAAAATACAATATCTCGTGATGTACATACTTCATAGCAAATTGCTCAAAATACAATAACAACTCTAACCTGGGCCAAGGGGTGTTACATTGTGCCATTCCTTGAAGCATCCCATAGGTGCCTATGTTTTGCTAGATAACAACATTGGGTGACCATATATATATATATAAAATCCATGGAAAGTAGGAGATTTGAGAAAAATAAGTAGGATTGAGACACACTTACATCATAGTTCGAGACTCCAACTAGCCTTAACCATATTTTCTTAGTATGAATTGAGGGTTTGATGTTGGAAAATTTTATCTTTGGATAACTTCGGAATGCTAAGAATAGTTCGACATAACTTGGAAGAAGGATATATCTCTTAATTGTGAAGCTTTTGTTCTTGAGAGGCCCATAATATCTCTGTAAGTAGTATAGTTAAATATTTCCTAATGTTGTTTGGATCCTTCCATTTTGGCTACCCAAAATAATCTTAGAGATCGAGGTTGAAAGAGATCAATATGGAAGGAGCCAAATATTGTGTAAAGACGTCATATTCATCATAACGATGTCATACTATATGCTATATCTTCTTTGTTTATTAATGGAATATAGACATTTATTCTCCTCCACCCACCCACACTCCTGCACCTCGCTCCCAAAATTGTTGTTATATGAGTTCATGTATACTTATGGATTTTATTTATTTATTTTTCTATGAAAAATATTATAATTCCATTATAAAATGCAAAATACATTCTTTAGATTCTATACTAGCATTGCTACTTTCCTTCTAAAATTCCCCATGTTTAGAATTCTACAAAATTAGTATTCCTCGTAATATATAAATGATAATCATATCCAAAATAGTCTAGCACCTTTTCCTTATAGCCTATTCCACTATGTAATACGTCATAATCACAGGCTCCCAATGTATTACATGGATCACAATTTTCAAAAATAAATATCCCAAAATATGCATCTAACACAGATAAATAAAATAACCTCTAATCCCTAATCATATTAATCATTGATTACATATTATATTAAACAATATCATAGAACCCTAATAAAAAATAGGATGGAGATAATCATAAAATTTTCCTTCAACCTCCTCATTAATATGCCATTGCCGGATGTCCATAAGTAGTCTAGATTTTGATATTCCATCTTCTATCATATTTGTCTCATGGATGACATGGTGATATGGAATTGAATTGAAAATAGTAGTGAACATTTGTGTTTCCTCCAGGATAGGCCTCAATATAAAGTCATCATAGGACTTGTACCTTACATCCACTTTTTCAGTATCTGAGAGTCCCACATAAATTGTATTATTCAATCCCTCTTTATAGTTGAAAGTATAAGAACTAAATTCAATGCCATAAGCTATGAAAGTTTAATTGATCCCTCGCCCAATTCAACTTTAAATTTTATAATACGAGAATCATCAAATATATAACTCCCCTTGCTCCACATCATTGTTGATCCCTCTTAGCCACTCCATCAAAATAACCTGATGCCCTTGATATATCAATTACCTGATATTCAATCTATCTAGGAGGCTTTTTAGCCTTTGATTGCTTACTTTTATTTATAATACTAATGATCTATGAGGTACATTGAGTATTTGGTATACATATATCTCAAAATAAATTGGAATTTATAGCAAGCCAAACACCCCATTTAATAGATAAAGGAAAAAATCTAAGAATATTTGTATTTTTATTTTGACACCATAACCTCAAACATTCCCTAATTGAGTCACCACAGCAAATATCTCTAACTCCATAACAACCCAATCTCCTTCCACACATGAACTAAATATCCACAATGAACTAAATATCCACAATGAACAAGCAAATAAGTAATTATTTCTTCATTTTCTTTGCATAGTGTAGACCTATTGGGCCCTTCCCAATTTTTCATTTGCAATATATCCCATATTAGAGCCCTATTCTTCAAAACCAACCACATAAATATGTGGCGTTTTAAAGTATATTTAAATTTCTGAATCAATATCCACCACCATTCGATATCTTAATAATTTCTACTTCACATAAACCCTTATAACCAACCTTTGGAGTATATCAACCCGCTGATGGATTCTTAGACGAAATCAACTCATCATTCTCCTATTTCAGCCTCACATGGTCAATACTCAAACTTTTAACATCTTGGTCCCATATCACCCCTAAGTATACATCCCATCCTATTTGTTGTATATTTTCCCACTTTTGTCTCCAAATGGAGGACAAGTTTGGGTCTATTAATTGATGTAGATAGATCAACCCCTTATCTCCTAGAGCACCAATCAAACTTTTAGGCAATTTTGAATTTAGAACATAACCAACCAAAGGGTCCTCCCCTGATATCAGCATATGTCCATTCCCCACATTCCACATCAACTAACAACTAATCAAAGGGAAAGCTAAAAATATAACCTTCCATATAAGAGAAACATTTAGCCAATTTTTTGCAGTCTTCTTAGTCCACTCCTCAGTAGAGTTTGGCTCTATGAGATTTTGAACCAATGGATATAGAAGCTAAATGGAGCATAAATATAGTTAGCAATCCATAGAAGAGAAGAAAAAGGTAGTAGAGTAACATAATATTAAATAACCTAACAAAGAGAGCTCATTAGAGATGAGACTTCAATACAATTTAACATAAATCAAGAGAGAATTCAAGTAAATATCTAAGCTATGTAGTATTTATTAATAAATAGAATGATCAATAGAATTCATCATTGAATTGATTGATCAGTGAGATGAAAGAATTCATGTGAGGGTAACAAAGCTAGGATTAATTACATGCAAAAACATAAAAGCAAGAGAAACTTATGAGCAATCACCCTATATGGTCAAATGCACCTTCTTTAGGGAGTAATGTTGACCATGTAAGTGTTGTTAGGGTTTAACTAGGTCTAGAACAACCAACTGAGGTTCTTTGTTGCTCGATTTAGATAAGTTCACCCTCCTTAGGAAGTAAAATTTCTCATTCATGAGTGGTTAGGGTTAACTGGTCCTAAAACCACCTCATCAGGTAGTTAACTCAGTTATGCATGTAAAATTGGAGTCTAACTAGCTAAAATTAGCTAACTAGGGTGCATTAGGTAGTTAATTGAGATATAAATACTAACTTAAGTGCACAAACCATAAAAAAGGGGGTTAAATGGCTGCGAGGGAACCTTTAACCCTAAAACACAGGGCTTGACCATGCAAGTGCACCCTTGACCCTAAAATTAGGGGGATAATTCTACCAGGAGTGCTATTGTCCCCTAGAAATGCAAAAGAGATGCAAAATGGATGTGTATGTACACCAACACACCCCCTTAATCCTAACTTAAGTGAGTATGATGCACAAATAATTAGGTCTTAATGATATGAATCCATGTTAGGTAACCAGATACATAAAAAAAATCCCATTATTGGGCATGGCCCAAGTTGGCACAATTTTGATGAAACACAGTTTTGGCAGTAGCACAGTTCAGACTGCGAAGTTCAAGTGGCACAGTTTTGTCAATAGCGTAGTTCGGATTGCAAAGTCAGATATGCACAGTTGGAGAAGCATTCAGATATGCGCAGCTGGGAGTGCGAAGTCTAAGCACCAGCACAATAGGTAATTTTGGGAAAAGAATACAAGTAAAGGTTGAGCAGATGAAAGTGACTTGTTTTGGGTAAGTGACTCCATGATTCCGAAGAGTTCGGTAAGGAGCAATGTGGAAACAAATGAAAGCGACCTGTTAGTTAGAATGACAGAAACCATTAGAAGCAAAGCCATGGGTTGACAACGACATGAAGGCCAGAGGGGCGGAAAGGGACATGCCACTGTGCAGTTAGAACCGTTTCATGAGGACTGCGGCTGTCAGAAGGGCGTTAGAGTCACGAGTGGCCCAACAAGGAGACCAGAAGAGGGTGAAGCAGCTATTGACTATGACAGGCCGGGTTGGTGGGGTAACCACACCAGTTTTGGTTACTCTAGGGTTTTGGCCCATGTGCATTGTAAAGACGTGACCTAAGGGAACGATCTATAAAAGGGGCATTTTTGTAAGGGAAAGGGTTAATCTCTAATTGATATCTAAGCTGTTTTATTGATCTCTAAGCATTGTAATGAGGCTCTGCAGCTGTGTGCGCAGAGACCCACTTAAGAGAGAAAAAGGCTCTGCACCTATGTGTGTAGAGACCTATTGTAGAGAGAAGAGTTTGCAGCTGAGTGAGCAGACTGGAACTGTTGAACCCTTCCCATTAATATAATCAACAGTTCTCGTGGATGTAGCTCCCATCTAGGGGCTGAACCACGTAAATAGCGTGTTGTGTGATTGAATCTGTGTGTTTGCTTTGTTTATGGTTAAATTCATGCTTAAGTTTTAGTATGTATCCTCCCTTTTATATGTATTCTCTATATGAATGAGTGATGAGAATAATATGTTAAGTGTTGAACATATAGTCTTGAATGTTGAATGTTCAAGTAATTCTGATTATGATGACTGCATGAGTTAATTGGGTAAATGCTAAGTCAGTGAAGTCTGTGCTAAGTGTGATTCCCTGAAAGCGCAGCACTGGAAGTGTGCAGTTGCATTGTATTTCACCATATTGCATGAGTTAGCAAAGTGAACAGTCCCTTATGTTGAATTCATAATTACACTAAGTCGGTGAGGTATTTAAGGTGTGTGATTGCTAAGAGGTAGCGCAACCTAGAGTTGTGCTGTCCCATTGTTAAGTGCTGTTCCAAGCGCGTAGTCCATGTGTGCGCCATAGCATAAGTGATAGCCGCGAAGTAGGTGAAACTTCGCACAATTCCCCAGTCTATTAACTGCGTATCACTTGATTCTGTAATCCCCCATAAACTTTGCCTCGGGTGAGACCTCAACTTGTTCGCAGGATGTTTCTGAAAGGGCCAGTGAAGAAGGGTTTTGTTGGACCACAACTGCACAGAACCCCGGTCAACACAAGGAAGTTAAAGAACAAGGTTATTGAATCCCAACAAATGGTTTTGTTGCCGTGATTGAACTGGTGAGGTGTTCTGAATATTGTTATCCCGAAAGAACATAAATACAGAACTAGGTGGACAATACTGAAAAGGAGTTTGCAAGAAAGGAGAACAAACATCCGCATTTCTTTGAAGAAGAATAGTTGCAGAGATACCTATATTATGATATTTATGAAATTTTCTTCACATCCTTCAGCAACGATTTATATGAGTGGTTGTAAAGACTAGCAGAACATAAAATTGTTATCAGGGAGGAGAACCTACGGTGTGGACTCCAGAACTGGTTCAAATACTTAAAGCTGTGGATAGCCCGATATAAAGAGTATTAGACTTCTGGCTAGATAGCATACTAGAAGGATACATTACAGAATTTGTTGTGGACACGTTGAAGTGTTACAGCGCAACAGAGGCAGATTTATTCAAAGGATTCAGAGGTAAGTACCTGAACAATCTCAGTCTATACATTAAAATTTTGTCAGCAAAGAAAGGTGTCTTAAGAATGCAATAAGATCCCTAGAAGTTTTGATTCTGTAATGTTCAGTAATAAAGACAATGATACCGAAGAAAACATTCACACATTATGAAGTGGTAAAAGATACAAGTTTAGTACCGAGAAGAGGCCTAATGAACATGAACTTCACATCTCTATAGAAACTGAGTTACAAGTTGAGACTGATATTCAAATAGAACCTTGAGTAGCTTCCTATCATCCCATCACTCCATAGAACCCTCCAGTTGACGAAACAAATACTGCTAACCCACAAAACAACTGTAGTAGTAACATCGCAGGAGAAAGTACTCAGAACATTCTGAGTAGTAGTATACCTAACACATCAGAGAACACTATTCCTCCTAGAAGAAGAATGATAGACGATATCAAGCTGCCGATATTCAAAGGAACGAGTCTAGAAGACCCTGAGAAACACTGGTTTTTGTGTGAAGTCGTGTGGAATGTTAAGCAAGTCCATGACGATTTTATAAGACAAGCACAGTTAATTACCACATTCAGGGACAGAGCATTGACATGGTTTATGAAGTATTCCGTTGGAAAGAATAGGACTCCAGTGGATATTAGAATTACGCTTCTTAGAGAATTCAAGAAACTTAAGTCAGAATCGCAGTGTATCACAGAGCTTAAATAAATAAAAAAGAAACCGACTGAGTCAGTATGGGAATTTGACCAAAAGTTCAAAGCACTGTTAGATCAAGTGAGCTTTGACATAGCACCGCAACAACACCAAGAGTGGTTCATAGACACGCTGTTGACACACATTAGATTACCGTTGATGCAACAGAAGGTTGCTTCGCAGACAGAGGCCCTAGAGATTGTGATGAAACTAGAGGCTTCGCCGATAGGAGAGACTAGCGCAAGTATGATTCAGATACAAACCCAGCTAGCAAACCTGACATTACAATTGCAAGATATGAAGAAAGGAAAAGAAATATGAGAAGAGGTTTGGTGTACAAAGTGTAAGGGAGAAGGTCACTTCAAAGAACATTGTTCGGTCTTAAAGATTACATCAATAGTGGAGCTCCAAACCCATGGTGTGAGATGTTTCGATGTAGAGGACATCATCCAAAAGATTGTTATTTAATTCAACAGTATGTGCAAACCCATAAGAACCTATATTGCACATTCTGTAAATCAGTTGGCCATGATAATACCAACTGTAGAGCATACAAACTCATGATATAAAGAAAGCATGATGTCTACCGAGTTCAAGAAGAAACACTGCATAACAATGATAATGCGCAGTATGATCAAGGCACATACATAGGACGTGGTGGATTCAGAGGAAGAGGAAGAAACACTGGCCAAGGGAGAGGAAGAGGTCAGATAGTATGTTATAACTGTGCTCAACCGGGACATTTATCGAGAGACTGCACGAATGCTTGTACTACCTTTAAATATTGTAAGTCTTTTGATCATGTCATTGAGACATGCCCTGTTTTGCAAGCAAAAATGCAAGAGAGGAGACAGGAAGTGTAGAACCAGAAGATATAGATGATCGCGGCTAAGAAAAGGAATACAGATTGCAACTTAATGCTGTGATGCGAAGTGGAGCTACCACAGGTGAAGATCAAAGAGCGGAAGCTTCGAATTTCGAGAATTACCATGCTAAGCAAAATCCTATTGAAGGGGCTTGGATAAGAAAAGTGATCGTAAAAACACCTTCTTTCAAGATGAACAAATAGAAAGAAGCCTTCATGGAAGCAAGAGAAACCTTCAAAGAACCAACACCGGTAACCCCAAGAATCAAGTTATGAAGTTTGACTTTGCCTGTAAAGGATATGCCAGCTTTGTATGATCATACATGTACTGCAACATACGCAATGAGTCCTGTTGTGCAATTGTTAAAGAATTGAATGAAGCTGTAAAAACATGAGAATGCCTTAGTAGAATTACAGATCCTGTCGAGTAATTACGAGCAGCTCAATATAGTTAATGAAGCACATAGAATGGTTCATCATATCAAGAGCCATAAAATAATTGGAAGAGAGATGAGATTGAATGTGCAGATCATAGATTTTGAAATGGATGAGATCATCCTTGACTTAGGCTCAGAAGTAAATGTCTTGACAAAGCAGACATGGGAACAAATGGGGAAGACAAACTTATCATGGTTACCCATACATTTGAGATTATCCAACCAAAAAAAGGTTATACCCTTTGGGAGATTAGCAAATGTTCTTGTTGACATTGATGGAGTGCAAAGTACTTCGAAGTCACTGAGATCGTAGATGATAGCCAACCTTATCCTGCACTATTGGGGATAGATTGGGCCATGGATAACCTTGCAATCATCAACCTGAAGAAGAAGTAGAAGATATTTAAAGGGGAAGATATCAGGGTCATCACACCTTGGAACCTTCATAGGGACCTAGATACATAGAGCCATTCAGAGAAGAATGCAAAGCTCATGATCTAGATCACATTTACAAGATGACAGCAAATCAGGAAGACTATGTCAACCCAACGGATGATGGAACATTGAGTTGGCGATGTGACAACTCATTCATATCAGACTCAGATGCAGGACTGGATAATTGGAAAAGAAGAATGCATGAAGTATCCGCAAGAAGATGCATGCAGCTCACGAGATCACTGCGTTGGATTGGAACAGAGGTAAGCCGAATCCCTGCTTATGATGGATTGAATAACATCCATACATTTTTTCAAGAATATATTATATCACTTTCATATGAACACAAGATAGCAGTGTTGGATATAGCATCGCGTGCTACACCTACCAGATGGTGGGCCGCGCATAAGTAGAATCTGACCACATGGGAAGAATGAAAGCATTTGATGGAGATAATATTTCTGAAAGAAACTGATCTTGTACAAGTCAAATATGATGGAAAAATTGATCCAAGGGATCAAATAGACAATTTGAAGAAAGAATGGAAACACAGATTGCAGACAGAATGGGTTCATCTGTTTTCCCATACAGTAGAGTAGATTCCGAAGAATTGGTACACCGAAATAGAACTGTGTAGAGGAACAACATAATGGTCTGTTATGATTAAGAACTTCCAAGCAATGTCTAGCTTCGTAGATGAATTCCCAAGTATAAACGAATCATTACAAGTCATCAAAGAGAAAATATTTAATGACATATCAGAACCTGTATATCAGCAACCAGAGTGGGAAAGACAGATAGAGCATGCCCTAGAATGTTATAACTTCGCTGTAGACGTAGAAGAAGAGGAAAGCGATGATGACAACCCACACAATGTCAATATACCCGAGTCAGAAGGAAAGCGTGAATTCGAAGGACCACCACTGGAAATCCCTGATCTAAGTGATCCTATGAAAACTCGGAAAGTGAACATTGGAACCACTGAAGAACCAAAGTTTGCCTATATAGGATATTATTGGGACAAAGAGACAGTTGTGCAGATAGTGGATCTACTTCGGGAGTATGAAGATTTGTTTCCTACAAAGTTTTTTGAAATGAAGGGCATTTTGGGCGACTTAGGGGTTATGAAAATACCTCTCAAGCCGAATGCGAAGCCCATTAAGTACATACCTTATCAACTTAATCCAAGGTACAAAGAAAAGGTAAAAGCCGAGCTTGATAAGATGCTTGATGTAGGAATCATTGAACCGGTAGAAGAATCAGAATGGATAAGTCACATGGTTATCCAGGAAAAAAGTACTAAAGGTGAAATCAGGATCTATGTAGATCTCAGAAAGTTAAATGATGCATCGCCACATGACCCATTTCCTACTCCATTCACAGATGAAGTATTAGACAATGTTAGGGGAAATGAGGCATACTCTTTCATTGATGTATTTTTTGGATACCATCATATCAGAATTGATTCAACAGACAAGCATAAGACAACTTTTGCTACAGAATGGGGCTCATTTCAGTACACAGTTATGCTGTTTGGTCTAAAGAACTCACTTGCCATTTTTTCAAGAGTAGTTGTTGCTGCATTTAAGGAATTCATCCATAAATTTATAGAAGTATATTTTGATGATTGGACTGTATTTGGGTTACTGAAGAACCACTATGCGAGTTTAAGACTAATGTTAGCGAAGTGTAGACAACATCAGATCTCCCTCAATTTGAATAAAAGCATCTTCTGTGTTCCTTGTGGAATTATACTGGGATACATTGTTTGTAAAAAGGGGTTGATGGTGGATCCAGCTAAAATAGAAGTTATTGTGAACCTTCCAGCACCAAATTCAGTAAAACAACTACACACTACATTGGGGCACACATGCTATTACATAAAGTTTATTAAAGGTTATGCACAAATAACTATGCCTATGGAGAAACTGTTGAAGAAAGAAGCAAAGTTCACATGGAATGAAGACTGCCAGAAAGGAATGGCCACATTGAAGGAAAGGATGGAAAATGCGCCTATCTTAGTATTTACGGATTGGAGAAAATCATTCCATGTGCATGTATATGCTTCATCCATCGCACTTGGTGTTGTGATAGCACAACCATGTGAGGGAGGTATTGACCATCCTATAGAATTCTCAAGCAGGAAGCTGTCTTCAACATAAAATAATTATACAACAACAGAGAGAGAAGGTCTAGCTATGGTGTATGCACTGCAGAAGTTCAGGCACTATCTGCTAGGTGTGCACTTTTGCATGTTTACTGACCATTCAAATTTGAAATACCTAGTCAATAAACTAGTGCTAGGGGGAAGAATTTGCAGATGGTTGTTACTCTTTCAAGAGTATGATTTTTAAATCATTGTTAAGCCAGGAAGGCTAAACTCAAGACCTAACCATCTGTCTAGAATTTTGTCAAGCGAAGAACCTACAAACCTGGAAGATAGTCTACCAGATGCGCATTTATTTTCTATTCAGATCTCAAATGACTATTATAAGGACATTCTATAGTTATTGACTACAGGGTTGGAACCTATAAAGTTTACTACGCAACAGAAGAAGCAATTGGTAGTAAAAGCAGCAGACTTCACCATAATTGTAGTGCAGCTATACAAGCTAGGACTAGATGAAGTACTACTCAAATGTGTGCTCGAACATGAGAAACCATTCATACTAGCTGAAGCAAATTTAGGAGTGTTAGGAGTCCACTACGCAGGAAGAGCCACTGCGTAGAAGATCTTAAGAGTAGGACTATGGTGGCCTACACTCCATAAGGATTCAAAGGAACATTTTTGAAGTTGCGATGTATTCCAGAGAACAGGAAAGCCATCTCACAGAGATGAGATGCCATTGAAGCCACAGTTGACATTGCAAGCCTTTGATAAGTGGGCTATTGAATTTGTGGGACCCATCAACCCACTAGGAAAACAAATTGGTTCAAGATACATTATTACAACTACAGATTATCTAACCAGATGGGCAGAGGCAAAACCAATGAAGGACTATAGTGCAGTTACTACCGTGCAATTCATTTTTGAAAACATCATAACAAGGTTTGGATGTCCAAAAATCATAATGAGTGATCAGGGAACACACTTTTTGAATAAAACCATCGCGGCCCTGACTAAATAATTTTCGATCAACCATCAGAAGAGCACACCATATCATCCACATGCCAATGGCACTGTTGAAGCATTTAATAAGGTATTGAAAAATGCGCTGACTAAGGTATGTAATACAAACAGGGATGATTGGGATCTGAGAATACCAGCTGTTTTATGGGCATACAAGACAACTTGCAAGAAGTTGATAGGACATACACCTTTTTGGTTAACATATGGACATGAAGTTGTGATGCCAATGGAATACATAGTACCAAGTTTGAGAATTGCAGCATTCACAGGCATGGTAGATGAAGAGACATGGAAGAAAGGATACTACACTTGGTTGGACTAGAGAAAGATCGCTTCATTGCAGGATTTCACCAACAAGTGTAGAAAGATAGAGAAAAAGCATGGCATGATTGCCACATCAAGCACAAATTATTTCAGGTAGGAGACCTTGTCCTCCTCTATGATAGTAAATTCATGAAGTTTCCTGGAAAATTTAAAATGCACTATCTAGGGCCATATATTATTATGCATGTTACTAACGGTGGCGCAGTTCATCTAGCCACGTTAGCTGGAGAAAACCTACCAGGTCTCATTAATGGAAGTAGACTAAAACCCTATAGGGATAGTCCTACTTCGCTAAGCCCCGAGTGATCAGAAGAGAATACATTCTAAGTGTTAAGTGCAGTTGAAATTGGACACTAAGAATGACATAATAAAGAGTCTCCACACAATTTTGGTGAAATACGAAGTTCCATAAAATATGAACTACGTAGTGCACGAAGGAAGTTGGATGCGAAGTGCACGTCAGAAGTGCAGATGCGAAGTGTACACTAGAAGTTGCGATGTGAAGCACAACTGCGAATTTAAAAATAAAGTAGCACAAGTACTCACAGGAACCGCGCAAAAAATATTTTTTCCGAGCCGTGAAGCGTAGTTTGAAGAAACTAGCCGTTAAAATGTCGGTCGGAAAACTAGCCGTTATACAATGATTTTGCCGATGCCCGCTTGTGCATTTAATGAAAATTTAGCCTTTCTGATGCATTCAATGAAGGAAAGGACCAACATCCTCAGCGGATTTGGTCAACAGTCATGACATTTAATGTTCATCTAGACATTTATGGGCGTGGTTCAAGCCTAACTGCGCCTATAAATACTGCTAAGACCAAACTTGCGGGTTTTACCGTAAGTTTCAAATTTTCCCGCAAAGAACAGTTCAGTTTTTAATAGTGAGTGCCAAGAAATCTTGAGAGCATACAGACCGACCTCTAAGTGAATGTATGAGAAATCTACAGTTGAGCAGGTTGTGAAGGACTTCAAATGCTCCGGGGTTGATGAAAATGCCCGACAAGAAATCTGTTTCAAAAAGAGGTTCCGCATCAAGAAGCTCACCCAGTAACATAGCCAATATGCAACAAAAGATAAGGGACCCCTTAAGGAGCCTGGTAAGCTGAAGGTAAAAGGAAATTTGAATCCTAAACTGCCATTGCCACCAGGGGACAACCCCATTTACCTAAGACATGTATATATCCCACCAAGAAGGCTCGATGCGCTAGTAGTTACACTGTTCAAGAACGCGCAGTATGACATTCTAGTGCCGCCGATTTCCAGGGATGTGGAAATCTAGGGGAACCTACTTGGAAAAGTAGAAGGATGCAAGTTCGTAGACCATAATATCCTAGAAGAAAAAGACTCGCACGAGCCAAAATATCCTCAGTTTCAAGCTGACTTGTACATGTGCCGAATGGAGGATGAAAAATCAGGAAAACCTCTGATCGTTCCGCAGGAATGGGCGAAACAGTTGGCGCCCTCCATCTTGCTGCATCTCCTATGTATACCCCACTTTGAGCGAAGTCCTGAATGTACTGCGGTGGTGCGAACCCTAATATCGTGCACACACCAGGGATTCCTATGTCTTGACTGGAAAATTGACATCAATGTCGACCTCATCTACAACATTACTCATCTCAGTAAGCGAGGCGATGATATTGCAAGGGAGTTTGTGGGAAAAATGAAGGATAAAGAGATCGTAAAGCAAACGAAGGATGAATACAAATTAGTAAAGGGGAAACGATGATTTATCACAGATGGGATTGAATACAAATCCACAAAGGTCACCATCTAGCTACTCGCATGTAGGATTTTGTGAAAGTGTAGACCGGTGAAAGTGTCAGCCGCAGTAGTTCTTCTCGCTGCGAAGGAAAAATATGGACACCCACACAATTGGGTTGGTTATTTGCTGAATGAATTTATGGAGGATGTGTGTGAAACCTAGGAGATGGGTAGTGCATTCCACTACACATGGATGATGATACTGATTGATTTTATAGGTTGGAAGGAGCCATTGTATAAACACAACCTTCCAATGATAACGGGAGATTTCCGAGCTATGAAGTATGATAATATGTGGGAAAACACACAGCTGGACCACTAGCATGTAAATAATCAGCAATTCCGCACTTACTATGGACAACTATGTGATATAATACTACGCACTCCGTGCATTTCAAAAGAGATGACCACAATGTTTCTCCAGAAGATGTTATTTAAGGTTGATATGCACTCTATTTACATTCAGCCAAGGGTCGAAACGCATAACCCAGTATGGTTTCCTATGTATTATCAGTTGGATGCGAAAAGGATCGAGCAAGCCATAGAAGACTGGACATAAGAATGGAAGGTAGATGCGCCACTAGAAATCCATTCTACATAAGATGAAAGCACCATTAAGGTTCCAATCATTGAAGAGGAAATAGATAAAGACACTACTGAAGTGCCAAAAGGAGAAAAGTGAAAGGATCTTGAAATTTTGGTATCAGAAAAAGGACCAAGGAAGAAAAGTAAGGAAACTAAAGACAACCCAGAAGCGAAGTCGCACGAAGACGACTACTATTGCATCGCTCTACGTGTACATGAGTACCTAGAGGAGGCGCTTTCTACAAAAGATAGTAAGAACGAAGAGGTGCAAGCACTGTTGAACCAAAACCTCTCAGAGCTCAAACTTATGGTTGCGAAGATAGAGCAATCCCAACAGGACTTGGTTCGAGAATCTGATTCAGAAGGTAATACAGGTGAATCTAGTCAACGAAGGAGAAGGCCACCGACCTTGACAATGAATCCCCACCTAGTCAGAATGAAACTACTCAACATCATTTTCCTGACTGAGGAGATGGATGAAGCTGCGAAGCAAGTAGAGCACCTTGACATTAACATCAGCATGATACCTCTTGAGGGGTTACACAATATGCATCTGCAGGTCGTCGAGGAGATAAGAGATAGAGACATCATCTCTTACAACCAGAATGTACACCTAGAGGAGAGATACAAACAAATAGTAGAGGAATGTGCATAGAATACCACTGTTATACCTCTATGTTTCACAGTGTCACATCTCCATCACAAAACGAGTTGACGACACTTTCCCTACTGTTTTAAACCATCCAGAAGAGACAGATGATGAGTCAACCTTGAAGGTGAATCTACCCTGACAAGTTCTGACCCACCTAAGACTTTATCTACACACACTACCGTGCCTTGCTCATTTATCAAAACGCAGTACTAGACACTACCGCGCTATGATTTTCCCCCAAAACGCGGCAGTACCATGTTGTGCTAAGACTGCAGAGCGCGGCACTCTTTTATTAGCTTTTTCCCTTGGCTTGTGGGATTTTGGATTTTCGAAGATAATGGAAGATTGGGGTCCCTGATTCGATCTCAACTCATCTCCTTCGATTAGAAACCCTGATCCACTTATCTCTCCTTAGATCCACCCATCTCTCTTGTTGGTTAACCTCACCATTCACTATAAAAGAGAGGCATTCCATTGGGAAGAGGAGGGACTCTTGAGAGTACCAAACTTATGGTCTTGCAGCATTGTGGAGATGGCTAGAGGAGAAGACACTTGGAGCTGGAGGATTGGCTTGGACATCAAGCACCTTTTGTAAGTATTCTTCAAGTTGTAATGGAATAACTTGTCTTGTTTTCCCAAATCATTTGTGTTAATTTTGTTTTAATGATATGATTTGTATCTTTCATAGATTTAGATTCTAACTTATGTTTCAGGTTGCTAGAGAATAGTGCGTTCTTGTGTCTTGGTTCCATTTTGACAGGTTCATTTGTGAGGGCTTGGAGATTGGAGCAACTACAAAAACAAGCGTCTGGATAGAAGGTTAGTTAAACTTCTTCTACTCTTTCTAGCATTTTAATCTTGAGATGTTTGTTAGATCTAGGGATTCAAGGTAGCATTTGTTTTGACTTGTTTCTTGCTTTAAAGTTAGTTTAAAGTCTGCTTTAAAGTTAAGAGAGTTTTGGCTTATCCGTAGGACAAAATTCTACATAACAATCAAACCAATCAAACGGATAGAAAATACTCTCGGAAGTAAGTCTGGGATGATTAGAGCCCAGAACAGACTAATAGAGTACTGATGGTCAATTTTGTGGCATCCACCGGAGGTCCACTGGGTGCAAGCGCTTGAATCACCAAACTGCTTTCCCGGTAGTACTCCTAGAGGGTTGCCTTCCATGCCTGTCTGAGGTGAAGTGGGAATAACCGCCCACTCTACCTTTGTAGGATCCTAAAGGTCTGATACTAAGGCTACCATACATACGAAATATCTTGGGGGGACAGTCGTCAGCCTAGTCAAAACGCATGGGCAGGGTAGCAAAGCCTGAAGTCCGAAAGGACCCTCGTACGTGAATTGACTCTGGTTTATGGTCAAAAGGAAAGTGAGGGGATACCCTCAACAATTCCAATCTTCCACAGCCTTGTGCTTAACTCTGGTTTGAGTAGAGAATCCCAGGGTTATTTGATATATATGGGTTTACCTAAATGAAAGTTGTACTACGATTGTTGCATAATGAAACTAGTTCCGAGCAGTTTAAGGTGTTTTAAGCTCGAAACTCTAGCCTAAGCTAGTTGGTGTCATGTATTCCTAAAAAGAAAATGTTTCTAATTTATTTTATTAAAATTCTTTTTAAGGCAACTTTTTACTCAACAGGGTAGTGCATTGTGTGGAAATGGTTTGAGAAAGTAAAGTGCAAAAGAAATAACTTTCAAAGCAACAAAAGACGGTTTTTTTGTTTTTGTTTTTGTTTTTGTTTTTTTTTTTCGTTTATGCTCTTTCCAAAATGAAAATTTAAGCAAACCAAAAACTAATCTCTTTTTTCTTTTCTTTTCAAATTCGAAACAAAGTAAACTATGCTACTTCAAGATGATCATAAGCCTTACTACTTTAAACTACCAAACTCTTTTTTTGCTTTTTCTGATATATGTAAAAGAAAAAGAACTCAAAAATGGAAGCAAGTAAGACCTAAAAGAGAGCAATGTAAGTAAGGAAAAGCAATTCTAAGGTTCACAACAAACAAATCGATGATTTTACGAAGACTTGTCCTACAAAGTTTTTCAAAGGAAAAATCTTTGGGATTGGAAGACAAAGTGGAAAGAAGAGAAGGATAAGAGACGCTTTAAAAAGGAAAGGCAAACCTCAAAGGTTGCTCCAAAGAATCAAGAACCCTAAAACACTAAGGCAAGTTAACGGTAGGCAAGCGAACCAAGGATGGCCTTACAATCACAAAGACTCAAACGGAAGCAAACTAAAAGACTTCAACTTACTTGAAACTGAAATTGACAAAGCAATCAGGAAGTGTCTAGACTCAAAAATTTTTGAAAACACCCTAAAGACTCCAACTTGGGATCAAACCCTAAATCAAAGGCCAAGACACCGTCAAAGTATGCTTAGTGTTGCAACAAACAACAAATGTGGTAAACAAAGGTCTGTATACCTGCAACAAGCATCTAGGGTACAGTCGTGCAACTACGTCCAACAAGGAGCAAAGCACAGTCTTCAAAAAGAGCCATAAACAAACAAGACACCTCAAAAGTACTCAAGAAAGAAAAAGATGACCTAAGGGACTTAGGAGAGGTAAACAAGACTTAAAAAAGGCATAAAGACCTCAAGGATTAGCTAAGATGACAAGGCAAGAGGTTGGAAATCAAACCAAACAAGTGGAAATCAAATCCCAAAAGCAAACAGAGACTTACAGGAAAAAATTCTACTGTGCAATATACAAACCCGCATACACTGGGAGGTGTACTCTACTATGCAAGAGGCAAAGTAGCATTTTTCAACAGGTGTACTTTACTATGCAAGAGGCAAAGTAGTGTTTTTGAGCATGTGTACGCTACTGTATGCAAGGGATACCAACGTTTTTCCCACGGAAGGCTTAAAACAAGCTCTAAAACTTCAAATTGGAATGAGTCAAGCAATGGAAACAGGATACAGTAACCTACAGAGCCTCTCATAGGATCAAAAAGATGAAAAAGTACTGGAAGGAAAGTCAAATGAGTCTCCTAGAACAGAAAACAATGGTCCCCAGCGGAGTCGCCAGTCTGTTGTTTGGGAATTCTACCCTATAGTGAGGAGAGGGACACTACCAACTTTTGGAGTGATAGGTAAATACATTAATCATATCACATAGGCTTCTAAAAAAGGAAAGAGATCAAGGTTCTTGAAGGCATACCTTATTAACAAAGTTCGATCCTAGCTTCCACTTGCTCCTTCGATCGATCCTCCACTTGATCTTCTGTTTGACGAACCTGCAATACAGAGATACCTTCCTCAGGGTATCTTGACCGATATAACAATGATGGAATTGAAATACAATTTAGACATCAAATACAATCAAGCATTTAATCCAAACAAATATGCAATCCATTAGACATTTGATTGGGATGGGAAGGGCATTTCAACCTTTATTGTCAAAAGCAAATAATCGGTACAAGTATATCTGATCATTCAGAGTGCTTGTGCAACCAGATCCTGGGCTCCTGCTCTTCACACTAACTTTGGAATTCCTCCAGCGTAACAACCCTTAATGCATAGTTTCTCCTCCCCTCTCTCATCTATCCCCCTTGTATTTATGGGACAAGGTAGGCACTTTGGATCGAAAGGTAATTTGATTGGGAAGTTGCAAAACCAAGTTCAACTAATCCCAATCTGTCAAATTAATATATTTTTGATTACTTTTTAAGGTGTACGCTACTTTTCTTAAGTGGATTAGCGTTCAACATGCAACTTCTCTGCTTTACAACCAGCGTTTGCAAGATTTCTAAAGCTGTACGCTACTCTATTGAAGTAAAGTAGAGTATTTCTGAGGGAAAACGCTACTTTAATGAAGTGGAGTAGAGTATTTCTGGAGGCAAATACTACTATCATGCTTGTAGGGTAGCATTTTCCCCTAAAAATAGGTAAAAAGAGAGTTTTGTCAGCTGCAGAGGGGTGATTCTAGGCCATTCATCATCTAGGGTCATCATGCTCTTCAATCCAAGTTGTCCTTTTGTGTGATCGACAACTCAAGGTGATCACGGACGGAGAAGTGCAGATTTGACCTATAACAATTCCCTTTCAAATTCATTTTTAGACCAGTTCCAACTTAATTTTTTATCATTAATTATTTTTTCTTTTGTTAAGTATTGCCACCAAATCTCATCCTTTCTGACTGGATTGAAGGTGACCATTTTTCCCTTCATAGAGTTGGAATAATTGTACATAGTAAAGTATTTCCTCATCCCAAAGAGCCAAGCCTCAACTTCTTCTCCATTTTTTACTTTGCCGTCAAAGGTAGGAAGTTTTATTTTTCTAAATTCTCTTGTTAGCTCATCTTTATATTTTCTTTTCTTCCTATGCCTTCCCTCAGAGCTATCACTAGAATATTCTGATTAACTGGATATGGAGCTTTCGTTCAAAGGACATTCAGAGGATGAATTTTGTCGTTTATGTTTCTTCTTATCAGTTATCTTATTTAGTTTATAAAGTAAGGCTTCATTTAAGTCTTCCTGGGTTTTCAGTACCCTCTCGTGTTGAGTTTTAAAGTTCATTAATTTTGTTTGTAAATCCCTTACTATTTGCAAAATCTCATTATTCACATTGTTGTTCTCATCATTAAGTTCAACACATACATGTGGGGTAGGGGATAGTCTTATGGTGATTTCTTCTCGTGGTTTAGTAAACCAAAAATTTATTCTATGCACAAAACAAGAACAACATATAAACAACATTAGTTTTATGATAACATCAATGGACACCATAAGGCCAAGTGTTGTAAACCTAGGCTTTGATACCAAATGTCACAGACCCAAAGTACCATAAATTCGAATTAATTTTTATTTATTTCTTTCTTTCATGATACTTAGGGGCAACTAATAACTTGAACAAATTCTTGATTTGCAAATAGCTACCAAACATACATCATTTTCTATGATACCTACACATTTGGGATCCGTTCTTTTCTTCTATTTTATAAGTAACCTTCTTATAATTAAGCTAACATGTATATATATATATTCAAATGACATTCTAATCATAAAAATAATTGATAATATCTATATATTTTACCTTGAGACCAATTATCCAATAATTTATTATTGTAACCCAATGTATACCTATCACATTCACGACGATGTGAGTTAATTTAAATCAAATGTAGTGATCATTCCTCATTATATATTTTTTCCTTGTTAATTTCTATAAAGACTAGGACATATTTATATATCTTTATACATGTACCTGCATGTACCTAAGTCCTATATCATCAAGGATAAGGTGGTTTAATAAACCAACTTAAAGTATATGTATATATACATTGTAGCACTTTTTCTTTCCATGAGAGACCTATCAGACATCATCTCTCTTCTATCTTGACATATCAACAAAATAAGAATTTGGTTGTCTAATATTTCAAAAGAGTTTATTTATTTATTTTATTTTCCAAAGATTTATTACATATTTAACCACATTATCCATGAAAAAAGTACGTTTAGCATCAAATGCCAATCTATGGTTCACATATGACATGCATTTGTATGTATACAACAATAATAAAAAGGATTTTAGTCCTAAAGGATGTTTCCATTTTATATGGTTAGTCCAAGTGAAAGGTATTGGCCTTCATGCTATAAGATAAGGTCCGATCAAAGATCAATATTTGAGAATATAAAGCAAACCTCATATATATATATGGTTTTTTTTTATAAAGCAATCGAATCGCCCATATCATCATGCAAGTAATATTCACATTCCTAAAATTTATATTCTCTTTTTCTGTTTATAGTTTAACCAACCATAAGAGCATCGATTTCCACCATGAGTGGCCACGATAAAATGCAAGAGTTTATGGTAAAGATATCGAAAACATCGATCATAATTTTAGCGGATGTAGGTGATACAGATCTCCTGAGATATTTAAAATCGTGAGTCTACTAATCCCCCGTATTGTTAGAATCGATGCTTAGATCTGGAGTGTCCGTGACTGGATTTGTTTGTATCAGAGTTCTTAACCGGATGTGAGAATTACCCACTGTGTTTACAATTAAGTCTCCATTCATTGTTTTATTTAATCAACCCTACTGCTTCTGATCACCAAAGATCTTACGAAAGGAAGGATGAGATAAAGGTAGTGGGAAAAAAGTAGAGAACCAGTGGACTAAAAGAATAACAATAATATTGATGGAGATGTTTTGCTGTAGGAGCATCGGGGCCTAGGAAGAATAGTCAAAGATGATCGACATGAGAAGCTGACCAGGGGGATTGCCGACGACCACTGGTGCGAAAGGAAGATTGGATATCAAAGTCAATAAGTCGAACATGAGCTATAAAGGTGCGTCGATAGAAGGATAAGGTCGAGAGTCGACATGTCTAATATCGACAAACGATAGGGTTGCAACGAAGAGGTTGAGTGTTGACAGGTTGTTGAACATCGACACTGACAGGTTTGAGGCGGAAGCCAAGCATGGAGGAAGGGGTGGACTGGCGAAGCCATAGATGCGAAATGAAGCTGACATGTAAAGTCAAAATATGATGGAAGACAGTATGGTCGAGGTCAGTGAGGGGATCGACTAATGTAGTTGAGTTAGAGAAGCTCATAATTTAAGGAAAAGTAATTGGTAGCCATTCGACGTTGCTAAAGAAGTTATGAGTAGTTAAGAAGGTGGTTGGGATCATGACATATCTCACCACTAGAAGAGGTTGTGCATCATAGCAAGAGGCCGCTGAAAACTGCAAGTTTGTAGGATATGGAAGATTCGGCAGATAGAGGAAGAGTGTCTCGGGGAATGGAGTGGACCTCAAGATGAGAAATATAGTAGTAGCAGGGTAGAAGAGCAGTGCGCAGTAACAATGGAGGGGATGGCTCATCACTCATAACTCATTCGATCTAGCATTCAGTAGAAGACTGAGAGGGGGAGAGGGTCACACACAGAGAAAACATGCATTTACTGCTGTACATTGTATCAGGCTAAGGCCGACTAGTTAGATGTTTACATTTCTTTACGTTCCGCATTGTAATCATTAATTTGATTGAAGTAATAGAAGCCAACTTCTGGCATCCTGTTTGTACCAATTCTTTGTGAGCGTCATGTGTGTCATGTCTTATTGTTAAGCAAGAAGGTCCAACTACCCACCTTGCGTCAGTTGGTATCAGAGCCAGAAAGAGTCTGTAATATCGGAGCCCGGAATAGAATCCGGTTGAGCTGGAAGAGAATCCAGTGTTGAGTGCATAGAACAACTCCAATTGCGGTTGGGTAGAGTTGTGCATGACTTGTGAAATTTCGGTTGCATTTGGACGAGTGGGAGTTTCAGCTGTGGTTCAAAATGACTCACAGAGGTGTCAATGTCTGAGGAGTTGGACGAAGAGCGTGTGGCATTGCAGTCACAATTGATCGTGAAATGCTCAACGAATGCATGCGAACAATGTGAAGTCTGACTAGTGAAGTCATAGTGATCAAAGAAATCCAAAGGCATGGATGTGTTCTTAATGCGTTAGACCACAGCGACGAGGATAACGAAGAAGTGGAAGCACAGGAAGCAGCAAGAGAAGAACCAGAACATAAATTCATCAAGCTTCTAACAGAGATGAGAGGTCAGAGAAAGATGGATGTATGTACCTACTCAGGAAGTCTGGATCCAGAAGACTTGATCGACCGGTTCAGAGAACTGGAAAAATACTTTGACATAGAGCAGATCAAGGATCCTAAATGGGTTAAGAATGCATGTCTAAGGTTGAAGGGTCATGCCTCATTGTGGTGGGACAATGTATAGGCTGATAGAGTCAAGAAAGGAAAGGAGAAAATCAAGTCTTAGGACAAGATTGTTGGCAAACTGAAAGGGAAGTTCTTGGCGGCTGACTATGTGATTTCATTTTTCCGGAAGTTACAGAACTTTCGACAAAAAGAGATGACCGTGAAAGAATACACAGAAGAGTTCTACATATTTTCGATAAGGTCGGTACAAACTGATGAAGGAGAATAAGTTGTCGCAAGATATGTGAACGACTTGAAGTACGCCATACAGGACGAGTTGAGCTTATCAAGGTTCAGAGTGGTCGGTGAAGCCTACCAATGAGATTTGAAGGTAGAAGAGAAACTGTTGAGGAAATCCGCATCGACCAAAGGCATGATGACTGGTCGGGGTGCGAAGAATGTTTTCGTGAAAGGCCAAAATAGCGGAACCCGGAGAGAAGCCATCGAAGACAACCGACGTGTGGAAGGGACATCGACTAAAGAGAAAGCGCAATAAAATCGACACGATGGTCGAGAGACTTGCGTTCAAGGTGCATATGGTCGAAGTGGTCCAGCCGACTGAAAAGGAGCTGGCAGACCAGCTGTGGTTTGTTATAAGTGTTGTGGATTAAGACACAAAGCATATGAATTCCAAGAGAAACTACATGCTGCAGAGGAGTCGAAACCCAGATGTTGAAGAGATGAGCAAGCCGATGAGAGGGTGGATTTGACATCCGACAACAATGAGGGGGGGAAACGAAAAGTTTGAACCATGTAGGTTGGTTCAGGATGACCGATGCGGTGAGAAAGAGCCGACACAACGAAAGGCTATCTTTTGAACCAGAGTGCTAATTGGTGAGTGGTATTGTAAGACCATAGTCAATGCTGGCAGTACAGAGAATCTTGTGTCAATGGAGGTCATCGACAAGTTGGGTTTGAGATGTAGAGAGCATCCACACCCATATAAGATATCTTGGTTGCAGAAAGGACATCATGTCAAGGTAACCAGCCAGTGCCTAATAAAATTCAAGGTTAGGAAGCTTGAAGACAACGTACTGTGCGACTTAATCCCAATGGATGCATGTCATCTGTTGTTAGGAAGACCATGGCAGTATGATCAGAAGATGATCTATGATGGTCGAGCCAACACAGTCATGGTGTGGAAAAACGACATGTGGAGGACTCTGAAGCCGAAGCAGGAGGTTCAAGCCGACTGTAATCAGGGCGAGAGCAACTATTGGGAGAAGCGAGTGCTGATGTGTTCAACCAAGGAATTCCTCATAGAAGAGGAGAAGTAGTAGGATGTTTCGCCATCATTCCGAAAGGGCCATGTGTTGAGAGGTAGACAATGGAGAGAATTTCGATTGAATTCAAAAAGATGCTCGATGAGTTTAGGAGCATAGTAGTCGACGAAGCGCTGACGGGATTTCCACCGACGAGAATCATATCCCATCAAATCGAATTGATTCCAGGATTGAGTTTTCCAAACAAGGAACCGCATAGAATGACTCCAGAAAAGGGTCAGGAACTTGATCGACGGGTCGAGGAGTTGTTGGATAAAGGATTGATTAGAGAGAGTCTGAGCCCTTGCGCGGTAACAATGGTATTAGAGCCGAAGAAGGGTGGAGAATGGAGGATGTGTACAGACTCCAGAGCTATCAACAAGATCACGATCAAGTATCGGTTTACATTTCCAAGAATGGACGACTTGATGGGTTTCTTGAGTGGAGAAAAGAACTTCACAAAGATCGACCTGAAGAGTTGCTATCACCAGATTCAGGTTAGAGAAGGAGATGAATGGAAGACAACATTCAAGATGAAAGAAGGGCTGTATGAGTGGTTAGTCATGCCATTCAGATTGACTAATGCACCCAGTACATTCATGTTGTTGATGAACGAGGTACTGAAGCCATTCTTGGGGAAGTTCCTTGTAGTGTATCTACATGAAATCCTAATTTTTAGTCAAACCAAGACATAACACTTGGAGCACATTCGACAAGTATTGCAGAAGTTGCAGGAAGAGAAGCTGATGGCGAACCTGGAAAAGTGTTTCTTCATGAAGGAAGAACTGGTATACTTGGGAGTTGTAATATCAGGTAAAGGGTTAGTGATGGACCCAGATAAGGTGAAGGCAATATTGGATTCCCCCAAACCGGCAAGTGTGACTGGAGTGAGGAGTTTCCCTGGACTTGCCAGTTTCTACAGGAAGTTCAGCGGGGGATTCAGTCGGATTTGTGCACCTTTGGCAGAGTGCATGAAGAAAGGGGAGTTTAAGTGGATGGAAGCTCCCGAGAGATATTTTGACAAGTTGAAGGAAAATGTCACTGAGATCCTAGTGTTAGCGCTCCCATATTTCGACAAAGTTCTCCAAGTCGATTGTGACACGAGTGGAATGGAAATTGGAGCAATGTTGAGCCAGGAAGGCCGGCGAATTGCGTTCTTTAGTGAGAATTTGGATGATGCGAAGTGGAAATATTCGGTTTATGACCATGAGTTCTATGCTATTGTCCAAGCATTGAAGAAGTGGAGACATTATTTGTTTCCCAAGGAATATGTGTTGTACACAGATCACCAAGCACTGAGGTACTTGAATACTTAGTCGAAGTTAAATCAACGACACATGAAGTGGGTCGAATTCCTGTAGTGATATACCTTTATGTTCCAACATAAGTCGAGCGAGTCGAACAAGGCTACCGATGCGCTAAGTCGAAGAGTTGCATTGCTGAACACAACGACAGTTTAGGAAACAATAATAGTGTCAGTGAAGACAGAGTATGTGACCGATGAGAATTTTGTTAAAGCATGGAAGGAGAGTTGAGAATCTTGGAGTGTCGACATAATTCCATACTTGGATTATTTCATCCAAGAGGGATACCTATTCAGTGGACAACAATTTTGTATTCCCAGAGGATCCGTAAGAGAGAATCTAATCCGAGAACTACACAACAGAGGATTAGCAGGTCATTTTGGCATCGACAAGACAAAGGCATTGGTCGAAGGGAAGTATTATTGGCCAAGAATGACAACAGATGTCAGTAAGTGGGTACGATAGTGTCGAGTTTTCCAGTCGAAAAAAGGAAGAAGTTAGAATACGGGGTTGTATATGCCATTACCAGTACCGAATACCCCATGGGAGCACCTGAGCATGGATTTTGTGCTAGATTGCCAAAGACGCAACAAGGTAACGATTCAATATATGTTGTAGTCAACAGATTTTTGAAGATGGCACACTTTATTCTGTGTCGGAAGACAAGTGACGCTACAAGCATTGCTGTACTATTCTTCAAGGAGATAGTCAGATTGCATGGGTTGCCGAAGAGTATAACGTCGAACAAAGATACCAAGTTTATGGGTAAATTCTGGAGAACCCTATGGAATACACTAGACATGAAGTTGCAATTTAGCTCGGCATATCATCCGCAGACAGATGGACAAACCGAGGTGGTGAAAAAAAGTTTGGGAAACCTTCTGAGGTGTTTGATGGCCGACAGACCCAAGAAGTGGGAGAACATGTTGGTGCAAGCAGAGTTCGTGTACAACAATTCTGTGAATCGGTTGACAGGTTTGAGCCCATTCTAGATTATTCAAGGATGAAGCCCACATGGAGTGGTGGATTTAGTCGAGTTATCGACAGAAATAAGGAAAAACGTGGATGTAGAATCATTCGCATATCACATCAAAGAAGTGCATGAAGATGTGCGAAAGTGCATATAAAAGAGTAACGCGCCATATAAGTTGATATCCGACCAGAAGAAGAGGCTACAATCATTCAACAAAGGAGAATTAGTCTATGCACATTTGCAGAAGGAGAGATTTCTGCCAGGAACCTATAACAAGCTGAAGCTGAAGAAGATTGGACCATGTAAGATTCTGAAGAAAATTTCGGACAATGCTTATGTGTTGGAGCTGCTGAAATACTTGAGCATTTCACCTATGCTCAATGTCTCAGATCTATAGAAGTTCGAAGAAGGTTCAACCAGTGGAGGTGCAAAAGTGTCGAACATCGACTGGACAATGCAGATTCCAGATCGACACAAAGAAGAAATCGCTGAAGTAATAGAGGAATGCAAAGTCGGGCGTACGTGCAGTTCACAAAGGAAAGAATACTTAGTGCAATGGAAAGATGATGAGTTGCAGGAGGCGATGTGGATTTCCGAAGAAGATTTTAGGAGACTAATGGAGCAGTCGAATTCTTTTTCACTTGGGAAGTCTGATGCAGGAGCATCGGGGCCTAGGCAGAATAGTTGAAGATGATCGATATGAGAATCCGGCTAGGGGGATTGCCAACGACTACTGGTGTGAAAGGAAGATTGGTTGTCGAAGTCAATAATTCAAGCAAGAGCTGTTGAGGTGCATCGGCAGAAGGAGAAGGTCAAGAGTCGATATGTCTAAGGTCGGTAGACGACAGAGTTGCAGTGAAGAGGTCGAGTGTTGACATGTTGTCGAACAACGACACCAACAAGTTTGAGGTGAAAGCCAAGTGTGGAGGAAGGAGCAGACTAGTGAAGCCGTAGATACGAAATGAAGTCGACAAGTAAAGTCGAAAGATGACGAAAGACAATATGGTTGAGGTTAGTGAGGGGACCGACTATTGTAGCTGAGTCTGAGAAGCTCAGAAGTCAAGGCGAAGTACTTGGTAGCCATTTGGGGTTTCTAAGGAAGTTATGAGCAGTTAAGAACGCAGTTGGGATCAGGACAAATGTCACGACAGGAAGAGGTTGTGCAACACAGCTAGAGGGTGCTCAAAACTATAGGTGTGCAAGATCTGGAGGATTCGAAGGACTAAGGAAGAGTGTCTCGGGGAACGAAGTGGACCTCGGGATGAGAAGCAGAGAAGCATAAGTGTAGAATACCAGTGCAGGCACAATTGATAGGATCGCTCGTCACTCATAGCTCATTCTTTCTAGCATTCAACAGAAGACCGAGAGGAGGAGAGGGTCACATATAGAGAAAACACACATTTACTTCTGTACATTGTATCAGTATAAGGCCAACTAGTTAGGTGTTTACATTTCTTTACATTCCGCATTGTAATCGTTAATTTGATTGAAGTAATAGAAGCCAGCTTCTGACATCCTGTTTACACCAAATCTGCGTGAATGTCGTGTGTTATTGTTAAGCAAGAAGGTCCAGTGACCTGGCTTGTGTAAAGTTTTGACTCAAAAGATTTAATATTTATTTATTTTTTTAAAAAGAAATGTAAAAAAAAAATAGAATAGAGAATTCCACCCAGTCAACAGATAGCTCACCCTGAATCATGGAAAATGCCAATGAGATCTTAATCTCCGGCATGAAACTCTTCACTAGATTATTTGCATGAATACGAGTAAATCTAGAACTCTTCAAAATTGCAGCATTAAATTAGAAAAGTGCATAGACTAACTGGTTTTAGAACTTGCAGACTTAAATGGGGATCTACTGACTGAAGCGACTGGCAACTTAATTCTAGGTAGGCACAGTGATCTACATGTTGATGTATTTATAACTTCAGAATGTATTTCACTTGTATATTTTATATTGTATTCATATGATATTATACTTTTGATGGAGAGGTTTCATTCCTCTGATCGGGAAGGTCATTATTGTATTTGATAGGGTTATTAGACTCCCCTAGTGGGGTTGGCCCTAATTCATGTTATGATGGGTTATTAGACTCTCCTAGGAGAGCTTGGCCCAGTTAGGGTAAGAGGAAAGTGAAGTCAAGTATAAATAGAGAGTTTGACTCTCATTCTATTCATTCACTCACTCACTCATTCATACAAGTGAGAAGTGCGCACAAGTGGAGGAGGAGGAGCTGCGGAGGACTATCTCTTTGTTTTGGGGTTTTGTACTATTGCTCATTCTATCTTTGAGGAAGTTGCGGGGTTTTATCCTTTACAGTTTCCCCGGTGAAATGCTTTGTGTCTATTGTCTCTTGTGATTGATTATGCTGTGCTTGTTATTCTCTCAGATAAGATCCTAGATCATATTGAATTAAATTGTGAAAAACTAACATGGTATCAGAGCTAACCTTAGAAGAAGACACTGTGCAGCTGTGGAAGCTAGGGATTCTTAATTTTTGGGTATCTTTTCACATATCATCAAAGGTAGAAGGATAGGCTGACTCTTCGAAGGAAGGCACATCTTTCTATCGAGAAAGAATTTGATTCCGAGCATTTTTTAGTTTTTGGCCCGTCACTGCTGCAGGAAATTAGGGCTTTTGACAGAAGTGGAATTTTGGAGTTCTCTCAGCATAGGATTGATCTCCTCAGCAAAATCAAAATTTAGAGACCAAGATCAAACTTTTTGGTAGGGAAAACCCCGGGATCTATCAAACCCTAGTTCGATTTTTGAACTAGAAAACCAGAAAACCAGAATTTGGCAGAAGCTGCAGATCTGAATTTCGTAGGTCACTTTTGAGGGGTCAATTTTTGGAGTTTTCAAAATCTAAGCACACCAGCTTGCTTGCCTCAGTTAGTTACATCTTCCTATCCAGTCAGAAGTTTGAAATTCCAAGTTTGGATTTTTAGGGTTTCTCTGTCAAACCCTAGCCAACTCCAAATTCAGTTTCAACAAGTCAAGTGGTAAGAACTAAATCCTTTATTTCCGTTTGAGTTTCTCATTAAAGATGTCTCACCACACCAATATTGAGGATAATATTGAAGGGGATGATAACTTCCGAGCATGGAAGTATAGGATTGGGTTAATCCTGGAAGAGAATGAATTGGACACCTACATAAGTGAAGAGGTTCCAGTCCCAGAGGGAGATGAGGCTAAGGCCTTACATAAAAAGAACTTGGTCAAGGCCAAGATTGTTGATGTATTTGTAACTTCGGAATGTATTTCATATATGCATATTGTATTCCTATAGAGATGTTATTATTCCTCTATACGGAAGTGTTTGTATTCCTATAGAGATGTTATTATTCCTCTATACGGAAGTGTCATCATTTATATTGTAAGTGTCATAACTTATACTTGATGGGTTATTAGACCACCGTGTTGGGGTCGGCCCTGTATAAGTCATGTGGGTTAAAGGGTTATTAGAACACCCTATTGGGGGTTGGCCCTGTCACCATTATGTTGTGTGGTTAAGTTAAGGCCGACCTAGTAAAGGTTATTACGCAAGTCAAGTCAAGTATAAATAGAGTGCGAGAGGCACTCTATTTGATCATTCACTTTATCACTCATACACTCATTGGAGAGTGGCGCACTTGTGGAGGAGGAGAAGCTGTTGCTAGGAGGACTATCTCTTGTACTTGGGTTGTATCATTGCTTTCTCTATCTCTGAGGAAGTTCTGGGGTTTTTCACCTTCTTGGTTTTTCCCGGTGAAACTCTGTGTGTCTATTGTCCCTTGTGTGATTGCATTATTATGTCCATGATTGATATGCTGTAGACATGCTTTACATGTTGTTCTCTCAGTTAAGATCCTAGATCAGATTGAAGTAAATTATGAAAAACTAACAAAGAGGAATATTGCAGATTCTATCAAAGACCATCTCATACCTCATGTGTGTTAGTTTTTCAGAAATTTCAATCTGATCAAGGATCTTAATTGAGAGAATAACATGTACAACATATCTATAGCATATCAATCATGGAAACAATAATGCAAGCACACAAGAGACACAGAGTTTCACCAGGGAAAACCGAAAAGGTGAAAAACCTCGCAACTTCCTCATAGATAGATAGAACAATGATACAACCCAAGTACAAGAGATAGTCCTCCCAACAGTAGCTTCTCCTCCTACACTAGTGCGCCACTCTCCAATGAGTGTGTGAGTGAAGAATAGAATGATCAAATAGAGTGCCTCTCGCACTCTATTTATACTTGACTTGACTTTCCTAATAATCTTTACTAGGTCGGCCTTAACTTAACCACATAACATAATGCTGACAGGGCTGACCCCCAATAGGGTGGTCTAATAACCCTTTAACCCACATGACCTATACAAAGCCGACCCCAACAAGGTGGTCTAATAACCCATCAATCATAAGTTGCGACACTTACAATATAAATGACGACACTTCCGTATAGAGGAATAATAACATCTCTATAGGAATACAAGCAATTCCGTATAAAGGAATAATAACATCTCTATAGGAATACAATATACATATATGAAATACATTCCGAAGTTACAAATACATCAATAATCCCTCTTAACTAGGAAGGTATTTCTCGACACAAGTATTCTAGCACAAGTCTTCTTCTCTGGATGATCATCACTGGATCATCGACATCGAATCATCGTCATCATCATTGCTGCTACTATCTCAATCAATCTTTGAACTACTCATCATAGGAAGTTCTACAGAGCCAACCCTTTTTCATGTTGGATGTAGGCCCACCACCTGTAGGTATTCATCAACACTGGCCTTACTGTGGAATCCTCATGACTTATTATGTGTGTCAAAAAAACCTCGAAAGAGTATCCCAGGATCCTTTATGTGCCTAAGCACGACCGACAAGATCTCCCAGGGTGCTATTAAATGTTGACTGTCACAAAACCTTAAAAGAGTGTCTTGACTAGCAAGAACTCTAAAGAGCATCCGAGGCCTTTTACGTGACTAACATAACCTATCTGGATCTCTAGGATGTATTACATGTGACCCCCACCACAAAACCTTAAAAGAGTGTCTTGACTAGAAAGAACTGTAAAGAGCATCCGAGGCCTTTTACGTGACTAGCACAACCTGTCTGGATCTCCAGGACGTATTACATGTGGTCATGGAAAAACCTCAAAAGAGCATCCCAGGACTGATTACGAGTGTACTAGTAAACCTATCGGATATCCTAGGGCGCTATTATATGCCATAGGACAAAACGTCGAAAGAGCAATTTCCAGATATCCCAGGGCGCTATTATATGCCATAGGCAAAACCTTGAAAGAGTATCTTCAAACCTCCTAGGGCACTATTATATGTCCTCCCAAGAAAAACCTCGAAAGAGCATTTGCCAGATATCCCAGGGCACTATTATATTCCATAGGAAAAAGCTTGAAAGAGTATCTACAAACCTACCAAGGCGCTATTATATGCTTATCTGCACAACTTGTCCACAACCACAGAGTATCAACCTGATACTCACCATACATCATCCTGATGTACATGATCATCTTGATCATCATCACTGCATAGTCTTGATGCATGTCATCATCGCATGATCATCCTGATCATCATCACTGCATCGTCCAGATGCATGTCATCATCACATGATCATCCCGATCATCATCATTGCATCGTCCAGAGCATCATCCTGATACTGATCACACATGATCATTCTGATCATCGTCATAGCATCATCCTAATGCATATCATCTGGAGCAACATCATGAAGCTCATCATCCATGATCATCCTGATCATACAATGCATCCACCTGATGCATACCAAGTATCTACCTGATACATATCATCATACATGTTCTACCCGATCATACAATGTATCCACCTGATACATATCATCATACATGATCCACCTGATCATACAATGTATCCACCTGATACATATCAACATAAATGATCCACCTGATCATACAATGTATCCACCTGATACATATCAACATACATGATCCACCTAATCATACAATGTATCCACCTGATGCATGATCCAACTGATCATAACAAGCATCCAACATGATGCATATACATATACATATACATGATCCAACTGATCATAACAAGCATCCAACATGATGCATATACATATACATGATCCAACTGATCATAACAAGCATCCAACATGATGCATATACAGAGTGGTAACTGGAGCATCGTCCTGATGCTTATCATCTAGCGCTTACATCCACAGCCATGGGCAGGATCCTTCTCTCACCATGCTTGGAATGGCTCCAATAAATGTGTCCATCACTTCTTCCTCGAAGTGTCGTCAATATGAAGAACACCAAGCCTCTCTCTGAAGTACTCAAACTTCACTCTGTCTAGCGGTTTCGTCAACACATCTACAACCTTCTCATCCATCGCAACATACAGGAGCTTCACTGCTCCTCTATGCACCATATCCCTGATATAGTGATATTTGATCTCAATGTGCTTCGACCTGTCGTGGAACACCGGGTTCTCAGACAGGTTCACACAACTCTGCTTGTCATAGAAGATACCAGTAGCATCCAACGGGAGATCAAATAACTCAAACAGTAGCTTCCTAAGCCATACTGCCTCACAACTAGCCAAACAAGCTGCAACATACTCTGCTTCGGATGTACTCAATGCTATGTAGGACTGCTTCTGCTAAACCAAGAGATCACACCTGATCCCATACTGAAGCAGCACCTAGAAGTGCTCTTCCTATCTATAGCACTACCTGCCCAGTCTGAATCAACATAACCCTGCAGGTTAAACTTTTGATTCGCATCATACTTGAGCCCATAATCAATTGTACCCTTCAGGAACCTCAGAATATTATTTGCATAAACCAGGTGAACACCTCTGGGATTCATCAGGAACTGGCTCAATGTGTTCACCATAAATCAAATATATGGTCTCGTGTTTGTCAGGTACATCAAGGACCCAATCATCTGATGATACATAATGACATCAACCGGATTAGATGAAGCATCACACAGAAGCTTTAGGTTCGATGCCATAGGTGTGGCCATGGCCTTGCAGTCCATCATCCCAAACCTCTTCAGGATGTATACTACATTCTTCCCTTGTCCAAGGAAGATTCTATCTGCACTCTGCCACACCTCCATGCCTAGAAAATAGTGCATCATCCCCAAGTCCTTCATCTTGAACTCGACAGCAAGATTCCTCTTCATGTCAGAAATCAATCTATCCTCACCTGTAACAAACAGGTCATCCACATACAGAAGTAGTATCACTGGATTGCCTTTCTCAACCTTGTAGTAAAGGTTGGAATCTGCTTTACTCTAAGTAAAGCCAAAACTAGATAGAAAGCTGTCTATCCTACCATACCAAGTCCTAGGAGCTTTCTTCAAGCCAATCAAGGCTTTCTTCAATCTGCACACATATGACTCCCTGTCATGTGTCTCAAAACCAATTGGCTGCTCCACATACACTTCCTCTTTGACTACACCATTCAAGAAAGATGTCTTGACATCCATCTGGTGTATCTTCCATTTCATCACTGTTGCCAAAGCAAGTACTGATCTAATGGAAGTGTATCTGGCTACAAGAGAAAAAGTCTCTTCATAGTCTATCCCCTCTTTCTGAAAGAAGCCACGAGCTACAAACCTCGCTTTGCATTTTTCTATGCTACCAATTGCAACATGCTTGATCTTATAGATCCACTTAGAAGTCACAACAGACTTCCCTTCAGGTCTTGGGACTGCATCCCAAACATCATTCTTCATGATCGACTGGTATTCCTCGATCATGGCATTCTTCCTGGATCCTGGGAACTTCAATTCCTTCAATATCTTCAATAGATAACTTTGTTGTTGAACAAATGTTGTCGTCCTTCTTTTGTAGGTGATGGTATACAATCTTTCCTACAAAACAAGTTAAATTACATGATTAGAAACATCTCATAGTTTTTAGAACAAATTCTTACACATAAGGAAATATGTCATACAGTCATGCAATTATCTTAGCCAATGCTTCAATACAGCATTTATCCATATCCCGTAACTTTCTAGATGCCTTCCAATCTCTACCAGAACATTGTTAAGAGTGTGCACAACTCCCCACATGTCAGCAAAGAGGTTTCATTCTAGATAAGTAGCAATGGAATGTTGTACAGTGCCATAGGCCACTTAACCATCACATGCATATTAGTAGTATACTGTTCATTAATGCAATTATTAGAATATGCATAATACACACCCTAAGTCTAGGAACATAAGCATATACATCATTGAACAATATTATTTAAACAAACAAATATGCAAGAAATGACAATTGAAATACTTATCTTTGTTTGGTTGTAGAGTGGACTCCCTCTCAATATTTGCTTCCTTGCAGGAACTACTGGAGTGTGCTCCCTCTTGATCTTTGCTTCCTGGATTACATGTCCTTGAACTTATATCCATCCTCGATTACTTATGCATACTTGCTAGTATCATCATTGTGTTATCCTCGAGGTCTCATACATACATTCATTAGTATAATCTCAATAATATCAAAAACATTATGATTCTAAGTAATCTTAAACATGTATGATCAAGATCATTTCATACATAGATAATTTATCACAATTATTTTACTTGTGCATCTTCCTATTTGAACATAGGAATTTTCTGGTTATTCATATCATCAATCAAAGTAAGAAGCATGATATGCCTAAACCCATGATTACTCAAACCTATAACTTCATGAATAATCATTTTCAATCATGCCAAGTATACTTATATAAGAAATCCTAACACAAGGTAGCACTCTAACTTGATATAGGAAAAACATACCTGGATTAATATGTTAGATGGTTATGTCTAACATACCCACACGATGTCTTCTTGTTCTCTTAAATGACTTGTGCTAGTGACCTGCATATCTCATAAGTTAACCATTGTGGAACCAAATTATACATACCTTGTAAGTAGAGCTTCTATGTGATCCATGACTATGGATGAGTCTTTTGTCTTCATGTCACCATGGTCATATGTTCTTGATCTAGAACTTGATTTGTCTTTCTAGATGTACCTTTCATATTAGCGGACAACACCATCCCCATACAACACCACAATGCATTAGTACAATCATAAGTGTCAAAACCCTAATCAATGAATATCTGCATTCATAATTTTATTAAGGTGATTTGACAAGTCTAAAGTTAGTCAAGATTGCACTAACCTTAATGAAAATAAACATACCATAAACTTAATCATGAACAGATCTCGAAACATACTTGTCGAGATTGCTTGTAATCTACTTATATAAGGTCTTAGCCTCATCTCCCTCTGAAACAGGAACTTCTTCACTTATGTAGGCGACCAATCCATTCTCTTCTAGGATTAACCCAATCCACTTTGATTTGCTGAAACTAGATCTGGAGCTAGATTAGGGTTTGTCAGAGAAACCCTAAAAATTCAAACTTTGAACTTCAAACTTCTGAAAGAATAGGAATATGCGCCTTGATGAGTTGATCAAGCTGGTATAATTAGAATTTGAAAAGTACAAAGTTTCACCCCTCAAAATTGCCTTTTAGATTTCCGAATTCACTAGGAGGACCTTGAATTAGGGTTTGATTTTGCCGAAGCTTCACCCAACCAAAAGGTATGATCCAAAGCTCTAAACTTTGATTTTCTTGAGGAGTTTCCAGCCATGGTCACATAATTAAAAAATTTCAACTTTTGTAAAAGCCCTAATTTTCCACTTTTCTGATCAAAGTCCTAAACTAGGGTTTGATCAAGCCCAGCCTTCTTCCCAACCAAAAAATTTGATCTTGGTCTCTAAATTTTGATTTTGATGAGGAGTATCCAGCCGTGGTCTCCGATACAAAAAAATCCAACATTCTCCCAAACCCTAAATTCCCGTTGACATGAATGAAGGTGCTCAAAATCCAATTCTGTTTTGACAGAAATATGCACCTGATTGTTTCTGGTGTAACTCAGAAATTTCAGATTTACAGGATCTGAAACTTCTGCTTGTGGTATACTGACCTATTAGCGTTCCAACCCCATAGGTCTAACCTCAAAGGGATTCTCTGAGAGAGAGTTATGCCAAGTGTCGCAACGTGACCTGTTTATGGGATAAAACATGAGATTGAACTTGTACGGAGTGCCACGTGTCACTGGTTCAATTTCGGCCTCTTAAAATTGGACCTGTGAAAGTACAGTCCGTGCCCTACCTGCCACATTTTACTAAATTTAATTTGGAGCTTCCTATCCCAAGTTGTGACCTTTTTTCCTGGGTCACCTGTTTATGACTGCGATCTGGAAGAGGCAGAAACCCTATATTGTACAGATCATAAATCAGAAAGTAAAACGAATTAGAGGCTCTCCTTCGGACACAAGGTACATGGGGATCTTAGATTCAACCTGTAATATTTTCAGATCCTGAAACTTCTCCAATATTAATTTATAGTGAAAGTTATACGATGACTGGTTTTTGCTATATCAAGCCCTAGCTTCGCGAGTGCAACAAGTGTCATAAATGCCATACCATTCCTTCTTTTAGGCTAGCTCTGATACCATGTTAGTTTTTCAGAAATTTCAATTTGATCTAGGATCTTAACTGAGAGAATAACATGTACAACATATCAATCATGGACACAATAATGCAAGCACACAGGAGACATAGTGTTTCACCGGGGAAAACTAAGAAGGTGAAAAACCCCGCAACTTCCTCAGAGATAGATAGAGAAATGATACAAACCAAGTACAAGAGATAGTCCTCCTAGCAGCATCTTCTCCTCCTCCACTAGTGCGCCACTCTCCAATGAGTGTGTGAGTGTAGAATAGAATGATCAAATAGAGTGCCTCCCACACTCTATTTATACTTGACTTGACTTGCCTAATAACCTTTACTAGGTCGGCCTTAACTTAACCACATTACATAATGCTAACAGGGATGACCTCCAATAGGGTGGTCTAACAACCCTTTAACCCACATGACTTATACAAGGCCGACCCGAACAAGGTGGTCTAATAACCCATCAAGCATAAGTTACGACACTTACAATATAAATGACGACACTTCCGTATAGAGGAATAATAACATCTCTATAGGAATACAAGCACTTCCGTATAGAGGAATAATAACATCTCTATAGAAATACAATATACATATATGAAATACATTCCGAAGTTACAAATACATCAACAATGTGTCTTCTATATAGACACCCAAGGAGATGTTTGATTCCTTGACCAAGCTATTTGAAGGGAAGAACATAAATCAGAAGATGACTTTGTGGAACCAATTGAAGAATTTCAAGATACAAAATGTCGAGACCATGCAGTCCTACTTCTCAAGGGTCTCCCAGATAAAAGAAAAACTTGAAGCTATGGGAGAAGATATAGAAAATGGAGAAGTAGTGATGACCACCTTGAATGGTCTACCTAGGTCATGGGATTCGTTCATTCAAGGAATTTGTGCTAGGAAGAAGCTGATCTCATTCAGTAGGCTGTGGGAGGAATGCTCACAAGAAGAAACATATTGTAGCTTGAGAAGAGAAGATGGGTAATGAAGATCAAGCTCTCACAGCAGACACCAAGAAGAATTACAACAAGAGGGAGCATCCTCATCACAAGAAGAGTAAACATCACCACCAGAACCGAAGGGAGAACTTTGGAGGATCTATGAAAGATATCTCCCACATTCGATGCTATACTTGTGATGAGAGGGGACACTATTCCAGAGATTTTCCCAGGAACAAAAGCAGCTCCCATAAGAAGAAGAACACCAACAAAAGACATCATGCTCACACTGCTGAGGATGATGAACCTCCCAGGAAGAGGGCCAGAGAAGAAAGTGAAGATTCTTCAAGCGATGAAGAGTATGTTTTGATTTCTTCCCTCACAGGTACTATTACTCATGGAATAAATGATTGGCTTATAGATAGTGGAGCTTCCAAACATATGACGGGATTCAAGGAATCCTTCATGAACCTATTTGAACATGAATCACCCCACAAAGTGAAACTTGGGGATAAATGCCAATATCCTATAAAAGGAAGTGGTGAAGCCTCTTATAAGATAGACTATGGAAAGTCTATGAAGATGAAAGATGTCTTGTTTGTACCAGGACTAAAGAAGAACCTTCTCTCCATATCTGCATTGGATGCAAAAGGTATGAGGGTTTCATTTGTAGATTCCCAAGTTCTAATGTGGCCAAAGGGAAAGACCATATATGATGTAGTTGTGATCGGAGAGCAAGAGGAAGGCTTATACAAATTGAAGGGCCAACCAGAACAAGCCTTGGTCCATGATTCAGTAGAGCCAAGTGAAATTTGGCATAGAAGGCTTGCAGATGTGCACTATAGAGCACTATCTCTTGCAAGCAAGGCTGTTGAAGGTCTTCCATATATCCACGCAAAGCATGAAGGAGTTTGCAAAGGATGTGAAAAAGGAAATAACACAAAGAAGACATTTCCAAGTAGCGAGAGCAAGGCAAAAGGAATCTTTGAAATCATCCACTTCGATGTATGCAGTCCGATGTCATCCAACTCTTTAAGTGGGTATGTATATTATGTTTCTTTCATTGATGATTTTTCTAGGAAGACATGGATATATTTCTTGAAGGGAAAAGATGAAGTATTCAGTAAGTTCAAGGAATTCAAAGCCTTGATCGAGAACCACATAGAGAAGAGAATCAAGACCTTTCGATCAGACAAGGTAGGAGAGTTCACATAAGAAGACTTCAAGAAATTATGTAGAGATTCAGGGATTAAGAGGGAGTTGACCACTCCATATAATCCACAACAAAATGGGGTTGCAGAAAGGAAGAATAGAACAATTATGGAAGCAGCAAGGGAAATGATTCATGACTAAGATCTTCCTATGCATCTATGGGAAGAAGCTGCTAGGACAACTGTGTATGTACAGAATTGTACTCCACATAGAGTACTTGATAACAAAACACCAAAAGAAGTTTTGTCCGGTAAGAAACCAAAGGTCAGCCATCTCAGAATATTTGGTTTCCCTGTGTACATACACATTTCGAAAGAAAAGAGGACGAAGTTAGGTCCTTCAGGAAAGAAGGGTATATTTGTGGGATATAGTAAAGCTCGAAGGCTTACACGATATATTTCCTAGGATTCAAGAAGATCGACATCAGCATAGACATAAATTTCGACAAAGACTCAACATATCATAGATCCAGGAAGATACCAGTTGAAGTCATTGAAGAACCATAAGTACCCAGGAATCGAGATACAACAATGAATGAAGTAAATCCAGAAGAAGATCGTGAGATAGAAGATCCATAGGAACCTGTAGATCCACCTCGTGAGAAGAATTCTCACAAGAGGAAACTGGCATGGCTACGAGAGGTAATTCAAGAGGCAGAAAGGTATGGCACTTTAGAAGGTATGCACAGAGAAAGCAAGAGACTGAATCCATACACCAGCTATGTATCCTTGCTATGTGACATCATTGACAAAGATACTTCCAATTTTGAGGAAGCAGTTGAGAAGAAAGAATAGAAGGATTCAATGATTGAGGAGTACTAGTGGATCATGAAGAATGATGTCTAGGATGTGGTCCCAAGACCAGAAGGGAAGTCTGTGGTGAATTCCAAGTGGATCTAGAAGATCAAGCATGTTGCAAATGGTAGCATAGAGAAATACAAGGCAAGATTTGTGGCATGTGGCTTCTCCCAGAAAGAACGGATAGAATATGAGGAGACATTTGCACCTGTAGTCAGATATACTTCCATCATATCAGTACTTGCTTTGGCTGTAGTTATGAAATGGAAGATACACTAGATGGATGTCAATACAATGTTCTTGAATGGTGTAGTGGAAGAGGAAGTATATGTGGAGCAGCCACTCGAGTTTGAGACACATGACATGGAGACTCATGTGTGAAAAATGAAGAAATCCTTGTACAATTTGAAACAATCATCCAGGACGTGGTATGGCAGGATAGACAACTTCCTGATGAGTTTGGGCTTTACCAAGAGTAAAGTGGATTCCAACCTTTACTACAAGGTTGAGGAAGGAAATCCAGTGATGCTTCTACTATATGTAGATGACATGTTTGTGACAAGTGAGGATGTGTTGATTGCTGATACGAAGAGGAAGCTTGCTTCCGAGTTTGAGAGGAAGGACTTGGGTATGATGCACTATTTTCTAGGCATGGAGGTGTGGCAGAGTGCTGATGGAATCTTCCTTAGACAAGGGAAGTATGCGGTATAGATCCTGAAGCGGTTCAGGATGATGGAATGCAAGGCCATGGCCACACCTATGGCATCGAACCTGAAGCTATTGAGTGATGCTTCATCAGAGTAGGTTAATGCCATGATATATCGTCAGATGATTGGGTCCTTGATGAACCTGGCGAATACAAGACAATATATTTGCTTTGCTGTGAACACATTGAGCCAATTCCTGACGGATCCGAGACATGTTCACCTGATTGCTGCAAAGCATCTTCTAAGGTACCTAAGGGGTATGGTTGATTATGGGCTCAAGTATGATGGGAATCAGAAGATTAACCTAGAGGGTTATGTTGATTCGGATTGGGTAGACAATTCCAATGATATGAAGAGCACTTCGGGGTGCTGCTTCAGTATGGGATTAGGTGTGATCTCTTCATTTAGTAGGAAGCAGTCTTGCGTGGCACTAAGTACAACTGAAGCAGAGTATGCCACAACTTGTTCGGCTAGTTGTGAGGCAATATGGATAAGGAAGCTAGTGTCTGATTTGTTTGATCTCCAGTTGGATGCTACTTGTATATATTGCGAAAACTAGAGTTGTGTGAAGTTGTTGAAGAACCTAGTGTTCCATGACAAGTCGAAGCACATTGATATCAAGTTCCACTATATCAGGTATATGGTGCAGAGAGGAGCAGTGAAGCTCCAGTATGTTGCGATGGAAAAGCATATAGCCGATGTATTTACCAAGACGCTGTCCAGAGTGAAGTTTGAGGACTTCAGAGAGAAGCTTGGTGTACTTCAGATCGAGGTTCCTTCCAAGGGGAAGTGATGAGTCCAGAAGACGCAGATGCACATGAGCCATTCTCACATGGTGGTAGGTGTGTCCTCCCATGGTACATATGTAAGGGCTGGAGCCATTCTGACATGGTTGAGGTGTGTCTTCCCATGGTTGCTGATATAAGTGTCGGGCCATTTCGACATTGTTGAGGTGTCTTCCCATGATCGCTAATATAAGTGCCGAGCCATTCCATCATGGTTGAGGTGTGTCTTCCCATGGATGTGATATAAGTGCTGAGCCATTCCAACATGGTTGAGGTGTGTCTTCCCATGGCTGAGATATAAATGTTGTGCCATTCTCGCATGGTTGAGGTGTGTCTTCCCATGGTGTAGATGTAAGGGAATTTCCATTCTCGCATGGTTGAGGTGTGTCTTCCCATGGTGTAGCTATAAGTGTTGAGCCTTTCCTGGATGGTCAGAGGAAAGTCCTTCCATGTCGGTGATTGTAAGTGCCGTGTTGTGTGCATCTAGGGTGTGCTTCGTGGACGATGAGATGATTTGAAGATGATGAGGTAACTGTATGGTACATAGGTTTTGCACAGGCATATAATCAGTCCTGGGATGCTCCTTTAGGTTTTGCAGTGGCATATAATCAGTCCTGGGGGATCTTGCAGGTTTTGTAGAGGCAGTGTAATAAGTACTGAGATGTACATACTTGATGGCTTGCTTGCAGAGATGATGAAGACCTACATGGAGGCTAGGCCTACATCCAACATGAAAAAGGGCTGGCTCTGTAGAACTTCTTATGATGAGTAGATTGGAGATTGATGATCGAGATAGGAACAACAGTGATGATGATGATCCAACTTTGATGATCCTCCAGTGACGAAGACTTGTGCCGATGAACTTTGTCAAGAGAATACCTTCCTAGTTAAGAGGGAGTGTTGATGTATTTGTAACTTCATAATGTATTTTACTTGTATATTTTATATTGTATTCATATAACATTATACTTCCGACAGAGAGGTTTCATTCCTTCGATTGTGAAGGTCATTATTATATATATTTGATAGGGTTATTAGACTCCCATAGTGGGGTCGGCCCTAAGTCATGTTGTGATGGGTTATTAGACCCTCCTAGGAGAGGTCAGCCCAATTAGGGTAAAAGGCAAGTGAATTCAAGTATAAATAGAGAGTGTGACTCTCTCATTCTATTCATTCACTCACTCACTCATTCATACAAGTGAGAAGTGTGCACAAGTCGAGGAGGAGGAGTTGCAGAGGACTATCTCTTTGTTTTGAGGTTTTGTACTATTTCTCATTCTATCTCTGAGGAAGTTGCGGGGTTTTCTCCTTTATGGTTTCCCCGGTGAAATGCTTTGTGTCTATTGTCTCTTGTTATTGATTATGTTGTTCTTGTTATTCTCTCAGATAAGATCCTAGATCATATTGAATTAAAATTGTGAAAAACTAACACTACAATCCCATCTAGGTTTGACACCTGGGAAAAATACAGATTCTGAGTATATATATATATTTGTTTTCACAAACACACACACACACACACACACACACATATATATATATTGCTTCATCGCGAAAAAAATGTCAAGGTGTCATCGTAAGCATCATTGGCATTTCATCTCCTCCATATGACGAACTCCATTGTGTTCTGTACGCATAAGTTGGAGGTTCGAGGGTATATAACATGGGTGGATTATATTATCCCTTGATGGGGAATGAACAGAGCCTTCATTTGATGAGTATTGAAGTAGATTACCTATATGGTCAATGAGATAGACTCAAGTATAAATTCAAGCAAAGAATCGAGTAGTGTGATGGAATCAACACCGAACATCAAGTGGTTCAAACCTATATCAACTCTGATATGGATTCCCAATGACATCTAAAACTACCAAGATCTATATAGTCTATAACAACTTGGAACTCATAATTAAATGATAAGAAAGGATATAGTTCATAAGTGGACTGGAACGGTTTCGATTTGTAGATCTGTGTTGAAACTAAAATCGCATAAATTATTATATATAAGCAGAGCCAAGATCCAGTCTATGTTAATTTTTTGATAATTTCATTCAAACATTATCTGGTATCACTAAGATAATAACATGTACAACATATCAATCACAAGAGACAATAGAAACAAGGCATTTCACCCTGGAAAACCAAGAAGGTGAAAAAACCCACAACTTCCTCAGAGATAGAATAAGCCCCAATACAAAGATCACAAAGATCAAACCCAAAAGATAGATGTCTCCAGCAGCTACTCCTCCTCCACTAGTGCAGACTCCTCTCTCAACTAATGCGAGTTGGATGAGTGAGTGAATGAATAGAATGAGAGACACAACCTCTCTATTTATACATTGAATTGACCTGACAATCACCTAATAGGGACGACTTCCTAAGGGAGCCTAATAACCCATCCACATGACTCAACTAGGGCCGACCCCATACCGGTGGTCTAATAACCCATCAAATATAAGTTGCGACACTTGTGACACTTACAAATACAAATGACAACACTTCTGAAATATACATCTCCATCATGAATATAATAAAGTACAAGTGTAATACATAGAAGAATATCTCCCGAATTTACAAATACATCAACACTCCCTCTTAACTAGGAAGGTATTCTCTTGACATAGGTCATCAATACATATCGGCACAAGTCTTCAATTCCAGAGTTGGATCATCGTCACTAGATCATGGAACATCATCATCACTGCTACTGTACATCAACATCTCAATCGTTGGGCTATCTCATAATTCTTCTCGTCATAGGAAGTTCTACAGAGGAAACCCTTTTTCATGCTGGTTGTAGGCCTAGCCTTCTGTAGGTCTTCATCATATTTGTCCATACTGTGGAATCCTCAGGATTGATTACGTGCGTCAACAAAACCTTGAAAGAGCATCCGAGCACAAATTATCGGATCTCCCAGGATCTTTTACATGCGACCGTCACAAAATCTCGAAAGAGCATCCGAGCATAGACTATCGTATCTCCCAAGATCTTTTACATGTGACCACCACCACAAAACCTAAAAAGAGCATCCGAGCACAGACTATCGGATCTCCCAGGATATTTTAAATGTTGTTGGGAAAAACCTTTAAAAGAGTGTCTTGCAACCTGCAAGAACTCTAAAGAGCATCCCAGGACTTTTACGAGCACATAGCTCAACCTATCAGATCTCTAGGACTAATTACATGCCTCTTGTAGAAAAACCTTGAAAGAGCATCCGAGCACAGACTATCATATCTCCCAGTATCTTTTCTATGCTACCTACACAACCTGTCCACGGCCACAAAGTATCAACCTGATAATCATGATCATGCTGATCATCATCATATAGTACATCATCCTAATGCACATCATCATCGCATGATCATCCTGATCATCATCACAACATCGTCCTGATGCATATCATCACACATGATCATCCCGATCATCATCATAGCATCATCCTGATGCATATAATCTAGAGCATCATCTTGATGCTCATCACACAAAGCTTACATCCACATCCATGGGAAGGATCCTCCTACCACCATGCTTGGAATGGCTCCAGCAAATGTGTCTCATCACTTCTTCCTCGAAGTATCTTCTATCTGAAAAACACCAAGCCTCTCTCTGAAGTACTTGAAATTCACTCTAGCTATTGGTTTGGTCAACACATCTGCAATCTGCTCATCCATCACAACATACAGGATATTCACTGTTCCTCTTTGCACCATATCCTTGATTTAGTGATATTTGATCTCGATGTGCTTCGAACTATCATGGAACACTGGGTTCTCAGACAACTTCTCACAAATTTGGTTGTCACAGAAGATACAAGTAGCATCCAATAGGATATCAAATAACTCAGACAGTAGCTTCCTAAGCCATACTACCTCACAACTGGCCGAACAAGCTGCGACATACTCTGCTTTGGCTGCAATCAATGCTACGCAGGACTGCGTCCTGCTAAACCAAGAGATCACATCTGATCCCATACTGAAGCAGCACCCTGGAATGCTCTTCCTATCTGCAACACTTCCTGCCCAATCTGAATCAGCATAACCCTCCAGGTTAAACTTTTGATTCACATCATACTTGAGCCCATAGTCAACTATACCCTTCAGGTACCTTCGAATATGCTTTAGAGCAATTAGGTGAACATGTCTAGGATCCGTCAGGAACTAGCTCAATGTGTTCATCGCAAAGCAAATATCTGGTCTTGTGTTCGTCAGGTACATCAAGGACCCAATCATCTGACGATACACCGTACATACCTTCACCCTAGTTGCTGTTGCAGTCATACAGACCTACATTTTGAATGTTTGTTGTCTGTTGCAACGTATAGCATGCTTTCTCTTTGTCTCATCCTTCCTTTTAAGGTTTGACTGTCAAGATTGAGTCCTTAGGGTTTCTTTAGAAAGGTTGCTTGGTTCAGATACTCACCAATTGTCTTATCAGTTCGGTCCAAGTAAGTCAAGTCTTTCTAGTCTTCCTTCTGTTGAGTTTGTGTGTTGTTAAAGTCATTCTTGGTTCACTTGCTTGCTTTTTGCTTGGCTTAGTGTTTTCTTTAGGGTTTTGATGCTTAGGAGAAACCTGTTTAGGTTTGGCTTTCCATCACAAGTGTCTCTTTTCCCTGTTTCTTTTTCGCTTTGTTTCCAAGCCTCAAGTTTTTCTTTTGCTAAAACTTGGTAAGTCAAGTCTTCATCGAGTCTCTTGATTCGTTTGCTTTGAGTCATTTTTATGTTTGTCTTACACAAGCTTTATATTTAGATCTTGCTTGCTTTTGTACAAAGTTCTCTTTCTTTTACATTTATCAGAAAAAGACAAAAAATTGTTCAATTTGCTTAGTAGTAAGATCTTGCATTATTTCGAGGTAGCATAATTTGCTTTGAAATATTGAAAAAGAAAATACAAAAATATTTTGTTTTAGGATTGCTTAGGTTTCAAGTTTTTGAAAGAATTATAAACGAAAAGAGAATTTTTTTTGTGAGTTTGAAAGCATTTGCACTTTAATTTCATAACAAACCATTCCACACACTTCACTACAACCCTTGAGTAACAAGTAGCTCTTAAAAGAAATTATTAATAAAATTTATTAACAACATTTTCTTTTTAGGAATACACGACATCAACTAGCTTAGGCTAGAGTTTCGAGCTTAAGTAAATCACCTTAAACTGCTTGGAACTGGCTTCATTACTCAACAATCGTAATACGACTTTCATTTAGGTAAATCCATCTATATCAAATAATCCTGGGAAACTCTACTTAAACCAGAGATAAGAACGAGGCTGTGGGAGACTAGAATTGTTGAGGATATCCCCTCACTTTCCTTTTGACCATAAACCAGAGTTGACTCGCGTACGAGGGTCCTTTCGGAATTTGGGCTTTGTTACCCTACCCATGTGATTTGACTAGGATGACAACTATCCCCCAAGGTTATTTCGTATTGATGGTAGCCTTAGTATTAGACCTTTAGGATCTTACATAGGTAGAGTGGGGGGTTATTCCCACTTCACCTTAGATAGACGTGAAAGGTAACCCTCTGGCAGTAATCCCGGGAAAGCGGTTTGGTGATTCAAGCACTTGCACCTAGTGGACCTCCGGAGGATGCCACGTAACTGATCGTCGGTACTCTATTAGTTTGTTCTGGTCCCTAATCATCCCAGAATTGCTTCCGAGAGTATTTGCCATCTGTTTGATTGGTTTGATTACCTAGGGAATTTTTAGTGGTATGCTGTTTGCTCCTTAGTTGCAGTGGCCACTAGGTTTTTGCTTAGTTTTATTTTGTTATAGTTGTGGAGGACCAAGATCTTCATCGGTCTCAAAGTTTGCAAAACCTTCCCCCACTCATAGTGTAGCCTCCACCACCACCGCGACATAGGAGAACTGATTCCCGTGGTTCTTTTGAACTTACGGGCAACACAGAGGTTCTTGGAGAACCACAGCCTAGAACATTGGATCAACAAGTCTTGGACACTGTTAAGGTTTAAGATCTAACTGCTACAGAGTTTAACACTCCTTTTAACCCTCCTCTTACAGGACCCAACGATACACTTGTATTTCCTGTTGGTTTCCAACATCCTGATTTTAGTGCTTATCATTTTACACCGGGTTTTACCATGGTTAAGCTAGGAGACAAGCAGGGAGTCGCACAAACTCCCACAACTTCTATGGATGCAAGGATTCTGAATCCTTCTTTCTCAAACACTGCCCAATCGAGTTCGTCACAGGATGCTTAGGCCTCGACCCCATCCTTTAGTTTCAATGTTGGCACTTCAGGCATGCCGAGCTCATTAGCCTCGACATTTGCCTCAGCCTCCACACCCACGTTTGGACCCAACAATGTACCTCTATCAACGGTACCCGCAGTGGGTTTCACTTAGTCTTCTGCCACTCAATCGTTACAAGGTGTAACTCAGAACATTGCTTCCTCATCTGTGGTCAGATCTGTCTCTTCTACCTCCATGCCCACCATGGGTACGATGACGACACCATCCACTACTACCACGCCGGGTTTCAACCCCTATGCTGGTTATAACGTTAATCCATCGAATATGCCTGTAGGGAGTATCCCCTTCTCTCTATATGTTGGAGGAGGGGGTAACATCATTAAACCATAGTTCGGTGGGGTTAACCCCTAGTCACAATGGATTGCCGCCGAAGGATTTAATCCACTTACCTTTGGATGGAACAATTTCAATCCTTTCATTTCACAACTGGTGGTTGGGGGCAACCCCAACCAACAGTACATGAACCAGGCCATGGGTGGTCCCCAATACCAGGTTCCTATTAACCAGATGCCATCGGCTCAACCACGGTTACCGTTTCTGGCAACTTTAAACTTGCCAGACCTTTCAAAGCTTACGAACGACCCCATGCGTCATGATGCTGCATGGCCACCCGTTCCCACCAAGTTTCCCTCGGACATTCCGAAGTTTGAAGGAAAGGATGGTGAGGACCCTGGTGACCATGTCACAACTTTTCACCTCTAGCGTTCCTCCAACTCACTAAACGATGATTCCATAAGTTTGAGGCTCTTTTAAAGAACCTTAACTAGTGTCGTAGTGAAGTGGTATATCGAATTTCCCACTGCTTCCTATGGCACCTTTCGGGATCTTGCCATTGTATTTTTGAACCACTTTCAACTTCATGTTCGGTATGATGCTGGCACAGACCTTTTGTCGACCTTTTGAAAAAACAAGGCCACTCATCTGTCTGATCATATTTAGGAGTGGCGAAGGTGAAAGAGGCTCATCAAGGACGACATCCCCCCATCATTCTTGTTAGAATGGTACCTTAAGTCTCTTCTTCCTTATGTTTCTAAGGAAGTTGCCACTTCAAGGGTGTCTTCCGAGGAGGAGGCCATTTTGAGAACTTAGCAGCTCAACTTTTTATGATGAGTTTGGGATGTTGTACAAAATTATTCCTGATGCACCGAGGTCTAATATAGACTTAGGTAAGCCTAAACCTAGACCACATGCCAATGGCATAGTGGGTTCAGTCGACTCTACAACGTTTGATGCCCTAACAAAGTAGGTTCACTCCTTGTCAGTCAAACAATCTGTTGCAGAAGCAACTTCTATTGCGTCCTCCCCTTCTACTATAGAATTTGTACAGCAAGTGCAAACAAACCAAAAGGGATCTCGATAGCCCAAAATAAAGGGCAAGAAAGGGGAGGGAAACCAACAAAATCCCAACAACAAGAAAAATGCTGAGGAGGGAAAAAAAGAGAAAAGGAAGGCTAGGTTCCCTTGCAAACTGTGTCAAGAGGACCACCTTACCCACTAGTGCCCTCTAATGGAAGAATCCCAAAAGATGATTCGTGAGAAGAAACCGGCTGTCTTGAAAGATCCTTTTCCTCATGGATAGAGTTCAGCTTCTGGCAGTTCTAGTGCTGGGGGCACCACTCATGCCACCCCTGCTGATCAGTCATTTGTTAACATGGTTAACTCAAATGATCTACTGCAAACCAGAGAAAAGAACTATACCCCGGATCCACAGCAAAAAAATGCTCCTGAATCCTATACTCCTCTTCACATACCTGTGGAGACGTTGCCGAAGATACCAAAAGGTGTTTTCAAACGAGTTGCGCACAACCCTAATGCGCGGGTTGCTCCCAAATACAATGTTGTGGAGGACTTATCCCAAACCCCTTGTGCTATGTCTACCTTGGAGGTACTGCAAAGTTTCCCATTGTAACGCAGTGCACTGTTCGCAACAATGGGAGTGTTGATTCATCTGCCATGCTTGCGCACTTTGATATGACAGATATCAAGTACCGGTTTCCATATCATGTTGCTCTCTAGATAGAGGTCGTCCATGGTTCTATAACCATTCGACGATCTGTTGTAGATGATGGCGCATCAATGTGCGTAATGTCTATCTCTTGCTGGAAATCTTTGGGTGAACTTGAGTTAGCTCCCTCGAACACGATACTCGCTACCTTCGATGGAAGATCTTTCCATCCACACAGAGTCTTACCATCATTTGTTGTCGAACTTGCGAGCAAGCTAGTATCAGTAGAGGTCAAAGTTCTGGATGCTCCGCTCAATTATAACTTGTTATTGGGTACGAGCTGGACATATGCTGTGCAGGAAGTGCCATTAGCTATCTTCCAAGTCATAATGTTCCCCCACAAAGGAAATATGATCACAGTTGATCAACTTGCGTTCACCCGGAAGAACAACCAGACTTCATCGGATTCATCCATTCCATTGATTGATCAGTCCATCCCAGTCACTGAGAGCGTGGGGGCAGGCCTCTATGGGTCCTTAATAGGAACTTTTGACCTACCTGCTCCTACCTTGTTTATTGGTTCTGAAGAATGTTTTGAGACCTCCACGATCTATTCAATAATAGATACACGGAGTCTCCCTACTGAATCAGAATCAACTGTTCCTATATTTGTTGTAGAGATAACCCATGTGGATTCACAACAACCTACAACAGAACATATCATTACTCCATTGGTATCCGCTAAGTCAGATATGGACTATGCCCCTGCATGGTCAGTAGACTCTGTACACTCTTTTGACTGTCTGGACACTGTTTTGCCTTCTGATGAGGCAATCTTGGAAGCAATGATAGGCCTAAATCATCCTTGGGAACATATGCATCACAGGTCCTATTTCCTTCCCGAACTAGATAGGATAGAGAGGGGAGAGTTTTCTATGAGACCTGGTGGAATTGTTGATTTCTCCAATGTTCCTTCTACTTCAAAATCTATTTATGCCGAAGGGAACATCGAATATATATCGTGAACCATTCCGATCAACATTTCCATCAAACCTGGGGTCATGGAAAACATTTTTATTAGTGCAGATTGTTCTCCTGAATAGATCATTATGTATACCAATCTCTTTAAAGAGTTCCGCGATGTCTTTGCTTGGTCATATGAGGAGATGCCAAGAATTGACCCCGCCATTGTTGAGCATGTCATCACAATGTACCCCAATGCTAAACCTGTGAGACAGAAGCTCCGTCCAATGAACCCGCGAAAAGATGCTGCCATTAAGGTAGAGGTAGAAAAGTTGCTCAAAGCCAGATTTATCTATCCGATAGCTATGATGGAATGGGCTTCAAATCCCATTCCCGTGGACAAGAAGCAAGGTACCATTAGAGTCTGCACTGACTTCCATGACCTAAATAAATCTTGTCCAAAAGATAATTATCCCACACCATTCATAGATCAAATCATTGATGCGTGTGCAGGCCATGAAATTTTTTCCTTCATGGATGGGTTTTCAGGATACAATCAGATACAAATTAAACCTGAAGACCAACATAAGACAGCCTTTATTTGTCCTTGGGGTACCTTTGCCTATCGGGAGATGCCGTTTGGCTTAAAGAATGCTGGAGCTACTTTCCAGTGAGCAATGAATTTTGCTTTTCACGACATCAAACACGTAGTCGAACCATATCTGGATGATCTCCCAGCGCGATCTCACAAGAGACGGGACCATCCCGACCATTTAAGACTTTTGTTTGAAAGGTGCAGATACTATAAGATTCGATTGAATCCTAACAAGTGTGTATTCTGCATAGAATCCAGGTGACTACTGGGTTTCATAGTATCCAGTCGTGGTATAATGGTGGACCCGTTGAAAGTTGAGGCGATTGTGAATCTGCCTCCTCTTCGCACCCTGAGACAACTTCGAAGTATGCAGGGCATGTCCAAATTTTTGCGACTCTTTATCATTAACTATGCTAAGATTACAAAAGGTTTTATGAGACTGCTTAAACAAGACACCTACTTTTTGTGGGATGAGGCTGCTCAAGCATCATTTGAGGCCTTGAAAAAGGAATTACTTTCATCCCCCTTGTTAAGCCTGCCAGGATCATGTCATTTATTATCTGTCACGTGCTCTGATAGCTCATGAGATCAAGTATTCTCATGCAGAGAAGTTGGCATTGGCTACTGTCTATGCAGTCCAAAATCTACGTCACTACATATTATTGTGTACCACCACTGTGATTGCGGAAGGCAATCCTTTCCAATATGTTCCCACTCGACGAATAATCGGAGGGAAATTTAACAAATGGATTGTTATTTTGCAAGAATTTGATTTGTTTTTTCAGTCCTCCAAATCAAAGAAATCACTGGTGTTTGCCGAACTGATTTCAGAATTTCCTAGTGATATAGTGCATGTTGAGGAAGAATCATCATTCCCGGATGAACATATCTTTCTCATCGCATCCTCTGACCCATGGTATGGAGATATCCTAGTATATCTTCAGACTTTGAGGTGTCCCACCTCTTTCTCTAAGGATGAACGACGCAAGCTTAAGAGCCATGCGAAGAATTGCCTCATCATTTCTGACACTTTGTACATACATGGGGTAGATTCCATCTTACGCCGTTGTTTAACCTTAGAGGAAGCATAATCAGTATTGAAAGATGCCCATGGTGGAGCTTGCGGGGGTCATCTTTCTGGGTTGGAAACAACCCAGAAAATACTACGTGCTGGGTATTTTTGGCCCACAATCTTTAAAGATTGTGTGGAAGCTGTGAAACGCTGCCAGAGATGTTAGTTTTTCACCAGGAAGATGCGAGCACACATAGCCCCTCTCCATGTTAACACCCAAAAAGTGCTCACTACCTCATCTACCCCATTACATGACTCATTTGTCCATATTTCCTACCATATTTGCCTCCAAAAGCTTAAAAAACCCATTAAAAAGCCTCCAAAAGGCCAAAAAACCCCTTTCCCCCCCCAAAATAATCCAAAATTCCTCCAAAATAGCAAAAACCCTCTAAAAAGGGAATACAAAATACAAAAAGAGGAAAAAGAGGGAAAAAGGAAGCAAAAACCCTATACAACTGACCTAAACCATATGGTGCCCAAAACCATGGGCTAGCACTCCACCACTAAAAACCTATAAATAGGTGATGGAGGCCCCTAATTTCATATCCACAGTCAACCGCACCCTTACTCTGCCAAAATCACTCCTGAAACCCTAGCTCACACTTGAGCTACTTTCACATTTGAGTGCCCCTTTGGCCCATTTCCAAAACCCTTTGGAGAAAGAGAAAGGAACAACACTGGAGCTTGGAAGCAACCCTCCTGGATTGCTGCAAAGGCTTCATCAACCTTCACATTGGAGGTATAATCAATACAAAAACCATTTTTATTATCTTGTCTTTTCTGTTTATGCACATGCTTAGAGTAGTTACTATTTTACTGTACTGTCTTTCATTTACTGTTTTTCTGAACTGCTACTAAGGAGTCCCTTCTGCTTAGTAGGAGCTCACTTGCACAAGCTAGGGTGAAAACCCTAGCTACACTCCATCTTGTGATCATAGCAGGCCCCTTCACCAAGTGAGGGGTTGATTTTATGACATGTAATCCAATTTTGGCTGGAGGTCATCACTATATTATTGTTGCCATCGACTACTTCACCAAGTGGGACGAGGCAATGCCTACTGTTAAGGTGGATGGAGAAATGACCGCTTATTTCATTTTCAACTAGATCATTTCAAGATCTGGTATACCCAAAGAGATCATGACTGATCACGGTTTCCATTTCCAGAACAACATGATGACCAATCTATACACCATGTTAGGTTTTTGACAGGAGCATTCGTCTTCATTTTATCTGTAGGTGAATGGTCAGGTCGAAGCAGTCAACAAAACTTTGAAAACTATCTTACAAAGTATTGTTAATTCCAGTAGAACTAACTGGCACATTATGCTGTATCCTGCTCTTTGGGCTTACCGAGGCAATGTAAAGACTGCTATCTGGTTCTCTCCTTTCCAAATGGTACATGGGGTAGAGGCAGTCATTCTGGTTGAGTGCGGGATTCCTTCTTTGAATTTAGCTGTACAACTACTACCAGACACTTCAGTCCTGGAAGAACGTTTGTTGCATTTAGAACACCTGGATTAGCAGCGCCATGATGTGCTCACAACAAATGAAGTACATAAGAACCAAGTCAAGGGACAGTATGACAAGTTTGTCAAACCTAGAGTGTTTCTCGAAGGAGACCTTGTTCTGCTTTGGGATCAGAACAATGAGCCTTTAGGAGCTGGCAAGTTTAAGTCCATGTGGCTTGGCCCCTACATTGTTTCCAAATTACTGAAGAAAGGTGCATACGAACTAACCGATTATGAAGGTAATAAGTTGCCGGAGCCTAGAAATGGGCTCTATATGAAGAAGTACTATGCTTAGGTATCTGTTATTTTTCCTGTATCATAGCTATATATTTTTGTATAGTTAGTTTTTCCCATTTTTTACGCTTCTAGTATCATATTGTAATTATGTTTTCATCGAGAAACTCTATTAATAGTTACTAATGTGATTGTTGAGATCCTATTTTTTGGCAGGTCATGAACATTTGATTCTAGTAGCTGTCTTTTAAGTCGTTTTAAGATCTTGTTTTGACTATGAAAAACTAAACAAGATTGCTACAAAAACTTGGCCTCTTCAAGCTTGTTAAAGGAATTGAAGGTCGATCCACTTAGGTATAAGTTTAACCCTTTTCCGGACCTTTGTGAATTAATTACGAAAAAGGAATACTCTAGTTATTCGTGGCTAAGAAGAGTTCTCCTCTCATTGTTTTATACTTTTTCAGGGGAGGGGACTAACTATACGAAAAATGACCTTTTGGAGCCTCTCTTTAGGGTTTTCAGGCTCTCTAAACATGAAAACACCAAGCGAGCATTCACCTACTCGGGCTCGATGTGAAATCCACGAGAGGGTAAATAGAGGATTGTTTAAGTTTTTCAGACTCTATAAATAGGAAAACACTGGCGAGCATTAACCTACTTGGGATCGATATTAAAATCCACAAGTAGGTGTATGGAGTTATTGTATAAATTTTCTAGACTCCTTAAAATTGAAAACACTGGCGAGCAAGAATAGATCTTGGCTAGATATTAAAATCTAGAGATCAGTGTTATAGAGTATTCGTCTATCTCTTCTTTGAACTCTGTAAAAAATGAATAAGGTCTTAAGTCTTCCTCCCATGGGATCGTTAAACTCTTTACATGGTTGCACTTATTGAGTTTTATTTTCTTCTTGGACTCATTAAAACAAAAAGAAGGATATTCCTTTATAAAAAAGAATAAGGGATAAGAAGGGTGTATCGCATCTTTTTCAGTTTCAAAGGCAGTTATGTTAGTCACGTCCTTGAACACAGCACCTACTTGAGTCTTTCATGTCAGTTGGGTTTTAGTTTTTGGCCTTAGGGTGGACCTGATCTCCGAGTTTTTACTCCTCTTTTCTATGCTACCTGTAGCAAAACCTTGAAAGAGCATCCGAGCACAGACTATCGGATCTCCCAGGATCTTTTCTATGCTACATGCACAACCTGTCCACGGCCATGAAGTATCAACCTGGTAATCATGATCATACTGATCATCATCATATAGTAGATCATCCTGATGCACATCATCATTGCATGATCATCCTGATCATCATCACAACATCGTCCTGATGCATATCATCACACATGATCATCCTGATCATCATCATAGCATCATCCTGATACATATCATCTAGAGCATTGTCTTGATGCTCATCACACAATGCTTACATCCACAGCCATGGGAAGGATCCTCCTACCACCATGCTTGGAATGGCTCCAACAAATGTTTCCCATCACTTCTTCCTCGAAGTATCTTCTATTTGAAGAACACCAAGCCTCTCTCTGAAGTACTCGAACTTCACTATGGCTAGTAGTTTGGTCAACACATTTGCAATCTGCTCATTTGCCGCAACATACAGGAGCTTCACTGTTCCTCTCTACACCATATTCCTGATATAGTGATATTTGATCTCAATGTGCTTCGACCTATCATGGAACACCAAGTTCTCAGACAACTTCTCATAACTCTGGTTGTCATAGAATATATAGGTAGCATCCAACAGGAGATCAAATAACTCAGATAGTATCTTCCTAAGCCATACTACCTCACAACTGGCTGAACAAGCTCTGACATATTCTGCTTCGGCTATACTCAGTGCTACGTAGGACTGCTTCTTTCTAAACCAAGAGATCACACTTGATCCCATACTGAAGCAGCACCCTGAAGTGCTCTTCCTATCTGTAGCACTTCCTGCCCAATCTGAATCAACATAACCCTCCAGGTTAAACTTTTGATTCGCATCATACTTGAGCCCATAGTGAACTCTACCCTTTAGGTACGTTAGAATATGCTTTAGAGCAATTAGGTGAACATGTCTAGGATCCGTCAGGAACTGGCTTAATGTGTTCACCACAAAGCAAATATCTGTTCTTGTGTTCGTCAGGTACATCAAGGACCCAATCATCTGACGATACACCGTGATATCAAACGACTCTGATGAAGCATCACACAATAGCTTCAGGTTTGATTCCATAGGTGTTGCCATGGCCTTGCAGTCCATCATCCCGAACCGTTTTAGGATATCTACTGCATACTTCCCTTGTCCAAGGAAGAATCCATCTGCACTCTGCCACACCTGCATACCTAGAAATTAATGCATCATACCCAAGTGCTTCATCTCGAACTCGGCAGCAAGCTTCCTCTTTGTGTCTCCAATCAATCTATCATCACCTATCACAAATAGGTCATCCACATACAATAGGAGTATCACTGGATTTCCTTCCTCAACCTTGTAGTAAAGGTTGGAATCCACTTTACTCTTGGTAAAGCCCAAATTGGATAGAAAGCTATCTATCCTCCTATACCATGTCCTAGGTGCTTGCTTCAAGCCATACAAGGATTTCTTCAATTTGCACACATATGAATCCCTGTCATGTGTCTCAAAACTGAGTGGCTGCTCCACATACACTTCCTCTTCGACTACATCATTCAAGAAAGCTATCTTGACATCCATATGGTGTATCTTCCACTTCATCACTGTAGCCAGAGCACGTACTGTTTTGATGGAAGTGTATCTGGCTACAGGTGAAAAAGTCTCTTCATAATCTATCCCCTCTTTCTGGGAGAAGCCACAAGCTACAAACCTCGCCTTGTATTTCTCTATGCTACCATCTGCAGCATGCTTGATCTTATAGATCCACTTGGAAGTCGCCACAGACTTCCCTTTTGGTCTTGGGACCACATCCCAAACATCATTCTTTATGATCGACTGGTATTCCTTGACCATGGCATCCTTCCATTCTTTCTTTTCCACTGCTTCCTCATAACTGGAAGGTTCTTTGTTCATAATGTTACAGAGTAAGGTAGCATAGCTGGTGTGTGACCTAGTCCTTTTTGTTATAGGTCAAATATGAACTTCTCCGTCCATGATCACATTAAGCTGTCGATCACACAAAAGGACAACATGGATTGAAGAGAAAGATTTCCCTGGATGATGTATGGACTAAACTTACCCTCTTCAGCTGGGAATTTCTCAAATTTACCTGATCTTTTGACATGTGTGCTATTCCTTGGCTAGTAAACCAGCACACACCTTCTGGTATGTCCTACTTTCCTTAAGGGAAACTATCGCACACCTTGAAAAGGTTGCTGGTGCTTGTTGCAAAACAAAAAAGTTGCGTCTTGTGCGCTACTATGCCTTGAGAAACTCGCGCACATCTTAAGATGAAATCAAAAATATATTAATTTGATGAATTGGGATTAGTTGAAGTTGGTTCTGCAACTTCCCCAACCTCCCAATCCAACTACCTCTCGATTCCAACTGCCTACCTTGTCCCATAAATACAAGGAGGATCCATGAGAGAGGAACCTAGAAGTAAGGCTTTAAGCATTGTTACGTTGGAGGAAAGTCCCAAGTTAGAGTGAAGAGCAGGATCCCAAGATCCAGTTGCAGAAACATCTCTACACATTAGGTATATTGTATTGATTTCATGTTTTTTTTACAATAAAAAGGTCGAAACACCCTTCCTGTCCCAAATCAGATATCTATTGGATTGTATGTCTATTTGGCTTAATTCTTGATTGTAGTTGATGTTAAATTGTTTTATAATTTCATCATATGTTATATAGTCAAGATACGCTGAAGAAGGTATCTTTTGTGTTGTAGGTTCGTCGAGCAGAAGAACAAGTAGGAGATCAAGCGAGAGACCAAGTGAAAGCTAGGATCAGCCGTAAAAAAGAGGTATTTCTCTCAATCCCGATCTCTTTCTTTTGCAGTAACCTAATGCAACATAATCAATGTGTTTACCTGTCAACCCCACATCTTCCTTAGAGATAGAATAAGCCCCAATACAAATATCACAATGATCAAACCCAAAAGATAGATGTCTCCAGTAGCTCCTCCTCCTCCACTAGTGCGCACTCCTCTCTCAACTAATGCGAGTTGGATGAGTGAGTGAATGAATAGAATGAGAGACAAAATGTCTCTATTTATACACTGACTTGACCTGCCGATTACATAATAGGGCCGACTTCATAAGGAATCCTAATAACCCATCCACATGACTCAACTAGGTCTGACCCAACATTGGTGGTCTAATAACCCATCAAATATAAGTTGTGACACTTGCAACACTTGCGACACTTACAAATACAAATGACGACATTTCTGATTGGAGGAATAATACATATCCATCATGAATATAATAAAGTACAAGTGTAATACATAGAAGAATATCTTCCAAAGTTACAAATACATCAACAGTCTAACCCCCGAAGGACAGATCGAAATTACACTCGAAACCTTTTTTCATATGAATATTAAGTACTCTTTTGGCAACCAAAAGTTTCATATGTTATGAGAGTCTTTCCAGCTTGGTTTTGTTTGAGCAAGGATTTGATTCCTATCGGGGATACCCCAGACTTTAACTTATGTATTTTGTAATGCTATAGTTTTTAGAAACTCCATATTATTACAGAGGTTATGTGCTAATCTGCATATTTTAAAATATGGTAGCAGTTTCTCCGGGGTCAAACTCAGTAAAACGTCATCAGAGATGGTGAAAGTTTGGTTAGTATTTTGTTAAATATAATTTTTAACATAGTATATTATACATATGATATCTTTGCAAATCCCACTTGGATATATATATATATATATATATATATATATCGTAATCATGCGAGTAAAATAAAGATACAACTTTCCTTACACAGTAAATAAAAACAATTTCCTACCATGATATTCATAAGGATATGAGTCTTACTCCATAAACTTAGCATATATATATATAAGGAAACAATAGTGAATTCTCTTTACGGTAGAAAACAACAATGAATAATATGATCCCATGAAAAAATAGTTCACCACATAAAAAAAAATATAAACAACAATAGAATTTATACTACTGATCACTACTAATCCAAGCTGAAGAAATACACTTACTAAAAAATATTGGAAAATATTTCTTGGAGAATCAACTCCTCCCAACCATAGAAGAGAGAAACTCATCTGTTTTCCGAGGTCCACACCCGATATGGATCACCACCATGCACTAGAACGTTAGCAATCACTTCCATGTGGAAGTCTCTCTTAGAGTCCATAACAAGCAATGATGGACTTATGAAAAGAGAGAACACTCAACAGTTCCTCTATGAACAACACGAAGTCCCATGCTATCTCAGTGCACTATTATATATAGTTTTTCTCAGGTCTTGTATGATGTAGGGGAATCGGGACCTAAGCGAAAAATTTGAAGTGGATCGGCAGATGGGGGTCGACCAGGGGGATTGCCGATGACCACTGGTGCGAGAGAGATTGGCAGTAGAGGCCATGTAGTCGAGCATGAAGCTGTTGAAGTATTGTCGATAGGAGTAAAAGTCGACATCGACAGGAGTGGAAGTTGAAGGAGTTGAACATCAACACCAATGAAAGCGGAAAAGGCCAAGTGAGGGGGATGGGGAAGATTGGAAGCCATGGAGACTAGATGAAGCCGACAAGTTAAGTTAAGTTGAGGACTGGAAAAGCATGGTATGGTCGACATGTCAAGGAGGATAGTGATAAGATTGGAAACTGTAACAAAGTTAGAGAGGTGAAGGATTCAAGACAACATACTTACAACCATTGAGGGTTGTTGAGGAGGTTAATGGCAGTTAAGAGGGTGGTTGAGACTAGGCCAGGTGTCACCACAAGAGGAGGTTGTGTAGTACGATCAGGGGGTGCTGACAATTGTAGGATCCATCGGGTTAGTTGTCGAGCGATAGACAGAGAAGGACGTCTTGGGGAACAGAGTGGACCTCTGGAACAGTAGTAGAGCAGAGTAGAAGACTGGTGTGGAGACATAGAGGAAGGGATCAATCATTCTTTCGTTCAATAGAGGAAAGGAATAAGGAGAGGATCACACACAGAGAGAAACAAAGATTTACTTATGTATATTGTAACAGGATGAGACCAACTTGTTTATTAGATTACATGTAGCATATTAATTGATTCAAGTAATAGAATCCCACTTCTTCGCATTTCGAGTTCACATCTAGTCTTTGTGAGAACTTGTGTGTTTGCTGTGTGTTATAGTTAAGCAAGAGGGTTTGACCGACCCACCCTTGCACTTGGTCGTATTAGAGAAGTAATATCCTGAAAGTAGGAAAGATCCTGATACCGACTTGCATAACCTCAAGTAGTATTGAGCAGCAGAATCCTGTGAACGGGAAGAGCCTGTGAGTGTGTGAACAACTCTAGCTTCGGTTGGGTAGAGTTGTGCTTGAGTGGTGAAATTCCGGTTGCGATTGGAGGAGGGAACATTTCAGCTACGGTTGAAAGAATGGCAAAAAGAGGTGTAAATGTCCGTGGTGTAGGACAAAGAGATAGAGGTGCAAGAGTTACAGTGGATCGCGAAATGTTCGACTAGTGCATGCAAAAAATGAAATGTTTGACCAATGAGGTTGCAATGATCAAAGAAATCCATAGATGTGGATGCATTCCCGATGCACTTGACCATATTGACAAAGAAGTCGAGGAAGTGGAAGCATAGGAAGCAGTGGAAGAGGAACCAGAAGATAGACTGATCAAGCTACTGACAGAGATGAGGGGTAAGACAAAGATGGATGTGCATACCTACTTGATGAAGGAGCATTGGGGCCTAGGAGAAACAGTCTAAGTTGACCGACAGGAGAAGCCGACCAGGGTTATTGCTGATGACCATTAGTGCAAAGGAAGAATGGTTGTCGAAGCCAAGTAGTCGAGCAAAAGCTGTTGAGGTGCGGTCGACAGAAGAAGAAGGTCAGAAGTCGACAGATGACAGGTTTATAGCGAAAGTTGTCAAAGTTTGACATGTGGTCGAACGATGACAATGACAGGTTGCGGTGGATTGGACTGGAAGCCATATAAGCGAAGTAAAGTCGATACGACAAGCAAGGTGAAAGGTGACAAAGTGTAGTATGGTCGAAGTAGGAGATGGGGCTGATAACTGTCATAAATTCCGAGTTGTGCAAAAGTCAAGGAGAAATACTTAGCAACCATTGTGTAATGTCCCTTATTAGGAATTTTATTAAAATGTCAACTTTCCACTTTTTTTCCCTAGTTCGACCTTTGACTAGTTTTGATCTCCAGGTCCCAAATTTGCCCCAAATGATCCCAAATATTCTGAGAAGGTATATGAATGATATTAGAACATAAATATGTGTTTCAGGGATGCCTTTGTACCTTTAAAACACTTCTGCAAATACTCTTTCAATTCTGGTCAATGTAGGTAACTTTACTAGTGATTTCCCTTTGACTAGTATTGGTCTCTAGGTCTCAAATTGACTCCAAATGCCTTCAAATCTTCAAGGAAGGTTTATGAATGATATTAGGAATTTAATATGATGTTCAAGGATAACATATGGCCACCAAAATACCTCTGCAAACTCTCTTAAGATTCTGGACCAAGTATGCAATTTTACTAGTGATTTGGGGTTCAAATCCCCCTAAGGTAAGTACTGAAAATGGCTTCCCAAATTCCTACAAACCCACTCAAATTTATGAACAGAGGTATGTAATGTGTTAAGTATGTTATTAAGGTATCATATGCACCATTAATGGTTTATTACAACTGTTCTCACCCTCTTCCATTCAACTGCAAAAATCCCCAATTCGACCCTTGGGGAAATGGCACTATTTCTTCTCCCAATGCAATTAAACTGAGTAAAAATACTTCAAATGCTCAAGTATAGTACATGAAACTTGTAAAATACATCCATTGCAGTCCATTAATCACAAATTCATCAGATAATCATCCATTTATTCGAAATCATCATCAATACATTAGTTCACAACAAGGTAGTGGGGAAATGGCATTGTTCTTCCATTAAAAATGAGATTTATACATTTCTATTTGGAATTTCGACCTGAAACTTTCTGGAGATGAAGAACAGAGTATTTAATTCATATTACAAAATAAAGGGGGAATTATAAGCTCCCCCAAAGAGTACAATAGCTCACCAAAAACGCCCTCCCTCAAGGATCAAGAATATGCCATCAAAACTGGAAATGGTTGAAGGAGTGAGCTGCAATAGAAGAAACCATGAGCTGCCCTGTAGATTACACCTACAAATAAATACTCCATTGAATCTCCAAATGAAAGGTCTGAATGGCCTTTCCAATTACCAACTTGGATGGGAATCTTTCACCCTCGAAATTGGCTAAGGCAAGAAACTAGTCATCCACTAGCTCTCCCTCTTCACAAATGCAATTGCAAATTCTACAAATGATCAAAAGCTGGTTTCATTCTTTGTTATTGACATTTATAAAGTTCTAATTTCCTCCATGGGTCGAATTCCTTCCAAGAGACTCATGCCAACTCAAGTTGGGAAGAGATTCCAAAGAACGCCACTTGTACAACAATTCCTAGTTTCCCACTTCCACCAAATCACATGTGGAAGCATCTTAGCTGCCCTAACACCCTTGAGCGCCCTCTTGGAGTCTATTTTTATCCCTGACATGTCATATATGTCAGATGTCAGCCTTCAGGTCTGATTTGTGTCATAGGTGTCATAGCATCTTCATCATTGTTGTCATAGAGCTAGGGAATCTAGCCCAAGTGTCTCACTAACTCCAAATTGCCTCTTCCTCTTCCATGGGAGTTACTCTTCCTCTATATTTCAAACTTGGATGAGTCATGCCATGAATAATACCTTTTGTACTCCCCCAAGTATGTTACCATTCACCTTGAATTCGAATTGGTGAGAGAATGATGCCAAGTGTAGTGGGGAAATCTAGCCATATGTGGGTCCCACTTCCTCCATGTGTCTTCATGATCAAATGCCACTTTGATTTTCACTTGTATATATTTATTTAGATCCTTTATTAAATATTTATGCCACTCTAATGTTCAAACATCATTTATTATCCCCATTATTCCAAATCCCAAAGCTTCCACCCCAAACCTAGGAAACTAGTAATTTTCCTCCTTGGCAATTATTTGACCTTTAACATCAATTTTACAAACTCTAATGAATATGGCCAATGTGATTAGGCCATTGTGACCCAATTCCAAATTTGGGACATGACACATTGGAGCTTGTTGAGGAAGTTATGAGCAATTATGAAGGTGGTTGGGATCATGATAGATGTCACCACAGGAAGGGGTTATGCAGCATGACGAGAGGGTGCTGACAAATGCAGGTCTGCAGGATCTGGAGGATTCGGCAGACAAAGAGATAGAGTGTCTCGGGGAATGGAGTAGACCTAGGGAAGAGAAACAATAGATAAAAGAGCAGTGCAAAGGAACAAAACATGGGATTTGATCCATAGCTCATCGTTCAGCAAAGAACCAAGAGAGGGAGGAGATCGCACACAACCGAGAACACACTTAGAGACATATTTTTAGTTCTGTATATTGTAATAGTCTAAGGCTGACTAGTGGGATAGTTTAAATTGTATTTTCACATTGTAATTTCATTCAGATTTAATAGAAGCCAGCTTCTGGCATTTAGTTCACATCCAATCTGTGTGAGCACCTGTGTGTTGTTGTGTGTCATTGTTATGAAAGAGGGTCTGACCGACCTGCCTTGTGCCAGTTTGGTATCAGAGTTGGAAATAATCCAGTGTCGAGCAGTTGAATCGGGAGAGTCGAAATAACTTGCGAGTGAGTGAATAGGTCCAATTGCGGTTGGGTAGAGTTGTGCATAGTGGTGAAGTCTGGTTGTGATTGGATGAGTGAATATTTCAGCTGAGGTTGAATATGGCTCAAAGAGGTATTAATGTATGAGGTGTAGGACGAAGATTGCGTGGAGCAGCGACCAAATTTGATCGTGAAATGTTCGACAAGTGCATGCAAGCAATGTGAATCTTGACGAGTGAAGTCACATCGATCAAAGAAATACAGATACATGGATGCATTCCTAATGCACTATACCACAACGGTGAGGAAGTCAAGGAGGTGGAAGCACGGGAAGCTGTCGAAGAAGAACCAAAATACAAATTGATCAAGCTACTGTAAACGATGAGAGTTCATACAAAGATGGACATGCCTACCTACTCAGGAAGTCTAAACTCAAAAGACTTGATTGACTAGTTCAGAGAAATGGATAAATACTGGCAACCTAGAGCATATCGAGGATCCTAAATGGGTTAAGACTGCATGTCTGAGGTTGAAGGGTTATGCCATATTGTGGTGGGACAATGTACAGGTTGACAAAGTCACGAAAGTCTAGGAGAAAATCAAGTCTTGGGACAGGATGGTTGCCAAGATGAAGGGGACGTTCTTGCCCAACGACTATGTAATTTCCTTGTTTAGGAAATTGCAAGACTTTCGACAAAAAGAGATGGCCATGAAAGAGTACACGTAAGAGTTCTACAAATTTTCGATTCGTTCGAGTCAAACCAATGAAGGAGAAGAAGCTTTCATGAGGTCTATAAATGGCTTGAAGTATGCCATACATGACGAGTTGATCTTGTTGAGGTTTAGAGCGGTCGAGGAAGTCTACCAGTTAGCTATTAAGGCAGAAGAGAAACTGTCAAGGAAAGATGCGTCGACCAGAGGTAGTATGACTGATCGGGGTGCGAATACTATTTTCACGGAGGGCCAAAGTAGTAGAACTAGGTGAGTAGTTGTCAAAGACAACCGATGTGTGGAAGGGATAGCTACCAGAGATAAAACACAGGGTAATCGACGAGATGGTCGAGAGACCCACGACCGGGGTGCGGATGGTTGAACTGGCCTGACAGAAAATAAAGGAGCTGATAGATTAGCCGTAGTGTTTTATAAGTGTCGTGGAGTGGGACACAAATCCTATGAGTGCCCAGAGAATCTACATGTGGGGGATGACTTGAAGCCTAGACGTCGAAGAGATGAGCAAGTTGACGAGAGGATGGAATTGACATCCGACAGTGGCGAGGATGGTCGAAGGAACGGTTGAACTATAATGGCTTGGAGAACATTGGTTCAGGATGACCGACGCGATGAGAAGGAGTCGGCACAACAAAAGGCTATCTTTCAGACTAGAGTGCTGATCGGCGATAAGTATTTCAAGACCATAGTTGCTGGTGGCAGTAAATAGAATCTTGTGTCGATAGAGGTCATCTAGAAGTTGGGTTTGATATGTAGGGAAAACCTAAATCCATAGAAGATATCATGGTTGCAGAAAGGACATCATGTCAAGGTAACTAGACAGTGCTTGATTAAATTCAAGGTCAGGAAGCTTGATGACAATGTACTGTGCGACGTGATCCCAATGGACGCATGCCATCTGTTGTTAGGGATACCATGGAAATATGATTGGAAGATGATCTATGATGGTCGATCCAACACAATCACAGTGTGGAAAAATGGCACATGGAAGATGCCGAAGCCAAAGTAGGAGGACCAAGCCAACTACAAGTAGAGCGAGAGCAACTATTGGGAGAAGCAAGTACTGATGTGCTCAGCCAAGAAATTCCTTACATAGGAGGAGAAAAATTCGATATGTTTCACCATCATTCCAAAAGGACCATGTGTCAAGAGGACAACAATGGAGAGAATTCCGGTCGAATTCGAAGAGATGCTCGATGAGTTTAAGAGCACAGTAGTCGATAAGGCACTGATGGGATTGCCACCAATGAGAAGCATATCCCATCACATCGACTTGATTCTAGGATTGAGTTTTCCAAACAAGGCACCTCAAAGAATGACTCTGACAGAGGTTCAGGAGCTCAATCAACAAGTCCAGGAGTTGTTGGACAAAGGATTGATCAGAGAATGTCTGAGCTCGTGTGCTGTACTAGCATCGAAGAAGGGTGGAGAATGGAGGATTTGTACAGACTCCAGAGCCATCAACAAGATCATGATCAAGTATCAGTTTCTATTATTGAGAATGGACGACTTGATGGATTGTTTGATTGGAGTGAGATACTTCACCAAGATCGACTTGAAAAGTGGTTATCAGCAGATCAAGGTTCAAGAGGGAGATGAATGGAAGACAACATTCAAGATGAAGGAAGGGCTATATGAGTGGTTAGTCATGCCTTTGGGACTGACTAATGTACCCATTACATTCATGTGGTTGATGAATGAGGTACTAAAACCCTTCTTGGGAAAGTTCGTGATAGTGTACCTAGACGACATCATGATATTTAGCCAAACCAAGGTCGAACACTTGGAGCACATTCGACAAGTATTGCAGAAGTTGGAGGAAGAGCAATTGATGGTAAACTTGCAAAAGTGTTTCTTCATGAAGGAAGAATTGGTATACTTGGGATTTCTAATCTCGGGTAAAGGGTTAGTGATGGACCCATAGAAGATTAAGACAATATTGGATTGGCTAGAACCGACAAGCACGACAGGAGTGTGGAGTTTCCATGGACTGGCTATTTTCTACAGGAAGTTCATCAGAGAATTCAGTTGGATATGTGCACCATTGAAGGAGTGCATGAAGAAAGCGGAGTTTATGTGGATAGAAGTTGCCCATAAATATTTTGACAAGTTGAAGGAAAAAGTGACTAAGGGCCCAGTGTTAGTGCTCCCATATTTCGACAATTTTTTCCAAGTCGATTGCGATGCGAGTGGAATGAAAATTTGAGTAGTGTTGAGCCAGCAAGGCCGACGAATTGTGTTCTTCAATGAGAAGTTGGATTATGCGAAGCGGAAATATTCGGTCTACGACCAGGAATTCTATGCTATTGTCCAAGCATTGAAGAAGTGGAGGCATTATTTTATCCCCAAGGAATTTGTGTTGTACATAGATCACCAAGGATTGAGGTACTTGAACACTCAATCGAAGTTGAATCAACGACACATGAAGTGGGTTGAATAGCTATAGGGATATACCTTCGTGTTGTGACATAAGTTGGGCAAGTCGAACAAGGTTTCCAATGCACTGAGTCGAAGAGTTTCATTGCTGAACACGACAACAGTTTAGACAATAGGAATAGAGTTGGTGAATTCAGAGTATGATACCTACAAGGATTTTGCGAAAGCATGGAAGGCGAGTAGCAAACCATGGAGTGTCGACAGGACGCCATACTTGGATTGTTTCATCCAAGAAAGATACCTATTCAAGGGACAACAGTTGTGTATTCCCAGAGGATTTGTAAGGGAGAACCTAATACGAGAACTACATAGCAGTGGATTAGTAGGTCATTTTGGCATCGACAAGACCAAGGCGTTGGTTGAAGAAAAGTATTATTGGCCAAGACTGATGACAGATGTCGGGAAGTGGATTCGACAATGTCACGTTTTCTAGTTGGAAAAGGGAAGAATTCAGAATACAGGGTTGTATACACCATTAACAGTGCCGAATACCCCATGGGAACACCTGAGCATGTATTTTGTGCTAGGATTTTCGAAGACGCAACAAGGGAACAACTCAATATTTGTTGTAGTCGACAGATTTTTGAAGATGGCACACTTTATTCCGTGTCGGAAGACAAGTGACGCCAAAAGCATTGCTGTACTATTCTTCAAGGAGATAGTTTGATTACATTGGTTTCCGAAGAGTATAATGTCGGACAAAGATACCAAATTTATGGTACATTTCTGGAGAACCCTATGGAAGAAACTGGACATGAAGTTGCAATTTAGCTCGGCATTTCATCCACAGAGAGATGGAAAGAACGCGTTAGTGAATAGAAGTTTGGGAAACCTTCTGAGGTGTTTGACGATTGACAGACCCAAGCAGTGGGAGAATGTGTTGGCACAAGCAGAGTTTGCATACAACAATTCTATGAATCGGTCGACAGGTATGAGCCCATTCCATATTGTTCAAGGATGAAGCCCGCATGGAGTAGTGGATTTGGTAGGGATACCAATAGAATTCAGTAAAAGTGTGGATGCAGAAACATTCAAATAACATATGAAAGAAGTGCATGGAGATGTGTGAAAGCGCATTGAAAAGAGCAATGCGGCATACAAGTTGAGACCTGACAGAAAGAAGAGACTACAGTTGTTCAACGAAGGAGACTTAGTCTATGCACACTTGTGGAAGGAGAGATTTCCGTCAGGAACCTATAACAAGCTGAAGTTGAAGAATGTTGGACCATGTAAGATTCTAAAGAAGATTTCGGACAATGCTTATGTGTTGGAGCTGCCGAAGGACTTGAGCATATCACCTACGTTCAATGTCTCAGATCTGTACAAGTTTGAAGAAGGTTCAATTAGCAGGAGCACAGAAGTGTCGAACATCGACTAGACAATGCTGATTCCAGGTCGACACGACAAGGAGGAAATCTACGAAGTATTAGAGGAACACGAAGTTGGGCGTACGCGTAGTTTGAGGAAGAAAGAATACTTAGTTCATTGGAAGGATGATGAGTTGCAGGAGGTGACATGGATTTCCGAAGAAGAATACAAGAGATTGACGGAGTAGTCAAGTTCTTTTTCACCTGGGGAGTCTGATGCAGGAGCATCAGGGCCTAGGAGAAACAACCGAGGTTGATCGACAGTTGAAGCCGACCAGGGGGATTGCCAATGACCACTGGGGCGAAGGAAGAATGGTTGTCGAAGCCAAGTAGTTGAGAAAAAGCTGTCGAGCTACGGTTGACAGAAGGAGAAGGTCGAAAGTCGACAAGTTAGGATCTTGACAGATGAGAGGTTTAGAGAGAAAGTTGTCAAAGGTCGACATGTGGTCGAATGACAACAATGACAGGCTGTGGCAGATTATCCTGGCAGCTGTAGAAGTGAAGTAAATCCGACAAGACAAGAAAGGTCAAAGGTGATGAAGTGCAGTATGGTTGAAGCAGGAGATGGGGCCGACAACTGTCATAGAGTCCGAGTTGTGCAGAAGTCAAGGGGAAATACTTAGCAGCTGTTTGAGGTTGCTGAGGAAGTTATGATCAGTTATTAAGGTGGTTGGGATCATGACAGAAGTCACCACAGGTAGGGGTCATGTAGCATGACCAGAAGGCACTGAAAACTATTGGTCTATAGGTTCTAGAGGATTCGTCGGTGTTATAGCTTGAAATGACACCTCTCCATCCACGACAACACTTGCTTCCCTTGGTCGCATGACGACATTTCTTGAGATCAAGTTCAGTCACACAACTAGACATTTATGGATGAAGGAGTCATTTGGGACACTAAAAATGGTTGAAATTACCTCATTCTTGACCCATTTGATGTATATGACCCTTAGGAACATTTTTCCAGACCAAACCATCTCCTGAAAATGAGCAGAAAGCCTGTTTTTGGCCATTTTTTAACATGAGCGCTTGTACATAGGCATGATAGTAGCATGTGTATGCGACTCCACTGTTGAAATAGTAGCGCTCAATTACATGTGTATGCGACTTTGTCTATTGTAGAGTAGCGTACACCCCTGTTTTGGTCAAAATCTCAAAATTCGAGTAAGTTAAGTTGGTTGGGAAACCTCTTGAGCGGTTATAACTTCTTTTCCTCTTCCTCATTGACTATATAAGGAGGGTAGAAGGGCCATGTGAGGGGACTAATCCCAATTACAAAGTTATGCTGGAGGAATGGAGACCCTCATCCCCCTCTCTTGTGCTTCAGTTTTGGTAAACCCTAGCACAATTGATTAGAGGCTGGAATCCTTGGAGAACGGAAGCAGGAGACCTTGAATCTAGGTTTCGTGAAGTGCCAAGCTTGAAGGAAGGTATAACTTTATGTACTTGCTTTCATTCATCAATAAAGATCAGACGTTCTTTCCTTTCCAAATATGACCTATTAATGTGTCTCAGATTTGATTACAGTTTGTTTATCATCTGATGTCTTCTTCTATTATGAATATCAGTCTTATATGTGTAGTCAAATGTGTTTGAGAAAGGTATCAAGTAGTTTTGCAGGTCTGGGCATTGCGACACTGGATAAGCATTGAAGAACGAGGGAGGCAAAGCTAGGATCAACCTTCTGAATAAGGTGCCTACATCTCTAAACCCTAATCTCTTCATTTATTTGTTGTACTTGCAGAATGCTTGTAAGTCTATCTTTATCACCGTAAGTTGGTAGTTTCTCCCCTGAACTATAGGTGCATTTTCCCCACAACAGTTGGAAAGAGAGATAGAGTGTCTCGGGGAATGGAGTAGACCTCGAGAAGAGAAACAATAGAGTAGAAGAGCAGTGCGAAGGTATAGAACAGGGGATCTGATCCATATCTCATCATTCAGTAGAGAACTAGGAGAGGGAGGAGATTACACACAGTCGAGAACACACTTAGAGATAGATTTTTCAGTTCTGTATATTGTAATAGGATAAGGCCGACTAGTGGGATAGTTTACTTTATATTTGAACATTGTAAATTCATTCAGATTTAATAGAAGCCAACTTCTAGCATTCAGTTCACATCCAGTCCATGCGAGCACCCGTGTGTTTTTGTGTGTCATTGTTAAGCAAGAGGGTCCGACCGACCTTCCTTGTGCCACTAATTAGGAAGTTTGGATCCAAAATACTTGATAGGATGGTTCAAAGAGATGGAGAAATACTTTGACATAGAGCAGATAGAGGAACCTAAATGGGTTAAATTTGCATGTCTCAAGTTGAAGGGTCATGCCTCATTGTGGTGGGACAATGTATAGGCTGACAGAGTCAAGAAAGGCAAGTAGAAAATCAAGTCTTGGGACATAATGGTTGTAGAGATGAAAGGGAAGTTCTTGCCTAGCGACTATGTGATTTCCTTGTTCAGGAAGTTACAAAAATTTTGACAGAAAGAGATGACTGTGAAGGAATGCATGGAAGATTTCTACAGACTGTCGATTAGATCTGGTCAAACCGATGAAGGAGAAGAAGAAGTCACTAGATATGTAAATGGATTGAAATATGTTATGCAAGATGAGTTGAAACTGTCGAGGTTCAGAGCAGTTGGTGAATCCTACTAGTTAGCTTTGAAGGAAGAAGAAAATCTGTCGAGAAGAACCGCATCAAATAGAGGAAAGATGATTGGTCGAGGTGTGAAGTCTGTTTCCGTGAAGGGACAAAGTAGCGAAACCAGAAGAGAATCTGTCGAAGATGATCGACGTGCAGAAGGGACAATGAATAGAGAGAAAGCATAGGGAAACCGACAAGAAGGTCGAGAGACCCGCGGTCGGGGTGTGTTTGGTTGAAATGGTCCAGCAAAGAAGAAAGGAGCTAAAAAATTGGCTATAATCTGTTATAAGTGTCATGGAGTGGGACACAAAGCTTATGAATGCCCAAAGAATCTACACATGGCAGAGGAGTCGAAACTCATACGTTGAAGAGATGACCAGGGTGACGAGAAGATGGATTCAACATATGACAGTGAGGAAGATGGTAGAGAAAAGGGTCAAAACATGACGGCTAGGAGAATGTTGGTCCAAGACAATCAGCGTGAAGAGAAGGATCCGACACAATGAAAGGCCATCTTTCAGACCAAAGTGATGATCACCGACATGTACTGCAAAACCATTGTCAATGGTGGTACTACAAAGAATTTAGTGTCGATGAAGGTCATCGACAAGTTGGGTTTGAGATGCCAACAACACCCAAATCCATACAAGATATCCTGGTTACAGAAAGGACATCATGTGAAGGTAACCATACAATGCATGAACAACTCTTAAGTTGGGAAACTTGAAGACCGTGTACTATGCAACATAATCCCAATGGATGCTTGTCATCTGTTGTTAGGGATGCCATGGAAATATGATCAGAAGTTGATCTATGATGGTCAAACCAACAAAGTCACAGTGTGGAAAAATGGCACACGGAGGATGCTGAAGCCAAAGTAGGAGGATCGCACCGACTGTAAGAAGGGAAAAAAAAACTATTGGGAGAAGTGAGTGCCGATGTGCTCAGTGAAGGAATTCCTAGCAGAGGAAGAGAAACAGTTGAGATGCTTCAACATCATTCTGAAAGGACCATGTTTCGAAAGGTCGACGAAGGAGAGAGTTTCGGTCGAAGTCGAAGAAATGCTTGACAATTTTAAGAGAATAATGGTGGATGAGACACCAATGGGATTTCCACCGACGAGGAGCATATCCCATCAGATCGAATTGATTCCAGGATCGAGCTTTTCAAACAAGGGACCACATAGAATGAATCCGACAGAGGGTTAGGAACTCAATCGACAAGTCCAAGAGTTGTTGGACAAAGGATTGAGCAGGGAAAGTTTGAGCTTGTGTGCGGTACTAGCTGTACTAGAACCGAAGAAGGGTGGAGAATGGAGCATGTGTACAGACTCCAGATCTATCAACAAGATCATGATCAAGTACATGTTTCCATTTCCAAGGATGGACGACTTGATGGATTGCTTGAGTGGAGCAAGATACCTCACCAAGATTGACCTAAAGAGTGGGTATCACCAGATTAGGGTCAGAGAAGGAAATGAATGGAATACATCCTTAATTATGAAGGAAGGACTGCATGAGTGGTTAGTCATGTCCTTCAAATTGACTAATGCACCTAGTATATTCATGCGATTGATGAACAAAGTACTGAATCCATTCTTGGAAAAGTTTGTCATAGTGTACCTCGATGATATCTTGATATTCAGTCGAACCAAAGATGAACATTTGGAGCACATTCTACAAGTGTTGTGGAAGCTGCAAGAAGAGAAGCTGCTGGTGAATCTGCAGAAGTGCTTCTTGATGAAGGAAGAACTTGTGTACTTGGGATTCATAATCTCGGGTAACGGCATAGTGATGGACCCAGAAAAGGTGAAGGTTATATTGGAGTGGCCAAAACCGACAAGCACGATAGTAGTGCGAAGTTTCCATGGACTTGCTAGTTTCCACAGGAAGTTCATCAAAGGATTCAATTGAATATATGCACCATTAACAAAGTGCATGAATAAAGGGGATTTCAAGTGGATGGAATCTTCCCAAATATCCTTCGACAAGTTGAAGCAAAAGCTGACAGAGATCCCAGTGTTAGCTCTCCCAGATTTCGACAAAGTTCTCCAAGTCGATTGTGACGTGAGTGGAATGGAAATTTGTGTAGTATTGAGCCAGGAGGGCCGACCAATTACATTCTTCAGCGAAAAGTTGGATGAAGTGAAGAAAAAATATTCCATCTACGACTAGGAGTTCTATGTTATTGTCCAAGCGGTAAACAAGTGGAGGCATCATTTGCTGCCCAAATAATTTTTGTTATACATGGACCACCAAGCACTAAGGTACTTGAATACTCAGTCGAAGTTGAATCAATGACACATGAAGTGGGTTGAATTCTTGCAGGGATATACCTTCATGTTGCAACATAAGTCTGACAAGTTGAACAAGTTTTTCGACACGTTGAGTTGAATATTTGCACTACTGAACATGACAAGAGTTCAGGCGATAGGGATAGAGTCAGTGAAGACAGAGTATGAGACCGATGAGGATTTTGTGAAAGCATGGAAGGCTAGTCGCGAATCATGGAGTGTTGACAGAAATCCATACTTGGATTATTTTATCCAAGAAGGATACCTATTCAAGGGACAACAATTATGTATTCCCAGGGGATTCGTAAGAGAGAACCTAATCCAAGAACTACATAGTGGCGGATTAGCAGGTCATTTTGGCATCGAAAAGACGAACGCATTGGTCAAAGAAAAGTATTATTGGCTAGGAATGGCGACAGATGTTGGTATATGGGTATGACAATGTCAAATTTTCCAATTGGCGAAGGGGCAAAGTCAGAACACAAGGATATATGCACCATTTCCAGTGCCAAATACTCCATGGGAACACTTGAGCATGGATTTTGTGATGGGATTTCCAAAGACGCAGCAATGTAATGAATCAATCTTTGTGATAGTTGATATATTTTTGAAAATGGAACACTTTATTCTATGTCGGAAGACAAGTAACACCAAAAGAATTGTTATACTTTTCTTCAAGGAGATAGTCAGATTGCATGGGTTTTCGAAGAGTATAACATCGGACAAGGATATCAAGTTTATGGGTCATTTCTGGAGAACCCTATGGAAGAAGTTGGACATAAAGTTGGAGTTTAGTTCGGAATACCATCTACATATTGATGGATAGATTGAGGTGGTAAACAAAAGTTTGGGAAACCTTCTGAGATGTTTGACGACCGACAGACCCAAGCAGTGGGAGAATGTGTTGGCGCAAGCAGAATTAACATACAACAATTCTGTGAATCGGTCGACAGGTATGAGCCAATTCCAGATTGTTCAAGGTCGAAGCCCACATGGTGTTGTGGATTTGATCGCAATACCGATAGGGATCATAAAGAGCACAGATGCAGAAACATTTGCGGAATGCGGAACATATGAAAGAAGTGCATGAAGATGTACATAAGCACATTGAAAAGAGAAACACAACATACAAGTTGAGAGCTGATAGGAAGAAGAGGCTATAGTCGTTCAGTGAGGGAGACTTAGTCTATACGCACTTGAGGAAAGAGAGGTTCCCTACAGGAACATACAACAAGCTGAAACTGATGAATATTGGACCATGTAATATCCTGAAGAAGATTTTAGACAATGCTTATGTATTGGAGCTACCTAAGGAATTGAATATTTATCCTACATTCAATGTCTAAGATCTGTACAAGTATGAAGAAGGTTCAAAAAGTAGCAACGCGGAAGTGTCGAATATCGACTGGACATGACAAATTCCAGATCGACACAAAGAAGAGATCACCGAAGTAGTGGATGAATGTGAATTCAGACACACGAGGAGTTCACGGAAGAAAGAATATTTAGTCCGATGGAAGGATGATGAATAAGTAAGGCAACATGGATTTCAGAAGAAGGATACAGGAGACTGATGGAGCAGTCAGGATATTTTTCACCTAGGGAGACTGATGCAGGGGCGTCAGGACCTAGTCGAAACAGTCAAAGTTGGTCGATAGATGAGGGTTGACCAGGGGGATTGCCGATGACCATTGGTGCGAGAGAGATTGGCAGTCGAAGCCATGTAATCAAGCAGGAAGATGTTGAAGTATGGTTGACATGAGTAAAATTTGACATCTACAGGAGTGGAATTCGAAGGAGTCGAACATCAAAATCAATGAAAGAGAAAAAGGCCAAGCGAGGGGGATGGGGCGGACTAGAAGCTGTGGAGACTAGGTGAAGCCAACAAGTTAAGTTAAGTCAAGGAATGACAAAGCACAATATGGTCAAAATTTCAAGGAGGATAGTGATAAGAATGACAACTATAACAAAGTTAGAGAGGTGAAGGATTCAAGGAAACATACCTACAATCGTTGAGGGTTGTTGAGGAGGTTAATGGAATTTAAGAAGGTGGTTGAGACTAGGCTAAGTATCACCACAGGAGGAGGTTGTGCAGGACGGTTAGGGGGCGCTGAAAACTGCAGGATCCGTTGGGTCAGAGGTCAAGTGGTGGATAGAGAAGGATGTATCTAGGAACAAAGTGGACCTCAGGAACAATAGCAGAGCAAAGTAGAAGACTGGTGCAGAGGCACAGAGGAAGGGATCAATAATTATTTTGTTTAATAGAGGAAATAAAGAAGGAGAGGGTCACACACAGAGAGAAGCAGACATAAAAAAAATATATTTACTTCTGTATATTGTAACAAGCTGAGGCTGAATTTTTTATTAGATTGGATGTAGCACATTAATTGATTCAAGTAATAGAAACCAACTTCTTGGCATTTCGTGTTCACATCTAGTCTTTGTGAGCGCTTGTGTGTTTGTTGTGTGTTATTGAATTTTAATTTTATTTTCATCAAACAGTTGGTCGAGAGTGGGATGCAATTCATTCATACATCGCAAACAATATTGAATGGATGAAGGTATGGATTGAACGATGTGAACAATATGGTCATGGAATATCATGGGAAGGTGCAGCTTCATTGGTTAAAGCAGCAAATCGCAATGGAGATACCAATATTACACAAAGGGAAATCGATTTAGCATATAGTTTAAAAGATAAGCAGAAAAGCATACTAATCAACCACACTATTTTTTTTTTTTGCAAACATATTGATCTACACATATTGCAGGGCATAAACATGCACTTAATCATAAATGGATCATGATGTAATCTTTACGAGTATGTGTCATGTCCCCATTTTGACCCTTGTAATATTTTGGGCTATAATGTAAATATTGTATTCATATTATGTATGATTCCTAGTGTGGAGCTCAAGGCCAAGGCCCCGCTAGGGAACGCTCGACCTTGAATAGGCATGTATTGGATATTATGCTACCCATGTGCTAGTGAACCATGGGAATTGTAAATATGCATTTTAATATAAATGCCCACAACTAGATATGCAATGCAACAAGAGATGGGGGATGATGTTTACAAGGAATTGAGAGGGAAATATTCAAACCTTTGAGCAAATCAAGTCAAACCAAGTGTCAGCGAGAGAACCCATCAACCCTCAACTACCCATACTGACTTTGGTACCCAATCATTTACTCTCCCAAGAGTTGGTTGAGGTAGTTAATGCCTTCGGGAATGCAGAGGTATGGCTGTCCAAATTTGGGTATGGGAAAGCCACCCTTCATGGAAAATCATGTTTGGCTTCTTGGGCAAGAAAAGAGCCATGAATTGCTCCCCAAGCCATTATTCACCCATCAATTTTTCTCTCTCATGAGTTTGGAGCTTCCTGGGCATCTTCCTCCATGGTTTTGCTATGTTTTCCTCCATGTTCCTAGATGGGAAGGGCGTTTTTGTTTTGGTTAACAGTGGGGAAGAGAATAAGTCAATTTTGAGGTTTTATAGAGGCTAGTTTGGCCCACTGTATGCTCATACATCTGTGGGAGAAATCGGTTTTCTTCCTTGGGGTTGATTCCCTCTTCCCACAATCCTTTTTTGGTGTGCTCATGTTTTTGGAAAACCCATGTCCATCTAGTTTCTAAGTCCCATTGCTGAAAATGTGTTTCCAAGCCCATATCTGAGTTTTTTGTGTAAAGGAATGTTGGGGTTGAGAAGGGTATCCATTGATTTGGTTGTGCTGAGTTTGAGAGTCCCCCTTTTCCTTGTAGATATCATGCCCAGCTCGGGGGTGGTCTTTGAGTGTTGAAAGAATATTGGCTGAGCAAAGACCTATGGTTGGGTGGAACGTTGTGGTGACATAGCTAGTTGCTTGGGACATCATTACATCAAGATGAGTATTTTATTGTGTTTTACTTCTGCAATGTTTAATTTGATGGTTATTTTGATATGCTGGATGAGTATGAAATGTGTGTGGATGATGTTTTATTCTGTTGTTCATGTTCAATTGATTTGCATCTACACAGATATGCATTTTACTATAATTCCATATCCTTTATTCATGATGAATGGGGCTAAGTTGTTCTAAAATCCCAGATTTAGTGTCATGATCCCTTCCTTGCGTTGGATTGACGGGAGGGGACGCGACAGTATGTCTTTTTGTAGGTAAAACACCATAAGGAAATGTGGTGCAATGGTTGTAAATATCGCATCAAAAAGTTGGATGAAACAAATAAAACATCATATTGTGGGATATCTGCAGTCTTTGAGGTGACCAATGTTTCCTCTAGAAGTGACAGACATCCAAAACTCTTAGAAAATCGATACTATGGGTGTTTGGAAGATATTGTTTAGTGTGAATTTAACTCCTTCAGGGTAGTTCTGTTCATTTTCAAATGGTACAGGTTATGATTGAATCAACGTGATCTCGATAAAACTATTATTGAACATGATGATGGATTTACCATGGTTAATACAAGGTTGTTTGAGCCAGAACAAATCCCTATGTTCTTCCAAGGCAATGTGAACAGGGTTTTACTCTGAGGTTCCAAGTAGAGGGGGTTGGTAATTTGTTGTGAGATATGATCCAAGGGGAAGGCCGATAAAGTATAACATAGAGGAAGGTAATGAAAAGGGTCTCGAAGAAAGAAGATGTTGAAGATGATCAACATGAGTTGGATGATCATGTTCCAGAGGAAGATGTCGAAGAATTAGTTGAATCAGATGATGTAACAAACAATGTCCATGAATATGATATTGACGATGACATGATGATCGTAACTGACATCGATGATGATGATGATATGGCCAAACCTTGCAATGTTGAATCTGGATCGGATGATACATATGATGACTTGGATGAAGAAGATGATGAATTCCATTGAAGTGTATGAGGTATGCCTTAATATATCTACTCTATATATTTTGATTTAATATTGCAATAGAATTATTGATTTTAATTGGTACATATAAATTAACTATTTCTTAGTGTTTTTTCCATTTTCCTATACGTTGGCATATTTTATAATTAGAGACATTGCTTCTTAAGTATGACAAAAAACACAATAATTTTTTTTTGTACATTGATTTTGCTGGGTTATGGGGGATTGAGAGGGACGTGGGGGGGGGGGGGGGGTCAGATGAGATTCCACCTTCATGTGGTTGGCCCTATTTAGTAGAGAATATTAAATTATTCTCGAAATAAAGAGAAGCTTAGTAAGGCAATGCACAATTATCATGCATTGACTAGACACATGCATTGACGGTGTGGGAGGGTTTCTAGACTCAAACATGACTGAAACTAACAATTCAAGCATAAAAAATACCTATAGATTAATTAATGTGCTACATGGGGCCGATGTTGAATTTTTATAAATTTGTGCTTGTATGGACTAAAATTTGGCATGGTTAGACTAGACGCATGCATTGACTATGTGGGAGGGTTTCTGGACTCAAACATGACTGACACAAACAATTCGACAATAAAAAACCATATTACGTATAGATTAATTAATGGGCTACATCACGGGGCCAACGTTGAAATTTTTAAATTTGTGCTTGCTTGAACTGAAATTTGGCATGGTTAGACTAGACGCATGCATTGACGATGTGGGAGGGTTTCCAGACTCAAACATGACTAACACTAAAAATTTGAGCATCAGAAACCATACCTATAGATTAATTAATGTGCTACACAGGGCCAACGTTGATTTTTTTTAAATTTGTGCTTGTATGGACTGAAATTTGGCATGGTTAAAATAGATGCATGCATTGACCATGTAGGAGGGTTTCCAGACTAAAAAATGATTGACAAAAATAGTTATACAATCAAAAAGTATATTATCTATAGATTAATTAATGCGCTACATCACGGGGCCAATGTTGAAATTTTTTAAATTTGTGCTTGCTTGGAGTGAAATTTGGCATGGTTAGACTAGACACATGCATTGACAATGTGGGATGGTTTCCAGACTCAAACATGACTGATACTAACAATTCAAGCATAAAAAACCATACCTATATATTAATTAATGGGCTACATGGGGCCAACGTTGAAATTTTTTAAATTTGTGCTTGTATGGACTGAAATTTGGCATGGTTAGACTAGACACATGGATTGACTGTGCGGGAGGGTTTCCAGACTCAAACATGACTAACACAAACAATTCAACAATAAGAAACCACATTACCTATAGATTAATTAATGTGCTACGTCCACGGGGGATTCACTCAATGAACTTGTTACATAACACGATCGTTCATAGAATATTAAAGAATATCCCTAATTTCACCAAATATTGGAAAATGTCTCCTAAAATTGTATTGTTGGACCCCCTCCCAATATGCCTTTCCAATTAAGAAAATACCTGGTTTCACGAGATATTGTAGGTATCCATTTTTATCAACCCATTTTTAATACCCCCTTTATATCGTATTATCAAGTTGTAACAAACAGGATCCCTAACGCATCTTAGTATAAGCAAACATGATGCTAAATAAAATAATGATATAGTGTTAATAATGATCCCACCGGGATTGCAGGGGCGACTAATCAATTTGTAGCATGGGATATTCAAAGACCGAATAAAATAGTCATGGGGAAGGAAAAATGCGTAAAAGGAAACCCAATCAAGAGATCAATGTAGAAAAGAATCTAAAATACTGATAGTCCAATAGTTAGTGCAATGCTTAGAAAAGATGAGAATTGTAGATGTTTCACACCACAGCCTGCCAGTCTACCAATTTTATATCTTGTAAATACAAGTAGAGTCATAGAGAGCTCATGCTTTCTATAAGCTTAATAAATTAAACTCCATAAAAATGAATAATTGAAATCCTTTCGTGGATGGACTTCCCTACCTTCCTATAAAAAAAATCATTGATGTTTGAACCGAAATGACCAAAGAAAAATTCCTCTTACAAGTTTCCAATAACACCATATGATCATATGCATAGCTTGGATTTGGGTCATTCACAAGATGCAATGAATTGTCTCCACTTACTTTAGATTTATTCTTGCAAGCAAGGGAATTAACAACATTTAGTTATATTTTCTTGGGTTATATATGTTTTTTTTTTATCGTTACAGGAGAGTGAAGAATATCCATTGTTAAGTTTCAAGCATGCAATAGTTATAAAGATATAGAGATGGTGAAACTTATATGATACCATTTCATGTTAACAATAACACATCGCATATGTAAATAAGAATTTAGAATTTAACCTATGTTCATGTCAGTTCCAATACAATATTAAGATGGATTCCTTGTATATAAGAATTAAAATTACAATTATGAATGTGCCAACTATAACTCAATCTAACAACTATTACTAACTGGAAATGTGAAAATGTTAAATAAGAATACAAAAAGTTGAGAGAAATAATTAGTCAAGAGAGATTGATCTAACTTTTCTTAGTTCCAGTGAGCCAAAAAACATTGATCTCACTTTTCTTAGTTGTCGTGGAGCAAGGTTTGATTGAAACAACCTTTAAGCATAGGAGTTCTCCCAATCCTCTTTTGTTTTTTGTTTTTTTTATGAAATAGAAAAGTATATAAATATGTTTAAGAGCAAAAGAAAAGGAAGGTATGCATATATTGAAGAGATGGAATATGTTTTTTCCTTTTATTTATTTACATGAATTGGCCCTTATTTGCATAAAAAATAAGCTTTTTTTTTCTTTAGGGGGGACATGCTTTTAGAGGATGATTGTTTTTTTTTGTTTTGTTTAATTTGTAACACCCACAGAAATGTAAATCAGACTTCATGCCGAACATGAAAAAATAAGTTCAATCGTTGAGTTCGATTCAACTGAGTAGAAAATTTAAACCCACGGAAAATTTGTATAGGTTGATTTACGCATTTACGTGGTAAATACATGGAGGAGCACCATAATTCAATATAAATATAAAAAAAAAATGGAAACAAGAGTTTCCCAAGCATTTCCTTCCTAGTTGGACTGCAAGTGGTATAAAATAAATAATAGACTATGAAGGCCCCACGAGGAATTCAATGATTAAAAAAATATGGATGAGAAAATTGCTTGCATCATAAAAATGTGAACTTCAACAACTTAATGGAGACACAAATCACATTAAATTATTCAAACAACACTATAAATTTAAAAGGACATATCACATTTATGGATGGAGGAACAGTTGACTAGGAATTTAAGAGTGCATTTCATTAAGGGGAAGATAACATTTATGAATTTTATTATTTTATCACCCATTTTCATGGCCCTAGGGCCAATGAAATATTAGATAAATCCCATTCATGAAGAAAATTATTCTAAAAAATAAGACTTTATAAGTTCAATGATTAGGAGGTATCAATCTAGCCCATGATTTGGAGGTTATTCCTTAGCAAAAATAAGATTTGTATCAATAAAACCCACGATTTGGAGGTATGAATTGAGCCTAGGATTTGGAGGTTATTCCCCAACCCACCCAATTAAAATAACCCCCAATATTTATATTACTATGTCAAATTAAAACCCCCCCTTGACCCCTTAATATGAGGCAATATAATTTTGAGATTTTTAGGAGTATTCAAACCCCCAATATGAATGGACGTGATATGATATTTCGTGGTTAGTGACACCCCATAACTATGTCACGGGGCCAACGTTGAATTTTTTTAAATTTGTGCTTGCTTGGACTGAAATTTGGCATGGTTAGACTAGACGCATGCATTGACGGTGTGGGAGGGTTTCCATACTCAAACATGACTGACACTAACAATTCGAGCATCAAAAACCATACCTATAGATTAATTAATGTGCTACACGGGGCCAACGTTGAAATTTTTTAAATTTGTGCTTGCTTGGAGTGAAATTTTGGATGGTTAGACTAGACGCATGCATTGACGGTGTGGGGGGGTTTCCAGACTCAAACATGACTGACACTAACAATTAGAAAATCAAGTATAAATGTATATAAGGGTTTTAGATAAGAATAAATGTATATTTTTGAAAACATTATATCAACAATGATTCACTTATGGAGGCAAAATATTCACCTTATGATCGCAATTAAGTAATTTTGGAAAAATACTTACAATATATCAAAGGGGTATGAATTTTTTTTTTGTTGGTGTAAAAATCTAAAGTTGGGTTCATTGTCATTTAGGTTAAGATCAATTATTCTACCTTTTCACTGAAACTTCATAGGTCATGAATGATCATTGGTGGTGTCTAGTTAACCTATTCATTTAGATTGTGTGTCTATTATTTTCTTTGTGGTTATCCTACTCCATTTTCAGTAATATAATCACCATAAAGTTTGGAAAAACTCAGGTAAAATGTTCAACTAATAATTTTCCATAAACATGACACATCTCTGCAAAAAAGGAAAATTTTATGCTACATCATTGTTCGAAAATAATTTAGTAACTAGCAACATGGGATTGTAAAAAGTGGAACAATATATCGCATAAAGTTGGATTTACCACAATAACATGAAATCACATTTCATAGAACCCCATGGATCAAATATGAACATTTTCCTTTCCTAGGCCATTTCACGACCAATCTCAAATTTGGCAATTTTGGGACTTGAACTTTTGGGGTTTATTCAAGGTTTAATCAACATATTTTTGGGCCTGGAATGGAACAAAAGAGAATAAGTTTCCTTTCCAAAGATTAAGACATATTGATATCTTTAAAACAAAGGAGATATGCATTGGTTATAATATGTTGATATTTTCATACTTCCAAAATAATGAATGACATTACATCAACACTTAGCTCTCATCATGCCTTTGACAATGGAAAAAGTAGGTACAAATACACGTAAGTTATCAACACGGTCCAAACTCATTGTGATGAGGGTGCATCTACATGATTCCACAACTAACCTAAGAAAATATTATAACAATAATTAAATACATAAAATAACTCTGATTTCCTTCCGCGTGGTGTTTTCCTTGTGTTTCTTTTTATATAATCTTGTCGCATGTCATTTTGTTTTGTTTTATATTTTCATAATATTTAATTTTGTAGTTGAATGAGAATTGAATGGATATCAATGTCTCATTATGTGAATTTGTTGTCTTCAATATGTCCAATTATTTATGATAAATCAATTATAATGTTGTTGCACTTCTAAAAGCTAACATTGAAGAACCCAAACATCCATCTCCACCTAGGGTCGATAAATTGCTCCATAACCATGCATCATTTTTTGACAATCAAGTATAAATGTAAATTGTTGATATAATTTTTTCAAAAATATAAATTTATTCTTATAGTGAGGGTTTTCCTCATGAAATTTACCTCTTTAATATGAAAACTTGTAAGTGAATACAATGGACATATAAATCCCCCTTTAATGGCTTAAGGCTCAGGTATTTGATGGGCCTAATACAATGTTATTGGGAAATATAGAGGCCAATGATTTTCCAAGGGTTGTAGGAATACCCATTTCTTTTGGAGCATCTGCTATGAATTTATGGGAGGTTTTAATTGAACCAGTGGAAAATAAAATCTAGAATTATTGAATTGCAAAGTCATAGGCACTAGCTGTCAAATTCTAGATCTTGTCCAAAAATAGTGTAGTCACCCTTAGGTCGGATATCTGACATCCATGTGGTTGGATATACGATATTCTATAAAGTAATATGTGTCGGATATCCGATGACCATGAGCTCGAATATCGGACCTACTATAAAGCAATATAATTCAGATATCCTACGGCCGTGTGGTCGGATATCTGACCTCCCAGAAAATAATTGTGGTCGGATATCTGACCTCCCAGAAAATAATTGTGGTCGGATATCTAACATGCATATTGGAAAGAATTGTAGTCAGATATCTAACATGATGGTGTTGGATATCTGACGAGAGCTTCTTTGTGTCAGATATCTGCTGAAGTTGAATCGATGTTTTAAAAAAGAGAGGTTTGTCGTATTGTCAACAACGTGATGTTGAATATCAGACATATATGCCGTTGGATTTTGAGCTATATTTGCTTGTGAAAAATCCCTACTTGAAAGTTGGATCATGTGTTTCATCTAGGATTTTTCCTCTGTTTGTGTCAATATCAGTTTAGGTCTGTCATTTAACTCTTATCCTTTCATCTTTTTCGAGATTTAAAGCTCTCCTTGGTTTCTTAGTGAGTCTTATGTAGTCAAGCAGTTGCATCCCTTGTATTGGGTGATTCTGATCCCTCATAGGGGTAGCTCATTTGTGTCTCTTAGAAGTCTCTGGTCTACTTTGATTTAGGGTTCTGATTTCTTTCAAATCATGTTGTTGTGAGAACTTTTGCTTGTGTGAATTTGGATTGAATTTTTGCGAGTCTTGAAGTTGGATGCTTGGGTGATTGATTTTCTTGTTTTCAAAAGTTGCAAAAATTCTCAATCTTTAGCGTGTTGAGATTTGAAACAAAGTGAGCATATTTATATTTGAATTTGTTTGAAAGTAGTGTTAAAAGGAATTGAATTTTCATTCTCTCCATTTTTGAGGTATAGTGCTTTGATTTGTTGAGAAGATATAACCTTTGGGTCTTGGATAATTGTTTGAAAAACTTGAAAGAACTAGAAATTGTTCATGTTTTCTTCCTTTTGATCTTTAAAAATTCTTTGGAAAATAGAAGAATTCTTAGATTGAATAATAAAGTTTGCAATTTCAAGCATTTTTTGACAATTAGTGCATGTTCCAAAGATATTTGAAATGATTCTTTTAACTCCTTTTCTTCTTTGTTTGAAAGTGAGGTATTTTGAAAATTAAAAGACTTCATTGTTATTTTATTTTCGATTTGCATCGTCAAATCTCTTTTGGAAAAAACAAAAAAAAAATTGTTTTGGTGTTATTTTTGGATTTATTGGGATTGATCGAAATAATGTCTTTTTATCTTTTGGTTTGCTTAAGAAGGAAAGTGAAAGAATAATGTTGCATTTCGGGAAAGATTTTGTTTGTCTCAACAAAAGAAGAAAGATCTCTCTTCTTCCCATACATAAATCACATCAAAAGAAAAGTTTGCATCTCATTTAGTTTTCATGCATGATATTGGGATGTGTCCACACTTAATCATTCCACTTAACCATCTAAGATAAAATAAAGTGCTAGTCTAAGATAAAATATTTAGAATTTGAGGGATAGGTCAGAGACGCGTGTTCCGAATTCTTAAAGCATAGGAGCTATCATTCTTTACTTGCACTGCATCCCAGGGGCTTATATTTCTTCCACGTACTAGTTGGTATATCAAACATACTTTCACATACCTAATGGTATATAGAAAGGTTCTTCAGATACTCGACGATATATAGGAAGGCTCATGTTGAACGATTGTGCATTAGACAACAATACTACAGACTGGATCTCCCACGTACCTTGCGTATATCAGGAGACCCCACTAGGAACCTAAAACCATCCGAGTCAACCATTTTCCATATTGACATTGCAACACACTGAGAACAACACTCGGGAAGATACTACGCATGTACTGTTAGGTAGTCGGGTAATACGGTTAGGGGTGCGGTCCTAATTCTACCTAGTTAGTGGTATGAAATATTGGGCTAAGTATTACTGTTGGAACCTGTGGTATATCACTATTTGCGACAAATTGACACTCCTTTGAGGATCCAACTTTTCACTCCACGTGTTACACAAGTTTTCCTACTGCCTTTAGCTTAAGTAGGAATTGATGTGTGTATTTTGATTAGAAGACTTTTAGGGATAAATTGTCATTATACACTCTGGCTGAGAAACCTTTAAGGAGGTCTCATAGAATACAAAATTTTATACCTGAATATCCCCTCATCGAGGAGGGAAGCACGACGGAAGATATGGACCAACTCACTACATATGGTTCACATGAAGAATGAATTCCAGTTACTGAATCATGAGGGAATTATTATCCTCCTATAAATCCACCTATCATCGATCCTATGGGACCATTTGTGGTAGAACAACCTTCTTCTTATGATACATATTTTCACCATTCACTTGAAGGACACCCTAAAGCTGTCGATTGGATATTTACTCGACCTCTAGATGACCCGATAGCTCTGATTTTGGTCCAACTAATTCATTTTGGGGAACCTCCTTAGGTAAATTTATTTTCGATTTCGGTTCGCCATCGACCGTGGAAACACCTCCACCTCAGCGTCCTACCAGATTCATCTCGAACGAAGAATTTTTTGGACCACTTCAAGATACTATATCTCGCTTACTGTATGCCATTACATTTTCTAAGAGAGCATCCAACTTAATGGAATCTCTCTCATCCATTAGATTTAATGGAAAATAAATATCAAGCTTTTGAATTCAAGAGTTAGCAGTGCAATTTTGTGAGCCATCAAAGTAAGGTAAAGTAATCTTACCAACAACATTTCTTAGCTCATAGTCTGATTTGGCATCTGAAAGATTCCTCTTGAATTGGTATTGTAATGAAGATCACATAGATATTTGAATATCAAGGCTCTTCTGCATTCTTCATTCAGTGTGAGGTACTCAACATATTTATCTTCCCATGAAGCAAGACCTTCATTTCGAACCTCAGGTTTCTCTCTTGGTTCTTCAGTAAACTTGGGCATAGTAGGCCTGGAATGAGGCTGAGATTCCATCTTGAATTCATCAGGGTGATTGTGAGGCCCAATTATTGAGAAAATAGAGCCACTACTGATCTTTCTTTCACCATGTGGGGAACCATTACTGCTCCCCTCTCCATTTTTGCTTCCTAGCTGTTGAATTAAGAACTCTCTGGTCTCTTTTCTAGATTCAAAAATATTGTGGGATATGTCTTGTAATCCTTTCATCATACTTTGAACAAAGGTCTCGAACTCATATTTTTCTTCATTGTGAGACATATCTGACTCTCCTTGTAGTTTTCCTTCAATAGAATTGATCTCTGCCCCCTCTTCTTCCTCTGATAGAGGATCCTTCTTCTTAGAATATGAGTATATTTTTAGACTCATAGAAAATGGTCAAGATAAGGTTCATAGGACCATTATCCGATACAACTATAATGTACCAACCCGAAGTGGTGATACAAAAACTCACCCCCTTGGAAGACTCAATTAAAAACAATGGATTCAGGGGGCTAGTTTGACTATTGGTAGCAAAAACCAACTTCTATAGATAGGAAGAGGATTATGTTAGATGAAATTACATTTGGAAAAATAACTGGGACCATTTATGTTTCAAATTTAGCCAGACTGAAATATACTCCAATGCTCCTGGGAACCCCAACATATGCAAACTAATAATTCAACTATACATGGACTAGAATCTATGGGTGAAGGATTATGACTTAGGGAAGATAGTTAAAATAAAATATTATTCAATATAAATTCATGGTTCTCCCCATAAAGTTTGAGGAGGTTATGATAAATACTCATAAAGATACAAGCAAAATGACAATCTAGGATTGCATAACTAGACAATTTCAGTATCTCCCAAACAATCAGGAAGGATCATAATTTTATGATATCAGGAATGGATTGAGCCATTTAAAATATTAAATAACAACAAAAAAAATAAAAATATAATTTGGATCAATACTTATTCATTTATCAAAGACAATCTGGAAACTAGAGTCAAATCTATGCAATTCTAGCAGGGGTGTGGAAAAATTTAGAACAATTCAAATTTATGCATTAAAAAAGTTAATGAATGATATTATAGGATAAATATAACATAAAGTAAATCATGTGGGATCCATGATGCTTCTCATAAAATTCCAAATATTCATTCCTCCACAATACAAGAGACTAGCATTGGAAATCACTGAAAAACCAGAGAATTCGAACCATAGACTTCATGACACTTTCTCTGAGCTTCAAACCAGAATTGAATCAAATATAGGACCTGCAATAAAATAATTTACAATGGTTGGATTCCATAATCCTCTCACAAGAATTAGGGGCACATCTCCCAGCTTGGACTAGGGGCACATCTCCCAAGTCTCTTAGGCACAATTTCACTCACTCCAATACTCAAACTGACAAAAGATGTGAATGTGGTGCACCCTGCTTCTTTTATGGATGGAGGATTACTTGAGGAGAAATTCATCTAAGCTAATTCACCCTCATGAGTGGATAAGGAAAGCTTTATTTCCTCCTTTTTCCTTTTCTGCTTTGCTTTCCTCCTTTTTAATTTTTTGCTTTGCTTTCTGCTTTATATTTTTACTGATTTTTTTGCCTTTTATGTCATATCTTTCTTTCTTGTTTTGTGCTTCTTTTTGTTTATTTTCCTGATTTTTTTGCTACTTTTATGATTTGCATCCTCTTTATTTCCTTTTTCCCGATTTTCTAGATTTGGATGCTTTCTTCCTTACTTCTTCTGCAAGTCATCTCTTAGGTCAACCTTATCCACTAAGCCACACTTGTTGAGTATTATCATATTTTATTTAATATAAAGTTATTTAATAGATGAAAAATGATTATTCTCAAGTGTATAATAAAATTTAGGAAAAAATAATTCACACTCCCTAATTAATTAAATGCCCGAATTTCAAAATTAACCCCAATTAATGAAGTTGTCTCCTCAACCTAAGGGATTGGTTGAGTTAGGAAATTGATCTACTAATCACTATTGAGGGGACATGGCAGTAATCCCCTCAAAATATTGCGTTTCCTTAAGCAATTTCAAACTGGGATGCCATAATATGTGTTCTCCTTTCCAAGTAGCATCCTCATTAGGCAGTCCTTCCCATTGCACCAAAAATTCCGTAATGATTCTCCTCCTTAGCTTCTTCTCTCGGACCTCCAAAATATTATCAGGAAATAAAACCAATTTCCTTCATCATCAATGGGTGGAAATTCTTGTGAAACCTTAAATTTCTTCCCTATTACCTTCTCCAAACATGACATGTGGAAAACATTATGAATCCTGCTACCTGGAGGCAACTCTAGCTCATAAGCCATTTCCCCGATTTTTCTCAGGACATGGTAGGGCCCATAAAACCTTGGATGAAAATTCTCAACCCCTTTAGAATTCAATGAGGTCTGTGTATAGGGATGCAACCTCAAATAAACCAGATCCCCTACTTGGAAGGTTCGCTCAATTCTATGCTTGTCTGCATGCATATTTTTCCTATTTTGTGCTACCTGCAAGTTGTCTTTGAGAGTTCTGAGGATGTCTTGACTCTCTTGGATCCAATAATTTTCATTATGTGTATTAAAATCACCAAATATTAGTTCCGAAAAATTGAGTGCATCATATTCATATAGAGATTTGGATGGAGACATTCCATTCGAGAGATGAAAAGTAGTATTGTAACAAAACTCTCCCAAATGGAGCCAAGTAGTCGATGACTTTTGTTGACCGGTAACATAGTTTATTAAGTAGCTTTCCAAACATTTGTTCACTCTTTATTTTTTTCCATTAGTCCGTGGATGGTAGCTAGTACTTATGTCCAAACTTCTCCCCACTAGCTTGAACAACTCTGCCCAAAAATTGCTAGTGAACTTGCTATCTCTATCATTGATGATGGACTTGGGTATGCCATGAAGTTTGAAGACTTCTTTGATGAAAATTTCAGCCACTTGGATGGCTGCAATGTTAATTTCGAAAGCAAAAAAATGTGCATATTTAGTCAATCTATCAACCACAGCAAAATTACTATCTTTACCTTGGCTTTTGGGGAGCCCCGTGATGAAATCCATTGATACACTTTCTCATTTCTGGTCAGGAATAGGAAGTGGTTGTAAGAGTCCTACTGTATGAGTGTGCTCTACTTTTTTTCAATGGAATTACACACATGATATAACATACTCCATTACCTCCCTCTTCAATCCCTTCCAAGTGAACCTTTCCTTCACTTTCCTGTAATTCTTCACAAACCCTTGATGTCTTGCTAGAGGCACATCATGAGCATCCTCAAGGATCTTCTTATTTAATGAGGATTATGGAACTAAAAATATCCTATACTTATGATAGATGATACCATTAAGAATATCTTAAGTATCATCATGAATTATTCCATCAAACAAATCACAAGCAAACTGATTCTTTGTATACTCTACTCCAAGTTGTGCTTTCCAACTATCACCAAAATTGATCAATGCAAATGCTGGTTTTCTAGAAAGAGCACCAGACACAATGTTCATCTTACCCTTCTTGTATTCAATGTCAAATTAAAATGCTTGGACCTTGCTTACCCACTTTTGTTGTTTATCATTTATCTCCTTTCGGGTCAAGAAGTGTCTCAAATTGTTATGATCAGTCTTGATGATGAACTTACCACCTACTAGATATTGTCTAAACTTGACTAGCGCCTGCATGATGGATAGCGTCTCCTTATCATATACTGAATATAGTCTCTCATGGGGCTAAAAATTCCTACTTTCAAATGTTATGGGATGCTCGTTTTGCATCAATACCGATCCAATCCCATTCCCCGAAGCATCACATTCAAGGACAAAAGGTTGAGAAAAATATGGAAGTGCAAGAATAGGACAACTACTCATTACCTACTTCATCTTATTGAATTCTTGTTCAGCTTGTTTTGACCAATGGAAGGCTCCCTTCCTAGTAAGGTCTATCAATGGAGATGTCAACTTTGAAAAACCTTTGACAAAATTATGGTAATAAGTGTATATCCCAATAAATCCTCTTAGTTCAGTGATATTTTTTGGACTTGGCATATCCAAAATGGTTTGGATATCCTCCATGTGAACCTTAAATGGTTCTTACCCAATCACATGAACAAGATAAAAAATATGAGTCATGCCAAAATCACACTTGGATAGTTTTTCATAGAAAGACTGATCTGCCAAGTTTGTTAGTACAACATCCAAATGGTGCAAATGCTCCTCCCATGTTCTACTATAGATTAAAATATCACCAAAGAAAACAAGAACAAACTTATGGATCTTCCTGCTAAACACTCTATTCATGCAATATTGAAAATTTGCAGGTGCATTAGTTAGGCCAAAAGGAATAACCAAGAACTTAAAGTGTCCATGATGACACCGAAAAGTTGTCTTCTAGATGTCTTCTTCCCGCATACTGATTTGATGGTAAGCAGAGCAAAGATCAATCTTTGAAAAGTATTTGTCCCCATGGAGTTAATCCATGAGCTCATCAATCCTTGGGATAGGATATCTGTACTTGATAGTATTCTTGTTGAGAGCTTTGTATTCTATGCACATGTGAATGGTCCCATATTTCTTCTTCACAAGGACTACATATGAAGCAAAAGGACTTGAGCTTGGTCTAATGAATCCCAAGTCAAGCAGTTCCTTGATGGTTCTCTCTATCTTATCCTTGAATATTTTTGGGTGCGTGTAAGGATGAAATTTTATGGGTGGGGTGCCTATATCCAACTCAATCCTATGCTCCACTCCTCTATTAGGTGGCCTACCATGAGGAAGGTCCCCAAACACATTCTTATGCTTTTGGAGCAATTTCTGAATGTCTTCTAGATATTGTGCCACTTCTAAAGAGGTTCCATTACTAGTGATTAGGCATTCTGCATCCCAATCAATGCCTCCATGCCTTAGTATGGATCTCATACTATGTGCACTCACCACTTGTTTTGGGTAGGTGTTCATCCTTCTCAATACTACCTCCTTTCCATCCTCTCCTTTGAATGAAATTTTAGGAATTTGATAGTCTATTGAGTGTTTCCCAATGGAATACAACCATTAAAATCCCAAAACCATGTTAGTATCAACCACATTCACAACATAAAAACTATTTGTAATGGTGTGATCCCCTATAGTAATATTCAGTTTAGGAATCCATCTAGAATAATCCATAGAATTATTACCTGGAATGATAACAATGAAGCCTCCAAAGTTTTTAGTAGGTAGCTTCCTCCTTTTGACAAGAGTTGAATCAATGAAATTATGGGTCATCAACTAACACAATGACTAATTGTTGTTGAACAACTCCTTTGAATTTGAGTGTATGGTAGTGAGGCACTCCTGACAGTACTACAATCTTGCTCACCTTGGGAGTAGGTTCTTCTTCTACAGTCTCATAGGCCACTTTTGCATCTACTGGGGCCTCTTCTTCTTACTCCTTAGCTTGGTTCTCTTAGAAAACTTCAATGTAGTGTGCTTTTCATTTAGCACATCTGTGTCTTGGAACCCATGGTTCCTAATAGGTGAAGCAAAAATTCCTTCTTCTCAATTCATCTCAATCTTGGGAATAGTTATCTTTCTTGAAATTTCCAAAAGGAACTTTTATGGGTGGCCTTTTATTCTTGAATTGAGTAGGATGTGAAGAACCTGCAACAATTCATTAATGAAAATACATGAGATAGAAAAAATAATAGAACTCAGAATCACTTTTATTGATCGTAGGCAACTTTTAGGGGGCAACCTCCTTTGAGGAAGCTCAATACAAACAACTTCACGATACCTTCATTGGTCTGAGCACAAAATTATATACTAAGTCTAGACACCAATACCATGGGTCAATACCATGTGTCAATACAAACCATGGGCCAATACAAAATATGGATAAACAATTACTACGGGACGACTTACAAAGCATATGCGTCCAACAACAATAAGAAAAATTATGGATCAACAAATACTACGGGACGAATGACAAAGCATATGCATCCAAAAACAATATACTAATAAAGTAAATAGAAGGGTTGACATGGGTTCCTAACATCCCCTCTCCTTTAGAAAAAGCTTTGTCCTCAAAGCTTTAGATGTGGAAATTGATGTAGAATCTGAAGGAGTGGTTCCCCTGTAGCATCCTCGGGAGGCATTTCGAGACACTGACACCTTTTGAGTTTCAGGGAGGGTTGCTTGGAAGGCTGTAGACGAAGAATAACCATATCAGCTACATGACAAGTGCGCTCAGAATGGTGTTGATCGGCTTGTTGTTTCAGTCGAATTCTTTCCATGTGAAGATTGTCCTGCAGAATGAGAAGAATTTGATCGCAGTTTCGAAGAACCGAGTCAATTGCCTGAACTGGGGAGCTGTTGAGGGTGTATGGAAGAAGAATTGGCGGTGCCTGTCCATAGACTGCTTCATTTGGTGTCCTTTTAGATGTGGTATTGTACCACTGGAGCGCATATAGGAAATCCATAGAAATAGTTGTCCAAATCTGTGTAGGGATGGGCAAGGGTTCGAGCAGTCCCAAAAGGAGTGTCATTTCACCTTTGTTGACCTGGCAAGTATCACAACCAACCACCATCTGTTGAATTGTCATTTTCAGTCCCTGCCAAAAGAAGTTACATTGTTCTCGGTCATACATTTTGAGGAACCTAGAGTGCCCTGTTGATGAAGAAGCATGGATTTCATAGAAGAGATAACCCTATTGAACAGATTGCAACCAATTTGGAACAAGCAGAGAAATAACTATAAGAGAAACTGGGTCATCAAATGTGCGAGAAGGAGCATCTGCCACCATATTGTCCTTAGGATTCTTGTAAGTGATCGCATAGGAATAATCAATGAGTTGGATAACCCATTTCAGGTGTGTTGGGGAGGAGACCCATTGTTTCAAGAAATTTTCCAGACTCTGGAGATCAGTCTTGATGCAAAAATAATTCCCTAATAGGTATGGCTGCCACTTCTGTACTGCATGTAAAATAGCCATCATTTCCTGCTGAGATGTAGATGCGGATAAATTCTTACCGGAAAGGTCTCTTGAAGGAAACAAGCCCATTGGTTCAACAAGGACACCTGCAGATCTATCCAAGGACATAGGGGAGACCATTGATGGGTGCATCTAAATGGAATGGAGTTGAACGATGACACCATGTGAATTCTTCTTAAGGATCTTTTCCAGGCGATGTGAATTGATGATGTAGATAGACCTTTGTTGTAAGCCCTTAAATTTGTGTTGTTTCCCATTGACTGAAAACTGCATCCAAAGTTCAACAAAATCCCATAAGATGGGGCTAAGTGTGCGTAACCATTGAATGCCCAAAACCACATCACATTTGCCTAGGGACAAGGAAAACATGTCAGAGTGCAAGTTATAATCTTCCAGAGAGATATGCACATTGTGACACTTCCCCTTGTAAGGTAAGGTGCCCCCATTGGCAACCATGACTTCAAAGTTGGAGCAAGGACGGACAAAAAAATCAACATGTTTGGCAATCCAAGGGTCAATGGAGTTATGAGTGCTACCAGAATCAATGAGTATTGTAAGAGGAAGCTTCTTGAAGTAACCCTTGACCCGCATTGTTTGTGGGGTGGTGACGCCGGCCAAAGCATGGAGAGATATCTATGGTTGTTCATCCTGATATGGGGGGTCAATAGGCAACTCCTGAATGTCGACCTAATCATCCATTGTATCTAGAGCTTCTTCACCAATTTTAGAGGCAGGCAGAGAATCCATATCCAAGAGATAGAGCTTTTTTTGAACACATCTATGTCCTTGAGTGAATTTATCATCACAATTATAACAAATCCCTTTTTCTCTACGTGCTTGCATCTCTGTTTTAGAAAAATGCTTGATAGGAGTTGGTCGAGGAGCTAGCAGGATGGGAGGTCATTGAGAACCCATATTTCGGAAGGGAACAAAAGTGGGTTTGGAGCATTGTTGGGTTGCAATATTGTCTTCTGCCAACTTAGCCAACCCTAGGACTTCCATCATTGTGTTGGGACATAACATTTTAACCTCTAACCAGATTTCATCCTTAAGACCATTGATAAAACAACTCCTGTAGAATTCATCAGACAATCCTTCTGTGTGATTGGCTAGTTTCTCAAATTATGTCTGATACTCTCTCACAGTGCCACTTTGACAAAGTTTAGTGAGTGCTCTGATGAAGTCATCAAAAGCACTAGGACCAAATCGTTGCAAACGAAGTTGGAAAAAATATGTCCATTTTGGCTCGTCATGAGCCTTGATGTACCAACGGTACCATTGAAGGGCTTCCTGTTCCAAATGAAAGGATGCAAGTGGAACCTTTTGGACATCAAAAGTATTATGCATATTGAAATACTGTTCTGCACGATAGATCCATCCAGTCAGATCAATACCATTGAAGCGAGGAAATTCAAGCTTCGGACCATGGAAATTGCTAGAAGAAGAGAACCCATTGGCTACAGAAGATTCTTGTTGTCGGTTATTGTTCATGGCTGAATGCTGAAGATGGAGGTTGAGAAATTTTTCATCCAGATCTTGGAGTTTGGTTTGGATGGTTGCAAGTGCTTCCTCTGTTTTTTCTCCTGCGTGGGTGACAACCATAACTAGGATTTTTTTTTGGAATGGATAGAAAAACATAAGCAAAAGCTTATTTAGTAAAGGGAAATTTGGATTTGGGAAAAACTCGGATGCGTAATTGGGGTTTGACTAGGTTTTGGACACTTTTTGATGGACAGGGAAGCAAAAAAAGGGGATTTCAGAAGCAGGGTGAAAGAATGAGAAAATTTGTCAAAGAGGGACAGAGAATTAGAAATAAGGAATGAACACGGTGGCAAAATTTGGAGGCGAGTGGGTGAAAATTGAAGAAGTGATGGCAAACCCTAAAAATAGACAAATGTGAGATTTATGGCTTTGGGAAGTAGAATTTGGGATAGGTTCCTGAGGAATGAAATATGCAGAATGGGAGTGCAAGGGTGTCCGGGAAGTTTGAAGGGAAACATAGTTAAAACAAGGGAGATATGTCACAATGGCACAGAAGGGATTAGAACAATTGGATCTGAAACGACACAGAAGGGATCAACAATAGATGGATCTGAAACGACGCCGAATGGATCAAAAATGGCTGGATCTTGAAATGGCTAGATCTAGAATGGCTGGGAATGGATCTGAAAAACATGGAAGTGATCGGAAATAGTTCAGCTGGAAATGGATATGGACCCTAGGTATGTTCGGCTTCCTAACAGTTTAGGTGTTTCACTCGGCCACCAATGCTGTCTAATGACTTGCGTATTGGGGAAATACCCTCACTCCACGGCTCAGGTAAAACTGATAACTGATTTGCCACAATCGACAGCTCTTGGTTTACCTCACAGGGGGAAACTAGTCAATCAGGTAGGGGTTGTTTCCCTTTTCATCGATAGGTCCTCTCAATGGGCCAGCTACTTTGGGGTTCTTGTGGTACTCCTCATAATGAGTTTTAGGGCTTATGCCCAAGTAATTCCCATAGTTAAGTGGATAGGGATTATTCCCAGATCCAAACTTGCAACAGATGCAAAACAAATGGGTAGAAATTCCACCCAACGAGCCCAAGAAAGTGCTCTAATACCAGATGTGAAGAACCTACAACAATTAATTAATGAAAATACACGAGATAAAAGAAATAATAGAACTCAGAATCGCTTTTATTGATCGTAGGACATTTCGAGGGGGAAACCTCCTTTGAGCAAACTTAATACAAATAACTTCAAGGTACCTTCATTGGTCTCAACACAAACTTATATACTAAGTCTAGGTGCCAATATCATGGGTCAATACCATGTGTCAATACAAACCATGGGCCAATACAAAATATGGATCAACAATTACTATGGGACGACTTACAAAGAATATGCGTCCAACAACAATAAGACAAACTATGGATCAACAAATAATACGTGACGACTTACAAAGCCTATGTGTCCAGCAACAATATACCAACAAAGTAAATAGAAGGGTTGACATGGGTTCCTAACATAGGACCAACAGTCCTAGGAGGAAATCTAGTCCTCAGAATAGTGTCTTGTAATTCTCTTGTTCTACTTAGTGCATCTTGCAAGGTAGAGGGTCTGTAAGCCTTAACCAAACCTTTCAAAGGTTCTTCAAACCATTCAATAAACATCAGGATCGATCTATATTATGAGATATCAGAGACCATTACAACTAGTTTTTGAAACACAAATATGAAGGCTTCAGGAGTTCCAGTATTCTTCACATGCACTAGTTATCTGAAGGTGATCTCAGGATCTATTCTTTCAAATATTTTAGCCAATCTTCTTGTGAACTCTTCATAAGTGGTCACTTGATCATGCCCAAGTGTTTTTAGGCCATGAAACCACCAATCATTGGCTTCCCCATCCAAGTGCCGAGTAGCCAATTTAATGGCGTCTCTCTTAGCCATTGGATTTAACTGAAAATAAGTATCAAGCTTCTAAATCCAAGAGTTAGCAATGCACTTCCGTGAGCCATCTAAGTAAGGAAAATTAATCTTACCAATAGCATTTATTAGCTCATAGTTCTAATTTGGAATCCAAAAGCTTCCTCTCGAATTGGTCTTGTACTGAAGATCACATAAATATTTGAATGGCAAGGCTCTTTTGCATTCTTCATTCAGTGTGAGGTACTCAACATATTTGTCTTCCCATGAAGCAAGACCTTCATTTCAAACCTTGGGTTCCTCTCTTGGTTCTTCAATAAACTTGGGCATAGTAGGCTTGGAATGAGGCTGATATCCATCTTGAATTCATCAGGGTGATTGTGAGTCCTAGTTATTGAGAAAATAGATCCACCACTGATCTTTCTTTCACCATGTGGGGAACCATTGCTGCTCCCCTCTCCATTTTTGCTTCCTACCTGCTGAGCTAAGAACTCTTTGGTCTCTTTTCCAGATTCAAAAATATTGTGGGATATGTCTTGTAATCCTTTAATCATACTTTGAACAAAGATCTCAAACTCGTATTTTTCTTCATTGTGATACATATCTGACTCTCCTTGTAGTTTTCCTTGAGTAGAATTGATCTTTGCTCCCTCTTCTTCCTCTGACAGAGGATCCTTCTTCTTAGAATCTGAGTATATTTTTGGATTCATAGAAAGAGCTCAATATAAGGTTCATAGGACCATGATTCGATACAACTGTAATGTACCAACCTGGAGTGGTGATACAAAAACTCACTCCCTTGGAAGACTTAATTAAAAACAATGGATTCGGGGGGCTAGTTTGACTGTTGGTTGGAAAAATCAAATTTTCTAGATAGGATGAGGATTATATTTGCTGATAATAAATTTGAACAAAGAAATGGACCATTGATGTTTCAAAGTCATCCAAGATAAAATCTACTCCAATCCTCCTGGGCACCCCAATATATGCAAACTAGTACTTCAACTATACATGGATTGGAAGCTATGGGTCAATGATTATGAATCAAGGAGGAGAATTAAAATAAAATATTAGTCATTAAAAATTCATGGTTTTATCCATCAATTTTTAGGAGGTTCTGAGAAATACTCACAAAGATACAAGCAAAATGACCTTCTAGGAGTGCACAACTAGACAATTTCAGGATCTCCCAAACAATCAGGAAGGATCATGAATTTACAATATAAAGAATGTATTGGGTCATTTAACAAATTAAATAACATAATAAATATAAATTATCTCATTTGGATCAATACTTATTCATTTATCAAAGACAATCTGGAAACTAGCTCAAATCTATGCAAATCTAGCATGGGTGTGGAAAAAATCAGAACACTTCAGATTTCTGCATTACAAAAGTTCATGAATGATATTAAAGGATCAATGTAACATAAATTAAATGATGTGGGATCCATGAAGATTCTCATAAAATTCAAAATATTCAATCCTCCACAATACAAGAGACTAGCACTAGAAATCACTAGAAAATTAGAGAATTCGAACCATAGACTTCATGAAAGTTTCTTTGAGCTTCAAACTAGACTTGAATCAGCTACATGAACTGAAATAAAATCATTGAAAATTTATGGATTCCATCATCCTCTAACAGGAAACAAGAGCACATCTCCTAGCTTGGACTAGGGGGACATCTCCCCAGTCTTTGAGGCACAATTGCACTCACTCCAATAATCAAACTGACAAAAGATGTGAATGTGGTGTGTCCTCCTTATTTTATGTATGGAGGATTACTTGAGGATAAATTTATCTAAGATAATGTGCCTTCATGAGTGGATACAGAAAGATTTCTTTCCTCCCTTTTCCTTTTTTGCTTTGCTTTCCTCATTTTTCCTTTTCTGCTTTATCTTTTTACTACTTCTTATGGATTTTCTGCGTTATCCTGCTTTCTGCTTTTGTGCTACTTTCTACTTTATTATTCTTTTCCTGAGTTTTTTTTATTTTCTAATTTGCATCCGCTTTCTTTCGTTTTTCCTGATTTTCTAGATTTGGATGCTTTCTTCCTTACTTATTATGCAAGTCATCTCTCAGGTCAACCTTATCCACTAAGGAGCACTTGTGGAGTATTATACTCTTTTCTTTAATAGATGAAAATAATTATTCTCAAGTGCATAATAAAATTTAGGAAAAAATAATTCACACTCCCTAATTAATTAAATGCCTGAATTTCAAAATTAACCCCAATTAATGAAGTTGTCTCCTCAACCCAAGGGATTGGTTGGGTTAGGAACTTGATCCAGTAATCACTATTGATGGGACAGGACAAGACACCACTGAATCCAAACCAAAACAGAAGGATAAATATCCATGTTTACTATGTGGTGATGACCACTTCACGAACGAATGTACCCATCGTAAAGAAGTCCAAAAGTTCCTAAAAGGAAACCCTCAACCCACAGTTTTAACCGAACCATTCCAAACACAAAAACAGTATATGGTTACACAACAACAAACTCCCTCGCAAGGAGAAACATCCATGACCGATCATGCTCTCATGATTTGTAGTGAAACAATTGATTTATCTACCAGGGCAAATACATATGATTATGTTCCAAAAAAAAAATCTAATGGAGGTACTGTTGAAAAATCCTCCATATCCACGTCCACTACTCCTCCTACAAAAAATTATTTGACAATAGAAAAATATATATCAGATGTAGCATTGCATCCACCTAAAAGCACAATTTGAGAGGTGATTTTCAATCCCAACTCCCGAGCCACTAAGAACTACAACATTGTGGAAGATCTCGTGCAGGAACCATGTGCTATGTTGACTCTTGAAGTCTTACAAAACTATCCTAATCATCATAAGACTTTGATATTTGTTATTGGAGTAGTGGATCAAGAATAATCTAACATCATCATGGTTAGACTAGAATACTTTAAGCTAAGGATTTCCCATCAATTAACATTTCAAATCATCACCAATTTCGCTGGGAAAAATATCCATCATACCATTCTAGAAAAAAGTATCCTCTACTTCTGTTATGTCTTTGTCCTGTTGGAGAGCAATCGACTCTCCTGAATTGAACTATTCACCTACAACTTTGAAAGCATTCAATGGATGTGGATTCCAACCACATGGGATTTTACAATCCTTAGCTATTGAATTGGGAGGTAATATTGTTTCCATTAGCATGGAAGTGGTCACAGTGCCTTTGGACTACAACTTATTACTTGGTCGAAACTGGTTTTACACCATGACTACAGTCACATCCTTCGTCTTCCGCATTGTGCAGTTTCCCCATCAAGGGAAAATTGTCACTATTGAACAATTATATTTTTGTACACCTGACACCACAATGCATCGCGTGGATAATGTCCCTCTTCTAGGGAAGTATTCAAAAATATACGAGAGTGTGGAGGTAGGATTCCTTAAAGACTCATCCCTGATGGGATTCTTTCCAACACCCAATTCCCCCATAACAAGTTTCCACGGTGAACATGATCTCGTCCATGTCACCATATTCCTCCAACTCAATTGACCCTTGGATTGTTCCCGATTCTATTAACGTTGATTTGATTGGAGATCAGATGCCTCTTAGCCCAGCGGAGGCTACTTATAATGCCATCCAATCAATGTCAGACTCACCTGATGACCATAACCTAGTGGCATCAGACCCATGTTCCCTCTCGTCTTGGTTAAACTCGTCCTTACCATCACTGGATTGTCTCTTCCAGACATTTCCCTTTGATGAATCCATTATGGATATTATGGGATTGGATGAGCTTCCCTGGGAGGACCATCACCATCAATCGTCCTTCCTCCTGCCACAGAGAATGATTTTCAAGCTATTATTTCACCAGATGTCATTTCCAACCCTCAATATCTTATTCTCACACAGGATACAATAACCAAGGGTAATTTAGCAAACATTATGCCTACCACTGCTATTGACATCTCGATGAAACCTAGTGTCATGGAGCATATTCATATTGGCCAAACTTGTTCTTCTGATGAAATCAAAACTTATATGGCCTTGTTTAAAAAAATTTCCAACGTCTTCACATGGAGCTATGAAGAAATGCTAGGGAATGATCCTGATATTGTTGTCCATGAGATCAAAACTTATCCTGATGAAAAACATGTCTAGAAAAAACTCTATCCACTACATCCTAGAAAGACTGCCACTATTAATGCATAAATTTAAAATCTATTGAAAGTTGGATTCAATTATCCTATCCCCTTGATAGTATTCAATTATCCTATCCCCTTGATTTAAAATCTATCAATCATGTTACAAAAAAACAAGGAAGTATTAGAGTATGTGTTGATTACAGGGATTTAAATAAGGCTTGTCCCAGGGACAATTACCCTACCCCGTTCATAGACCAGATTATTGAAAAATGTGCTAGTAGTGTCATCCTTTCATTCACGGATGGTTTCTCTAGTTATAATAAGATTGAGATCCACCTAGCTGACGAACACAATACTGTTTTCATCTGCCCTTGGGGCATATTTTCCTATCACAAATTACCTTTTGGCCTAAAAAATGTTGGTGCCACATTCTAGTGGGCTATGTCGTCTGCCTTTCATGACATTAAGGATTCCTCGGATCCATACCTCAACGATTTTCCAGCTCATTCAAATCATCGTGAGTTTCACATTAACAATCTGACATCAGTTTTCCTTAGATTCCGCCGCTATAATATCTGCCTAAATCCTCGCAAGTGCATATTCTGCATTGAGTCCTGATGCCTTCTTGGATTCATTGATTCAAAATATGGGATTCGTGTCGATACCCTGAAGTTAAGGCCATTCTATCCCTATGCCTACCAACAAATATCACTAAAATTCAAAGTTTGTTGGTGAAGGAAAACTACTTGCATCATTTCACGTGTAATTAGGAAGAGAAGACACATGGTTATATGTAGCTGTTAAAAAAGGGAGTTCCTTTTGTTTGGGATGAATACGTGCAAAGCACTTTTAATAATCTCAAACACACCATTACAAATGCACCTATGATGCAACGGCCTGGTTACACGAAGGATTATCTCCTTTATCTTGCTTCTTCCACATCCATGGTTGGTATGGTACTCATACAGGAAGATAATGGTAACGAGAAAGAACATGTGATTTATTTCCTAAGTAAGAGTCTCGCTAACTCTAAACAACGTTATTCACATGTTGAGAAGTTGGCTCTAGCGGCTGTTTTAGCCGTCCAGAGATTCCGTCACTACATTTTGATCTGCACAACTACTATTATAGCCAATTGAAACCCCATGTACCATGTCCTAACCTGTCAAGTACTGGGGGGAAAATACTTGCATTGGATTGTAATTCTTCAAGAATTCGATCTCCTATTTGAGAAAGCAAAAGTGAAAAAACCATTAGTATTTGCGGAACTTATTTACAAACTTCCCCATGTTTCTCAGGAAGCTGAGCCCATTGAATGTCTTCTCGATGAGTTGTTGTCCCTGATTAACACATTTGACCCATGTGCTAACACCCAAAAATTGTCCATCTATCTCACCCCCCTAGTCACATAACCCATTTATCCCTTTTTCCTACGTTTTTGGCCTTCAAAAACCCAAAAATCCCTAAATTGGTAACCAAATGGGAAAAAAATCATTATTTCCCTAAAGAATTAATGAAAATACTTCAAAAAAGGTTAAATTCCCACAAAAAAGGGCCAAAATACCCAAAAAAGAAAAAGAAAAAGAGGAAATTATTCAAAATAAAAGAAAAATAAAGGGAAAACTCAAAATACCACAAACCAATACTGGCGGTTTCCCAATACCATGGGTCAATACTCCACCACCCAAAATTGCTATAAAAAGGTGATGGAGGCCCTCCATTTCACATACATACATCAGATACTCTTCCTTACTGAAACTCTGCTGAAATTCCTACTGAACTCTAGCCTACCTCTTTGAGCTTTTGTTCCCACTTAGTTGAGTTTCGACCACCATTTGAACATTTGGAGAAGAGCAAGGAACCTTGAATACCTGAATCACTACTCTTTGTACAACTGCGAGGGCCCCTGCCTACTCACCTTTTGAGGTAAATATACTTTGTAAACCAATTTTTGCAAGAGTAATACAAAATCAATATTTGATTCATGGGTTCCTGTTTGTTTGTTATCTTACTACAGTAATTAGTTAGATTAGTTTTTTTTTGTTTTATTTTCATTCACACATTATCCATTTAAAAGCTACTACTAAGGGTTCCATAATCCTTAGTAGGTTCCCTTTTGCATAAGTTGGTGAAAAAACTAGCTACATTTTTTGGTGACTTCAACCAGGCCCATTCCCATCGATATATGGTTTCGTAGACCAGTAGTTATTTTTAGTTTTGTACTTTTAGTTTTTCTTGCATTTTACTTTTATGTCCTAGCCTTGCACCCTGTACTTGCAGATCCATACCTTGTCATTGTAAAAAATTTCATTATTTCCATTTTTACGGCCTGACTCATGATTGGAGGTACCTTTTCCGTGCTGTAGAGTGCAAATTTCTGCCGGTAAACTACACCCCGAGTGTGACTTCCATCCCAAAACCCGTGCTCCAGAGCACGACTTTCATCCCTCAACTCGTGCCTTGAGTGTTACTTTCATCCCGCAACTCGCGCCTTTCTTCCTGAAAGCCCCGCTCCAAGCGTGGTTGTTTTCCCTATAGGCATGCCCCATCCGTGCCTTTCACATCCACACTCGCACCATTTTTCCTGAGTTTTGTTTTTCTGCTCCGGCGCGGCTATTTTGTAGTCAGCAACGCCCAAAGCATGACTTTTCCCTTAACAAACGCATCCTACACCTGTTTTCCCTCTTTTATTCACCTTGGCTGCACCAACAATCCCCTGTTTTCCTGCACCCATTTTCCATTGGTATTTTTCTACTATTTGCTTGTTGTAGCATTTGAGACATTTTAGTGTGCGTGCATCCTTAGTGCATTTCTATCTCTTGCATTATATTTCAGCGAGCTCATTTACTACCTACCTGTCACAGTAGTTAGTACTTTTATTTGAAAAAGCAAACACAATTTTTTATTTCAGTTTCAGTTGTTTATTTCAGCATTTACTTTCGATAATATTGGGTTTACACCACTTGCACTCCCACACACTCCCTATAATTCAAGTGAGACTAAAATTGGCTTAATAAAATAGACACTAACCCCACTTGGGGACCCAAAAACAACTTTGTAGCTAGGTAGGACATTGGGGTTAGGTAACCAAATAACACCCCCTTTGTCATACATATTTGAGACATAGTTATTGTCCTTTAGGGAGCCAAACTCCCTTATTATTTATTGGTACGGTTGACACCGATTTGTCGGAGGGCCTCTCCCTTAGGAGGGCAAGTGGAAAGACTAGTTTCGGAAGTCCGAGTGGAATAATGCTCTACATTCTATACTGAAGGAAACCAACTTGTTGTTCTTGTTGTTCATGCTAGCCCCATATCGGGTGCGCGACGACTAAAGAAATGAAGTCGTGGGACACATTTCCGGATGTTCCATGAATGGGATAGCTTAGTTTCCATTCTTCTAGGACTATTTTACCCAGAATCCTCTCGGTAGGGGGATATCCTTTATCCATTTGGTTCTACATTTCATATTGCTTGACTACAGATTTAATCACCCTGCAGGGGATATAATTTGTGTGAGCTTCCATATCTTTTATATAGGTGTTTGCATGCTCCTATACCCCATAGCTTAGTGAGTCTTTCTCTTTTTAGGAGTGCTTCTTGTTGGTATTCTAACCATTTTTTCACTGCTCCACCTGCTACAACACGCTATTACAATAATTGTTTTTGAGCTTGTTGTTGGTTTGAGTGCCATATTTTTGTGAGCTCTTCTTTTGCACGTACGGATGCATTAGGATTTTTGAGCATTTGATCTCCGAAAACTCTTTATCACTTTTACACTTGTCACTATTGATTCACTGCGACACTTTGGTCGCCTACGTGGGAAATCCTCGTAGTATGGTCCATTATACCCCACTCGTCATGCTCCCTTGATACGCACACTTCGACTCCAGATATTCATCCTGACGCCCCTTATTACACCTCTGATTTTGAGTCATATTTAACCATATACACAAATCCGTATATCCCCATGGCCGGCGTGAATCCCAACCCATTTAATGACAGGATTGTCAGAAGTGGATCCACCACTGGCCCCGCTACCATTTTAGCATCCATCCCTGCTATGCCATATACAAGACCTCCGCCTCGCATTACAATGACTACCTCTATACCCACCGATACCAGATATATTTTGAACACCATTCTTCCAGCTGCCAATGGTACCCTTGGGGGAAACGACCCTTCCCACTAGATCCATTCACCCTTTACGGGCAGTCGCTTGATCCCAGTCATGACTCATGCCAATGCACCACCACTCAGCGGAGGTGGTCCCACGATCACCACCATTAATACTAGTATCAACCTACCTGATTTGGCCCAATTGACTAATGATCCGATCCGACATGACCCTACATGGCCTCCCATGCCTAGCAAAATCCCTTCAGACATCCCAAAATTCTAAGGGAAGGATGGTAAGGACCCCCAAAACCACATCATGTCCTTCCACTTATCATGTTCCTCCAACTCCATAGTGGACGACTCGATCCGTCTACACCTTTTAAAACAGACACTCACTGGCACTGCAACCAATTGGTATATTGAACAACCACATGGGACACACTCCACTTGTACATCCCTCGCTTGGAATTTCTTGCAGTTCTTCTAGCTACCAGTCCGTTATGACACTGGTGTTGATATTTTATTTTCTTGCAGACATAATAAGACCACCCATATCACAGATCATATCCATGAATGGCGTAGACACCGTAGTTTGTGTAAGATAAATTTGGATGATCGTATCTTTTTAGATTGATTTTTGAATCCCCTCATACTAGTTATCACAAAGGATATGGCATCCGAACGACCCCAAACCGAAGAAGAAGCCATACTTAAAGCCGAACAATTTGACCTTATATATGCATAGTTGAGCTACCTTTACATCATTCTATCGGGGGAAGCCCATGCTGCTAACGACATCATTGGACACATTGCATATACCAGTCATCCATAAGTCCATATGCCTCCCACCCCCACTCCTACTTATAATCCTACGCCTAGTTCCGCACAACGCACCAGGAGTAGTGGTCCCAAAATTTTGCACGCCACAACCCATTCTGGATAAACACCTTCGTATGTTACCTCGACCCAAGCCCCTCATATACATGGACCTTCTTGTCCGGTGCATTGCTACGATTATACCCTAGCAACATACCCCCCTGCCGCACCACCTTCATGCTACCATCCACCAGTTGCACCCATGCCTACAAAACCTCAAACTGCTTCATCTTATTATCCACAACTGGCTGCCCCAGCACCCAACCAACCGCAAACCCCCCTCGTTCCCCACGGGCAAGTTTATGCCCAGAAAAACCAACCAGAGAACCAACCCTCCCAGCGGAACCAACGGGGAAAACAAAAGAGGAGACATGGACATAACCAAGGTAATAAACAGACTCTTAGAAGAGGAGGTCCACCATCGAAGTCCCCTGATAATAATGGCATTGCATCGACTAACCAAAATCTTGATCGACCACCTCGACAAGGTAAAAACCCCAACTTATGTACGAACTACCCATGTTCTATTTGCGAGGCCTATGGCCATTACACGCACAATTGTACCCATCTGGTGTGAGCTCTCCAAGTTTGGAGTGAGGATTCCCAACATCAAGGACATGTTGCACCTGCGACACCACCAAACCCCCCCCAACCCCACACACAACCTATGGTGTTGCAGAATGCACTCCCCATGTAAGGGGTAGTAGCCACCCAACCTTTGGCTCCCCCCCCCATGGGGTTGATGCACCAAAACAACTAGTTACTAACCCTGATCTTGTTTGTCAACCCATTGAATCCGGTACTCACCACCTTTTAATGATGTCTTTGGCTGATATCAACCTTCAGACATGCCGTAACCAGTATGGTTCAACCACCAAAAAAATTTATTTGGATAAGGCCATTAACACTACTCCCATAGATTAGTCATTACGTCTATCCACACCACCACTCAAGGGATCCCCCAAAGCTCCTCGATTTACCTTGCACTGCATTAATAACAACCCAACTACGTGCTTCCCCCTACTACAATATCGTGGCCGATTTATCCCAATACCCCGTTGCCATGTCAGCCTTAGAATTTTTAAAGAACTACCTAGCACAACATAAAAAATTGTTATCTTTCATAGGTGCGATTGACCCTTCCGACTCACGAATGATGGAAATCGAATTAGACCAACCTGAACCTCACATTCCTTCCACCCTAGAGTTTCAGGTCTCCGTTTCGATCCAAAACCTCATTATCCATTGATGCATTATCAACTAGGGTGCCTCTACATGCGTCATGTGTACATTTTTGTGGAAGAAGCTAGGATCCCCTCCCCTACAACCATCTACAACTTCCCTACGAGCTTATGATGGCCACTCATCTCAGCTGCAAGGCCTTCTGGCTAATGTTCCAATGCAATTAGCTATAAAAACTGTCCTATGTTCGGGTACACAGGGTACTCCCAAAAGACTGAACACCTAGAGCAACCACTTCACACAAACAGATCACAGATCGATACATCGATGTTTTAACGTGGTTTAAACGCTCATGAGGGAAACACTCCACGACCCCGACCAAATATCTTCTACGTAGCAATTTATTATGCAAAGAAAGAAAGTTACAAATGAGCTTCTCATAATTGATCTTATATCGTGACCGTCGGATTAAATATTTACAAATGCATACTAATGCATACTAAAGAAACGCACTTTTCCTAATAGATATATTACACAAGTTGATCTTAACTAACTCCTAAGTGTCTAAATATCCTAACATCCCCCCTTAAGAACAACTTGGGATAGGATTGAAGGATTTACAAAAGTGACACTATTAGGAGAAGGAAGGAGGCATTAGAGCCTATCCCCCCTTAATGACAAGTTTGTTAAAATTTGAGCATTAATTCACAATACTCTTGGATCTTTACTGAGAGAATAACATATATAGTATATCAATGCATAACAATCACAATAAGCATGACAAACATCACAAGAATCAAAAGCATGAGAGACAAGAGACATAGAGTTTTTGTGGGGAAAACCCTAAGGTGAAAAACCCCACAACTTGCTCAGAGATAGAGAGATCAATGGCTCAACCAAAGTACAACCAAAATACACTTGAGATAGTCTCCTAGAGCAGATGATCCTCCTCCTCACTAGTGTGCCACTTTCTAAGTGAGAGAAGTGTGTCTTTCCGAATGATCCAAATAGAGATCTCCCGATCTCTATTTATACTTAACCTGTTTTCCCAATGACCTTATGGGGCCGACTTGTCTATCTAGATACATCCACAATATAATATACATTTTAGGGCCGACCCAACACATGGTGGTCTAATAAAGCATCGGCAAGTACACATACTTGCGACACTTGTCAATCCACATGACGACACTTCCTTATAGAGGAATAACACATCTCTTATAAGGGTACAATAAATATATATGAAATACATTCCGAAGTTACATATATATCAACAAAGTTCCTAAAATCCTAACATAGATCGAAGTTTAGAAAACTTCACTTCTGTAAGAGACTTGGTGAAGATGTCTGCAACTTGATCATCTGTAGGACAAAAGAGCACTTCAAGAACACGATCATGAACAAGATTTCTGATGAAGTGCATACGTAGCTCAATGTGTTTGCTACGTTGATGTAGGACTGGATCTTTGGCAAGCTTGATGGCACTTTGATTGTCGCACCAAAGTGGAGTAGGCTGCTGCTGCTCGAATCTAAACTCTTAAAGGATCTGTCGAAGCCATAAAGCTTCCCGACTGTAATTAATTGCGGCTCGATATTTTGCCTCTGCTGAAGAAAGAGCAAGAGCTTGTTGTTTCTTGCAAGCCCAAGTGACAGGTCCAGATCCCAGACTGAAAACATAACCTGCTGTAGACTTTCGATCATCAGGATTGCCGACCCAATTTGAATCAGTGAAACCAACCAACAAAGGTTTCCCCCCTACACTGTAATGAATCCCAAAATGAATTGTACCTCGAATATATTGAAGTATTCTTTTAGCTGCTTTCCAGTGACTTTCATGAGGTGTTTGCATATAACGGGCAACACGACCAACGACAAAGGAAAGGTCGGGACGGGAATGAGTCAAGTATAAGAGACTACCAACAAGCTGACGATACAAGGTGGCATCTACTTCAAGTGAAGTACAATTGGCATAAAGTTTGACTCCAGATTGGAAGGGAGAAGGGGCATCTGTACAATCTTCCATGTGAAAGCGACGAAGAAGGTCACAAGCATACTTAGACTGAGAAAAAAAGATTCCTTCTTTGGTTTGCAGGACTTGGAGACCAAGAAAATAATGCAAATGTCCTAAGTCTGACATTTCAAATTTTTGTTTAAGACTGAATTTCACATGGGTTATAAGCTTAGGGTCACTACTAGTAAGAATAAGGCCATCAACATGTAGAACAAGTATGATGAGATGGTTTCCTACTTTCTTGGTATAGACATTGGGGTCAGAATGGCATCTAGAAAAACTAGTGTCAAGGAGAAAGCTATCCATTTTGGCATACCAAGCTCTAGGAGCTTGCTTAAGGCCATATAAGGATTTCTTAAGGCGGTAGATAAGGCTAGAGTTATTCTAAACATATCCAGGAGGTTGTTCCATGTAAATTTTCTCCTATAAATAAACATGTAAGAAGGCAGACTTGACATCCATTTGATGGACTTCCCAGTTGTGTAAGGCTGCAAGGGAAAGAACAAGGTGGATGGAGTTCATTTTGCGACGAGAGCAAAGGTTTCATTGTAGTCAATCCCTTCAACTTGGGAAAAACCTTTGGCAACTAACCTTGCCTTAAGTCTTTCAACACTACCATCTGATGCAAACTTAGTTCTGTAGACCCATTTACATATGACAAGTTTTCTTCCTTTTGGAAGAGGTACAAGATCCCAAGTATTGCTTGCCATTAAGGAACGATATTCTTCATCCATAGATGCATCCCAATATGGATTTCCTGAAGCTTCTGTAAAGGTTTATGGATCATGATTCTCAGAAACTTGAGCCCAAAGAGAAGATGCTCGCTGAAACTGAGAACGTGTTCGACGTTGATCTCTAGGATCACCGGCAAGATCACTAGCTGCTTCACATGTTGAATGGACCCATCGAGGAAGCACTTGTGCTGGTGCAACTGGAGGAACATGAGCAGGCGGAGGTGGATTTTCATCCTCACTGTCATCATCAGAAACTGGAGTTGGAAACCTATCAAGGAAGTTGGAAGAAGAAGAAGAAGGCACAATTGTTGAATTAGGCTCGCAGGCCAAAGATGGCACAATCGCTAAGTTAGGATTGCAGGCCAAGATAATTTCATCAAATTTAACATCTCTTCTAATGATTACATCATGAGAATGTGGTTGAAGAAGTCTATAACCTTTTACATCTTCAGAATATCCAACAAATATGCACTTTTCACTTTTAGGCTGCAATGCTTTCTGTTTTTCATCTAGAATGTGAGCCCATGCTTCACTACCAAACACACAGAAGTGACTTACATCTGGTTTAATTTTACTCCATGCTTCTTCCGGTGTGATACCCTGTAATGCTTTAGTGGGGGTGCGATTACCTATGTAATTTGCACAATTAATGGCTTCAACCCAAAATTGAAGACTTAGTCCCTTAGATTGGATCATACAATTAGCCATTTCTTTTAAAGTGCGGTCTTCCGTTCAGCTACACCATTTTGTTGTGGTGTATACGGAACAGTGTTTTGTTGTTGGATTCCTTGTTCAGTGCAGAAAGTAGTGAACTTTTTGTTAACATATTATCCTCCATTGTCAGATCTTAACTTAATAATTTGATGACCAGATTGTTTTTCAACAAGGGCCTTATAGGCAAAGAACATGTTAAATAATTCGCTCTTAAGTTTTAGGAAATAAACCCAAGTGCGTCTAGTGTAATCATCAATGAAAGTTAAGAAATATTTGAAACCAGAAAAGGAAGCAGATGGACGAGGACCACACAAGTCAGTATGCACAAGCTCCAAGGGAACTGAGGTGTGCCAAGAGGCACGTTTTTCAAAACTATCCCGATGATGTTTTCTGAGTACACAATCGGAACAAACACCATCCCTGCAAGATACCATCAGAAGACCTGCCACCATATTGTCTTTACATAGTTGTTGCAATGAGCGATAATTTAAGTGACCAAATCGCTCATGCCAAAGTTTTCTCAAGTTATCACTATGAGCAACAAAAACTGAAGGAAAAGGTGATGACCCAAAGTTGTTAAACTTGTACAACCTGGTAATATCATCAACAATTCCGTTAGCTAGGACCTTTTGAGGATCTTTAAAATCCTTGATTACACCTTGGTGAGGTGTAAACGTCAGAGTTTTACCTTCACTAGAATGAGTGATTTAATAGACTGATAACAAATTGCAGGAAATTCTTGGAACACATAGTACATCACTGAAATGACCACTATCTACTGGAACTATTCCAGCTCCTACAACACTTAGAGATCTATTATCACCAATAGATATTTGTTTGGTGTTACATTCATGCATAGTAGAAAAGATGGCTTGATCCTTAGCCATATGATAAGATGCTCCAGAATCAATGATCCATTCATTTTAAGTAGTAGAAGAAGATGCATTATAAGAATAACCAGAAGCACAAAGTGCATGTCCATTATAGGGAGATTCTGAAGGCGAATCTAGGCTGATGTGGTGCTTCTTCATTGCTGCTTCCAAGGCTGCCATCTTCTTGAAACACTTAGATTCATCATGATTATATTTCCCGCAATAGTTGCAATGATGCTCAGTATTCTTTCCTTTTAGCTTGGATCCTTTGTCATTTTTTGAAGAAGGAGTTGACTGAGAGGGTTTGGAACCCTTCTTTGACTTATTATTGCGAAAATTTTGTTTCTTGGGAGGCTTGGACTTTTCTTTCTGTCGGGACAATAAGGCTTTCCTAGATGTATCTACATTGTTAATTATTCCAAGATGGATGAGCTTATCTTGCTCTCTAATCAATGAATCACAAAACGATTCAAGACTAGGCTCTTGATAGCTAGCTGCATTCAAGGATTCTTTCATGGAGTAAAATGTAGATACAAAAACAAAATATGCAGGTCCAAGTTTCAAAAAAATATGATAAATGCATTGTTTGTCTTCCCTCTTAATCTTGCATTCTTCACATAAGAGTTTAAGAGTTTTGTACTTAGATAAATAATTTTGTATGCATGAAAAATCCCTTGGATTTAAAGAAATCAACTCATTTTCGAGTTGGTGACCTCGAATTTCATTGTGTTTCCCAAGCAACATCAGGTTCATCAATTCCAGATATGTGGAATCGCAAGTCAGTAGAGATTGACATCCCAATCAATCCACGAGCTTGGTAACATCTATTTGCCCATTTTATTTTCTTGTCATCATCAATGGGTTATGTTTCTTTCCCTGAGGTAATTCTGAAAAGTTCCCTACTTCGTAGAACATCCTCCATATGATATTTCCATGAGAAATAGTTGGAACTAGTAAGTAGAATATCACAAGGGGCCGACATACTACAAATTAATGGCTATAAAAACAAAAACCAATAGTTTGGATGCGAAGAGCTCGAAAAAATAGGCAGTTTAAAAAAAAACTGCACTGCAAATTGACTTCGTATGATGAAGTTATGCTTGAACAAAGAAAAAATTGAAGATGTCCCCAATAGTGACATGGCATATAGAGAATGACCAGCTAAAAAAAAGAGACCCCCCTCTTCCCAAGATGAACCTTTGATAATCACTTTACAAGAAAGTTGTTTTAAGTGAATCATTTTTGTAAAATAAGTGATTTCACTTTTACAATGATGTTACTTTAAATAGTGCAACAATAAAAAAGAACTTAAGTGACTCACTTTTTATTTATTTTTTATTATTTAAGTGAGATGCACCTTTACAGTAAAGTAACTTGAAAATAGAAATTGCACGTACTTTTTCTTTTAAAAGTAACTTCCTAAGACTTGAACTCAAGACCTATTAAGGAATAAAGCAACTTTGAACCAAGTGAGCTAGATTAAAATGTATGTAAAATATGGAAAGGAGGAAGGGTTTTTTTTTTTGCTCAGTTTTCGTGCTTCCTTTTTTTTCTTGTAAATCACACCACAAACTGAAACAAATTTTTTTTTCCACACTTGTGGGGTTAGATCTCGTTAGCTTTCTCGGAAAGTCTACGTTTTCTCTTTGTTTCTTATTTGCCGAGATCGCACAAGGTGCACGACAAAGAGCATATGCAACCAAGAAAAACCCTTTCCCTTTCTGTTTCTGATTCGTCGAGATCGCATAAGGTGCCTGGAAAAGAGCATACGAAGACAGGAAAAGAAACCATCTGGAACAAAAAAAATCTAATAATAAAACTGATAAAATATGAGATATATATATTTTTTTAAAACATAAATAGAAAAAGCGTCACTGTAACATTATACCTTCAGATCCAATGAAATATGCGTTTATGAAGCAGCTGAGAACCGTTTTCGATCAAACGAAAACTATTTCCCAATGGAAACGACACTCCAGACGCAATGGAACACCTCCCATAGCCCATAAATTCACAAAAATACTAGAACCAGAAATCCTTTCAAATTTCAGCAACAACAGTTCAAGATCTAGATCATAACCGGAAGCGGCTCTTCATAAAAGCTCTGATACCATGTTTGGGTACACAGGGTACTCCCAAAAGACCGAACACCTAAAGAAACCACTTCACACAAACAGATCACAGATCAACACACTGATGTTTTGACGTGGTTTAAATCCTCATGAGGGAAACACTCCACGACCCCGGCCAAATAGCTTCTACAGAGCAATTTATTATGCAAAGAAAGAAAGTTACAAATGAGCTTCTCATAATTGATCTTATATCATGACCGTCGGATTAAATATTTACAAATGCATATTAATGCATACTAAAGAAACACACTTTTCCTAACGGATATATTACACAAGTTGATCTTAACTAACTGCTAAGTGTCTAAATATCCTAACATCTTCATTGACATTGAAGTTGTCAACACACAGCTCGACTACAACCTGCTCCAAAGACAAAGCTACATGTACGCCATGAAGGTTGTTTCTTCATCCGTGTTCCATCTTATGATGTTCCCCCATGAGGGATGGGTTGTCAAAACGACCATGTCACTTACTATGACCCTAATGTGTCCGCTACACCAGAGAATGTCCTCCCCATGGTTGACCAACCTGTATTTGGTGCATTTTCCCCTTTGATTTCCTTTATGGGGCCTGAACTTTATTCAGAGACTCCAATGGTATCCACATTTAATTTCTTACTCCCTCCTCCTCTAGCTGTTGAGATATCTGACTTGTGTACCATTTCGTCAAGTCAATCAATCTCTAACTCACAACCCACCACTTCATCGACATCTCAACCGCTACTTCAATCTCAACCACCATCGATACCTAGCCACATGGGAGCCACACCGATCCACACAATCCCTTTCTTGTTTCCACCATTAGGGGTAGTAAGTTTTACCGTCATGGCCACATTGAATCTACAAGTATTAACATTAGGACTTCTCGTATGGTATTTACCTGCCCCTAATCCCACTCCAACGCCACAAGTCATTCTTCAATTGGTCCAACCTATCACCACCACCAATTATCCACCTCCCGGTGTGTTGGAAACATCTTCCTCAAAAAACTTGCCTCAATCATGCAAGAACGCTAGAGGCAAATCCACGCAAAATCATACTGCACCAAATGCGACTAAAACCATGCAACCCCCTCCTCTAGCATGCACACCTCCCAAGTGTTCTTTGTGCGATGATTTGGGCCACGCAACCCATTATTTTCCGCAATTTCCCAACCTTCAAAAACACATGAAGACATTAGACGATGACCCCAATATACCGGTTGTCGAACTACCAACCAGCCCCCCACCGGATAACAAATCATTGCGCACCAACCACTCTTGCGCTATATGTAGATTCTATAACCATTACTCTCATCATTGTCCCGATTTACTAGAGTATTAGTTGGTGATTCATGAAATGCGTCATCCTTCTTTAGAATCATCCATTACTACCATCGAGGAGATTCACCAGCCCGAATCCTCCTTCTCGATAGAGGTTAACTCTATTTATCTGATTTCCACAAGTGGCGAACCAACCATTCCCCTGACCTCTAGCACTATCTTGTCCGATATTTCCATATAGTGTTTTTGTAGTGACGAAGAAATACTTGAAGCCCTAACTGCACTTGAATTCTCTTGGGATGACATGCATCATTGAGCCTACTTCATTCCTGAGGAGTCCACTACTTTTACGTCCGACCAACTTTTAGTTGAGTCAAAAGACTTCATCCATAGCCAAGTGGATTGGTTTAAGAGCCCCATCCCATCTCCCGATGCCTTTGAAGAAGGTAACATGGCTAACATCTCTCCCACCATACAGGTTGATATTTCCGTCACAAATGTTATAGTTGAGAACATTAGGTTAGGTTCCTCATGTACTCCATATGAAGTAACTACCTATAAGAAGATTTTCCAAGAGCCTCGTGATGTTTTCACTCTGTCATATAATGAGATGCCTGGTCTTGACCCTTCCATTATTGAGCACCATATTGATACTTGGCCTGACATCCCACCTATCCGCCAAAAGCAACGAGCCATTCACCCCTCTAAACTACCAGCAGTGAAGGATAAAATTGAAAAATTACGTCAATCTAGGTTCATTTATCTCATTGCTTACAAGGTTCATTTATCCCATTGCTTACACGACATGGGTTTCCAATCCAGTGTCGATTAACAAAAAACATGGAACCATTCGCATTTGCCACCGATTTTCGTGATCTGAATTTATCTTTTCCCAAATACAAATTTCCTATGCCTTTCATCGATCACCTCGTCGATGCATGTGCGGGTCATGAGATCCTATACTTCATGGATGGTTTCTCTAGCTACAATCAGATTCAAATTCATAAAGAAGATCAGTATAAGACTGTCTTCACTACTCCATGGGGCACCTTGTCCTATCGCGTTATGCCATTTTGTATTAAAAATTCTGACGCCATATTTTAGCAGTCCATGACCTTTTGTTTTCATGGCTTGGTCCATATTAACCTTGTATACTTGGACGACCTCACCGCTTGATCCAAGAAACGATCCGACCACCTAGACGATCTCCCACAAGTCCTTTTTCATTGTCGCAAATGTAACATTCGCTCGAACCCCCTCAAGTGTGTTTTTTGCATTCCTGTCGGCCAGTTATTGGGTTTTATTGTTTCCCAAAATGGGATCACTGTCAACCCCTTGAAGGTTAAATGCATTATTGACTTCCCATCCCCACATACATTACGCCAATTGCAAATCCTTCAAGGCAAGGCCAATTTTCTCCGTGTCTTTGTCCCTGATTATGCTACAAAAGTTCATAGATTAAGTTTCCTTCGTTTGGGATGAACAGGCACAAGCAACTTTTGAAGCATTAAAAGAAGCCTTGACTTCCACTCCCTTGATTTCACCTCCTAATTTCTCTAAGGATTTTATCCTTTATGTTTTGGCATCTGAATATGTCGTTTCCGGCGTATTAGTCCAGGAAGATAGTGCGCATCAAGAATGTGTCATATATTATGTGAGTCAGACATTGACTGGTCCACCACTACGCTATCCCCATGAGGTGAAGTTGGCCCTAGTCGTCATCTTCTCTGTTCAGAAGGTAAGCAACTACATTTTTCCGAGATGAGCTATAGTTGTGGAAGATTCCAACCCCATGGTCTATCTCTTGAGTCACCGCCTCCTTCAAGGTCATGTGGATAAATGGATCATTATCCTTCAAGAATATGACCTAATATTTGCTACACCTAATAGTACCAAATCCCTTGCACTGGCACATCTCATGACCGACTTTCCCTCTTCATCGGCATCACCCCCGATCATCACTAACTTTCTTGATGAACACTTGTTCACCATTTTTTCGGATGACCCATGGTATAAAGAAATACTTGTATACCTATGAACGTAGAAGTTTCGATCCCACATTGGCCGTGATGATTGACATTGCATATGCCATCATGCTTCACAATACCTCCTTCTCGACGATGTCCTTTACTGATGCAATGTTGACACCATTTTACGTTGATGCCTCACATATGATGAGGTTGAACAAGCTTTGAACAATTTCCATAGCGGAGCCTGTGTAGGCCACTTCTCTGTAATGGAAACTGCCCATAAGGTCATCCGCACTGGGTATTTTTGGCCCACCCTTTTCACTGACTGCATTACAACAGTCAAACATTTCCGAAATTGCAAACTCTTTGCCCCGAAATCTAGGACCCCTCTTGCTCCTCTCCATCTAGTAATCTCTATCGGACCTTTCTGTAAATGGGCCATTGATTTTATGGAGTGTAACCACCCCTCAGAAAGTGGCCATAAGTACATCATTGTGGCTATCGATTATTTCACCAAATGGGTTGAGGCCATGCCCACATTTAACTGCCAAGCCGACACTGCGACACGTTTCTTTTTTAACCATGTCATTACTTGGTTCGGGGTCCCTAAACAACTCGTATCCGACCATGGAAAAAATTTCAAAGACACCATTTGGAAGGAGTTGTCCACCTTCCTGAAGTTTTACCACCAATACACCTCATCCTACTACCCTCAGGGGAACGACCAAGTTGAGGCTATCAATAAGATCCTAAATACAATCCCTCAAAGAACAAAGAACAAGCAGAAGTCAAATTGGCACCATATTATTTTTCCTACAAGACCTCCACTAGTTTTACCCATTTTCATTTGTTACACGGTGCAGAGTCTGTCCTCCCTATTGAGTGTCAAATCCCCACTTTACACATTGTCGTTGACCTTCTCCCAGACACCTCACCTCTTGAGCAAGATTTACTCTTGTTAGAACAGGAGGATGAAGACCGACGGGAGACCTTACAAATAATCTAGGCTGTCAAACATCGCTCCAAGTCCCATTATGGCAAGTGCGTCCATCGCTGCAACTTCCAAGAAGGCGACCTAGTGCTCGTTTATGACCAAGCTCATGAAAAGCATGGAAAATGAAAGTTTGAATCCATGTGGAAAGGCCCCTACATTGTCCAATCCTGTCTCGGCAAGGGGGCATACATCCTCACCGATTCTGAAGGACACACTTTGACCAACCCTCACAACGGGTTGTATCTCAAATGATTTTTCCCTTAACCTTTCTCAGACCCAATAGTTCGTGTTGCATAGTTATCTTTCCTTTTTTATTTTCCACTTTTTTTTCATTTTGAACCTTATAGTTTGCTTCCATGCGTGACCACATTTGATCATGTTCCCCCTCTCTATGTCGGTTCTACGACAACGCAAGTATATGGTCTCTGAACCTTACCTCAGTAGCTTGGGTATTGTATTCCCCCTCACACAAGTTTATCCACCTCGATGGAGTTTGTATCGGTGCTGCCACCAATAACCAGGTTGAGTATGATGCTGTGACCAGTCTCTTGACCACTACCCTCCAATTGGAATTTAGTCACATTCATGTGTTTCTTGGTTCCCAGCTTCTTGTCGCCCATCTCAATAACTTCTACTAGGTACGAGATCCTTGCCTTTTTAGAAAATTCATGCACACTAAATAACGCATTAGACAGTTCGAGTTCATTGCATTCACTCATGTCCCACGAATTCATAATGGTGTTGCAGACCAAATGGCTAACAATATTCTAGAATGGTATATAAATTAAAACATATAGGAAGTAAACCATAAAAATGCATCATCATAACATTCACATCCACATATACATCATATAGGCATACAAAATCATAACAAAGGATCATCATCATAATAAACTGCATCCATGTGCATATATATATATCATCAAAATGTCATAGTGTTTATATCATAACATAAGCATCACTGCATCGAGGATCCCCAACAGCTTCCTCATCATAAAAATAATCGTCGAATAAAAAAATTCCCCATGGTCATCGCATTAGGGGGCAATTCCATCAACTGTCTAGTCATATGAGTCATCTTCAACGTCGATGTCTTAATCCTCTTTCTCCTCCTAGTCGTCTTCTGAATCAGTATCCTTGTCCAAATCCTCCTCCTCGTCATCATAAGGGGAATCCCCCCACGACATGGACCTCACTACTTCAGATATCAGAGAATCCTCCACATCACTGGTGTACACTCACGTGGAGCGTCATAGCAAATATCAACCAACTCCTGGTCTAGATGCTACCATATTTCATCCAACACTCCATCTACTAAGAGGTCAATCCCCACATGCAACGACTCCAAATTTGTTGAAGCACTCCGCTGACGCTGATGCCCACGACAAGGAGGATCTACTCCCTCCACTCCACCCCTCCATGCCTAGTACCCTGCTAAAGGCCGTGGCCTCACATCTACACACATAAACACATCATCAGTATCAACATCATAAAAACACTCTAGCTACCATATATGCTATGTGTTAGAAAAACAGGATCACAGAGCAATAACAATAAACAGAAATGCAAATATAATCACACACACATTACAAGAGAGACACAGATATATCGTGATTCACCCCAAGATGGGCTACGTCCACACTGAAGTTTCCAGTACTTATTATTATACCGTCCAACAAAGTGAAGGGATACAACCTGCAGCACAGCCGATGCACTTCCTCTTTAATGACTCATAGTCTCTCTTCTTGATCTCAGAGATCTTTACAATGCATAATACCTAATACATCAACCCTATACATGTTATAATGTCTTTCTTTTATAAGGGAAATACAATGGGAAAATACTACGGGCTACCCAAAACCATGGGCCCGAAAACTGGTGGCGAAAACAACAATCCCCCGGACCCCCTAGGGATCATGCCGGGATCATAACCAAACCTAGGGTACGGACACGGCTGAATAATAATATCTATGAATCTGGAGATCAAGCTCCACAACCAACACTATGAAGTAGAAACAACATGATACTGCAAAATAAGTAGACACATACCATCTAGTCCCCATTTCTAGACGGGAGGTCGTGGTAGCTCTACATCCCCCCTGTGGTCCATCCCTATAGATGGGTAGTCCTCTATCACCACTGGAATCTACCACCATTTTTCAAACAACTCTGATGTAAAGAACTGATCCACCAGTCCCCCACCACCGCAATTCATCATCTCTCCCCATCACCGCATCCTCAACTCAGTGGGCCCACCGTTGCGTACTTCTCTCTACGGCCGCATCGTCAGAATCCGCTTAAATAAAAAATAGCATATGAATGAAGGGAAACAAAAATCCCTCCCATACGACTCATTTGGTTGAGCTCTCACCGAACAACTGTCAGATACATCTGCCCCCATCCAAAGTATGTTCCTGTTAGAGCCTGCTCCACTAGCATCATCTGACCTCCAAAGACCCCGTGGGGTGCCTTTGACCCTCGTATCCACACTACCAACGCTGCTATGGCTTGCGTATCTAGACTCTCTATATCATAGATCATTATAGCATTGTGATGCACATAGGCCGTTTCATAATAGTGCCGCTCAGTAGATCCTCCATCAAGACATCACAGGGCTTCCTTGGTTGTGTGGCTGCAATCAAACCTAACCATGGGAGCACTGTCAGAAAGTACACATTTGTTAATGTAATATCTAGCTACCCCCCTTGTATAACAAATTCTCCCATATGGACATCCCAAAACTCTACTAACTTACACAACAATAACGTTTCCGTACACATTGAAGGCACCCTGGCATCTTATATCTCCAAACCCAACAATTTAGGCCTCAATTGTCTCGTGATGAACGCTATTGTATTCGCCATCATGCGAAATACTATCTAATCATCAGTGACACCATATATCGTCATGGTATTGACTCCATCTTACGACGCTCTTTAACCCATGATGAGGATGAGCATGTCTTGAATGACAGTAAGTTAGCTCTCTGGGATGGCTATAGCCCATAACATTTTATGCGCTAGATACTTTTGGCAATCAATTTTTAAAGATTGTATGGAGGCCATTAAGAAGTGTACTCCCTACTAGTTTTTTCATTCTAAATAGCGTGCCGATCTTTCCCCTTTACACCCAGTTATTTCAATCGACCCCATTATGGGGCATTGATTTCATTCACTGTAATCCTACCTCGCCCGAGGGGCATGGATATGCTATTGTAGCTATATATTAATTCACAAAATGGGCCGAGGCTATGCCTACATACAAATAAGATGAAAAAAACACCGCACTCTTCATGTTTAATCATGTCATTTCCAGATTCAGGGTTCCACAAGCCATTTTCACTGACCATGGCTCACATTTCCAAAATCAAATGGTAACTGAATTGAGTGCCAAGTTGGGTTTTTGCCATGAAAAATCAACCCCCTACTACCCTCAAGTGAATGGACAAGTAGAGGCCATCAACAAGGTCTTGAAAAACATGATACAAGTCATGGTAGAGACCCATAGGTCAAACTGGCATTTAATGCTCATTTCAACTCTTTGGGATTATAGAACCTCCATCAAAACTGCTACTAGATTCACATCATTTCAATTGGTGTATGGTATGGAAGTGATAATACCTATAGAGTGTGAGATCCCATCCCTAAAATTAGCCGTTGAACTTCTGCCAAACACAACGGCCAAGGAAGAAATATTTCTATACTTAGCCAAACCCTAGGAAACTCATCATGATGCTGCCCTTGGTAATGAAGCACACAAGAGGCACATCAAAGCCTATTATGACAAGTCATTCAAACCCCACATTTTTAATGAGGGTGATTTGGTCCTAGCATATGATCAAATGCACAATAAAATGGGGGCAAGTAAGTTCAAGTCCATGTGGCATAGGCCCTACATCGTGAAGCGTGTCTTAGAAAAGGGGGCCTATGAGTTGGTCGATTATGATGGGATACCTTTGGGGGAGCCTAGAAATGGGATCTACCTTAAAAGGTACTATGATTAGGGAGATCCTGCATAAGTACCTTGTACATTTTGTATATAATGTGTGCTTGATCTGGTGTGTATTTTTATTTCCTCTCATAGTTTAGACTATCATCTTGTTGATGCCTCGAAAATTGTAGCATCAATCAGCAAAGGATTCTCCCGATAAGCGAGCCCAATTAGATCACTCACCGTTTGGTGTAGGGAATCCATCCGGTTAATGGTTCCGGCTACCGTAAGATTTAAAGATTCTTGTTCTTTGCACCAGTTGTGGCCTGATCCACCATTTATGTATTTTATTTTAAATATGATATGCAAGTGCTCTAAACTAAATGCAACTAATTAATCTAAATTAATCTAAAACTGTGTAAGCAAATATAACCTATCCTTGCAAGGAGCAAACTTGAAAGATGAGTAATAAACTAAAAGAAACATCTAAAGATCAAACAGATAGCTATTTAATCATAAAGATGCAGTTCCAACAAAAGATAAAAAGATATTAAAGATATATTCAATTCAATCGACACATTCCATTACTTATTTGGGATAAACATCTTTGCACGGGAAATAGGAGAACATTCATCACATAGAATTAATTCATAATAGTAAGGAAAGATCTCACAACAATGTATAGATGATACAAGAGTAATCCAACAAACATTTAACACATCTTGCAAAAATGCAGTCTCCCTGGCTTTCATTAGGCAAAATCGAATTCCTTTTACATGTAGTAAAGTAGTTCACGTACATAATAGAAAATGTCTTTCACCTGCCAAAAGTCCTTTCTCTATCCTCTATTCATCTATATCTAACTTTACAAAATGATCCTAGAGCTTCTAGGTGTACCCTAATCCTAGGAATATTTAATTTGTCATTTAGTACTTTATTCCAAAATTGAGATAGTTTGTGGAATTCCTTTACACACAAGTAAAAATAAAGGACAGCTGTCTATTGACATCTTTTATAGTAAAACAATTAAGTCCCAGAAGGGCCGACTGCTTCATTGGGTCGCTCTTCTTCTGCTAGTTTGCTCTCTCCAATAGGATTGCTTGCTTTTGCTGATTTTTCCACCTCTTGGATGTAACTGGCCCACTGTCCAATTTCTCTTAGGATGTTTTTTCCCCTTGATGATATTGTCACTTTCCGCGCTATCTTGTGCTTGCCCAAAATCTGATTTGATGTCCCGACTACAGTTTTCTGAGCACAGGCTTCCAGGAAGTGAGTGTGAACAACCATATGTCCAATGAATTGATGAAGATCTTATGGTGTTATAGCCTCTATATTCTTTAGATAGTCTAATTATGCAATCAAATAATTTTGCAACTCTGTCATGCGCTAGTTTTTCTCTGGAAAATCATAAATACTCCGCGGTAAAGCCATGTGACATTTCTCGTGGGCTTCCCGGATCTTGGAGTAAACAACATGGAACTTTTTTATGGTCTTATGGATCTCAACACTTAATTTGTTGCCACAATCCATGAAAAATTCAAGGACTCTTACATCCATGTCCAAATCCTCATCGGTTAAAGTGCACAAGTTCAGGAGGAAACCCGATTTTCCTTTCCTCCACTCAAACTGTTCCTTAATTTCTGTGATGTGTTGCGCATATTTGTACTTAATTTTGAGTGCCTCAATATCACGGGCTGTCATATTTGTGATCATTTCTTTCATTCCATAGACTTCTTCAAAAATCAATACCATCAATTGATGAGTTCTTTCTTGCATGTCGCAGGCCTGTTTGTAAGAGGTGGACAGATCTTGCTTCTTTTTAGTTATCTCTTTGAGTTCTTCCTTTTCTTGTATGAGTGTTTCAAACTAAGGTTTGAGAAAGTCAATTTGTTGCGCACTGTTGGCCTCATGTTTTTCTAATTCTATTATACGGGCCTTTAACACTCCTTGCTCATCTTCTGAAATTGATAGTTGCATTTCTAACGAATTCTTTTCATTTTCTAGCTGCAGGACTTTCGAGGTCATTTCTTCTTTCTCCTCTACAAGCTCTTTCTACTTCCTTTTTAGTTCATTGCTCTCTAACACCTCGTTCTTCCTGTCTGCTTTTATCTTGAAGCATAGCTCTCTGTATTTATTAACATCGTAAATTATATGATCAACATTGGTTTTACTTGCCTGGGCCGTAGCTACAGAACATCTTGCCCTGAACATGGGGTCGATGACGGTCCCTTGAACAAGTGTTGTTTCTGACACTCTGAGTTCATACAGGTCCTTCCCAATTTCCATTTTCTTCACTGATATGCCAATGATAGCCTTCTTCCACTCATGAAGGTAAATGGAATCCAGGTTAGCCACTTGGTGCTGCTTTCTGGGGTTGTATGGGGTTAGTGCTAATTCTTCTGTAGAGACAACCCCTGCATCAGCGATCCCTGGTTGGTTTAACTTTGGCAGATCTAACTCCATGTATTGTGGGCTCGGCGGGTTTTGTTCCACAACCTTTTTCAGCTTCTTCTTCCTTTTACCTTTCTCCTAGCTCTGCTAATTCTACTTGCAACCTATTTGCTTCATCCTCCAAGAGTCTTTCCTCATCTTCTTCTTGTAGCTTAACAACTTGCTCTTGTAGGATCCTATCTTCCTCCTCCTACTGGAACTTTTCCTCGTGTTCCCTTTGGATTCTAGCAGCCTCTTCTTCCTGTTGCTTCTTGGTAACTTGTTCTTGAAGGATTCTTTCTTCCTCTTCCCTAAGGGATTTTGCCTCGTTTTCCTTTTGGATTCTAGTAGCTTCTTCAACTTGTTGCAATTTGATGGCCTACTCCTTTTGAATCCCTGCTTCTTCGTCTTGTAGTGATTTGGTAGCCTGTTCATTTTGAACCCTTGCTGCTTCTTCATCCTGTTGTTGTTTGATAGCTTGTTCTTGTAGGATTTTACTTTCCTCTTCTTGTTCCATTTCTTTTGAACCTCCTTATTGGGACGTAGCTGTCTCCTGCTTTATTTGTATAAGCTCGATAGGCTTGGGGGTGGAACCTTTTCCGCCTTTCTTCTTTCAGCGTTTCCCTAATTCTGTTAAGTTCCTGGCACTACGAAAGAACTCTTCATCTTGGTCGATAAGATGGGTGTAGTCAAAATAAGTTATGACAACAAGGCAATGTCTAAAAACTCTACCGTTAGGGTCATGCCTCTTGAAAAACTTTGTGCCAAAATGAAAGATTTCCAAAACTCTGAGCATAGTTTTCTCCTTATTTTTCCCTCTGGAGGATGTATTCTCCGATAGTGAAAGGCATTGGTGGATATATTCCTTTCTTCCTCTCAGTGAGGATCCTACTGATTCCCCCAACGCCGAAGAGCTGCCTCAATGCTTCCTTATGTACCATAAAGTCTGTAACATACCGGGGAAATAGAAAGGGAGCTTGGGATCCTCCACTCATTCAGATATAGGTACCTTCTAGGGCATGGTAATAGTCTCCAAATGCTTTAATGATGGGCATGGCATTCTCCGACATGCAATTTGGCTCTTCTACAAAAATAAGATGATAAAGAGGCATGATGAATCTTTTGAAAATCTGCTTGTAGTGATTTGCAGTTGCTTTCCCATGTGGGTTGGTAAGCCATAAAGAGAGGAGTCTCTTTTCTATTCCATACACAACCCAAATCTGGGAAGGGGTGTTTGCTTAACAAGCAGTCTATTAAATAAGAAGACATGAAGAAATCTGATTTCTTCTGAGTCAGTCCTCCCTAGGCCGTGGTTAACTGCGAGACCAAACTTTCTGAAATTATGTCCGCCCAATTAAAAATGGTACCCGGCCATGGCCACATGGACTATTATTGGCACCCAACCAAGTTTGAAAATATTGCCATTTGGCATGCCGAAGATTTGGCTTAGCATCAAAATGATGAGTCTATAGGGGGTCTTTAGGAGGTTTCTTTCATATTCATTTCTTTGCCTTTGTCTTATTTTCCTGTCAACTATCATCATCTTCCTAGCACACTCCACAGGGTTTATGGTTTGTTTTGCTATCCAATTATTATCCAACCAAGCTCTTGCCTGGGGAAATTTGTAAGTAGATGTAACATTTTTAGGTGCAAAGGATGCCAGATTCATTCCATTCTTATCATTAATGAACCTGGTGTCAGTCTTGACATGAGGGATCAGCTAGCCAAGGACCTCAGAGCATGGGAATAACTCAGGTCGAGTTACCACCTTATGGATATAGGACCTCTTGATGTTTGCATATACCATAGTATCTTCTAGGGGGGATTGAGGGTATTCCTAGTCCCTGATGAACCTATATAAGTCACCCCACTGAAAATCTGGGGCGGAGCTTCCCGGGGGAACATTGGTGGTGGCTTGCGTATCACAAAAAATGGCCTCAAGGGAGGCATCTAGCAAGATTTCCACGTTTGAATCCGATTCTACGAGTTTGGCTTTCTTCCTTGTAGATTTTTTGTGCATGTCAACCTGCGCAGATGAGGGAGCACAAGTGAGGAGTTTGACATATTCATAAGCAATCCACAAAACAGACATCACCAAGATTCATAGTAACCAATCAGTGCATGAGTAACTAACTTTTTCAGATTTCAAACATCCTTTTAGAATGATGGTAGCAACTCTTAAAACAAAAACAAAATTCATTCATACAACAATTCAAAAATGAGTGCTTTTAACATAAGACTGAAAGTTGCAAACGTCTCATTTGTTAATAACTTGTAATAACTTAAATTGTTACACACGTGCTAACTTGTAATCATGTGGGGAATGGCTATTGTGGTGAATTGAAAACAACTGCATATGAATGGTTTTAGTGCAGGGGTTATCTTCTTAAAGGTTCATGTTAATGCCTGACGTATCTCAAGAATGCAGCATTGTAGCCATGGGTGGTGTTCTCATTATGTGCTACGGGGTGTTGCTTCTTGTTGGTAATGTATGATATAGAACTAGGAGGATGCGGTATTGCCACATTGGCTTTTTAAAGACCTTCATGATAAAGGTTGCTCGGCTTGTATCACTGTGAAGTATATGACAGGGGGAGATTTTCCAGCAAAGATTGCGAAAGTAGCCAAGGATGGATTGCGTTGCATACGCATAGGGAGGCTTTCATGAGATTACACCAAAACTGGTAGGGAAACTTAGTGTTTAAGGTCCTGCAGGGAGACTAATACAGAGTGTATGGACGAGGAGAAACTAAAACGCCGTGGGTGAATTAAATGACTGTGAATGAAACAATTTTTTTCTTCTTTTAAACTGTCAAAATAAGCTTCAAACGGAGTTATTCCTCGGAACAAAACAATGGAGGAAAGAGTGCCTACCTGTTGCCTTTAGAGTGGTCTCCTGCAGTTGACGCGTCTATCCAGGTGAATAAGGAACTGGAAAAACGTCCAATGTCTAACACTGGAAGCTTTCTCGACTTTGGGAACAATGAACAACCACAACCCCGTTCTATGCATATATGGCAGGAGAATTAATTCCCCACAGGTGAATTAATGGACGTTGGGTGGGCACAAGGTTCGGTGCAAAAATGTATTAATGTCGCAGAAGGTGTATTAAATGACTACACCAACCCGTTGTTTCCATAAACCCAAAATTTTGATCACGCAACCACGGTGATCTAAATGGAATCTTCCCGAGTCAGGCGGCGAATTTGTGCTTAAATCATGCGATAAAAAATGGCGTGGGGAGTTGCTATGGCAACATTGTTAAGCGCAGGATCTACGACGATGGCGGGGAGACTAATGTTAGGTTTTGCACTAAAAGGATGCGGCGATGGTAAGGTCAAAAGGGTGAAGATAAGGTGGCAACTTTAGGCTTAGGATCTACGCAATAGTGGGGGTTTTAAGCTTAGGTCTTGCAACAGGATGATGCGATGAATAGCGCAAAATTTATGTTTAAGAACCGCGCGGCGAGGCGGCACATTTAAGGGACATATTGGCGCAACGACGGAAAAGTTAACGTTAAGACCCGGGCCGAATCGGAGAGAAAGTTAAGGTTTGGACTTGCGCCCTTCGATGCAATGTTAAGATTAGGACCTGCGCCTGGGGCACAAATTTAGACATTAAAACTGCACATTTTAGAAAAAGATAGAGAAATTTTGCCTTAGTCGAAAGATAAAAAAACTTGGAAAAAACTAACAATTTTTTAGAAGAAAAGTGGTAAGGTAATCTTGCTAATGTTTGAACAAAATAAGATTCAAAACAAAAATAAAGGAGGGGCCCCAATATTTACAAAAGTTTGGGGGGGATGTTGCAGCAACAACAATTGGCGATTCGTTGGAGAACACAGATCTCTAAAACAAAATCCTGTCATGATCATAATGAATTTTAAACTGATAGATCCAAGCGTAAGAAAATTCCCCCATAGTTCAACTTCTAAGAATATAGTGATCTCTTTGTCATATTGGTTATTTTGGGAAAAAGGAGACTATGACTTGGACTTCCTTCAAAATCTCTGAAGGCCGAAGTGTGGAGTTCATTCTTTTAGGCTCTGTCTTTATGGTGTTTTGACTAAAAGAGGACTTCCACAGGATTGTAACAATACTTCACAGGCTTATTCGTTTGTTCCTCATTCCCATGCTATTTGCATCCTTTTGGATGTTTATTAAATTGACAACTTTTGTTGTTTGAGCTTTCCATAAATAGCTTTCTTAAAATTTCAATACTTTGATTTGGGTTCTTCAATCCATAATGTCCTTTTGTGTGAGCAAGAGATTTTATTTGACTATCAAGCTTCACAGATGGAGAAGAACCTTGTTGAGCTGAGTTATTTGAGCAGCTTTCTAGTTTGAACATTTTGCTTCTCTCAGCCATGCTTTGATTGAGGCGAGAATTTCTAGAAATCAGACTCTTTGATGTAATCCCTCTGGGCCTTTATTTGTAGCATGGGATCATTTTAACTACCACACACCTATGAGGCATGCTTCCTTTCCGTGGGTCCATAATAGTAAAACCCTTGAGACAGGAATTAATGTTAAAGTGGATGGAGCCTCAAGATAGTGAGAGAGAAATACTGAATCATTAGTCATTTAACTAGGGTTATTTTGACCAAACAGCAAAGGATCTCCACATTCCCAAAGGCTGATCAGTGAAAGCAAAGTCACAGAACTATATTTTCTTTACAAGTGAAATTCTGTCTTTCAAGATTTTGGGGTTTGCTCGGAATTCTGTTCTACAGCTATGCCAAGAATTGAGTTGGGTTTTATTAGTAAAGAAAAGAGAAAACTCAAGTGGAGAATTAAAGTAACAATATCAGACCAAACTACTTAAGTTGTGCATAAAACAGAACAAGAAAACAAGTAAGGAAAACAGTTTATTTATGTACAAAAGTCTCACTGAGACTATGCAAAGTACTGCTTCAAGGCGAGGCCATTTAGAGGGAGGGTCACTTCCTCTCCTTGGAGGTCTTTGAACTTGTGAGTGGATGGGACGATTTTTTCATAAATTAGATAAGGGCCAACCCATAGATGTTGAAACTTCATGTTCATTCCTTTACCCTCGTGGGGATGATCCCATTTCAGAACTAAGTCACCTACTTCAAAACTTCTTTTTCCAGACTTCCTTTTATCGAACCACCTTTTGACTATGTCTTGGTGTTGGTGGAATCGGTCTTTGGCTTTCTGTCGGGCTTCTTCAAGTTTCAGCAGGGTGTCAATTCTAGATTGTAAAACCTGAATACTAGATCCTCGGGAGGCTTGGGCCAATTGCAGAGATGGGAGTAATATGTTGGGAGGGAGGATGGATTCCTTACCATAAACAAGGGTATATGGGGAAATCCCTAAAGCATTCTTTGGAGTGACTCTATTTTCCCATAAAGCATTTGGGAGAGCAGTATGCGAGCTTCTCTGATTTTCAATCACGGTTTTATTAAGGATTCGGATGAGGTTTTTTTTTGAAGATTCAACTAATCCATTTCCTTGGGGATAGTAATTGGATGGATAATGTAATTTAATTCCTCTTTCATAAACAAATTCATTTATCATAAAAGATGAAAAATAAGTTGCATTATCAAAGACTAGGGAAATTGGAACCCAAAACCTGGTTATGACGTTTTGTTTTAAGAAACTGATAATCGCGTCTTCATCGATTTTTCGCAATGGGACAACCTCTGTCCATCTTGTAAAATAGACTGTGGCCGTTAGGATATACCAGTGCTGCAAAAAAGAATTCGGTTTTTATCTCTCCAATGACATCTATGCCCCATTGTTTGAAAGGTTCTGAGATTTTAACTGGCTGCAATGGTCCTTTGGCATATATCACAGTTCCATGCATAGGAATGAGCATCTATGAACAAAGTGGGCCAGTAGTATCTAGCCCTTAGTATTTTTTGAGCTATCGTGTCTCCGGAATAATGTCCCCCAGCAGGGCCATCATGTCATTCTTTGACTACCTTAATTGCATCTTCCTTGTCTAAACACCTGAGAAAGACGCCATCATAATTTTTTCTGAAAAGTACTCCATCAATGATCTGATAAGCTACTGACTTCAAACAGAGTGCTCTTCTTTGCTTAGAACTCCAATGCTCTTGTAGGTACCCTTGCTGCAAGTAATGCACTAAGTCCCAGTACCAGGATTTAGGCACTGTGAAAATAGGGCATACCTCAACTGCACTTAGCTCGGCTTCATTTTCCCAGTCTCCCTATTCATCAATTGGATGTTCAGTGAGCAATTTACATAGGCCTTGACCTTTAATGATGGTGGCTAGTTTAAATTCTAAATCATATTCTTGAAGAGCGGTGACCCAATTTCCTCTTCTTTCTCCCAATTCCTTTTGAACGAAGAGGGATCTGACGGCTGGATGGGGTACTACAACTTTAGTTATGTTCTTAAGAATATATGGCCTGAACTGCTTTACTACTTTGAATACGGCATATGGCTATTTGTCTACAATAGGATAGTTCAGTTCAGTGCCTTGCAGACCAGTGCTCATAGAAGAGATTGGGTATTCATCTCCTAATTCTACCTTTTGTGTGAGCACAGCTACGAGAGAGTCATCTGAAGCAAAGGCATATAAAATAAAATCTTTGTCAAAATCTGGACTTCTTAGAGAGGGATCATTGGCTATGGCTACTTTAATATCCTTAAATGCATCCTTTTCCAAGTCTATCAATTTGAACTGTACGCTTTGCTTGACCATTTGCTGCAAAGGTTTAACGGTTTGTGCGAAATCGGGAACAAACCTTCGAACAAAATTGATAGTACCCATAAATGACTACATTTATTTTTTGTTGTGAGGCATGGGAATTTTGTTGATAACCTACACTCTCTCTTGATCAATCAAAATTCCCTTTTTTGAAATGATGTGACCCATAAGCTTTCCCTCAAGAATGGAAAACACACTTTTCTTGGGATTTAGAGAAATACCGTATTTCGTGCATCGGTGAAAAATATGTTTTAAATGGAAAACATGGTCTTCTCTTTTCTTTGAAAAGACTACCACATCATCCATATAGACTACAACACAATGAACTCCTAATCCTCAAAAGGCAATGTCCATTGCTTGCTGGAAAGTAGCTCCCGCGTTTATCAAGCCAAATGACATTCTCCGGTATGCAAATGTTCCCCACTTAGTGTGGAAAGTAGTCTTAAGATGGTCTTCTTTTGCCACCAATACTTGATTGTAACTGCAGAAACCATCTAGAAGAGGAAAAAGTTCTGACCTGATACCAGCTGTAAAATTTGATCCATTGAAGGCACGAGATAGTTATATTTATCAGAGGCTCTGTTCAAATTTCTGAAATCTACACATAGTCTTATTTCTCCAGACTTCTTCCTTACGGGAAATAGATTAGCAACCCATTCCGAATGTCGGACTTTAAAGATGATCTTAGCATCTAATAACTTCTTCAACTCCTTCTGAATTAAAGGATCAAGAGTAGGATACATTCTTCTTAACTGCTGTTGAAATGGCTTAACGCTTGCCTTCATTGGTATGACATGCTAAATGATACAAGCATCATATGCTTTTATATCTTGATAAGTCCAAGCAAACACATCTTTATATTTCCGAAAAATCTTGATGAACTTATCTCTTTCACTTGGTGAACAACATCTACCAAGATTAACATATTTTGGTTCAGCTTCTGTTCCCAGATTTATCAATTCATGCTGCATAGAAGAGCTATGAGTTTTAACATTTTCTAGTTTCTTGAACATTCTTTGCAGATCGAACAAAATTTCAAGTGATCTCACTCCTTTGGGCATGAAATTCCCTTTTACTGCGTCCTTATTTTCCAAATCAGCATCATGTTTTTCTTCATCTATAACAACTTCTTGAAACATGTTTTCATTTGTAAGGAAACTGATGATCTGATTATCATCATCGAACACCCTGAAATTTGTGATATTATCTGGAACAGAAGGCCTGAAAACCAATTCAATAGAACATTTATTATTAGTAGGCACTAACCTAGAAGCAGAGGTAGCTAATAAATCAGCTGCAGCATTTTGTAATCTAGGAACAGATTTTATATTAAAAGCTTCAAAGTGCATAATTAGATCCCATACCTCAGAGTGGTAACCTTTCAAATGTGGCGAAAGACAATGAATTGTGTCTCTCACCTGTCTGACAACTATTTCTGAGTCACCAAAGACCTCGAGGTATTTAACATTCAAACCGACGGCTCTCTTTAACTCGTGGACTAAAGCTTCATATTCAACAATATTGTTAGTACAATCGAACTCTAATCTACAAGACAAGAAGTATTTGTTGTTTTCGGGATCAACTAGAATACAACCAGCTCCAGATCCTTCCTGAGTTTTGGAACAGTCAAAGTATAAAATCCAAAAAAAAATCTTTGATTTAACTAAGTTAGTATCTTTATCCTCTAATTTAGTAACTAAGCTAACTATGTTACAGTCAACATCATCAGTCCAAGAAAATTGAAGGAAATCAGAATGTTCATCTGATTCATGACAAACATTCTCTGATTGATAATTACCCGGCTCAATTTCTAAGAAACAATTACCCAAAACTGAAGATGAGAAAGCTACAGCTTCATTCTTTTCTTCTAGCTGAGTTACGTTTTGCTTCATGTGCGGTTCCCTTAGTACTTTTATCTGATTTTTCCTATTCTGATATGGTAGCCACATGTGAGACCAGTCTATTGCAAAATAACCATCTAGTTTTGTAGACCAGTCCCTGCTCAGGATCAAACCATAAGTTTCAGGAATATCAACTACCATTATATCAATGAACTGACACACTCTAGGGTCTGCTGACAACCTAATAAGCACATCTTTCATTTCCCCAATGACTTTAACGACAGTTCTATCTAGCTGAATAATTTGAGCTAGGGATGGACTTGGCTATCCATTAATCCTTTTGCAGATTGACAATGGCATGACATTTGAGGAAGCTCCAGAGTCTACCAAACAATTATGCACATTGTGATTGAAGATTTCAAAAGTCAAAAGAAAAGGCAATGTTTGGGATTTAAATTTCCCCCTAATACTAGCTTCATTTATTTTAGGATCTTCTTGAGTATTGGCTAACGGAGTGCTAGATTGGGGTTCAAGAGCTTGTAACAACTTCTTTTGTTGCTGAGGAAAACTGCACATATCAAATATGGAAACATTTGCTTTTACTTTCTTTATGTCCTCAATTATATCATATCCCATGTCACATTCTTGTACAACTTTTGGTTGACTGTCTGTTTTATTTAAAGTCATTTTTGGTTGTTGAGTTGTTTCTACATTTGGCTATTTGGTAGGTATTTGGTTAGGTTTGGGCTGTGGTGGAATAACCGTGATGTTCCTTTTATGTATTTCTTTGGAGGCTTTAGGCTTGGGCATGGTTGAGCTTTGAATTGGATCAACGATTGGGCCTTTACCACAAGTATTGATGTTTACAACTGAGACTTGGCTTTCCTTGGGATCATCTTCAATTAACTCAGTTAAAGGCACCCAGTCCCATAACACCATAGTAGTGTCTGGAGCGGGTTCCTCTAATTCGAGAGTCTACTTTTTTGGAGGATTATCTTGATCTGGAATTTGTGAGTCCAGCATTTGGTTCATCACCAAGCTCATTGAATTTATCCATTGCGAACAACTTTTTTCAGAGTGTGGTTCTTGATGAAAGGTGCAGAAATGTTCCATTTAAATTCAAAACAGGAGAGTTGTTCATAGGTGGGTGAGGCTGATCATTTTCTTCTCTTTTCTTGTAGAAAGGTTTAAAAGGCTTCCTAGATGCGCTAGCTACCTTATCCTTTTCAAGGTCTACAATTTTATTTGATAGTTTTTGCATCATTTTGACTACGTTTTCCATATTTGCTGAAGGTTCTTCTTTATTCCTGGTAAGCAGCAGTGGTTTCTTAGTGGTTGCTGGTTTTGTTTTTGCATCAAGAGCATGCTTAGTAATGTTGTCTACTTCTTCTTCTACCTTCCTAGCTTCTTCGAAATTTTCTATTAAGATATTTTTCTTAGTTATTTTGACAAACATTGCTATGGGAGGATCGAGTGAGGTTGTATAGTATTCCACTAAAGATTCTTCTACAGGTTTAGCTGCTTCACTGAAATTATTTAACAGTGTAGTGAATCTTTGGTTAAATTCTTGAACCTTTTCTTTCTTTTCTATTATCATGGACAACAACTCTTTCATGAGTGTAGCTACCGTTTTTTGATTTCCATATTTCTTTAAAAAACATTTTTCAAATTCTTCCCAGTTTGATATTGAGCTAGGTTGTAAACTAAAGTACCAGGAAGACACCTTAGGCTCAAAAGTATAGGGAAAGAGTCTACAGACTACGTCTTCATGTTTCAAATTCAAAAGGCTCAAAGTTAAATAAAATCTCTTAAGGTGATCTTCAACAGAGATACCTTTACCAGGATCATAATTAGGTAAAACTTTCTTAGGATTCTTAGGCAGATTGTGAAAAGGTCCAGCCAAATTCAAAGCTCCTCTTGCTCTCCATGCAGGTATAGCCATGGCTCCACGTGGAGAGTTAGGTGGAGTATCGTGGGGAGTATGAGGTGGAGAATTCTTTGGAGTATAAGGTTCTTCAAGATCTAGAGGATCTTTGAGTTCAATTTCTCCAAGAGGTTCTATGATTTCTTCTAGAGATAAATCCACTAATTCTTCAAAGCTCTGAACAAGAACTGAAATCACGTGTGTACTGTCTTTCCCTTCTAGGAGCTCTTATTCTAGGGAGAAAAGGAATCACATTCAAACCACCAAGCTGCTTAACATAAGCACGGGTATGTCTTCTTAGGTTTTTTACTTTAGAAAAAGGTTAGCATATAGTGTTTCTTGATGTTCAAATTCAGAGTTAGGATTTTCTTGATTTGTTACTTCCAGGTCTGAATTGTCTGGGATTGTTGTTTCAAGCGGGTTTCCAGTGGGATCTCCGCTTAAAGAAGAGTCTCCTTTATTAGCCATGCACTGGTGGCCCTCCTTCTAGGGCCAAAAATTGTTGATGCTTTGAAAATCGTAGCATCAATCAGCAAGGGATTCTCCTCGATAAGCGAGCCCAATTAGATTGCTCCACTGTTTGGTGTAGGGAATCCATCCGGTTAGCAGTTTCAGCTACCGTAAGATTTAAATATTCTTGTCCTTTGCACCAGTTGTGGCCCGATCCACCATTTATGTATTTTATTTTAAAGATGATATGCAAGTGCTTTAAACTAAATGCAGCTAATTAATCTAAATTAATCTAAAACTGTATAAGTAAATCTAACCTATCCTTGCAAGGAGTAAACTTTAAAGATGAGTAATAAACTGAAAGAAACATTTAAAGATCAAAGAGATAGCTATTTAATCATAAAGATGCAGTTCCAGCAGAAGATAAAAATATATTAAAGATAGCTTCAATTCAATCAACACATTCCATTACTCATTTGAGATAAACATATTTGCACATGAAATAGGAGAACATTCATCACATAGAAGTAATTCATAATAGTAAGGAAATATCTATGAGCAATGTATAGATGATACAAGAGTAATCCAACAAACATTTAACACATCTTTTCGGAAAAAATGCAATCTCCCTGGCTTTCATTAGGCAAAATCGAATTCCTTTTACATGTAGTAAGTAGTTCATGTACAGAATAGAAAGTGTCTTTCACCTGCCGAAAGTCCTTTCTCTATCCTCTATTCATCTATATATAACTTTACAAAATGCTCCTTGAGTTGCCAGGTGTACTCTAATCCTAGGAATATTTAATTTGTCATTTAGTACTTTATTCCAAAATTGAGATAGTTTGTGGAATTCTTTTACACAAAAGAAAAAATAAAGGACAGTTGTCTATTGACATCTTTTATAGTAAAACAATTAAGTCCTAGATGGGTCAACTGCTTCATTGGGTCGGTCTTCTTCTGCTAGTTTGCTCTCTCCAACAGGCTCACTTGCTTTTGCTGATTTGTCCACCTCTTTGATGTAACTGGCCCACTGTCCAATTTCTCTTAGGATGGTTTTTCTCCTTGATGATATTGTCACTCTCCGTGCTATCTTGTGCTTGCGCAAATCTGATTTAATGTTCGCTGTCCCTACTACAGTTTTCTAAGCACAGGTTTCCAAGAAGTGAGTGTGAACAACCATCTGTCTAATGAATTGATGAAGATATTATGGTGTTATAGCCTCTATCTTCTTTAGATAGTCTAATTCTGCATTCAAATTATTTCGCAACTCTGTCATGCGCTGGTTTTTCTCTGGAAACTCATAAATACTCTGCGGTAAATCCATGTGACATTTCTCGTGGGGTTCCCAGATCTTGGAGTAAACAACATGGAACTTTTTTATGGTATTCTGGATCTCAACAATTAATTTGTTGCCACAATCCCTGCAAAATTCAAGGACTCCTACATCCATGTCGAGCTCCTCATCAGTTAAAGCGCACAGGTTCAGGGGGAAACCAGATTTTCCTTTCCTCCACTCAAACTGTTCCTTAATTTATGTGACGTGTTGCACATTTTTGTCCTTAATTTTGAGTGCCTTAGCATCAAGGGCTATCATCCTTGTGACGATTTATTTCATTTCGTAGACTTCTTCACAAATCAATACTAGCAATTGATGAGTTCTTTCTTGCGTGTCGTAGGACTGTTTGTAAAAGGTGTACAGATCCTACTTCTTTTTAGCTATCTCTTTGAGCTATTCCAATAGTTCTTCATTTTCTTGTTTGAGTCTTTCAAACTGAGGTTTGAGAAAGTCAATTTGTTGTGCACTATTGGCCTCATGTTTTTCTAATTCTGTTATACAGGCCTTTAAGACTCCTTGCTGATCTTTTGAAATTGCTAGTTGCATTTCTAATGAATTCTTTTCATTTTCGATCTGCAGGACTTTTGAGGTCGTTTCTTCTTTCTCCTCTTCAAGCTTTTTTTACTTCCTTTTTAGTTCATTTCTCTCTAACACCTTGTTCTTCCTGTCTACTTTTATCTTAAAGCATAGCTCTTTGTATTTCTTAACATCGTCAATTAGACGATCGACATTGGTTTTACTTTCCTAGGCTGCAGCTACAAAACATCTTGCCATGAACGCGGGGTCGATTTCGGTTCCTTGAACAAGTGTGGTTTCTGACCCTCTGAGTTCATATAGGTCCTTCGCAATTTCCATTTTCTTCACTGATCTGCCAATGATAGCCTTCTTCCTCTCATGAAAGTAAACGGAATCCAGGTTGGCCACTTGGCGCTGCTTTCTGGGGTTGTGTGGGGTTAGAGCTAATTATTCTGTAGAGACAACCCCTGCAACAACAATCCCTGGTTGGTTTAACTTTGGAATATCTAACTCCATGTCTTGTGGGCTCGACGGGATTTGTTCCATGGCCTTTTCAGCTTCTTCTTCCTTTTTCCTTTCTGCTAGCTCCGCTAACTCAGCTTGCAACCTATTTTTTAATCCTCCAAGAGTCTTTCCTCTTCTTCTTCTTGTAGCTTAGTAGCTTACTCTTGTAGGATCCTATCTTCCTTCTCCTTTTGGACTTTTTCCTCATGTTCCCTTTGGATTCTAGTAGCCTCTTCTTCCTCCCGCTTCTTGGTAACTTGTTCTTGAAGGATTCTTTCTTCCTCTTCCCTAAGGGATTTTGCCTTGTGTTCCTTTTGGATTCTAGCAGCTTCTTCATCTTGTTGCAATTTGATGGTCTGCTCCTTTTGAATCCTTGCTTCTTCGTCTTGTAGTGATTTGGAAGCCTATTCATTTTGAACACTTGTTGCATCTTCATCCTGCTGTTGTTTGATAGCTTTTTCTTGTAGGATTCTACTTTCCTCTTCTTGTTCCATTTCTTTTGAACCTCCTGATTGGGACGCACCTGCCTCCTGATCCATTTGTATCAAACCGACAGGATTGGGGGTGGAACCTTTTCCACCTTTCTTCTTGTAGCGTTTCCCTAATTATGTTAAGTTCTTGGCACTACGAAAGAACTCTTCATCTTGATCCATAAGATGGGTGTATTCAAAAGAAGTTTTGACATCAAGGAAATGTCTAGCAACTTTACCACAAGGGTCATGCCTCTTGAAAAACTTTGTGCCAAAATGAAATATTTCCAAACCCTGAGCATAGTTTTCTCCTTCTTTTGCCCTTTGGAGGCTGTATGTGCCGATAGTGAAAGGCATTGGTGGATATATGCATTTCTTCCTCTTAGTGAGGATCCTACTGATTCCCCCAACGCCGAAGAGCTGCCTCAAGGCTTCCTTATGTACCACAAAGTCTGTAACATATCGGGGAAACAAAAAGGGAGCTTGGGATCCTCCACTCATTCGGATATAGGTACCTTCTAGGGTGTGGTAATAGTCTCCAAATGCTTCAATGATGGGCATGGCATTCTCCAACATGCAATTTGGCTCTTCTACAAAAATAAGCAGATAAAGAGGCATGATGAATCTTTCGCAAATCTACTTGTAGTGATTTGCATATATGCTTACCCATGTGGGTTGGTAATCCATAAAGAGATGAGTCTCTTTTCTATTCCATACACAACCCAAATCCAGGAAGGGGTGTTTGCTTAACAAGCAGTCTATTAAAAAATAAGACATGAAGAAATATGATTTCTTCTGAGTCAGTCCTCCCTTTGCCGCGTCTAACTACGAGACCAAACTTTCTGAAATTATGTCCACCCAATTAAAAATGGTACCAAACATGGCAACATGGACTATTACTGGCACCCAACCAAGTTTGAAAATATTTCCCTTTGGCATGCCAAAGATCCGGCTCAGCATTAAAACGATGAGTCTGTAGGGGGTCTTTAGGAGGTTTCTTTCATATTCATTGCTTTTCCTTTGTCTTATTTGTGTGTCCACTATCATCATTTTCCTAGCAGAGTCTAGAGGGTCCATGGTTTGTTCTGCTATCCAATTATTATCCAACCAAGCTCTTGCCTGGGGAAATTTGTAAGTAGTTGTGACATGTTCAGGTGCAAAGGATGCCAAATTCATTCCATTCTTGTCATTAATGAACCTGGTGTCAGTCTTGACATGAGGGATCATCCAGCCAAGGACCTTGGAGCATGGGAATAACTCAGGTCGAGTTTCCGCCTTATGGATACATGACCTCTTGATGTTTGCATATACCATAGTATCTTCTAGGGGGGCTTGAGGGTATTCCTGGTCCCTGATGAACCTATATAAGTCACCCCACTGAAACTTTGGGGCAGAGATTCCTGGGGGAACATTGGTGGTGGCTTGCGTATCAAAGAACATGGTCTCAAGGGAGGTATCTAGTAGGATTTCCACGTCTGAATCTGATTCTACGAGCTTTGGATTTCTTCCTTGCAGATTTTCTGTGCACGTCAACCTGCACGGATGAGGGAGCACAAATGAGGAGTTTGACATATTCATAAGCAATCTACAAAACATACATCACCAGGACTCATAGTAACCGATCAATGCATGATTATTGGACTCTTTCAGATTTCAAACATCCTTTTAGAATGATGGTAGCAACTCTTAAAACAAAAACAAAATTCATTCATACAACAATTAAAAAATGAGTGCTTTTAACATAAGACTGAAAGTTACCAACGTCTAATTTGTTAATAACTTGTAATAGCTTAAATTGTTACACATGTGCTAACTTGCAATCATGTGGGGAATGGCTATTGTGGTGAACAGAAAACAACCACATGTGAATGGTTTTAGTGCAGGGGTTATCTTGTTAAAGGTTCGTCTTAATGCCCGACGTATCTGGAAAATGCAGCATTATAGCCTTGGGCGGTGTTCTCATTATGTGCTATGGGGTGTTGCTTCTTGTCGGTAATGTATGATACAGAACCGGGAGGACGTGGTATTGCCACATTGGCTTTTTAAAGACCTTCATGATAAAGGTTGCTCGACTTGTATCACTGTGAAGGATACAACTGGTGGATCATTTCTAGCAACGATTGCGAAACTAGCAGAGGATGGATTGTGTTGCATATGAAGAGGGAGGATTTCATGAGCTTGCACTGAAACTGGCAGGGAAACTTAGTGTTTAAGGTCCTGCGGGGAGACTGATACAGAGTGTAAGGCCGAAGAGAAACTAAAACGTCATTGGTGAATTAAACGACTGTGAATGAAACAATATTTTTTTTCTTTTAAACTGTCAAAATAAGCTTCAAACGGAGTTATCCTTGGAACACAACAACGGAGGAAAGAGTGCCTACCTGTTGCCTTTGGAGTGGTCTACTACAACTGACGCGTCTATCCAAGCGAATAAGGAACTAGAAAAATGTCCAATGTCTAACATTGGAAGCTTTCTTTGCTTTGGGAACAATGAACAACCACAACCTCGTTCTATGCATATATGGTAGGAGATTTAATTCCCCATGGGTGAATTAATGGACGTTTGGTGGGCACGGGGATTGGTGCAAAAATGTATTAACGCCACACAAGGTGTATTAAATGACTTCGCCAACCCGCCGTTTCCATAAAATCAAAATTTCAATCATGCAGCGGTGACGATCTAAACGGCATCTTCCCACGTCGGGAGGCGAATTTGTGCTTAAATCATGCAATCAAAAATGGCGCGGGGAGTTGCTATGGCGGTGTTGTTAAGCGTAGGATTTGCGATGATGGTGGGGAGGCTAATGTTAGGTTTTGTGCCAAAAGGATGCGGTGATGGTAAGGTCAAAAGGGAAAATTTAAGGCGGTGACTTTAAGCTTAGGATCTACGCAATAGTGGGGGTTTTAAGCTTAGGTATTGCAATGGGATGATGCAATGAATGGCACAAAATTTATGTCTAAGAACAATGCGGAGAGGCGACACGTTTAAGGGACATATTGGCACAATGGCGACAAAGTTAACATTAAGACCTGCGCCCAATCGGCGACAAAGTTAAGGTTCGGACTTGCGCCCTTTGGTGCAATGTTAAGATTAGGACCTGCGCCTACGACACAAATTTAGACATTAAAACTGTGCTTTTTAAAAAAAGATAGAGAAATTTTTCCTTAGCCAAAAGATAAAAAAAATTGGAAAAAATAAAAAAAAATTTAGAAGGAAAGTGGGAAGGTAATCTTGCTAATGTTTGAACAAAATAAGCTTCAAAACAAAAAGAAAGGAGGGGGCCCCAATATTTACAAAATTTGGGGGGGGGATGTTGCAGCAACAACACATCTCCTCTACGACTTCTTATACCATGTTCTACTTGAATGCGGAGATGAAAACCTGTTCTGGGTTCGCAGACGGTGCTAGCTGACACACTTAAAACCTCGCTTCGGTTTCTTGGGTACTATATTCCCCTGCTGATGAACTGATAAGTTTGGGAGGAGTTTGCCTAGGTCCTGCAACTAATAATATTGTAGAGTATCACACGGTGATTGCATTGCTAACTGATTCCTCTTCCCATGGTGTGGACCACATTGCCATCTATTTGGGTTCTCAACTTTTAGTCTCTCATTTAAACCAATTATACACCATTCATGACCCTACACTACTCCGTATTTTTCAACGAGTACGTCTCCTAGAGAGATATTTTGAGTTTATTCTTTATCAACACATCCCGAGACGCATGAACACAATTTCCCATTCATTGGCCAATTTCATTTTACATTGGTACATATCACATTCTTAAACATTTCGTCATTAAAATGTGTAAATAATAATAACATATAAATAATTCATATATAAGTAAGCAGTCAATAGGAAATTCACATTCAGCATAAGACACATTCTATATAAAATTGCTGGAGATAGTTTTTATATTAAGCGTGATAAAAGTTTCACAAACAGTACTGAGACAAAAATATGAAGATCATAGATTTCAGTATTTCATGCTGACAAAATGTGAAGCTCACGGATTTCAGTACATCACTACATACAATACTACTACTAGTGATGCTCATGAAAACACATGATGACACTCACCACTCGACGTAGCAATCGACCAAAATGACTAGAAACTCCAGCTGTCTGGCGTTGATAACATCGTGGAAATTCATCTATAGATATGTTGGGAATGTCTAGGGTCAATCATTGGAGTTTCTCCTGAATTTCATCAAGCTATTCTACTGCATCTCGTTTAACGACTGCTATCTCTCTGACTGCTCCTTTCCTTTCGATAGGAAAATATCCAACTGTTCTCGAGGGCCCAACATTTGGATTAAAATATATGAGGTCTCAGTACAACAAAAAAATGGAATATTATAAAATACATAAAAATTTAAAAAGATAAAAAAGAAACTCCTTAGTTCTTACCTAGATCACCCCATTTCTCTCCTTCCGGGAGTGCTAGATCTATATCTCCCTGTAAGTACGTGCCATAATATGCATAATATTCCACCATAAGTAGTTGAATACACAACGATCTGAAGAATGCAGACCCATAATTGATAATAGGTACACCAACACCATGGTGAGCCATCACCTATACCCACCTCAGCATACGTGGATCTCGTGGCTCTAGGTTAGTGATCTATATCTTTGGGAGAAGGAGAGGAACCTTCTCTAAGAAGAAGGTTTTGGATCATTTTCCAACCACACATCATTTATTTGAGCCTTATAGCTTAATTATGCACTTATCCTTTGTATTTTGACTCCATCATGTGATTACATCATCAACAGATCACAGTTTCGGTCAACTGGGCCTCCTCCTAAATTATAGGATCCAACTGGGCCATCATCTGAGCCTCCTCCACCATTCAGGGGGTGATTTTCATGACTAATGCGCACTACTCAATCCAATGAACATCATTTACTAGTTTATTCAACCAACTGGTGATACTAGGGCACTTTACTACACTTTTGACTTCATCTGGTGTTATTCTCACCTACTATTTAGTTAAAATGCAGAAAGAAGGTGCCCTCTCCTATTTTTTGGCATTCAGTTGAGTTCTACATTGATTTAGACTCAATTAGTCAGTTTCAGAGTCAGTTAGAGTAAACGATTGATTAGTTAAGTGGTTAACTGATGTGCCTAGTGGTTTTAACTACATAGAAAGCCACTCTCATGCACCAATTCGAAGGACCACCTTTGGAATTTAAATTGCTTGGCTTATTGTTTCCATTATTACACATTGTAAACTATCTTCTAAGTATATGATATTATTTTACTGTTGCAAACTTTCTGCATAGTGTTTCCATACATTTTGCTTCATGCATCTCTAGTAAATGTTGTGTCTGTTCCATAGATCTGCTGTGCTTGATATTTCACATGGTATCAGAGCTCCATGGTAGGGACAAGACAACTTTTCTATAATGATTCTGTACTTCTGCACTGGTGCTTTCTGCACCAGAAACACATATGAAGATTGAGCAAGTTTTCTAAAAAATATTCCAACTCTGCACCAGAAGCCGAAAGTTTTCCACATAATTCCTGGATATTGTGCATCCGACTCTTCAATCTTGCTTGATAGTCTATTCTGGGTGTGATGCAACTTGAAAAGTGCAGGTTGTCTACCTAAATGGTTCTTGTTTGTTTGTGATTGCAGGTTTCTCACTCCTTCCTATTACATTCTCTATTGCAGAGATGGAATCTTCTTCACAAAATATTCTTACTCCATTCAACTATGATGAGTGGAAACCAAAGATGATAGCATGTCTGAAGAGACAATGTATTTTTTATATGTGTATTAGTGATACGAGATATTTTTCTTCCAATGAAGAGGAGAATGATTGGCTAAATGACCGTGACAGAGCCTTTGGAGTAATGTGTATTGCTATGTCTCCTAGTATGCACTAACTTAGTAAATCTATTGAAAATCCAAGTGATATATGGGCCCAAATGGATAGAGAATTTGGAAAGTAGAAGGAAGAGAAACATGCTAGACATTTGGAGAAAAATCTTAGTAATACCTCCTTAAGTGTTCTCTCTAATTATGTCTCGGCCTCAATCATCTTTCATGATGAAGTTATTCAAGATGAAGAAGAAGCTGCAGATTCAACACAGAAAACTCATGTTGAAGAACTTACTTCCTCTATTTCTCTAGAAGTTGAAGACAATTTCGAATTGTCCCCTTCCCATGCAACTAATGCAGATGAAAGAGATTCAACACTCATGTTCTCAATGTCTTCTATTTCTAATTCTGAGCAAGATATATCAGTTACTACTCTAGAAGTTGAAGAGAGTTTCAAAATATCTACTTCCCATGAGTCTGCTGATATGCAGAATAATGATCCACTGAATGTTTTGGAAGTTAAATCATATTTTTGAGGTGATGCATTCTCCCTCCTTGATAACATGCTTCCTATATACTTCAATTTTATCATTTGCACATGCTCTCAAAGTTTCTCTGAAAATGGAGGACACTACCATTCGATTGAGTTTAAGTCTCATGCACATTTTGGTGATTTTGGTTTTGATCTCACCCCTGTTGGTTCAAAGGATATCACAAGAAATCATCTATCAATTCTTGGATTTGTTCTCACCATGTTCGGTTTGAAGAGAAAGTTCAAATGCCTCCATGGGATAGAATTTCAATAGAGAAGAGAAGATATTTGTATCCAAAGAGTAAGGAGTGCATCCTCATTGGATATGCTGAAGAATCAAAAGGATACAAACTCATGTATATCATATCCAAAACTATATTCATCAAGCGAAGTGTCAAATTTGAAAAACTGCTTCAAGATCTAAAACTAGTCAAGGAAGAAACTGCTGAATTGCCTCCTCTCCAAGAAGAAGATTCAGAAGAAGATGATGAAATTTTGTGTTCTGATATTTTATCAGACATTAATGAACATGAAATATCAGGTTCAGATTCAAATCCAAATGAACCCCCTCAGTTTCCAAAGTGGGCAGAAAAGACTCTCAATTCTGTTGGTTCTAACATTGGAAATCCTGTCGATCCAAGAAGAACTCGAGCAGACTTTCAAAGAGAAGGTATGGCTCTTTCATATTCTGATCCATTACTATTTGAGAATTTTTTTTTGATTATAGGTTTAGATCCTAAATCATACTATCATTCCCACCGAGATCTGAGATGGAAAACAACCATGGATGAAGAGTACAATTCTCTTCAGAAAAATGCTACATGGGAGCTAGTTTCTCTTCCACCTAGGAGGAAATTAGTTCAATGAAAATGGGTATACTGAACCAAGTTTGTTGCATATGGCTCAAACTGCAAATAAAAATCTAGGTTGGTGGAAAAATGATTCTCACAAGTTCATGGTGTGGACTACACAGAAATCTTTGCACTGGTAGCAAAAATGGATTCAATCTGCCTAGTTTTGGCAATTTCCGCATCTAAGCACTGGGAAGTGCACCACATGGATGTGAAGAGTGCATTCCTTCATGGATATATAAATGAATATATTTACATGAATAATCCTGAAGGATACATATAAGATCCGACGTTAGTGTGTAGGCTAAAGAATCATTGTATGGTTTAAAACAAGCCCCAAGAGCTTGGTATGCAAAGATGGATTCCTTCCTTCTGTCACAAAATTTTGGAAGATGCAAATCAGATCCAAATGTGTACCTACATTAGCATGAAGGTAATTTTCTGATCATTTTCCTTTATGTTGATGACCTTTTGATTACAGGAATCACTCTTGCTTCGATCGACAATATAAAAACCGCACCACATCTAACATTCGACATGAGTGATTTAGGCTTCTTGAAGCAATTTCTTGGCTTAGATATCACTCAAATTTTTGATGGGATAACGATATCTCAGTAAAAATATGCTTTAGACCTACAAAACAAGTTTAATATGGCAGATTGTAAAGTTGCACCATTCCCATTCCTCTCAGGAATCAGTCTTGAGGATGGTGATTCTACACTATACAAACAATTGATTGGTAGTCTTCTATACTTGACACACTCTAGGCCTGATATTTCTTATACCATGAGTGTTGTTTCAAGGTATATGTAGAATCCCCATGATCTCCACTGGAATTCATCCAAAAGAATCTTGCACTATGTGCAAGGTACTAGACATTTTGGCATTCACTATGCTATGAATTCCGATCTAGATTTGGTTGGATTCACTGATTCAGGGCAGGTGATAGCATTGATCGGAATTCCACTTCCAGATATATTTTCATGATTGGAACAAGGCCTATTTTCTAGTCAAGCAAAAAGTAGGATACCATTGCCTTATCTTCAATAGAGGAAGAGTATCAAGGAGCATTCAATTTTTGCATTCTGGAAATTGGGCTGCAGGGTATTCTAGCTGAGTTTGATATTGGTAGCACCACTTCTACTGTCATCATTTGTGACAATCAGAGTGCTATAAATATCTCAACAGATCTGGTTCAGAGATAGAGGACCAAGCATATCGATATCCACATGCACTACATCCGAGAGCTTGTGCATGACATAACCATTGTATTGCCATATTGCCCTACAGAAGAGCAAATTGCAGACATCTTCACCAAGAGATTCACTGAGAAGAAGTTATCTTACCTTCGTTCACTGCTGGGGGTGAGTTATAAAAGGGCGAGGAAATATTAGATCCTTCAGTGTTCATTTTGAGGGGGGGTTTTATTTCCCACTGGGGTTTTCCCTCTTTCCTTACTTAGAGTTGTTCTAGCATTTTTGGATTATTTATGTACTGGGTGACCTATGGCCTTTGTTGCTAGGGCCCTCTTATTATTTTTTATACCTCCATGAGATTAGCTTAAGGGGGGGTGTTGGAGCATTTTTCAACCACACATCATTTATTTGAGCCTTATAGATTAATTATCCACTTATCCTAAGTATTTTGACTCCATCATGTGCTTACGTCATCAACATATCACAATTTCAGTCAACTAGGCCTCCTCCTAAATTATAGGAGCCAACTGGGCCATCATCTGAGCCTACTCCTACATTCTAGGAGCCAACTGGGCCATCATATTAGCCTCCTCCACCATTCAGGGGTTGATTTTCATGACTAATGCGCACTACTCATTCCAACTGACAACGTTTACTAGTTTATTCAGCCAACTGGTGATACTAGGGCACCCTACTACACTCTTTGACTTCATCTGGTGTTATTCTCACCTACTATTAAGTTAAACTGTAGACAGAATGTGCCCTCTCCTATTTTTTGGAATTCAGTTGAGTTCTGCATTGAGTTAGGCTCAGTTAGTCAGTTTCAGAGTCAGTTAGAGTCAATTATTTATTAGTTAAGTGGTTAACTAATGTGCTGAATGGTGTTAACTACATAGTAAGCTTTTCTCATGCACCAATTCAAATGAACACCTTCGAAATTCAAATTGCTTGGATTATTGTAGCCATTGTTACACATTGTAAACTATCTTCTGAGTTAATGAGATTATTTTACTGTTACAAACCTTCTGCACAGTGTTTCCATAAATTTTGTTGCATGAATCTCTAGTAACTATTGTGTTTGTAACATAGATCTGTTGTGCTTGATATTTGCTTTGTTGTGTCGATGAATTCATGCAACCGAGGATCACAAATTTGGGAGGATGATAGAAAATATGCAGATATTCAAGCATGAGATGTATCAATTGGACAATGGGAAATAAATAAAAATATTGCATTCGTGATGTCTTAGGTAAGTGAAGATAGTATTGTTTTATATTGCACCTTCAATTTTTTCATATATCTTTTAAGTGTCACAACACAATTATCCATTTATCTCTGTGTCACTAGGTACGCATATGTGATTTCATGAAGTATTTTTTCATAAAAGATGAAAAATACATTCAACATGTGCATGTAGCACGATGGAGGGATGAATAGTACTATGAGATACATTACATGCAACATTGCTTTCAAGTGTTTTATGATAAATTGAAGGAAAGAGATATATAGATGGATTTACATTGGATATGGTTAGATGGTTGTGCATGCCAATTAAAAAATGTTTGTGTATTCCAATGATTGAGTATTTTGCACAAACATAGCATTTGCAACATATTTGGAACTATTTTTGGACTAGGCATGGGAAAGGTGAGAATGTTGGGGTTCGTGAATGCATCAAAACTGCACTACGAAGGGAGGAGATGAATTTTCAAAGAATTGCCATATATGAGATGCAAAATATATAGTTCATTGGTGCTCTAGAGTTGTCAAGTGGTGCTCAAGAGAAACATAATTTAATAGGGATAGGACATGTACTAAGAAATTTCTTGGCAATGGTCAATATAGATTGTTCATGTTCATATCATTCCAAATAAGTACAACGAACACATGGGTTTCATTCAAATTTAAGCTCAAACAACCCTTTATTCTAAGTATAGAATCGAAAGTTGGAATCTCATGAGTGATGTAAATGGAATCTCATGAGTGATGTAAATGGAATGTAATGACAACTTTTGGAGAGAAGAAAGAGGTGGAGGTTGAATTGGCCAAGTGGAGAGAGTTTCCAAGTCAACTAGCTTTACCTTATCCACTAGAAAGTAGAAAAAACAGGATAAAGTTGTCTAAATCCGGAAGTGTCTTTGTAATTCAGGAATGGAATAAAATCAGATAGAATGAAAGGAAATATTATCCAGAATCTATCCAAATTTGTGATAGTGATTTAGGATAGAAAGTGGTCCACTAAAAGACAAAACTAGGCCAATTTACCTCGTCTACACCTAGGAAAATTAATCTAGATGATTAATAAATTATATCCTAAGTATGGAATGGGTTTTGAAATGTTCGACCCCCCCCCCCCCCTTAATCCTAAATCAGAGTGAGTAAAGTATGTGTAGGGCCCAAGAAACAAGGATTATGGTCACCCCAATACAAAAAATATAATTCCCAGGTAAGTTGAGGAAACAGGGAAAACCTCATGGGAATAAAACCCTCCCTAAAAAATGGACATGTGCACACCAAAATTTTTGTTGCTCCAAACTCAAGTAGGTGTGAACTTGATTATATGTTTGGAGGTATCTTAATCTTTGGAATAAGTGTATCATGCTCCAAAAACATGTGTTTGAAGTCTCCTTCAATGGATGCACGCAAATCTGGAAGCTCTTTGAACTTGCTCTTGAACAGAACAAATCCATGAATATGCATACCATTATGGAACTTGAAATTCCAACCAAATAAGGTAGGATCAACTTCAGATCTAATTTCTCTTGAAACTTGAACTTCAAATCAGAGAAAGTTAAATTATCTCCAAGAAAATATGCTAATGTGATGGCAATGTCTTCGTCTTCAATGAAACTTTGAGAAAAGGATCTAGTCATCATGTAGGAATAGGTAGAAATCATGAGATCACAATAAGTGAGTGCAAATGGAGCACTCTTTAAATATGAACCAGCCTTCAAATCATCCAATAAATCAGCATATTGCACACCCTTAGCTTGTGAAGTATGCACAAAATCATCAAAACATAGCTTGTAATCCTCAAGATCAAAATATGAAGAATGATATGAGAAATGTGAATGGATGAAATCCTCTTCAACAATGGTATCTCCATTAGTTGAAACTTCTTCATTATCAACAACCACATATGAAGGAGAGATATATGATTTCTAAACTTCAAGAGCCACAAAAGAAGTCTCTTTAGTTAATGCTTCATGAAAAGAAGCATTCAAATGAAGGAGATCATCATCAGCAGGAACTAGCTGTGAAGAAATTTATGCAATTTCTTTTTCTTCAAAGACAACTTCTTCAGAGATGGTTGAGGCCAATACATCATGAGGAAAAACACATGAGGAGGTGTCAAATTTACTCTCCATATTTCTGATATGAGCCTCATTGTGATTTCCAAAGACTCTATCCAAATTGGTCAAGATATCCTTTGGGTATTCAGCAGAATCAATAAAGTAGTGCATGCATGGAGAAAAGGCTAAACACATGTCTCCAAGCGCTCTATAACAATCATTCAGGAAACCATATTTCTCTTCTGAAGATTCATGCTCTGCAACAGATCCAATAGACACATCAAAGAGATCATGTCTCTTCAGATATGCACTCATATTTGGCTTCCACTCATCATAGTTGAATGGTGTAAGAAGAGGAACTGAATTCGAATCCATGAAGTTGTACTTGCAAAACAAACTTTGAAACTTATACTGGAAGACTCATCTGAATCTACGACATGAGCTAACTGAGCTTTGATACCATGTGTGAATTCTATATAGTTTGAATACGATGAAAGAATTATAAGATCCAATAATATTGAATCCAAGAAGTCCTCACAAGAATTTATTCAAAGATATCTAAGAATAAGAAGAAATATTGAAATAGAAACATAACAGAAGGAACTGAATTGATGGAAATATCATATCATATCTTATCATAAATATGAATACAATATATAATACATCTCAAGAGATAAAATAGAATGCCTTAAAGGCAAGTTGAAAAGCTCACAAAAGTAAGGCTTACTAAAAGCTAGAAAAACCCCTTAGGTGTCAAAAGCACTTTCCAAAACAGTCTGAAGGCTCACGAATTGGATGAATATGGTATGGAATCTCATGATCTATGTAAATGGAATGAAATGAAAATTTTTGGAGAGAATAAATAGGTGGAGGTCGAATTGTCTAAGTGGAGAGAGTTTCCAAGTGAACTAGCTTTACCTTATCCACTAGAAAGTAGAAAAAACAAGATAAAGCTCTCTAAATCAGGAAAGTGTCTTTCTAATTGAGGAATGGAATAAAATCAGATAGAATCCAAGAAAATCTGATCCAGAATCTATCCAAATTAGTTTTAGTGATTTAGGATAGAAAGTGGTCTACTAAAAGACAAAACTAGGCCAATTTACCTAGTCTAAACGTAGGAAAATTAATCTACATGATTAATAAATTATATACTAAGTATGGAATGGGTTTTTAAATGTTCCAACAGTAATCATGTTTTAATAAATATTAAAGTGGATTTTAATATAGTTGAAATGTCTACTCGTCCAAAATATTGTAATGTTTCCCACCCCGTGTTATCAAAATCTATTGTAAACAAGTACACAAGGCATTGTCAATAGTTCTCATGCACGACTAACATTTTTAAAGTAAATAGAACATCTCTTCAAAAGTACTCTATTATAAGAGATAATCTTGACAACCCAAATCAATTAGATTGTTGGGCTTGCATTGGAAGGTTGCCTCATTTAGAGAGGAAATTAATTGATGCTATCAAGGAGGAACTGGTACAAAATTTTTGGTATGAAAATACCAGGCCTTAATCCAATCAAAGAGAGGTGATTGTTGGTAGGCGGTTTGGTAAGGTAACATCACAGCATCGTCGATGCTGCGACAAGGCATAAGATATCATGAAAGATGGCGAGTTGGGCGTAAAAAATATTATTTTATGCATTTTTGGGTCAATTGTACTGCAGCTTGCAGGTTTTGGGTCATTTGGACCATATGTGATGTAATTTTGAGTCATTTGTACCGCGGTATGCGGGTTTTTGGGTCATTAGACCGCGTCAGTTAGATTTTGGGTCATTTGTCCAAAGTGTCAGTTAGGAAGTTGTTAGTAAGTGGAAAAGCATTGTAAAGGAAGAAGTCTATTTATAGTCATAAAGTCATATGTGTTGGATACCTTGATAAGGAGTTTGAGCTGAAATGCATCTACAGTTGTGATCAAGAGTTATCTGCGAGGTTTGTGTTTTTGCAGAGATGTTGTATCAGGGTTTTATTGAAGTAATATGACATGAAGGAACTATTCGGTGAAATTCCTTGAGTATCTCTTATGGTAATGCATGTTGCGATTCATGAATGATGATATGTTTTCCTGCTGCAGTTAATACCTTAATGTTATATTTGTCGCAATGAATGTTTCTCTTGAATAAATGCTATGAGTACAATGTTGTTGAAGTTAAATACATAGATCTATCTGTGAATGTTGCGATCAGTTAAGTAATTGATCCCGCAAACATCCTCCTTCATTCAGTGGAAACATGGTTCCATCCACTCTCCCTTGAACGCCTCGGGTGAGACCTCATCTGCTCTGCAGGTGTTGCTGGATGGGGTAAAACCCGTCTGGGATGGTGCTCAAGGAGATCACAGTGGGTTGGTGTCGACAGTGATGGGAACCCCTGTCGACTGGGTTTGAGTCAACAGTGATAAAGTTGAGAAAATGTACTAATGACCATAACCCCACATTAAGAACTTCCTTGAAATTACACAAACATATCTCTATGAGATTGATGTAAGAGCATCGAGACCTAGCCAGATTAGTCGAGGCTAGTTGACATGGGGAAGCCAACCAGAGGGAGTGCTGATGACCATGGTGTGAGAAGCAGATTGACTTATCGAAGTCAATAAGTCAAGTAGGGAACTGTCGAAGCAGTTGACATGAGTGCGAAGGCCGAAAGTTGACATGTTGAGGTCGACAGATGATAGGTCAAGGGCAGAGCATCGATAGGTCGACATGATGTCGAACCATGACACCGACAGTTTTGGGCATGAACCAAGCGAGCAGTAAGGGGCATACAGGCAAAGCCTTGGGTTGTAAAGGAAGCCGACAGGAGAGTCAAAGCTGACAGATAGTATGGCCGATGTGATGGTTTACTGTAGGATGTTAGAAGGATGCGTATAAGTCAAGGAGAGTACTTGGCAATAGTTCAAGGTTGCTAAGGAAGTTAATGACAGTTATTGCAGGTAGATGAGGCTGTGCAGCATGGCAGGGGTGTTGAGGCTACATGTCTCATGGATCACAGTGGTCTCAGGAACCGCAAAAACAGAGTAGAAGGCCAAGAAGCTGGATATGTTGGATCACTTGGCATTCAGGAAGAGCAGAGTTCGAGGAGAAGTTTTGTAGATTGGAGAGAACAGTCACACAATTTCCGAACGCAGAGAGGATTGAGCCATAGCTCAGAGTTCCACAGTGAACCAAGAGAGGGTGAGATCGACACACTGAGAGAGCACATAATTAATTCTGGTTGTAACGGTTAAGGTCGACAGTTAGTTGGATATTTCATTTCCTTGTTGTTTGCATTATAATCGATTCAGAGAAGCAATATACGCCAGCTTCTGGCATGTTGTTTTCATCTTGTCTATGTGAACGTGTGCGTGGTGTGTAATTGTTAATCAAGAACCTTAGCGTATAAGATGCCTTGCATCAGGTGGTATCAGAGCTATAATATCCTGAGAGCTGAGCATAGCGAAGAACGTCAGTCATGTTAAGCCTGCAAGTGCATTGAATAGCTCCAGCTGAGGTTGGGTAGAGTTGTGCATGACTTGTTGAAGTCCAGTTGCGATTGGATGAGTGGGAGTTTCATCCGAGGTTGAAAATGGATCACAGAGGCGTTAATGTCTGAGGACAAAGAGCGCATGGTGCAACAGTCACAATTGATCATGAGATGTTCGACGAGTGCATTCGAATAATGCGAACTTTGACAAATGAAGTCACATCGATTAAAGAGAGCCAAAGGTGTGGTTGTATTCCTGATGCACAACGATGAGGAAGTCGAAGAAGTGGAACCACGGGAAGCAGCAGAAGATGAACTAGAAGAAAAAATCATCAAGATTTTGATGGATATGAGACGTCGGGCGAAGATAGATGTACGCACCTACTCAGGAAGTTTGGACCTAGAAGACTTGATCAACTAGTTAAGAGAAATGGAGAAATACTTCAACAAAGAGAAGATCGAGGATCCTAAACGGTTTAAGACTGCATGTCTGATATTGAAGGGTCATGCCTCATTGTTGTGGGACAATGTGCAGGCTGACAAAGTCAAGAAGGGCAAGGAGAAAATCAAGTCTTGGGATAGGATGGTCGCCAAGTTGAAAGGGAAGTTCTTACCGAGTGACTATGTGATTTCCTTGTTCCAGAAATTGTAGAACATTCGACAAAAAGAGATGACTATGAAGGAGCACATGGAAGAGTTCTACCGATTGTCGATTCGTTCGGGCTAAATCGATGAAGGAGAAGAAGCTATCTCTAGGTATGTGAACGACTTGAAATATGCCATTCAGGACGAATTGAGCATGTCAAGATTCAGAGCAGTGTGTGAATCCTATTAGTTAGCTCTGAAGGAAGAAGACAAACTGTCAAGAAAATCCGCAGTGACCAGAAGCAGGATGACTGGTCGAGGTGCGAAGACTGTTATAGCAGGGAGATTGTCGAAGATAGTTGACATGTAGAAGGGACATCGACAAGGGAGAAAGCGCAAGAGAACCAAGGCGATGGTCGAGGAACATGCAGTCGAGGTGTGTATGGTCGAAGTTGTCCAACCGATAGAAAAGGAGCTAACAGACCAGCCATAATCTGTTACAAGTGTCATGGAGAGGCACACAAGGCATATGAATTCCCATAGAACCTACATGCTGCAGAGGAGTCGAAACCCAGATGTTGAAGGGATGAGCAAATTGACGAGAGGGAAGAGTCGGCATCTGACAGCAGTGAGGATGGTAAGAAGAAAAGTTGGGCCATGGCATCCAGCAAGACACTGGTTTTGGAAGACAGATGCGACGAGCAAGAGTCAACACAGCAGAAGGAGATCGTTTGAATGAAGGTGCGAATCGGCGAATGGCATTGCAATACCATAGTTGATGGTGGAAGCACTCAGAATCTTGTGTCAACAAAGATAATCAACAAAGAAAAGTTGAATTGTCAGGAACATCCACACCCTTACAAGATCTCATGGTTGCATAAAGGACACCTTTTGAAGGTGACCAAACAGTGCCTAATTAAATTCAAGGTTGGGAAGTTGGAGGACAGCGTACTGTGTGACGTAATCCCAATGGATACGTTCCATCTATTACTAGGAAGACCATGGCAGTATGATCAGAAAATGATCTATGGTGGTCGAGCCAACACAGTCATAGTGTGGAAAAATGGTGTAAAGAGGACTCTTAAGACGAAGTCCGAGGAGCAGGCTAGCTGTAAGCACAAAGAGACCAACTTTTGGGAGAAACGTGTGCTGATGTGTTCAATGAAAAAATTCCTTGCACATGAGGAAAAAGAGTCGAGGTGTTACGCTATCATTCCAAAAGGACCATGTGTTGAGACATCGACAATGGAGGAGAATATTCCGATCGAAGTCGGAAATATGCTCGAAGAGTTTAGGAGCATAGTGGTCGATGAGACACCGATAGGATTGCCACCGACAAGAAGCATATCCTATCAGATCGACTTGATTCAAAGGTCGAGTCTTCCAAACAAAGAACTACATAGGATGAGTCTGACGGAAGGTCAGGAACTCAACCGATAGGTCCAGGAGTTGTTGGACAGAGGGTTGATCAGAGAGAGTCTGATCCCGTGTGCTCTACCAGCAGTATTAGTGCCAAAGAAGGGTGGAGAATGGAGGATGTGTACAGACTCTAGAGCCATCAACAGGATCACGATCAATTATTAGTTTCCATTGCCGGGAATGGACGAATTGATGGATTTCCTAAGTGGAGCGAAGTACTTCACAAATATAGACCTGAAAAGTGGTTTTCACCAGATTAGGGTTAGAGAAGGAGATGAATGGAGGACAACATTCAAGACGAAAGAAGGGTTATATGAGTGGTTAGTCATGCCATTCAGATTGACTAATGCACCCAGTACATTCATGAGGCTGATAAATGAGGTACTGAAGCCATTCTTGGGAAAGTTTGTTGGTAGTCTACTTACACGACATTATGATATTTAGTCGAACTAAGATAGAACAATTGGGGCACATTCGATAGGTATTGCAGAAGTTGCAGGAAGAGAAGTTGATGGTAAACCTACAAAAGTGCTTCTTTTTGAAGGAAGAACTGGTATACTTGGGATTCGCAATCTAGGGTAAAGGGTTAGTGATGGACCCAGAAAAGGTGAAGGAAATATTGGATTGGCCAAAACCAACAAGTACGATGGGAGTAAGGAGTTTCCATGTACTTTCAAGTTTCTACAGGAAGTTCATTCGAGGATTCAGTCGGATTTGTATACCTTTGACAGAGTGCATGAAGAAAGGGGAGTTCAAGTGGATGGAAGCTGCACAACGAGATTTCGACAAGTTGAAGGAAAAGGTCACTGAGAGCCCAGTGTTAGTGCTCCCAGATTTCAACAAAGTTTTCCAAGTCGATTGCGATGCGAGTGGAACAACAATTGGATCAGTGTTGAGCCAGGAGGTCCGACCAATTGCATTCTTCAGTGAGAAGTTGGATGACGTGAAGCGGACGTATTCGGTTTATGACCAGGAATTCTATGCTATCATCCAGGCATTGAAGAAGTGGAGGCATTACTTGTTTCCCAAGGAATATGTGTTGTACACATATCACCAAGCACTAAGGTATATGAATACTCAGTCAAAGTTGAATCAATGGCACATGAAATGGGTCGAATTCCTTCAGGTATATGCATTCATGTTGTGACATAGGTTGGGTAAGTCGAACAAGGTTGCTGACGCGCTGAGTCGAAGAGATGCATTGCTGAACACGACGACAGTTCAGGAAATAGGAATAGAGTCAGTGAAGATAGAGTACGGGACTGACAAGGATTTTGAAAAAGCATGGGAAGCTTGTCGTGAACCATGGAGTGTCGACAAAAATCCATACTTGGATTATTTTGTCCAAGAAGCTTATCTGTTTAGGGGAAATCAATTATGTATTCCCAGAGGATCAGTTAGGGAGAACCTAATCTGAAAGTTGCATATCAGTGGATTAGCAGGTCATTTTAGCATCGACAAGACCAGGGAATTGGTCGAAGAAAATTATTATTGGCCAGGAATGACGACAGATGTCAGAAAGTGGGTTCGACATTGTAGAGTTTGCTAGTTTGCAAAAGGGAGAAGTTAGAAAATGGGGTTGTATACACCGTTTCCGGTACCAAATACCCCATGGGAGCACCTAAGCATGGATTTTTTTCTAGTATTTCTAAAGACGCAGCAAGGGAGCGACTCAATCTTTGTTGTAGTCGACATATTTTTGAAAATGGAACACTTTATTCTGTGTCAGAAGACAAGTGATGCCACATGCATTGTTGTATTATTCTTCAAGGATGTAGTCAGATTGCATGGGTTTCCGAGGAGTATCACGTCGGGTCAGGATACCAAGTTTATGGGGCATTTATGCAGAACCCTATGGAAGAAACTGGACATGAGGTTGCAGTTTAGCTTGGCATATCATCTGCAGACAGATGGATAGATCAAGGTGGTGACCAGAATTTTGGGAAACCTTCTGAGATGTTTGATGGCTAACAGACCCAAGCAGTGGGAGAATGTGTTGGCACAAGCAGAGTTCACATACAACAATTCTGTGAATCGGTCGACATGTTTGATCCCATTCCAGATTGTTCAGGGAAGAATCCCACATGGAGTGGTGGATTTGGTTGAGTTACTGATAGAAATTAGGAAAAGCGTGGATGCAGAATCATTCGTAGAGCACATGAAAGAAGTTCATGAAGATGTGCAAAAGCGCATAAAGAAGAGCAATGCGACATATAAGTTGAGAGATGACAGGAATAAGAGGGTACAGTCATTCAGCGAGGAAGACTTGGTCTATGCACATTTGCGGAAGGAGATATTTCTAATAGGAACATATAACAAGCTGAAGCTGAAACATATTGGACCGTGTAAAATTATGAAGAAGATTTCAGACAACGCTTATGTGTTGGAGCTACCGAATGACTTGAGCATTTCACCAACGTTCAATGTCTTAGATTTGTACAAGTTCAAAGATTTTTCAAGCAATGGAAGTGCAGAAGTGTCGAAGACCGACTGGACAGAGTAGATTCTAGATCAACAGAAAGAAGAGATTGCAGAAGTAATAGAGGAACGCGAAGTCGGGCGTATGCGCAGTTCGCGAAAGAAGGAATACTTAGTGCGATGGAAAGACTATGAGTTGTGCGATGGAAAGACTATGAGTTGCAGGAGGTGACATGGATTTCCGAAGAGGAGTTCAGGAGACTGACGGAGTAGTCGAGTTCTTTTTCACCTGGGGAGTCTGATGCAGGAGCATCGGGACCTAGGAAGATTAGTCAAGGCTAGTCGACATGGGGAAGCCAACCAGAGGGAGTGTCGATGACCATTGGTGTGAGAAGCATATTGACTTGTTGAAGTCAATAATTCGAGAAGGGAACTGTCGAAGCAGACGTCACAAGTGAGAAGGTCGAAAGTCGACATGTTGAGGTTGATAGATGAAAGGTCAAGGGTAGAGCATTGATAGGTCGACATGATGTCGAACCATGACACTGACAGGTTTGGGCATGAGCCAAGCAAGGAGGAAGGGGTAGACTGGAGAAGCCTTGGGTTGTGAAGGAATCCGACAGGAGAGTTGAAGCTGACATAAAGTATGGCCGACGTGATGGTTTACTATAGCATGTCAGAAAGACGTGTAGAAGTAAAGGAGAGTACTTGGCAATAGTTCAGGGTTGCTAAGGAAGTTAATGACAGTTATTGCGGGTATATGAGACTATGCAGCACGACAGGGGTGCTGACAGTTGCAGGTCTACAAGATCTGAGAAGATCGACAGGCAGAGGGTGCGTGTCTCAGGTATCGCAGTGGTCACCGCAGCAGTAGAGTAGAAGTCTAGGAAGCTAGATTAGTTGGATCACTTGGCATTTAGGTAGAGCAGAGTTTGGGGAGAAGTTCTGTAGATTGGAGAGAATAGTCACACGGCTTCCGAACGCAAATAAGATCGAGCCATAGCTCAAAGTTCTGTAGTGAACTAGGAGAGGGTGAGATCAACACACTGAGAGAGCACACAGTTACTTCTATATTGTAACAGATAAGGCCGACAGTTAGTTAGTTATTTCATTTCCTTGTAGTTTGCATTGTAACCGATTCGGAGAAGTAATATAATCCAACTTATGGCATGTTGTTTGTATCTTGTCTATGTGAACGTGTGTGTGGTGTGTAATTCTTAAGAAAGAGACTTAGTGTATAAGGCCCCTTGCGTCAGAGATATTCTAGATTAACCGCATGGAATTTAACCTTGGGAAAATATAATTTGTGAAATGTAAACCTTGGTATGTTATAATATGCACAGATTGCAACATGTTGTTATAGATACCATGTAGAATTTGATTATTTTTATGACACATATGTACACATCCACCATGTTTTGCATAATAACATTGTGTAGGAGTGCTCATCCATACTACCTCTGTTTTCATCAAAAGAATTTATTCATAACATCATGCGTCCAAGGCCAGATGGACAAAACATGCTCTAGGTGCATTGGATTTGCTTTGTTGTGTCAATGCATTCATGCAAGCGACGACCACAAATTTGGGAGGATGATAGTAGATATGCAGATATTCAAGCATGATATGTATCAATTGGACAATGGGAAATAAATAAAAAAGATTGCATTCATGATGTCTTAGGTAAGTGAAGATAGTATTGTTTCATATTGCACCTTCAATTTTTTCATATATCTTTTAAATGTCACAACACAATTATCCCTTTATCTCTGTGTTACTAGGTACGCGTATGTGATTTCATGAAGTATTTTTTGATAAAAACTGAAAAATACGTTCAACATGTGCATGTATCACGATGGAAGGATGAATAGCACCGTGAGCTACATTATGTGCAACATTGCTTTCATTTTTTTATGATAACTTGAAGGAAAGAGATATATAGATGGATTTACATTGGATATGGTTAGATGGTTGTGCAGGCCAATTAAAAAATGTTCATGTATTCCAATGGTCGAGTATTTTGCACAAACATACCATTTGCAACATATTTGGAGCTATTTTTGGACTAGGCATGGGAAAGGTGAGCATGGTGGGGTTGGTGAATGCATCAAAACTGCACTACGAAGGGAGGAGTTGATTCTTTCAACGAATTTCCATATTTGAGATGCAAAATATATAGTTCATTGGGGCTCTACAGTTGTCAAGTGGTGCTCAAGAGAAACATAATTTAATAGGGATAGGACATGTACTAAGAAATTTCTAGGAAGTGGTCAATATAGATCGTTCGTGTTCATATCATTGCAAATCAGTACAAGGAACACATGGCTTTCATTCAATTCTAAGCTCAAACAACCACTTATTCTAAGTATAGAATCGAAAGTTGGATTTCTTTTGTGGACCTTGTAGCAGTTGCGAATGGGATGATTATGAATTGATAAATTGAGTGTGTTGAGACTGAGAGCAAAGCCTAAGTGTATTTCATTATTGAATAGTTCCAAATGGAGAGCGAAGACTCTGTGTAATTTGTGGTTTATGGGATTCTAGCTGGAAGATAATGTTTCTATATAAATTATAAACTCTGCGTTTTTTATGAGAAGGGAATGCTTCCATAGGTTAACGTTAGAGTTAATTAATAATTTGAAAATGTTTATATGTAATACTCAGGGCAGAGCCCTAGCTTGTTAATTCTCATTCTGGTCTTTCATTTTTATTGGTTAATGTTTGTGTAAATCTGGATAATGAACCACGTTGTAGCGTGGTCAATCATGTAAGCGTTTAACTGGGTTGATTGTTTAGAGGACTCGATCCTGATTTCAAAATTTATTTGGAAGTTAATGTTTACATTTCTGAAGCGTGCCCTAAATAAATTATGAGTCTGTGGTTTTGACTCTATGGTTGTTATTTTTAGACAGGGGATTATCGTGGAGATGTAATATACTTGGATGAGTCTACGTGGATCTTATCAATGCTTTTAAACTTTGATTAAATAATTAATTTTTTTTTGGGAAATCGTTTCTCTTTATATCCTTATACTGTTGACTCAATTTGTAATTTACATTTTTATAAATTGGGCATTTCTTACTATTTAGAAAATACTACATAAGTCTTTTTATTTAACTAAATCTGAACCTAGGATTCTAGGTTTGAGGAACTCTAAAGAGTTACGATCCCTTGTATGTGATGGCTCTGTTTGTTTAAAACATAAAGAATTATTGTTTAAAGTTTGTAACAAATTACTACGAAGCTTGAAGAGTTTGATATCTAGCACAAGCTAGCTCTGCTAGATCGTAAGACTATTATAAATGAAGAGGGTTTGATAATTTAAGAAATACTGATGCATTATTTTAAATGTTTAGAGATAAATAAAGTTTGACCTGGGGAGCCAATGAAGCATCCCTTGCTCCCAATGCATAAAGATAACCAAATTTCTATGGAAAAGAAAATGACAGTAATTAGAATTTAAGTCATAACTTTCAGCCTATAATAATTTGAAAATATAAAAAAAATTCATACTTGAACTTTGCATCTTGGATCTTCCTCTGGTAAAGGCCTGCACACCTCAAACACTGATTAATGGAAACAATATGCTTAGTTGACCTGTAGGATGATAACCAAATAATTTTGGAACTACCACGTTCCTCCCAACCATGACCCGGAACCGTTCCTAGTTCTGATTGGATCCCCCTGAGCTGGCTCTAACATGCAAGAGGAAACTAGAGAACCTAGGGCAGACAACTAATTGCAATTCAATCTTGAAATAATTACTTTTCCATATTTATGGGACAATTTCTCTCTTATTACCATAAAAGAATGATAATAAGATAGGTGATCCTTTCTTTGGAAATTGTCCTTGTATTTTTAGGTGAAATTTTGTAAAAGGAAGTTGTAATAATAATAATATTTTTAATACTAACTTCAATTGATTTTTAGTTTGAATTATAATATATAATTTAAAAAGTTTATTTAATTATAAACTTTCAGTTTTGTCTAGGAATCTTACTTGTTCTTTTGAACTAACTATAGTAAAATTTATAATTTGTTTATTTATAATATAATTATAGGTAGAATCCTTTCATATGGATTTATCGACTTTAATTTGTATAACTTTAGTATTCTCATAAATTTCTTTATATATAATATCTTTACATATAAATAATGTATTTTATATTCATACGTATATTTATGTATACCACTTTGTACATCAGTGAGGCTCTTTATAAATAATCACTTTGATTTTATTCAAGTAGTTATATAACATTATATCCTTGATGCTTATTTAATTAAGGTCCACTTTTTGACAATTCCTTTGGTAGGTTTGGATGGTCGACTAGGTTAGGTAGCTCTAGGTCCCTTTGCATGTTGGATTACGTCATATTTCGTGGTAGTTTCCTCAGTCCTTGATGAGATGAGTACTGATTCAATTAGTCAAATTAAATAAGTATGATGACCGGTGGTGCTATTCAGAGCCTTCCTCAACTCAACACCTTTTTTAGTAAGGTAACCTCGGGTGCTATTTAGAGCTTATTCTCAACACTCTTCAATGGGTGTAATGCTATTGCAATTCCAGAGCTCTTCGCTCAACACTAGTGCTAGGATGTATTTGCAAGATACACCTAGGGATACAATGGCCAAATATCCGATGCTCCAGAGCTTATGCTCAACATCAAGTTGGAGTGCTCCAGGGCTTATTCCCAACACTCTATGTACATCAGGGCTTACACCCAACACATAATAAAATTCCTCTATGTACATTGGGGTTTATGCCCAGTACATAGGTCATCCATGTGCTCCATAGCCTATGCTCAACACATTATAAAAGTTAGTCATGCATACCAGAATTCTGCACAGTATATAACAAGATCATCTCAGTATATTAGGGTTTGTACCCAATCACATAATAAACATCAATCAAGTACATCAGGGCTTTATGCCCACTACATAAAAATAATCTACATCTGTTAGGGGCCATGCCCAAATATGTAACAAAAGTAAAACATGTGCATTGGGGTTTACGCCCAATATATAAATATATCAATCAAAACAAATCATATGTATCGGGTCTTATGCCCAATATATAACATAAACATAATCAACAAAATTCGGGATATTACACCAAACCTAAAATCAAAGTGAACAACTCATCCACCATGTAGGTGGAAAAAGTCATTTGCACCATTTTTTAAAATTAAAAATGTGAACACATTAATAACCAAAAATTAGAAACATGCACACATTAATAACTTGTGCATGCCTTTTTTATATAATGTGCATACATCATTAACACATTCACATTATTAATGTGCACATGATATTAACACACACGCATTAATAATCGTTTGTGCATTAATTTTTATTCTCGTTTAACTCTCTCTCTCTCTCTCTCTCAAACCCCACCTATATCTCCTATTATCTCTAAACCACCTCCTCTCTAACCCATATCTCTCTCTCCCTCCCTCTATCTAACCCTGAACTCCCTCCCCCTAACCACTCACCCCTATCCTCCTCCCCCAATCAATAACACTCCTCCTACCCAAAATTCATAAACCCCCCATCTCTCTCTCTCTCTCCCAAACCTCTAACCTCCCACAATCTATCACTCTCTTCCACAACTCATCTCCCCCCTACCCCTAATCATCCCCCCATCCCACAAAATTTCTCTCTCTATCCTCCACTCCCTACCCCCAAAACCCCCACTCCTCACAGCCATACAGCTACCCCAACTCCCCTTCTTCCCATCCCCACTAATAACCCTCCCCATACCACTAACCTCCCCCCCCCCCTCTCTCTCCCTCTTCCCTACTACTCTCCCTATCTCTCTCTCATGGTCTCTCTCCTACTCCTACCACTAACCAACCCCCCCCTCTCTCTCACCTTTACTGCCATACCTATAACCCCCTACCACTAACAATATCCTTGATCAATCCACCCCCCCCCCCCCTCTCTCTCTCTCTCTCTATATATATATATATATATATATATATACAAACCCCCCAATCCTCAATCTCTTACCCCTAACTCCCTCACTACTAACTCTCCTACCCCTACCCCCCACTCTCTCTCTCTCTCTCTCTCTCTATATATATATATATATCCAAACCCCCCAATTCTCAATCTCTTACCCCTAACTCCCTCACTACTCACTCTCCTACCCCTACCCCCCACTTTATCTCTCTCTCTCTCTCTCTCTCTCTCTCTCTCTCTCTCCTATTCCCCTTAACCTCCCCCCCCCTCTCTCTCTCTATCTTTGCTAATCCCCCTCCCCCCCAACCACTAACCACTGCACCCATCTCTCTCTCTCTCTCTCTCTATCTTTGCTAATCCCCCTCCCCCCAACCACTAACCACTGCACCCATCTCTCTCTCTCTCTCTCTCTCTCTCTCTACTCCTCTTACCACTAATCCCTTCCCTCCCTCTCTATCTCTCTCTCTCTACTCCTCCCCTTAACCCTTACTAACCACCCCTCTCTCTCTACCTCTACTCCTACCCCTAAGCATTACTAACCCCACCCCTCCTCTATATCCTCCATACTCCTTCACCTACCCTTAACCACCACCCCTCCTAGTGCCTACCCCTAACCACTCCCCTCTCTTTCTCCTACTAAACCTAACCCTAAAATTCCCTCTCAATCTATATCATGTAATTACCCTCCTTCCTACCAGTAACCATCATCCCATCCCTTTCTCTCTGTGTCCCTTATTACCCCTACTCTTATCTCTCTCTCCACCTCTCCCCCCTATCACTAACGAATCCCCCCCACCTCTCTCTCTCTCTCTCTCTCTCTCCTTTAATCCCCCTACCGCTAACAATCCCCCCCAATCTCTCTCTCTCTCTCTCTCTCTCTCTACCCATACTCCTAACCCCCCCTCTTTGTCCTACTAATCCCCCTTCCCCTCCCCCTAAACACACCCCAAATTTTTCTCTCTCCCTCTCTATCTCTCTCTACCCATAAAATCCCCACTCCTCACTCTCCTACCACTACCTCCCTCACTACTCACTCTCCTACCCCTACCCCCCAACTCTCTCTCTCTCTCTCTCTCTCTCTCTCCCCTTAACCTCCCCTCTCTCTATATATATTTCCTAATCCCCCTCCCCCTTCCACTGAACACTGCACCCATCTCTCTCTCTCTCTCTCTCTCTCTCTCTCTCTACTCATCCCCCTAACCCTTACTAAGCCACCCCTCTCTCTCTATACTCCTCCCCCAAACCCTTACTAACCCCCTCTCTCACTTTATCTCTCTCTCTCTCCCCCATACCCCTTCACCTACCCTTAACCCCCACCCCTCTCTCTCTTCCTCAACCCCCCTCTCTCCCTAACCCCCCTCATATCCCCTAACCCTAACCACCCCCATCTCTCCTACTTTTCCTACCCTAATCCCCACCACTCTCTCTCTTCCTCAACCCCCCTCTCACCCTAACCCCCCTCATATACCCTACCCCTAACCACTCCCTCTCTCTCCTACTTTGCCTACCCTAACCTCCCCTCTCTATTTGTTTATCTTAATTCCTATAAAATCTCTATCACAGTAAGATCTAGATACTATATATACCTCAAAATTTAAATATTTAACTTATTATGCAAGAAACAAGGGCATATACATTTATGGAAAACAAATAATAAAAAACTAGGCAAAATGATCAAATATCAGCACAAATGATCAAAAACCAGGAAACACAAATGATCAAATATCAGAGTTTAATAACTCTCCAATGTTATAATGAATTTGGATCATCCTATATAGAAATAGGAATAAATAGGATGCACTTGGAGTGTCCACACATAGCTAGCTTAGATTGAGCCACAATCCCCCTAGGTTGACCAAATAGCTCCCAAAATAATCCAAACAGGTACAAAATGACTATGTTAACATTGGGTGAGCATGGAAAGTCATAGTGAGGTTCACAGATGTGGAGGATAAGGTTGGGTGGAAGTTAGGTAGGCTGGGTTAGGCCAAAATAGCCAAAAGAGGGGCAAATGGCTAGGTTCAATGAATGTGCACCCTTGGTCAAACCTCGATCCACAAAATAGGGAAAGGAAGGCGCCTTAGGAATGTGGTGGTAATAAATGCATGTGGTGGTCTCATGGAGGGTTCCCAACATCTATTTTGACCACCCTTGATCCATACTTTGCCCCATACTTTGGCCCATACATTGTGATTTAGTTCAGACTTTCACAAACAAGTTCTAGTCAACTTATAATAACCTTGTTCATACCTAAGGATGTAATTATTAACCAGTTTAGCACCTAATAATCATTAATTAATTAATTATTATGGTAATAAGTTATAATATTGTTTTAAAAATTCCCCTCCCCCAGACCACTAACCATCCCTCCATCCCTTTCTCTCGGTGTCCCCGTATCCCCCTACTCCTCCCCATACCCCTAACCACCCCCTATATCTCTCTCCCCCCTCCCCCACAACTAACCAGCCCCCCCTCTCTCTCACCCCTAGTCCCCCCCTACCAATAAAATCCCCTCCTCTCTCTCTCACCTCCTCCTCCTAACCATTACTAACCCCCCTTCTATGACTCTCTTTCTCTCCCATACACATCCATCTAACCATGACCCCCACCCCCCTCTCTTTCTCTCTCTTACTACTACCACTAACCACCCCCCTCACTGTCTCCTACTACCCTTATCCCCCCTCTATCTTTATACATCTTAATCCCCATTCCCCTACCACTAAACACCCCCCATCCTCACCCCTATCTCTTTCCCTCTCCCCCCTACTCCTCCTCCTACCCGTAACTATCCCCCCCCTCTCTCTTACTCCTTCCACTAACCACCCCCACCCCCTCCACTCTCTCCCTCTCTATATATCTCTCTAAATCACATAAAACCTCTCTCTCTATCTTTATCTCTAACCCCAACCCCTTACTACTAACACCCCTTCTCTCTCTCTACCATTAACCACCCCCTTCCCCCCCCCCCTCTCTCTCTCTCTCTCTCCCCTCTCTCTCTCTAAACCCCTAATCCCTCAATGTCTCGCTCCTCCCTTATTCCTCCCCCTACCAGTAACCCCACTCCTCTCTCTCTCCCCCCCCCTTCTCTTGCTAGCCCTTGCTAACGCTCTTTATCACTTTCTTTGCCTCTCCTACTCCTCCACCTACTCCTATCCCCTCTCTATGTCTGTCTTTATGTATCTCTCTCCATACTCGAACATCCCCCTCTATCTGTATCTCCTAATTCCCCTTACCCATACCACTAACCACCACCCATCTCTCTCTCTCTCTCTCTCTCCCTCTCCCTCTCTCTCTCTCTCCCTCTCCCTCTCTCTCTCTCTCTCTATTCATCTCTACCAGTAACCCCCTGTCATCTCTCTCACTCTCCTCTCATCACCCTAACCCTTAATAACCCACTCTCCCACTCTCTCTCTCTCCCTTACTCTTCCACCTTACCCTAACCCACAACCCCCTAACACCCCCCTGTCTCTCCTAATCCCCCTCCCCCTAGCACTAACAATCCCCCTTTAATGTTGAATAGCACATGCATTATTTTATGCATAAGACATAAAATGCATTTTTGTATCCTCACAATACATAGGTTATTGTTCAAAAACGCAAATCCCATGAACAATATTCTTTTTCATGTTCTCTTTGTTTCTTATACTAATTGGATTCACTATTATTAAAATATGTTTGTTCTATTATAACCTCTTGGAGATACTTTTATTTTGTTATATCCTTTTGGAGATTGGTAACAAAAGAAATAGAGAAAACAAGTCTAGAATGATGGAGTTGACCCTTGAAAAAGTACATGAACTAAGAGAGAACGAAAGGTTAGGTATGGAAAAACTTAGGCATCCACTAGGAATCCTCTCGAATCCAATGAGGCCATTCATATTCCAACATCAAGTTAACTTCCATCTAATATTACATCAACAAGCAATGATCCAACTGAAGTAGAAGGTTTCTAAACTTTGCTCGATGTTGGTTATTCAACTGGGAATATTGGACAAGTTACTTATTTGCAACCTTACGATGAATATACTCCTCATGTGCAATATAAATTTGAACAATCAAATGTTCAACATATATACTGCACAAATGTCAAATCGAGTCCCAATCTTGACTCTCAAGTGAATGTAGTGCTAAAATATTCCAGTGATAGGATTCACACTTCTTGTACACCTTCCTTACCGCAACTATTTAGTGCACACCGAAGAACTCCTAGAATAATTACAAAGAACTAAAGTCCTCTAGAGGCCCTTGAAGGTAAGTTATAGAAACAAACTACTTATTGGCAATGCAGAAAACTTATCAAAAACTTTTTTGAATAAAAAATGATTCATCCAAATATGAATTATTGTCGCCTTTGTTAAAATCACATTGTTTAGCTATTGTTAAGAGAATTATAGGCATAAATATAGTTAAATGTTCATATTATAGTGATTGTGAGAATTTTATATAGGTTGAATACCATGAAAGAATTATAATAGACAAGAATATTGAAGCAACGAAGACATCACAAGAATTTATTCAAAGATATGCAAGAATAAGAAGAAATATTGAAACAGAAACATAAGAGAAGGAACTCAATTGATGGAAATGTCATCTCATATATTATTCATCAATATGAATACAATATATAATACATCTCAATAGAGAAGATATAATGCCTTAAAGGCATGTTGAAAAGCGCACAAAAGTAAGGCTTACTAAAAGCTAGAGAAACCCCTTAGGTGTCAAAAGCACTTTCCAAAACAGTCTAAAGGATCACGAATTGGATGAATATGGTATGGAATCTCATGAGTGATGTAAAGAGAATGTAATGAAAAAATTTTGAGAGAAAAAAGAGGTGGAGTTCGAATTGGCAAATGGAGAGAGTTTCCAAGTCAAATAGCTTTACCTTATCCACTAGAAAGTAGAAAAAATAGGATAAAGCTGTCTAAAATAGGAAAGTGTCTTTCTAATTCAGGAATAGAATAAAATCAGATAGAATCCAAGGAAATATTATCTAGAGTCTATCCAAATTCTTTATAGTAATTTAGGATATCAAGTGGTCCACTAAATGACAAAACTAAGCCAACTTACCTCGTCTACACCTAGGAAAATTAATCTAGATGATTAATAAATTATATCCTAAGTATGGAATGGGTTTTTAAATGTTCCAAACCCCCCCCTTAATCCTAAATTAGAGTGATTAAATTATGTTTAAGGACCAAGCAACAAGGATTATGTTCACCCCAATACAAAAAATACAATGCCCAGGTAAGCTGAGGAAATAGGGAAAACCTCATGGGAATCAAACCCTCCCTAAAAAATGGACATGTGCACACCAAAAATTTTGTTGCTCCAAACTCAAGTAGGTGTTAACTTTATTAGATGTTTGGAGGTATTTTAATCTTGGGAATAAGTGTATCATTCTCCAAAAACATGTGTTTTAATTCTCCTTCAGTGGATGCAAGAAAATCTGGAAGCTCTTTGAACTTGATATTGAACAAAACAAATCCATGAATATGCATACCATTCTGGAACTTGAAATTCCAACCAAATAAGGTAGGATCAACTCCAATTAGATCTGATTTCTCTTGAAACTTTAACTTCAAATCAGAGGAAGTTAAATCAGCTCCAAGAAAATATGCCAATATGATGGCAATGTCTCCATCTTCAATGAAACTTTGAGAAAAGGCTCTAGTCATCATGTAGGAATAGGTAGAAAGCATGAGATCACAATAAGTGAGTGAAAATGGAGCACTCTTTAAATATGAACCAGCATTCAAATCATCCAATAAATCAATATATTGCACACCATCATCTTGTGAAGTATGCACAAAATCATCAAAACCTAGCTTGTAATCCTCAAGATCAAAATATGAAAAATGATATGAGAAATGTGAATGGATGAAATCCTCTTCAACAATGGTATATCCATTAGTTGAACCTTCTTCATTATAAAAAATCACATATGAAGGAGAGATATCTGATTTCTGAACTTCTAGAGCCACAAAATAAGTCTCTTCAATTAATGCTTCATGAAAAGAAGCATTTGAATCAAGGAGATCATCGTAAAAAAGAACTAACTGTGAAGAAATTTTCTGCAATTTCTTTTTCTTCAAAGACAACATTTTGAGAGATGGTTGAGGCCAATACATAAAGAGGAAGAACACATGAGGAGGTGTCAAATTTACTCTCCATATTTCTGATATGAACCTCATTGTGCTTTCCAAAGACTCTATCCAAATTGGTCAAGAGATCCTTTGGGTATTCAACATAATCAATAAAGTAGTGCAGGCATGGAGATAAGGTTAAACACATGGCTCCAAGCAACCAAATTTCTCTTCTGAGGATTCAAGCTCTGCAACATATCCAATAGACACATCAAAGAGATCATGTCTGTTCATATATGCGTTCATATTTGGCTTCTACTCATCATAGTTGAATGGTGTAAGAAGAGGAACTGAATTTGAATCCATGAAGTTGTAGCTAAAAAAACAAACTTTGAAACTTATAGTGTAAGACTCATCTGAATCTAAGACATGAGCTCACTGAGGTCTGATAACATGTGTGAATTCTATATAGGTTGAATACCATGAAATAATTCTAATATCCAAGAATATTGAATCCAAGAAGTCCTCACAAGAATTTATTCAAAGATATGTAAGAATAAGAGGAAATATTGAAACGAAAACATAAGAGAAGGAACTCAATTGATGGAAATATCATATCATATATTATTCATAAATATGAATACAATATATAATACATCTCAAGAGATAAAATAGAATGCCTTAAACGCAAGTTGAAAAGCTCACAAAAGTAAGGCTTACTAAAAGCTAGGAAAACCCCTTAGGTGTCAAAAGCACTTTCCAAAACAGTCTAAAGGCTCACGATTTGGATGAATATGGTATGGAATATCATGATTTATGTAAATGGAATGTAATGACAACTTTTGGAGAGAATAAATAGGTGGAGGTCGAATTTTCCAAGTGGAGAGAGTTTCCAAGTCAACTAGCTTTACCTTATCCACTAGAAAGTAGAAAAAACCGGATAAAGCTGTCTAAATCAAGAAAGTGTCTTTCTAATTCAGGAATGGAATAAAATCAGACATAATCCAAGGAAATCTTATCCATAATCTATCCAAATTATTTTTAGTGATTTAGGATAGCAAGTGGTCTACTAAAAGACAAAAGCAGGGCAATTTACCTAGTCTACACCTAGGAAAATTAATCTACATGATTAATAAATTATATCCTAAGTATGGAATGGGTTTTTAAATGTTCCAACAATAATCATGTTTTTAAAAATATTCAAGTGTATTTTAATATAGTTGGAATGTCTACTCGTTCAAAATATCGTAATGTTTCCCACCGCGTGTTATCAAAGTCGATTGTAAACAAGTACACACGGCATTGTCAATAGTTGTCATGCATATCTAACATTTTTAAAGTAAATAGAACATCTCTTCAAAAGTACTCTATTATAAGAGATAACCTTGACAACCCAAATCAATTAGATTGTTGGGCCTTCATTGGAAGGTTGCCTAATTTAGAGAGGAAATTAGATTGTGTCGATGCATTCATGCAAGCGAGGATCACAAATTTGGGAGGATGATAGTAGATATGCCGATATTCAAGCATGATATGTATCAATTGGACAATGGGAAATAAATATAAAATATTGCATTCGTGATGTCTTAGGTAAGTGAAGATAGTATTGTTTCATATTGCAGCTTCAATTTTTTCATATATCTTTTGAATGTCACCACACAATTATCCCTTTATCTCTGTGTCACTAGGTACGCATATGTGATTTCATGAAGGATTTTTTCATAAAAACTGAAAAATACATTCAACATGTGCATGTAGCACGATGGAAGGATGAATAGTACTCTGAGCTACATTATGTGCAACATTGCTTTCATGTGTTTTATGATAACTTGAAGGAAAGAGATATATAGATGGATTTATATTGGATATGGTTAGATGGTTGTGTAGGCCAATTAAAAAATGTTTGTGTATTCCAATGGTTCATTATTTTGCACAAACATAGCATTTGCAACATATTTGGAACTATTTTTGGACTAGGCATGGGAAAGGTGAGCATGGTGGGGTTGGTAAAGGCATCAAAACTACACTATGAAGGGAGGAGATGAATGTTTCAACGAATTTCCATATATGAGATGAAAAATATATAGTTCATTGGTGCTCTATATTTGTCAAGTGGTGCTCAAGAGCAACATAATTTAATAGGGATAGGACATGTACTAAGATATTTCTAGGCAGTGGTCAATATACATTGTTCATGTTCATATCATTGCAAATCAGTACAAGGAACACATGGCTTTAATTGAATTCTAAGCTCAAACAACCCTTTATTCTAAGTATAAAATCGAAATTTGGATTTCTTTTGTGGACCTTGTAGCAGTTGTGAATGGGATGATTATGAATCAATGGATTGGGTTCCATTCAATGATTAAATTCTAGTAAAAATTCAAAATTTTCATGTATGCGAATTCCTATTTTGAATGTAATGTATGAGGAGACTAATTGTACCATCCTTTTGCAATCAAAGGTTCTAAAAATAATCTAGAGATATAAAATGAAGAAGAGAACAAGAACCCAACGTATTTAGACACCACCATGACATGCTCAAGACTTTGTATATCCTTACTTAGGATTGTAGATGTATTCGCAATTGATAGTATTCCATGTTAATCTAATGTATATGCAATTTTTATTAGAATCTTCCAATCAAATTTTTCGGTAAAAATATTCTCAACCTCCTTATTATTTGTTGGATGTTCTTAAGGAATCTAGGACCTTACATCATTGTCAAACTTAGCATCTCTACTTACAAATATCTTTTCATGAGATGCAATGTAGGCTATGTAAACCTTATAAGTTTCATTGTATCCAACCGAAAACATATATAGAAATACAAAGGCTATGTAAGATTTACTCCTTATGTGTGTGTGTGTGCATGTATGCGTGTGTGTGTGTGTGTGTGTGTGTGTGTGTGTGTGTGTGTGTGTGAAAACCAAAAACATGAAAATGTCATACCTATTGTTTCTTAGTAGTAAAAGATTGTTTTGGTGTCTTTTCATTCAATATGTTATAAGGAAACTTGTTTAGAGAGTATATTTATATTTATGACCTTATCCTTGGTCTTCATGTAGTAGATCTAGTTCTTTCAAGGTAAATCATCAGCAAATGAAACATAATAAGTGTTACTTGATAGTTAAGTTGAAGTCATGGGTCCATATTTATATAAAGGTTTTAGGTCAACAATCACTCTTTACATATGCTTACTTCAAGGGAAGGAAATATTAGAATTCTTTTTAGTGCACTACGCTTGCACAAACCCCTATTCTCACTCTCAAAATATAGAAATGCCTACACCATGACCTTCAATATCAACAATGATCTATACTAATGTTGACCTAGCCTCTTACTTAAAAATCTTCACAAGTTGTAACTTAGCAATACATACTAGGTCTAACTTAAAACTTAGCAATACATACTAGGTCTAACATAAATTAAATTGTAAGTGGATTAATAGTAAAAACAATGTATGTATAAAAAACCACTAAGCTCTAGATATGTGGGATAATCAACTTTATACACCTATATCCCTTCATGTTACTCATGATCAACAACCCCCACCTATATCCCTTTTTGTATAATGTCATATATTTGGATGCAATGCTATCCACATACCATGGGATGCCAACCATAGTGTTAGATACAAGGTATGATATGCAAGCTCATCCATTATAGTAGTGGCTTCTACATTTATAAAAAAATTATTATGTCACTATTGTTTTCCCTTACATTCTTGACTACATCGGTCTTGTGACAATGCATTCTACCTAGGGGCACCTCTCTCCCATAGGTCCATCACCCGATTCTCGTTATGTTAAGTGATCTCATAAACTAGGGTTTTTCCTAGTAAGAGACTATGGAATTTTGGCATGATGAGGTCAACTATTTGAGCCCCTAGATTGCACGATCATGAGTATTGTTCCCATGTTGGACATGCCCAAACAAACATGCAAGAGTTTACAAGACACAATTTTGATGCTTGGTTGGGTTTTTATGGTCTAGTGACGGATTCACCAAGTGTACCTAAAAATCGTAATATGGGAAGTTGAAACTCACCATAAAATGATGATTTTAGCTGAGACTATTAAATTGTTAACTCCATTGGACTCATGATAATGCATTCCATATGGGGGTGCCTCTCTCCCATGGTTCCATTGGCAGTTTTAATCTTGTTCAATGATCTTAGAAACTAGGGTTTTGCTTAGTAAGAGACTATGCAATATTGGAATGATGATGTCAAATATTGAATTTATTATACCTTCGGACCATGGGGAGTGTTCCCATGTTGAACATTCCCAGAAACGCATTTAGGATCTTACATAACACAATTCCGATGCTCAGTTGGGTTTTTATGCCCTAATTGTAGATTTACCAAGTGTCCCTAAAAGGATTAAAGAGGCGTGTTGAAACTCACCATAAAATGAGGAGTGTGGATCGAATTGATGAACCATCAACTTTGTTGGTGTCATGAGAATGAATTCCATATAGGGGCACCTCTTCCCAAAGGGTCCATTTCCTAGTGCTCGTCTTGTTCAATGTTATAAAAAAATAGGGTTTTTCTTAGTAAGAGACTATGAAATTTTTGCATGATGATTTCAACTATTGAATCTCCTCCACCTTGGGGAGATGGGTAGTGTTCCCATGTATGACATGCTCAAACACACATGGAGGAGCTTGCACAACTTAATTCTGATGCTTGATTGTATTTTTATGCCCTCGTGATAGATTCACCAAGTGTCATTTGTTGATGTATATGTAACTTCGGAATGTATTTCGCATATATGTATATTGTATTCCTATAGAGATGGTTTTATTCCTCTATAAGGAAGTGTCATCATTTATATTGTAAGTGTCGTAACTTATACTTGATGGGTTATTAGACCACCTTGTTGGGGTCGGCCCTGTATAAGTCATGTGGGTCAAAGGGTTATTAGACCACCCTATTGGGGGTCGGCCCAGTCAGCATTATATTATGTGGTTAAGTTCGAGCCTACATGAGTTAGGTAAAAAGGCAAGTCAAGTCAAGTATAAATAGAGTGCGGGAGGCACTCTATTTGCTCACTCACTTCTCACACATGCACTCAAGGAGGAGTGGCGCACTTATGGAGGAGGAGGATCTGCTGCTAGGTTGTGTCTATCTCTCATGGTTGGTTGTATCATTGCTCTATCTATCTCTGAGGAAGTTATTGGGGTTTTTCACCTTTATGGTTTTCCCCAAGTAAATCTTTGTGTCTCTTGTGTGCTTGCATTATTGTCTCCATGATTGATATGCTGTAGATATGCTGTACATGTTGTTCTCTCAGTTAAGATCCTAGATCATATTGAAGTAAATTCAGAAAATTTAACATGGTATCAGAGCTATCCTGAAAGAAGGCATGATATGGCATGTATGACACTTGTTGCACTTACGATGCTAGGGCTTGATATAGCAAAAACCAGTCATCGTAGCACTTTCGCTATAAATATGTTTTGGCGAAGTTTTCGGATCTGAAATTATTACAGGACGAAGATAAAATCTCCAGGTACCTTGTGTCCAAAGGAAAACCTCTAATTCGTTGTACTTTGTGATTTATGATCTGTACAATATAGGGTTTCTGCCTCTTCCAGATCTGAGTCAAAATCAGGTGACCTTGGGAAAAAGGTCATACCTTGGGCTAGGAAGCTCCAAATGAAATTTCGTGAAAAGCGACAGGTAGTAAACAGACTGTAATATCTCAGAAAACTTTTTCAGAGGCCGAAGTTGAACCAGTGACACGTGGAACGCCGTACAAATTCGCTCTCCTGTATTATCCAATAAACAGGTCATGTTGTGACACTTGGCATAACTCTCTCTCAGAGAATCCAATTGAGGTCAGAACTATCAAGATGGAAATATAACAGGTCGAGCTATCTCAAAAAACTTTTTCAGAGGCCGAAGGTCAAACAGTGACACGTGGCACGCCGTACAAGTTCACTCTCCTGTATTTTCCCAAAACAGGTCACATTGCGACACTTGGCATAACTCTGTCTCAGAGAATCCAATTGAGTTCAGACATGTCAGGATGGAAAGATAACAGGTCGAGCTATCTCAGAAAACTTTTTCAGAGGCCGAAGGTCAAACAGTGACACGTGGCATGCCGTACAAGTTTGCTCTCCTGTATTTTCCCAAAACAGGTCATGTTGCGACATTTGGCATAACTCTCTCTCAGAACATCCAATTGAGGTCAGACCTGTCAGGATGGAAAGCTAACAGGTCAAGCTATCTCAGAAAACGTTTTCAGACCCCGTTGATCAAAAATTTCAGAGTTACACCAGAAACAATCAGGTACATATTTCTGTCAAAACAGAATTATTTTTTGGTACCTTCATTCATGGCTTCCGGAATTTAGGGCTTTGAAGAAAGTTGGAATTTTTGTAATTGGAGACCATGGCTGGATGCTACTCATCAAAATAGAAATTTAGAGACCAAGATAAGAATTTTTGGTTGGGCAGAAGGCCGGGCTTGATCAAACCCTAGTTCGGGACTTTGATCAGAAAAGTGGAAAATTAGGGCTTCTGTAAAAATGGGAATTTTTGAAATCTGTGACCATGGCTGGAAGCTCCTCAGAAAAATAGAAGCTTAGAGCTTTGGATCAAACCTTTTGACTGGGCAGAAGAGTGGGATTCATCAAACCCCAGTTCAGGGTCACGTCCAGTGAATCCAGAAGTCTCAAAGGCAAAATTGAGGAGTGAAACTTTGTAGTTTTCAAATTCTGAATATACCAGCTTGATCAGCTCATCAAGGCGCATATTTATATCCTTTCAGAAGTTTGAAATTCAAAGTTTGAATTTTTGGGGTTTCTCTGACAAACCCATATCCAACTCCAGGTCCAGTTCTTGCAAATCAAGTGGATTGGGTTAATCCTAGAAGAAGATGGATTGGTCACCTGCATAAGTGAAGGAGTTCCTGTTTCAGAGGGAGATGAGGCTAAGGATTTACATAAGGAGATTACAAGCGATCTCGATAGGTATGACTCATTGAGGTATGTTTTGAGATTTGTTCATGATTAAGTTTATGGTATGTTTGTCTTCATGTTATTACGGTTAGTACAATCTTGATTTTAGACTTGTCATATCACCTTAATAAAACTATGAATGCACAATAGAAAATATTCATTGATTAGGGTGTTGACACTTATGATTGTACTAATGCATTATGATGTTGTATGAGATTTATGTTGTCTACTAACATGAAAGGTACACCAAGAAAGACAAATCATGTTCTGGTTCAAAGAACATATGATCATGATGACATGAGGACAAAGATTCATCCATTGTCATGGATCTCATAAAAGATCCATTTACGAGGTATGTATAACTTGGTTTTATAATGGTTAACCTATGAGATATACAGGTTACTAGCACAAGTCATTGAAGAAGAACAAGAAGACATCATGTGAGTATGTTAGACATAATTAGCTAGCATGCTAATCCAGGTATGTTTTTCCTATATCAAGTTAGAATCTCACCTTGTGATAAGATCCTTTATTTAAATATACTTGGCATGATTGATTATGATTATTCATTGAAGTTAGTAATCATGGATTTAGGCATATTATGCTTTTTACTTTGATTGATGATATGTCTAACCAGAAAAGTCCTGTGGTCTATAAGTCAAAGAATTATGTCTCTTATCTTGATTGATGATTCAACTAACCCGAAGAGTCATAGGTTTGAGTAATTACAGGTTTAGAGTTATGTTTCTTATGATTTGACTAACCATAAGAATCCTACATAAACCTTGAATGCTAATGCTTATTATTTTTGTTTGAAATGATCATGACTACACATGCTTGAGATTATTGTGTTTTAATAGTATACTAATGAATGTATGATTTTATATGAGATCACAAGGATAACACAATCATGATACTAATAAGCATGCATAGGGACCAAGGATGAATATGAGTTCAAGAACAGGTAATCCAGGAAGCAAAGATCAAGAGGGAGCACACTCCAGTTGTTCCTGCAAGAAAGCAAAGGAACACACTTCAGTAGTTTCTGCAAGGATGCAGATATTCAGAGGAAGTTGACCATCTTTCCACAACAGAAAGGTGTAGAAGAAGCTACTTCAGATTAGGACTCTAGCAACTCCTGTAAGGAAGCAAAGACTCAGAGGGAGTCCACCCAACGAACAAACAAAGATAAGTATTTTAATTTCTTGCATATTTGTTTGTTTAAGTAAAATTGTTCAATGATGTATATGCTCATGTTCCTAGACTTAGGATATGTATTGTGCATATTAGAATAGTTGCATTGATGAACAGTATACTACTAATATAAATGGGTAAGTGGCCTATGGCACTGTACAACATTCCATTGCTACTTATCTAGAATGAAACCTCTTTGCTGACATGTTGGGAGTTGTGCACACTCTGAACAATGTTCTGGTAGAGATTGGAAGGCATCTAGAAAGTTACGGAATATGGATAAATGTTGTATTGAAGCATTGGCTAAGATAATTGCATGACTGTATGACATATTTCTTTATGTGTAAGAATTTGTTCTGAAAATTATGAGATGTTTCTAATCATGCAATTTAACTTGTTGTGTAGGAAAGATCATATGCCATCTCCTACAAAAGAAGAACTACAACATTTGTTCCAGCAACAAAGATATCTATTGAAGATATTGAAGTTCCCAGGATCTGGGATGAAGAAATGAAATGCCATGATCCATCGATCATGAAGAATGATGTTTGGGATGTAGTCCCAAGACGTGAAGGGAAGTTTGTTATGACTTCCAAATGGAACTATCAGATCAAGCATGTTGCAGATGGCAGCATTGAGAAATATAAAAGTGATGAAATAGAAGATGCACCAAATGGATTTCAAGACAACATGGTGTAGTCATATATGTGTGCAGAACTTGGTATAATAGGATAGACAACTTTCTATCCAGTTTGGGCTTTACCAAGAGTAAAGCGGATTCCAACCTTTACTACAAGGTTGAGGAAGGCAATCCAGTGATACTACTTTTGTATGCGGATAACCTGTTTGTTACAGGTGAAAATAGATTGATTGCCGACATGCAGCAGAAGCTTACTACCAAGTTCGAGATGAAGAACTTGGGGATGATGCACTATTTGTTTTTTGGCATGGAGGTGTGGCAGAGTGGTGGAATCTTCCTTGGACAAGGGAAGTATGCAATAGAGATCCTGAAGAGGTTCAGGATGATGGACTGCAAGGCTATGGCCACACCTATGGCATTGAATCTAAAGCTTCTATGCTTCATCTGAGCCGGTTGATGTCTCCATGTACCATCAGATGATTGGGTCCTTGATGTACCTGACGAACACGAGACCAGACATTTGCTTTGCTGTGAACACATTGAACCAGTTCCTGACGGATCCGAGGAGTGTTCACCTGGTTGCTGTAAAGCATGTTCTGAGGTACCTGAAGGGTACAGTGGATTATGGGCTCAGGTATGAGGCGAATCAAAAGTTTAACCTGCAGGGTTATGTTGATTCAGATTGGGCTGGCAGTGCTGCAAATAGGAAGAGCACTTCAGGATGTTGCTCCAGATGACATGCAGCAGGATGTTGCAGTGATGATCAGGATGATCATGAATGACGAGCTTCAGGATGTTGCTCCAGATGACATGCAGCAGGATGTTGCAGTGATGATCAGGATGATCATGGATGACGAGCTTCAGGATGTTGCTCCAGATGACATGTAGCAGGATGTTGCAGTGATGATCAGGATGATCATGAATGACGAGCTTCAGGATGTTGCTCCAGATGACATGCAGCAGGATGTTGCAGTGATGATCAGGATGATCATGGATGACGAGCTTCAGGATGTTGCTCCAGATGACATGCAGCAGGATGTTGTAGTGATGATCAGGATGATCATGGATGACGAGCTTCAGGATGTTGCTCCAGATGACATGCAGCAGGACGTTGCAGTGATGATGATCAGGATGATCATGGATACATCAGGATGATGTATGGTGAGTATCAGGTTGATACTCTATGGCCGTGGATCAAGTTGTGCAGATGAGCATGCAATAGCGCCCTGGGATATTTGCAGATGGTCTTTCGAGGTTTTTCCTATGGCATGTAATATCGGTGCCCTGGGACATCTGGCAAATGCTCTTTCGAGGTTTTGCTCTGGGAGGACATGTAATAGCGCCCTGGGAGATCTGCAGATAGTCTTTCGAGGTTTTGCCTATGGCATGTAATAGCGCCCTGGGATATCTGGCAGATGCTCTTGCGAGGTTTTGTCCTATGGCATGTAATAGCGCCCTGGGAGATCCGATAGGTTGGGCTGTGTGCCCGTAATCAGTCCTGGGATGCTCTTGCGAGGTTTTGCCATGACCACATGTAATAGCACCCTGGGAGATTTCAGGTCGGAGTTGTGTACCCGTAACATCCTGAGATGCTCTTGCGAGCTTTTGTGGTGGACCACATGTAATAGCGCCCTGGGAGATTTCAGGTTGGAGTTGTGTACCCGTAACATCCTGAGATGCTCTTGTGAGGTTTTGTGGTGGGGTCACATGTAATGGCACCCTGGGAGATCCTACAAGTCGGAGTTGTGTACCCGTAACATCCTGGGATGCTCTTTCAAGGTTTTGTGACGCACGTAATAAGTCCTGAGGATTCCATAGTATGGCCAGTGATGATGAAGACCTGCAGGTGGTGGGCCTACATCCAGTATGAAAAAGGACTGGCTCTGTAGAACTTCCTATGACGAGTAGATTCAAAGATTGATTGAGATAGCAGCAGCAGTGACGATGATGATGACTCAATGACGATTATCCAGTGACGATGATCCAGAGAAGATGACTTGTGCTAGAAGAACTGTGCTGAGAAATACCTTCCTAGTTAAGAGGGATTTTTGATGTATATGTAACTTCGGAATGTATTTCGCATATATGTATATTGTATTCCTATAGAGATGGTTTTATTCCTCTATAAGGAAGTGTCGTCATTTATATTGTAAGTGTCGTAACTTATACTTGATGGGTTATTAGACCACCTTGTTGGGGTTGGCCCTGTATAAGTCATGTGGGTCAAAGGGTTATTAGACCACCCTATTGGGGGTCGGCCATGTGGGTCAAAGGGTTATTAGACCACCCTATTGGGGGTCGGCCCAGTCAGCATTATATTATGTGGTTAAGTTCGAGCCTACATGAGTTAGGTAAAAAGGCAAGTCAAGTCAAGTATAAATAGAGTGCGGGAGGCACTCTATTTGCTCACTCACTTCTCACACATGCACTCAAGGAGGAGTGGCGCACTTATGGAGGAGGAGGATCTGCTGCTAGGTTGTGTCTATCTCTCATGGTTGGTTGTATCATTGCTCTATCTATCTCTGAGGAAGTTATTGGGGTTTTTCACCTTTATGGTTTTCCCCAAGTAAATCTTTGTGTCTCTTGTGTGCTTGCATTATTGTCTCCATGATTGATATGCTGTAGATATGCTGTACATATTGTTCTCTCAGTTAAGATCCTAGATCAGATTGAAGTAAATTCAGAAAATTTAACATCATTGAAAGGCTTAAGGAGGTGAGTTGCAACTCACCATAAAATGATGATTGTGGCACAAATTGATGAACCGCTGAATTTGTTGGGATCGATACAATTAATTCTAGATAGGTTCACCTCTCTTCCATGGGTCCATCACCCAATGCTCATCTTGTTAAGTGATACAAAAAAATAGGGCTTTTCTCAATAAGAGACATGCAATTTTGGCATGATGAGGTCAACTATTGAAGATCCTAGACTTTGGGACTATGGATAGTGTTCCCATGTCATAAATGCCAAAAACATCATGTAGGACCTTATGGAAATCAATTACGATGCTCAGTTGGGTTTTGATTCCCTAGTGACAAATTCACCAAGTGTCCGTGAAAGGCTTAAGGAACCGAGTTAAAACTCGCCATAAAATTATGATCATGGCTTGGATCGTTAAATAGTCGATTCCATTGGAATCATGAAAATGTATTCCATCTAGGGGAACCTCTCTCCCATGCATCCATCGCCCAATTCTCATCTTGCTCAATGATCTAAAAACTAGGTTTTTCTCAGTAGCTCTTAAAAGGATAACTTCAAAGCTGTATTGGTAATGTGTGACTGATATAATATTTGAGTGTTTGCATGAGGGAATATAGGAATTATCTATTTCCTTGGATGACTTAAATTAGAAAGGATAATATGTATCTATACATTTTTCTTATTCAAGAATTTTTTTTATCATAGGTGATATATTTTGAATGTTTGTGTAATTGGTTGCTTTAGGTGTTTGAAATTTGTGGAAATACCCTAATTTAGTCAAGGAAAACATATTTAGGAGAAGAATATGCAACAATAAGAATACATGTTTAGTGACATGATGATTAACAAAAATTATCAAGGTGCTTGCCACATCTTTTGTTTCTCATTTTTAACTAAATAAAAGTTCATATTCTTTGTTATCTCTTGGGTATAAAATGATATGTGTTTGAATTTGTTTATTTGACATAAGGAATAGTAGGAAATCACTTACTTACGGGATATTAGAGTTGAATTTTATTTTTATTTGGTAATTAATTGACATAAAACTCAAGTAGGTACCTTTTGATAAATATAGGTTCCGGAATAATGACACTAGATGGTGACCACTCTCGGGATGAAATCCTTATTCCATCCTTGGTTGTGTATGCACCCCATCAAGAGATTTATGTCAAGTATGTTGTGTACACATGTTGTCATTGGAATTAGTTCTTCTTAAACACTCCCTAAAGTTGGTACACTTAATTTGTGCATAATCATAGTTAAGTCTTGTCATTTGCACTATTGTTGATGTTTGCTAGCACCAAAATTGATCCAGGTCATGTCTAGGAATCACGAGGGGGAAAATAATTTGACTGAATGAGTTGACTCTATTATGGTGGAAGAAATAATAAAGAGAATGAGCAAAGTAGGATTACACTAAGATAAACACAAATACGCACAGAAAAATATGTAGGAATGCGAATTGTTCTTTTATATTACTTGCAAACAAATAGATTGATGTATGTTACAATATTATACATGCTTAATAATATAGAATTTTGAGATGCTTGGGTGCCTTCCTGTTACGTTCATTTACAAAGAAGAAGTTAGAATGATTCAACAATTCAACCATTACAATCGATTGGAAGACAGAGAGACAGTCTGTCGGAGTTCGACAGTCGTTGGTCGCATGTCAACGCTGCATGTGGATGTCGCAAAACTATGAGGTTTCTAAATATGTCAAAGGTGCAAAGTGTGTCGCAGTATGTCGAAGTCGAGACTCGTCGGAGTTGTGTCGAAATTGGAACCTGTCGGAGTTGCCGAGTTTTTTGAATTCATGTCGAGTTGAAACTTGTCAAAGTTGTATCGACATCGATGACTTGTCATAGTCGATGTTAGAATTTGACAACAATGCCAATTGCGATGTGGATCAGACCTCCTTCCTTAAGAAAAAATGGTCCCCATTGTTTTCTCGCGAAGGTGAGGAAACTTGTCGGTTATTTCAATAACAAAGTACCACTTTCCTAGTTGATATGGGAGATGGTCAGCTTTGGCAACCTGAAACAAGGGAATTGTGTTCGTCCTTATATGGCGTACTCATCATCCCACAATGGTGTTGCAAGGAAGACGCTCCTGAACCTCTTGATGGATGTTTTCGAGTTCTGCTATCAGTAATTCATTATGTTCCAACACTGGTGCATGGTATGGTCGAAGTAGATCCACATTAAATATTGGATGGAGACCCAAGCATGTAGGAATATCGAGATGGAAAGCGTTTTCTCCAATATGTCGAAGAATACTATATGGACCATATCGCAAAGGTTTTAACTTCTTGAAAGGACTTGTGAAGCACTCCTTCTTGAGATGTAACCAAACCTTATCCCTAATTTGGAATGAATGCGCTATATGATGCTTGTCGTGTCGGGCCTTAGCTTTCTTGCTTACTTTTTGCAACATTTCTTGTTCTTTCTTCTGGATGTCGTATATCTGATCTCTGAACTTGGATGCTTTATCAACTTCTCGCTGGCTTTAGTCGATGTCACTCTGCTATGTCGAAGAGTTGATCAAGTTGATAGGAACTGAGGGTTGAAATCTGTAACATATCTCAAATGGAATCTTTCCTGTAGAGCTTTGTTGAGCTCGATTGTAGCTTTGCTGAATGTATGGAAGAATTGCATCCCTTTTGCGTTGATGCTTGTGGTTGTACATGCGAAGCAGTTGTACTACCAAGCTATTCACAACTTCCATCTGTCCGTCGGTCTGAGGATGGAACATCTTCGACAATGAGATTCGTGTGTCTAGCAGTTGACATAGGGTCTTCCAAAATATGCTAACAAATCTGGAATCTCGGTCGGAAATAATGGTCGTTGGTAAACCAAAGTGTTTCCAAACATGTGTAAGGAAGAGCTGAATGGTCTGCTGTGCTATTGTGGTCTTCTTACATGGTATGAGAATGACCATCTTGGAAAATCGATTGACTACTACTAATATCACGTCATGTTGATGTTTGGTAGTAGGATAACCTGTCAAGTATTCCATACAAACAGATTCCCATGGTGGAATAGGAACTGGAAGAGGTGTGTATAATCCCTGTCGTCAATTAGGTGGTTTAGAAATGGCACAAACCATGCATGATCGAATGTACTTGTTGACATCGGATTTAAGTGTAGTCCAAAATAAATACTTCTGCAGAATAGAAAGTTTCTTGAGCATAAACCCAAAGTGTCCTGCAGTCTTGCTATAGTGCGTGTCCCAAATGAGCTGTTATCGGTGCTCACCAGTCGGTACACAAAGTTGTCCATGTTTGTATATCAAGGTATCTTTCAGGAAATAGTTAGCAGTCAGTGACTTGTCAATTTGAAGCTATTGGTAGACTAGTGAAAAGTCGATGTCTTTGTGATACAAATGAGGCCAAGTAGTGGTGTCATATCCTTGCATACTCATCATTGTGAAAATGAGAGTAATGGGCGGTCTGCTTAGACAATCGACGATGATGTTAGCTTTACCTTTCCGACACTTAACACCAACTGGAATTGCTGTAGGTAATTAATACGCTTTAGTTTTTAGTTTTTCTGCAACATTGATTGTGTTGGAGCAAACTGTAGAGGCTTGCGATCAGTGAGAATGACTGTTTCCTTACCAAGGATATAATGCCTCCATTGCTTGAGAGCTTGCACAATGGTGTACCGTTCTTTTTCGTACATAGAGTATCTTCTAACTGTGTCATTCAAAATATTGAAATGAAATGAGACTGGGTGACTAGGCTGAGTGATCACTGCGCCCAAGGTATAGTCTGATGCGTTTATCTCAATCTCAAAGGGCTGATGCAAATAAGGTAACAAAAGTACTAGTGCTGTGTAGAGCTTTTGTTGGAGTTGTTCAAAAGTTGCTTGATGTGTTGCTATCCATTGGAAGGAATTTTTCCCACTTCCCTTCATCAACTGATTCAAGGGACAAGATATGTGACTGAAGCCGAGTGTGAATCGTCGATAAAAATTTGCCAAACCAAGAAAAATTCTTAGTTCTTGAATGCTTCTAGGAATGGGCCAATATTTGAGGATCTGTACTTTGTCTGGATTGAGGTGAATGCTTGCAGAGTCAATTACATACCCCAAATATTTGATGTTGGTCATAAAAAAAGAGCACTTGTCCATGTTCAGATAGAGCCGATGTTGCTGGAGAGTGTCAAGGACTTGTCGAAGATGTCTAACATGTTCTTCCCATGATTGACTAAAAATCAATATATCGTCGAGATAGACAATGACCCATTTTTCGATGAAAGGTCGAAGAAGGTTCTCCATATGTCGCATGAAGGTTGCAGGTGCGTTAGTTAAGACGAAAGGCATGACTAACCATTCAAACAACCCTTCCTTGTTCTTGAAAGAAATTTTCCACACATCTGAGGGCTCGATTGGAATCTGATGGTATCCCGACTTGAGGTCGAGCTTAGTAAATAATTTAGTACCTTTCATAAATTCGATGAGCTCATCTATCCGTGGTAGAGGGTACCGATTCTTTACTGAAATTTTGTTGAGAGATCTGTAGTCGATGCACATGTGCCAAGACCCATATTTATTCGAACGAGGAAGACTAGACTTCCACAAGGGAAGGAGTTGGGTCAGATATGGCCTTTGTCAATCAAATGTTGGATTTGTCTACGAATCTCTTCATTTTCTAGAATGGATCTTCTATAGACAGATGTGTTAGGAAAAGAAGAACCAGGAGCAAGTTCAATGGAGTGTTTTACCTAACATTTTAGAGGTACTCCGTTTGGAACTTGGAACAGGTTCTGGTACTCATCAAGAATATTGTTGATCTGTTGCTTCTATCGGGAGCTGCATTGGTCGGTGACTCGACTGGTTGCTGCATTTTTCCTAGAGTGTTGTGTATTTATCATAATAAATGCAAACTTCTAAGCATGGTTGATGAGCTTCTTTGTATGTTTCATAGATACCAAGGCAACGATTGGTGTAGGTCGTCATTCTAATATGTTGTATCACTGATCTCCAATTGTGACAATCACCTTCTATGGTCGTGACTGGTAACTTCCATGGAAATCCCATAGGTAACATTTCCGAAACAGGGCATCAACTACGGAGAGCGGTGCCACATAGCAAAGCACTTCATCTTCAAAAGGCTTTATGAAGTATGCGAGCTTGCATTTTCGGGTGATCCTTAGCTCTTGTCCATCCTTCATCCAACCAATGTTGTAAGGCTGAGGATGTGGAGTGGTAAAAAGACCTAGTTTCTTTACAAGTTCTTCAGAAAAAAATTTGTTCTTTCTCCCATTGTCCACAATCAGATGTAATGAATTATTTTGAACCCATATCTGTGTATGGAATAGGCGCTCTCGTTCCTCCTCATTGACAATGGTCGAGGCTACTGGAGTTCTCGATGTCAAAAGAGTCCTTGCTTCTGGGTCATATTCTACCACAGTCTTGTTGAACGCGTCGGAGGTCGACAATTTATCCAAAAATGTCTTTCGAGCTTTGCATTCAGACGTATCATGCCAAGATGAGTGGTGGTAATCACACCATTTTTCGGTCATTGGTTGTTTGCTATGTTCCTTTTTATGAAAAGGATTCTTGTCGTGATCTTGCTTTGGTGGAGTCGGCTGAGAATATTTCGATTTGTCGAATTCGGGTGGTGCCTTCTTGTCGGGTGGTCGTCCTGATGTCGGATTTGTCGTGAAGCACGATTTTGTTTTCTCCTTGGTTTCAAGTTTGCTGGCATAGTGAAATGGATTAGCAAGCATATTGAAAGTTAGAAACTCCATCTCCTGCTGAATGTACTGGGATAATCTGTTAATGTACTTTAGAACAAGCAATTTTTCTTCTTCTTGGACTCCAATTCTAGCCTTGATTCGATAGAACTCATTGGTGTAGCTTTGCATGGACTGGTCTTAACATTGCCTAAGTTGCTGTGACTTCTTATACTACTGCTCAAGGTACTTCGGTGGGTAAAAATCCTTTCAGATGTGTTCAACAAATTTACCCCATCTGTCGATGGGGTCTCTGCTTTTCTCCATCTTTGTCAAAAGATTCTCCCACCAGAAGTGCACAGATGTTGACATCTTTAAGGATACAATGGTGATCTTGTCGGCTTATAAGATTTGATTCACATAGTAATAGGACTCCAATTGTTGATGGATTCCACATCAATCTTTCCTTCTAGATTCAGTATGTCCAAATTCATTTGCACTTTGAAGGGGCTTATTTTATCGGAGTTAGTTCTCGTCAGAAATGCTCTTGAAGTCGAAGCAAATCGCATGAGAATCTCATTGAACTGGGAGAGCATATCAGTTCATTGTTGAGCCAATGCTTTCTCTATGAGCTGCCGTGTCTCGTCGATTGCATGTCTTTAGCTTGTTTCTTCTTCCATCTATGGAGGTAGTGTTTGCTTGGATTGTTGAGTCTACAAGCGAGTTTGAACCGGCATAAGTTAGGTAACTTCGCTGGAAGTGCCTATGCAAAACTTAAGCACGAACAAAGATGACGTGCTTTGACGAAGCTCTGAATGTACTTTGATTCTACTCTGATACCAATGATCTAGGTCATGTCCAGGAAGCATGAGGGGGACAACAGTTCGACTAAATGAGTCGAATCTGTTATAGTGGAAGCAATAAGAAGTAGAATGAGAAACGAAGGATTACACTACACAGATAAACACAAATACGAACATAAAATATGCAGGAATGTGAACTGTTCTTCTCTATTACTTGGAAACAGATAGATTGATGTATGTTACAATATTATGAATGCTTATATAGAATTATGAGATGCTTGGTTTCCTTCCCGTTACGTTCAGTTACAAATAAGAAGTTAGAAAGGTTCAATCGTTACAGGCGACTGGAAGATAGAGAGATAGCCTATTGGAGTTTAACAGTCATTGGTCGCATGTTGACGTTGCATGTCAATGTCGCAAAAATATGAGGTTGTTGAACATGTTGAAGGTGTGGAGTGTGTCGCAGTATGTTGAAGTCACGGGGGGTTCACTAGAAGGCAATATAATACCATGTTCATTCATATTGCGGTATTAAATATTCATGAAAACCTAAAAATTATATTGCTTATATATTAAGGGGCAAAGGGTTTTCTTTATTTAATGTAACAATACATAAATACTTTGGGGTCTTTTTTATATGGGCGAGCTGACAAATATCCACCAAATGGAGATGGCGGGATCACGACCGGATGAGAAATCGGGTTGAGGCAAGGATCGGGCTTACTAGTATGCAGGGAAATCACGTCTTGAGGTATGCTTGAGGCCAGGGGTTTCATGGTGAAGTGGGTTTCCAGTCGATCATAGTCGAGAGATAGTGATCATTGACAACCAACTGTTACTAATAGCATTGAGCCAGTTGTTACCAATAACCTTGGGAGGCTCTAAGCCTCCAAGGCCTATTATAGGCCCTCGATAGGCCTTGGGGGATTGAATACCCAACCACTCATGCCTATTACAAGCCTTGGGAGCTTTAGTCATGCTCCTAGAGCTTGTTACAGGCCCTGGGGGCTTGGATACCTAGCCCACAACAAGCTTAGTCGGCGATTGGGAAACTGTAACATGCAATCTAAATGTTGTACTATGTGCATTGGCTCTAGTGACATACAAGAAGTGATCTCCTATCTCTTCATTAGACCATTAGATGTTGCAAATCATAATGATATGTGGTTGAGTAATTGCATTGTGGGTGGAGTAATGTGCATCCACGATATACATCGAAAGAAGCAAGGTGCATTGTAGAATGCATGTGAGGTCATAAGAGGGGTATCATATCAATATACTAGGTAGAAATATAAAGGGGTATAAAAAATGTTAATGAAAAAATTGATACATACAATAGCTAGTGAAAATAGGGGTTTTTTTAAATTGGGAAGGCATATTAGGAGGGGGTTAAAAAAAATGATTTTGGAAGGTATTTTCCAATATTTAGTGAAATTAGGGGTATTGTTTCATATGCCACGATCGAACTTGCTATGATAGTTGTTTATTGAGTGAAGCCCCCGTGGTTGAAGTCGAGACTCGTCGGAGTTGAGTCGAGATCTGAACCTGTCGGAGTTGCTGAGTTTGTCGAAGTCATGTCAAGTCTAAACTTGTCAAAGTTATATCAACATCGATGACTTGTTCCAGTCAATGTTAACATTTGACAACAATGCCAACTGCAATGTGGATATAAAAGGAATTGTCATACTTAACACTAAATTTCCTTGGCATTAGCACTATTAAAAGACTTGTTATTGGAAACATATGCTTAAGAAAACCTTGAGCATTGTACCTAAGAATACACTTTGTCTAGAACTTAAAATTATCCCCCCACCTTGGTTAATAACAATTCCCATTATGTGTCCTCCTTATGTTCAATGTGATTAAGCTTACACTTGTGAAAAAATTGCTTGAAGTAGTTATAAGATAAGCAATTTGGATAGTGTGAGGCATTGTCTTACCCTAATAACTTTGCTAATAAATATAAGTCATTGAAAGATGAGAGAAGATGATTTAGGAAAATTAAAAAAATTAAAACCATGAGAAGCCAACATATACCAAACATATTTCTCTTTCTTCTTATCGGTAGTGATCAACACTATAAAGTGTATTAAATAACTTTCACACCAATCTAACTATTATTTAGCACTTCTTTTCTAGTTGCAACGATTAGAAATCAATTTCTTGGATGATATAAATGTCATGGAAAGAAAGGGACTCAACATCCTCACTCTAAGGATGAGGATACTTTTTCAATGGGTTAATCAAGCTGGTAGGAAACTAAAAACCAATAAGAAGACATGTCAAAACCTAGGAAAACTTCATCAAGATCCCAAAAACCTACATAGGTTTTCAATTCAAATTTTTGAAATAAAAATGAATTCCATTAGCCTATGAGTCATTTCACATAACTCTTGGGATGAAGGAAAATATTTCATACTCATTGGGATGGATCTAGATAACTTTGAACCTACAAATCAATGGAGAATGAGAGAGTAACAAAAAAAAGATAAAGAGGACTTCATTAGTCTAAATTCAAGGAAGAAGAAGGAATAAAAATGAAATGTATATCATTAAGAAGGAAAAATACTTTCATGCTAAGGTAGATTAGGAGTTATGTTCAAAAGAAAATATTATCTAAGAATAGGAAAAAGAAAAATATTTGGGTTAATGAACTAGTGATAAAATCACTTGGATTGTAGGATACTAAACTCATTTTTGTTGGACACATAAAATATCATAGAAGGCCCTTGGAGGATAAACTATGACTTTCATTTGGAGAGGCTCTTCATTGAAATTGAACAAACAATTTGTGTGATGTTCATCTCTCTGGTATGGTCTTGAGTATGGATTTTGGATGTTAGTGAGATTGTTGTTCCTGAGTAAACTAATACTTACAATGAAAGGTGGTCTTTGGGTTCAAAATGTTCTTATGAGGAAAACATGGCTAAAACTTCCACTTTGCCTTGAAACTCAACTAGAACCCTATAAGGATGAATAATGAGTTTAATAAGCTCATATGGGGAAAAAGACCATAATTCATAACTACAATATTATTTTCCCTTTCATAAGCTCATATAACCACACTTGTTGTTGAGGTTTAGGTGCCAAATCATGCAACAATGTAACGTAATATTGCATGTTTTCATAGTATGATATTATGCTAGTAGAATGTTACTATACAAGAATGTTTTCCTATAGACATGTGCAAATATGATTTCCTTTTCAACACTATATAGTTGATGCACATTTTATTTTAACTATACTGCTTTGATATTATAACAATCAAACAACCAATGGATACAATCTAATGTGCCATTTGTCTAAAAACTCCTAAATATATCCCTTGCTTTGTCATTCTTTATTAATGATTTGCAATAGATCAAAACCAATGAACAATATTGTTCTTAGAGTTATATAGATGTTGATCACACCTAGGAATTCATGTAAACAATGTCAATGGAATATTTGAAATAGATTCATTAAACACATATAAGTACTTTTCCAAGTAGTCATGTGTGTTCACTTGTCTTTATACCTTTTATAATCCTCCTAGCCATTCATTTCCATTAGTAGATATTAGTATATAAATTAATTTAATCAAAACAAATAGAACTCATTACATTCACCCTGAAAAATGTAGCATTCATAGTATATAACATAAAATCAACATCATGAATGAAAAATTTGATAAACACACTATCGTATACGTAGGATGAAAGCCATGTATTTGTATTGAAAATAGGTCCAACTATACATTTGTATACAAAATGGAACATATATATACCTTGTGGCTTAGACAAAAGTAGACATTTCGTTCCCAAAAATGTGACATTGTGGCTAATGTACATAGTGGGTGTATCAATCACCCTAGCCGCCCTTGAAACCTCTAGGATTGTCTCCAAAATCAATCTTCCTCATCTTTGATGTGGAGGAATATTAGGACTTCTTGCATCTGGGTGTAGAATGCCTCTCTAGGATCTGAAGCAGAAATAACAAAATATCATCTTTTTCCTGCAATTCTATTAGTTAATACGCTTAAAAAATACAATTATAATTCAAATATTAAATACTCACATACGAAGAGACAATATACTATGATGGGGTTTCTTGCTTCCTCAATCCAAGCCTATCAACACTTCCTTCCTACAACAATAAGAAAAAATCAATTAATACAAAAAAATGCTCTTTTTTATCAATTTCAATAATGCTTTATAAATTTTAATCAACTGTTAACTCTCACTATGATGATCTAAGACAATACAACATATTTCCCTTCTTGGCTAGAAAGTGGAGCACTCGACTAGAAAACATGCTTCGAGGAAATGATGGAGGAGGGGGCCAATGTAGGTACATGGGAGGGGGAAGATGTAGGTGCAATAAATGTAGTTGATGTAGGTGTAGTGGATGGGGCAAAAGTAGGTGTATCAACCGTAGATGAAAACACTATAGATCTAACTACAATAGATGGAACACCAATCGCTGCAATAGTGGGTGTAATGGGGGAAGGGTTGTGATAGCATATTGGTGAATTTTGGACATGCATGGGACTAGCAAGAGGAGATGGGTGTTGGTGGCGATATATCCCCACTAGCTATACAATGGATAGACGCACCCTAGGGGGGGAATCAATATGATAATCATTGAGGTAGGGTATCAGGTCTCTGGACTCGACATGAACTAGGTAAATAGTGGATTGGGTGTACAATGGGAAGGGATGGGTGGAGATGGTGATGGCATGGTGAATGATGGAACTTGCATAAACTTATGTAATAGATTTGGTTAGTACAAAAACATGTAAATTAACCATACCAAGACAATGAATTTCACATCAAATATATAATTAATTTAACACATGTTACCTGGGTGAGGGTTGATATACTTACCCCAAGTGGAGACCTCTGCTCAATGTCTTTGGAAAACACCTTTGGAAATACTAAAACAATACAATTGATTTCTCATAGATAACTTTAACATTTGAAAATACACACATTTTTAAATCCTACAATCATAAATTCATTTAAATACCACAGGGGGTTCACTAGTGAGGCAATATCATATCACGTCCATTCATATTGGGGGTTTGAATACTCCTAAAAACTTCAAAAATATATTGCCTTATATTAAGGGGTCAAGGGGGGGCTTTTAATTTGACACGGTAATATAAATATTGGGGGTTATTTTATTTGGGTGGGATGAGGAATACCATCCAAATAGTGGGATGTATTCATACCTCCAAATCATGGACTTAAATCATACCTCCAAATCACGGGTTGGATTCATACCAGTCCTTGTTTTTGCAAAGGAATAACCTCTAAATCACAGGCTAGATTCATACCTCCAAATCATGGGATGGATTCATATCAGTCCTAACTACTACTAAGGAATAACCTCCAAATCGTGGGCTAGATTTATACCTCCAAATCATTGAACTTATAAAGTCTTCTTTTTTTTTAGAATAATTTTCTTCATGAATGAGATTTATCTAAGCTTTCATTGGCCCCAAGGCCATGAAAATGGATGATAAAAAAATCAAAAGAAAATAATAAAATTCATAAATGTGATCTTCCCCTTGATGATATGTGCTCTTAAATTCCTAGTCAACGGTGCCTCCATTCATAAATGTGATCTTTCCTTTTAAATTCCTAGTGTTGTTTGAATAATTTAATGTGATATGTGCCTCCATTAGGTTGTTGAGGTTGACATTTTTATGACGCAAGCAATTTTCCCATCCATATTTTGTCACCCATTGAATTCTCCGTGGGGCCCTCATAGTTTACTATTTATTTTATACCACTTGGAGTCCAGCTGGGAAGGAAATGTTCGGGAAACTCTTGTCTTCATATTTTTTTAAATGTATATCAAATTTTAGTGCTCCTCCATGCATCTTCCATGTAGATGCGTAAATCAACCTATACAAATTTTATGCGGGTTTAAATTTTCTACTCAGTTGTATCGAACTCAACAATTGAACTTATTTTTTCATTTATCCTTATTTACATTTCCATGGATGTTACAAATTAAAAAACAAAACAAAAAATCATCTTCTAAAAGCATGTCTCCCCCAAAAAACAACTTATTTTTTATGCACACAAGGGCCAATTCATGTAGAACAAAAAAAACAAAAACATATTCCATCTCTTAGATATCTGCATAACTTCATTTGCATTTTCTCTTAAACATCTATATATATTTTTCTTTTGAAAAAAAAAACAAAAAAAAAGAGGATTGGGAGAACTCCAATGCTCAATGGTTGTTGCAATCAAGCCTTTCTCCATGGAAACCAAGAAAAATGAGGTCAATCTTTCTTGACTAATTATTTCTTTCAACTTTTTGTATTCTTCTTTATCATTATCACATTGCCAGTTAGGAATAGTTGTTAGATTGAGTTATATTTGGCACTTTCATAATTGTAATTTTAATTCTTATATGCAAGCAATTCATCTTAATATTGTATTAGAACTGACATGAACACGTGTAAAAATCTAAATCCTTATTTACATACCCTATGTGTTATTGTTACCATGAAATGGAATCATATAAGTTTCACCATATCTATATCTTTATAACTGTTGCATCCTTGAAACTTAACAATGGATATTTTTCCCTCTCATGTAAAGATAAAAAAACTAGATATAACCCAAGAATAGGTAACTAAATGTTGTTAATTCCCTTGCTTGCAAGAATAAATGTAGAGGAAGTGGAGGCAATTCATTGTATATTGTGAATGACCCAAACCCAAGCTATGCATATGATCATACGGTGTTATTGGAAATTAAGAGGAATTTTTATATGTTCATTTGGGTTCAAACATCAATGATGTTTGTTTTGATAGCAAGGTAGGGAAGTCCATCCACGAAAGGCTTTTGAGTTTGCATTTTTATGGAGTTTAATTTATTAAACTTATAGAAAACATGAGCTTTCTATGGCTATACTTGTATTTACATGATATAAAATTGGTAGATTGGCATGATGTAGTGTGAAACATCTACAATTCTCATCATTTCTAAGCATTGCATTGACTATTGGACTATCATCCTTTTACATTATTTGTTACATTGATCTCTTGACTGGGTTTCCTTTTAGCATTTTTCCTTCCCCATTACTATTTTGTTGGGTCTTCAACTATCCAACACAACAAATTGATTAGTTTCCCCTGCAATCTCAGTGGGATCATTATTAGCATTATACTATCATTTTATTTAGCTTCCTATTTGTTTATACTAAGATGCGTTAGGGATCCTGTTTGTTACAACTTGATAATATGATATAAAGGGGGTATTAAAAATGGATACCTACAATATCTGGTGAAACTAGGGGTTTTCTTAATTGGAAAGGTATATTTGGAGGGGGGTTCAACAATACAATTTTAGGAGGCATTTTCCAATATTTAGTTAAATTAGGGGTATTCTTTAATATCCTGTGAACGATGGTGCTATGTAACAAGTTCGTTGAGTGAACCCCCTGTGTTAAATACCTATGTGTGAGGTGTCACAATGTCTTATTTTGCTACCATAGATGCATAAAGATATTGAGAACTAGTCTCATCCAACCTCAATGGAGGTGTGGCATCTCAAACCAACTATACATGCCAAAAAACACAAGTTCGATAGAAATACTTTAAGCAATTCTTATTTAATAATTGTCAATTGTATAATTAAATATATAATCAATGATTTACGACCATTTACAAATCATATTAACCTCATTCAAAAATCCCTCTCATGTAGGATCATCCAATGGGCCATAGCAAGTATGCATGTAATGAGTGCATTGATGCGGTAAAGATTCCTTCTGTGAAGAATAATTTGATTGAATTCCTATCATTGGAGGTCCATGATTAGTGGGGATCAAAGAACCTACACCTGAGGGTCCTCCATACTAATCCAATGGGTCATATATGGATGATGGCACAAATGCACTATGTTGCAATACACTGGATGCAAGACCTGATATGGCAGTGGTAGTGTTAGACAAGCAATCTAATAGCTAAGTTGTCTTTGGCGAGAAGGGGGGCGTAGGTGTATACCTACGAGTAGGTGGCCATCTTATTGGATTATGCCTAGTTATTGGTCGATCATGGAAAGAGCCAAGAGAAACCATAATTTGCGTGGAGATGCACGATGAACTCAACATATAGTTTTCAAAGAAATTATAATGGAGCCCCCCAATTGTTGCAAGGGGGTTTGTCAAAAACCATGAACCAATGACTCATCCAATTTTTTTCCATGGATTGTATGTGCACCAATCCATGCAAATGATCATTTTGTGTGGATCATGGGGTTGGCTTCTTCTAAGGCCAATGGAAAATCCAAAAATCATTTGTTTTGAAAATTTCAAATCTTTGATTTGTTCTTTATTGAGATCAATGGAGTTGAACTATCTCATGCTATCCCTATATCAACAATTGACCATGGGCATGGTAAAAGAGGAAATGAGTCTATGAGAGGATGTGGCTAAGGATAGTATTGATGGTTTCCTTGTGGTTCTGATCTCTTGAACCAAGTTTGTCAGTTGGTTTAATTGTTGGTCAATCTAGGTTTTTGTGTTTGGTTTATCCTCAAGGTTAATGTTTGTTTGTGGATTTGATTCATGATTTTATTCCGTTGTAATGAAAGAAAAACAATCTGCATGTAAAAACAACAATTTTTTTAAAACTACGACTCTTTTGAAATTATGTTTTTTGTATTAACAACCTCAATGGAGGAGTGGCAATGTCCCTTGGTGAGTTGGATTGGTGAAGATGCACTTACATGTTTTGAATGGAATCACCTAATCGTTGGTAGAAATGGAGAGAAATGAGCCTGAGGGCCATTTTTTCCATATGCAGAGGAACACATGTAGATTTGTAAAATGCATGTGCATTCATGTACACATGTATGCCTGTGTGGAGGTTCAACAATTGCTGAACGAGGAATGCACACATGTTTTCGTGAACATATGAGTTTTTTTTTTAATTTAGTGCTAGTGTGGTCTTGTTGCAATGAAATTAGGTACCAACTTCGTGCAAGAACCCATATATCATATATTTCAGCAAACCACTATCATATATCAGATCTTGTACAACTAGGTCGAGATAACTCAGATCGTATCTCCAAATTTAATTTATTTTTGATTTAAACATGTTATCAAAATCCTACACATTTCATTTGACCATACAATGCATTTTTGTAGGACACACATATGTTTGTATTTCCCAAAAATACAATGAATGGGGAATGGTTATTGGTTGGAAGGATGCATACAAGGGAATCAAACTCTCAATACATCTTTATTTCATGATGAAGGCAATGATTTTTCAATTGGCTCAGTGGTTGTTAAGGGTAAATATCTAACACAAGATTAAAATTAAAGAAAGACTAGTGATTATATATTCATGGATTATAGACCAAGTGTAGCGCTGTATCACTTTACAAACATGCTCATTGGTACAAACATCCAACTACAAACGATGTCTAGAAATAGCTCGCACACGGTATGTTACTTCCTACCTCATTTAGAGCATGTGATAATGATGGAGACCATTAGGAATAGAGAGTATCTATATGGTATACTTGAACAAAACAAGATACTTATGCATAAGGGGTAGAATGAAATATCGCTATATTTATTGCAATGAATTCAATGGGACTAAAAGAGTTTCCCCTCTATGTGCCCAGGTTATGTGAAATTCCATCCCCTCTATTTCCATTTTTGTGTTTCATTAGATTGGTATGATAATAAGTGTTAATTTTCGAGCATTAATTCACAATACTCTGGGATCTTTACTGAGAGAATAACATGTACAGTATTTCAATGCATATCAATCATAGGAAGCATATCAATCATCACAAGATACAATCATAAGAGACAATAGACACACAGAGTTTCCATGGGGAAAACCCTAAGGTGAAAAACCCCACAACTTCCTCAGAGATAGATAGAGCAATAGCACAACCAAAGTACAACCCAAGTACACAGAGATAGACTCCTCCTAGCAGCTAATCCTCCTCCTCACATGTGCGCCACTTTCCAAGTGATGGATAAGTGAGTAAGTGAAGTGATCAAATAGAGAGATCCCGATCTCTATATATACTTGTTCTGAGCAGCCTAATAAACCTATGGGGATGACTTGTCTAACTCAGCCTAATAACCCCAGGTTAACTTAATCAGGGCCGACCCCACACATGGTGGTCTAATAACCCATCGGCAAGTTACGACACTTGCGACACTTGTCAATACAAATGATGACACTTCCGTATAGAGGAATAATACATCTCTATAGGAGTACAATAAAATACATAGATGAAATACATTCCGAAGTTACATATACATTAACACTCCCTCTTAACTAGGAAGGTATTTCTCGACACAGATCTGCTAACACAAGTCTTCTTCTCTGGATCATCATTAGTGAGTCATCGTCCTCGAATCATCGTCATCATCACTGCTGCTGCTATCTCAATCAATATTTGATCTACTCATCATAGGAAGTTCTACAGAGCCAGTCCTTTTTCATACTGGATGTAGGTCCACCACTTGTAGGTCTTCATCATCAATTGCCTTACTGTGGAATGCTCAGGACTGATTACGTGCCTCAACAAAACCTCGAAAGAGCATCTCGGGACTAATTACGACACACTGCTCAACCTATCAGATCTCCTAGGATCTTTTACATGTTGACCTTCCCAAAACCTACTTAGAGCATCCTAGGATGTTATGAGCAAACTGCTCTACCTGCCTGGATCTCAATAGAGCATCCCAGGCTATTACAAGCACACTGCTCTACATGTCTGGATTTTAAAGGATATTTTCTATGTGAACTTTCGCAAAACCTAATCAGAGCATCCCAGGATGTTACGAGCAAACCAGTCTACCTATCTGGATCTCAATAGAGCATACCAGGCTGTTATGAGCACACTGCTCTACCTGTCCGGATTTTAAAGGATCTTTTCTATGTGAAACTGTAGAAAAACCTATTCAGAGCATCCCAGGATGTTACGAGCATACCGCTCTACCTATCCGGATCTTGATAGAGAAATCTAGGCTGTTACGAGCACACCGCTCTACCTATTCGGATCTTGATAGAGAAACCCAGGCTGTTACGAGCACACCGCTCTACCTATCCAATTTTTAAATGATCTTTTCTATGCTACCTGCACAACCTGTCCAGGGCCACAAAGTATCAAACCGATACTCATCATACATCATCTTGATGTACATCATCACATGATCAACCTGATCATCATCATAACATCATCCTTATGCATATCATTTGGAGCAACATCCTGAAGCTCGTCATCTGTGATAATCCTGATCATCATCATCATAGCATCTTCCTAATGCATATCATCTTGAGCAACAACCTGATGCTTGTCATCTATGATCATCCTGATCAAACAATATATCCATCTGATGCATATAAAGTATCTACCTGATACATATCATCATGCATGATCTACCTGATCATATAATGCATCCACCTGATATACATAATGCATCCACCTGATAAGTACATGATCATACTGATCATACAAGTATCCACCTGATACATATAATGCATCCACCTGATACATACATAAGTACATGATCACACTGATCATACAAGTATCCACTTGATACATATACAAATACATGATCTACCTGATCATACAAGTATCCACCTGATACAAATCCATGATCCAATTGATCATATCAAGCATCCAACATGATGCATATACAAATACATGATCACACTGATCAAAGCATCCAACATGATGCGTACATACATATAAATGATCCAACTGATCATATCCAGCATCTAACATGATGCGTACATACATATACATATAAATGATCCAACTGATCATATCCAGCATCCAACATGATATGTACATACAAATATATGATCAAATTGATCAAAGCATCCAACTGATGCATATACAAAGCAGTAACTAGAGCATCATCTTGATGCTCATCATCCAACGCTTACATCCATAGCTATGGGAAGGATCCTCCTTTCACCATGCTTGGAATGGCTCCAGCAGATGTGTCCATCACTTCTTCCTCGAAGTGTCATCAATCTGAAAAACACCAAGCCTCTCTATGAAGTACTCGAACTTCACTCTGGCTAGTGGTTTCGTCAGTACATCTGCAACCTACTCATCCATCGCAACATACAGGAGCTTCACTGCTCCTCTCTGCACCATATCCCTGATATAGTGATATTTGATCTCTATGTGTTTTGACCTATCGTGGAACACCGGGTTCTCAGATAGTTTCACACAACTCTGGTTGTCACAAAAAATACCAGTAGCCTCCAACGAGAGATCAAATAACTCAGACAATAGCTTCAGGAGCCATACTACCTCACAACTAGCCAAACATGCTACAACATACTCTACTTCGGATGTACTCAGTGCTATGTAGGATTGCTTCCTGCTAAACCAAGAGATCATGCCTGATCCCATACTAAAGCAGCACCCAGATGTGCTCTTCCTATCTGCAACACTGCCTCCCCAATCTAAATCAACATAACCCTGTAGGTTAAACTTTTGATTCGCATCATACTTGAGCCCATAGTCAACTGTACCCTTCAGGTACCTCAGAATATGCTTTACAGCAACTAGGTGAACATCTCTGGGATCTGTCAGGAACTGGCTCAATGTGTTCACCGCAAAGCAAATATTTGGTCTAGTGTTCATCAGGTACATCAAGGACCCAATCATCTGATGATACATAGTGACATCAACCGGATCAGATGAAGCATCACACAAAAGATTCAGGTTTGTTGCCATAGGTGTGGCCATGGCCTTGCAGTCCATCATCCTGAACCTCTTTAGGATATTTATTGCATACTTCCCTTATCCAAGGATACCATCTGCACTTTGCCACACCTCCATGCCTAGAAAATAATGCATCATTCCCAAGTCCTTAATATTGAACTCGGCTGCAAGCTTCCTCTTGGTATCGACAATCAAACTATCATTACCTGTTACAAACAAATCATCCACATACAAAAGTAGTATCACTGGATTGCCATCTTGAACCTTGTAATAAAGGTTGGAATCTGCTTTACTCTTGGTAAATCCCAAATTGGATAGGAAATCATCCATACTACCATACCAAGTCCTAGGAGCTTGCTTCAAGCCATACAAGGATTTCTTCAGTCTGCACACATATGACTCCCTGTTATTTGTCTCAAAACCAAGTGGCTACTCCACATACACTTCCTCCTCGACTACACCATTCAAGAAAGCTATCTTGACATCCATCTGGTGTATCTTCCATTTCATCATTGCATCCAGAGCAAGTACTGATCTGATGGAAGTGTACCTGGCTACAGGAGAAAAAGTTTCTTCATAATCTATTCCCTCTTTCTGAGAGAAGCCACGAGCTACGAATCTTGCCTTGTATTTCTCTATGTTGCCATCTGCAGCATGCTTGATTTTGTATATCCATTTGGAATTCACAACAGACTTCCCTTCAGGTCTTGGGACAACATCCCAAACATCATTCTTCGTTATTGATTGGTATTCCTTGATCATGGCATCCTTCCATTCTTTGTTTTCTGCTACCTCTTCATAACTGGAAGGTTCTTTGTTCATGATATCACAGAGTAAAGCAACATAGCTAGTATGAGATCTAGTTCTCTTCTTTGCTTTGTGTTCTTCTTCTGGAATGCCATATATTTCTACATCTTGAATGAGCTCTCTAGCCCATGCAGGTTTCCTCTTGTTAGAGTTATTCTCACGGGGTGGATCTACAGGTTCTTGCGGATCTTCAATTTCACGATCTGCATCTGGAATTGCTTCAGTCATAGTAGTGTGTTGAAATCTAGTTTCCTTGGGTTCTTCATAATCTTCAATAGGTGTCTTCCCTGATTTGATGAATGCTGAGTTTTCATCAAATGTCACATCCCTGCAGACCTCAATATTCTTGAACCCTGGAAAGTATATTCTATAAGCCTTCAAGCTTTCACTGTAACCCACAAAGATACCCTTCTTTTCTGAAGGATCTAGCTTGGTCCTCTTTTCCTTTGGGACATGTGTGTATACTGGACAACCAAATATTCTGAGATGGATGACTTCAGGTTTCTTACCAGAAAAAGACCTCTTCTGGTTTCTTGCTGTCCAATATCTTGTGGGGTGTTTTGTTCTGCACATGTACAACTGTCCTAGCTGCTTCTGCCCATAGATGCATAGGTAGATCCTGGTCATGTAGCATTTCCCTTGCTGCTTCCATGATTGTTCCATTCTTTCTTTCTACAACTCCATTCTATTGTGGATTGTAAGGAGCAGTCAACTCCCTCTTAATCCCTGAATCACTGCATAACTTCTTGAAGTCACCTAAAGTGAATTCTCCACCATTGTCGGATCTGAATGTTTTGATCTTCTTATCAGTTTGGTTCTCCATCAAGGTTTTGAATTCCTTGAACTTACAAACACTTCATCTTTGTTCTTCAAGAAGTAAACCCAAGTCTTCCTGGAGAAGTCATCAATGAAAGAGACATAGTAAGCATACCCACTCAGAGAACTGGATGACATCAGACCAAATACATCGGAGTGGATAATTTCCAAGATAGTTTTTTCCTTGCTTTGACTGCTTGGAAATGCCTTCTTTATGTTCTTTCCTTTTGCACATCCTTTGCAAACACCTTCATGCTTGGCCTTGATTTTAGGAAGACCTTCTACAACTTTACTTACACTTGGTAATGCTCTGTAGTGCATATGTGCAAGTCTTCTATGCCAAAGTTCATTTGGCTCCATGGATTCATGTACCATGGCATGTTCAGGTTGTCCCTTCAATTTGTACAATCCTCCCTCTTACTCTCCAATCACCACTGCATTATCAATAGTTTTACCATTTGGCCACATTAGGACTTGGCCATCTACAATTGCAACCCTCATGCCTTTTGCATCTAATGAAGAGATGGAGAGTACGTTCTTCTTGCGTCCAGGTACAAATAACACATTTTTCATTTTCAAGGATTTTCCATATTCTAGGTTGTAGGAGGCTTCCCACTTCCTTTGATAGGGTATTGGTAATCATCCCCAAGTTTCACTTTATGGGGTGATTCATGTTCAGACAGATTTACAAAAGATTCTTAAAAACCAGTCATGTGTTTAGAAGCCCCACTATCAATTAACCAATCATTACAACCATGAGAAATAGTACCTGTGAGAGCAGAGATTAGAACATACTCTTCTTCACTTGATGAGTCATCATCATCACTTTCTGCTCTAGCTTTCTTCCTGGGAGGTTCATCATCTTCAGCAGCATGAGCATGATGTCTTCTTTTGTTATTCTTATTGTTCTTGTTGAAGTTGTTGTCTTTCTTCTTCTTGGGGCAATTTGAAGCAAAGTGTCCCATTTCATTACATTCGTAACATTGAACATGAGATAGATATTTCTTCTTTTGATGAGGATGAGAATGTTTCTTGTTATGAGATTTCTCCCTCTTAAACTTGCTTCCCTTGGTGTGAACTATGAGAGCTTGATCTTCATTCCCCATCTTTTCTTCTCGTGCCACAAGCCTTGCTTCTTCTTGTGAGCATTCTTCTCGCAATCTGCTGAAGGATACCAACTTCTTTCTTGCACAGATTCCTTGGATAAAGGAATCCCATGGCCTGGGTAGGCCATTCAAAGTGGTCATGACAACTTCACCATTCTCCACCATTTCATCCACTGCTTCTAGTTGTTCCTTGATCTGAGAGACACTAGAAAAATAAGATTGAATGGATTCTCCATTCTGAAGCTTTACCCCTTTCAATTGGTTCCGCATAGTCATTTTTCGATTTATGTTCTTCCCTTCAGATAGCTTGGATAGGGAATCAAACATCTCTTTAGGTGTCTTCGGAGATGACACATGGGGGATGAGATGGTCCTTGATAGAATCAACAATGATTCCCTTTTTCTTGACCAAGTTCTTCTTGTGGAGGGCTTTAGCCTCTTCTCCCTCTGGGACAGGGACCTCTTCCCTTATGTAAGTATCCAATTCATTTTCTTCCAGGATTAACCCAATCCTATACTTCCAGGATCGGAAGTTATTATCCCCTTCAAGCTTATCCTCAAGCTTGGTGTGGTGAGACATCTTAAAGAGTACTTCAAATGGAAATAAAAAAGATTTAGGTCTTACCACTTGATTTGCTGAAAACTGGATCTGGTCCCAGATTAGGGTTTGTTAGAGAAACCTTAAAAATTCAAAATGTGAATTTCAACTTTCTGAAAGGATAGAAAGATGCGCCTTGATGAGCTAATCAGCCTGGTGTATTAAGAATTTGAGATCTGCAAAGCTTCACCCTTCAGAAATGCCTTTTAGTCTTCCCGAGTTCACTGGGGAGGACCCTGAATTAGAGTTTGAGTTTCCTAGAGATTTACCTAGCCAAAAATCTCGATCCAAAGCTCTAAACTTCAATTTTTCCAAGGAGCTTCTAGCTATGTCTTCAGATTTCATAAATTCCTATTTTTGTGGAAACCCTAATTTTTAGGGCCAAAACTGAAAGTGCTCATAACTGAATTCTGATTGGATGGAAAGATTCACCTTGCTGAGGACAGCCAATCTATCATATTTCTTCTCCAAAATATGTGGAGAGAAACTAAAAAACAAGAAGCCCGAGCTTTTGCAACTGCATAGTGTCTTCTTCTCAGGTTAGCTCTAATACCATGTTAATTTTTGAGCATTAATTCACAATATTCTAGGATATTTACTGAGAGAATAACATGTAGAGTATATCAATGCATATCAAGCATAGCACGCATATCAATCATGACAAGATGCAATCATAAGAGACAATAGACACACAGAGTTTCCGTGGGGAAAACCCTAAGGTGAAAAACCCCACAACTTCCTCAGAGATAGATAGAGCAATAGCACAACCAAAGTACAACCCAAGTACATATATATAGACTCCTCCTAGCAGCTGATCCTCCTCCTCACATGTGCGCCACTTTCCGAGTGATGGATAAGTGAGTAAGTGAAGTGATCAAATAGAGAGATCCCGCTCTCTATTTATACTTGTTCTGAGCAGCCTAATAAACCTATGGGTCTGACTTGTCGAACTCATCCTAATAACCCCATGTTAACTTAATCAGGGACGACCCCACACATGGTGGTCTAATAACCCATCGACAAGTTATGACACTTGCAACACTTGTCAATACAAATGATGACACTTCCGTATAGAGGAATAATACATCTATATAGGAGTACAATAAAATACATAGATGAAATACATTCCGAAGTTACATATACATTAACAATAAATGTGTTGACATGATGAGGTATGTTATTAAAGGGTTCCATTCAGTGATTAAATTCTAGTAAAAATTAAAAATTTTCATGTATGCAAATTCCTATTTTGAATGTAATGTACAAGAAGACTAATTGTACCATCCTTTTGTAGTCCAAGGTTCTAAAAATAATCTAGAGATATAAAATGAAGAAGAGAACAATAACCCAACATATTTAGACACCACCATGACATGCTCAGGAATTTTTATATCCTTACTTAGGCTTGTAGATGTATTCGCAATCGATAGTATTCGATGTTAATCTAATGTATATGCAATTTTTATTAGAATCTTCCAATCAAATTTTTCAATAACAATATTCTCAACCTCCTTATTATTTGTTGGATGTTCTTAAGGAATATAGGACCTTACATCATTGTCAAACTTATCCTCTCTACTTACAAATATCTTGTAATGAGATGCAATGTAGGCTATGTAAACCTTATAAGTCTCATTGTATCCAACTTAAAACATATATATAATTACAAAGGCTATGTAATATTTACTCCTTATGTGTGTGTGTGTGTGTGTGTATGAAAACCAAAAACATGAAAATGTCATCCCTACGGTTTCTTAGTAGTAATAAATTGTTTTGATGTCTTTTCATTCAATATTTTATAAGGAAACTTGTTTAGAATGTATATTCATGTTTATGACCTTATCCTTGGTCTTCATGTAGTAGATCTAGTTCTTTCCAGGTAAATCATCAGTAAATGAAACATAATAAGTGTTACTTGATAGTTAAGTTGAAGTCATGGGTCCTTATTTATATAAAGGTTTTAGGTCAACAATCATTGTTTACCTATGCTTAATTCATGGGAAGGAAACACTATAATTCTTTTTTAGTGCACTACTCTCGCACAAACCCCTATTCTCACTCTCGGAATCTAGAAATGCCTACACCATGACCTTCAATGTAAACAATTATCTATACTGAAGTTGACCTAGTTTCTTACTTCAAAACATCCACAAGTCGTAACTTAGCAATACATACTAGTTCTAACTTTAAACTTAGCAATACATACTAGGTCTAACATAATTTAAATTGGAAGTGGATTAATAGTAAAAAAATGTATGTATAAAACACCACTAAGCTCCAGATATGTGGCATGATCAACTTTATACACCTATATCCCTTAATGTTACTCATGATCAACAACCCCCACCTATATCCCTTTTTGTATAATGTCATATGCTTGGATCCAATGCTATCCACATACCATGGGATGCCAACCATAGTGTTAGATACAAGGTATGATATGCAAGCTCATCCATTCTAGTAGTGGCTTCTACATTTATAAAAAAATTATTATGTCACTATTGTTTTCCCTTACATTCTTAACTACATTGGTCTTGTGACAATGCATTCTACCTAGGGGCACCTCTCCCCCATAGGTCCATCACCCGATTATCGTTATGTTAAGTGATCTCATAAACTAGGGTTTTTCCTAGTAAGAGACTATGGAATTTTGGAATGATGAGGTCAACTATTTGAGCCCCTAGACTGCACGATCATGAGTATTGTTCCCATGTTGGACATGCCCAAACAAACATGCAAGAGTTTACAAAACACAATTTTGATGCTTGGTTGGGTTTTTATGGTCTAGTGACGGATTCACCAAGTGTCCCTCAAAAGCTTAATAAGCAAGTTGAAACGCACCATAAAATGATGATTGTGGCTATGATTGTTAAACTGTTGACTTCGTTGGGCTCATGATAATGCATTCCATATAGGGGCACCTCTCTCCCATGGGTCCATTTCCATTTCTCATCTTGTTCAGTGATTTTAGAAACTAGGGTTTTGCTTAGTAAGAGACTATGCAATATTGGCATGATGAGGTCAAATATTGAAGATATTATACCTTGGGACCATGGGGAGTGTTCCCATGTTGAACATTCCCAAAAACAAATTTAGGATCTTACACAACTCAATTCTGATGCTCGGTTGGGTTTGTATGCCCTAATTATAGATTTACCAAGTGTCCCTAAATGGATTAAAGAGGAGAGTTGAAAATCACCATAAAATGATGAGTGTGGATCGAATTGATGAACCATCAACTTTGTTGGACTCATGATAATGCATTCCATATAGGGGCACATCTTCCCCAATGGTCCATCGCCTAGTGCGCCTCTTGTTCAATGTTAAAAAAAATTAGGGTTTTGCTTAGTAAGAGACTATGGAATTTTGGCATGATGTGTTCAACTCTTGAATCTCCTCCACCTTGGGAACATGGGTAGTGTTTCCATGTATGACATGCTTAAACACACATGGAGGAGCTTACATAACTCAATTGTGATGTTTGATTGTATTTTTATGCCCTAGTCATAGATTCACCAAGTGTCCTTGAAAGGCTTAAGGAGGTGAGTTGCAACTCACAATAAAATGATGATTTTCGCTCATATTGATGAACTGCCACATTTTTTTGGGATCGATACAATTAATTCTAGCTAGGTTTACCTCTCTTCCATGGGTCCATCACCCAATTCTCATCTTTTTAACTAATACCAAAAACTAGGGTTTTTTTCAATAAGAGACTATGCAATTTTGGCAAGATGAGGTCAACTATTGAAGATACTAGAATTTGGGACTATGGATAATGTTCCCATGTCAAAAATTCCAAAAAAATCATGTAGGATCTTATGGAACGCAATGACGATGCTCAGTTGGGCTTTGATTCCCTAGTGACAAATTCACCAAGTGTCTATGAAAGGCTTAAGGAGGCGAGTTACAACTCACCATAAAATGATGATCATGGCTTGGATCGGAAAATAGTTGATTCCATTGGAATCATGAAAATGTATTCCATCTAGGGGAACCTCTCTCCCATGGGTCCATCACGCAATGCTCATCTTGCTCAATGATCTAAAAAACTAGGGTTTTGCTCAGTTGCTCTTAAAAGGATTACTTCAAAGCTGTATTGGTAATGTGTGACTAATATAATATTTGAGTGTTTGCATGAAGGAATATAGGAATTATCTCTTTCCTTGGATGACTTAAATTACAAAGGATAATATGTATCTATACATTTTTCTTATTCAATGAAAAAATATCATAGGTGATATGTTTTGAATGGTTGTGTAATTGGTTGCTTTAGGTGTTTGAACTTTGTGGAAATACCCTAATTTAGTCAAGGAAAACATATTTAGGAGAAGAATATGCAACAAGAAGAATACATGTTTAATGACATGATGTTTAACTAAAATTACCAAGGTGTTTGTCACATCTTTTGTTTCTCTTTTTTAACTAAATAAAAGTTCATATTCTTCCTTATCTCTTAGGTATAAAATGATATGTGTTTGAATTTGTTTATTTTACATAAGGAATAGTAGGAAATTATTTACTTACTAGATATTAGAGTTGAATTATATTTTTTTGGTACTTAATTAACATAAAACTCAACTAGGTACCTTTTGATAAATATAGGTTCCAAAACAATGACACTAGATGGTGACCACTCTAGGGATGAAATCCTTATTCCATCGTTGGTTGCATATGCACCCCATTAAGTGATATATGTCAAGTATGTGGTGTACACATGTTGTCATTGGAATTAGTTCTTCTTAAACACTCCCTAAAGTTGGTAAACTTACTTTGTGCATAATCATAGTTAAGTCTTGCCATTGGCACTATTGTTGATGTTCGCTGGCACCAAAATGCATTGTCATACTTAACACTAAATTTCCTTGGCATTAGCACTATTAAAATATTTTTTATTGGAAACATATGCTTAAGAAAACGTTGAGCATTGTACCCAAGCATACACTTTGTATAGAACTTAAAATAATCCCCCTACCTTGGTCAATAACAATGGGTATTATGCGTCCTCATTATGTATAGTGTGATTAAGCTTACACTTGTGAAAAAATTGCTTGAAGTAGTTATAAGATAAACAATTTGGATAGTGTGAGGTATTGTCTCACCTAATAACTTTGCTAATTAATATAGGTCATTGAAATATGAGAGAAGATGATTTAGGACAAGAAAAAAAATTAAAACCATGAGAATCCAACCTATACCAAACATATTTCTCTTTCTTCTTCTCGGTAGTGATTAACACAGTAAAGTGTATTAAATAACTTGCACACCAATCTAACTATTATTTAGCACTTCTTTTCCAGTTGCAACGATGAGAAATAAATTTCTTGGATGATATAAATTTTATGGAAAGAAAGGGACTCAACATCATCACTCTATGGATGAGGATGCTTCTTCAATGGGTTAATCAAGCTTATAGGAAACTAAAAATCAATAAGAAGACATCAAAACCTAGGAAATATTCATGAAGAACCCGAAAACCCTACATAGGTTTTCAATTCAAATTTTTAAATGAAAATGAATTCGATTAGCATATGAGGCATTTCACATATCTCTAGGGATGATGTAAAAGCTTTCCTATTGATTGGGATGAATCTAGATAACTTTGAACCTACAAATCAGTGGAGAATGAGAGAGTAACAAACACAAGATAAATATTAGCTCATTAGTCTAAATTCAAGGAAGAAGAAGGAATAAAAATGAAATGTATATCATTAAGAAGGAAAAATACTTTCATGCTAAGGTAGATTAGGAGTTATATTCAAAAGACAATATTATCTAAGAATAGGAAAAAGAAAAATATTTGGGTTCATGAGCTAGTGATAAAATTAGTTGGATTGTAGGATACTAAACTCATTTTGGTTGGACACATAAAATATCATAGAAGGCCCTTGGAGGCTAAACTACGAATTTCATTTGGAGAGGCTCTTCATTGAAATTGAACCAAAAATTTGTGTGATGTTCATCTCTCTTGTATGGTCTTGAGTATGGATTTTGGATGTTAGTGAGATTATTGTTCCTGAGTAAACTAATACTTACTATGAAAGGTGGTCTTTGGGTTCAAAATTTTCTTATGAGGAAAACATGGCTAAAACTTCCACTTTGCCTTGAAACTCAACTAGAACCCTTTAAATCATGAATAATGAATTTAATAAGCTCGTACAGGGTAAAAGACCATAATTAATATAACTACAATATTATTTTCCCTTTCATAAGATCATATAACCACACTTGTTGTTGAGGTTTAGGTGCCAAATCATGCAACAATGTAATGTAATATTGCATGTTTTCATAGTATGATACTATGCTACTAGAATGTTACTATACAAGAATGTTTTCCTATAGACATGTGCAAATATGATTTCCTTTTCAACACTATATAGTTGATGCACATTTTATTTTAACTATCTTGCTTTCATATTATAACAATCAAACAACCAATGGACTCAATCTAATGTGCCATTTGTCTAAATACTCCTAAATATATCCCTTGCTTTGGAATTCTTTATTAATTATTTGCAATAGATCAAAACCAATGAACAATGTTGTTCTTAGACTTATATAGATGTTGATCACACCTAGGAATTCATGTAAATAATGTCAATAGAATATTTGAAATAGATTCATTAAACACGTATAAGTACTTTTCCAAGCAAGCATGTGTGTTCACTTGTCTTTATACCTTTTATAATCCTCCTAGCCATTCATTTCCATTAGTAGATATTAGTATATAAATTAATTTAATCAAAACAAATAGAACTCATTACATCCACGTTGAAAAATGTAGCATTCATAGTATATAACATCAAATCCACATCATGAATGAAGAATTTGATAAACACACTATAGTATACATAGGATGAAAGCCATGCATTTGTATTGAAAATAGGTCCAAATATACATTTGTATACAAAATGGAACATATATATAGCTTGTGTCTTAGACAAAAGTAGACATTTCGTGCCCAAAAATGCCACATTGTGGCTAATGTACTTAGTGGGTATCTCTATCACCCTGGCCGTCATTGAAACCTCTAGGATTGTCTCCAAAATCAATCTTCCTCCTCTTTGAGATGGAGGAATATTGGGACTTCTTGCATCTGGGTGTAGAATGCCTCTCTAGGATTTGAAGAGGAAATAACAACATATCATCTTTTTCTTGCAATTCTATTAGTTAATACGCTTAAAAAATACCATTATAATTCAAATATTACATACTCACATACGAGGAGACAATATACTATGATGGGGTTTCTTGTCTCCTCAATCCAACCCTCTCAACACTTCGTTCCTACAACAATAAAAAAAAATCAATTAATACAAAAAATAAACAATGCTCGTTTTTTTGAATTTCAATAATGCTTTATAAATTTTAATCAACTGTTAACTCTCACTAGGATGATCTAAGACAATACAAGATATTTCCCTTCTTGTATAGAAAGTGGAGCACTCGACTAGAAAACATGCTCCAAGGAAATGGTGGAGGAGGGGGCCAATGTCGGTACATGGGAGGGGGAAGATGCAGGTGCAATAAATGTAGTTGATGTAGGTGTAGTGGATGGGGAAAAAGTAGGTGTATCAACCATATATGAAAACTCTATAGATCTAACTACAATAGATGGAAAACCAATCCTTGCAATATTGGGTGTAATGGGGGAAGGGTTGTGATGGCATATTGGTGAAGTTTGGACATGCGTGGGACTAGCAAGACGAGATGGGTGTCAGTGGCGATATATCCCCACTAGCTATACAATGGATAGATGCACCCTAAGGGGTGAATTGGTATGCTAATCATTGAGGTAGGGTATCGAGTCACTAGACTCGACATGAACTAGGGAAATAGTGGATTGGGTGTACAATGGGAAGGGATGGTTGGAGATGGTGATGGCTTGGTGAATGATGGAACTTGCATAAACATATGTAATCGATTTGGTTAGTACAAAAACATGTAAATTAACCATACCAAGACAATGAATTTCACATCAAATATATAATTAATTTAACACATGCTACCTGGGTGAGGGGTGATATACTTACCCCAAGTGGAGACCCCTGCTCAATCTCTTTGGAAAACACCTTTGGAAATACTACAAGAGTACAATTTATTTCTCATAGATAAATTTAACATTTGAAAATAAACACATTTTTAAATCCTACTGTTAGCACCTATTTATTTTTTGCAGCATGAAAACTGAATGTGAAAGGTGGAGGGTTAGACAACTACCTGATGGAAGCTTGAAGTACTCTCCATCCTCGATGGCCAGGTGCTAAGACATGAAAGGAAGAGGTCGAGGAAGATCCAATGCAATAAAATGGGATAATTTTGAAGTATGGGTATTAATAGGCGAATGAAATCGAGTAATGGGATGAAAAAGACCCTAAGTCCTATAGTCTACATGTAAATATTGAATAATTTAACTGCCTTCAGATAGGCATTGTTGATCAGGCGCAGGCGCGAGATCAACAGATCCTATTGATAGTCGCATGGCCGAGTTGCAAGGAAGAAAGGGTTTAAGCTGATGCGATGGGATTTTCCTTCTAGATAGATGTCAATGCTAGAAAGGCGTCACAAGGAGGAAAAGCAGTAAAAAGGGCCATTTCAAGCCCATGCGATGCCGCGATGGTGGGACAAAACATTGAAGATCTACGATGGAGAATCCCTCGCATCAAATCAGACGATACGCAACATATGTGGTTCGCCATTATGTGGTCTCCCCTAGATCGACAGTTTGAATAACAAGGAGAGATACATCAACGACTAGTGGAGGTTAGAAGCGCACAGAAGATAATAGGAAGGACCCCACCAGTAGACGGATGATCTAAGAGTTAAAGGGAGCATGAGGCCTCACCATGGATACGCACTTGAGAAGAGATGGAGGGTTATCATAGATAGTCACATCAAGAAGTAGCATGCTGGATAGAGGCAAGGCGGATGCGATGGACTTTTCTCGCCAGATAAGTGTCAACTCCAGAGCCTGTCGCACGGAGGAAGGGCGATATAGGGAATTATTTTAGATGCATGCGATACTACCTCGTAGATGCATGCAGATGAGATGAACAACCCAGATGAGAACTAGCAAGATGATCCGACGTGGAAATAAAAAGAGTTGTCAAATCAGTAGGTAAAGGGAAGCCAGATCCGATGGCAAAAAGTGAGCACGTGGGAGTTCAATGGTTGAGATTAAAGGATAGTTGGCCAAAGAAGCCAAAGGTTATGGAAACACGGTTATATATATAAGAACGCCTGTAAAAGTTGAAATTTGTTTCAAAGCCTATCGAAGTCAGAAAGTCTCTTGGAGTGTGGTAGATGACGAAGGCGACAGAACCTTTGACAGGGTGCGTGTAGGGCTTTCCAAAGTGACAGGTAGCACCGTGTTACCACCATTATCTAAAAATTTAAGTCTTTTATAGTCATAAGATGGGGGAAGAGAAAGCTTCTACCAGTTCTAGGGTTAAATTCACCCTGGAAGACAGAGACGCCGACGTGTTTGACACATACAATTTGGCTCCCGTGTCCCAGAGATCAAGATGAGATTGGAGGCCTTACATGAACAAGGTCTGGATATACATGGGGTTTTCAGGTCATCTTTTGTTTCCTTTTTCCTTGACCAGGTACCAATCTTTCCCTGAGTTTGTATCATGGTGTTCCTTGAATTACTCAGAACCCCAGAGGGTAATTATGGATTCCCTTCAGTCTAGAGTCATCTGTGCTATAGTTGCGTCGGTTTGTTAGGAATTATTTTTTCATCTCCGAGTCATAGAACCTTGGGTAAGAAGGTTTTTCTGAAGAGTCTCTGGTTGCCCTATTTCTCCAAATTAGCCATGAAAGCCGTCAATATTTTTTAGCTACATGCCTAAAACCGGCTCAGAAATTGTAGAAAAGCCATACCCCTTTAATGTCATCCTTTTTTATGACAATTCCTAGTTGGTTTTTTCTTTAAGTGGCCCAATTCTTAGGATTAGATACAGATCTTTGGGTAACCGAAGTCCAGTTGAGTTTTATAGTTCAGAATTAGCATTAGTTTGGCAAGGTCCGAAAATGGACTCATCCCATCCCTTAAGTTCGATGAATTTTTGGCAGAAAGAATACATGTACAATTGTGCATGTTCCCCAAATTCTAGGTTTTTCAAGTACCAGACGCAGCTTATGAAGATGATTATGTACAGCAGCGCGGAAAGCCCACATTTTTCCCCCATTGCTTGAAGCAGATGCTTTGATAGACAATGTCTTTAAATATTTAAACTATGTCTTGCCACCTTTTTACAAAGTCATCTTTGGGGAAGAATTGCCTAGGGTATTTCCCGAGATGAAAACAATGATGCAATTGAAGGACAAACTGGCTGTCGGTGATTGGATTCTATTGAAAGATGCTACATCATTAGGCTGTACGGTTTTGTACAGGAGCCCCTATGTTTTTCCCGCTTTCCTAACATTGTGAATCTTCACATCTTGAGTTTATCAGACAGAAACTGATCCTGGAAGAGGTGCAGTTCCAAAAATTTAAGAAGGGCACTAATGTAAAATACCCTTGGAAGGTGGGACCTTTCATAGTAAAAAACAAGGAAGCTTTGCAGGTGGTAGAAGAGTTATTGAAACCTCTGGGTTTCAAGAAAGAGGTGGCAATCGAATACGACCCCTTGCATATTGTTTCCAAGAGAAGAAAAAATTGTAATCTAAGTGCTTTTGAACATAAGGGGCCAAAAGGGATATTAAATGGGCGGAATTTGTTGCAATGGGAGCCCGAGGCGGAGGAGGTTGCGGACTTACAGGAAGGAGATCTAATGCTGTCCGATTTTATAATGGACATAGATAAGGTGCCGGACACTGTGGAAGTGGGCTATAAAAGAGACTTAGAGGAAGTTCAAGATATGGATACTGAAATAGGAAGTGAAGAAAAGAGGCCTAAATTGGAAACACAAGTTGAAGTAGTTGTTGCAGCCACTCAAGCTGAGTCGATTGTTTCCCCCACTAAAGAAGAATTGGTCGTTGCAGTGGCTCAAGAAGAATTGACTGTTCCGATGGGTGGTGAGAGAGAAGATAGTGAGGGATCTTTAGCTGCTGGGGTCCATATTAAAGAATATAATTTTCAAGATGGTAAGGAGGGTGATGAAGCGAGCGAATTTCGGTCCAAAGCCGACTTATGCGAACAATATGAACATAATAAATAGGCCTTGGCCCAAAGGCTATTTGATTTGATGTCAAGGGCTAGGAATTTGTCTAGTACCGAAATTTCCTTAATGACCAACAGAGACATGAGGGATAACACTTTCAACCTGGCAATGTTGACAACGGACGAAGTGACTATGATGAGGGTCAATTAGGAGAAGATACCGGTGCCGAATAAAATCCAGTTCCACAAGTAGATTGGGGATTTTATATATGAATATTTTGTAAAAGCGACATTGAAGGGTGACATCTTGGAAGTTACTATGAGAAAGTTAGAGAGCCAATTGAAGCAAGAGAAAAGTGAAAACCGAGCTCTTCAATAGCAGATCAAGAAGGCACAATCTGACCTAGTTATAAGTGACAGCGGAGGCAAAACCTTGAACAAGCTATTGGCTGAGAAAGATAACCTGATTTTGAAACTACATAAAAAGCAGAATGTTCCTAATATCCGGCTAATTGAAGCTCCTGAAGAAACAAACTTTGAAATGCAAAAGGAAGCCTTGTCTAAAGAATTATGTGATTTTAAAGCAGAGTTGCTACAATTTGCAAGGAAGGAAGATAGAACTTGGAAAAGAGAGAAAATGAGCCTAGAAAAGCAGCTTGATGACTTAAAATTTAACTTGTCCAAAGTGGACATGCAGCCTACCAATATGAACCAAAATGGGGATAGTAGTAGTACTGACAGCCTTGTGCAGGCTATGTCTCACATTAGCCTGAAGGATGTAGAAATCAGGGAGTTGAAGGAAAAAGATCAAAGTTGGAGGACCAGAATGAAAAGAAAGAAGAAGAAGCAAAAATCATCTGAGATAAGCATAATGAATTAGTTGATATCAATAAGAAGCTTACCCGCCAAGTTACAAGACAAACAGCTTTGCAGATTTGCAAACATTTAGTATGGGATCGAATTATTAAAGAAGCGAAAAGTTTCAGGCCATACTTGGAATTTATAAGAGTAAAAGAGAAAACAATCAGTGATGTTTTCACAAGTTGTGCGGCCGCGAGAGAAACTCTTATCTGGAAGCCCAAGGAAACAACATTGAATGCTATTACTTTTCTGAATAGTTTATCAGAGGAGGAAAGAATCAACTTGAATATTGGAAACCGAATCATGGCCATTGCAGTAGCACGAAGAGTTCTAGGGAAATATGCTCAAGTTGAGGGCATGGAAACCACAGTAGAAGAGATGAGGAAACATGTAACGGATTTCAACAGATCGTTTGATAAGTTGGTTGAGATGGGGTTGCCATCGTTCTGGGATAATAATCAAGAATTAATCTCCCAAACATGTTATAAAAACTTGCTCTGGAGCATAAGGATGGATCACACCAAGTTCAAAAATCTAAACTAGTTGCTTATAGGTAGAACTTTGATGGAAAAGATCTCTGAAGATTTTGAAATCCTGAACTAGTTGGTCGCCATTGGTGAAAGACTCCCTCCAGCTTCCCTTGCAGAACATGTTGAGATTAGGGTTATGGAAAAGGAGATGACGGATTATGACCTCCCTTCTACTGAACTATGGAATACCGTGGAAAGATACGGAAAAATGAAATACACTCTCCACCTTCCACAATAGTCGTTGGCTTTTTAATAGTTGTTGTTTATTTGAGAATCAAAGACTTCCAAGATACTTTTATTTTTAAATGCAATTTGTAATATTTTTTGAGGCGACTATGAAAATAGTTAGCTAGAACAATTACTTCATTATCTTTATATCTGTCGTTGAAAGTAAATATCACGTGGTAAAATACCGTTAGAGATGAAAAGCAGTTAGAATGGTTCTACTTGTTTCTGTTTTGTAGAGATAAGTGGCAAATAAACCCTGATGAGGTGTCACTCAGTTGCAACAGTTTTCAGCTTTGATGGATCGATCCTAAGGGTCGGGTTATCTATATATGTGATGTAATCAAATGAAAACGGGTTGAAAATATTATTTGGAAAACTTTTGGAATTTTGAGAACCAGTCTGTAAGACATTTTGAGCTGTTTAATATAGTTTGCAGAGCCAAGCCTGCATTTTTCAAGGATTCTTGTGTAATTGGTCTGATAGTCTATCCTTCCTTTACCTATGTTAATTGTGCTTCTTTCATTGTTATTCCATGTCTGTAATATTTCTTCATACTTGGTGCAGTGTAATAGTTAAGTGGAATTCATAGAAATTATGCTCTGCTTAACTCATTCCAAGTATTTCACCATTATTCTCTACTAAAGTTGATGTAGGATTTATCATTGTATGCCTTACATCAATGGATTGTTCTTTTCTCTTATGTTTCACCAATTAAAATCTCTTTGACTATTAGCTTCTTAATACCTCGCCCCTGTGTGAATGCATTCACAAAGTCTTTGTGGATCATTTTCAAGATTTGTTTAAATGTGACTCCATTTCCCAAATAGAGATTCATACATTTCAGCCAAATGACGTTTAAATCATTTTGTTTCTAGCAGAAATCTGATCTTCTGTATGTTGTAATTGAATATCTTGAATGATGAATACTGGTGTATGTTTTCATTGTTGATGCCTTTGATTATTCTAGTTCTTCATGAGTTTATAGAGAGAGCCCTCTCTGTTTGTGTTGGATCAGTAGCACAAGCTAAAGATTGGTTAGTGGTTACCCAGAATTGCCTTCTCTCACAACCTTGGGGGTTAATTTGGGTGTTAACACCTACAATCATAAATTCATTTAAATACCTATGTGTTAGGTGTCACAATGTCTTATTCTGCTACCATAGATGCATCAAGATATTGAGAACTAATGTCATCCAACCTCAATGGAGGTGTGGCATCTCAAAACAACTATACATGCCAAAAAACACAAGTTCAATAGAAATACTTTAAGCAATTGTTATTTAATAATTGTCAATTGTATAATTAAATATATAATCAATGATTTACCACCATTTACAAATCATATGAAACTCATTCAAAAATCCCTCTCATGTAGGATCCTCCATTGGGCCATAGCAAGTATGCTTGTAATGAGTGCATCAATGCGGTAATGATTCCTTCTGTGAAGAATACTTTGATTGAATTCCTATCATTGGAGGTCCATGATTAGTGGGGACCAAAGAAGCTACACATGAGGGTCCTCCATACTACTCCGATAGGTCATATATCGAGGACGGCACAGATGCAATATGCTGCAATACACTGCATGCAAGACCTGATATGGCAGCGGTAGTGTTAGCCAAGCAATCTAATAGCTAAGTTGTCTTTGGGGAGAAGGGGGGGGGTAGGTGTATACCTAGGAGTAGGTGGTCATCTTATTGGATTATACCTAGTTATTGGTTGATCATGTGAAGAGCCAAGAGAAATCCTTTGAAACTTAGCAATGTCAAAATAGTTCGCGTGGAGACGCACCATCAACTCAACATATAGTTTTCAAATAAATTATAATGGAACCCACCAATTGTTGCAAGGGGGTTTGTCAAAAACCATGAACCAATGAATCATCCAATTTTGTTTCCATGGATTGTATGTGCACCAATCCATGCAAATAATTAGTTTGTGTGGATCACGAGGTTCGTTGGTTCTAAGGCCAATGAAAAATCCAAAAATCATTTGTTTTGAAAATTTCAAATCTTTTGATTTGCTCTTTATTGAGACCAATGGCATTGAACTATATCATGCTATCCCTATATCAACAATTGACCATGGGAATGGTAAAAGAGGCAATGAGTCTATGAGAGGATGTGGCTAAGGATAGTCTTGATGGTTTCCTTGTGGTTCTGAGCTCTTGAACTAAGTTTTTCAGTTCGTTTAATTGTTGGTCAATATAGGTTTTTGTGTTTGGTTTATCCTCAAGGTTAATTTTTGTTTGTGGATTTGATTCATGATTTTCTTCCATTGTAGTGAAAGAAAAACAATTTGTATGTAAAAACAACATTTTTTTTAAAACTATGACTCTTTTGAAATTATGTTTTTTGTATTAAATAATAACCTCAATGGAGGAGTGGCAATGTCCCTTGGTGAGTTGGATTGGTGAAGATGCACTTACATGTTCTGAGTGGAATCACCTAATCATAGGTAGAAATGGAGAGAAATGAGCCCGAGGGCCATTTTTTCCATATGTAGAGGAGCACATGTACATTTGTAAAATGTGTGTGCATTCATGTATATATGTATGCCTGTGTGGAGGTTCAACAATTGCTAAATGAGGAACGCGCACATGTTTTCGTGAACATATGAGTTTTTTTTTAATTTAGTGCTAGTGTGCTCTTGTTGCAATGAAATTAGGTACCAAAATTGTCCAAGAACCCATAATAATTATTTACACAATCAATTATGCAAAATCAAAGCACGACATAACTCTAGAAATTTTATTAATGGAATTGGCCAAGCTCTCAAACCTTCATTACAATAATTTGAAGAGACTATTGTTATCTCTATCTTCTATAGGATCACACCACTAGAACCACTCTTCATGCATCTATAATTTTCTTAAGAAAACACATTTAGTGCCTCTCTCCACCACCACAAATTCATATTGAATCTTTCCCTCATAAGCCAAAGGTAACTTTCTTATTCACCAATACATAAATTTATACACAAAAATTGGAAGATGAAGGACTTCATCATTTAACATCCCATCAAATGGGTTCATTAATGAATCGATCTATACCTCTAAAGAGTTATTGTTCCCACTGTTTACAGTTATCGTAGTTGTTTATTTGATTCTCATGTGCATGTGATGTCTTGATTTAAATTATTTTGTTTTGTTTTGTTTTGTTTTGTTTTGTTTTATCAAGTCTTTGACCTTTACATGTTTTAAGCGATTCCAGGTCTATCAAGACTTTATTACAAATTGCATAACCTTGAATATTTTCATAAAAAATACACTCGTTCAAACTAAGAGGGTATGAGTGTTCATGGTCATTTGAGTGTCTCTATGAATTCTCTTGGTAATTTAATCTATAAGTTTGAAAGTGCTAGGGATAGGGAGGAAATTAATCTTAAATTAGCAATTTGATGACTTATGATCAAAGTTGTTTTTGGATATATAACTTTCATATTGTATCATTTTTATAACAGTTTTAGTCAATTTGTAATTTTTCATTTTTCAAATTGAATTTTTACAAAAAATTCTAAACCATGGAATAAATGTAATTTGCCTAATTAATGCAATATTTACAATTCTAATAATTATTCTAAATGTTTAACCAAAATTTCAAGCAAAAATAGCCCAAACATTATCATGATTTAACAAACTTCAATACTAGAACATAAGCTGTCACTTTATAATATGCTGGACCAAGCTTTCGATCTCGATATGGATATGCAATTGAATCTACTTGGTATGTTGCTGGATATATTGATGCTATCTCATATGCTACCGCTGAAGGATCTGGATCTGCTGGAACACTGTATCAGGTAACTAAAATGCCTAGAGTAGTTGCTAAAATTCACGAGGGCTTCACTAGAAGGAAATACAATATCACGTTCATTCATATTGGGGTATTAAATAATGATGAAAACCTAAAAATTATATTGCTTATATATTAAGGGGCAAGGGTTTTTTTTATTTAATGTAACAATACAAAAATACTTTGGGGTATTTTTTATATGGGTGGGCTGACAAATATCCACCAAATGGAGATGGCGGGATCACGACTGGATGAGAAATCCGGTTGAGGTAAGGCTCAGGCTTACTAGTACGCAGGTAAATCACATCTTGAGGCATGCTTGAGGCCAGGGGTTTCGTGGTGAAGAGGATTTCCAGTCGATCATAGTCAAGAGACAGTGGTCATTGATAGCCAATTTTTACCAACAGCACTCATCCAGTTGTTACCAATAGCCTTGGGAGGCTCTGAGCCTCCAGAGCCTATTATAGGCCCTCGATAGGCCTTAGGGGCTTGAATACCCAGCCACTCGTTCCTATTACAGGCCTCAGGAGGTTTAGTCAACCTACTAGAGCTTGTTACAGGCCCTGGGGGATTGGATAGCTAGCCCACAACAGGCTTAGTCAACGATTGAGGAACTGCAACATGCAATGTAAATGTTGTACTATGTGCATTGGCTCTAGTGACATACAGAAGTGATCTCCTATCTCTTCATTAGACCATTAGATGTTGCAAATCATAATGATATGTGGTTGAGTAATTGCATTGTGGGTGAAGTAAAGTGAATCCACAATATACATCGAAAGAAGCAAGGTGCATTGTAGAATGCATGTGGGGTCATAAGAGGGGTATCATATCAATATACTAGGTAGAATATAAAGGGGTATAAGAAATGTTAATGAAAAAATTGATACATACAATATCTAGTGAAAATATTGGTTTTCTTGAATTGGGAAGGCATATTGGGAGGGGGTTAAAAAAAATGATTTTGGAAGGTATTTTCCAATATTTAGTGAAATTAGGGGTATTGTTACATATGCCACGAATGAACGTGCTATAATAACAGTTTATTGAGTGAAGACCCCGTGCTAAAATTGCAATTTTTATTGTTAAAATCATTTTAAAATGTAGTATTTAGTCTAGGAAAAATCACCACAATTGTTGAAATTGCACAATTACACAAACTATAATTTTCAGACGTGATTTTAACTAGTATAGATCCATCTAAAAGGGGACCTACCAATCCCCGAGAGGGATCAAATCTCTCTGAGGTGTAAAGCCTTCCTGAACATTTGGACTATGGGGGGCATTATTCAAGTGTGTAGTGTAATGTTTCTAGTTTTAATTTATCTAATTTGTTTAGTTTGATATATATGTTTTATTTTTTTATTATATTTTTTTTTTCAAAAGGACACATGTCATCTCTAGGATGACCATAGAAGGAGTTACACATCTATTGATGTATATGTAACTTCGGAATGTATTTCACATATATGCATATTGTATTCCTATAGAGATGTTATTATTCCTCTATACAGAAGTGTCGTCCTTTATATTGTAAGTGTCGTAACTTATACTTGATGGTTTATTAGACCACCTTGATGGGGTTGGCCCTGTATAAGTCATGTGGGTCAAAGGGTTATTAGACCACCCTAGTGGGGGTCGGCCTAGTCAGCATTATGTTAAGTGGTTAAGTTGAGGGCGACCTAGTTGAGTAAAGGTCAAGTCAAGTTAGTGTATAAATAGAGAGTGTGTCTCTCTCATTTTACACATTCTATTCTCTCAATCACACTTGGGAGAGTGGAACACTTCTGGAGGAGGAGGATCTGCTACTAGGAGAAGACTATCTCTTATATTCTGGTTGTATCATTTCTCTATCTATCTCTGAGGAAGTTATTGGGCTTTTTCACGTTTATGGTTTTCCCCAAGTAAACTCTGTGTCTCTTGTGTGCTTGCATTATTGTGTCCATGATTGATATGCTGTAGATTTGCTGTACATGTTGTTCTCTCAGTTAAGATCCTAGATCAAATTGAAGTAAATTCTGAAAATTTAACATGGTATCAGAGCTAGCCTGAAAGAAGGCATGATATGGCATGTATGACACTTGTTGCACTTACGATGCTAGGGCTTGATATAGCAAAAACCATTCATCGTAGCACTTTCGCTATAAATCCATTTTGGCGATGGTTTCGGATCTGAAACTATTACAGGTAGAATATCAGATCCCCATGTACCTTTTTTCCAAAGGAAAAACTCTAATTCGTTGCACTTTGTGATTTATGATCTGTACAATATAGGGTTTCTGTCTCTTCCAGATCTGAGTCAAAATCAGGTGACCTTGGGAAAAAGGTCATAACTTGGGCTAGGAAGCTCCAAATGAAATTTTATAAAACGTGACAGTTAGTAAACAGACTATACTATCTCAGGAAAAAATTTTAGAGGCCGTAGTTGAACCAGTGAGATGTGGCACGCCGTACAAGTTTTCTCTTCTGTATTATCCCATAAATAGGTCACGTTGCGACACTTGGAATAACTCTCTCTCAGAGAATCCAATTGAGGTCAGACCTGTCGGTATGGAAATATAACACGTTAGGATATCTCAGGAAAATGTTTCAAATTCCGAAGTTGAACCAGTGACACGTGGCATGCCGTACAAGTTCGCTCTCCTGTATTATCCCATAAACAGGTCACATTGCGACACTTGGCATAACTCTCTCTCAGAGAATCCAATTGAGGTCAGACCTATCGGGATGGAAATATAACAGGTCGAGCTATCTCAAGAAAAAATTTCAGACCCTGTGGGTCAAAACGTTCGGAGTTACACCAGAAACAATCAGGTACATATTGCTGTCAGAACATAATTATTTTTGAGTACCTTCATTCATGGCTTCCGGAATTTAGGGCTTCGGAGAAAGTTGAAATTTTTGTAATCGGAGACCATAGCTAGATACTACTCATCAAAATAGAAATTTAGAGACCAAGATCAGATCTTTTGGTTGGGCAGAACGCCGGGCTTGATCAAACCCCAGTTCGGGACTTTGATCGGAAAGATGGAAAATTAGGGCTTCTGCAAAAATTGGAATTTTGGAAATTTGTGACCACGGCTGGAAGCTCCTCAGAAAAATCAAAGCTTAGAGCTTTGAATCAAATCCTTTGGTTGGTTGAAGCTTCGGGAAACTCAAACCCTAATTCAAGGCCCTCCCAGTGAATCCAGAAATCTAAAAGCCCCAAGTACAGTTCTTGCAAATCAAGTGGATTGGGTTAATCCTAGAAGAAGATGGATTGGTCACTTGCATAAGTGAAGAAGTTCCCGTCTCAGAGGGATATAAGGCTAAGGCCTTCCATAAGAAGATTACAAGCAATCTTGACAGTTATGGCTTACAGGTATGTTTCATTGTTAAGTTTATCATATGTTTGTTTTCATATCATTACAGTACAATCTTGATTAATTACTGGACTTGTCATATCACCTTAATAGAATATATTCATTGATTAAGGTTTTGACACTTATGATTTTACTAATGCATTGTGATGTTGTATGAGGTTTATGTTGTTTGCTAACACAAAAGGTACACCAAGAAAGTCAAATCATGTTCTACTTCAAGAACATATGCTCATGGTGACATGAAGACAAATATTCATCCATTGTCATGGATCACATAGAAGATCTACTTTTGAGGTATGTATAACTTGGTTCTACAATGGTTAACTTATGAGACATGCAGGTTACTAGCACAAGTCACTGAAGAGAACCAGAAGACATTATGCGGGTATGTTAGACATAACTAGCTAGCATGCTAATCCAGGTATGTTTTTCCTATATCAAGCTAGAATCCTACCTTGTGTTAGAATCTTATACTATTGTGTTGTTGATAATGATTATTCATGAAGTCATAGGTTTGAATAATCATGGTTGTATGCATATTATGTTTCTTACCATAATTGATGATATGACTAACCAGAAGAATCATGAAGGTATAGGTTTGAATAATCACGGGTTTTATGCATATTATATCTCTTATCTTGATTTATGATTCAACTAACTAGAAGAGTCCTATGATCAAATAAGAATATGTATGAGTAAAAGAAGACTTCCCTGAAACCTTGAATACTAGTGTTTACTATCTGTGAATGATCATGAATATACATGTTTAAGATTATTCTGTTTTGATAGTATTAATATTATACTAATAAATGTGTGATTATGTATGAGACCTCAAGGATAACACAATGATGATACTAATAAGCATGCATAGTGATTAAGGATGGATGTAAGTTCAAGGACAGGTAATCCAGGAAGCAAAGATCAAGAGGGAGCACACTCTAGTTTTTCCTGCAAGAAAGCAAAAGAGCGCACTTCAGTAGTTTCTGCAAGGATGCATATATTTAGAGGGAGTTGACCACTTCTCACAATCCACATAAGAATGGAGTTGCATAAAAGAAGCAAAGACTGAGAGGGAGTCAACCCAACAAACAAACAAAGATAAGTATTTGAATCGTCATTACTTGCATATTTTATTGTTTAAATAATACTATTCAATAATGTATATACTGATGTTCCTAGAATTAGGTTGTGTATTATGCATATTAGAATAGTTGCATTGATGAACAGTATACTACTAATATGCATGGGTAAGTGTCCTATGGCACTGTAAAACATTCCATTGCTACTTATCTAGAATGAAACCTCTTTGCTGACATGTTGGGAGTTGTGCACACTCTTAACAATGTTCTAGTAGAGATTGGAAGGCATCTAGAAAGTTATGGGATATGGATAAATGTTGTATTGAAGCATTGGCTAAGATAATTGCATGACTGTATGACATATTTCTTTATGTGTAAGATTTGTTCTGAAAACTATGAGATGTTTTCTAATCATGCAATTTAACTTGTTGTGTATGAAATATTGTATGCCATCACCTACAAAAGAAGAACTACAACATTTGTTCAGCAACAAAATTATCTATTGAAGATATTGAAGTTCCCAGGATATGGGAAGAATGCCATGATCCATCGATCATGAAGAATGATGTTTGGGATGTAGTCCCAAGACCTGAAGGGAAGTTTGTTATGACTTCCATATGGATCTATCAAGATCAAGCATGCTGCAGATGGCAGCATAGAGAAATATAAAAGTGATGAAATAGAAGATACACCAGATGGATTTCAAGACAGCTTTCTTGAATGGTGTAGTTGAAGAAGAAGTGTATGTGGAGAAGCTACTTGGTTTTGAGACACATGACAGGGAGTCATATATGTGTAGAACTTGGGTATGATGCACCACTTTCTAGGTATGGAGGTGTGGCAGAGTGCAGATGGAATCTTCCTTGGACAAGGGAAGTATGCAGCAGAGATCCTGAAGAGGTTCGGGATGATGGACTGCGAGGCTATGGCAGCGAACCTGAAGCTTCTGTGTGATGCTTCATCTGAACCAGTTGATGTCACTATGTATCATCAGATGATTGGGTCCTTGATGTACCTGACGAACATGAGACCAGATATTTGCTTTGCGGTGAACACATTGAGCTAGTTCCTGACAGATCCGAGGAGTGTTCACCTGGTTGCTGTAAAGCATATTCTGAGGTATCTGAAAGGTATAGTGGATTATGGGCTCAAGTATGAAGCGAATCAAAAGTTTAACGTGCAGGGTTATTGTGATTCAGATTGGGTAGGCATTGCTGCAGATAGGAAGAGCACATCTGGGTGCTGCTTCAGTATGGGATCAGGTGTGATCTCTTGGTTCAGCAGGAAGCAGTCCTGCGTAGCACTGAGTACAGCTGAGGCAGAGTATGTTGCAGCCTGTTCAGCTAGTTGTGAGGCAGTATGGCTACGGAAGCTACTGTCTGAGTTATTTGATCTCTCGTTGGATGCTAATGGTATCTTTTGTGATAACCAGAGTTGTGTGAAGCTGTCCGAGAACCCAGTGTTTCATGACAGGTCGAAACACATAGAGATCAAATATCACTATATCAGGGATATGGTGTAGAGAGGAGATGTGAAGCTCCTGTACATTGCGACGGATGAGCAGATTGCAGATGTGCTGACGAAGCCACTAGCTAGGCTGAAGTTCGAGTACTTCAAGGAGAGGCTTGGTGTTCTTCATATTGATGACACTTCGAGGAAGAAGTGATGGACACATTTGCAGAAGCCATTCCAAGCATGTTGGAAGGAGGATCCTTCACATGGCTGTGGATGTAAGTGCTGGATGATGAGCATCAGGATGATGCTCCAGTTACTGCTCTGTATACGCATCATGTTGGATGTTGGATATGATCAGTTGGATCATTTATATATGTACGCATCATGTTGGATGTTGGATATGATCAGTTGGATCATTTATATGTATATGTATGTACGCATCATGTTGGATGCTGGATATGATCGGTTGGATCATTTGTATGTATTTTGTATATGCATCATGTTGGATGCTTGGACCATGTATCTGTATATGTATCAGGTGGATACATTGTATGATTAGGTGGATCATGTATGGTGATATGTATCATGTATTTGTATTTGTATCAGGTGGATACATTGTATGATCAGGTGGATCATGTATGATGATATGTATCAGGTAGATACTTGGTATGCATCAGGTAGATGCATTGTATGATCAGGTGGATCATCTATGGTGATATGTATCATGTATTTGTATTTGTATCAGGTGGATACACTATATGATCAGTTGGATCATGTATGATGATATGTATCAGGTAGATACTTGGTATGCATCAGGTAGATGCATTGTATGATCAGGATGATCATGGATGACATGCAGCAGGATGTTGCAGTGATGATGATCAGGATGATCATGTGTACATCAGGATGATGTATGGTGAGTATCAGGTTGATACTCTGTGGCCATGGAACAGGTTGTGTAGATAAGCATGTAATTTGTGCCCTGGGAGATTTGCAGATAGTCTTTCGAGGTTTTTCCTATGGCATGTAATTTGTACCTTGGGATATCTCGAAAATTCTCTTTCAAGGTTTTTCTTGGGAGGAAATATAATTTGTGCCCTGGGAGATCTGTAGATAGTCTTTCAAGGTTTTGCCTATGGCATGTAATTTGTGCCCTGAGATATCTGGCAGATTCTTTTTTGAGGTTTTGTCCTATGGCATGTAATTTGTGCCTTGGGAGATCCGATAGGTTGAGCTGTGTGCTCATAATCAGTCCTGCGATGCTCTTTCGAGCTTTTTCCATGACCACATGTAATTTGTACCCTGGGAGATCCTATAGGTTGAGCCTTGTGCTCGTAATCAGTCCTGGGATTCTCTTTCGAGGTTTTGTGGTGGGGTCACATGTAATAAGTCCTGGAGATATGGATAGGATGAAAAAGTCCTCAGATGCTCTTTAGGGTTCTTGCTAGTAAAGAGACTCTTTTAAGGTTTTGTGATGCACGTAATAAGTCCTGAGCTTTCCACAGTATGGCCAGTGATGACGAAGACCTGCAGGTGGTGGGCCTACATCCAGTATGAAAAAGGACTGGCTCTGTAGAACTTCCTATGATGAGTAGATTCAGAGATGGATTGAGATAGAAGCAGCAGTGATGATGATCTAGAGAAGATGACCTGTGCTAGAAAACCTGTGTCGAGAAATACCCTCCTAGTTAAGAGGGAGTGTTGATGTATATGTAACTTCGGAATGTATTTCACATATATGCATATTGTATTCCTATAGAGATGTTATTATTCCTCTATACGGAAGTGTCGTCATTTATATTGTAAGTGTCGTAACTTATACTTGATGGGTTATTAGACCACCTTGATGGGGTCGGCCCTGTATAAGTCATGTGGGTCAAAAGGTTATTAGACCACCCTATTGGGGGTCGGCCCAGTCAGCATTATGTTAAGTGGTTAAGCGACCTAGTTGAGTAAAGGTCAAGTCAAGTTAGTGTATAAATAGAGAGTGTGTCTCTCTCATTTTACACATTCTATTCTCTCAATCACACTTGGGAGAGTGGCGTACTTGTGGAGGAGGAGGATCTGCTACTAGGAGAAGACTATCTCTTGTATTCTGGTTGTATCATTGCTCTATCTATCTCTGAGGAAGTTATTGGGGTTTTTCACGTTTATGGTTTTACCCAAGTAAACTCTGTGTCTCTTGTGTGCTTGCATTATTGTGTCCATGATTGATATGCTGTAGATTTGTTGTACATGTTGTTCTCTCAGTTAAGATCCTAGATCAGATTGAAGTAAATTCTGAAAATTTAACAACATCGACCCCTACTGGGATATAGAATGCGCTAGTTGAAACTCACCATAAAATGATGAGTGTGGCTTTAATTGATGAACAATCAACTTTGTTGGACTCATGATAATGCATTTTCTATAGGGGCACCTCTTCCCCAAGGGTCCATCGCTTAGTGCTTGTCTTGTTCAATGTTATAAAAACTAGGGTTTTTCTTAGTAAGAGACTATGAAATTTTGGCATGATGAGTTCAACTATTGAATATCCTCCACCTTGGGAGCTTGGGTAGTGTTGCCAAGTATTACATTCTCAAACACACATGGAGGAGCTTTCACAACTCAATTCTAATGCTTGATTGTATTTTTATTCCCTAGTGATAGATCCATCAAGTGTCCTTAAAAGGCTTAAGGCAGTGAGTTGCAACTCACCATAAAATGATGATTGTGGCTCAGATTGATGAACTGTCTAGTTTGTTGGGATCGATAAAATTAATTATAGCTAGGTTCACCTCTCTTCAATGGTTCCATCACCCAATTCTCATCTTGTTAAGTGCTAGCAAAAACTACGGTTTTGCTCATTAAGAGACTATGCAATTTTGGCATGATGAGGTCAACTATTGAAGATCCTAGACTTTGGGACTATAGATAGAGTTCCCATGTCATAAAAGCCAAAAAAATCATGTAGGAGCTTATGGAACTCAATTACGATGCTCAGTTGGGTTTTGATTCCCTAGTGACAGATTCACGAAGTGTCCGTAAAAGGCTTAAGGAGGCCAGTTACAACTCACCATAAAATGATGATTGTGGCTTGGATCAGAAAATAGTAGATTCCATTGGACTCATGAAAATGTATTCCATCTAGGGGAACCTCTATCCCATGGGTCCATCTCCAAATGCTCATCTTGCTCAATGATATAAAAAACAGGGTTTTGCTGAGTTACTCTTCAAAGGATTACTTCAAAGTTGTATTGGTAATGTGTGAATGATATAATATTTGAGTGTTTGCATGAGGGAATATAAGAATTATCTCTTTCCTTGGATGACTTAAATTAGCAAGGAAAGTATGTATCTATTCAAGGAAAAAAATAGCATAGGTGATAGGTTTTGAATTCTTGTGTAATTGGTTGCTTTAAGAGTTTGAACTTTGTGGAAATACCCTAATTTTGTCAAGGAAAACATATTTAGGAGAAGAATATGAAACAATAAGAATACATGTTTAGTGACATGATGTTTAACAAAAATTATCAAGGTTCTTGTCACATCTTTTGTTTCTCGTTTTTAACTAAATAAAAGTTCATATTCTTGGTTATCTCTTGGGTATAAAATGATATGTGTTTGAATTTGTTTATTTTACGTAAGGCATAGTAGGAAATTACTTACTTACTGGGTATTAGAGTTGAATTCTATTTTTATTTGGTGCTTAATTGACATAAAACTCAAGTAGGTACCTTTTGATAAATATAGGTTCCAAAACAATGACACTAGATGGTGACCACTCTGGGGATCAAATCCTTATTCCATCCTTGGTTGCATATGCAACCCATTAAGTGATATATGTAAAGTATGTGGTGTACAAATGTTGTCATTAGAATTATCTCTTCTTAAACACTCCCTAATGTTGGTACACTTACTTTGTGCATAATCATAGTTAAGTCTTGTCATTGACACTATTGTTGATGTTCGCTAGCACCAAAATGCATTGTCATACTTAACACTAAATTTCCTTGGTATTAGTACTATGAAAAGAATTGATATTGGAAACATATGATTAATAAAACCTTGAGCATTGTACCTAAGCATACACTTTGTCTAGAACTTAAAATAATCCCCCCACTTTTTCATACTTAAAACTGCACTACAAAGGGAGGAGATGAATTTTAAAACAAATTTTCATATATGAGATGCAAATTATATAGATCATTGGTGCTCTATAGTAATGTCAAGGTGTGCACAAGAGAAACATAATTTAATAGGGATAGGACATGTATTAAGAAATTTCTAGGAAGTGGTCAATATAGATCGTTCATGTTCATATCATTGCAAATTAGTACAAGGAACACATGGATTTCATTACATTCTAAGCTCAAACATCCCTTTATTCTAAGTATATAATTGAAATTTGGATTTCTTTTGTGGACCTTGTAGCAGTTGTGAATGGGATGATTATGAATCAATGGATTGGGTTGATGAATGGGAAAATATATCACTTGTGGTTGACCCACATGTAGTTGTTGAAACAACCAAACTATACGAGTTCCAATCATATATTTCATCAAACCATTATCATATATCTGATCCTATACAACTAAGTCTAGATAACTCAAATCGTATCTCCAAATTTAATTTATGTTTGAGTTAAATATGTTATGAAAATCCTACACATTTTCATTTGACCATACATTGCATTTTTGTAGGACACACATATGTAGTTGCTTCCCCAAAATATAATGAATGGGGAAATGGTTATTGGTTGGAATGATGCATAAAAGGGAAGCAAACTCTCAATACATCTTTAGTTCATGATGAAGGCAATGATTTTCCAATTGGCTTAGTGGTTGTTAAGGGTAAATATCTAACACAAGATGAAAATTCAAGAAAGACTAGTGATTATATATTCATGGATTACAGACCAGGTGAAGTGGTGTATCACTTTACAAACCTATTCATTGGTACAAACATCCAACTACAAACAATGTCTAGAAATAGCTCCCACACAGTACGTTACTTCCTACCTCATTTAGAGCATGAGAGAATGATGGGGACCATTAGCAACATAGAGGATCTAGATGGTATACTTGAATGAAACAGGATACTTATGCATAAGGGGTAGAATGAAATATGGCTATATTTATTCCAATGCATTCAATGGGACTAAAAGAGTTTACCCTCTATGTGCCCAGGTTATGTGAAATTCCATCCCCTCTATTTCCATTTTTTGTGTTGCATGAGATTTGTATGATAATAAGTATGATGACATGATGAGGTATGTTATTTGAGGGTTGCATTCAGTGATTAAATTCTAGTAAAAATTCAAAAATTTAATGTATGCAAATTCCTATTTTGAATGTAATGTATGAGGAGACTAATTGTACCATCCTTTTGCAGTCCAAGGTTCTCAAAATAATCTAGAGATATAAAATGAAGAAGATAACTAGAACCCAACGTATTTAGACACCACCATGACATGCTCAAGAATTTGTATATCCTTACGCAGGCTTGTAGATGTATTCGCAATCGATAGTATTCAATGTTAATCTAATGTATATGCAATTTTTATTAAAATCTTCCAATCAAATTTTTCGGTGACAATATTCTCAACCTCCTTGTTATTTGTTGGATGTTCTTAAGGAATATAGAACCTTACATCATTGTCAAACTTAGCATCTCTACTTACAAATATATTGTAATGAGATGCAATGTAAGCTATGTAAACCTTCGAAGTCTCATTGTATCCAACCAAAAACATATATAGAAATACAAAGGCTATGTAAGATTTCCTCCTTGTGTGTGTGTGTGTGTGTGTGTGTGTGTGTGTGTGTGTGTATATGAAAACCAAAAACATGAAAATGTCATAACTACCGTTTCTTAGTAGGAAACGATTGTTTTGGTGTCTTTTCATTCAATATTTTATAAGGAAACTTGTTTAGAATGTATATTCATATTTATGACGTTATCCTTGGTCTTCATGTAGTAGATCTAGTTCTTTCTAGGGAAATCATTAGTAAATGAAACATAGTAAGTGTTACTTGATAGTTAAGTTGAAGTCGTGGGTCCATATTTATATAAATGTTTTAGGTCAACAATCACTCTTTACATATGCTTACTTCATGGGAAGGAAACATTAGAATTCTTTTTTAGTGCACTACTCTTGCACAAACCCCTATTCTCACTCTCGGAATCTAGAAATGCCTACACCATGACCTTCAATATAAACAATTATCTATACTAAAGTTGACCAATCCTCTTACTTCAAAATATTCACAAGTTGTAGTTTAGAAATACATACTAGGTCTAACTTTAAAATTAGCAATACATGTTAGGTCTAACATAATTTAAATTGGAAGTGGATTACTAGTAAAAAAAGGTATGTATAAAACACCACTAAGCTCCAGATATGTGGCATGATACACTTTATACACCTATATCCCTTAATGTTACCCATGATCAACAACCCCCACCTGTATCCCTTTTTGTATTTTGTCATATGTTTGGATGCAATACTGTCCACATACCATGGGATTCCAACCATAGTGTTAGATACAAGGTATGATATGCAAGCTCATCCATTTTAGTAGTGGTTTCCACATTTATAAAAAAACTATTACGTCACTATTGTTTTCCCTAACGTTGTTGACTACATTGGACTTGTGACAATGCATTCTAGCTAGGGGCACCTCTCTCCCATAGGTCCATCACACGATTCTCGTTATGTTAAGTGATCTCATAAACTAGGGTTTTTCCTAGTAAGAGACTATGGAATTTTTGCATGACGAGTTCAACTATTGGAGCCCCTAGAATGCACAATAGTGAGTATTGTTCCCATGTTGGACATGCTGAAACAAACATGCAAGAGTTTACAAAACACAGTTTTGATGCTTGGTTGGCTTTTTATGCTCTAGTGACAGATTCACCATTGTCCCTCAAAAGCTTAATAAGGGAAGTTAAAAATCACCATAAAATGATGATTGTGGATCATATTGTTAAACCTTTGACTCCGTTGGGCTCATGATAATGCATTTCATAGAGGGGAACCTCTCTCCCATGGGTCCATTTCCAGTTCTCATATTGTTCAGTGATCTTAGAAACTAGGGTTTTGCTTAGTAAGAGACTATGCAATATTGGCATGATGAGGTCAAATATTGAAGATATTATACCTTGGGACCATGGGGAGTGTTCCCATGTTGAACATTCCCAAACACACATTTAGGATCTTACATAACTCAATTTTGATGCTCGGTTGGGTTTGTATGCCCTAATTATAGATTTACCAAGTGTCCCTAAACGGATTAAAGAGGCGAGTTGAAAATCACCATAAAATGACGAGTGTGGCTTGAATTGATGAACCATGAACTTTGTTGGACTCATGATAATGAATTCCATATAGGGGCACCTCTTCCCCAAGGGTCCATCACCTAGTGCTCGTCTTGTTCATGTTAAAAAAAAATTAGGGTTTTGCTTAGTAAGAGACTATGAAATTTTGGCATGATGAGTTCAACTCTTGAATCTCCTACACCTTGGGAACATGGGTAGTGTTCCCATGTATGACATGCTTAAACAAACATGGAGGAGCTTACACAACTCAATTCTGATGGTTGATTGTATTTTATGCCCTAGTGATAGATTCACCAAGTGTCCTTGAAAGGATTAAGGAGGTGAGTTGCAACTCACCATAAAATGATGATTGTGGCTCATATTGATGAACCGCCAAATTTGTTGGGATCGATACAATTAATTCTAGCTAGGTTTACATCTCTTCCATGGGTCCATCACCCAATACTCATCTTGTTAAATGATACCAAAAACTAGGGTTTTGCTCAATAAGAGACTGCAATTTTGGCATGATGAGGTCAACTATTGAAGATCCTAGAATTTGGGACTATGGATAGTGTTGTCATGTCAAAAATTCCAAAAAAATCATGTAGGATCTTATGGAACTCAATTACGATGCTCAGCTGGGTTTTGATTCCCCAGTGACAGATTCACCAAGTGTCTATGAAAGGCTTAGGGAGGCGAGTTACAACTCACCATAAAATGATGATCATGGCTTGGATCAGAAAATAGTCGACTCCATTGGAATCATGAAAATTTATTCCATCTAGGGGAACCTATCTCCCATGGATCCATCATCCAATGCTCATCTTGCTCAATGATCCAAAAAACTATGGTTTTGCTCAGTTGCTCTTAAAAGGATTACTTCAAAGCTGTGTTGCTAATGTGTGACTAATATAATATTTGACTATTTGCATGAGGGAATATAGGAATTATCTTTTTCCTTCGATGACTTAAATTAGAATGGATAATATGTATCTATACATTTTTCTTATTCAAGGAAAAAATATCATAGGTGATATGTTTTGAATGGTTGTGTAATTGGTTTCTTTAGGTGTTTGAACTTTGTGGAAATACCCTAATTTAGTCAAGGAAAACATATTTAGGAGAAGAATATGCAACATGAAGAATACATGTTTAGTGACATGATGTTTAACAAAAATGATCAAGGTGCTTGTCACATATTTTGTTTCTCGTTTTTAACTAAATAAAATTTCATATTCTTCCTTATCTCTTCTAGGTATAAAATGATGTGTTTGAATTTGTTTATTTTACATAAGGCATAGTAGGAAATTACTTACTTACTGGATATTAGAGCTGAATTATGTTTTTATTTGGTACTTAATTAACATAAAACTCAATTAGGTACCTTTTGATAAATATAGGCTCCAAAACAGTGACACTAGATGGTGACCACTCTGGGGTTGAAATCCTTATTCCATCCTTGGTTGCATAGGCACCCCATTAAGCGATATATGTCAAGTATGTGGTGTACACATGTTTTCATTGGAATTAGTTCTTCTTAAACACTCCGTAAAGTTGGTAAAATTACTTTGTGCATAATCATAGTTAAGTCTTGTCATTTGCACTATTGTTGATGTTCGCTGGCACGAAAATGCATTGTCATACTTAACAATAAATTTCCTTGGCATTAGCACTATTAAAAGAATTTTTATTGGAAACATATGCTTAAGAAAACCTTGAGCATTGTACCCAAGCATACACTTTGTCTAGAACTTAAAATAATCCCCCTAACTTGGTCAATAACAATGCATATTATGCATCCTTGTTATGTACAGTGTGATTAAGCTTACACTTGTGAAAAAATTACCTGAAGTAGTTATAGGATAAACAATTTGGATAGTGTGAGGTATTGTATCACCTAATAACTTTACTAATAAATATATGTCATTGAAATATGAGAGATGATTTAGGAAAAGAAAAAAAATTAAAACCATGAGAAGCCAACCTATACCAAATATATTTCTCTTTCTTCTTCTCGGTAGTGATTAACACTGTAAAGTGTATTAAATAACTTGCACACCAATATAACTATTATTTAGCACTTCGTTTCTAGTTTCAACGATGAGAAATCAATTTCTTGGATGATATACACTTTATGGAAATAAAGGGACTCAACATTCTCACTCTATGGATGAGGATACTTCTTCAATGGGTTAGTCAAGCTTGTAGGAAACTAAAAATAAAAAAGAAGACATCAAAACCTAGGAAAGATTCATCAAGAACCCAAAAACCCTACATAGGTGTTCAATTCAAATTTTTAAATGAATTTATGAATTCCATTAGCATATAAGGCATTTCACATATCTCTAGGGATGATGGAAAAGCTTTCCTACTCATTGGGATGAATCTAGATAACTTTGAACCTACAAATCAATGGAGAATGAGAGAGTAACAAACACAAGATAAATATTAGTTCATTAGTCTAAATTCAAGGAAGGAGAAGGAATAAAAATGAAATGCATATCATTAAAAAGGAAAAATACTTTCATGCTAAGGTAGATTAGGAGTTATGTTCAAAAGAAAATACTATCTAAGAATAGGAAAAAGAAAAATATATGGGTTCAAGAGCTAGTGATAAAATCACTTGGATTGTAGGATAATAAAATCATTTTGGTTGGACACATAAAATATCATAGAAGGCCCTTGGAGACTAAACTATGGCTTTCATTTGGAGAGGCTCTTCATTGAAATTCAACAAAAAAATTGTGTGATGCTCATCTCTCTTGTATGGTCTTGAGTATGGATTTTGGATGTTAGTGAGATTGTTGTTCTTGAGTAAACTAATACTTACTATGAAAGGTGGTATTTGCGTTCAAAATGTTCTTATGAGGAAAACATGGCTAAAACTTCCACTTTCCCTTGAAACTCAACTAGAAGCCTTTAAATGATGAATAATGAGTTTAATAAGATCATATGGGGAAAACGACCATAATTAATAACTACAATATTATTTTCCCTTTCATAATCTCATATAACCACACTTGTTGTTAAGGTTTAGGTGCCAAATCATGCAACAATGTAATGTAATATTGCATGTTTTCATAGTATAATATTATGCTAGTAGAATGTTACTATACAAGAATGTTTTCCTATAGACATGTGCAAACATGATTTCCTTTTCAACACTATATAGTTTATGCACATTTTATTTTAACTATATTGCTTTGATATTATAACAATCAAACAACCAATGGAATCAATCTAATGTGCCATTTGTCTAAAAACTCTTAAATAAATCCCTTTCTTTGGAATTCTTTATTAATGATTTATGATAGATCAAAACCAATGAACAATATTGTTCTTAGAGTTATATAGATGTTGATCACACCTAGGAATTCATGTTAAGAATGTCAATAGAATATTTGAAATAGATTCATAAGTACTTTTCCAAGCAAGCATGTGCGTTCACTTGTCTTTATACCTTTTATAATCCTCCTAGCCATTCATTTCCATTAGTAGATATTAGTATATAAATTAATTTAATCAAAACAAATAGAACTCACCACATTCACCCTGAAAAATGTAGCATTGATAGTATATAACATCAAATCCACATCATGAATGAAAAATTTGATAACCACACTATAGTATACATAGGATAAAAGCCATGTATTTGTATTGAAAGTAGGTCCAAATATACATTTGTATACAAAATGGAACATATATATAGCTTGTGGCTTATACAAAAGTAGACATTTTGTGCCCAAAAATGCCACATTGTGGCTAATGTACATAGTGGGTATCTCAATCATCCTGGCCGCTGTGAAACCTCTGGGATTGTCTCCAAAATCAATCTTCCTCCTCTTTGAGATGGAGGAAGCTTGGGACTTCTTGCATCTGGGTGTAGAATGCCTCTCTAGGATCTGAAGGGGAAATAACAACATATCAGCTTTTTCCTGCAATTATATTAGTTAATACGTTTAAAAAATACAATTATAATTGAAATATTAAATACTCACATATGAGGAGACAACATACTATGATGGGGTTTCTTGTCTCCTCAATCCAAACCTCTCAACACTTCCTTCCTGCTACAATAAAAAAAATCAATTAATACAAAAATAAAAAAATCCTCTTTTTGTTAATTTCAATAATGCTTTATAACTTTTAATCAACTGTTAACTCTCACTATGATGATCTAAGACAATACACCATATTTCCCTTCTTGGTTAGAAAGTGGAGCACTCGACTAGAAAACATGCTCTGTGGCAATGGCGGAGGAGGGGGCCAATGTAGGTACACGGGAGGGGGAATATGTAGGTGCAATAAATGTAGTTGATGTAGGTGTAGTGGATGGGGAAAAAGTAGGTGTATCAAACCTAGATGAAAACACTATAGATCTAACTACAATAGATGGAACACCAATCGCTACAATAGTGGGTGTAATGGGGGAAGGGTTGTGATGGAATATTGGTGAAGTCTGGACATGGGTGGGACTAGCAAGAGGAGATGGGTGCCGATGGCAATATATCCCCACCAGCTATACAATGGATAGATGCACCCTAGGGACTATTGTTATCTCTAGCTTCTATAGGATCACACCACTACAACTGTTGATGTATATGTATCTTTGGAATGTATTTCATCTATGTATGTCATATATATTTATTGTACCCTTATAAGAGATGTGTTATTCCTCTATAAGGAAGTGTCGCAAGTGTGTGTACTTGCCAATGGGTTATTAGACCACCATGTGTGGGGTCAGCCCTGAAATATATATTATATTGTGGATGTATCTAGATAGAAAAGTTGGCCCCATAGTGTAACTAAAAAAATAGGCTAGTATAAATAGAGATCAGGAGATCTCTATTTTGATCATTCGGAAAGTCACACTTCTCTCACTCAGAAAGTGGCGTACTAGTGAGGAGGAGGATCATCTGCTACTAGGAGACTATCTCAAGTGTATTTTGGTTGTACTTTGGTTGAGCCATTGCTCTCTCTATCTCTGAGGAAGTTGTGGGGTTTTTCACCTTAGGGTTTTCTCCATAGAAACTCTGTGTCTCTTGTCTCTCCTACTTTTGATTCTTGTGATGATTGACATGCTTGTTATGATTGATATGCATTTATATATTGTACACGTTATTCTCTCAATGAAGATCCTAGAGTATTGTGAATTAATGCTCAAAATTTAACATGGTATCAGAGCTAACCTGAGAAGAAGACATTTTGCAGTGACGGAAACTTGAGTTTCTTGTTTATTGGGTTTCTCTCCACAGTTTTTGGAAAAGAAGTATAGTAGATTGACTCTACTCATCAAGGAGAATCTATCTATCCAATCAGAATTCAATTCTGAGCATTTTCAGATTTGGCCCTAAACATTAGGGTTTCCACAAAAATAGGAATATCTGAAATCTGAAGACATAGCTGGAAGCTCCTTGAAAAAATCGAAGTTTAGAGCTTTGGATCGAGATTTTTGGCTAGATAGATCTCCGGGAAACTCAAACCCTAATTCAGGGCTCTCCCGAGTGAACCCGGGAGGACAAAAAGACAAATTTGAAGGGTAAAGCTTTGTTGATCTCAATTTCTGAATACACCAGGCTGATCAGCTCTTCAAGGTGCATCTTTCTATCCTTTCAGAAAGTTGAAATTCACATTTTGAATTTTTAGGGTTTTTTCGACAAATCCTAATCCAGGACGAGATCCAGTTTTCAGCATTTCAAGTGGTAAGACCTAAATCTTTTCTATTTTCATTTGAATTACTCTTTAAGATGTCACACCACACCAAGCTTGAGGATAAGCTTGAAGGGGCTGATAACTTCTGAGCTTGGAAGTATAGGATTGGGTTAATCGTGGACAAGAATGCGTTGGACTCATATATAAAAGAAGACATCCCTATCCTAGAGGATGAAGAGGCTAAAGTATTGCATAAGAAGAACTTGGTCAAGGCAAAGAGAATCATTATTGATTCTATCAAAGACCATCTCATACCCCATGTGTCTTCTCTAAAGACACCCAAAGAGATGTTTGACTCTTTGACCAAGCTATTTGAAGGGAAGAACATAAATCGAAAGATGACCCTGCGGAACCAATGGAAAGGAGTAAAGTTTTAGAATGGAGAAACCATTCAATCTTATTTTTCAAGGGTCTCCCAGATCAAGGAACAACTAGAAGCAATGGATGAAATGGTGGAGAATGGTGAAGTTGTCATTACCACTCTGAAAGGATTACCTAGGTCATGGGACTCCTTCATTCAAGGAATCTGTGCAAGAAAGAAATTGATCTCTTTCAGTAAACTGTGGGAGGAATGCTCTCAAGAAGAAGCTAGACTTGTAGCTCGTGAGGAAAAGATGGGATGTGAAGATCAAGCTCTCATAGCTCACACTAAGAAAGGGAAGTCCAAGAGAGAGCCATCTCACTCCAAGAAATCTTCACATCACTATAAAGAAAGAAGAATATGCTTCACCTGTAATGAAAAAGTACATATTGCCATAAATTGTCCCAAGAACAAGAAGGACAACAACAACTTCAACAAGAAGAAGAAGGGCAGCAAATGAAGGTTTCATGCTCATGCTACCGAGGATGATGAACCTCCCAAGAAGAAGGCTAGAGCAGAAAGTGATGATGATAACTCATCAAGTGAAGAAGAGTATGTTCTAATCTCTGCTCTCACAGGTACAATCTCCCATGGTTGTAATGATTGGTTAATTGACAGTGGCGCTTCTAAACACTTGACTGGGTTTAAAGAATATTTTTTAAATCTATCTGAACATGAATCACCCCATAAAGTGAAACTTGGGGATGATTATCAATACCCCATCAAAGGAAGTGGTGAAGCCTCCTTCAACCTAGATTTTGGAAAATCTTTGAAGATGAAAGAAGTCCTTTATGTACCCGGGCTCAAGAAGAATCTTTTCTCCATCTCTGCATTGGATGCAAAAGGCATGAAGGTTGCATTTGTAGATGGCCAAGTCCTAATGTGGCCAAAGGGTAAAAATATTGATGATGTAGTGGTGATTGGAGAGCAAGAGGGAGGATTGTACAAATTGAAGGGACAACCTGAACATGCCATGGTGACATAAAGACAAAGATTCATCCATAGTCATGGATCACATAGAGGTATGTATAATTTGTTTTTGCAAAAGTTAACTAATGAGTTATGCAGGTCATTGAAGAGAACAAGAACACATTGCTAGACATAACTAGCAAATATGGTGACTAGGTTCGTGTTTCTTATATCATAGGATCTATTATATAAGTATGCATGACATGATTGATGATGTTTATTCATGAAGTCATAGGTTTGAATAATCATGGGTATATGCATATTACGTGTCTTACCTTATTTAATGTTATGACTAACCAGAAGAGTCATAGGTTTGAGTAATCACGGGTTTAGGAATATTATGTTTATGACTAACCATTAGAATGCTTATTATTTCTGTTTGAAATGATCCTGACTATACATGCTTGAGATTACTGTGTTTTGATCATTTTAAGATTATACTAATGATTATGTATGAGACCTCGAGGTTAACACAATGATGATACTAACAAGCATGCATAGGGATCGAGAATGAATATAAGTTCAAGAACAGGTAATCCAGGAAGCAAAGATCAAGAGGGAGCACACTCCAGTGGTTTCTACAAGGATGCAGATATTCAGAAGGAGTTGACCATCTCTCTACATTCCACAACAGAAAGGTGTAGGAGAAGCTACTTCAGATTAGGACTCCAGCAGCTCCTGCAAGGAAGCAAAGACTCAGAGGGAGTCCACCCAACAAACAAACAAATATAAGTATTTTAACTATCATTTCTTAAATAAAATTGTTCAATGATGTATATGCTTATGTTCCTAGATTTAGGATGTGCATTATGCATATTAGAATAGTTGAATTGATGAACGGTATACTACTAATATACATAAGTAAGTGGCTTATGGCATTGTACAACATTCCATTGCTACTTATCTATAATGAAACCTCTTTGTTGACATGTTGGGAGTTGTGCACACTCTTAACAATGTTTTGGTAGAGATTGGAAGGCATCTAGAAAGTTACGGGATATGGATAAATGTTGTATTGAAGCATTGGCTAAGATAATTGCATGACTGTATGACATATTTCCTTATGTGTAAGAATTTGTTCTGAAAATTATGAGATGTTTCTAATCATGCAATTTAACTTATTTTGTAGGAAAGACCGTATACCTTCACCTACAAAAGAAGGAGTACAACATTTGTTCCAGCAACAAAGATATCTATTGAAGATATTGAATATATTGAAGTTCCCAGGATCTAGGAATGGAAGAATGCCATGATCCATCGATCATGAAGAATGATGTTTGGGATGCAATACCAAGACCTGAAGAGGAGTCTGTAATGACTTCCATATGGATCTATCAGATCAAGCATGCTGCAGATGGCAGCATAGAGAAATATAAAAGTGATGAAATAGAAGATACACCAGATGGATTTCAAGACTACTTTCTTGAATGGTGTAGTTGAAGAGGAAGTATATGTGGAGCAACCACTCAGTTTCGAAATACATGACAGGGAGGCATATGTGTGCAGATTGAAGAAAGCCTTTTATGGCTTGAAACAAGCTCCCATAACTTGGTATGGCAGGATGGACAATTTCCTATCTAGTTTGGGCTTTACCAAGAGTAAAGCGGATTCCAACCTTTACTACAAGGTTGAAGAAGGGAATCCTATGATTATACTCTTGTATGTGGATGACTTATTTGTAACAGGAGATGATAGATTGATTGCAGATACTAAGAGGAAGCTTGCTGCTGAGTTTGATATGAAATATTTGGGAATGATGCATTATTTCCTGGGTATGGAGGTGTGGCAGAGTGCAGGTGGGATCTTCCTTGCTCAAGGGAAGTACACAGTAGATATCCTAAATTGATTCGGGATGATGGATTGCAAGGCCATGGACACACCTATGGCATCGAATCTGAACCTTCTATGTGACGCTTCATCTGAGCCAGTTGATGTCTCTATGTATCGTCAGATGATTGGGTCCTTGATGTACTTGACGAACACGAGACTGGATATTTGCTTTGCTGTGAACACATTGAGTCAGTTCCTAATGGATCCAAGGAGTGTTCACCTGGTTGCAGTAAAGCATGTTCTGAGGTACCTGAAGGGTATAGTGGATTATGGGCTCAAGTATGAAGCGAATACAAAGTTTAACCTGCAGGGTTATGTTGATTCAGATTGGACTGGCAGTGCTGCAGATATGAAGAGCACACCCGGATGCTGCTTCAGTATGGGATCAGGTGTGATCTCTTGGTTTAGCAGGAAGCAGTCCTATGTGGCACTGAGTACAGCTGAGGCAGAGTATGTTGCAGCCTGTTCAGCTAGTTGTGAGGAAGTATGGCTATGGAAGCTACTGTTTGAGTTATTTGATCTCCCATTGGATGCTACTGGTATCTTCTATGATAACTAGAGTTGTGTGAAGCTGTCTGAGAACCTAGTGCTTTATGACAGGTCGAAACACATAGAGACCAAATATCACTATATCAGGGATATGGTGCAGAGAGGAGCTGTGAAGCTCCTGTATGTTGCGACGAACATGCAGATTGCATATGTGCTGACGAAGCCACTAGCTAGGGTGAAGTTCGAGTACTTCAGGGAGAAGCTTGGTGTTCTTCAGATCGAGGACACTTCAAGGAAGAAGTGATGGACACATTTGCTGAAGCCATTCCAAGCATGTTGGAAGGAGGATCCTTCACATGGCTGTGGATGTAAGCGCTGGATGATGAGCATCAGGATGATGTTTCTGCTTTGTATGATCAGTTGGATCATTTATATGTATATGTATGTACGCATCATGTTGGATGCTAGATATGATCATTTGGATCATTTATATGTATGTATGCATGATGTTGGATGCTGGATATGATCAGTTGGATCATTTATATGTATGTATGCATCATGTTGGATGTTGGATATGATCGGTTGGATCATTTCTATGTATTTTGTATATGCATCATGTTGGATGCTTGGACCATGTATGTGTATATGTATCAGGTGGATACATTGTATGATCAGGTAGATCATGTATATTGATATGTATCAGGTATGATCAGGTAGATCATGTATGTTGATGGATACATTGTGTGGATCATGTATCTATGTATCAGGTGGATACACTATGTATGATGATACGTATCTGGTAGATACTTGGTGTGCATCAGATGGATGCATTGTATGATCAGGGTGATCATGGATGACAAGCTTCTCCAGATGACATGGAGTAGGATGTTGCAGTGATGATGATCAGGATGATCATGTGTACATCAGGATGATGTATGGTGAGTATCAGATGATACTTTGTGGCCATGGATCAGGTTGTGTAGATGAGCATGTCTGGGAGATCCTATAGGTCGGAGTTGCGTACCCATAATAGCCTGGGATGCTCTTTCGAGACATTATTCTGGGAGGACATGTAATTTGTGCCCTGGGAGATCTTCAGGTTAGAGTTGTGTATCCGTAACATCCTGAGATTGTTAAAATTTAATATGATAAGACAAGAAAATAGCAGCATTACATTCCATTTCACAATAATAGCATATACAGGATCACTGAAGAAACAACAAGCATAGCATAAACACAAGAGACACAAATTTATCCTGGGAAACCCTCATGGGGTAGAAAACCCAGTAAAGCTTCCTCAATATAGATGACCAGCAATATACAAAGATGCAAACCAAAGACATGATCTCCTTCTCCACCATAGCAGACCTCTCCTCCACAAGTGCGCCTCTCTCAAGTGTGTGTGTGTGTCAAATGAGGAACATACCTCCTCTATTTATACACTACACTGACATGTATTTTACACAAGTACATGTAGGCTCGTATTTAACCATTAGGTTAAATACCCTATTATAACTGACTGGGCCGACCCCCACATGGTGGGTCTAATAACCCTAGTTACCACAACCAATTCGGAGGAATAAACATCTCCGGATTCATAGTATAATCACATCGGAGGTATGGAACATCTCCGGAATAAATAATATACAAATATAATATTCTTAGAAGTTACAATATTCAACACTCCCCCTTAACAAGAAGGATATTATAACAACATCTACAGGAGAAACGAGTCATACATCATACATGATACATCTATAAATCATTGGAAGCTTTCTTAACATCATCAGTAACTCAACCAGTTACTGGAACATCAACATCTTCAGTACTGAGTCTTTATCTTTTGCAGCACTCGAACAACTATAGCAACATCAACGTCTGGATCCTCACGATCATCAACATCGTCATCTATACCATCACGATCAGCATCATCGTCATCATATGATCATCAGCATCGTCATTACACAATCATCAGCATCGTCATCACACGATCATCAGCATCGTCATCACACGATCATCAGCATCGTCATCACATGATCATCAGCATCATCATCACATGATCAGCAGCATCGTCATCTAGATCATCACGATCAGCAGCATCGTCATCTAGATCATCACGATCAACAACATCGTCATGTAGATCATCACGATCAACAGCATCGTCATCTAGATCATCACGATCAACAACATCGTCATCTAGATCATCACGATCAACAACATCATCAATACAAGTATAAATATCATTAATACAAGTATCCTCATCAATACAAGTATACACATCATCAATACAAGTATCCTCATCAATACAAGTATACACATCATCAATACAAGTATCCTCATCAATACAAGTATACATATCATCAATACAAGTATCCTCATCAATACAAGTATACACAATAGTAGCATACCCTGCAACACACAAGATCCAATTACGGGATGATCAATCCCTCTCACTTTAGGACATAGGTCCAAGGATGATACAATCCTGATCCGCTTATGGGATGATCAGTCCCTCTCGGTTTAAGACAAATCTCATGTCTATGGATGATGCAATCCAGATCAACTTACAGGATGATCAATCCTTATCACTTTAAGACACCTCACCATGTCTAGGGATGAGGCAATCCCAATCTATTTACAGGATGATTAGTCCTTATCACTTTAAGACATCTCACCATGTCTAGGGACGAGGCAATCCCAATCTATTTACAGCATGATTAGTCCTTATCACTTTAATACATCTCACCATGTCTAGGGATGAGGAAATCCCAATCTATTTACAAGATGATTAGTCCTTATCACTTTAAGACATCTCACCATGTCTAGGGATGAGGCAATCCCAATCTATTTACAGGATGATTAGTCCTTATCACTTTAATACATCTCACCATGTCTAGGGACGAGGCAATCCCAATCTATTTACAGGATGATTAGTCCTTATCACTTTAAGACATCTCACCATGTCTAGGGACGAGGCAATCCCAATCTATTTACAGGATGATTAGTCCACTCAATCTCATTTAGGATTATCCTTCCTTTCGAATTACTGGATTTACTGTTCAAGGATGATTTAATCCATTCAATTCATTTAGGACTATCCTTCCTTTCAGAATTACTGGATTTACTATCCAAGGATGATTTAATCCACTCAATTCATTTAGGACTATCCTTCCTTTCAGAATTACTAGATTTACTGTCCAAGGATGATTTAATCCACTCAATTCATTTAGGACTATCCTTCCTTTCGGAATTACTGGATTTACTGTCCAAGGATGATTTAATCCACTCAATTCATTTAGGACTATCCTTCCTTTCAGAATTACTGGATTTACTGTCCAAGGATGATTTAATCCACAACCGTACATTTAGGACCACGTCCAAGGATGACTCAATCCTCAACCGTACATTTAGGACCACGTCCAAGGATGACTCAATCCTCAACCGTACATTTAGGACCACGTCCAAGGATGACTCAATCCTCAACCGTACGTTTAGGACCACGTCCAAGGATGACTTAATCCTCAACCGTATGTTTAGGACCACGTCAGGGGATGACTTAATCCTCAACCGTACATTTAGGACCACGTCCAAGGATGACTTAATCCTCCACCGTACATTTAGGACCACGTCCAAGGATGACTTAATCCTCCACCGTACATTTAGGACCACATCCAAGGATGACTTAATCCTCCACCATACATTTAGGACCACGTCCAAGGATGACTTAATCCTCAACCATCCACCAAGGACTTCATTCTCGAAGACATACGTCTATGGCTCTTCTTTCGGACTGAAGTCCAGGGATGATCCAATCCTCTCATGTCCACCAAGGACTTCATTTTCGAAGACATACATCTACGGCTCTCTTTAGAACAAGTGTTCAAGGATGATACAATCCCTCTTCTTTCTTGGAGACACTTGTCTACGGCTCACTTTAGAACTTGTGTTCAAGGATGATGCAATCCTCACATGTATTCTCATCAATTACTATCGATCCTGGGAACCCATACAGAACCTGATTCACACTTCTTCTTTAATTACACCATTAAGATAATGGTCTTATCTAGCCACTTGGAGCAAACATCTCATCATGATTCTCTTCTTCTTTCTAAGAGAATCTTCTAGCCACAAGCCTTCTATAGTGTGTTTGATTTGAAAATCTTTTTTTTTTTGTTTAACATCCATCACTTGTTCAGTGTTCATCATTCATCATGATCTTTCCTACAAATCAAAATTAAGTACATGATTAGTAATACTTCATAATCATCAAATCATATTGACATGATAACCTATTATGCATACAGATATCATTTACATAGTTATGCAACTATTTTGACCAATACTTTGGCACAACACTTTCCCATATCTTGTATGCATACAGTGGCTATCTAGATGCCTTCCATCTCTACCAGAACATACTATCGATAGTGTGCACAGCTCTTAGCATGTCAGCAAAGAGGTTTCATTCTAGACAAGCAACAACGGAATGTTTGTCCAACTTACCAATCATATGCATATTAGTAGTATACTGTTCAATGCTCTATGAATGTTTACACTCAGCATGATATATTCTAGGAATACAAATATGCATACAAGCAATATCATTTACTATTTCAAATAACAACTCAAATACTTATCTTTTATGTTTGTGTGGTTGCCTCCCGCTTGATCTTCTATATGTCTTTTGAACTTGTATTCATTCTGTACCACTCTGCATGCTCAAGTGTGCACTAGTGTCATCCTCGTAAGTAGAACAAATATTATGGATGAGTCTTTGTCTTCATGTTGTCATGGTCATGGAACTTGATTTGTCTTTTGTGATGTACCTGTTTCTTGTTAGCAGACAACATCAACCTCACACAACACCATAATGCATTAGTACAATCATATAGCCCTAATCAATGAATGTCTTCGATCATTCACATGCATTCATACTGTTACTAGGGTGATAAGACAATTCTAACAATAATGAAGATTGTACTAATAAATAATATGAAGACAAACACATTATGAACTTAATCAAGAATCATATTTCAAGACATACCTGAACCTCCTTAAGTCATACCTGTCGAGACTTCTTGTAGTCTTCTTATGTAAGGCCTTAGCCTCAACTCCCCCTGAAACTTGATTTGGAGCTTGATTAGGGCTTGCTAGAGAAACCCTAAAAATTCAATCTTTGACTTTCATGCTTCTGAATGGATGGAAGGATGTGTCTTGCTGAGCTGATAAAACTAGCATACTTCACTTTTGAAATCTCCAAAATTTGACCCCTCAAAATTGCCTTCGAAACTTCTGGATCTTCTGGACAGGAACCTGAACTAGGGTTTGATGAAGCCCACCCTTCTGTCCAATCAAAAGGTTCGATCCAAGGCTCTAAACTCTTATTTTTATGAGGAGCTTCCAGCCGTGGTTACAGACTTCAAAAATTCCAACTTTTGCTGAAGCCCTAATTTTCCATCTTTTTTATCAAAATCCCGAACTAGGGTTTGATCAAGCCCGGTCTTATACCCAACCAAAAAATTAGATCTTGGTCTCTAAATTTCTATTTTCCTAAGTAGCATTCAACCGTGGAATCTGATTCCAAAAATTCTAACTTTCTCCGAAACCCTAAATTCCGGAAGCCATGAATAAAGGTGCTCCAAAAATAATTCTGTTTTGACAGAAATATGCACCTGATTGTTTCTGCTACAACTCTGAAATTTTTGCTCCACAGGGTCTGAAATTTTTTTTTGCAGTAGCCTGACCTGTCATCTTTCCATCCTGACAGGTCTGACCTCAATTGGATTTTCTAAGAGAGAGTTATGCCAAGTATCGCAACGTGACCTGTTTATGGGATAAAAAAAGAGAGCTCACTTGTATGTCATTCCACGTGTCACTGGTTCACCTTCGGCCTCTGACAAAGTTTCTTGAGATAGTGCAGTCTGTTTACTACCTGTCACTTTTTACGAAATTTCATTTGGAGCTTCCTAGCCCAAGTTATGACCCTTTTTCCAAGGTTACATGATTTTGACTGAGATCTGGAAGAGGCAGAAACCCTAACTTGTACTGATCATAACTCATAAAGTACAACGAATCTGACGGTTCCCTTTGGACACAAGGTACTTGGGGATGTTATCTTCGACCTGTAAACTTTTCAGACCCTGAAACTTTGCATAAATGGATTTATAGCGAAAGTTCCACGATGACTGGTTTTTGCTATGTAAAACCCTAACCTTCAAATTGTCGTAAGTAAAGCAAGTGTCGTAAGTGCCATACCTTGCCTTCCTTCAGGTTAGCTCTGATACCATGTTAAAATTTAATATGCTAAGACAGAAAATAGTAGCATTACATTCCATTTCACAATAATAGCATATACAGGATCACTGAAGAAACAACAAGCATAGCATAAACACAAGAGACACAGATTTATCTTGGGAAACCCTCATGGGGTAGAAAACCCAGTAAAGCTTCCTCAATATAGATGACCAGCAATATACAAAGATGCAAACCAAAGACATGATCTCCTTCTCCACCATAGCAGACCTCTCCTCCACAAGTGCGCCTCTCTCAAGTGTGTGTGTGTGTCAAATGAGGAACATACATCCTCTATTTATACACTACACTGACATGTATTTAACACAAGTACATGTAGGCTCGTATTTAACTATTAGGTTAAATACCCTATTATAACTGACTGGGCCAACCCCCACATGGTGGGTCTAATAACCCTAGTTACCACAACCAATTCAGAGGAATAAACATCTCCGGATTCATAGTATAATCACATCGGAGGTATGGAACATCTCCGGAATAAATAATATACAAATATAATATTCTTAGAAGTTACAATATTCAACAGAGATGCTCTTGCGAGGTTTTGTCCTATGGCATGTAATTTTCTCCTGGGAGATCTGGACAGGATGAAAAAGGCCTCAGATGCTTCAGCTAGGTTTTGTGGTGGACCACATGTAATGTGCTCCTGGGAGATCCGACAGGTAGAGCTGTGTGCTCATAACAGCCTGGGATGCTTCAGCCAGGTTTTGTGATGGGTCACATGTAATGTGCTCCTGGGAGATCTTACAGGTAGAGCTCTGTGCTTGTATTAGCCTGGGATGCTAGAGCCAAGTTTTGTGACGCACGTGATAAATCCTTAGGATTCCACAGTATGGCCAGTGATGATGAAGACCTGCAGGTGGTGGGCCTACATCCAGTATGAAAAAGGACTAGCTTTGTAGAACTTCCTATGACGAGTAGAGTCAGAGATTGGTTGAGATAGAAGTAGCAGTGATGATGATGATGACAATGCATTGATGACGATGATCCCAAAAAGAAGACTTGTCTAGCAGAACTTTGTCGAGAAATACCTTCCTAGTTAAGAGGGAGTGTTGATGTATATGTAACTTTGGAATGTATTTCATCTATGTATGTCATATATATTTATTGTACCCTTATAAGAGATGTGTTATTCCTCTATAAGGAAGTGTCGTCATGTGGATTGACAAGTGTTGCAAGTGTGTGTACTTGCCGATGGGTTATTAGACCACCATGTGTGGGGTCGGCCCTGAAATATATATTATATTGTGGATGTATCTAGATAGACAAGTCGGCCCCATAGTGTAATTGGGCAAACCGGCTAGTATAAATAGAGATCGGGAGATCTCTATTTTGATCATTCGGAAAGTCACACTTCTCTCACTTAGAAAGTGGCGCACTAGTGAGGAGGAGGATCATCTGCTACTAGGAGACTATCTCAAGTGTATTTTGGTTGTACTTTGGTTGAGCCATTGCTCTCTCTATCTCTGAGGAAGTTGTGGGGTTTTTCACCTTAGGGTTTTCCCCACAGAAACTCTATGTCTCTTATCTCTCATGCTTTTGACTCTTGTGATGATTGACATGCTTGTTATGATTGATATGCATTGATATACTGTACATGTTATTCTCTTAGTGAAGATCCTAGAGTATTGTGAATTAATGCTCAAAATTTAACAACAACCACTCTTCATGCGTCTATAATTTTCTTAATAAAAAGCATTTAGTGCCTCTCTCCACCACCACAACTTCATATTGAATCTTTCCCTCATAAGCCAAAGGTATCTTTCTTATTCACCAATACATAAATTTATACACAAAAATTGGAAGATGAAAGACTTCATCATTTCACCTCCCATTAAATGGGTTCATTAATGAATCGATCTATCAACTCTAAAGAGTTATTGTTCCTATTGTTTGAAGTTATGGTAGTCATTTATTTGATTCTCATGTGCATGTGATGTCTTGATTTAAATTATTTTATTTTATTTTGTTTTGTTTTATCAAGTCTTTGACCTTTTCATGTTTTAAGCGATTCCAAATCTATCAAGACTTTATTACAAATTGCATAACCTTGAATATTTTGATAAAAAATACACTCGTTCAAACTAGGAGGGTATGAGTGTTCATGGTCATTTCAGTGTCTCTATGAATCTCTTGAAAAACTTAATCTATAAGTTTGAAAGTGCTAGGGAGAGGGAGGAAATTAATATTAAATTTGCAATTTGATGACTTCTGATCAAATTTGTTTTTGGATATATAACTTTCATATTATATCATTTTTATAACAATTTTAGTAAATTTGTAATTTTTCATTTTTCAAATTGAATTTTTACAAAAAATTCTAAACCATGGAATAAATGTAATTTACCTAATTAATACAATATTTACAATTCTAATAATTATTCTAAATGTTTAACCAAATTTTCAAGCAAAAATAGTCCAAAACTTATCATGATTTAACAAACTTCAATACTAGAACATAAGCTGTCACTTTATCATATACTGGACCAAGCTTTCGATCTCGATATGGATATGCAACTGAATCTACTTGGTATGCTACTATATATATTGATGCTAGCTCATATGCTGTTGTTGAAGGATCTAGATCTACTGGAACAGTATATCAGGTAACTAAAACACCTAGAGTAGTTGATAAAATTGCAGTTTTTATTGTTAAAATCGTTTTAAAATGTAGTATTTGGTCTCGGAAAAATCACTGCAATTGTTGAAATTGCACAATTACACAAACAATAATTTTTAGATGTGATTTTAACTAGTATAGATCCATCTAAAAGGGGATCTACGAATCCCCGAGTTGGATCAAATCCCTCTGAGGTGTAAACCCTTCCTCAACATTTGCACTATGGGGGGCATTATTCAAGTGTGTACTGTAATGTTTCTAGTTTTAATTTATCTAATTTGTGTAGTTATATATATATGTTTTATTTTTTTATTATATTTTATTATTTTTTAAAAAGGACACATGTCAGCTCTAGGATGAGGATGGAAGGAGTTACACATCCACCACTATTGGGATATAGAAGGCACCAGTTGAAACTCACCATAAAATGATGAGTGTGGCTCGAATTGATGAACAATCAACTTTATTGGACTTGTGATAATGCATTCGATATAGGGGCACCTCTTTCCCAAGGGTCCATCTCCTAGTGCTCGTCTTGTTCAATGTTATAAAGAACTAGGGTTTTTCTTAGTAAGAGACTATGAAATTTTGGCATGATGAGTTCAACAATTGAATATCCTCCACCTTGGGAACTTGGGTAGTGTTCCCATGTATGACATGCTCAAACACACATGTAGGATCTTGCACAACTCAATTCTGATGCTTGATTGTATTTTTATGCCCTAGTGATAGATTCATCAAGTGTCCTTAAAAGTATTAAGGACGTGAGTTGCAACTCACCATAAAATGATGATTGTGGCTCAGATTGATGAACTATCGAATTTGTTGGGATCGATACATTTAATTCTATCTAGGTTCACCTCTCTTCCATGGGTTCATCACCCAATGCTCATCTTTTTAAGTGATACCAAAAACTAGGGTTTTGCTCAATAAGAGACTATGCAATTTTGGCATGATGAGTTCAACTATTGAAGATCCTAGACTTTGGGACTATGGATAGTGTTCCCATGTTAGAAATGCCAAAAATATCATGTAGGAGCTTATGGAACTCAATTACAAAGCTCAGTTGGGTTTTGATTCCCTAGTGACAGATTCACCAAGTGTCCGTAAAAGGCTTAAAGAGGCAAGTTACAACTCACCATAAAATGATGATCGTGGTTTGGATTGGAATAGTAGATTCAATTGGACTCATGAAAATGTATTCCATCTAGGGGAACCTCTTTCCCATGGTTCCATCGCCCAATGCTCATCTTGCTCAATGATCTAAAAAACTTGGGTTTTGCTGAGTTACTCTTAAAAGGATTAATTCAAAGCTGTATTGGTAATGTGTGAATGATATAATATTTGAGTGCTTTCGTGAGGGAATATAGGAATTTTCTCTTTCCTTGGAAGACTTAAATTAGCAAGGAAAATATGTATCTATACATTTTTCTTATTCAAGGAAAAAAATATCATAGGTGATGGGTTTTGAATTGTGTTGTAATTGGTTGCTTTAAGAGTTTGAACTTTGTGGAAATACCCTAATTTAGTCAAGGAAAAGATATTTAGGAGAAGAATATGAAACAAGAAGAATACATGTTTAGTGACATGATTTTTACAAAAATTATCAAGGTGCTTGTCACATCTTTTGTTTCTCGTTTTTAACTAAATAAAAGTTAATATTCTTCGTTATCTCTTGGGTATAAAATGATATGTGTTTGAATTTGTTTATTTTACATAAGGAAAAGTAGGAAATTACTTACTTACTGGATATTATAGTTGAATTCTATTTTTATTTGGTACTTAATTGACATAAAACTCAAGTAGGTACCTTTTGAAAAATATAGGTTCCAAAACAGTGACACTAGATGGTGACCACTCTGGGGATCAAATCCTTATTCCATCCTTGGTTGCATATGCACCCCATTAAGTGATATATGTCAAGTATGTGTTGTACAAATGTTGTCATTGGAATTAGTTCTTTTTAAACACTCCCTAAAGTTGGTACACTCACTTTGTGCATAATCATAGTTAAGTGTTGTCATTGGCACTATTATTGATGTTCGCTAGCAGAAAAATGCATTGTCATACTTAACACTAATTTTCCTTGAAATTAGCACTATTAAAAGAATTTATATTGGAAACATATGATTAAGAAAACCTTGAGAATTGTACCTAAGCATACACTTTGTCTAGAACTTAAAATAATCCCCCCACTTTTTCATACTTAAAACTGCACTATGAAGGGAGGAGATGAATTTTCATATATGAGATGCAAATTATATAGTTCATTGGTGATCTACAGTAATGTCAAGTGGTGCTTAAGAGAAACATAATTTAATAGGAATAGGACATGTACTAAGAAATTTCTAGGAACTGGTCAATATAGATCGTTCATGTTCATATCATTGCAAATCAGTACAAGGAACACATGGATTTCATTCCATTTTAAGCTCAAACAACCCTTTATTCTAAGTATATAATCGAAATTTAGATTTCTTTTGTGGACCTTGTAGCAATTGTGAATGGGATGATTATGAATCAATGGATTGGGTTGATGAATGGAAAAATGTGACACTTGTGGTTGACCCACATGTAGTTGTTGAAACAACCAAACTATAGGAGCTCCAATCATATATTTCAGCAAACCATTATCCTCTATCCGATCTTGTACAACTAGGTCGAGATAACTCAGATCATATCTCCAAATTTAATTTATTTTTGATTTAAATATGTTATCAAAATACTACACATTTTCATTTGACCATGCATTGCATTTTTGTACGACACACATATGTAGTTGTTTCCCCAAAATACAATGAATGGGGAAATAGTTATTGGTTGGAATGATGCATACAAGGGAAGCAAACTCTCAATACATCTTTAGTTCTTGATGAAGGCAATGATTTTCCAATTGGCTCAGTGGTTGTTAAGGGTAAATATCTAACACAAGATGAAAATTCAAGAAAGACTAGTGATTATATATTCATGGATTACTAACTAGGTGCAGTGGTGTATGAGTTTGCAAACCTGTTCATTGGTACAAACATCCAACTACAAACGATGTCTAGAAATAGCTCGCACATGGTACGTTACTTCCTACCTCATTTAGAGCATGAGATAATGATGGAGACCATTAGAAACAGAGAGGATATAGATGGTATACTTCAATGAAACAAGATACTTATGCATAAGGGGTAGAATGAAATATGGCTATATTTATTCCAATTCATTCAATGGGATTAAAAGAGTTTCCCCTCTATGTGCCTAGGTTATGTGAAATTACATCCCCTCTATTTCCTTTCTTGTGTTGCATGAGATTTGTATGATAATAAGTATGCTGACGTGATGAGGTATGCTATTTAAGGGTTCCATTCAGTGATTAAATTCTAATAAAATTTCAAAATTTTCATGTATGCAAATTCCTATTTTGAATGTAATGTATGAGGAGACTAATTGTACCATCCTTTTGCAGTCCAAGGTTCTAAAAATAATCTAGAGATATAAAATGAAGAAGAGAACAAGAACCCAACATATTTAGACACCACCATGACATGCTCAAGAATTTGTATATCCTTACTTAGGGTTGTATATGTATTTGCAATCGATAGTATTCCATGTTAATGTAATGTATATGCAATTTTTATTGGAATCTTCCAATCAAATTTTTCGGTAACAATATTCTTAACCTCCTTATTATTTGTTGGATGTTCTTAAGGAATATAGGGCCTTACATCATTGTCAAACTTAGCATCTCTACGTACAAATATATTGTAATGAGATGCAATGTAGGCTATGTAAACCTTAGAAGTCTCATTGTATCTGACCGAAAACATATATAGAAATTCAAAGGCTATGTAAGATTCACTCCCTATGTGTGTGTGTGTGTGTGTGTATGTAAACCAAAAACATGAAAATGTCATACCTACCATTTCTTAGTAGTAAACGATTGTTTTGGTGTCTTTTCATTCAATATTTTATAAGGAAACTTGTTTAGAATGTATATTCATATTTATGACCTTATCCTTGGTCTTCATGTAGTAGTTCTAGTTATTTTCACGGAAATCATCAGTAAATGAAACATAATAAGTGTTACTTGATAGTTAATTTGAAGTCATGGGTCCATATTTATATAACGGTTTTAGGTCAACAATCACTCTTTACCTATGTTTACTTCATGGGAAGGAAACATTAGAATTCTTTTTTAGTGCAGTACTCTTGCACAAACCCCTATTCTCACTCTCAGAATCTAGAAATGCCTACACCATGACATTCAATATAAACAATTATCTATACTGAAGTTGACTTGGCCTCTTACATCAAAATACTCACAAGTTGTAACTTAGCAATACATACTAGGTCTAACTTTAAACTTTGCAATACATACTAGGTCTAACATACTTTAAATTGGAAGTGGATTAATAGTAAAAAAAAGTACGTATAAAACACCACTAAGATCCATATATGTGGCATGATCAACTTTATACACCTATATTCCTTATGTTACTCATGATCAATGATCCCCACCTATATCCCTTTTTCTATAATGTCATATGTTTGGATGTAATGCTATCCACATACCATGGGATGCCAACCATAGTGTTAGATACAAGGTATGATATGCAAGATCATCCATTCTAATATTGGATTCTACATTTATTAAAAAATTATTATGTCACAATTGTTTTCCCTTACATTGTCGACTGCGTTGGACTTGTGACAATGCATTCTAGCTAGGGGTACCTCTCTCCCATAGGTCCATCACCTGATTCTCGTTATGTTAAGTGATCTCATAAACTAGGCTTTTTCCTAATAAGAGACTATGGAATTTTGGCATGGTGAGGTCAACTATTGGAGACCCTAGATTGCACGATCATCAGTATTGTTCCCATGTTGGACATGCCCCAAAAAGCATGAAAGAGTTTACAAAACACAATTTTTATGCCTGGTTGGGTTTTTATGGTCTAGTGACAGATTCACCAAGTTTCCCTCAAAAGATTAATAAGGCAAGTTGAAACTCACTATAAAATGATGATTGTGGCTCATATTGCTAAACTATTGATTTCGTTGGGCTCGTGATAATGCATTCCATATTGGGGCACCTCTCTCCCATGGATCCATTTCCAGTTCTCATCTTGTTCAGTGATCTTAGAAACTAGGGTTTTGCTTAGTAAGAGACTATGCAATATTTCCATGATGAGGTCAAATATTGAAGATATTATACCTTGGGACCATGGGGAGTGTTACCATGTGGAACATTCCCAACACACACATTTAGGATCTTACATAACTCAATTCTGATGCTCGGTTGGATTTGTATGCTGTAATTGTAGATTTACTAAGTGTCGCTAAACAGATTAAAGAGGCGAGTTAAAAATCACCATAAAATGATGAGTGTGGCTCAAATTGATGAAAAATCAACTTTGCTGGATTCATGATAATGCATTCCATATAGGGGCACCTCTTCCCCAAGGGTCCATCGCCTAGTGCTCATCTTGTTCAATGTTAAAAAAAATTAGGGTTTCGCTTAGTAAGAGACTTTGAAATTTTGGCGTGATGAGTTCAACTCCTAAATCTCCTCCACCTTGGGAACATGGGTAGTGTTCCCATGTATGACGTGCTTAAACACACATGGAGGAGCTTACACAACTCAATTCTGATGCTTGATTGTATTTTTATGCCCTAGTGATAGATTCACCAAGTGTCCTTGAAAGGCTTAAGGAGGTGAGTTGCAACTCACCATGAAATGATGATTGTGGCTCATATTGATGAACCTCCAAATTTGTTGGGATAGATACAATTAATTATAGCTAGGTTTACCTGTCTTCCATGGTTCCATCACCTAATTCTCATATTTTTAAGTGATACCAAAAACTTGGGTTTTGCTCAATAAGAGACTATGCAATTTTGACGTGATGAGGTCAACTATTGAATATCCTAGAATTTGTGACTATGGATAGTGTTTCCATGTCAAAATGACAAAAACATCATGCAGGAGCTTATTGAACTCAATTACGATGCTTAGTTGGGTTTTGATTCCCTAGTGACAGATTCACTAAGTGTCTATGAAAGGCTTAAGGAGGCGACTTACAACTCACCATAAAATGATGATCGTGGCTTGGATCGAAAAATAGTCGATTCCATTGGAATCATGAAAATGTATTCCATCTAGGGGAACCTCTCTCCCATGGGTCCATCACCCAATCCTCATCTTGCTCAGTGATCTAAAAAACTAGGGTTTTTCTCAGTTTCTCTTAAAAGGATTACTTCAAAGCTGTATTGGTAATGTGTGACTAAAATAATATTTGAGTGTTTGCATGAGGGAATATAGGAATTATCTCTTTCCTTGGATGACTTAAATTAGAAAGGATAATATGTATCTATACATTTTTCTTATTCAAGGCAAAAAAATATCATAGATGATATGTTTTGAATGGTTGTGTAATTGGTTGCTTTAGGTGTTTGAGCTTTGTGGAAATACCCTAATTTAGTCAAGGAAAACATATTAAGGAAATACCCTAATTTAGTCAAGGAAAACATATTAAGGAGAAGAATATGCAACAAGAAGAATACATGTTTAGTGACATGATGTTTAACAAAAATTATCAAGGTGCTTGTCACATCTTTTGTTTCTCGTTTTTAACTAAATTAAAGTTCATATCCTTCCTTATATCTTAGGTATAAAACGATATGTGTTTGAATTTATTTATTTTACACAAGGCTTAGTAGGAAATTACTTACTTACTCGATATTAGAGTTGAATTATATTTGTATTTGGTACTTAGTTAACATAAAATTCAAGTAGGTACCTTTTGATAAATATAGGTTCCAAAACAATGACACTAGATGGTGACCACTCTGGGGATGAAATCCTTATTCCATCCATGGTGGCATATGAACCCCATTAAGCGATATATGTCAAGTATGTGGTGTACACATGTTGTCATTGGAATTAGTTCTTCTTAAACACTCCCTAAAGTTGGTAAACTTACTTTGTGCATAATCATAGTTAAGTCTTGCCATTGGCACTATTGTTGATGTTAGTTGGCACAAAAATGCATTGTCATACTTAACACTAAATTTCCTTGGCATTAGCACTATTAAAAGAATTGTTATTGGCAACATATGCTAAAGAAAACCTTGAGCATTGTACCCAAGCATACACTTTGTCTAGAACTTAAAATAATCCCCCTGACTTGGTCAATAACAATGTGTAGTATGCGTCCTCCTTATATATAGTGTGATTAAGCTTACACTTGTGAAAAAATTGCTTGAAGTAGTTATAAGATAAACAATTTGGATAGTGTGAGGTATTGTCTCACGTAATAACTTTACTAATAAATATAAGTCATTGAAAGATGAGAGAAGATGATTTAGGACAAGAAAAAAAATTAAAACCATGAGAAGCCAACCTATAACAAACATATTTCTCTTTCTTCTTCTTAGTACTGATTAACACTATAAAGTGTATTAAATAAATTGCACACCAATCTAACTATTATTTTGCACTTCTTTTCCAGTTGCAACGATGAGAAATCAATTTCTTGGATGATATAAATTTTATGGAAAGAAAGGGACTCAATATACTCACTCTATGGATGAGGATACTTCTTCAATGGGTTAATCAAGCTTGTAGGAAACTAAAAATCAATAAGAAGACATCAAAAGCTAGGAAAGATTCATCAAGAACCCAAAAACCCTACATAGGTTTTCAATTCAAAATTTTAAATGAAAATGAATTCAATTAGCCTATGAGGCATTTCACATATCTCTAGGGATGATGGAAAAGATTTCATACTCATTGGGATGAATCTAGATAACTTTGAACCTACAAATCAATGGAGAATGAGAGAGTAACAAACACAAGATAAATATGAGCTCATTAGTCTAAATTCAAGGAAGAAGAAGGAATAAAAATGAAATGTATATCATTAAGAAGGAAAAATACTTTCATGCTAAGGTAGATTAGGAGTTACGTTCAAAAGAAAATATTATCTAAGAATAGGAAAAAGAAAAATATGTTGGTTCATGAGCTAGTGATAAATCACTTGTTTTGTAGGATACTAAACTCATTTTGGTTGGACACATAAAATATGCATAGAAGGCCCTTGGAGGCTAAATTACAACTTTCATTTGGAGAGGCTCTTTATTGAATTGAACAAAAAATTTGTGTGATGTTCATCTCTCTTGTATGGTCTTGAGTATGGATTTTGGATGTTAGTGAGATTATTGTTCCTGAGTAAACTAATACTTACTATGAAAGGTTTTCTTTGGGTTCAAAATGTTCTTATGAGGAAAACATGGCTAAAACTTCCACTTTGCCTTGAAACTCAACTAGAATCCTTTAAATAATGAATAATGAGTTTAATAAGCTCATATGGGGTAAAAGACCATAATTAATAACTACAATATTATTTTCCCTTTCATAAGCTCATATAACCACACTTGTTGTTGAGGTTTAGGTGCCAAATCATGCAACAATGTAATGTAATGTTGCATGTTTTCATAGTATGATATTATGCTAGTAGAATGTTACTATACAAGAATGTTTCCCTATAGACATGTGCAAAGGTGCTTTTCTTTTCAACACTATATAGTTGATGGACCTTTTATTTTAACTATCTTGCTTTGATATTATAACAATCAAACAACCAATGGACTCAATCTAATGTGCCATTTGTCTAAGAACTCCTAAATATATCCCTTGCTTTGTCATTCTTTATTAATGATTTGCAATAGATCAAAACCATTGAACAATGTTGTTCTTAGAGTTAGATAGATGTTGATCACACCTAGGAATTCATGTAATGAATTTCAATAGAATATTTGAAATAGATTCATTAAACACATATAAGTACTTTTCCAAGCAAGCATGTGCGTTCACTTGTCTTTATACCTTTTATAATCCTCCTAGCCATTCATTTCCATTAGTATATATTAGTATATAAATTAATTTAATCATAATAAGTAGAACTCATTACAGTCACCCTGAAAAATGTAGCATTCATAGTATATAACATCAAATCCACATCATGAATGAAAAATTTGATAAACACACTATCGTATACATAGGATGAAATCCATGTATTTGTATTGAAAATAGGTCAAAATATACATTTGTATACAAAATGGAACATCATTCCCCATATATCTATCTATCTATCTATCTATCTATCTATCTATCTATCTATCTATATATATATATATAGCTTGTGGCTTAGACAAAAGTAGACATTTAGAGCCCAAAAATGCCACATTGTGGCTAATGTACATAGTGGGTGTCTCAATCACCCTGGCCACCCTTGACACCTCCAAGATTCTCTCCAAAATAAATATTCCTCCTCTTTGAGATGGTGGAAGCTTGGGACTTCTTGCATCTGGGTGTAGAATGCCTCTCTAGGATCTGAAACGAAAATAACAACATATGGGCTTTTTCCTGCAATTCTATTCGTTAATACGCTTAAAAAGTACAATTATAATTCAAATATTAAATACTCACATAAGAGGAGAAAATATACTATGATGGGGTTTCTTGTTTCCTTAATCCAAGCCTCTCAACACTTCCTTCCTACAACAATTACAAAAAATCAATTAGTACAAAAAATAAAAAATGCTATTTTTTGTCAATTTCATTAATGCTTTATAAATTTTAATCAATTGTTAACTCTCACTATGATGATCTAAGACAATGCAGTATATTTCCCTTCTTGGATAGAAAGTGGGGCACTCGATTAGACAACATGCTCTAGGGCAATGATGGAGGAGGGGACCAATGTAGCTACATGGGAGGGGGAAGATGTAGGTGCAATAAATGTAGTGGATGTAGCTGTACTGGATGGGGCAAAATTAGGTGTATCAACTGTAGATGAAAACATTGTAGATCTAACTACAATAGATGGAACACCAATCATTGCAATAGTGAATGTAATGGAGGAAGGGTTGTGATGAAATATTGGTGAGTTATGGACATGTGTGGGACTAGCAAGATGAGATGGGTGTTGGTGACAATATATCCCCACTAGCTATACAATGGATAGACGCACCCTAAGGGGGGAATCAGTATGCTAATTATTGAGGTAGGGTACCCAGTAACTGGACTCGACATGAACTCGGGAAATAGTGGATTGGGTGGAAAATGGGAAGGGATGGGTGGAGATGGTGATGGCATGGTGAATGATGGAACCTACATAAACATATGTAATATATTTGGTTATTACAAAAACATGTAAATTAACCATACCAAGACAATTAATTTCACATCAAATATATAATTAATTTAACACATGTTACCTCGGTGAGGGGTGATATACTTACCCTAAGTGGAGAGCCGTGCTCAATCTCTTTGGAAAACACCTTTGTAAATACTACAACAATATGATTTATTTCTCATAGATAACTTTAACATTTGAAATAAACACATTTTAAAATCCTACAATCATAAATTCATTTAAATACCTATGTGTGAGGTGTCACAATGTCTTATTGTCTTATTATGCTACCATATATGCATCAAGATTATGAGAACTAATCTCATCCAACATCAATGGAGGTGTGACATATGAGAACAACTATACGTGCCAAAAAACACAAGTTCGATAGAAATACTTTAAGAAATTCTTATTTAATAATTTTCAATTGTATAATTAAATGCATACTCAATGATTTACCACCATTTACAAATCATACTAACCTCATTAAAAAATTGCTCTTGTGTAGAATCCTCCATCGGGCCATAGCAAGCATGCTTGTAATGAGTGCATCGATGCGGTAATGATTCCTTCTGTGAAGAATACCTTGACCAAATTCCTATCATTGAAGGTCCATGATTAGTCGGGACCAAAGAACCTACATGTGAGGGTCCTCCATACTACTCTGATGGGTCATATATGGATGATGCCACAAATGCACTATGTTGCAATGCTAAGAAATCTAATAGCTAAGGTGTCTGTGGGGAGAAGGGGGGGAAGGGGGGGTTAGGTGTATACCTAGGAGTAGGTGGCCCTCTCATTGGATTATGCCTAGTTATTGGTCGATCATGGGAAGAGCGAAGAGAAACCCCCTGAAACTCACCAATGTCAAATAGTTCGCGTGGAGACCACCATGAACTTAACATATAGTTTTTGAAGAAATTATAATGGAACCTCCCTATTGTTGCAAGGGGGTTTGTCAAAAACCATGAACCAATGACTCATCCAATTTTGTTTCCATGGATTGTATGTGCACCAACCCATGCAAATGATCATTTTGTGTGGATCACGGGGTTGCTTGGTTCTAAGGCCAATGCAAAATCCAAAAATCATTTGTTTTGAAGATTTCAAATCTTTGATTTGTTCTTTATTGAGACAAATGGAGTTGAACTATCTCATGCTAGCCCTATATCAACAATTGACCATGTGCATGATAAAAGAGGCAATGAGTCTATGAGAGGATGTGGCTAAGGATAGTCTTGATGGTTTCCTTGTGGTTCTGAGCTCTTGAACCAAGTTTGTTAGTTGGTTTAATTGTTGGTCAATCTAGATTTTTGTGTTTGGTTTATCCTCAAGGTTAATGTTTGTTTGTGGATTTGATTCATGATTTTCTTCCATTGTAATGAAAGACAAACAATCTGCATGTAAAAACAACATTTTTCTTAAAATTATGACTCTTTTGAAATTATGTTTTTTCTATTAAATCACAACCTCAATGGAGGAGTGGCAATGTCCCTTGGTGAGTTGGATTGGTGAAGACACACTTAGATGTTCTAAATGGAATCACCTAATCGTTGGTAGAAATGGATAGAAATGAGCCCGAGGGCCAGTTTTTCCATATGCAGAGGAACACATGTATATTTGTAGAATGCATGTGCATTCATGTACATATGTATGCCTTTGTGGAGGTTCAACAATTAATGAACAAGGAATGCGCACATGTTTTTGTGAGCACATGAGTTTTTTTTTAATTTAGTGTTAGTGCGCTCTTATTGCAATGAAATTGGGTACCAACTTCATGCAAGAATCCATAATAATTAACTACAATCAATTATGTAAAAACAAAGCACGACATAACTCTAGAAATTTTATTAATGGAATTAGCCAAGCTCTCAAACCTTCATTCCAATAATTTGAATAGACTACTGCTGTCTCTAGATTCTATAAGATAACACCGTTACAACCACTCTTCATGCATTTTTAAGCATTTAATGCCTCTCTCCACCACCACAACTTCAATCTTGAATCTTTCCCTTATAGGCCAGATGTAGATGTATCATTCTTTCACTCATACATAATTTTATACACAAAAATTGGAAGATGAAAGACTTCATCATTTCACCTCCCATCAAATGGGTTCATTAATGAATCGATCTATCACCTCTAAAGAGTTATTGTTCCTCCTATTTGAAGTTATGGTAGTTGTTTATTTGATTCTCATGTGCATGTGATGTCTTGATTTAAATTATTGTATTTTGTTTTGTTATGTGATTGACCTTTACATCTTTTAAGCTATTCCAAATCTATCTAGACTTTATTACAAATTGCATAACCTTGAATATTTTCATAAAAAAAATACGCTTATTCAAGCTAAGAAGGTATCAGTGTTCACGGTCATCACGGTCATCTCGGTGTCTCTCTTGGTAACTTCATTTCTAAGTTTGAAAGTGCTAGGGATATGAATATGGAGGAAATTATTCTGAAATTTACAATTTGATGACTTCTGATCAAAATTTGAATATGTAACTTTCATACTATATCATTTTTATATTAGTTTTAGTCAGTTTGTAATTTTTCATTATTCAAATTGAATTTGTAAATAAAATTCTAAACATAATTAACTTAATTAATAGCCAAAAAATTATCATGATTTAACAAACTTCAGATACTAGAACATAAGCTGTCACTTTATCATATGCTGGACCAAGCTTTCGATCTCGATATGGATCTGCAACTGAATCTACTCGATCTGCTGCTGGATATACTGATGCTAGCTCATATGCTGCTGCTGAAGGATCTGGAACGGTTGGAACAGTATAACTAAAAAGCCTAGAGTAAATTGCAGATTTTACTGTTCAATCTGTTTTAAATTGTGGTATTTAGTTTAAAAAAGATGACTGTAATTGTTGAAATTGTATAATAAAATAAATTATAATTTTCAAAAGTGATTTTAACCAAATTTTAAAAAAAAATCACGTTTTCACTATTGAGTTTTTATCCTAAACCGAAACGGTTTAACCAATCAGATCAACAAAAAGTAGGTAATATGGTTCTGCTGCTTTCAGCTTATATTAAACTCCGATTTCCCAGCCGAAGCGTACATGGTATTTTAAAATTGTAGTTTCTGCCGTGGAAGATTTAATATTGTCACGACACGACGGAACTAATCATTGAACTTTTATAATTTATTTGTTTACAGTAATTCATATCCGTAAGTTCAATTGGATGCATGCATGTCTCCACATTCATAGAGGATGAAAATATCAGTCTACGTATCGACAAATATGTCCCTTGCGTCATCATATATCATATCATTGTTTAGCTCAGTTGGTGACCTAAACCTAACACTGAAATGTTTATTTGATGTCGGCCATTCGTCACGTTCAATATAACGACTTAATATATATATACATATATCTTATGGAGACAGACGGCCATTGGACAGTCGGTGGAGGAGCGCAGTTCCTGAGGCACTGGAGGCGCGAGGTGTCGTGCACCGGCTTCAAAGCCCACTGATTGAAGAACTGCGAGCGTTTTGAATATGCGTCGGAGTAATGCGGACGGAACGTTCGGCGAAGGAAGAACCCAGCTATACTTTATGTAATGTCACACGTCAGATTTTTAATTGTAGATGGTAAGTCAAACACAGCTACCAAAATTTCAGCCGAAATTCCATGAAAATTGTTTGCGCTTCTGTCTGTAAGAGCCCATGGTTTCTGATTATTTTTTCCTGCGTAGACAAGGATTTATTTTTCATTTTTATATTGCAGCAACACATCTCCAAATTTACAATGTATATAAACTCTTGTGATATGGGGTGGATTCCAATAAGTTATGAATATATTTTTAGGTGTATCTATAATGTCTTTATATAGGTGCATAGCTTATTCATAAAGGCCACATCATAAATAGCGATTTAACAACATAGTAGCATAATATATGAATATATTTTTAGGTGTATTTATAATGTCTTTATATAGGTGCATAGCTTATTCATAAAGGCCATATCATAAAGAGTGTTTTAACAACATAGTGGTATAATATATTGATACTAATATCTTAAAATAAAATACAAAAGTAGATTCTTTATATATTATATTTTTAATTAGATATTCATAAATATATAACAGAAATGTATATAGACATTTATACAATAAAATCAAGCATATATTAAAAAAATAAAAATAGATTCTCAACAAGTGGTGTATAGAAAGTGTGAGAGACAACAATTAGTTATTGATAAATATTTTAATAAGAAAGCATGAAATATAACTGAATTATGCTTATGCTACTATGCTTAACAGTACATCCAAAATAAATACTAGGTTATGAGAACAACACCAAAAGGTCACAACTTGAGTGCCATCAACAAGTTATATGTTGTTTGTTCTGCATGAGTAGCCTATAATGAGTTACCAGTTCATGTATATAGTTTAATTGATTTTTGATATTCTTTTTTCTTATAATTGCTGATTTAGAATTTTGAGTCAAGATCTATAAAATCAATATGGAGAGTACACTTACATCTCATTGTCATATGCAAATTATACTTGTCTCATTGCGATGCAATCTAGGAAAAACTCACTATCTCACCTTAAATTTTGAAATTTAAACACTTATAAATTGTAATTCAAAACTATTTTAACACTTTAAATATTTCTTTTTAAAGTATATTTGGTTAAGAAAAGTTGATACGACCCTTTTTATCATTGCCCCCATTGTTATTTGTCAAATTTTTTTATTAATGCAAGCCTACCTTCTTACACATGCTCTTGCTAGTCATAACGAATTAATGAAAGCTCTGTCAGAGACTTATTTAGTATAAAGACGTGTAGTTTTGAGGTTGAGCCAAGGCTTCAAATTCATTTGTTGGAATATGAAATCATTTTATTTGGTGTATTGGATTGGTTTTGCAATGTTTTAATTTTATATTGTGCATGTTGAGGAATTTGATTTAAATATATTCTTTTCCAAATGGAGAATTTGATTTATATATTCTTTTGCAAATGGATTCTCAATCTGCTTACATAATTCCATTCTTTGAGGTGTAATGGAACGGTTATTCCTTATGTCCAACGGTTATAAGAGAATTCTTTAAATGGGCAAGAAATTTCTCAAGCTGCCTTTATGAGTTGGGCTTTAGAGATATGTTGGTTTTATGGATTTGTATGGGAGAAGATTTGTTAAGTTTGTTAAGATTTAATTCTCTTATATATTATCTACTTCAGTTTACACAAAATTGTAAAGTAAATGAGATAATGATATTTTTTTGTGAGTAAGATATCAAAGTATTCAATTACTAATAAAAAAGACAACTGTACATAATGTAACAAAAATGGTTTGTCCAAGCTATAGACTCATTATCATAGATCCTAGTGGAATACTTGTATTAGTGAATAAAGAGGTCAATTTTGACCATAGTCATTTAGGAAATTAATAAACTATGGTGGACCTCCATTTTTATTTAATTTAATTTATTTAATAATTGTTTATGAGTTGTCATGGGTTTAGGTGGCTCAAGGATGGCGCATTGGATAAGGATAAATCATATGAGTTGTCATTAGAAAAATATGGAAGGAAAGGAACCCCAAAAGTAGAAAGCAGGAAAAATAGTAAAGTGGGGAAAATAATGAAAGAAGAAAAAAATCATCAAAGCATAAGTTTCCTGATTTTGAAAATAAGGCGAGTTTAGCAAAAGCATAAATCAGCTAAAAGGCCTTAGAAAATCTTCAGGGGCTAAATTTAGCCAAGGAGGGAGAATTCTTGAGGCAAGTGGGTCCAAAATGAAAAAACAACTTGCAAAAGAAGCCCCATTCATTACTACATTTGAATTTCAAAAATTAAAATTCCAAGAAGGCAAGCATAAAAGCTAACAGAGGTCGATAAAAGAATGTTGAGCACACCCATTCACATCTTTTGTTACTTTGTGATTTGATTCCTGAGAGCTCTGGGCCTCTCTTATCTTGGGTGATGCGCCGCTACATTGCTTTGGGTGATGTGCCCCATTGCACTACTGAACCAGTGAAAGATTGTGAGATCTAGCCACTCGTGATTGATGAAGAGGATATCCAGTCCTCTTTTGTGAGTTTATTTTATCCAAATCAATTATATTGCAGGTTTGATATGCAACCCATTGTATATTGGATAATTTCATTTGATGAAGGACCATAGTGAAGCAATGCTCCAAAATCAAAACCTGAACTAGTCAAGAGAACCCTTGAAGCAATGCGCACTCTATGAAGATCTAGTGACTTTGGTGCACCCCAATAATCTTCAAAAGGTTCTACTGTTAGTCATGAAGCTTCTACAAGGGTGAAGAATCCATGCATGCTATCATTCTTTCTATCTCTTATTTTCATTTATAAAATCCTTATCCCCTTGGATGTTTTCAAGCAGTTTGAATCTAAAATCATTTGATGGCTCCTCATAATACATTAATTTTTATTCTTGTTGTTATTTTACATCGTATTTGAATCATTACAACCATTAATTGTGGAAATAGAGCTCTTCCGGAGTCACTTGGAAGATCCCAAAACTAGCCTTGCACATTAGGGGTCAAAAGTGGACTAGTTTTCGAGTTTTCAATATTTACTTGTTATATTCTTCCCTAATTTATTTTCTGAAGGTATCTATAGTTATTTTATGAGTTAATTAACACATATCTACCATCAGATCAAGGATTTTGTAATCTTTAGTCCCATTTGGAATCTCCTCGAAAGCACCCCCTTCACTAGTCCAAGTGAAGGATTTTGTATCTAATTTACTTTTTGTCAACTAGATTTCAGTCGTAGCCATATATGAGGTCTGAAATAGGTTGATAACAATATAATTAGTCCCATTAATGTTATATTACTTCCAGAATGCACTAGATGCAGTGGAGTTTCCACATAAGTCTTGTGGGAAATCACCTTGAAGCTTTGGGTTTAACCCAAGGAGTCTACCTAGGCGTGACAAACTCCCGAAAGTGCAATGTCTAAGTATTGGTCTTGAGTCCACCATATTTTTATCTTTCAGTGTTTCACGTCCATCCTACTGATGCTAACTTGTTAATCTAGTGTCAAATCCCTCTTCGATGAATCGAAGTTTTCTGTAATTATGAGTTAGTGTGCATGATAGGGATTTGGGTACAATACACCAACAACCTTGGTTCAAGACCTTTATAAAAAATGTCCAACACCCCTCACTCAAGGCCCTTATAAAAATATAGCATCAAAAGATAGCTTTGAGACAGACTATTCCTAAACAGAAAAACCAACATTACCCCGATCTCTATTCCTAAACAGAAAAACCAACATTACCCCGATCTCTATTCCTAAACAGAAAAACCAACATTACCCCAATCTTTTAGCTGGAGGCGTCCTGTTCTATGGAAAATTCTCCACACAAACCGGCATCAACTGAACATGGTCCATTGGATGGGATTCTTCTTGAACTGAATGGATTTTCAAAGGAGCCTTTGCTAGGTCTAGAACCACTTCCATATTAACTAATTCCTCATTATGTCGTCCTTGAAATTGTTGATAATCTGAGGACATTACTTATTTGGTGAAAAATATTTTCTCCACCATTTTCTACGATTAGTTGGTTATTATGATTGTTCTAGAAGATGGAGAAGATGGAAGAGTTGTAGGAGTTATTGAAAGTTTTGAGTTTTTTTGTTTTTGTCTTATGTAGAGGTCATTGGTCTAAAACTTGCCATGGGGTTTATATATTAGCAAATTTATCTTTGTCAAAGGGCTTGGGATTTTCTTTTAGAAGCTTAGGTGCATAGTAGATATTAATTATTTTCTTGTCTCCATTATTTTCGTGAGGAAAATTAATGGTCATTGAGACAAGGCTTTTGATAAATCTAACTTGAAAGTAAAGGCAATATCATATTTCCAATTTTGTGAATGTCTTGAAACCCTAGTTATTGATATTACTATTAATATGGATTTATTCTTACATAATTGGTTTTCTCTAAAAATTCTTGGATGGTTAAAATATTTTCTATGTTGTTGTAAATATAATTTTTGTCTAGTGGTGGAATTATTTCTAAATATCATACATCTATGTAAATCCATTGTAAAATTTTCCCTTTCACGAGGTGTGTGTGTGTGTGTGTGTGCAAGTAAGCTCTTCTAGAAAGATAGGCATGCATGTATTGTGTTTATTAGAATGGTCACATTAGATTTTGAAAACATATTAATTAACTAATTCTCCACGAGGTTTACCACTAAGACATGTTCACAAGTGCCTACATGATTTACTTGAACCACAATAAGACTCTATTGTGCTATGACTTTGAAGCCTACAAAAAGTACTGGATTGTGAAGACTTAGCATGGACAAAACTGTGGAGCGAAGGGATTCATCAAATTGCAAAGAAACATTTGAAGGGGAATCAATTTTCATGTGTGGAATATTGATGCAGGTAACATACCCATGAAACAAGGTTGCCAACGGTATTACAAACCTTGGGTTTTCTCCCCATTCTTCCTTGAATTCTTCCATCATGTGTGATAGCTACTATTCCTACCTAGAGAGCAACACTTCTTGATACATGTACAACTTTAGCGATTATTTCTATGTATGGGGTTTCTACTCTCTAGAATATACCACCCACTTCGCTAATCACTTCAATGGTTTCCTTAGAAATCACGTTATTTGTGATATGAATGTAGAGACATGCCTCAAACCTTAATATTCTCAATTAGTGTTTCCAATTTTGCAACCTTATTATATTCAATCTTAGCATTAATATTTATTTTTATCCAAATATTTATGATATTCTATTTTATTTTGTGATAAACTATTTACTTGAGGATCCATGTGGAGTGAATATGTTGAAGCATACCCTAGTCAAACCCTATTAGGATTTCTCTAGTTATCAAACAATCATTGAAAAGACCTAATACATCTTTTTCTCTTGCAATTCTAACTCGTTAAACTAAACAATAGGTGAAGCGTGAATCAAAGGACATTGAATCATAATGCATGGTATTTCTCAAACTTATTTATCTATTAGAATTTCTACACGAATGTATACTCCAAATTTGCTCAACCACTATGCCTCATTCTCTCATTAATCCTATTTCTATTTATTTGTAATGTATAATATTACTATGTATAAGCACTCTCATAGTTTAAGATACTCTTTTGCATAAAACAACTTTATGAGTATGAAAATTACTATCCATCTAATGCCCAAGTTTTAGGTATATTTGATTATATTTTATTCAATTGTTATGAGCTCAAAGATCGAATTATGATCTCATTGATTTTTAGCATGTTTGTGACATTGAAAACAAATAACACTTCTCTATATGATATAAGTTAGCATAGGACTCTTCTTTGTCTCATCTCTGTTAACAAGAACTTGACTTAAAACCTCATTTGAATTCTAATATATTTTAAGAATCTTATATTGTTGTGTTAACTAATAGTATGATCATTCTTAATTCTTTTATATGCTAAAATGTATTTTTGGCAATACATTTTGTCCTTGGGGTCCACCATCCCAATCCAACTCTTTGACTATTTTAAGGTTTTATTTCTATTCCACTGGACGTATGACACAACTTAAACACCTCTATGCTTTAGCTTGAACAACATGGCCTATGTGCATGTGAATTGGAAATTGAAATAACCCTACAATCCTTTAAATTTGTCTCGGAAGTTATCTAGTCCCTCTTTTACCCAATACAAACTAAGTTGGCATCATCACAACATGTTAAGATCTATTTTATACATAATGTATCACTACATAATTTTTCATCTACTTTAGTAATTTCGTGGTGGGAGAATTGGAGGTTTTGGCTTGTTAGACCCTTTTTACGGGTGGGTGCCACTTTGTTGGTTTAGGGTTGAGAACCTTGTAGAACTATTTGAGTGCTTAAACAAACATCTTTTGATGCAAAAATTTTCATTCTTATATCCCTACCACAAGTTAACTTATGATGTTATAATGACCACTATGGTATTGGTTTTATGCTACATTAGCTTCCATTACTCGCACATATAGGATTTCAAGTGCATTCTATATGGTTTAAAAATAACATTGATTGGGGGTTGATGCACGCAAAAACCCTAAACCCAACCCTAGAGGCTTTTAGACTATGTTAAATAAAGGAAGGGGTTATATTCTTATTGTATTGTTTTTTTCTCTAATTGAGTTCAAAAAATCTAAGAGTGGGATAATGAATCATAATACATGAAGTATAAGATCATGTAGTATCCATTTAGGCCAAAGTGTCCATAGTGTAACACTATAATGGGTGCACTTTATTTATACTTATATTACATAAATGAGAAGAAAAGAGAAGGAGCATAGGAATCACCTTATAGGTGGGTTTTCCCTATATTGGGATTTTGTAGGGTACATCCTATGTTGATTGTATGGAATGTGTGTTATTTGCTTGATTACTTCGTTTACATTTCTCAATTTATTTAAACATTTTGTAGTAATATTAAATTTGAAGTTTAGGTAATACATTGCATAATAAGAGATTTTGTAATATTGTGAATTTATACTGATGATCTATTCTAATGGAATATAAATGGAAGTTTATAAATCACACATGGTTAAGTTCATCAAGAAAGAATTCAATTATTTGGTTATAATGTAATCAATGGTTTAGAGGAACAATTGATTCTAATTCCTTGAAAACTATATATTTTTATTCGCATGTTAGTTGTAGCAACATACTCAATTTGTACCCAAATTCAAAATGTATTTTTATTTTGAGTGAAAGAGGAATGATGTAAAATTCTAACCATTAATTTCTCCAATATCTAAACCAATAGTTGGCCATGTAATATCACAAATAATAGTGAAAATCAATATAAATCCCAATACTTTATTTGAAGTCATAGAAGATGTTAAAAGGGTTTTTTTATTGATGTGGATACCCTTAGGTTATCCTTCATACTACCTTCATGGAGACTTGTGGACAAGTCTGTGTTATTTTTGGATTGATGTTATCTATGACTATAAGGTATAACATGGTTATCTTCCACGTCTTATTGCTTGATATTTTTTATTTGTAATGATATGTTTGACTAAAACAAGGTATTCCCACAAGCTCAAACACCTTAAGAAACCACTCACATAACATATCACATATCAACACACTAATGTATTTATGTGGTTAAAATCCTCAAAGAGGGAAATAGTTCTTGGACCTAGCCAAGAAACTACCTAAGGCAATAAATTAATGCAGATGGAAATTCTCAGAAATGATCATCAATAAAATGACCCTCCATCCTCTTTAAATAGAGATATTGGACTATTTGAGTGTTAAGCCACAGATTAATAGCTATTAAGATCAAGGTGATATTAGCCTCATGATCACTCTTTTTCTAGATCATATCATGACTATCAGATTACATAAGTATGTATGCATACTAATGCATACTAAAGAAACACACTTTGACTAAAGACACTTTAGACCAAGTTGATATTAAATAACTACTAAGTGTCTAAATATCCTAACATTCCCACTTAAGAACAACCTGGGATAGGATAGAATGATTTATGAAGATGAAACAATAGGATAAGGAAGGAGGCACTAGAGCCTATCCTCCCTTAATGAAAAATTATTTAACTCATAACATAGATCAAATTTTAGAAAACTTTTCTTCTGTAAGAGACTTTGTGAATATGCTCACAACTTGATCATTTGTAGGGAAAAATAATACTTCAAGAATGTGATCTTGAATCAATTTTTTGATGAAGTGCATTTATACCTTGATGTGTTTTCTATGTTGACATTGAATTGGATCTTTGGTGAGCTTCATGGCAATCTAATTGTCACATTATAGGATATTCAAATGCTTCTTCTCTAATCAAAACTTTGGAAGGATCTATCGAGGACACAAGGCTTCCTTCCTAGTGTTAACTATGGTTCAATGATCTTCTTCTTCTAAAGAAAGAGAAATATCTTGTTGTTTCTTACAAGTCCAAGTGACAAGTTTGGATCCATGACATAAAACATAATCTATAGTAGATTTATGATCATTAGGGTCACTTACCTACTCTAAATTAAAGAAACCAAGCAACAAAGAATCCCCCTTGAATTGTAATGAATACCAAACTGAACTGTATTCTATATATATGGAAGCATCCTTTTTGTTTCTTTGAAATGGATATCATGGGGAATTTGCATATACTAGGAAATAATACCAGCATCAAAGAAAAGATCAATATGGGCATGAGTCAAGTTATACAGAATACTTCTAACTAACTAATCGTACAAATCCCAAATCACACCACGTTTCATCCTATGGACGACTGGTGGAATATACCTATTAGAATTTTCCTACTCTTTCATGGTCACAAAATCCAATGTGAAACCTCTAACGTTGTTGTGCTTGTGCCATTGCATCTTCCCCACTGGTCCATTCTTCGATTCGAACTTTTTTCATTTTCGACCTACCACTCTGATATAATCTCACTGACGTACTATTGAAGCTTCCAAACCTTGTCCTTTTTTTAGCTCCAATATGTCATCCCTAACCTATCTCTTATTACTCATTGTCCTTTCAAAATATTATCCTATTTTTAGCCCCAATATGCCACCCTTAACATATCGCTCGTTACTCATCATACTTTCCAAATATTTTCCTATTTTGACCTCCGATATGTTGGCCCCAACGTATGTCTCTTTACCCATTTTCCTTTCCAAAGTGTTAGGTCCTTCATAAACCTGATGCAATATCTCCGATATATATTGTTCCCATCTTGTAACTTTACCAGTGTGAATAGTTGAGATGCTCCATTGAGAGTTGTGTTACTTGATCATGACCATTCGTGCAAGAGTCTTTCCTTAATAATTATTGGAGCATCATGGGGAATAAAGAGGAACAACATCGACTCCTTTTGCCGGATGAATCATCATTGTGAGGTTCTTGATGAATTCTCATTGTAAGGTTTCAAGAATATATGTGATATATATTGGGTGAGTAGACTAGTATCTTATCCATTGGGCCATGGAGTCATCTTGGGTTCTAACTCAAAATTTGAGGGATTGTGGAAGCATCCTCTTGAGAAAAAAATCTCGATTGCGGACTTAGGTTTATCTACTCGATGAGCTGGGTGGCATCCCATACTTTGAGGCCTTAGGGAAAATAAAACAAATATAAATAGAAACTATAATACATTGTATGTGCATTTGTTGTTAGAGCGTGAAGAAGGGTTTTAGGTCCCTCCCATTGAGAGGGTATTCAAGAAGTTTCCCTTCCAGACTCACAAAATGGGAAGTGTTGGGAGATAGACCTATGTTTATTCTCAATCATAAAAGGCGAAATCCAAAGATGATCAAAATTTCCATGTTTTCCATGGTCTTCATGCCTCTTTACCATATACCAACTAAAAGGAAAACCGATCTACAAGTTGATGTAAATTCTGAAACTGATCTTATTTATATACAATGATTTCCTATTCTAATTAGCTCAACCAATCTAATTATATAAAGTGAAAATTCCAATCAAACCAATCAAGTAATTGACTTTTTGAATGAACCTTGCTTTCACCTTTAATCATCAACATAAATTGTAGCATGGATAATTGTAAGTGAACAATAAATTCAGATCCATACTCACATTGAATGAATATTGAACAACTTACTCCACTTGATGCTTCCACGAAAACTACTATTGAATCATAAAAAATGTGAAAAATTAAGTACATTTACCTCAATTTCCTCAATGAATACCTCATCTTTATCAACATTAGTGAACTGTCTCTATATAACTTGCACTTTCTCCAAATCCTGGATGATGTCAAGATCCTCTATTTGTGATTCTAGAAAAGAAACACAAATAAACTATGGAATTCCTTCAACATATATGGAAGTTTAAAATTGCATTAGCTCATTAAATTTTTGTTCAATTCCATCCTATGACTATAATTAATAAAGATCAAATATTGTCTATGTTCCTTCATCAAATATGGGCTCACTATTGCAAGAATCAATCACTTCTTTTAAGGGATGATGATTAAAGTTCTTTGTAAGAGAGGATATTGCTATCTATTCTTGAAACTCAGCATAAAATTCTTAATATTCATCATAGATTGATGGAATGCTAAAAGTATATGAAGATAATAATTGTCCAATGTCTTGTTCTTGAACAACCTCTTGGACAAAAGAGTCTTTACAAGTATATGGGATAGTAGTTTTCTCAACAAAAATAGATGACATCAATATATCCTCACAAGGAATAGAAACCAAATCTTCGCATTTATCATACATAGGTTCTTAATTTGAAAATCTAATAGATGTTAATTCATAAATATGCTCTTCTTGCTTGTCAAGCTAAATTAATGTAGTTTAATTTATTAAACTTAATAACTTTTTATATCGACCATGGTTAGTAAACATCGAGTTGTAACACTATATGTGTAGTAAACAGTCTCCAACAATGGCACCAAAATGTTGGTCACCCTATATGTCAATTAATTACGACTAACACATAGGATGCTCAATATAAATTGTCAAACCCAGGGAAGTCTTTTATTTCAATGGCAATAAGCACAATCTATGCATAAACATTTCCAGTTGTTGATTATGTGAATGGAGATAATAATCCTACCTATCTACTCAACCAAACTCATTCCATAAAGAAAACTAATCTAACTCATACATCTAGGAATTCAAAGTGCAGCTACCTTCCTACAGGAATCAACCTAGCAGTTACTGATCTAAGAATAGAATTGAACTAGATTACTTTTGCAAGAAGTTAAATGCTATAACTATCAAACTACAGTATTCAATATTTACCAAAATTATTGATCCAGCGACTGCTGTAACTCAACCATAATCTTCCTAATCTATGAATTCAATTAAAGATACAACAACAACCAGAATTAGAAAACAAACTTGAACTCTAAATTGATAATCATTGGAAATCCTAGGAAGAATAAATGAATGAAAAGAATTGGAGCTGAGCTTGGCTGTAACAGCTGATTCTAACACACATGCATTAATCAAACTAACCTACACAGTCGACTGTCACACCACACAGTTGCATCTAATCGTAATGCAAGAATAAACTACCAATAAAGAATGTAATTATAAATCTATGTTGCAGCTATCAAAAATACACCTAATTCAATTTCACAAACACACAATAGGAAATGAATTAATCTAACTACCTACTTAACTTGGCAATCTCTGTGAGAAGGCAGGCCCTGGCCTTCTAATAGAGATGCCGTGAACTACCACAAATTAAGACATAGAAATGGAAGTAACTCTGCTCTTCATTAAAGATGGTAATTCATAGTCTCAGTTCTCTGTTACAGTCCATACAAAATGATAATTATCCAACCCCTAACTTTGAAAGCCTTCCCAGATTTATACATGCAAAATATAGTTCATGATCCACTAATGTCATGCAACAATGAAGATCTTTGATCTTCGTGCTGCAGAGTTACAGCTAAATTGTTACAGCCATAATGAATGATGTCGTTAATCATGAAGGATGTTGTTACACTACCATTCAATGGATCAACGACTTAACAAATTGGGAAGCGTCCTGTCTGTTACAGCTTCATGTGGAGAGATGCGTTGTCCCTTGAGATATGAGGAATCAAATCAGAAGAGTAACAGCTGGCACACGTATTATTCTTTCCCAAGGCATTGCGACTGACACACCCATGCTTTGATCTTAACTTAATGAAATCAACACAAGTTAACATAAATCGAAGGCTAGAATTCATAACCATAACAATCTTAGGCATTTAATTAAATGAAACAATAATGAATTATACCTTGTTAGGATTGTTGAATGTTCTAGAAAAAGGGATGTATATGGTTTATGAAACTAGGGTATAACAGGGAAAAATGATGAAATAGGTGTGGTCAAAAAGGGGCATTTCCAGGGCCCAACATCTCCCCCCAACTATCCGTTTGCATGTCCTCATGCAACAACTTCCACTAGTCTGAATCTAAATCCAAACTGAACCTATGAATATTGGTAAGGTTGTAGGAAAATTCTGTTGGTTCCCCATGATGCACAAATCCCTAACAGGCAGCCCATTTCTCCCAACACTGCATCGCCTCTTCTTCAGTCAAAACGTAATTGTTTCTATAAGGACTCACAGGAATCCATACAAGAGGAAACTTGAATCTTAACCCAAGCCACCCAGCTCCACACTTTTTCATGCATTGCACATACCCAGGTGCCCTTGCTAAATCCTGCTTAAAATTCTCAAAGCAATATGGATCCCCTTCTTTTAAAGCTAGAGAGGAATATAACCATCTGTACTCACTACCCTGTAGGGCATGCTGTTGATTACTAGAAATTACCCCAACATAGGCAATGATGACTCTATCTTGCAAATTTTCCAAGTGTTGAACAATCTCAAGAAATTCAAGGGATTTTGCATACCTGGCCTTGAGTCCTATTGGAAGCTGAGGTTCATTTCTGTTCCAGAGAGTGGCATTGTCCTCATTCTTTGTGATGGTTTGGAAGGCATCTCGCCATTTTACATGGTTGATGACAAAAGAAGCAAAATCTCTCAGCTGGATATCCCCCAAATGGGGAACATGATTAGCCCGAGAGTCAGCATAGTAAGCTTTATCATGTAAATATAATTCACATAATAGATTTTTCTATTCATCATTGCTTTCCAGGAAAGTTTCTGAAAACTGGGAGGTTGTTATTAACTCAAATGGCCTTCCTTCTTTTAATGCCTTCATCTTGAATAAAATTGTCTGTTCGTAAAGAAAGACAGGGTTAGAAAGGGATGGAGCTCTACAACTTGGTAATTCCTGGGAAAGAGTATACAATTGATCCTTCTCCTATTGTATGGACTTGAATTTCCTTAATTCTGCCAATTCCTTTTGAACATTTTCCCACTGGATTTTCCGGAAGAACAATTCCTCAGCCCATTTCTCTCTCAATCCCCTGACAACATTTCTATATTCATGGAGGGGGACCATTCCTTCTCTGCACTGAGCAATATATTTCTTCCATTTATCTAGCTCAATATTTAGTGAGAAAAAGCTTTTTCTCCAAACGACGAATTCTTCCATCCACCACATCCTTTTCATCATCATAATCTAAATTAATGATGCCTTGAGAAGGTAGCATTCTTACCTCATCACCAGATGTTCCAGCTTCCACTTTGTGGATTCAGGGTGTAGAAGCCTCATCTTCCATTGGTGCTGTAGTGACCTCTGTTTGTATTGAAATCTCAACAATTGATTCTGGGACTACTGGTTCTTATGTGACAGCATCCTTTCTCTCCATTTCAACCTCTTCCTCCTCAGTTTGAGTTGCAACATCAACAAACATTTTTGAAGATGTTGGTTCTTGTGTAACAACATTTTCTTCTTGGATTTTACCTTCAACAACTTCAGTCTGAGTCGCAACTTCAATAAATATTTGCAAGGGCATTGGTTCTTGTGTGACAACATCCTTTTCCTTCATTTCTCCAAGTTGCTGAGAAGGTTTCTGGACTACCTCAATGTCTGCTGAGCAATGGGACTATTCTGTGAGTAATTATGTATCTCTTGATGGCTGAGTTTGCATATCTTCTTCTTCTTTTGGTTCTAGATCCAGGATTAACTCCATTCCTGGCTCATTTTCGCCCATCAGCTCAACTACGGGCACTTCTCCTTCTTGCTTTGTCTATTCAGGTCCTTGTGCAACAAGGTCCACCAATATGACTTTATGCCCTACCAATTTATATATTTCTCCACATTCCGAGCTTAACACTTTTCCTAGCTCTTCATGGCTCAAGTCAGGGAATGAATTTTCCACTTTTTCTGCAGCTTCCACCAATATATCCAGACTCTTGTTTGCTTGATTCCTGCTTATTTCCTTCCATTTCTCCTTTTCAATTCTAATTGTTTGCACTTCTTCCCTTAATAGTTCATTTTCATACAAGAGATTTTCAATCTGGGGTTCATTCATAGCAGGTTCCTGTGTGTTAGTAGGTGTTTTGGGATCTAAGAAAGGGATTTCTATGGCTGCCCCTGCTACACATGCTACTTCTGCCAAAGGTACCTCAATATTTGCCCCAATTTCGCCTACTGTCTCAGCTAAGGGTAATTCAATATTTGCCCCGATTTCACCTGCTGTCTCAGTTGCTTCCATAGATCAAGTCCTTCTTATCTTTACCCCTTTCGATGGATGATTAACATTGCTTGATGTCGCTGTTGTAGCAGCTCTGGGTCTCCTCTTGCTTGATGAAGTAGCTGTCTGGCTCTTATTCCCTCTTCTTTTTCTTTTCTTCTGTGACACGGGGGTTTCCAAATTTTCAGAGGGAAAATCAAATTCCTCCTCTTCCACAATAGTTCCCTTGATTTCCTGGGAGGATGCAATATCCGACACCTCTTTGCTTTCCTCTGCTGCACCTGCCTAGAATTCTTCTTCCTGCATTGCCACTTCCGCAGTTGCAGCTTCAACTGTCATAGCTTCAACATCTGCTCTAGCTTCAGCTGCTAATGATGCCATTTCCACTGCTTCAGCCGCCACCCTTACTATAATTTCAATTGGGTCCATTTCTTCCCCTATAGGGTTTGCTACTGTTGTAGCTTCTGATGTTGCTACCTCATCTACCCTAGCTTCCATCACTATTTCCTCGATGACAGGGTTCGTTGCTATCGTAGCTTCCCCTATATTTTGATTTTAAGATACCCCATCTACACCAGGGTCCACTGCTGTCGCAGCTTCCCCTATGTCTACTTATCCTTCCCTTTTATTTAGGTTTCCATCCTCCCCCCCAACTGGTTTTGAGGATCTCTGGTCCTCTTGTTCTTCTGCAATACCCCTCAATTCCAATGCAGGTTCTCTAATTACCTCAGCTCCAACAAGAAATTGAGCCCAGGTTAAATTCTGACGTGCAATGGCCCTCAATATCAAGATAAGTAATTTAATTAGGCCATGATTGGTGAGGGAGGAAACTGGGTGTTGGGATTCTCTTTCATAACCAGCCAAATTGTGTAGGGTCTTAAAGAGATAAAACGACATATTAACTAGGTTTCCATGGTGTAGATGAGATAACAAAGGGAATTCAAAATAATAGATAGTCTGGTACCTACCTTCACAGGAGATATACTTCTTCAAAAAAATTGCCACTTGATCCCAGGGACGAGGTAAGGAGTCCAATGCAATTCCACGACCTTTTGGACGAACATTCTCCCTAACTGCAAGAAATTCCCTTATTACAGTCAAATTCGGCACCTTCCATCCAAATAATTTCTTCCCAACTTGGGGTAAGCCAGTAACCTCAGATATAATGGCTTCTGTAACCTTAATGCATACCCCCTTGACTTCAGAATTAGTATCAGTCAAGTTAAAAACAAACTATAATGTTGTTTCGATGTGGAAACCGTTTAGATGTTGGAAATACTCGGTCCACCTAGCTGCTACAAAAATGGTGAAAACTTTCGCATTGGCATGCAGAGCTTCCGTATTTTCAGGTTCATGCCTAACCGGGTTACCCATATCAACCTCCTTTTGTAATTCAGACATCAAACATAATGCTTATCAGTTCAGACGTGGAAGTTGCAGCTTTCGAACATTCATGGAATAGCCAGGATTTGAAATTAGGTATTTTAGGAAAGATGGCGCAGTTTTCAACTCACAGTAGATGATACAGTTAAGGAAAAATGGCGAAATTGGGAAATTTTGGTACGAATCAGGTAAAATGATGGTCAGGTTGTTACTCTTGACACATTCTTTGGTGATTAAGTGTGTACAAAATGCTGATGGTGACAAAAGACAAGACATGCTCATAATTGCCACAATTAATTTGATGCTTAATCATGATTATAGTTAGAACCCGTACCTTCAGGATTTAATGCTCAAGCTGCCATTCTGTCATGGCATTATATTCACAGTCGCATCGCTGGTAAAATACACATGTGCCGAGATGATTTGGACACCGCCAACTCGGCTAATACGTGCATTCATCCTGATAGGTACTCAGGGTGGCCCAATAGTTATCATCGTTCTTAGCCGACTGCGATTCGAGCTATGGAGTCATCATTTAAATTCGAGCCAGGTCAGGTCATTAGCAGCGAGACTGTTCCAAAAGGCAGACAATCTAGTGGAGTTGCAGATAATGAATAAGAATGAAGACTTGAGCAGAGTTCAGAGAAATAAGGAAGAGTTCCAGCTGCAAAAATTTGGAGAAAAGGAAAAATAAGTGAAATAACAGTTGCTAGACTTGGCGGAATAGGCAAAAGTGGCGGAGTCGCAGCTGCTGGTAAAAAGTGAGAATGAAAAAGGAATAGCGGTGTCGCAACTGCTAGACTTAGAGGAATAGGCAAAAGTAGTAGAGTCGCAGTTGCTGGAAAAAAGCAAAAATGAAATGGGAATAGCGGAGTCGCAGCTGCTAGAATTGGAGGAATAGGAAAAAGTAGTGGAGTCGTAGCTGCTGGCAAAAGGAAAAAATGAAATGGGAATAGCGGAGTTACAGCTGCGAAAATTGGAAGAATAAGCAAGGTAAGGAGTCACAGCTGTGCAAAATGAGTAAGGGGCGGATTTTTCGATTGGCTGCTAAAAACTAAAAAATCATCCGTTTTCTTCAAAAGAGCTTTATTAGATCAGGAAACAATGTAAGGTGTCTGCAATCCTCTGGCCCAATCATGACCACTGTTCCTCCAATTAATTCATGCGCACAATTATTCAAAACAAACCCGATCAAGTGCAAAATGAAAAATAGATAAAATACAGAATGAAAAATAAATTATTTATGTACAAATTATGTGTGGACATTGCAGTTCTTAAAAATTCACAGGGCTTGAGAAAAATACCTACCCTGGTGTTAACTGATAATCTGGATCAGCTACAACATGTGAAACGAAAGCATCCTTTGAGATCGGTTTGTGATACAGTCGCAGCCGATGACCATTTGCGAATAATGGTGTGTTGTTTTCATCAATGGTGATTAATTGGACTGTTCCATTGTCAAATACTCGTTCTATTTGATAAGGTCCCAACCAACGAGTGCGTAGCTTGCCTTTGAAATCCCTCTTAAACTGTGAATCATATAACAGAGCCTAGTCTCCTTCCTGGAATACTTTCTTCTTTATGAATCCATCATGCCATTTAGAGCGCTGCTATTGGATTGAAGTTGTATGATTTACTGCTGTTATGCGTTTTTTCAAGGTTTTGATTTCAAACTCAATTGGGAAAACAACATTCTTACCATATACCAATTCATAAGGGGGGAAAACTAGTGGTGTTACACCATGTAGTGCGATAGGCCCATAGTGCCTCTGGAAGTCTCTCAGCCCAACCTTTACGATGGATTTTCACTGTCTTTGTCAAAATAGCCTCGATGACCTTGTTTGAACTATCCACTTGGCCATTGGCTTGTGGATGATATGGCGAGGTTATATTGTGCTAAATATGAAATTTCTGTAACTGCACTTCCAGTTTGTGAGACACAAACTGCGGTCCACCATTTGTAATGATTTCCTTAGGTGCTCCAAACCGAGTAAAACTTTCTTCATACAGGAAATAAATCACATCCTGATCATTAGCTTTAACTAAGGCTACAACTTCCACCTATTTGGTCATGTAATCTGTGCAAACCAAGATGTGAACTTTTTGTTTTGAGGGAGGGTTGATAGGCCCTACGAAATCCAGAGCCCATCTATCAAATGGTTCAACCACGAGCTGTGGCTGCAAGGGAATTTCATCTAATCTATTGGGTTGGCCCATCCTTTGGCAGCTATCACATGCCTGAACATACTTCTTTGCGTCCCTAAACAATGTGGGCCAGAGATAACCCATTCTCAAGACCTTATGACATGTCCTTTTATTAGCAAAGTGTCCCCCACAGGGCTCATCATGGCGAGCTTTAAGGATACTAAAAATTTCATCTTCTCTAACACATATTCTGATTTCTAAATCAAGCCCTGTGTAAAAAAGATGGCCATCAATCCAGCAATACCTAGCACTCTATTGTATGATCTTTCTTTTTTCTCTCTTCGACAGATGTGATGGAAGCTTACCTGCAGCCAAAAAGTTAGCAATATCTGCATACTATGGTGAATGAGCTGATACTGCAAACAAATGTTCATCAGGGAAGGAATCTTCGACTGGTAAATTGTCATCATTGTTAGTATGTCGAGATAAAAAATATGCAACAACGTTTTCCTTCCCTGGTCTATCAATAATTCTGATTTCAAATTCCTGTAACAGTAACAGCTATCTAGTAACTCTAGCATTCGTAATTGGTTTATTCATTAAATATTTGATGGCAGAATTATCAGTGTGCACAAAAGTGGAGTATCCAATAATATAATGTCTAAATTTGTTGATGGCATAAACTATGGCAAGGAATTCCTTTTCTGTGACAGTATAGTTTAGTTCAGCAGGGGATAAGTTCTTACTAATATAATAAATTGCATAGGGAGCATTACCTTCATGTTGTCCTAAAACTACTCCAATGGCAGTGTCTGAAGCATATGAAGAAATATGAAAAGGCAGAGCCCAGTTGGGCCCTCGTAAGATGGATGTTGTAGACTTCCTTTTCTTTAGCTCAGTAAATGCTGTTTGGCATGCATCATTCCAAACAAACTGTGCATCTTTCATCAACAAGGTAAACAAAGGAGAAGCTAGTTTGGAGAAATTTTCTATGAACCTTCTGTAATAGCCATCATGCCCTAAGAATCTACTTGCACCTTTTTGTGTTCTAGGAGTTGGTATATTTTCAATTACCTTGATTTTGGACGGGTCTACCTGGATACCATCAGAAGAGATGAAGTGCCCCAGAAATATGCCTTCGCTCATCATCATATGGCACTTTTCAGTGCTTAAAGAGAGTTGGCTTTGTTCATAGCGTTTCAAGACCTTTTCTAAAATTTTCAGTGCTTCTTCATAACTATCACCATATGGAGTGAAGTCATCCATAAAAATCTCCATGCAATCATTTACCATCTCTGAAAAGATTCCAATCACTGCTCTTTGAAATGTGGCTGGTGCGTTGCACAACTCAAAAGGAAGTACCCGGTATGCAAAAGTACCCCATGGACAAGTTAAAGTGGTCTTGTCTTGGTCTTCTAGAGCAATCTGGATTTGGTTATAGCCACTAAAGCCATCCAGAAAGGAAAAATACTTCTTCCCAGACAAGGTATCAAGGACCTAATCGATAAAAGGTAAGGGAAAGTGGTCCTTCTGCATTGCTTTGTTCAATTCTATGTAATCCATGTAGACCCTCCATTTCCCATTCTTCTTTGGCACAATCACGAGTGGAGAAACCCACTCACTGTCTGAAATCGGGTATATAAATCCTGCTTCCAAAATTTTTTGGATCTCTTCTTTCAAGATGTCCCCTAGGTTCGGATTCATCCTTCGTTGTGGTTGACAAACATGCCTAAAGTCGCTCTTAATATAAACGTGATGGGTGCATAGATTAGAAGGAATACCTTTCATGTCTGTGTACTCCCAAGAGAAAGATCCTCTACGTTGTTTCAGCAGAGTGATTAGCTGTTCCACCTCACTGGGCACAAGGTTTGGATTGATATTCAATGTTTTCCCTGGCTCAATTTCCACTGGGACACTTTTCGAATTCTTGAGAGCTGGAATTATACTGGCATCACTGACTAGAGTTTCTTCCGTAAGATTTTCTTGTTCTTTCTCATCAAATGTATTGTCGAGAAATATGGTAAACATGCTTATTGACGAATGTGGGCTCACTGATGAAACTCTTAATGGTATCGTCTTCTGTTTCATCTTTAAACATTAAGGCTCACCCTATCGTTAATAATGGCTGAACACCTTCCTCCTCCTCCAAATCTACCCAAAGTGGAGTTTCAGCTTCTGTGCTTGGTCGAGATGGAGGGTATAAGGTTAGGATTTTTATCTCAATCCCATCTGAGATGGTCATAGATCCTGACCGACAACTGATAAAGGCATCTGCTATGGACAACCATGGTCTTCCTGGGATCAGTGGGAGTCCCCCCAACTGAGACTTCAGTTGTAACACCAAGAAGTCCGCAGGTATTCCCATGATTCAACAGAGATTACATGGTCGTCTAGGATCCCCTTAGGCTTGTTTTTGATCTACAAGCAAGTTCCAAAATAGTAGGGGTCGGCTGAAGGTTAGTGAGTCCAAGTTTCTTCACAGTTTCTATGGTCATAATGTTAATAGTCGTGCCTATGTCTACCAAGATGTTGGATATTTGTGTGTTTCCTATGTGAACTGTCACAGTAGGATTTCCAAGGTAATCATATTTTGCCATAGGAGTCTTCCCCATTATCAATTCGGAACGTTTTCCCAATACATGGACAGTGGGACGATCCTTGGGCTTTCTTCCTGGTTTCTTGACACATAAATATCTAACAGTCGTAGCATAAATGGGCACATCATGGAGGGCTTGTAACAGTGGAATTTTGACATATAAAATTTTCAATTCTCCTAAGAGATTGAATCAAGGTTGTTCCATTGTTTTCTACAGGGACAATCGTTCAGGGTATGGTGGTTCTCTCATCAATTATGTAGCTTGTGCTTCATCGTGTGTTACTTCCTGAGTTTCAGCCACTGTTTCGGTAGGAATTTCAGCATCCTCAATGATGGGGGTTTTCGAATGAACCATATTCTCATAGTGCTGATTCACTCCAGTTTAAGCCACTTGGGATGGAACATCCTCAGTGACGATGGGTTCCACTACCCTCCCTGATCGTAATTGTACATCGTTGCAAGGAACTTGGGAAATGGAATACGCAGGCATGTTGGCAGTCTCAAAATGATGAACTGCTTTATTGTTCAGGTTTGGGTTAGGTTGTGCAGGTCACTGTGGTCGAAGTGGTGCATTCATAGGTGCGACATTGTTTTTGAATTGCAGCTGTGGCTGTTGGTATTGTTGGTGAGGATATTGTTGAGGAGGGTACTATTGATACTGAGTCTGGTGATGGGGAAATTTATTTCCTTGGTAAGAATTTCTCCAGTTGGAATTCCAAGGAGCTTGATTGTTTGTCTACTGTGACCATGGTGTCCAAGAATTAGGATTTTGCATTGGATTTTGAGATGGATTCCACTAGTTACCATAATAATGTGAAGGGAATTGTGTATTCATATTATTCATCCCATTCATATTATTCAGAAAAAATTATGGGTCGTGATTCATACCTTGATTGCGAGGCTACCACAGTTTCTTCTGTGCAATGAAGTAGGCGTGTTTCACATCTGAAGTGGATGCCTGCAGAACTGCTTTGACCTTAGGTAGTGAGGGACACTCCTTGGTGTCATGCTCCAACTCACATATTCTACATATTTCTGCTTTGTCCAGAGGGCATTCCTTCAGTGGGCGCTTTTTCCTACATTTGGGACAGAATACATCGAGTGTAAGATATTCTACTACTTGCCTCTGTTTTGCTCTGAAGACATCTAACTCTGAGGAAATGGAGCTCATAATATCAGTTTTAAAATTCTCTAGCAAGGTCCCTATCTCTGCTCGAGTGGCTCCTCCACTAGCTGACTTCTGTGTCCTAGTGAAGGCATCCTGATCTAGGTCCTTGTCTCGTTTGTTAGTTCTAGAGGATCCCCTTGAGTACCTTCGACATAATTCAATGATCTTCTCGAAGGGTTCCTTTGAGATGTCCCTTTTCCCCAACAAATTCAGCATATCAAGGAAATCTTCCCTAATTCCTCGTAGCAAAATAATCTTAAGTACATCTTTTCCAATCTCAGTGTGTCCAGACCTTTGTAAATTGTACAACAATATTTCCACAAAGTCTTCCAAGCTCTCTTATTCTTTCTGAACCATTTTAAACAACTCTTCCTTTCTATCCTTGGTTCTACAATATTCTTGATATTTATAAAGAAAGGCGTGTTTCATTTGGTCCCAAGTAGTAATGGTCTCACGACCTAAACTCATGAACCATCGCAAAGCATTTCCTTTCAAGGTGGCTAGGAATAGTTTCAACTTCTGAGCACTAGAGGTATAGTCATAGCTACGACAGAGGATATCAAACTCAAAAAGAAATTCATCAGGATCTTCAGAAGATTTACCATGGAAATTCGGGAGAACTGATGGTGAGATGTTTTTCATAGGAGCTGCTCCAGGTGTCTGGAGGATAGGGAATTCTAATGTACAATATTACGAGGATGATTATCTTCCACTTCTTCTTCCTGGTTCTCCCTATGTTCATTCTCTCCTTCCTATTCTCTATTAGCCATGTTGTTAGTCCAAATTTTAATGGATTCCTTTATGCGTTCTTCCTTTGCCTTTGCTTCTTCTTCTCTCCTCCTCTCTTCTTCTCGCCTTCTCTCTTCTTCTGCTTCTTGACGAGTCTCCAACCACACTTCTTTAGTAACTCTGGTTCCATTGATATGATAAATCTCCTCTCTATACACTACACCCATGGTGCTCCCCTTGTCTTCAGTAGGTTTCCTTTCTGCGTTGGGAGTGGATGGTCCCATTGTATTCTCCACAGTTGATGTTGAATTCTCAAGATTAGTAGGAACAAAATTTACTCTTCCTGTAAACGTCCACGGTGGTCTGGTAGAAGAATCAGCTTTAGCAATTATATCTTCAATAAATGTTGATCTTCCCAGTCCTGTGTTACGACCTCGACCTCTTCCACCTGCAGTGTTAGTATTCAAAGGCGGTTCCCGATTTGTTTTTCTTGTATTCATGCATGCTGTAAATGATCAAACTAAAATGAAATCAAATAAAATCAACTAATAACTATGTCTATCAATTACCATCCCCAACAATGGCGCCAAAATGTTGGTCACCCTATATGTTAATTAATTACAACTAACAAACAGAATGCTCAATATAAATTGTCAAACCCAGGGAAGTCTTTTATTTCAATGGCAATAAGCACAATCTATGCATAAACATTTCTAGTAGTTGATTAAGTGAATGGAGATAATAATCCTACCTATCTGCTTGACCAAACTCATTCCATAAAGAAAACTAATCTAACTCATACATCTAGGAATTCAAAGTGCAGCTACCTTCCTACAGGAATCAACCTAGCAGTTACTAATCTAAGAATAGAATTGAACTAGATTACTTTTCCAAGAAGTTAAATCCTATAATTATTAAACTACAGTATTCAATCTTTAGCAAAATGATTCATCCACCAACTACTGTAACTCAACCATAATCTTCATAATCTATGAATTCAATTAAAGATACAACAACAACCAGAAATAGAAAATAAACTTGAACTCTAAATTGATAATCATTGGAAATCCTAGAAAGCATAAATGATTGAAAAGAATTGGAGCTGAGCTTGGCTGTAACAGCTGATTCTAACACACATGCATTAATCAAACTAACCTACACAGTCGACTGTCACACCACACAATTACATCTATTCGTAATGAAGAATAAACTGCCAATAAAGAATGCAATTATAAATCTCTGTTGCAGCTATCAGAAATACACCTAATGCAATTCCACAAACACACAACAGGAAATGAATTAATATAACTACCTACTTAACTCGGCCTTCTTCGTGAGAAGGCAGGCCCTGGCCTTTTAACAGAGACGTCATGAACTACCACAAATTAAGACACAGAAATGGAAGTAACTCTGCTCTTCATTAAAGATGGTAATTCACAGTCTCAGTTATCTGTTACAGCGTGTACAAAATGATAATTATCTATTAGGAACCCATGTCTTTACTTTGTTAGTATATTGTTGTTGGATGCATATGCTTTGTAAGTTGTCCCGTAGTATTTGTTGATCAATAGTTTGTGTTATTGTTATTGGCGCATATGCTTTGTAAGTCACCCGTAGTATTGTTGATCCATAGTTTGTAGTGGCCCATGGTTTTGACCCATAGTATTAGTGCCTAGACTTAGTATATAAGTGTGTGTTGAGACCTATGAAGGTACCGTGAAGTTATTTGTATTGAGCTTGCTCAAAGGAGGTTTCCCCCTCGAAGTGGCCTGTGATCAATATAAAAGTGATTATGAGTTCTGTCATTTCTGCTATTTCGCATATTCTTATTAATTAATTGTTGCAGGTGCTTCACATCTGGTATCAGAGCACTTTCTTGGGCTTGCTGGGTGAAATTTCTACCAAATTTTTTTTTCGCATCTGTTGCGGGTTTGGATTTAGGAATAATCCCTATCCGCTTAACTATGGGAAGTACTTGGGAATAAGCCCTAAAACTCATTGTGAGGAGTACCACAGGAACCCCGAAGTAGCTGTCCCATTGAGAGGACCTGCCAGTGAAAATGGAAAAGACCGCTACCTGATTGACTAGTTCCCACCCGTGAGGTAAACCAAGAGCTGTCGTTTGTGGCAAAGTGGTTATCAGTTTTACCTGAGCCGTGGAGTGGGGTGCTGCCCCAATACGCAAGCCGTCAGATAGCATTGGTGGCCGAGTGAAACCCCTGAACTGTTAGGAAGCCGCACATACCTGGGGTCCATATCTATTTTCAGCTGAACTGTTGTCGATCATTGCTACGCCATTTCAGATCCAGTTGTTCAGATCCATTCTGAAAGCTGTTCTAGATCCAGTCATTTTCAATCCATTCGGCGTCGTTTCAGATCCCTCTATTTCCGCTCACTTCCGGGCTGTTGTAGATCTATCTGTTTTAGATCCCTTCTGAGCCGTAGCCGCTCCAATCAAAAAAAAAAAAAACTTCATATCTCCCTTGTTTTCACTCTGTTTCCCTTGAAATTTTCAGGGATCTTCTGTCATCCCATTATGCATATTTCATTCCTGAGGACCCTATCCCCAATTCCACTTCCCAAAGCCCAAAATACCACATTTGTCTATTTTTAGGGTTTACCATAACTTCCTCAGATTTCACCCAATCACCTTCAAATTTTACCACAGAGTTCCTTTTTGAATTCTGCTTCTTTGTCCCCCTCTACCAAATTTTCCCATTCTTTCACCCCGCTTCTGAAATCTTCATTTTTTGCTTCCCTGTCTATTCGACAGTGTCTAAAACCTAGTCAAACCCCAATTACCCTTCAGATTTTTTTCCAAATCTAGATTTTTCTTTTCTGAAGCAGTTTCTGTTTTTGTTTTCCTACCCAGTCAACCAAAAAAAAAAAAAAAAAACTCCTGGTTATGGTTGTCACACGTGCAGGAGCAAAAACCATGGAAGAAACACTTGTAGCCATCCAAGCCAAACTATAGGATCTGGATGAAAAATTTCTCGGCCTCCATCTTGAACATTCAGTTATGAACAACAAACGGCAGTCCGAGTCTTCATCAGACAATGGGTTCTCTTCTTCCAGCAATTTCCGTGGTCCGAAGCTTGATTTTCCTCGCTTCAATGGTACTAATCCAACTGGATGGATCTATAGTGTAGAACAGTATTTCAGTCTGCATAATACTTTTGATGTCAACAAAGTTCTGCTTACATCCTTTCATTTGGAACAAGAAGCTCTTCAATGGTACCGTTGGTACATCAAGGCTTATGAAGAGCCAAAATGGCCAGACTTTTGCCAGCTCCTTTTGCAACGATTTGGTCCTAGTGCTTTTGATGATTTCATAGGAGCCCTCACTAAACTTCGCGAAATTGCCATTGTGAGAGAGTATCAAACTGAATTTGAGAAACTAGCCAACCACACTGAAGGATTGTCTGATGACTTTTACCGGAGTTGTTTTATCAGTGGTCTAAAGGATGCCATCCGCTCTGAGGTCAAAATGTTCTGTCCCAACACAATGATGGAAGCCCTAGGGTTGGCTAAGTTGGCAGAAGACAAGATTGCAGCCCAACAACGCTCCAAGCCCACTTTTGTTCCATTCTGAAATATGGGTTCTCAACGACCACCTATACCACAGGCTCCTCGATCAACTCCTATCAAGCGTTTGTCTGAAATAGAGATGCAAGCACGCAGAGAAAAGGGGCTTTGCTATAATTGTGATGAGAAATTCACTCAGGGACATAGATGTGTTCAGCAAAATCTCTATCTCTTGGATGTGGATTCTCCGCATGCCTCTAAAATTGGTGACGAAGATCCAGAAACAATGGATGCTCAAGTCAACATTCAGGAACTGCCTATTGACCCTCCGTCTCAAGATGACCAGCCAAAGATATCTCTCCATGCTTTAGCTGGAATCACCACCCCCCAAATAATGCGGGTCAGGGGTTACTTCAAGAAGCTTCCTCTTACAATACTCACTGATTCTAGTAGCACTCATAATTTCATTGACCCTCGGATTGCCAAACAAGCTGATTGTTTTATCCATCCTTGCTCCAACTTTGAAGTCATGGTTGCCAATGGGAGCACCTTACCTTGCAAAGGGAAGTGTCGAAATGTGCGTATCTCTATGGGAGATTATACCTTGCGCTTTGACATGTTTTCCTTGACCTTAGGTGGATGTGATGTGGTTTTGGGCGCTCAATGGCTATGCACACTTGGCCCTATCTTATGGGATTTTGTTGAACTTTGGATGTAGTTTTCCCTCAATGGACAAAAACACACATTGACAGGATTACAACCAAGGTCTCTCAGCATCATCAGTTCACATCGCATAGAAAAACTCCTCAAGAAGAATTCACGTGGTGTCATAGCTCAGATCCATTCCATTCAGATGAAACCATCAGCGGTCTCCACTACTCCTTTGGATCTACAACAAATTCTGGATCGATATACAGGTGTCTTTGCTGAACCAGTGGGATTGCCACCTTCAAGGCCAGAAGACCATCGTATTCAGCTCCTTCCTAGCAGTGTTCCTCCCAACATCAGGCCCTATCACTACCCATTTCACCAAAAACAGAGATTGAAATGCTCGTTCGGGACTTATTGAAGCAAGGTATTATTCGCCCAAGTACTAGTTCCTTTTCTTCTCCAGTTCTTCTTGTCCGCAAAAAAGATAGGTCATGGTGCATTTGCATTGACTTCCAAGCACTTAATCACCTCACCATCAAGGATAAGTTTCCAATTCCTGTTGTTGATGAGCTTCATGGGGCTCAATTTTTCTCCAAGTTGGATCTTCATTCTGGGTATCATCAAATTCGGGTTCATGAGGATGATATCCCTAAAACAACTTTCCGCAGACATGATGGCCATTATGAGTTTTTGGTCATGCCCTTTGGCCTCACTAATTCTCTTTCCACATTCCAGACATTAATGAATAAAATATTTCGACCCTACTTGCAGAAATTCATTCTGGTATTCTTTGATGATATCCTCATCTATAGTAAAACACGGGATGAATATCTCCAGCATCTGGATCTTGTCATGCAACTTTTCTCTGACCATCATCTCCACGCCAAGCAGTCTAAATGTGTTTTTGGATAGAAGGAAGTTGAGTATCTTGGGCACATTATCTCAACACAAGGGGTTCATGTGGATCCTGCCAAAATCGATGCCATGAACAATTGGCCGCATCCTCAAACACTCAAGAGCCTTCGTGGTTTTTTGGGGTTGACTGGCTACTACCGCAAGTTTGTCAAGGATTATGGGAAGATTGCAGCTCCATTAATTGCTCTATTTGACAAACTAAAACAAGCTATGTGTACTACACCTGTTCTAGCTATGCCCGATTTTTCCAAGCCCTTCACTATTGAGAGTGATGCTTGCGGCAATGGACTTGGTGCTGTTCTCCTTCAAGACAAACACTCCATTGCGTTCACTAGCAAAGCCCTTTCAGGTAAGAATTTAGCTGCCTCTACATATGAGAAGGAAATGATGGCTATTTTGCATGCAGTACAGAAGTGGCGACCATACCTATTAGGGAATCATTTCTGCATCAAGACTGATCACCAGAGTCTGAAATATTTCTTGGAACAGCGTGTCTCCTCCCCAGCACAACAGAAATGGGTTATCAAACTCATGGGTTATGACTATGAGATCACTTACAAGAAGGGTAAAGACAATATTGTGCCAGATGCTTTTTCTCGCACATTTGATGCCCAAGGTTCTCTTTCAGCTATTTCTATGCCTGTTCCAAATTGGTTGCAATCTTTTCAAGAGGGTTATGTCAATGACTCTTCCTTATCTCAAATCATCCAATGCTTGACCAACAACCCTTCTGCTGTACCACATTACTCTTGGGATGGTGCTTCTCTGAGATACAAGGGTCATCTGGTGCTTCCCCAGAGCACAGATCTTCAACAGGCTGTCTTTTATGAACTCCATGCTTCTCCATCGGCAAGGCACTCTCGGTTCCTCAAAACGTATCAACACGCACGGCGTAACTTCTTTTGGCAGGGCATGAAAAGGACCATTCAACAGATGGTGGCTAAATGTGATACTTGCCAGCGCAATAAGGGTGAAACAACACTTCTTCCAGGATTGCTCGAGCCCTTTCCCATACCTACATGGATTTGGACAGATATTTCTATGGATTTGATTGAAGGGATCCCTAAATCTGGCGGGAAGACAATGATTCTCGTTGTGGTTGATCGCCTCTCCAAATATAGTCATTTTTTTGCTCTTAGCCATCCCTATATAGCCTCCTCAGTCACTCAAATTTTCCTGGACCAGATCTTTCATCTTCATGGCATCCCTTCTTCCATTGTCTCGGATCATGATGCAACTTTCTCCAGTCATTTTTGGATAGAACTATTTCGCCACACTGGCACCAAACTGAAGATGAGTTCAGGGTATCACCCACAAACAGATGGTTAGACTGAAATTATCAATAAATGCTTAGAAACTTATCTTCGTTGCTTCACCTCTGAACAACAACATCAGTGGGCAAAGTGGCTCCCTCTCACTGAATGGTGGTACAATACCTCTTACCACACTGCCTCTAAAATGACCCCATATGAAGCAGTCTATGGTCAGGCACATCCAGTTCTTCTTCCATACACCCCCAACAGTTCACCAGTTTAGGAAGTTGACACGGTCCTTCGAAACCGTGATTAGATTCTTCGCATTTTGCGGGACAATCTTCGCATGGCAAGAAATCGCATGAAGCAACAAGTTGATCAACACCGTTTTGAGTGCACTTTTCAAGTAGGCGATATGGTTTTTCTTCGTCTCTAGTCGTGCAAGCAATCCTCCCTGAAACTCAAAGGGCGTCATAAGCTCGCTCCAAATTTCTATGGGCCATATCAGATTCTTCAGAAGATTGGGTCCATTGCTTATAAATTGGAACTTCCTCCTTCTTCCCGCATTCATCCAGTATTTCATGTCTCTTGTTTGAAGAAAGTTCTTGGCACCAACATCAGTGGACAAACGATTTTACCCGAACTGGATAATGAAGGATCCATCCTTTTGGAGCCGGAGGCCATCCTTAATCGACGCACTCGTTAGCTTCGCTCTTGCTCTATCACAGAGGTCTTAATTCAGTGGCACGGCATACAACCAGAGGATGCTACATGGAAACCACTCCTTCAGATTCAACAACAATTTCCACATCTAAAGCTTTGAGGACAAATCTTTTTTTAAGGGGGAGGGGATGTTAGGAACCCATGTCTTTACTTTGTTAGTATATTGTTGTTGGACGCATATGCTTTGTAAGTCGTCCCGTAGTATTTGTTGATCAATAGTTTGTGTTATTGTTGTTGGCACATATGCTTTGTAAGTCGCCTGTAGTATTGTTGATACATAGTTTGTAGTGGCCCATAGTTTTGACCCATAGTATTGGCGCCTAGACTTAGTATATAAGTGTGTGTTGAGACCTATGAAGGCACCATGAAGTTATTTGTATTGAGCTTGCTCAAAGGAGGTTGCCCCCTCGAAGTGGCCTGTAATCAATATAAAAGTGATTATGAGTTCTGTCATTTCTGCTATTTCGCATATTCTTATTAATTAATTGTTGCAGGTGCTTCACATTATCCAACCCCATACTTTGAAAGCCTTCCCATATTTATACATGCAAAATACGGTTCGTGATCCACTAATTTAACGCAGCAATGAAGATCTCTGATCTTCGTGCTACAGAGTTACGCTAAACTGTTACAGCCATAATGAATGAGGCCATTAATCATGAAGGATGCTTTTACAATGGCAGTCAATAGATCAAGAGTTTAACAAATTGGGAGGCATCCTGTCTGTTGCAGCTATGCTCTGTTCCAACGACCTGTTACAGCTTCACCTGGAGAGATGCACTGTCCCTTGAAATATGAGGAATCAAATTAGAAGAGTAACAATTGACACACGTATGATTCTTTCCAAAGGCATTGCGACTGATACATCTGTTCTTTTATCTTAACTTAATGAAATCAACACAAGTTAGCATAAATCAAAGGCTAGAATTCATAACCATAACAATCTTAGGCATTTAATTAAATGAAACAATAATGAATTTTACTTTGTGAGGATTGTTGAATGTTCTGGAAAAAGGCATGTATATGGTTTATGAAACTAGGGTATAATAGGGCAAAATGATGAAATAGGTGTGGTAAAAAAGGGGCATTTCCAGGGCACAACAATACATAGGTTCTTAATTTGAAAATCTGATAGATGTTAATTCATAAATATGCTCTTCTTGCTTGTTAAGCTAAATTATTGTAGTTTAATTTGTTAAACTTAATAACTTTTTATATCGACCATGGTTAGTAAATATTTAGTTGTAACACTATATGTGCAATAAACATCTAATCGAAGATAAACCAACTAAAAATATATTCACTTAAAGATTCATTGTGAAAAAACCTAATATAATGAAATGAGATGTCAAGAAGTGGAACACACTTTATCGAACCCTATGATCTATTAAATGAAAAAGTAACTTGGTATCTAATGAAAGGGAAACTCAATCAACTAACCTAGATATAAAAAAAGATAAAGAATACAAAGATAAAGAATACAAAGTAAATCTAAAACAATGGTTCTAAAATAAAAGTAATATGAACCTAATTCTATGAAAACTAAGTAAATCAATAGAGAAGAAACATGCAACTTAAGTGGAATTAAGAAGAAACTACCTTGAATTTAAATTTAAGAGCTAGTCCTAGAAAATGTACAAGGACCTATTTTAATTGCTCTTATGAAATTGAACTATGATAATTTGCAAAGACTAATGAAAAAATGGAAGTCCTATTCAACATTTAAATGAAATATAAGAGGAATATCTATGCACACTACAAGAGCTATTCAATAAAAGGAAGAATTACGATAAGCAATCTAGACGGAACCACATTACTTGAAATCTTTAAAAGAAAAACAACCGGAGGTTAATTAAATATAGAATCTTTGTAATGATCAAATTGATTAAATATAATAGCTTTGCAATGACCAAGTTAATTAAATATAGAAGCTTTGTGATGATCAAATTGATTAAATATAATGGTTTTGTGATGACCAAGTTAACCAAATAAAAGCTACAAAATCTCCACGGAAACTGAATCCTAGAGTGCTAAAAAACAGAGTTAAAAACTAATCAAGTATAAAAAGTCTATGAAACCTAAGAAATGTCAAACAATGATAAATCTAAACATTCCAAACTTGTATTTTGTAATTTTTAAGCAGGATAGAAATGAAAATGGAGTTCGCTCACACATTAAATAAACCAAAGAGATTGCCAAACTCGATCTACTGTATAAAGAAACAATCAAATTAACTCTTACATAAACCTAGCAAACCAAACCAAACTGTGAAGCATCTAAAGGAAAGAACTATCAGCGAACTAGATATTTGATGAATTGAAATCCTTCTACAATTGTCGAGCAAACTTATGCACACACCGAATATATATACAACTTTACTTCTGTGTAGAACGCTACTTACAATGACAATGTGCAGTGGTAAAATTAGGTGCAACAAATCCAATATTGAAAAAATGATTCGATTTGTGTCTAAGATGGTCAATGCATATGAATATATGAATGCAACTAAATAAACAAGAGTAATATTTACAAAACACGATATGGAGTGGAAAACTGTTGCTGTATTTTCAGAGATGCTCAAATACTAAATGAGAAATATGCAGACGTCATTTCAAATTAACCGACAGACCACCTCAAATTTATTAGATCAAACTGGTCAATAATATGCAAAGACGTCATTTCAAATTAACCGACAATCCACCTCAAATCTATTAGATCAAACTAGTCACTAATATGCAAAGACGTCATTTCAAATTAACCGACAAACCACCTCAAATCTATTAGATCAAACTAGTCACTAATATGCAAAGATATTGAAATATACAATGAATGGAAAAGAGATTCAAATTATGAAATTATTAAATTAAATAAATTATTACAGAAAGAAGTAATAACAGAATCAAACGAGGTTGGGCCTACACCTCACCTGCTCGATTAAGAATGCAGACTCATGAAAACAAATTGATTCAGAACCAAGTCACGACCTTCATTTGCTAGTATCCGAAACAATAATTCTTACATCATAAGCATGTCTATTTGGGTGGGATTTATAACAACAACAGTCTCATAGTACATATCTAAAGCTATTCCCAACCTTGAAGGATGATGCATATTTAGACAATCTTGAGAGAATAACTAAGTCTAGAAGAAACTGGAATGAAAATGCCACAAATAGAGTTCATTTTCGACATATGAGTGGATGGGTAGCAGAATATGACATATCCAATAACACGTTTATAATTATGGAAGGAGGAGTTAAGAACAACATACCAATAAAAGATAAAATCATAAACATACTACTGCATTGGCCCAGAAGAGCAACTACAGTTGAGTGGGGAGCGATCAAGTTGGCACGAAAATCCTCGAATCAATTTCATGACCACCATATCCGACGTTCCATACCCATACTATCAGTCACACGATGCTGCCTACGTGCAATGTCCATATCATCAACCACGTCCGCATTTGAAAATTCAACGTTTGAGATGCCAGCTTGTAGACTGAGTACAGGAAAAAGAACTAGATATGGAACAAGATAAATAAACCATAATATGCTATTCTTTATTAGAGATGAAATATTAAAATTGTAATGAAATAGTGTTCACATAAAAAATTACCTTGATTTCACTATGTATTGTTGAAATGGTTTATTTATGCTACATTTTTCAATTAAGCACCCATATATACAATGAAACAAAGAAAATCAAGCAAAAGAGTGACCAACTGAACCATATATAATGATGAAAAACTGAACAAAAATGCATACCATCATCCTCCTCCCATGCCGAGCATTTTGCATGTCCCTATGCAAAAACCAAAATTTGTGAGTAGATATTAGTTTAAATCCCTGATGCTTGCATTAGAATATGCAATCCTTCATTATGTTGAGTTACTTCTTCTTTTAAGCGGGTTTGTAAAGTTTGAATCTGGATTTATTTATCCTGAGAGATATGACAGAAAAGTTGACATTCCTGGTGTAATTGTTCAATGTAGGTTGACAAACAAACATTCTGACCTTTCAACAGTTCATTCTCAGATGTTAATATTTTTACTTTAAGGATATAGTTCTAAACCTGATCTTCTAATCCCGATATCGCTGAAAAAGATGACTGAAAATTTCCATGTGTTGAACAAGATTCAAGCCAGGATTAACTTCCAGGGTAGTCTCATGCCCAGACTTAAGTAGAAACCCACGATCATACTAAAACTTATTATGTTTTCCACCTATATCGATTTTGGTAGGACGAATACCATTGATCCCATCTTGAATAATATCCCCATAAGCTTGTTCTTTTAATTTGTGATCCCTCCAACAGAAATAGCTAATAGTTTCCATGAAATCAAAATCAAGATCGATTGTGTGTTGGGATTGAAATGTTTTAGTATTATCCTCTTTAACAATAAGCTTCACAGAATGTTCCTGCTCAAGGATAATCTCTATATGCTCACTAATAGTTGCAGAGATATCATCCTCACTCTCATCGTCAGAACTAATGACAAATCACGTGGCATGTTGCTAAGAGGAAACTGTTGCATGAGAAGGTGACCTAGAAGTATGATTCCAAGCCATACTTTGTGTCATTCTGCGGGATATCGGTTTGGACAGAGCAGTCTGTCCTACTTTTTCAAAATGATTTCCCCTCTTTGATTTCTTTAACTTGGCTATATGTGCACTGGGGGTTTCATTACAAGATAGTGAATTGTCAAGCAACAAGTAATAAGAGGAGGGTGTTAGAAAAATTCCGATTCTTTACATGCGGAATAAATTTTTAAAGAATCGAAAAGAATTAATAATGTATGCCGTCAGAATCATACCTCCAACCATTGATGTTGCTCACACTCTGATTTGAGACTTTGCTTAAGACAACCGTTCCGTATGGCACTTCCAAACTCTGCTCACTCTGGATTGATGGTGTAAAAACTGAAAGAGATTGAGTTAGCGAGTTTGGGGACCAAACAAAAGTCTTTATAGCCCAGCTTCCATCAAGCTTCTATTGGCTATGTGTCAATTGTTCCACAGATCAAGATAGAGAACCATTGAGGGAGTTATGGACCATTCCCGGAGCTCTCAACGAGAAATCAGTTATTTCTTTAATTAGTTGAAGAGTTGTCAATATTCGTTAAGAGAGCTTACATTCTCCCATTTGGTCCATACTTCCAAACTTAATGTCTCATCTTAAAACCCATTGATAATCTATATTAAAAATAGATACATGAATCATGGCGATAAGTCCTCTTAAGACGAGTATTATCTTCCATGTATTACTATGTATTTATTTCTATTAGAATTTATGTGGCAACAATTTCTTAATGAATAAACCTTATGTTTATTCTTGGTCCTATACAGATGAATTCCCTCAATTAAATTAAGGTGCACATAAGTATGAGAAAATCATCACAATAATTAAGAATTTCATTAAAATAACATTGTCCATACAATGAGAAACTACACAATGGAACCAAGTCCCATATTCAATACATGATCCTTGAATTTATACGATGGCATGCCCTTAGTCAAAGGATCAGCGATCATCAACTCAATGCTGATGTGCTCAATGACCACTTTCTTTTCTTTAACACGTTCCCTTATAGCTAAATACTTAATGTCGATGTGTTTATTTCGACTCTCACTTTTGTTGTTTTTAGCCATAAAAACAGCAGCTGAATTGTCGCAATACATTCTTAATGGATTAGAGATAGAATCCATAATTCTAAGCCCATAAATGAAACTCTTAAGCCATACACCATGTAAAGTAGCCTCAAAATAGGAGACGAACAAAACAACAAATGAAATGTCAGGTCTTGTGCAAACCTGAGCATACATTAGGCTTCCGACAGCAGAAGCATATGGAATGTTCTTCATTTATTCCCTTTCAAAGTCGTTCTTCGGGCATTGGTTCAAATTGAACCTATCACCTTTCACAATGGGAGCTATACTTGGTTAACAATCCTTCATCTGAAATCTCTCTAAAATTTTATTAATATAGGTTTCGTGAGACAGACCCAAGATGCCTCGAAATCTATCTCTATGGATCTTAATGCCAATGACATAAGATGCTTCACCCATGTCCTTCATATCGAAATTTTTAGAGAGAAATGCTTCACCTCATGCAGCAAACCCTTATCATTGGTTGCCAGCAAAATGTCATTCACATATAAAACAAGAAAACAAATTTTACTCCCACTAACGTTTAGGTATATACATTGATCCGTAATGTTTTCTACAAAACCGAAAGAAGAAATTACATTATGGAATTTCAAATACCATTGGCAGGATGCTTGTTTTAAATTGAGGCCTTAAAAATAAAATGTCATGCTTTACCAATGTAAATTCATGCTTAAAATTGAATCTAATGACATAAAAATTGCCTGTGGGCTAAATTTTCAATTCAAGCAGATTCAATGATTCTTTATGATAGAATTGAACTTCATGATAAAACTATTAATTCATAATTCCCGTGGGTAAGTTATGAATAATTTAATATTTTATCCTAATTAATTATATAAATATCATAAAAATTCCCGTGGGATAAAATTTATTACATTTAGTATAATTAATTACAATTAATGTCTAAATATTCTTTATGTGATCCTAATCAATCATAATATATAACATTATTTAATTAGAGATGCTGTGGCTATTCTCTAATCAATAAAAATTATATGGATCACTAGACATTATTACTTTTATGCATAAAATTAACTTGATACTAATTACATCATGCAAATGAAATATATAAACAAGTGGTCTAGGAAAAATTCCTAATTAGCACCCTATTATAAAACTTTATCTAACATCATGAACTGTTAGAAAAATAGTTAACTGTAAAGATCTCGGAGGAGATCCAAAGAACAGTTTCTTGATTTCAATTATTTTATACATGTGCATAAAGCTCAGATAGAAAGAATGCAGTCTATTATTTATTGTTGAGTTTTAAATTCTACTTTTATTGCACTTTTTTTTTTGCATGCGAGATTTACATATACCTCGCCTCTCCATTTCTCTTTTAGCTTCATCAAGTTGCATGCCTGGCGAGTAATTGTTCACTCTTTCCATAACAAATTGCAACAAACTAATAGCCCATTGTTGCTAGAATTTAGTTATACTCCTCTCACTTTCATTGAAGTTCCTTTTTGGCATCGTTTAGCGATCTTTTTAGATAGCATAAACAAAGAATACATCAACTAGTGGCAAGAAGATAAAAATATATGTTTTCTTTTAATATTACACTTCTACTACATTTTCCTAACCTGGAAATATACAATCATTCCTATTTCATTTCTCTAAGTTCTGCGTTGAGTTAGCATGCAGCCTTAAGGCTGCGGCCTTCACTCCAACAGTGCACAGATAAGCAGAATCAAGCTATTAAGGCTTACGGCTGCCACAGAAAAGACATTTACCAGGTCTGACCAGACTAACAAGGCTCACAGCCTCCACAAGATTTGACATTCTGGTCACAAAGCAGTCAGTAGGGGAATGCGACCTCCTCAAAATCAGATCAGCAGACCACAATGGGGTTTGGTAGGCAGCCCTATGGCTGCGGCCTACCAAAAGACAACAAAACAGTCCACAGATAGAAGTAGCAAGGTAGGTGGCCTCTTAGATCTGATCATAAAGCAATGAAACAACCACTAGGGAATGCGGCCTCTCCTTAAACACGGGCAGCCATAAATGTCATAGATCAGTCTACAAGGCAGCGACCTTCACATATGGCCCACTATTCATTCATATAACCTTCAGCATGCTGTGGCCTTCACAAGATGTCCTTAACAGGACTTATGACAACCAAATTAGATCACGGCCACCCCAACAGGTCACGGCTTGCATAGGTGAGCTTACGGTAGGGTATGCAGACCTAAACAGCAGTAGATATGACCTCAACAAAACCCTCAGCAGGCAGATCAGATTTCTATCAGACCTTAGTAGACAAGTCCGAATCCAACCAGACCACAAACAAGCAGAACAGACCTCTAACAGGTCATGGTTTTGTCAAATAAAATAGTAGTAGGTTGTGGCCTACCTCAACAGGGCTCACGTGTGGCAGGACATGGATTCCAAGGCTAACGACTAGGTTAGGAGCAACATAAAAACCCTCAATGTCAACTTTACTTAGTCACTTAGATCAGATCTGATATTTGGTGAACTCCAGCATCAGTGCGACCTCAATTGGCAGGTGAGCAAGCAGCAGAACAAGCATAAAAAGTAGAAACGCACTGCAAAAAGACAAGTTTTCATACTCTTTTCATCCACCCTGGACGCTATTCCCCCGCTCGAATACAACATTGGCGAGATACCACACCGTGGTTATATAAACATCGGCGCAGATGAGAACCAATATTATAAGAAGTGAAGTGAAAACAAAACCACTGGAATTCAGTTCATAACCCACTCCCACAGAGAAGACTGTGAACAGAAAGAGGACCAATCCGGCAACATTATAAAAGGCCAAGAAAATCACGACCTCCCAGAGTTAAGTTAGCGTTAGGCGATCTCAGACCCTGGGAACGTTTCTCATAACTCCCGCGAATGACAGATTCTTGGCGTCGACAGTGTAGATGGAAGCCTCTATGTGCACCACTGCCGCTATCGATAGGATCCAGAGAGCATAAATAAAGACTAGTTTCAAGCAACCTGTTTCAATTGCAAAACCAATACGTCGAGCAAAGGTTCCATTTGAAAAGGGATACAGTCAAATGGATTGGTTGAAGTTTACACAGATGCATTGCTGTAATTAATAAAAGTTCTGGAAAAGAAACAATGGTTCCGGATAGATATCAACATGGACGTAGAAAAAACTAAACAATAAAATGTATGAGCAATGTCCCAATGGATGCACAGCAATCCAAATATCAAGGCAGAGATAAAATTACGCTCTGATAGCAACTATTAGAAAAATTATGATTCTTTACATGTGGAATAAACTTTTAAAGAATCGAAAAGAATTAATAATGTATGCCATCAGAATCATACCTCCAGCCATTGATGCTGCTCACACTCTGATTTGAGACTTTGCTTAAGACAACCGTTCCGTATGGCACTTCCAAACTCTGCTCACTCTGGATTGATGGTGTAAAAACTGAAGGAGATTGAGTTAGCAAGTTTGGAGACCAAACATAAGTCTTTATAGCCCAGCTTCCATCAAACTTCTATTGGCTATGTGTCAATTGTTCCACAGATCAAGATAGAGAACCATTGAGGGAGTTATGGACCATTCCCGGAGCTCTCAACGAGAAATCAGTTATTTCCTTAATTAGTTGAAGAGTTGTCAATATTAGTTAAGAGAGCTTACAGAGGGAACAAGTTGTCTAATAGTATTCATAAATTGTGTGGAGGTTTGGGAAATATTCTGTTCATCCTGAGCTATAGACTGTAATATTGGGTCAATATCATGAGGAGCGCCCTGTAGTTGAAATAAGAAAGCATTCCAATTCTAACTAGTTTTATTCAATGCATGCACAGCTAGGATTTTGAAAAGGCTGTGATGGTATAGGCTACAATGGGGTTTACTAGTGTTTCATTGGTCCTGAGAAGCCATTATTTCTAAGCTCTTAAGAAAATAGTGCGGGAAGTTTATCAGAATACCAAACTAAAAATATAATAATATACAAAGGTGACAAAGATAGGTCTTTGCATACCTCCCTTCACATGTGATTAATTTATGTATAATAGTAAAACAATCCAACCACTGTGGCTGTAACCAGGTCCTAGCAAACCCTAGGGATCCATCTTCATCCTTAAATTCAGGCTTGAAGTAACGATTGTAGGCATCTCTATCAACCTTTTGGTTTTTAAACCATTTTTATCCTACACAAGGAAAACTAGTAGCTTGAGAAATAAATCCTTCCGATAATTCAGAAGACATAGGAGCCCAATTTAACCTACCGTTCCTCGAACCCCATAGCAAATTGCAGTGTGATCTCATCGTCGTATCCCTGAAATTTGGAGAGAAAATTACTCCATCCATTTCCCTTAAATTTTTTCTAACAAGATTGATATTCCTGTAAACGTTCTAAGGAATCCAGAGAGGTCAGATCATGACGATCTGCTACCATAGTGATGAATCAAAATGATACAGGATTATAGTTGAGTGAAATCAGGGAGGATTGCGGTGCAGAACGAAATATGTAATATTCTACTAAATGCAGCAACACCAATACCTCTTTGAAAGACTAAATGTAATGTTATAGGAAAGCCATAAAAATCATGACCAAATTCGATAATGATATCATAGGATATTTCAAAATATGGGTCGGTTACCTCGATATTCAATATCTGACAAAAATGGTACTCGAGAATGATGATACAAAATGATAAAAATAAATTATAAAGACTTTATACCATATCACGATTTCGATGATCATGTCAAGTGATGTAGGCATGGTGTTGATTATCAGTCAAGAGGGATATAATAATCATTACTAAAACGTTATATCCCTTTAGTCCGATGATGATATGAGCATGTTAGATTTTATGCAAAGAATCGATGGGCACAAGAGTACAAAACCACTATTAAAATGAGATCAGGGTTTAATTAATTTGATTGGTTGTCATATAACATGGATCTTAGAATTTAATTCACCATTTTAATAAAATTCACACCCCTTTAATTTTTGAAATGATGGCATACCGGGCCTACCTGCACAACTTCCCATATATAGAACATTAAACATGTATCTAGAGATACAAAATTCATAAAGATCATTGATCAGCATGCGTAAGGATAGGACAATATAGGAATCGTGATTCTTTCTCGTACCAATTCTGGTCCTACACATTAAAATATACAAGATTAAGGCCCAGGAAAAGTCATGAAAATGTAAATATTAAAATCAATATACCAAAATATTTACAAAGTAAAGAATAACTCTTAATAAACCCTACGACCACTCATGCCATTATAAATCAAGTTGTAAATAACTGCAAAGTTAGGAAAACAAATTTTTTAAAAGATAGCAATTGATTTCTCAAGCTCTGTAACGAAAGGAGAATTGCAAATAGGGAAAATGAACTTTTACTTAGGTACAATAATCTCCCTTCTCTTTGAAATAACCAATTGCTAACTATCTTGTCCCTTTCTTTTTTTTAATATGCTATGTTAAAATAAGGAATCATAAGGATGAAACACATGTAAAGCAATAATTATTGCAAAAGAATTGCGCATACTAAAATCAAAGATTTTTAATGATAAGTATGTGTATGATAAAAAATGTAAATGTATGCATGTAATAAGAAATTGATCCCTTTATTTGATCATAGATCGCACACAACCTTTTTCTTACTTATATAATATTAAAAGAGTAAAACTGTCCTATGCTTAGGAATCCTTTAAAAATAGAGGTTATGTATTACTTAGAAAGACTTCTAAGACATGAACTTTGAGAAGGGTGGTTATTTAATATGTTTCAGAATTAGTATCAAGTAAAAAAATAAAATTAGCATTAGAACTTTTGAACTTCCATCTTGTGAATCCCACCCAAGAATAAAAGAAATAAGTGATATTGCCTCATTTTGCTTCAGACTACCTTAAATCCATTCTCTTGTTATCAAAAAGGTGGGTCTATTTATCCTTAGCTTCTCCTCATATGTATCTTCAAGATGTAATAATCATGATTAATATAAATGGAAGGATAATTTATGTTTGAGGTGTATTATTTCTCGATATCATAGTTCGTCAGAACCCATTGCGAGCAAGTTTGTTCAGTACCTCGATGGGGTAACCTACTGACATCTTGTGAAATAATTTTAGAACTACCTTCTCTAAGCAGTATGCCCTGGTGCGAGTAGGCCTATTCAGTAGGCTAGAGGGTTTGCTTAGTGGTATCACAGGTGGGTACCCACTGCCAGCAGGCCTATTCAATACCCCAACGGGTTAACCTCTTGCCCCCATTTTACACTAGGCGCTCGTGTCCCAATATTCCCACCCTTTAATATTTTGATTTATAATATATTGTTTGTGATAGTAGGGGGATGGCGGATCAGGCCCATAAAGCTCATTACAAGCATGGGATGACACCTAGTCGAGTGTAGATTTTTAGATACCTTATAAAAAGTCATTATTTAAATGATGCTCATGTTCTAGTCATTAAGAATACAACATGTGGAGGGAAATTTAATGTGTAGTGGGTAGAGAAACTAGAGAATAACAAAAAGATTCCCAAGGTTTCATCATCATTTGTAAATGAAAGTGGTGTTCGCCACAATTTGAAAATTCATTTTCTATAGTACTATTATTTTCTAACAAGATCCTTGAATTTAATTCTCGAAAGTACTATTCAGTTAACCCATAAGTTTTATAATTTGTCCTTTAAATTTATTTCTCCTTATAAATAAAGATTTGGGGTTCATAAGCAACTGTCTTTATAGTTAAAATTTCATATAAGTAAGAAAAAAAATCTAAAATAAAACAAAAGACAAGATATCTAAAATTTATTCAAGTTCTAAGAAGGAAAAGCCAAAGATATAGTAAATAAATAGACTAGATCTATATTAGGAAATAATTAGAATTATTAAAGTATACATATTTCCCTATAATACTTTTTTACTTTTGAGATACTTTGACCTTTTTGAAATGAAAACCTGCACAAATTCAGATATCATGTCAAAAATCTTTATTGAAATCGATTTATGTACATATATAAAAAAGTAATGCCATGACAAAAAACTATGCAATATGAGGGGAAGAAGATTCCCCATCCACTAGCCTCAAGTCAGACTGTCGTGATACATGATGGATGAATTCCTCTCTAGAAATCGGTTTAAGATATAATTTTATCCTACGCCAATTTACTACAAAGGAATTGTTACTATCATCAATAGTCTTAACTTTAACCCAACAATTATCAAATACAATTTCTATCTCATAATGTCCTATCCATATTGTTGTGAGCTTACCCTTACATTTCTTTAATCTAGAGTCATAGAGAGAAGTCCAGTCACCAGGCCGAAAATCCTTTTTCTTTATGAAACTAGCATGCCACCTAACCCTCTAATCTTGAATTAACATGGTATGTTGGATATCATCCTGAAAGATCTCATCCAACTCATTTATCTCCATTACCCTTTTCTTTTGTGCTTCAGTAAGATCTAGAACTAATTGCATAGCCATTCGAAAAGTTTTTACGTGAAACTCTATAGGTAACAATACCTACTTTCCATACACAAGTTCACAGGGAGTATGCCCTCTGGTGTTTCTCCATGTTGTTTTATAGGCCTAAAGTGTTTTTGGAATCCTATCCGCCCAATATTTATGATGTATTTGAATGGCTTTGGTGAGAATAGATTCAAACACCTTATTTGTTGATTCTACCTTTCCATTAGCCTGTGGGTGGTAAGGAGAAGACATACAGTGATTAATTTGATATTGATTTGTGATGGATTTCATGAGCTTAGAGGTGAGTTGCTCCCCTTGATCAGTCACAATTTCCCTAGGCACACCAAAGAGGGTAAATATATATTCAAAAATAAAATCAACAATAGATTTTTTAGTGGCTTTAAATAATGATTTTGCTTGTACCCACTTTGTAACATAATCATTGCAAAAAAGAATGTACATATTCTTTCGAGACATTGGAAAAATTGGAACTACAAAATCAAGAGCCCAATTTTCAAAGGGTTCTAACATTACTTGGGGGTGCAGTGGCATCTCATTATCTTGAGTTGGCCTTCCCATTCATTGACCACTGTCACAACTTTTTACATACCTAGCATCATCCTTAAATAGTGTTGGCCAATAATATCCTAGGTGTAAAAATTTAGAAGCAGTTCATTTGACTGAAAAATGGCCTCCACAAGGCCCATCATGGAAATCTTGGAGGATATCAAGCACCTTGTTGGAACATTTTACCCATATATACCTTGGTCATACTCATAATTATGCACTCCTTGTGTTAATTATTGAGTCTCCTAGCACCTAGACTATGTTTTTGACCCCCTATTTCTTAATATTGGTCATCATTAGCCTCGTTATCAAATCAGAGCACCTTATCCATATCACTAAAGTGTAAATGTTCCCTCATGCATTATTTTAGGAGTCAGCACTATCAGTTCCATGAATTAAGGCACCTTGTCCCCTTGATTGCCTTTTTAGCTTACAGTTACACCTAATTTCACTGAGATTGAGTGTAGGAGTGCCTCTTTTGACCACTACAAGTCAGTAATGTTCCTCTTTGGAGTCTCCTCCCCTATTTTATAGCCCTATTGAATCAATCATGTGCCAACCAACTCTAGTTGACTATCCATTCATCATTAATGGCCACTAGCCCTTGTCGAGTGATGGTTCCAATGCAAACTAAGCATGTCTCTTTAGTGGAATTTGAATGCCATCAGGGCTCATGAATTTATTTACATGCAATATTAATTGAATTCCCACAACTTACGTATGAATAATATGAAAATTGTTTACACTTAGAACTATCGTTTTCTTATTCTATTCTTCTCAATTCTTCTGTAGATATGTGTTAAACATTGTGAGGATTATTTTACTACTGGAGATCCATCTGTGAGAGAGGATTTCACATGGTATTAGAGCTGACTGGCTATCTAGTTTATACCAGATACTTCCATTGATGCACCAAAAACAAAGGATATTATATAGAATTACTTGGGGCAAAGTTTTAAAAAGTTAAAAGAACTGTTAACTACTACACCTATCTTAAAAATTGCATATCCAAACAAGGACTTCGTTGTATGCACTGATTCATGCAATGATGGCCTTGGTAGAGTCTTAACACAGGAAGGTCACGTAATAGAATATGAATCAAGAAAGTTAAAAATTCATGAAAATAATTATGCTACCTACGACTTAGAGTTGGTTGTCATAATACAAATGCTTTGAAAATGTGGCGTCATCATCTAATCGGTAGAAGGATTTTAATAATGACGGATAACAAAGGTCTAAAATATCTATTGGATCAACAAAATATGAATGCAAGGTAAGCTAGGTGGTTAGCTTTCCTAAGCGAATATGATTTCGAGATCAAACATATAAAAGGTAAAGAAAATAAGGTTGCTGATGCCTTAAGCATAAATGCAAAACTAAATTTTATGGCAGCAATTAGTACTTATAAAACAGATTTAGAAAATCAATATGAAGAAGGGATAAAAATGGATGACAATTATCAAAAATTACAAGAAAAGGTTGCAGAAAACAAATATGAAAATATAAAAATAGAATTCAGCTTAAATAAAAAAGGTCAAATAATGTATAAAAACAAGATCTATGTACCTAACACACCAGCAATTAAATTGTTGATTTGAAATGAAATGCATAAAAGTGCTTATTTAGGACATCTGGGTTATCAAAAGATGATAACTATGTTAAGGAAGGAGTATTTTTGTCCAAATATGAAAAATGAAGTGGCTGAATACATAGCGAGGTGTATCGAATGCCAACAAGTAAAGGCTGAGCATCAACACCCAGTTTGCTTGTTACAGCCATTACCAATTCCATATTGGAAATGGGAAATTATCAACGTTGATTTTATAACAGGACTGCGTAAAAATCAAAAGAAAAATGATTATGTGATGGTAGTAGTAGATAAGCTTAGCAAGGAAGCCCATTTTATACATGTTAAAACTACTTATAAGGATGCTAATATTGCTGATATATTTATGAAACAAGTTTTTCATTTGCATGGAATTCCTAAGGTTATAGCCTATGATAGAGATTCTAAATTTACTGGTAAATTTTGGAAGTCATTGTTTAAAGGTTTGGACACTAAATTGAATTTCAGCACATCCATTCATCTGCACAGCAGATCTAATTGAACAAGTAAATCAATTACAACAAATGGATAAATAATAATATGTGTAAACTGTGCTAGAGAATTGCAGCAGTGCTCTATTGAACTCAGAACTATAATACAATACAAAATGCAGTCATAATGACTGAATAACTCGAATTAAACAAGGAGGTCATTCGAAATAGCTGCATGGAATAGCTTGGCTCCACTAGGAGTCCTCATCATCAGATTAGTGGAGCCATCAATGCACTAGTAACTATCAAATAGGTGTCCAATTGAGTCTAATTGAGTGTGGTAGGTGTAACTGGATTATGGAGGCACTAACTTAATTAAGGATGCTCAGTGGAGGGCGCATGGGGAGTTGAATGGAGTCAAAATAGGCAATCTAGTCTCATTGGGGGTCCAACGGAGTGTTTCAGTTGGTTAACAGTCAATCAATCCTCAAATCAAGGAAAGATCCATAGATAACTCAACTAACTGAAGTTTAATTGAGTGGTAGGTGAAGAAGGGCACCTTTCACAAGTGGTAGGTGAAAGGTGGATGCATCACTGACTAGGAGGGCTAAAAATGAGCGGAAATAAGCTCCTGGGGCTAGCAAACTAGGGACTGGGTGCTGGAGGACACCTCACTAATGATTGGGATGCATGCAAAATTGCATGATCTGCATGATATACATGATTTACATGACTGCATGATATGCATGATATGCATGCCTACATGATATGCATGACTGCATGACAACATGATGAGAATATCCTAACATCCCCCCTCAAGATATACTATGTAGTAAAAAATAAAAGATAGGGCCTTCGTAACTAGACCAAAGGTCACCCCAATACAATAATCCAAAAATGCTAGAAATAAATCTAAGTGAAGAAAGAGGGAAAACCCAATGGGAATAAAGCCCCCCCCTCAAGCTGAACATAAAGTATCTACTTTGTCTCCACCATGATAGAACTCACCCCCAACAGTGAATAGAGGTAAGATAAATTCTTCTCAGTGAAGCTCTTGGTGAAGATGTCTGCAATTTGCTCATCTGTATGGAAATATTGCAAAACAATGGTTTTGTCATGCACAAGCTCTTAGATGTAGTGGATGTGGATCTCGATGTGCTTGGTTCTCTGTCTCTGAAATGGATCCATCGAGATCTTGATAGCATTTTGATTGTAACAAAAAATGACAGTCGAACTAGTACTACCAATATCAAACTCTGCCAAAATACCCTACAGCCAAACTGCCTGAATGCAAGCATTGACTACTCCTTGATACTCTACCTCTGTTGAAGATAAGGAAATGGCTGCCTGCTTTTTTCTTGAAAAGAAAATAGGCCCAGTTCCAATCATGATAACATAACTGGAAGTGGACTTCCAATCAATACTATCACCTGCCCAAACCGAGTCAGCGTACCCAACCAAATCTAGCTCAAAATCTGCAACATAGCGTATGCCAAAATGTCTAGTACCCTGCACATAGTGCAAGATCCATTTGGCTTCCCGCCAATGGAGCTCATGGGGATGATGCATGTATCTTGATACAACACTCATGGAATAAGATATATCATGCCTTGAGTGTGTCAAGTAGAGAAGGATACCAATCAACTATCAGTACACTGTAGAATTTCCCTCTTCAAGACTGATTCTTGAGAGGAATGGGAATGGGGCTGCCTTACAATCTGACATATTGAATTTTTTTAACAGTTCTGAAACATATTTTTGCTGAGATATGGTGATCCCATCAAAATTTTGAGCAATCTCAAGCCCCAGAAATTGCTTTACCAAGCCCAAATCGCTCATCAAAAGCTAGATTTAAGGCAGTTTTTAACTTGTCAATTGAAGCAAGAGTGATACCAGTTATTAAAATATCATCAACATAAAGAACTATAATCATAAAATTACCTTCAGTTTGTTGTAGGTACACATTTGGATCTGATTTGCACCTTTTTAAATTCTGTGAATGAAGGAAGGAGTCCATCCTTGCGTACCAAGCTCTCGGGGCCCGTTTTAAGCCATACAATGACTTCTTCAATCTACACACTAATTTTGGATCTGATATATATCCTTATGTATACTTCACAAAAATATCTTCCTTCAGATCTCCATGAAGGAATGCACTCTTCACATCCATAAGGTGCACTTCCCAGTGCTTGGATGCGGCAATGGCCAAAACTAGACAGATAGAATCCATCTTTGCAACCGATGCAAAGGTTTTAGTGTAGTCCACTCCTTGGACTTGGGATAAAACTTTGGAAACCAACCTAGCTTTGTATTTGTAGGTTGAGCCATCTATAGAAACCTTTGTATGGTAGAACCATTTACATTGGACTAATTTCCTCCCAGGTGGAAGAGAAACTAGCTCCCATGTAGCATTCTTTTGAAGAGAATTGTACTCTTCATCCATGACGGTTTTCCATCTCAGATCTCGGTGGACATGAGATTTTGCATGCCACTGCTACAATATTTTCGTGAGCAAATTCACTCAATATTCATGAATAATCCCTGCAGAAAATAATTCTTGTCCTTGCCATGGCTCTGATACCATGTGAAATCTAAGAACAACAGCTCTAATTGAACAAGTAAATCAATTACAATAGATGCATAAAGAATAATATGTGTAAACTGAGCAAGAGAATTGCAACAGTGCTCTATTGAACTTAGAATTAGAATACAATACAATATGTAGTCACAATGACTGAATAACTCGAATTAACCAAGGAGGTCATTCGAAATAGATGCATGGAATAGCTTGGCTCCACTAGGAGTCCTCATTATCAGATCTGTGGAATCATCAATGCACTAGTAACGGTCAAACATGTGTCAAACAGAGTCTAACTGAGTGTGGTAGGTGTAACTGGCTCATAGAGGAACTAACTGAATGAAGAAGGCTCAGTGGAGGGCGAATGGGGAGCTGATTAGAGTCAAAATAGGCAATCTAGTCTCATTGGGGGTCCAATGGAGTGTTTCAGTTAGTTAACAGTCAATCAATCCTCAAATCAAGGAGAGATCCACCAATAACACAACTAACTGAAGTGTAACTGAGTGGTAGGTAAAGAAGGGTGCATCACTGACTAGGAGGGCTAAAAATGAGTGGAAAGAAGTTGTCAGGTCTGGAAAACTGGGGACTAGGTGTTGGAGGACACCTCACAAATGACTGGGATGCATGCAAAATTGCATGATCTACATGATATGAATGATTTGCATGACTGCATGATATGCATGATATGCATGACTACATGACAACATGATGAGAATATCCTAACAGACTGAATGGGTGAATTAGGTATTAGAGGACATGTTAAGAATGTATGCTAAAGATCAGCCAAACAAGTGGGAAGAATATCTACACTTAGTTGAATTTGCTTATAATAATCATTATCAAGCTTCAGCTAAACTTAGTCTTTTTGAAATATTGTATGGTCAAAAGTGTAACACTCCCATTTCATGGATTAATCCAGTTGACAAGTTGATGTTAGGACTTGAGTTATTGAAAGAAATGGAACTAACAGTGGAACAGGTACAAAGCAATCTGAAAATTGCACAAGATAGACAGAAGAGTCATGTGGACCTTAAGAGAATTCAGAAATAATTCCAAGTAGGTGAGCACATCTTTGTCAAGGTAAAACCTAGAAAAGCTCATTTAAGTTGGGGAGTTGTGCTAAATTAGAACCCAGGTAATGTGGACCATTTTAAATATTATCAAGAGTTGGACTAGTGGATTATCAGTTGGACTTGACACCATATCTTAAAATACATAATGTATTTCATATTTCTATTTTGAAAAAGTATGTACATGATGCTACTCATGTAATCAATTGGAATGATATACAGGTGGAACCCAAAGGATATTTTTAGGTGGAACTGGATTGTATCCTCGACAAGAGAGAATTTTTTCTCCGGAATCGCACCATTGGATAGGTAAAGGTGCAATGGAAGCACCTTAGTCCATATGAAGCAACTTTGGAATTGGAGAGTCTTATGTGGGAAACATATCCAATTCTATTCGAGGAAGACTCAGATGATACTTAAGCAACATCGAGGACGATGTTGAACTTAAGAGGGGGTGTTTGTAACCTACCTAGAACTTGAAATATTTTATGTTGAGGAAAAACATTGCTTTAAAAGTTATTATAAAGTTTTATGTACTTGACCAAGGATGGTCAAGGATGACTGTAATTGAATAGTTTTATTATTTAATAAATTAAAATAGGAGACACTCATCCAAATAGGATTGTTGAAGAGTGTTCACTGACCCACTAGGAGGAATGAACTGGTGTAGAAGGAAATTGACAAGTGGCAGCATCTTCCCTCACTTACTAGCTGTTGTAGGAGGCAACTTCCCTAAAAATGTGGTCATGTTCCGCAAGGAAGGTGGAACTGAGTAGGTGGCTCATTAAATGATTTAACTGACCCAAAGACTTAGGCAGACCTATATCCATCGAATTGAGAAGGAGGTTCATAATTTCTTTCCTTGTGGATTGCTGGAAACTGAAAATTGAGCACACAAGAGATTCAATGAGGGGAATGCTAGAATGCATTGCTAGTGTAAGGACTGTCAGTTTTATTCTGCTGAGTTGCAGAGAGTGTTGTGTATGCAAGTCTTCATGATTGCTGAGATACAAACAGATTTTTATATACTTCTACACAGTATCTTCGTCCTGGTGGTTCAGTGAATAGGCTTAAGGGTTATGAAGCAAGTAATCTTGGCTGCTTCTAGGAGACAGTTGGGAGGAACGGTCTTCTTTGGGTGTTTGTCCACCTACATAGTTAAACAGGTTCTGCAATTGTTTTTGTTTAGTATTCTGTTTGTTTCTATATATTTTTGATAGTTTGTTATCAGTTTTGATGCTACCTAGATGTCTAATTAGTTGTTAAATTCATTAGAGTTACAGAGCTGATAATTTCATTTCTGCATAAATGAATGAATCAATAGAATTAGAATGTGAATTGATGAATTGTAAATTCTCTCTGTATTTTTCCTTTCACCAAAGTGATGTACTCTAGTACAGAGAGTTCTATTTAAGAGATAGATTAGATATGATCTCAATAGAATGCTGATTAGATTGAGAATATCAGATGTAGACATATAAAATGTTTATTTTATTAATATACATAAATTTTTGAAAGAATCTAAGTAATCATAGTTCATAATTTCTTTGGTTTAATACTGTAATTACCAGCATAAGAACAGATAGCTATTATTTAAACAATAGAATCAAAGGAATATCATATTTAAAATAGAGTACAACATATATATAAACCAGATAAACATTTAATATATCATCCAAGCGAATCTTACATAGTTCATAAATAATATGAAAATCCTTTACCTTCAACTCGTAATTGTTCATACTATATACATCTACTGTAAATAATAACCATGATAAACTCTAGGAGTAGTTTGTATAAACATTTTCATACAGAATTCATTACAAGTATATATACCAAACTCAGATCGAATACCCTATATTTTAAACAGAGAACGGAAATTTATTTAGAGTATGAAATTTAAATACTACTTCTAGGTTTTAGGGTACCTTTGTAATTCATAAGATAAATTAATACTCATATAAAAATTGATGCATTATGAACATAATCTTTATAACCAAAAAAAATAAGTATCTTAACCATCATTAATAAGACTCGACAAATGTTTACCTAAATCACTTTAAGTTGATTTCAGATAGAGTTCTTAATCGAGACCCTTAAATACTCCAGAACCATATTAAAACTCATACATAAATGACAAACATCTGAATCCATCATTGACATCCATAGCCTTATCATTTTAACACTAGTATGACAAGAGCCCTAAATCGACTTCTTTTAAATATTTACAAAACCTTATTAAAGTCTATTACTTATAGAATAATCAAAACTATGCCTAGGGTATAACAAAGAGAGCTTTATTTCTTTATAAAGTTATACTCAGAACTGGCCCAGTATTAACTACGACAGGCATTTCATATCAAGTTTTGACTAACCAAATCAACGCAAACGAAACCATTGTAGAACACATACAAATACAAAGTTATCACAAAAACAAATGATAGAATGATAGAGCCATCATTGGCATATAAAAAAGTTAGCCATCACCCAAACAAGCATACAATTGCATTCAAGGTTTATGCCGATTAATTAGAACCAAATTTATAACTTCTAAAATCCATGCCCAGGGTAAGTTTCAGATCAAACTTTAAATAAGAAAAAAAACTAAAGTCGTATCTACTACAGAATTTTCAAATGGCAAATAACATTAACCAAAACCAAGTTTTCTTTCAAGAATTTGCCCAAATCTTTTAAAACAAACTCATTTACAAATGGCACAAGGGCCAAGAAGCAAACATCTACTATATCCCTTCCAACAGTATTTAAAAGGAAAATAGACTAAAACAGTAACTCTGTATATTTTCTTTGAAGAAGAATAACACTGTATCTATTTTATTAATGAAATGTTAGTCGAAACCCCAACTCTCGATATGAATCCAGGAAACCTTTACAATCTATCAATGCCACTCAAAATGCCAAATGGTTTGCAATGAAACAAATGAAGACCAACGATGGAATTAATGCTAAACAAGTGTTGACATAGATTTCGTTGTGGAAGGCCGGAGGCTTACCGTGGTTTTCTAAACCACTGGAGTTGCCACCTCTCAACAATGTTGTTGCCGAGAACACAAGTTGAGACCAAGGATCAACTGAAAAATGTGTAAAAACTCTTGCCAATGCACGCAACCATTTATTAAAAAGATGAATGATATTATCACAAATGAAAAATTGAAAAGAACTAAACAAATACGAGTAATGTCGAACCATACCTCTGTAATAGTTGGGAATTTCGAGAGAAGAGAGGATAGCTCCCCATTTGAGTGAACCAAAGGTAAATAACTTAACATAGTGACAACGTTGGAACCCTAAAAGACCACCTCTATGAATAGGTTAATACTGATACTATACGTGGTGTACCCAAATGGCCATAGCGACCGAGAGAGCTTGGCTCTCCAACCTTCGAAATAAGCAAAAAGTGCAAATACAAAACCCTAGCGAGTATTAGGGTTTACCACACCACGTGGATACCAAGGAGCCAAGTCTTCACGTGTCTCATTAAAGCACCACGAATGTCATCCACTAATACTTACATTTTTAATCCATAGACTATAGTTTAGGATCCTTTCCTTGTATGCCATCGAGCCCTTAATGGAATGCTGTTAGGATATTCCTATACTCCATCCCAGTCCCACCAGTATTTTGATCATTTACATTTTCAGTCATGCATGCACTTTTAGGGTTTGCATGCATTTTGCATGCATCCTAGTCATTAGTCCAGCACCTAGCCCTCAATTAGCCAGCCCCCAGGAGCTTCTCACTATTCAGTTTTAGCCCTCCAATTGCTTAATGCACCCTTCTTCCTTGATTTTAGGGAGCAACTCGCCCTTCTTCACCTACCAGTCCAGTTGTCTTCAGTTTACACTCGGTTACCCTCAGTTATAATTAGTTACACTGAGTTACACTCAGTTGCACCTACCAGAGTTAGATTGACTAATGGTTGATAGTTACTTGAGCATTGATGACTCCACTGATGATGATGAAGACTTCCAGTTGTGCTCCGATGATCATGACGACACCTAGTTGTGCTCTGATGACACTCTATTGATCTTATCATCACTCTGAGAGGCTAATTTGAATTTCCACCTTAGGCATTCAAATCCTCTCTACCATTGTACTATTTATTTGTCCATACTGTGATTAATTAGTTAGTGTCTGTGAAGTATTATTGCTTCTATCTGAGTTCTATTGTACCATATTATTCTATTGCTCATTATACTGTATTCATCACTCTTCTTCTATTTTCTTGCTTAATCATAATTACTCTTGTTAGGTATACATCATCTCTTAGATCTGCTGTGAGGATTTTCACATGGTATCAGAGCATGTTGAGAGTATTGTTTATCTCCATTCTTGAGAGTTTTTTGTAGGTTATTACCAAGATTTTGAGTGCAGCAGTTGCAGCAGTTTCTGCATCTTTGCATGAGTATTCTCTATTGCTTTTGCAGGTCTTCTATAGCTTCAATGTATCTAGAATTAGAAGAAATCACTCCTCTTTCTCTATTCAACTATGATGAATGGAAACCAAAAAATATAGCATATTTGAAAAGCCATGATCTCTTTGATTGTTATTTTGAAAGAGAGTTCGAATCCTCTGAAGAGAAGATTGACTAGTTCAATAAAGGTGACATGCACATTGGAAGAATGAAGCTTACTATGCTAGATTACATATTGCTCCCAATCATTATTGATATTGGGACTCCAAAAGAGTTATGGGATCAGCTGGATGAAAATTTTGGCAGAAAGAATGAAGGACTTGGTCCTAACCCATTCGAAAGCAAGCAAAGTGATGCATTCGCTCCTCTTGATGGTCTCTCAGATCATGAACTAGTATCATCTCATATTGAAGTTGTTGACAAAGAACTTGCAGATTATCCACTCATGCTCAAACCTTCTTCTCTTTCTGTGCTAGCTCACACTCTAGATATTGCAGAAGGTCCTAAATCCTCTCTTGCACCAGAGTCTGTTAGTTTGCATCATGATCACATGATTATTTCGGAGGTCAAAATAGCTATTGAAGGTAATGCATTCACTCCTCTCCAGCTATCTCCTCTTTTATACTACTATATGATCATAATTCCATGCTTTCAGAAGGTCATTGAAGAATATGGCAATTTCCATTCGCTTGGGAATATTTCTCATGCATCTCATGGTTTTGATCTCACCCCTGTTGGTTCAAAGGAGATCTCAAGAAACCATGATTCAAGTCTTGTATCTAATTTGGGTTCTAAGAAATTACTGCTTGGGATAATTTCTCATGCATATGATAGTTTTGATCTCACCCCTGCTGGTTCAAAGGAGATCTCAAGAAACTGTTTTGAAAGTCTTAAATTTGATTTTGATTTCAAGCAAACATGTAATAGTTCTTTTTGGCATAATATCACCCATGGTGGTTCGAAGGAGAAGACAAAAGACTATATGCACTTTCACAGATTTGATCCTACCTCAGCTGATTTGAATCACAGGTTCAAGGATCATTCTCATACTGTTGGATTTGCTCTCATCACATTCGAACTGAAGAGCAAGTACAAACACATGATTTTTGAGCATGATCCACTTCTTCCCAAGAAGAAGATACCTCCAAACATATGACCAAGAAACACACCTACTTGAGTTTGGAGCATTTATTTTTGTGTGTGCCTTACAGTCTATTTTTTTAGGAGGGGGTATGTTTCCCATGAAATTTTCCCACTTTCTTGGTTTATTGATTGTTATTATTCATTGTATTGGGTGACCTTTGTTCTTAGTTACTAGGGCCTAGGATGGATTAAGGGGGGGTGTTAGGATATTCCTATACTCCATCCTAGTCCCACCAGTATTTTGATCATTTACATTTTCAGTCATGCATGCACTTTTAGGGTTTGCATGCATCCCAGTTATCATTCCAGCACCTAGCCCTCAGTTAGCCAGCCCCCAAGAGCTTCTCACTATTCAGTTTTATCCCTCTAGTTGCTTAATGTGCCCTTCTTCCTTGATTTTAGGGATTAACTCGCCCTTCTTCGCCTACCAGTCCATTGTCTTCACTTTACACTCAATTACACTTAGTTACACTCAGTTACACTTAGTTACACTCAGTTAAACTCAATAACACTTAGTTACACTTGGTTACGGTCAGTTACAGTTAGTTACATTCAGTTACACTTAGTTACACTTAGTTACACTCAGTTACACTCAGTTACACCTACCAGAGTTAGTTTGACTGATGGTTGAAAGTTACTTGAGCATTGATGACTCCACTGATGATGATGAAGATTTCCAGTTGTGCTCCGATGATCATGAGGACACCTAGTTTTGCTCCGATGACACTCTATTGATCTTATGATCACTCTGAGAGGCTAATTCAAATTGCCACCTTAGGAATTCAAATCCTCTCTACGATTGTACTATTTGTTTGTCCATACTGTGATTAATTAATTAGTGTGTGTGAAGTATTATTGCTTCTATCTAAGTTCTACTGTACCATATTATTTTGTTGCTCATTATACTGTATTGATCACTCTTCTTCTATTTTCCTGTTTAATCATAATTACTCTTGTGAGGTATACATCATCTCTTAGATCTGCTGTGAGGATTTTCATAAATGCGCCCACGCCCTTAGTTTTTGCATAGTGGTTATGTATAAAAAGTAATGCCATCACGTTGGCATTAAACCCTTAGACATGGATGGCCCTAGAAAGTCAGGGTCATGGTCAAACCCTTAAAGAAATTCATTGTATGTAAATTACATGTCCTCATATAACCTCGACATCTTATAATTATAACTGGAGATAACCTCTTACCAGTAAACCTCAACAGGTGGAAATTTCATTATGCATTAGCTTTAAATAGTTAAGTAAGCCTCAGGGAAATCACCAGAACCCCTTTCATACAAAAGAAGATAATCAGTATCATAATCTCATTAAAACATACTATAACCATGAGAGTGTACTATTATCTATAAGGAAAAAATAAATATCGACGTTGACAAAATGATCACTTGGTATATTAAATACAGTTAACGAGGTCCATATCCATTTTTCAATGTTTTTAAGACGCATTAAATAAATGTCGACTCTCGTGATTAAACAAGTGTCGTTATCGATTACAATGTACGATTAAGTAGTTTAACAAAATAAGAAGTATTCCTTTATTTACAGTACAAATAATAAGAACAATTGTTCATAAGTATAAATTCCACAAGTTAATGAGTAGTAGATTCTAGAGTTAACGATAGGTTTATACTACTTAGAAAAATTATAAATTTTGATGAAATTTGGAGGTGTTACATCAACGCCTAAATGGTTGTACTTTCTTTCTGCCACTTTTAATATAAATGTATTTCCCTTCCCATATATATGATGTTCATGATCATGTATTGTAAGATTCCTTGGTCACTTGCATAGGTCAATTATACTATTTCTATTTCATTTGTTGTTTCCTTATCTCGATCTATAGCAAGTTATCTTGTACACAAAGCTAGATCGTGACTGCTCCTGGATCATAAGGAAAATTGTTGTATCAGAGGTAAGTTCCCTCTAGACTCACACACTATTACTATTTAATTAACCTAGGTGAAGGTTTATACAATTTGTCTCTTTTTGTTTTAGATCTGAACCATTCAAACTAGGGACTGTTGATGTATTTGTAACTTTGGAATATATTCACTTGTATATTATATGTATTACATTTGTACTTTATTGTATCCCCAACGGAGATGTATTATTCCTCTGATTGGAAGTGTCGTCGTTTGTATTTGCAAGTGTCGTAAGTTATATTGTAAGTGTCGTAACTTATATTTGATGGGTTATTAGACCACCTTAGTGGGGTCGGCCCTATGTGAGTTAGGTGGAAGGTTTATTAGAATCCCTTAGGGATCCGGCCCAGTTAGCGTAAAAGGAAGGTCAAGTTAAAGTATAAATAGAGTGGTTGCACCACTCTATTTTCTCATTCACTCACTCATCCAGCTCGCATAGTTGAGAGATTGGAGTGCGTACAACTGGAGGAGGATTAGCTACTGAAGACATATACCTTTTGGGGTTTCATCTTGGTGATCTTTGTATTGGTGCTTATTCTATCTTTGAGGAAGTTGCGGGGTTTTTCACCTTCTTGGTTTTCCGCGGTGAAATGCTTTGTGTCTCTTGTCTCTTGTGTTTGATATGTTGCACATGTTGTTCTATCAGTTAAGATCCTAGATCATATCGAATTAAATGATGAAAAAATAACATGGTCTCAGAGCTAGTCTAAAGGAAGGCATTGTATGGCATTTACGACACTTGTTGCACTTGTGACAAATTGGAAGCTAGGGCTTGGTTTAGTAAGAACTAGTCATCGTGGAAATTTCTCTATAAATCCATTTTGGTGAAGTTTTAGGATCTAAAATTTTTACAGGACCAATATTAGACACGGATGTACCATGTGTAAAAATTTCAGCCTCATATTTGTTGTACTTTGTGATATATGATTCGTACAAGTTAGGGTTTCTGCCTCTTCCAGAATGCATCCCTAAAAAGGTGACCTAGGAACAAAGGTCATATCTAGGTCTAGGAAGTACCAAATGGAATTCCATAAAAAGTGGCAGTTAGGGCATAGACTTTAGTTTCACTGGACCAATTTTTGGAGGCCGAAGTTGAAACAATGACACGTGGCATTCCATACAAGTTCGCTATGTTGTTTCATCCCATAAAAAGGTCATGTTGCGACACTTAGCATATCGCTATCATGGTGAATCCATTGGATCTCAGATATGTGAGGCTGGAAAGATGACAGATAAGTCTATCGTAGGCAAAAGTTTCAGACCCTGAGGTTCTTAAATTTCAGAGATGCACTCGAAACAATATGGCATATATTTCTCTCAAAACAGATTTGGATTCTGAGCATTTTCATTTTTGGCTTGTCACTGTTGCGGGAAATTAGGGCTTTTGACAGAAGTGGAATTTTGGATTTCTCTCAGCACAGGATTGCTCTCCTGAGCAAAATTGAAATTTAGAGACCAAGATCGAAGTTTTTGGTTGGGTAGAACCCCAGGATCTATCAAACCCTAGTTCAGGTTTTCGACAAGAAAAACGAGAAAATAAAAAAACTAGAATTTGACAGAAGTTGTAGATCTGAAATTCGTATGTCATTTTTGTAGGGTCAATTTTTGGAGTTTTCAAAAAATAAGCACACCAACTTGCTCACCTTAGTCAATTGCATCTCCCTATCCAGATAGAAGTTTGAAATTCCAAGTTTGGATTTTTAGGGTTTCTCTATCAAACCCTAGCCAGTTCGAGATCCAGATTCAAGAAATCAAGTGGTAAGACCTAAATATTTTTTTTCCATTTGAGTTTCTCATTAAGATGTCTCACCACACCAAGATTGAGGATAAGCTTGAAGGGGCTGATAACTTCCGAGCATGGAAGTATAGGATTGGGTTAATCCTAGAAGAGAATGAATTGGACACCTACATAAGTAAGAGATTCCAGTTCCATAGGGAGATGAGGATAAGGCATTACATAAGAAGAACTTGGTCAAGGCCATGAGAGTCATTGCAGATTCCATCAAAGACCATCTCATACCACATGTGTCTTCTCTAGAAGATGTTTGATTCTTTGACTAAGTTGTTTGAAGGAAAGAATATAAATCAGAAGATGACATTGCGGAACCAATTGAAGAGTGTGAAGATCCAGAATGGAGAGACCATCCAATCCTACTTTACTAGGGTCTCTCAAATCAAAGAACAACTTGAAGCCATGGATGAAGCGGTGGAGAATGGAGAAATTGTGATGACCACTTTGAATGTCCTACCTAGGTCATGGGACTCCTTCATCCAAGGAATTTTTGCAAGAAAGAAATTGATTTCTTTCAAGTAGACTGCGGGAGGAATGCTCACAAGAAGAAGCTAAACGTGTAGCTCAAGAAGAAAACATGGATAATGAAGACCAGGCTCTCAACACACACACTAGAAATAATAACATCAAGAGAGAGCATCCTCATCACAATAAGGGTAAACACCACCACCAGAATTAGAGGGAGAAACTTGGAGGATCCAAGAAATATCCTTCTCACATTCGATGTTATACTTGTGATGAGAAGGGACACTATTCCAGAGATTGTCCCAGGAACAAAAGCAGCTTCCACAAGAAGAAGAACAACAAGAAAAGACATCATGCTCACACTGCAGAGGATGATGAACCTCCAAGGAAGAGAACCAAAGAAGACAATGAAGATTCTTCAAGTGATGAAGAATATGTATTGTAATGAAGAAGAAGCTACTACAGAGTTGGACTCTGGAAGACAAATAATGTATGGAAGAACCTCTCATCCATTTTCAGCATTTGTTAAGGTGCACACTATCAGAGAATACAATAGTTCCTGCAAGGAAGCAAAGATTGAGAGGGAGTCCACCCAACAACCAAACAAAGATAAGTATTTGAATTGTTATTTCCTGTATATATGATTACTTAAATGATGTTGTTCAGTCATGTACATACTTATGTTCCTAGATCTAGGATGTATATTATGCATTTTAGAAAAGTTGCATTAATGAACAAGATACTACTAATATGCAAGTAATGGGTAAGTGGCCCATGGTACTATACAACATTCCATTTCTACTTATCTAGAATGAAACCTCTTTGTTGACATGTTGGAGTAGTGCACACTCTTAACAATGTTCTGGTAGAGATGGAAGGCATCTAGAAAGTTACTGTATGAATACGGGATATGGATGAATGTTGTATTGAAGCATTGGCTAAGATAATTGCATGACTATATGACATATGTCCTTATGTGTAATATTTTTTTCTGAAAACTATGAGATGTTTCTAATCATACAATTGAATTTGAATTGTAGGAAATATCATTTACAATCACCTACAAAAGAAGGACAACGACATTTGTTCCAGCAATGAAGTTCAAGAAAACTACCTATTGAAGATATTGAAGAATCTGAATTTCCCAGGATCTGGGATGCATTAATGGAAGGATGCCATAATCGAGGAGTACCAGTCAATCATGAAAAATGATGTCTGGGATGTGGTCCCGAGACCAGTAGGGAAGTATGTTGTGACTTCCAAATGTATCTGCAAGATCAAGCATGTTGCAGATGGTAGCATAGAGAAATACAAGGAAAGGTTTGTGGCTCGTGGCTTCTCCTAGAACGAAGGGATAGATTATGAAGAAACTTTTGCACCTGTAGCCAGATACACTTCCATTAGAACAATACTTGCTTTGGATACAGTAATGAAGTGGAAGATACACCAGATGGATGTCAAGACAACTTTCTTGAATGGTGTAGTTGAAGAGGAATTTTATGTGGAGCAACCACTCAGATTTGAGACACATGACAAGGAGTCACATGTGTGCAAATTAAATAAAGCCTTGTACAAGCACCCATGACATGGTACGTCAGGATTGACAACTTCCTGACTAGTTTGTTTTACCAAGGGTAAAGTGGATTCCAACCTTTACTACAAGGTTGAGGAAGGCAATCCAGTGATACTCCTATTGTATGTAGATGACCTATTTGAGACAGGTGATATTGGGTTGATTGTTGATACGAAGAGGAGGCTTGCTGCCGAGTTCAAGATGAAGGACTTGGGTATGATGAATTACTTTCTAGGTATGGAGGTGTGGCAGAGTGCAGATGGAATCTTCCTTGGACAAGGGAAGTATGTAGTAGAGATCCTGAAGCAGTTCAGGATGATGGACTGCAAGGCCATGGCCACAGCTATTGCATAGAACCTAAAGCTATTGAGTGATGCTTCATCAGAGTTGGTTGATTCCACGATGTATAGTCAGATGATTGGGTCCTTGATGTACCTGATGAACACGAGACCACATATTTGCTTTGCTGTGAACACAATGAGCCAGTTCCTGATGGATCGTAGACATGTTCACATGATTGCTGTAAAGCATATTCTGAGGTACTTGAAGGGTATGGTTGATTATGTTAAGATTCAATATGCTAATATAGAAAATATGAGCATTACATTCCATTTCACAACAATAGCATATACAGGATCACTGAAATAACAACAAGCACAACATAAACACAAGAGACACAGATTTATCCTGGGAAACCCTCATGGGGTAGAAAACCCAGCAAATCTTCCTCAATATAGATGACCAACAAATACAAAGATGTAAACCATAGACATGAGCTCGTTCTCCTCCACAATAGATCTCTCCCTCACCTATGCACTATTCACAAGTGAGTGTGTGTGTTAAATGAGGAACACACCTCCTCTATTTATACACATCTCCAACTTGTCTTTTATATTAACTAGGTCGGCTCCAACTTAACCACTGGGTTAAACACCCCATTACAATTTACTGGGTTGACCCCTCTAGGGTGGTCTAATAACCCTTTGACCCACATAACACATACACGGCCGAGCCCCACTAGGGAAGTCTAATAACCCAATTTACCACATTCCGACGAAGGAATAAACATCTTCGAATATACAATAAGGTCTTCACGGAGGAATGAAACATATCCAGAATAATAAAGTACGAATATAATATTCCTAGAAGTTACAATATTTCAACACTCCCCCTGAATGAGAAGGATATTATAACAACATCTGTAGGAACAAGGAGTCATCAACATCATACATGATACATCTATAAATCATTGGAAGCTTTCTCAACATCATCAGTAACTCAAGCAGTTACTGGAACATCTTCAATACTGGAACATCAACATCTTCAGTACTGAGTCTTCATCTTCTGGAGCACTTGAACAGCTACAGCAACATCAACATCAACATCAACATCTGGATCCTCATGATCATCAGCATCTGGATCATCTCGATCTACAGCATCTGGATCATGTCAATATACAACATCTTTATCATCTCGATCTACAACATCTAGATCATCGCAACATACTCTGTAATACACAAGATACTATTATGGGATGATCAATCCCTCTCACGTTAGGACATAGGTCCACGGATGATACAATCCAGATCAGATTCCAGGAGGATCATTCCTTATCACTTTAAGACAAGTCTTATGTCTATGGACGATGCAATCCAGATCAACTTCCAAGAGGATCATTCCTTATCACTTTAAGAGAAGTCTCATGTCTAGGGATAATGCAATCCCATCACGTACATTTTTAACCAAGGGTCCAGGGATGATGCAGTCCTATCACGTACCTTTTGAACCAAATGTTAAGGGATGTTGCAGTCCTCTCACGTACCTTTTGAACCAAATGTTAAGGGACAATGTAGTCCTCTCATGTACCTTTTGAACCAAATGTTCAAGGATGATGCAGTCCTCTCATGTACCTTTCAAACCAAAAGTCTAGGGACGATGCAGTCCTCTCACGTACCTTTTGAACCAAATGTTTAGGGACGATGCAGTCCTCTCACGTACCTTTTGAACAAAATGTTAAGGGACGATCAGTCCTCTCACTTACCTTTTGAACAAAATGTTTAGGGACGATGCAGTCCTCTCACGTACCTTTTGAACCAAAGGTCCAGGGACGATGCAGTCCTATCACATACATTTTGAACCAAGGGTCCAGGGATGATGTAGTCCTATCACGTACATTTTGAACCAAAGGTCCAGGGACGATGCAGTCCTATCACGTACATTTTGAACCAAAGGTCCAGGGATGATGCAGTCCTATCACGTACATTTTGAACCAAAGTTCCAGGGATGATGTAGTCCTATCACATACATTTTGAACCAAGGGGTTCCATGATGATGCAATATGCACCTGTCCACTAAGGACTTCATTCTCGGAGACATCTGTCTATGGATCAATTATGGGATCGAAGTCTAGGGAATATGCAATCCCCACCTGTCCACGAAGGACTTCATTCTCGGAGACATCTATCTATGGATCAATTCTGGGACCGAAGTCCGAGGAAGATACAATCCCCTCTCATCCACTAGGGACCACATTCTCAGAGACATATGTCTACGGATCCTTTTAGAACATGTGTTCAAGGATGACGCAATCATCTTTTCAACTTAGACCTTGTCTAAAAACCATTCACCAACCTAACTGTCGGCATCATCAATACAGGTATCCACATCATCGACCTCACTGTCGATGCAAGCAATCTCATCATCACCGACCAATTCACTCCCCCTTTCAAGGAGGTTCCTTTTGAACTACACCAAGCTTCTCTCGAAAATACTCAAACTTTACTCGAGACATAGATTTGGTCAATATATCAGCAACTTGTTCGTTAGTGCTTACATACTCGAGCTTGATAGCTCCTTTTTGCACCATATCCTGTATATATAAATATTAGATCTCTATGTGCTTTGACTTATCATGGAACACTGGATTTTCTGTCATCTTGATAAAACTCTGGTTGTCACACAGGATCTCAATGGATTCCATCTCTAAGTCAAATAAACCAGATAATAACTTCCGAAGCCATACTTCTTCACAACTAGCAGAGCAAGAAACTATATATTCCACTTCAGCTGTACTGAGAGCCACACTAGACTGCTTCCTACTAAACCATGATATCATGGTAGATCTAAGACAATAACATCCACCTGATGTACTCTTCCTGTCTAAGACACTTCCTTCCCAATTAGCATTTCAGTAGCCATGCAATCTGAAGACATGATCTCCAAGATAATATAGACCAAAATCTATCGTACCCTTTAGATACCTCATCACATGCTTTGCAGCTATTAAGTGAACTCTTCTAGGTTCCACTAGATATTGACTCAAGGTATTTACGACAAAGCATATGTCTGGTCTAGTATTTGTCAAATACATTAATGACCCAATAATATATCTGTATAGAGTCACATCCACTAACTCTGATGAGTCATCAGCTAACAACTTCAAGTTGGAACCCATTAGAGTGGCCATGGTTGTACATTCCAACATATCAAATCTTCTCAAGATTTCCACAACATACTTTCCCAGGTTGAGAAAGATTCCTTCTGGGCCTGGCCATACTTCCAGACCTAGAAAGTAATGCATCAATCTGAGATCTTTCATCTCAAATTCTGTAGCCATCTTCTTCTTGATTTCCATGATCTGTTTCTCATTCCCTGTCAGAAAGAGATCATCCTCATACAACAATAGTATGACAAGTTCATCATCCATAACCTTAAGGTAAAGGTTAGGATCAGCTTTACTTCTGGTAAATCCCAAGCTTTGTCAATAAGCTGTCAATTATCCCTCTATGACTGAACATCTTTCACACTCAGAATTGAGTGATCTTTTACATATCTATCCATGCCATCTCTCGTCAGATGGGTCTACTAATATGAACCTCAATATGATTCGAACTCTGTGGTGAGTTCCTTCTTCCATGTCATCTATATATAGAAATCATCTTCAACCTTGTAGCAAAGTTTGAGATCCACATTACCCATAGTGATCATTCAGCTCATCAAATGACTATTGATCCTTAGTACCCATACAGATCTTGATTCACACTTCTTCTTCAATTACACCATTAAGAGAATGGTCTTATCTAGCCACTTGGAGAAAACATCTCGTCATGATCCTCTTCCTCTTTCTAAGAGAATCTTCTATCCATGAGCTTTCTATAGTATGTTTGATTTGTAAGTCTTCTTGTTGAACATCCATCACTTGTTCAACGTTCATCATTCTTCATGATCTTTCCTACAAATCAAAATTAAGTACATGATTAGTAATACTTCATAATCATCAAATCATGTTGACATGATAACCTATTATGCATACAAATATGATTTTCATAGTTATGCAACAATATTGACCAATACTTTGGCACAACACTTTTCCATATACTGTATGCATACAGTGGCTATCTAGATGCCTTCCATCTCTAGCAGAACATACTATCGAGAGTGTGCACAGCTCTCAGCATGTTAGCAAAGAGGTTTCATTCTAGACAATCAACAATGGAATGTTTGTCCAACTTATCAATCATATGCATATTAGTAGTATATTGTTCAATGCTATATGAGTGTTTACACTCAACATGATATATTCTAGAAATACAAATATGCATACAACCATTACAAGCAATATCATTTACTATTTCAGAGATTCAAATAACAACTCAAATACTTATGTTTTATGTTTGTGCGGTTGCCTCCCGCTTGATCTTCTATATGTATTTTGAATTTCTATTCATTCTGTACCACTGTGCATGCTCAAGTGTGCACTAGTGTCATCCTCATGATCTCATACACAAACATACATTCACTAGTATAATCTCAATATTATCAAAACATTATAATTCTAAATAATCTTGAATATGTATGGTCATGATCATTCAATACATGGGTATCGAAGATCCTAGCACAAAGTAGGATTCTAACATAGGAAGACATACCTGGATTAGATACATGCTTATTTATTTCTAACATACCCAAGCAATATCTTTAGTCTCTTCAATGATTTAGAGACCTTGTGATAGTAACCTGCATACCTCATAAGTTAAGCATAGTGGAAATAAATCATACATACCTCATAAGTAGAGCTTCTAAAGACTATGGATAAGTCTTTGTCTTTATGTCATCATGGTCATAGAACTTGATTTGTCTTTCTTGATGTACCTGTCTTTTGTTAGCAGACAACATCATCCTCATACAACACCACGGGTGCATTAGTACAATCAGATAACTTTGATAAAAGAATGTCGTCTATCATTCTCATGCATTCATACTTTTACATTAATCAAGATTGTACTAACCTAAATAATATGAAGACAACCATATTATGAACTTCATCAAGAATCAAATTTCAAAACATAACTGTATCTTCTTAAGATATACCTATCGATATTTCTTGTAGTCTTCTTATGTAAGGACTTAGCCTCATCTTTCCCTAAAACTGGAGCTCGATTAGGGTTTGTCAGAGAAACCCTAAAAATTCAAACTTTGACTTTCACACTTCTGAATGGATGGAAATATGTGCCTTGCTGAGCTGATCAAACTAGCATACTTCAATTTCGAAATCTCCAAAATTTGACCCCTCAAAATTGCCTTTGAAACTTCTGGATCTTCTTGACAGGATCTTGAACTAGGGTTTGATGAAGCCCACCCTTCTGCCCAATCAAAAGGTTCGATCCAAAGCTCTAAACTCTTATTTTTCTGAGGAGCTTCCAGCCGTGGTCACAGACTTCAAAAATTCCAACTTTTGCAGAAGCCCTAATTTTCCACCTTTTTGATCAAAATCCCGAACTGGGGTTTGATCAAGCTCGGTCTTCTACCCAACCAAAAAATTAGATCTTGGTCTCTAAATTTCAATTTTTATGAGTAGCATTCAGCCATGGACTCCGCTTCCAAAAATTCCAACTTTCTCTGAAACCCTAATTTTCCATAGTAGTGACGATTCAAGAATGAAGGTGCTCAAAATCCAAATCTGTTTTGATAGAAATATACACCTGATTGTTTATGGTGTAACTCCGAAATTACGAATCCAAAGGATCTGAAACTTTTTCCCGTGGTAGCCAGACCTGTCCTCTTCCCAGCCCCATAGGTCTGACCTGAATTGGATTCTCTGAGAGAGAGTTATTCCAAGTGTCGCAACATGACCTGTTTATGGGATAAAACAGGAGAGCAAACTTGTACGGTGTTCCACATGTCACTAGTTCAACTTTGGCCTCTAGAAATGTTACTTGAGATAGTATAGTCTGTTCACTATCTGCCACTTCTTATGAAATTTCATTTGGAGCTTCCTAGCCCAAGTTATGACCTTTTCTCCTAGGTCACCTGATTATGACTGAGATCTGCAAGAGGCAGAAACCCTAACTTGTACTGATCATAACTCACAAAGTACAACGAATATGAGGGTTTCTTTTGCAAAAAAGGTACATGGGGGTGTTATCTACGACCTGTAAAGGTTTCAGATTGTGAAACTTCTCCAAAATGGATTTATAGTGAAAGTTCCATGATGACTGGTTTTTGCTATACAAAACCGTAACCTTCCAATTGTTGCAAGTGAAGCAAGTGTCGTAAGTGCCATACATTGCTTCCTTCAGGTTAGCTTTTATACCATGTTAAGATTCAATATGCTAAGACAAAAAATATCAGCATTACATTCCATTTCACAACAATAGCATATATAGGATCACTGAAAGAACAACAAGCACAGCATAAACACAAGAGACACAAATTTATCCTGAGAAACCCTCATGGGGTAGAAAACCCAGCAAAGCTTCCTCAATATAGATGACCAGCAAATACAAAGATGTAAACCATAGACATGAGGTCATTCTCCTCCATAGCAGATCTCTCCCTCACCTATGCGCTATTCACAAGTGAGTGTGTGTGTTAAATGAGGAACACACCTCCTCTATTTATACACATCTTCGACTTGTCTTTTATATTAACTAGGTCGGCCCCAACTTAACCACTGGGTTAAACACCCCATTACAATTGACTGGGCTGACTCTCTGGGGTGGTCGAATAACCCTTTGACCCACATAACACATACAGGGCCAACCCCCTCTAGGGAAGTCTAATAACCCAAGTTACCACATTCCAACGGAGGAATAAACATCTCCGGATATACAATAAGGTCTTCACGGAGGAATGAAACATCTCTGGAATAATAAAGTACAAATATAATATTCTTATAAGTTACAATATTTCAATAGATTATGGGCTTAAGTATTATGCAAATCAAAAGAATAACCTAGAGGATTATGTTGATTCAGATTGGGCAAGCAGTGCCATTACTAGGAAGAGCACTTCGGGGTGTTGCTTCAGTAAGGGATCAGGTGTGATCTCTTGGTTTACCAGGAAGCAGTCCTGCGTGGCACTAAGTATAGCCGAAGCAAAGTATGTCACAGATTGTTCAGTTAGTTGTGAGGAAGTATGGCTAAGTAAGCTACTATTTGATTTGTTTGATCTCCAGTTGGATGCTACTTGTATCTTCTGTGACAACCAGAGTTGTGTGAAGTTGTCCGAGAACCCAGTGTTCCATGACAAGTTGAAGCATATCGAGATAAAGTATTACTATATCAGGGATATGGTGCAGAGAGGAGCAGTGAAGCTCCTCTATGTTGCGACAGATGAGCAGATAGCAGATGTGTTGACCAAGCCACTAACCAGGGTGAAGTTCAAGTACTTCAGAGAAAGGCTTGGTGCTCTTTAGATCAGAGATGCTTCCAGGAGGAAGTGACGGGACACAGATGCTAGAGCCCTTCCAAGCATGGTGGTAGGTGGGCCCTCACCATGGCTGTGGATGTAAGTGTTGTGTGATGAGCATCCGGATGATGCTCCTCCCTGAACATCGATATGATGTTTTGTATGATGATGATCTCTATGATCATGAGAATCCGCATGATGCTCCATGCAAGGATGATCAGTATGATCATGAGTATCTCGATGATACTCTGTGGCCATGGATATGTTGCAGGTTGTGTAGTAGCATATAATCACTCCGTGGGAGATCCTATAGGTTGAGCAGTAAGCTCGTAATCAGTCCTTGGATGCTCTTTCGAGGTTTTACTTGTTTGCATATAACCGCTCCCTGGGAGATCCTATAGGTTGAGCAGTAAGCTCATAATCTGTCCTGGGATGCTCTTTCGAGGTTTTGCTTGTTCGCATATAATCGCTCCCTAGGAGATCCTAGAGTTTTAGCAGTAAGCTCGTAATTAGTCCTGGGATGCTCTTTCGAGGTTTTGCTTGTTCACATATAATCGCTCCATGGGAGATCCTATAGGTTGAGCAGTAAGCTCGTAATAAGTCCTCGGATGCTCTTTCGAGGTTTTGCTTGGTTGCATGTAATCATTCTTGGGATATTTTGCAACTTGAGTAGTAGCTCGTAATCAGTTGTGGGATGCTCTTTTCAGGTTTTGCAGATGCACATAATCAGTCCCAACATTTCACCGGATGGGCTTCTCGGAGAGATGATGAAGGCCTACATGGAGGCTAGGCCTACATCCAGCATGAAAAAGGGCTGGCTCTATATAACTTTCTATGACGAGAAGAATTGAGAGATAACACCAGTGATCGAGATGATGAGTACAGCAGCAGTGACGATGATGCTCCAGTGATCCAGTGATGATGATCCAGCTCCAGTATTGAAGACTTGTGCCTATATGTATTGATGACTTGTGTCAAGAGAATATCTTCCTAGTTAAGAGGGAGTGTTGATGTCTTTGTAACTTCAGAAGATATTCACTTGTATATTATATTTATTACATTTGTACTTTATTGTATCCCAAACTGAGATGTATTATTCCTTTGATTGGAAGTGTCATCATTTGTATTTGCAAGTGTCGCAAGTTATATTGTAAGTGTTGTAACTTATATTCGATGGGTTATTAGACCACCTTAGTGGGGTCATCCCTGTATGAGTTAAGTGGGAGGGTTATTAGATTCCCTTAGGAAGTCATCCCAGTTAGGGTAAAAGGTAGGTCAAGTTCAAGTATAAATAAAGTGGTTGCACCACTCTATTTGCTCATTCACTCACTCATCCAACTCACATAGTTGAGAGAGAGGAGTGCGCACAAGTGGAGGAGGAGTAGCTGTTGAAGATGTTTATCTTTTGGGGTTTCATCTTGGTGATCTTTGTATTGGTGCTTATTCTATCTCTGAGGAAGTTGCGTGGTTTTTCACCTTCTTGGTTTTCCCTGGTGGAATGTTTTGTGTCTCTTGTCTCTTGTGTTTGATAGGTTGTACATGTTGTTCTCTCAATTAATATCCTAGATCATATTGAATTAAATGATGAAAAACTAACAAGGACTTTGATCTTTGTCTGTATTGATAAAAAACTCATAAAACAACCGCCATATCAAGAATGGAATTGGGGGCATCTATATAAAAAGAATTGACCCATTTATGTTGTGGTTAATAGTTTTTTTACTAATGACAGAACGTGTATGAGAGTAAATTCGAGTTCCTTGTTTGAAAATTGAATTCACTATGGGAGAACCAAGCTTAGCGTGTGGCATTGAGTTGTAATATTTAATAACCAAGTCCTATATTTTGTTAATCAAGATTGGTTGTGAGTTTAATGTTTAGAATGCGGTAAGGAATCTTGGTGGAATATTTTTATGGTTTCTTTACTCTAGTGGATTCATTTCCCAACTCAGGGGAGACCTCTCAGTGGGAAAAGATACACCGAACATAGAGTCAGATGGTTGGGTGGAAAGTTGCAGTTGATTCAGGAGGACTTAAAAAGCCAAATTTCAAAGTCAGCAAATCTTATCAATAAGGATACCACTGCGAATATCTTGTCAAGATAATTCCAACAGTGTGAACGACACCTCAAATGGATTACGAATGAGAAAGATATTCAATTCTGAAGTTTCAACAAAACAATGTTTTTAGCGTGCATAGTGGAAAAAAGATGCCATGTGGCACAACTAGAAGGGTTCTATGTGGACTATACAGATGCACAATGGCAAGTGACATCACAAGGCAGGTTGACGTGGCCCAATTATCTATTGAAACATGGCGTATTGCTAACTTGGCATTCGACTTGGCATGGTTGAGTTGGCAGATGACGTGGATTAATGTAATGTGGGTGATTTTTAAAGCATATGGTTGCTATTTGGTGGTTTGTTTAAACATAGGAAGGGGCATATTGTTATTTTATTGCCCAACTTCATTATATGCCAACAATACGTTTATGTTCTATGTAAAGTGGTTATAAAAGGAGACAACCAAGTGGAGCATATGCCATACGAATATTGTATGCCATGTCGGAAATTTATATTAGCATATGTTATTTATAAACATTGGTTATAAAAATGGTTTATATGGGTTTTTATATCTACGACCATAGGGTGGTTTGGCCATGAATAGTGTTTCGGTCCATGGTCATTACTATAATGATTTGTAACAAGTTCTTAATGGAAATGCCAACAAATTGTAAGGCTAGTGGGAGTAACAAAAGGTGAAACCACTTAGCACATTAAAATGTGGAAAAAACCATATTTTGGCTTATGTTATTAAAATCCAAACAAGTTAACCAAAGTCTTAATTTAGGGACTCACATGTTTCATGCTACCAAGGGTGGATTCAACTATTTAAACCCCCATTTGAATTATTGAGGGGGCACTCTTTTGGTGAGTCCACGTGTTTGGGGACTTGGAATGGTCCATTTGAGAGCCATGTTTGGAGAGAGTTCACTCTTCTCATCGTTGATGGAGGATTCTTGAGATCTCCATGGCTCTTGTTGGATTCTTGGAGGATGGATGTGAGTTATCAATTTAACTCCATGTTTTGAACATCATGTTCGAGATGATGCTTGGAGGATGTGGCTTTCCTTAAGGCTCAAAGCTCATCGAAGCTGTTGAGAGAGTATGGATAGCTGCATTGTGAAGTATCTTCATGTCCAAGTTTTATCAGCTCTTTGGGACAAAGGAGGAAAATATGCACTTGCTTGATTTATGCAGTCTTGTAACCAGAAGATGATCTAGTACAGCTTGTGCACTGATGCAATTTTCGATATTCGACACTCTCGATCTAAAGTACAAAGGTGAAGGATATGATGAGGGTGTGACCTTTCAGAGGTAGTTTTCATGCAGCAAGAGAGGTGGACAGTTTGTGAAGACTTTCTGTAGGTGGATCCATTATGATGTAACTTTTATGTATTTGTGCATCATTTTTAATGGATTGGTTTCTCTTTTTGGAGTAGGCCTAGAGAAGTAGCCAAGGAGGTCTCGATGAACTCTATTATCATATTGTGTTCATTATGTGCTTGAAATGTCTTGCATTTGGTATGGTTTATTTTTTGATGCACACTTAATGTTATGCTCATGTTCACATGCAACTTAACGTTAGAAAAACGATCCTAAAACATGATCCCTTTTATTTAAGTGAGTTTCGAGTTGTTTTCGAGCTCAGCCCAGGATTGAGTTAGAAATCAATTCTTTAGTCATAGGGATCTTTTAAAACCAAATAAGTGTTCTACTTATGTTAGTTATCATTACTTTTTAAGTGAATAAATATTTATTCAAGAAGGTATTGAAGTGAATTGAATTCTTTCAAATGTTTAAATATGCTACCATATTATTTAAGATAGCGTTGATTTAATGAATTCTAAGCAATGTTTAGTTTAGAAGTGAGAATATTAAGTAGTTATATTAAATTACTGAATAGCCTTATATTACAAAAAAGCATTCTCTATCAAAGAGGTATAAGGGTTCCTATCCGCTTAGAAATACTACTTAGTTTTGTGACTAAATCCTATGCCTTAGTATGCTCTTGTAATAGGAAAGGCGATTCTATAAAAATATTACGATGAATTCAATTATTAATATCCAAGTTTGAACTATGAATTCATGAAATCTTATTGTGTTAAGGAGTTGACATTATAGATGTTAAGTGGATGGTCATAGAATTGATTTGGCCACATTATGTATGAAGAAAGCTAATCAAATGTAAGTTACCTTATTAATGAATTTGTACTCTTAATATAAAATTCATAAGTAAATTGTTGTTGGTTTTAAAAGAAGTGGACTATTATTTATTCCACGTGCTTGAATGTTATTTGTACTCGTAATATAAAAGTCACAACTAAACGGTTGTATGTATAAAGATATTGAAAGTAAACATTATAAACCATAGATGCATGTAACTATATTCCTGGTAATGTTTAATTGATAATAGTGTTAATAGCAATTAAAAGAAGGATTAAATAGAAGTATACTAGATATATTTGTATTAGAATGTTGTTTGGACTTATATCATTAATTGATGATGCAATTTTTAAAAGAGTTGAGATTTATTGGATGTTTGCTCTGAGAGGTGCTTTACAACTCAGTATGGGGGAGATCTTGTAACGTGATATAACGGTAGTAACGTTATAAAGTTGGTAACATGTCGGCAAAAAATAATAGTGATAGTGAATATTATGGGAGAGATCTTGTAATGTGATATAAAGTTAGAAACTTTATAAAGTTGGTAACATGTCGGCAAAAAATAATATTGATAGTGAATATTATGGGAGAGATCTTGTAACACGTTAATAACATGTCGGCAAAAAAATAGTGATAGTAACATGTAAGTTGGTTGGCCATTAACCAGCATAGATCCATCTTAAACCCCTATGTATCAAGCAAATAGAGGGATCCAATTTCTTGAGGTGTATTTCCTTTTTCAAATTTAAACTCAAGAAATTTGATCTCTCTTGATTGATAAATCTGGGTTTAAGTTTTAAATTTTTATTTTATAAATGAACATCTATTTTTTAATTACTTTTCATAATAATTTATTTTATGAATAAACATGGATTTGTTTTAAATACTTTCCATAATTTAATTTTTTATTTTATGAGCCGACATGAATTTTTTTAATTATTTTGTTAGTAACAAACTTACATGACACACTCACACTGTAATGTCCCCATTTTGACCCCTTTGTATTAAATCGTAAACGATGTAAACATTGTAATTTAATCTTTGTGAGGAGCTCAAGGCCAAGGCCCCACCATTGATTTAGCATTTTATGTATCGACAATCAAAGGAATAGATGCCTATGGTTCTTGTGCTAGATAGGCACACTATAAATAAGACCTCATGTAGATACGAATTTTAATGGAAATACCCACAACTAGCTATGCAATGCAACAAAAGAGATGGGGCATGATTCTACAAGGAATAGGGAGGAAAATTATTCAACCCTTGAGCCAATGGTGTTAATCCATGTGTTAATGAGAAAACCCATAAACCACCAACTACCCATTTTGGGTTATGGACCCTATCATTTAATTCTTCTAGAAATTGGTTGAGGTAGTTAATGCCTTGGGAATGAAGAGGTATGGCAGTCAGATTTTCATGCATGGGCAAGCCATCAACCTGAAAATCGTATTTTTGGCTTGCTGGGCAAGAAAACCCCCACGAAATGATGCCTAAGACAATTTTCTCATCTATTACGTTCTCCTCTCACGCAGAAGGAGCTCACTGGAATTTTATCCTCACGTATTTCACCATAACCCTGAGTTTTCCATGCCCAGAAACGCGTTTTTGGTATTGTGCAGCAGTTGGGGAAGGAGGGATGCGATTTGGGACTGAGGGAGAGGTCGTTTTTGCCCTTGGGGCATTTTTCTGGAATGGGTTTTGCTCTCCCAGTCGAATTTCCCAGTTGCCAATACGTTTTGGGTCTTGTCACATTTTGCTGAAGCTCAGGAAACCCCACCTCATACATCCCACTGTTGAAACGTTTTTCTCATGCTTAGCAAGTGTATTTTTGCTGTTATGTGCATCCTTGTTTGATTTGAACCTGTAAGCAAGAAACTGGAGTGGTAGTGGACAGAATTGGCTTGATAAACCTAGTGTAGAGAGTAACCTCTCAAGAAAATCAAGAGGGCTTTGGCTACTTTTCTATGCACATCCTGAGAGCACTAGAAAGGAAGGTATGGCTTGAGGGACTATGTGGCAGTGAAGAGAATACTTCCTTGTGTTGGGTGTGTAGGCATGGTGAGTGTCAAGCTGAATAGATCTGGGAGGGGTACCCATAGCTCTGTGGTTGAGCTCACTAGCTTAGCAATTCTTCCTTTCCATGTCCTAGCTGCTTGATAAACCCAACTGCTGATTGGCTTGGCTGAATTTCGTGTATGCTTGGCTATGTGTGAGTCTGCTGTTCCCTGGTTCCTTGTAGAAATCATGCCCAGCTCGGGGGTGGCAGTTGTATCAAGAGGTTGATAAGCACAACTGGCCTATGGTTGGGTGGAACGTTTTAGTTGCATAGCCAGTTGCTTGGGACTACTTTGTTAAGATAAGTATTCTCGTGTGTTTAACTTTGCAATTATTATTTCATGAATATTATGAATATATGAGGATGTGTTAACTAAAATTAATTCTGCTGTGTTTTTCTTATAATCATACAATCCATATGTCTTTTACATTATGTGAATGCTTAGTCATAAATCTATGGGGCTGGATGCCCGGTCTTAGCATCACGATCCTCTCTATCATGCTGGTATGATAGGAGGGGATGTTACACACACATGTTACAACATCTCCCCTATGATGGGTTGTAGAGCACCTCATTTCACTCCGTGCAATAAAATTTAACATAAAGTAAAAAATTATAATATGAGGGAGATCTTGTAACATTAAGTTGGTGATATTATTGTCGGCCATAAACAAAAAAGAATAATACAAAGTAAAAGGTAATAAATATTATGTCCGCCATAAACAAAAAAGAATAATACAAAGTAAAAGTAATTAAAAGTAAGACAAAAATAATTGTAAATTTTGTTTAATATACACACTTTTTAAAATAATAGTTTTAAGTGTAGTGCTTTAAATTTGAATTTAGTTTTTCTATAAATAGAATTCTAAATTTGGTTTAATATATTCATTTTTTAAAAATAATAGTTTAAATGGCAGTGGATGTGTAAAAACATGAAGAAGTAAAATAAAATATTATAGCTAACATAAAAACTAAAAACATAAAAAGTAAAGAAATAAAGAAGTAAAAGAAAAATATTATAGTAGACGTAAGAAGTAGAAACCAAAGAAGTAAAAAGAATATTATAGTAGACATAAGAATAGAAAAGAAAAGCAGTTATAATAATAGTTAGATTTGCTAACTAATAATTAGAATTGATAACTAAATATAACTCCAAACCAACATTTAAAAATAGAAATATAAGAAGTAAAAAAATATTATAATGGACATAAGAAGTAAAAAAAAACAATGCATTGTTTTTTTGTTTTTTACATGTAAGCATTGAATTTATCAATGTAATAAAAAAAACATTCTTTCATTAATTTCAACAATGCAATGTTTAGTAGACCACAAACAAATGTTATTAAAAAACACGAGAAAAAAAACAGTGTTGCATTGATTTCAACAATGTAGCCATAATAAAAGTTAGATTTGATAACTAACTATAACTCCAAGCAAAAAGGGTTTTGAGCCTTGGTCTCTAGCTTAACACAAGCTCAATCACGTTAATTCCTACCAATAGACTACACACAAATGTTGTTAAACAATAGAAGATGCATATTTATTTCATTTGTTGCATTGATTTTAGTAATGTATTTTTTTTTGTTCTTTACTTGTATGCATTGAATTTGTCAATTTAATAAATAAAAAAATCTTTCATTAATTTCAGCGATGCATTGATTTTTGTTATTTACATCTATACATTGAATTTATCAATTTAATAGAAAAACTACTCTGCAATGATTTCAACAAATTAAATTTTGGTGTTCTCTATTTCTGGGTATATCGTGGATCCTCATGATAATATTGCAAATAATGAAGATATTGATTATCAAAGAAGAAAAGTATGACAAATGTACAAAAGAGAAAGAGAAAATTAATCTTTGTAGCAAGATTTATGTGGTTGTTGATTTTAGGAGGTTTTGGAGAATCCACAGTATCCATGTTCTTTAGCTGATGTTTTGAATCCAAAACAGAAAAATAAGCGTAAGAACATACAGAAGAACAAATAAAACATGACCATGAACTAAAGAGATCATGAAGAACTATTATTTGTGCAAAGGGATTCTCAAAAGCATGAATGGGAGACAATTTCATGATTATATAGGAATCAATATAACTACCAATGAATATGACATACTTGGATACATGGAATATGATAAGAAGGAAAATTTGAACTCTAATTTTGTTGATATGGAAACTTCCAATCGTGCATTGTAGTTCATATCTAAAAATCAACAATATCGATACCATCTAAAGAAATGTATACTAGACATCAAAAATTTCGTGAACGAATTGAACAATTAGCAGAAGTTCAAATGTGTGATGTCTACCAGGAGTCATATGCTGGAATACAAGTACGTAATACAACTACAGGTCCAATGTAGATTCTCATAAGATCGATATGAGAAGATGTCAAAACTACCAGGTGTGAAGATAAGAAAAGATGAAGAAGATAGACTGAGAATGATCATGATGTGAACCATATTTTCATTTATTTAATCCTTACAAAATTATTGTCTCTATTTTCCAGTTTAACAATTTACTCATACTTATTAATTACATTATTATAATCCTCATAATTCTTTCTGTGTTTTCAACTTAACCCATTCCTTACAATGTTGAAATATTTTATTACATATTGTAGCGCTCTATTTTTCGACAGAGCCCTAAGTCATCTTCTATGTTACTTTTCTATGTATTAAACTTATTCAGGTATATGTGAGTAAATTTCTAATGAAAATTCTATGCTTTCAAATGACATTTAGTATACTGTTTTGTCTTTAATAATCATACATTCGTATTTAAAAATATACTAACATATCAATATTTTCCTTCAACAATTTGTGTTTTCAGCATAAGAATATGTTTCACAATAATAAATCAATAAGTAGCAAGGTATATGTAGGTTTCAGAGTATGTTTCAACATAACAATCAAATAAAATAAATAATCAAGGAAATTACCTGATGCTGATGCTAGTAGACCGTAGGTTGTAGCAGGTTATGTTTATATTCTCTTAGTCAGCCAAGATGATGTGTCCACCCTACCGACCAGCTATTATCTTGCTAGCCCTTGGAAATCAAAGGATTTCCAAGCCCCTGAGCTCAAAAACTGATAATCCCGAGAGCAGTATTTACATAGGTTCTCAAAACCTTTCTCTGTTCTCAAACCTTTCTCTGTTCTCCAATCTTTCTCTCCACTTAGAGATATGCCCTCATTACCTTCCACTCTCTCCCAATATAATTTCTTCCCCCAAAAATCCTCCACCTCTCCTCCCTTCACTCTTCCCTATATACATTTCCTTCCTCGAGAAGACCTTGGGCTTAATCCACCACCCCAAACTCCCCCTCTAGAGCCCCTCAAACATTTACTCCTTTCACTTAGTTCATACACGTTACATTATAAAAATATATTTTTCACACTCAATGTACCGAATAATCAATTACACTCACGGTAAATTTATTTGATTTTGATTGTTGGTTGTAAGTATTTATTATGGTAGGAATCATTACCCAAAGGTTATCTATTCGAGACTAAGTTTATTAACTACTAGTCTATTCACCACCTTTGTATTTAGTGTTTTTAGGATAAAATAATAAAATAATATATAAATAGTTGACTTTTTTCAATTTGGACAAGGTGTGTCTTAATGGTCTACCTCATCCGTCAAGATAACTTATCTTGAAATTTAAATTCTAAGATTCGTATTGAATAATTAAATAGTAATAAACCATTTTCCATCACATCACGTCCATTCCAAAATTGTTATCCTATTATGTCTAAGTTAGAAATGGAAATAATCACACTCTAATCATTTATTAATCAATATTTAAATTTTACCTATATTGCAATTGTTATGACATGGATAGTAACATTATTAGAGTAACATTAATTAAGTAATAATATTAATTAAATCACCACAAAGTAAAAATAAATGGTGAATTAGTAAAAATGTTTTTTTTTAAATCATTTGTTTATCACATGAGTACCCTAACATTAACATAGTATCCTCGTTCTTCTAAACAAAGCACCCTTAAGGGCTTAAACAATCTTACTAATTAATTAGATAGTACCATTACCTTATTTACAACAATTCTCAGATGACAATGTTAATTGATGACACTTGTCTCAATTGTTTATCACGATGTTTACCAACAAGTAATACATAGCTTAATTGATTTGTTTTACACATCTTTAATAACTTTATATTCATTATCTGAATTCGATCAATGCATGATTAACATAATTACTTATGACGACTTATACATTTATTCAATATGTTGAGTGTTTGTATATCGATACTAGTGTACATGTGCAAAGCGTGCATGCGTGGCCAACATATGCACAGATCAGAAATGTACTATAGACAAACCCCATTCCGCCTATGCATACCTGCTCACTAATAGTAGTATTTACCCCCATGTAGAAAACAAGCATAATATATATAGTACAATTACTTTAACATTCTCAGTTATTTAACAGTTAATTCTTTACGATTTCACATCATTATCTTTATGTTTATATTAGTTTAATCAATCATGTACAAGGAAGGGTAGCTACTAGCACTAACTCAGAATCAAGGGATACCCAACCCTCAACAGTAATAACGAACACATCCTCCCATCATAACCTACGTCCTGCATCCTCCCTATCCTTCCTCTGCTAGTACAAAAGTGGATGTCGAACTCACCGACCTGACCACATAGAACTTGAGAGCGATAGCGTCGGCTAAACAGCGGACCTATCCTCCCCTAGCAGGCATTCGACCATCGTCATCACAACAACATGGGGAGCGTGTCTCAGCACGGCCCTCCCATGACCTCGGGTCTCATGGAAACATAGGGTGGGAAACACATCCATCCCTCTCAACATACTGGGCCTACGCCCTTATCAACTCATACTTTGCTGCTATCGAGATTATCAGTTTGTGTTATCGCATCATCATTTTTGGCTGCTAAGGTTTACTGTACGAACAAGTTTTTTTTCTGTGTCCCATATATCAGATCAAGTAACTGGCTATCCCATAGCCCTTGTGTCCTGTAGGTTAGTATTTCGCAAAATACAAATTTATAGAAAGCATTTCCCATTGATCGCCAATTGATCCATGTTATCAAAAATCATTTTATTTCATGTAACCTTTTTAGTTCATCATAGATGCGTATGAAATATAACACTTCAATAATTCATATAAGAAGATGGTATCCACGTACTGAATCATATATTTCACATCTTGTTAATGAAAAAATATAAACATATATTGTAATTGTAAAATAAAGAAATCATATGATAATCATGACATCGTAACCGCATAACATAGTAACATTATAATCATAGTGAAATCATAAAACAAAGTAATATCATATAATGAGGTCCATCATATCGTAATATAGTTTACTCAATCGAGCTGAGTTCAACAGAATATATAAGAAAATAAAGTATGGTGTGTCTAACTGATAAATATTCCTAATCAAAATATGGGTGTTACATACACCCACCCTTCGAGAAACTTCATCCCGAAGTCATGGTCAAAATAGTGAGGGAAAATATCGACACATGATCTCTGCATCCTCCCAGGTAGCAGACCCTGGGCTATACTTGTCTCATTGGACCTTAACTTGGTCCACACGGCGACTACGGAGCTATCAAACCCTACGATCAAGTATACATAATGGTTCGACCCTGAAGGTTCCCTCGTCCGAGACCTGCAATTCCTTCCAATGAATTTTGTGAGTCTCATCAGCTATGTAATGTCATAATACAGAAACATGAAATACATTATGAGTTTTATGCAAGTGGGGTGGCAGTGCAAGACGATAAGCAACTGGTCCGATTTTCTCAAGAATCTCAAATGGACCTATAAAGCAAGGTGACAACTTGGTACCCTTCCCAAACCAAATGGTACTTTTATTTGGTCTGATGCAAATAAATACACGATCCCCTACTCCATAACTTCTATCTGACCTGTGTGCATCAGCGTAACTCTTTTGCCTATCCTGTACTTCCTTCAACTGTTGCCTAATCTGTAACACTTGTTCCTCCATTTCCTAAATCAATTCAGGCCCAATTAAAACTCAATCCTCTAACCTGTCCCGACTGATTGGTGTCCTGCACAGCCTCCCATATAATGCTTGATATGGCTGCATACCAATGGAGCTGTGATGACTATTGATGTATGCAAACTCCACTAAAGGAAGATATTTCTCCCACTGTGTCTGTTGATCCATAACATACATCCTAAGCATGTCCTCTATTACTTGATTCACCCTTTCTGTCTGTCCATCTGTCTTGAGGTGATAAGTTGAGCTTAAGTTCAACTGTGTCCCCAATGCTGACTGCATGCTTGTCCAAAATCTGGAGGTGAACTTAGGGTCTCTATCAGAGATTATCTTTTTAGGAACTCCATGAAGACATACAATCTCATTTATGAATACCCTTGCCACATCTGTCACATCATAGGTGTCTCTAACTGGAATGAAGTGAGTGCTTTTGGTTAGTTTGTCGACTACCACCAAAATAGCATTATGTCTCATAGATGTGAGTGGTAATCCTACAACGAAGTCCATGGAAATGACTTCCCATTTAGTCATAGTAATATCATGCGGTTGTAAGAGACCGGCCGGGTGACGATGATCTACCTTAATTTGTTGACACTCAAGGCACTTCGAAACAAAATCCACTACATACATCTTCATACCTAGCCAGAAGAAGAGTTTCTTCATATCAGTATACATCTTCTTCACCCCTGGGTGCGCACAGTAATGTGATCTATGGGCCTCTCTAAGGATCGTTTCCCTGATATCACCTTCCTTAGGAACATACATCCTCCCTTGATACTGCAACAATCCATCTTCCTCAAGATGGTACCCATCATACTTCAATTCCTATTCCTTTCCATTCTGAATAGCTAAGGTTACTTTTAGATACCAACTATCACCCAATAGTTGTCCTAGTACTCTTTCCCTCAAGTCAACCTTCAAGGGAATTAAGGAGAAAAGTCTCAGCCTTCGGCTTAGAGCGTCTGCCACCACATTCTCCTTTCCTTTGATGTAAGAGATACCAAATTCATACTCACTCATGAACTCACTCCATTGCCTTTTCCTAGCATTCAAATCCCTTTGGGTAAAGATGTACTGCAAGCTCTGATGGTCTGTTTTAAGGGTGAAGCTTCTACCAACTAGGTAGTGCCTCCATAATTTTAGTGCCAACATTACTGCTGCCAATTCTAGATCATGCGTGGCATACTGCTCCTCATGAGGTTTCAACTTTCGAGATGCATAAGCTATTACCCCGCCTTCCTGCATCAACACCGCTCCTAGTCCTTGCTTCAAGGCGTCAGTGCATACCATGAAATATTTATCCATGTCTGGTACCCGCAAGATTGGTGCACTTGTCAACAATCTCTTTAACTCTGTAAAAGAGGCATCACATTCATCGTTCCATTCATACCGGATTCCATTGCGTTGCAAGGTGGTAATAGGTTTTGCAATTTTAGAAAATCCTTCCACAAACCTCCAGTAATAGCCTGCTAAGCCCATGAAGCTGCGCACCTCATGAGAATTCCTTGGAATTGGCCAATCTTCAATGGCCTTTACCTTTTCCGGGTCTACAGAGATCCCTTCACCTGAGATAATGTGCCCCAAGTAGTGAATCTCTTTTTGGAATAAGGAACAATTTTACAATTTACCATAAAGTTTATGTTCCCTTAATCATGTCAAGACTAACCTCAAGTGTTCCTCATGCTCCTTCTCGCTCTTAGAATAGATAAGAATATCATCTAAGAAGACCTGAACAAAGCGGTACAAGTATTTTCGGAAGACACCATTCATGAGGCTCATGAATACAACTGGAGCATTGGTCAAACCAAATGGTACCACTACAAACTCGTAATACCCAAATCGAGTTCGAAAGGCAGTCTTAGGAATGTCGCCTTCCTTGATCCTCAACTAGTGAGACCCTGATCGTAAATTGATCTTTGAGAAGACTGACGCACCTTTCATTTGATCAAAGAGGTCATCAATTCTTGGTATGGGATACCTGTTCTTCACTGTGGCTTTGTTCAAATATCTGTAATCTATGCAGAGTAGCAGAGATCCATCCTTCTTCTTAACGAATATCACTGGTGCTCCCCACGGTGAGATACTAGGTCTAATCAGTCCCAAATCTAGCAACTCTTTTAACTGGATATGTAACTCACGGAGCTCTGGAGTTGTCATTCTATAAGGAGTTTTTGAGATAGGCTCTGCACCAGGTTTTAGTTCGATTGTGAAATTGAGCTCTCTTTCTGGAGGTAGTCCTGGCAATTCCTTCGGAAAGACATCCTTGAACTCGGAAAGTATTGGGTAAGAATTCAAGGAAGGTCATTTACTATCGCTCACGGCCTCCACTACGAACAACTGGCGTCCTTGTCTTAGGCACCACTTAGCTTTCACCATCGAGATGAAACAGAGGGATACCTTCCTCTTCAAGCCTTGGATTTGAATTGTCCTTCCCTCGTCATTGAGGCACAACACCTTCTTTGCATAGCAGTCTAAGAAATCTCTATGGCCTTCTAACCAATCCATGCCAATAATGAGGTCATAAGTCCCCAAATTGGTGACATAAGCATCCAACTTAGTGGTGCACACTCCTAAGTCAACCTCACAACTCCTCACTTTAAGACCTACTGTTTGCTTAGCTCCTGAAGCCATTTCAACCAGTTTGAAATCATTATGCTCGTAGGCTGCCAACCCACATTTATCTAATGCAAATGGTGAAATAAAACTATCAGTTGCTCCCAGATCAAACAAAATTTTAAGTTTGACATTGTTTACTTTACCAGTGGATTCTACTACGGTAGACTAATGTTCTGCTTGGTGGTTATGAACCGCTGCATGAATCCGATGACTGTTACCCGAACTATCCATGGGTGCTTTTCCTTCCCTGTTCCTACTGCTTGACTGACCCTTGGGACAGTCTCGCTGGAAATGAGGACCTCTGCATCCCCAACAAGAGAAATTGGGAGGGGCTTGCATGTTGCTCGGAGGAATCCTCTGAGATGAGTTCCTTCACCTGGGTCCTCTAAAACCCCTTGATCCTCTATAGGAACTTCCTTGTGTATGCCCCTGGCTTTGGTGAGTTGCGGACGATGCCTGCGAGACTGAGTTAATTGAAGTATTACCGCTTGGTGTGAACCTGCTACCGTAAGGAGGAGGTCTAGATTGTCCTCCCCTGAAGTAAGGACGTGAGGCCTTCCCTGAAACATACTGATTGGTTCCTGTCAACTTACTACCCCCTTTTCCATCTGACATATCAGCTGCATAACAAGCATACTCAACTGCAATGGAAACTAAAGTTGTCTTCCACATCCGCACAACAGCCCTAATCTTGTAGTTAAGTCCATACACAAAACGCTCTACTTGACAATCATCTACATCTAGGTAAGGAACATATTTTACTAGTTCCATAAACCAAGATTCATACTCCTCCACCGTCTTGTCTCCCTATACTAAGGCATGGAGTGCACCTGCCTGTTCTTCCTTGTAATAATTTGGAAAATACTTCTTGTGGAACCTCTCCTCGAACAGTTCCCAAGAAGTCGTAAGAGGAGTAAGGTACAACTGCTTCTTGAGATCTGACCACCAATTCAAAGCATCACCTTTAAGCTGAAAGCCGTCCATCCTAGCCTTAGAACTAGATGTGTACTTATTCAATGCGAAGCATCTCTTCATGCCTTCCAGCCATGCTTCTGCATCCTTACCAGGTCATCCTCCTAAAAACTCTGGAACCTTTATCTTTTGCAACTCCCTCGATATGTCCTGAAGTGGTTCCTGTCTTGGGCCATGTGCCCTTTCAGAGTTCTCTCGACTCACTTGAGTGGTTTCCACCTTGACGGCCCTTTCCGATTGCCTGTTCATTGTGGTCATAATAGCCTCCAAAGACCTCATTATGATATGCATTTCTGGTGTTGAGGTTGGTCGTGGCGGTGTTGGCAGCGATGATGGTGGTGGAGGTGGTGATGATGGTGGTCGACCTTGACCCCTACCTTTACCTCTGCGCATTGTTACCATGATTGATCCTGATGCTGAAGTAAAACATCCCATTGTTAGTTTCTAAGGAGCGTGTTAGTTGATTTTCAAATAGATGCATTTCAGAAAATAAGCTATAGTTCACTACATTTTGATGAGGCCATCTTGAACTAAGTCTACTAAATAACTCTTCGTAAATTTATGCATTGGATTTCATGTAATTTTCATAAGGTTCAATCTAAATTAACATTTGAAATAAAAATTTTATTGGTGCTAGAATTTATTTAAGTTTAAAAGTTTAGGTTTTAATCTAATTAAATCTCATAATTATCATCCATATTAACATTATATTTTTTTTTACTTTTAATGTAATCAAGATTAACCTTGTAATTAAAATTTCTGATTAATTTTTCAATAAAAACTTTATGATAAATTTTATACTTTTAATATTAAAATATTATATATATATATTGTTAAATTTTTTTAAATTTTTATTTAAATTAATAGTATAATAAATAAAATCAAATAACCGGAATAACGAAAACCTATACTATAGAGTATTTATAGCAATTAGTTTTTTTTTCTTAAATATCATTTATGCTTTAAACCCTATCACCCTACGCCGCCTCTCCGCGGGTCCAGCTCCATGCATGGGGTATACGTGTGAGGCCCATGGTGCCTCTCACCGCCATGAGAAGGAGTACTCTCCATACAACCCACCGCCATGAGAAAGTCGAGAAACCCTAAATTGGGTCAATCCCCAAGGCACGGCCATTTCCGCCCTCTCTCTTGGAGTTTTAGCTCTGCAACTCTATGGGAACTTGCTTAGGGTTTTAGATAGGAAGGATATTTTGATCCAACTTATATGGTAGAAGCACTCGCACAAGCTTGAGGAGGCTGTTACAAGTATTTCTCATTTCCTAATCTGCCCAACATTTACGCTAGCTGGGTATTTGAGCTATGGATCCGCGGCTCTCCTTGTGGACTCTTCTAGATGCTTGTGTGCTGGGCTTCAGACTTGTGGTGTAAGATTGACTTCTCCTTTAGAATTGGATTTGTCTTCCTTGTTTCCAGTCTTAGCCGTATTCACTTTCTGGATTTTGCATTAAAATATTTTTGTAGCTCAGAGACAACGCCCCTTCATGGCAGGTTCGCGACTTGCTGAGCGTTATTGTGACTCGTTCTCTCTCCTTCCCTACGGGCAAGTTCCAATTCTTTTGTTTGAAATTCATTCGATGGAATAATAAAATGATTTAAGAAACAACCGAAGCTATTCGTATTCCTAGGAATTCAGTAGATAGATTTTTATTTTTTTATTTTTCCTGCTTCTAGCCTTTTCTATTGATGATGGAGAGAACGACCCTCTTGGGAGGCTGCATTTTAATTACTATTTGGCTTCAGTACTTACATATCGTTGTCTGTAAGAGGACTATGATCTTAATATTTACAGTATGAAGGTACTTGTGAGGGCTTGTTACTTTCTTTTACTCAACATTTTCGAGGTACTGTTTCTGCTTTCCAGTGAAAGGCGCATGCCTGGAGGCTTTGCGCGGGTTACGTTTACTTCTTTGGAGAAGAAGAAAGAGTGTAGGGCATTGATGGCTGTAGTGCCCCTAGACTACTATAGATATTGAGGGCACCTGCTGAGTCACCTGACTGTTTGAAACATGAATAAAATAACCCTATGATTTTATTTTGAGTATATTTATGATTACGATTGATTGATATATGTGCATTTGGGTAGTTATTGTGAATGGACAATTTCATGTTGTTTAACGATTAACTTTGATATGAAAACTATACATATGAATGATGCTTAACGACTAGCTGTGCAATTGATTATGTGATTAGACGAATGAGTAATGATTAAGTAAATTATAGATGCTTAATGAAGCAACATATTTATAAACCAAATTGTGATTATTGAGGACAGTGCTACTAATTTACGTTTGTGAGAAATGTGTGTAGCAACAGGTGAAACGGTTCACCAATGGACACACAAAGGAATATGAAGGGTCATAGAGTACGAGTAAATCACACACAGGGAGAGCAACGACGATGTCGACTTCCGACGGAATACCACGCTTGAGCAGATAAGCACTGATCCGCTTGCTCAAGAGGAAAGCGTGAGGGCGTACGAGGTGGGCCATGACGGAGCTGGTCACGTACGAGTTGGGGGGCGCGCAGTGAGAACGGACTCACTCCTCAACGCCATTAGTCCCTAATAGCGTGTAGACGGAGGATGGAAGGTAACGGCTCCTGAAATCCCTACATGAAGTTCCCGCAAGTCAAAATGGAAGGATGACGGCAGGAGGGCCCGATGGTGCGGTACCCTGCCGAGAATGGAAAGAGTGAATGCAAGGACCCAACGATGTGGTTCCTTGCCAAGGAATGGAAACTATGGATGACTGGACTCGACGAAGTGGTGCCATGTTAGAGAAATTAAATTAAGGAACAAGGAGGCCCAACGGCACGACACCGGGTCCCTAGTAAAAGTTGATTGCTAAACTTAACTGTGTTGAAACGTATAATTTTGCACCTAGAACTTTACTTAGAAATGCATTTGAGTACTTTAGGCATTTGCACATAAATGATTACTTTGGCATTTAAATAATATTAAGTGTTATTTAGGCATTGCACATGAAAGGATATTCCTGATTACTTAAAAAAGTTATAAATATTTATTTAGGAGCAAAATGGAATCCTAGGCATGGACACCTAGTCAAATCCACCTACATCACAAATCTAGGAGTTAAGTGAAATATCTAGGGGACAAACATGAGCAAACTTAGGGATGTTGGTGCATCTCCTAGAGGAACTGACACTTGGATGGGTGAGTTGTTTTTCATTAAAGAATTAATTAAATAATTATTTATGCATGAAGCGACATGTGTCGCGGGGGATTTTCCTTTAAAAGGGAGACTTTGGGGATGGGTAAAGAGCCCAGACCCTAGATGACTATCGTAATATTGAGTTACCTCATGACTTGCTGCTATTGAGGGTTTGGCTGGAAATCTTGGTGGGGGGGAAACCCAAGCTGGGTTTCTTGAGAATTGTGTGTGAACTTTACGACCCAAAGCTCGAGGGAGGCCATGCGACTGAAAGCATGAGCCTATGGTTGGGTGGCGAAGCTAACGGTTTCTTTGCCTATGGTTAAACAAGATTTGCTGGAGGGATCCTACGGAAGAAGAAGGCGACAATGGACCAGCTGGATCGGGTTGACAGGTTAAGGTTTTGCTTATTTTTGTTAAGTTATTCACTATTTTATTTTATTTTTCCAATAACTATAATGGCTAATTTGTTTGTATGAAGTTGTTAAAGTTTCAGGTTCAGTTCAAGGGGACCCTAAAGGAGGGGTTCTACAATGGCTCTCTTTAAGATTCTATCCGATCCATTAACCCCCCCCCCTTTTTTTTTAAATGGGCGGCCTTTGGGATGAAGACCAGCCTTAATAATTTTAAACTCATTTTGTTTTTTTCTTTTGTGTTGTTTTTTTTTTTTTTTCCTTAATGAATCGACCTGTATAACCGCCATTGACAATCCTGGTAGGTGGATCAGCCCCACCTTGACTTTTGTATGTTTTACATAATGTACAAATGAACTTCCCTTTAAGTAGGCTTTAATTTCATTATGAATATATTAAGTCAGGGTGCCTGTGGTCTCTCCCTCTCATAGATAATTAATGATAGTTTGTTTACTAGGTGCATTCTCTTGATAGTTGGACTCGATCACTCTTGTTGAGAGTGAAAGCGATTGATAACCCCCTTTTGGGGCACACCGTGTATGTATTTTATATGATTCTAAACTGTAGTGCTCTATAGGGAGGAACTGGTCGCCTATGGCTAATAGGGATTGCGAGGCGTGAAACATACCTGCGTTGTTAGCTATTTCACCTTCTATGGATAATGATTGGGACCTGCAGTCTCTACCTATTATTTCCAAACCGACTCGATGATTGTTTCCTAGGTTCTCCCTTGTTTCTTACGATTTCTAAGTTTTGCAGTTATTTTAGTGTTTAGAAGATCCATATTAAAATGCAGCAAATACGCCATTTCTTTTTTTTAAAATTTAGGGATCATAATCAACATATTGAATTTTGGTTTCTCTATTTTTGTTTCTTCCCTGTATCAGGATCAAGGAGCCTTTGCTTTGGACGCTTGGTTAAAAATGAAGAAAAATAAACTATTATTTTACTAAATAGTATTTATTTAAATGACAAAATCAAATTTGCCCTAGATTACAGATCCTGCTGTCCAAATTTCAGGAAATGAATGAATAATAACAATGATCATTCGTGCTTGCAATTATAGCCGATTCTGGTCACACACAAGATCTGGGCAATTTTCAAAGAAGAGTACTCTTTGTTGCAGCAATTTATGCTGTCTGTGTAGTGGTTTGCGCCCGGAAGACGTTTCATTCGTGGTGCCCACTTTTCTGGTCATTTTGGGTGGTTTTGGTGTAGCGGTTTAAGCGTTTGGACTGTCAATAAGATTAAATTGCTTTAATATTAGGTTAAAGATTATTATTATCATTTTTGGATGTCTGGTTATCTATGGATAGGGATTTTGGCTTCTTGCTAAGAGTCTGAAATTATATATATATATAGATTACGCCCCTTTATTGAACTTAACATCTGATAATTTTTGTTAGAATTGTTCTTAAGATGATTTAAAATTCAATATGTTCTGCTACATCAACCAGCCTGGTTTAGGTTCCACTAAGTTTTACACAGAAAATAATTATGCTATCTCTAAATTCGAGTAGCCTACAGTATATATATATATATATATTTGCTAGACATTTCATATGCTTAGATAGAGAGAACAATGCAACAATCTTTACTAATGATCATGCTAGGTATTGAAATACATAGATTTATGCCGTGAAAAGGTAAAACAAATCAATTACCTTTGAAAGTTTAGTATGAATTACAAACTATATTACCAATTATATTACGAACCATAGGATGAATTACGAACTATATTCTCACATCATCCATAAAATGGTTAAACAAAACAAATACACGACTGTAAATGTCTTTGAAATCCACGAGTAAGAGATGTATATATTAGAAATCTAGATAAACAAAATCAATTCATAGATGGTTGTGTTCGGGTTAAGTATGGTGAATGCTAAGGTTTTAAACATAATTCTCTGAATTTAATTTAAAATAATGATTGTAGTGGCGTCCTTAAATATGAAATTTTATGTTTGTTTTCTTATGCCAAATATGCAATGTCTTCTTGTTTTCTTATAAAATTTACAGAATTTTTACTCTACGGCTATCTATATCTATATCTATATCTATATCTATATATGTAACTGACTATTTCTGATTTTTATGTTTGTGTAGATAAACTACTGTTACATAAATTAGGGAAGAAGGTTTGGAAAATCTTGAACATTGATTTCGGATTTCTGCATAGAGTTCTACATAGATTTACAGATATTTTTGCTTAGTGATGCTTAGTTTCTATTTCCTATAGGCCATTAGGTTCGAGAGTTCGAACCTTGCTCTGATACCAAGTGTAGCGCTCCATTTTTCGATAGAGCCCTAAGTCATCTTCTATGTTACTTTTCTATGTATTAAACTTATTCAGGTATATGTGAGTAAATTTCTAATGAAAATTCTATGCTTTCAAATGACATTTAGTATACTGTTTTGTCTTTAATAATCACACATTCGTATTTAAAAATAAACTAACATATCAATATTTTCCTTCAACAATTTGTGTTTTCAGCATAAGAATATATTTCACAGTAATAAATCAGTAAGTAGCAAGGTATATGTAGGTTTCAGAGTATGTTTCAACATAACAATCAAATCAAATAAATAATCAAGGAAATTACCTGATGCTGATGCTAGTAGACCGTAGGTTGTAGCAGGTTATGTTTATATTCTCTTAGTCAGCCAAGATGATGTGTCCACCTTACCGACTAACTATTATCTTGCTGGCCCTTGGAAATCAAAGGATTTCCAAGCCCCCGAGCTCACAAACTGATAATCTCGAGATCAGTATTTACTTAGGTTCTCAAAACCTTTCTCTGTTCTCAAACCTTTCTCTGTTCTCCAACCTTTCTCTCCACTTAGAGCCATCCCCTCATTACCTTCCACTCTCTCCCAATATCATTTCTTCCCCCAAAAATCCTCCACCTCTCCTCCCTTCACTCTTCCCTATATACATTTCCTTCCTTGAGAAGACATTGGGCTTACTCCACCGCCCCAAACTCCCCCTCTCGAGCCCCTCAAAAATTTACTTCTTTCACTTAGTTCATTCATACACATTACATTATAAAAATATATTTTTCACACTCAATGTACCGAATAATCAATTACACTCACGGTAAATTTATTTGATTTTGATTGTTGGTTGTAAGCATTTATTATGGTAGGAATCATTAACCAAAGGTTATCTATTTGAGACTAAGTTTATTAACTACTAGTCTATTCACCACCTTTGTATTTAGTGTTTTTAGGATAAAATAATAAAATAATATATAAATAGTTGACTTTTTTCAATTTGGACAAGGTGTGTCTTAATGGTCTACCTCATCCGTCAAGATAACTTATCTTGAAATTTTAATTCTAAGATTCGTATTGAATAATTAAATAGTAATAAACCATTTTCCATCACATCACGTCCATTCCAAAATTGTTATTCTATTATGTCTAACTTAGAAATGGAAATAATCACACTCTAATCATTTATTAATCAATATTTAAATTTTACCTATATTGCAATTGTTATGACATGGATAGTAATATTATTAGAGTAACATTAATTAAGTAATAATATTAATTAAGTCACCACAAAGTAATAATAAATGGTGAATTAGTAAAAATGTTTTTTTTAAATCATTTGTTTATCACATGAGTACCCTAACATTAACATAGTATCCCCGTTCTTCTAAACAAAGCACCCTTAAGGGCTTAAACAATCTTACTAATTAATTAGATAGTACCATTACCTTATTTACAACAATTCTCAGATGACAATGTTAACTGATGACACTTGTCTCAATTGTTTATCACGATGTTTACCAACAAGTAATACATAGCTTAATCGATTTGTTTTACACATCTTAAATAACTTTATATTCATTATCCGAATTCGATCAATGCATGATTAACATAATTACTTATGATGACTTATACATTTATTCAATATGTTGAGTGTTTGTATATCGATACTAGTGTACATGTGCAAAGCGTGCATGCATGGCCAGCGTATGCACAGATCAGAAATGTACTATAGACAAAACCCATCCCGCCTATGCATACCTGCTAACTAATAGTAGTATTTACCCCCATGTAGAAAACAAGGATAATATATATAGTACAATTACTTTAACATTCTCAGTTATTTAACAGTTAATTCTTTACGATTTCACATCATTATCTTTATGTTTATATTAGTTTAATCAATCATGTACAAGGAAGGGTAGCTACTAGCACTAACACAGAATCAAGGGATACCCAACCCTCAATAATAATAACTAACACATCCTCCCATCATAACCTACGTCCTGCATCCTCCCTATCCTTCCTCTGCTAGTACAAAAGTGGATGTCGGACTCACTGACCTGACCACATAGAACTTGAGAGCGGTAACATCGGCTAAACAGCGGACCTATCGTCTCCTAGCAGGCATCCGACGATCGTCATCACAACAACATGGGGAGCGTGTCTCAGCACGGCCCTCCCACCACCTCGGGTCTCATGGAAACATAGGGTGGGAAACACATCCATCCCTCTCAACATACTGGGCCTACGCCCTTATCGACTCATACTTTGCTGCTATCGAGATTATTAGTTTGTGTTATTGCATCATCATTTGTGGCTGCTAAGGTTTACTGTACGAACAAGTTTTTTTTTTGTGTCTCATATATCAGATCAAGTAACTGGCTATTCCATAGCCCTTGTGTCCTGTAGGTTAGTATTTCGCAAAATACAAATTTATAGAAATCATTTCCCATTGATCGCCAATTGATCCATGTTATCAAAAATAATTTTATTTCATGTAACCTTTTTAGTTCATCATAGATGCGTATGACATATAACACTTCAATAATTCATATAAGAAGATGGTATCCACGTATCGAATCATATATTTCACATCTTATTAATGAAAACATATAAACATATACTGTAAATGTAAAATAAAGAAATCATATGATAATCATGACATCGTAACCGCATAACATAGTAACATCATAATTATAGTGAAATCATAAAACAAAGTAACATCATATAATGAGGTCCATCATATCGTAATATAGTTTACTCAGTCGAGCTGAGTTCAACAGAATATATAAGAAAATAAAGTATGGTGTGTCTAACTGATAAATATGCCTAATCAAAATATGGGCGTTACACATATTTTTCAGTGTAGATGTTATGCTGTGGACGCATTGATTTCAATGTATGGACGCATAGATTTCAGTGTATGGACACATTGATTTCAGTGAATGGATGCATAGATTTCAATGTATGGATTTTTTTATTGCATGTTTTTCAGTGTAGATGTTATTCTGTGGACGCATTGATTTCAGTGACAACAAAAGAACAAGAAGAAGACTTGAAACAAAAAGCAGAAGAACAAAAAGAATTTTGAAAAAGGAAGTTGGATGAAATGATAGTAGAATAATTATAAGAACGAAGAAAACGAAACGTAGATCGACAAAAAGAATATCGGAAAAGAAAGTTAGACGAATTGACAGCAGAAGAATGAGAGGAACAAAGAAAATGAAATGTTTATCGACAAAGAGTGTATTGAGAGAGAAAGTTGAAGCAGTTGGAAGAACAAAGAAATAAAGTTGTAGAACAACAAATAAATGAAAATGTACAAAATGATGAAATGACGGAAGAAGAAGGAGAAGAACGAACAAAAAAAAATGCAGATCAACAAAAATAAAATCGAAAAAATAAATTAGGCGAATTGACAGTGGAAGAGCGAAAGAACAAAGAAAACAAAATGTTGATCAACAAAGAGCGTATTGAGAGAGAAAGTTGAAGTAATTGGAAGAACAAAAAAATCAGTTTGTAGAACAACAAATAAATTAAAATGTACGAAATGACGGCAGAAGAAGGAGAAGAACAAACAAAACAAAACGCAAATCAACAAAAAGAGAATCAGTAAAAAAAGTTAGGCGAATTGTCTCTATTTTCCAGTTTAACAGTTTACTCAATCCTTAATAGTTATTACTTACATTATGATAATCCTCGTAAATGTATCTATGTTTTCAACTTAACCCGTTCCTTACAATGCTAATCCAACTCCAGTTTTGTGTCACCGCCCATGACTGAAACCATCCTAGATCCAAATCCTAGGCTCTATCAAGCGCCGAGAGGGATCAAATCTCCCGAGGTGCAAACCTCGGCTCATGTATTGCACTCAAGGAGAGGTTTGCACCTCGGGAGATTTGATGCCTCTCGACACTTGATAGAGCCTAGAATTTAGATCTAAGTTGATAATACTTAAATAGAGTAATATGAATGATAGTCATGTTAAATACTTAAATAAAATAATATGAATGATAGTCATGGTATTATGCCATTGACTTCGTTTGATGAGAGATAAGATATGGTTAGAGATTTAAGATTTCAAATGGTAAGATTAACTAAATAGTTTAAAAATGATATGTTCACATCTATGGCCCCAAATTCGTTATGAAACAAACTCATACATAATAAAATATTTGTGGAATTTGATTTATATAATAAACATTTCGGAATAGATGACTCTATGTTGGTTTAATAGTTTTTAGATATATAAATCATGTGTTTATTAATTTTTTAATTTTTACAGTTAATATTTTTTAATACTTAATGTTAGGAAGTCACAATTTCTCCTGTATACTGAGCTCTATATTGAGCTATAGAACAACTTACATACTAGTTTATTTACATTTTTTATCAATTACATTATAAAATAATATCAAAACAAAAATTCACTACTTTGCCACTATTATCATTATTATAATTACACAATCTGGAATAAAAACACGCCGTTTCTGTCGATCTGGTGATAACCGATGCCCTCGAATGGCCTTCACCCACTATATAGTGGCTCCCAGACTGCGAAGAGCCTCCCGGAAAAGATTATTCTGTTCAGAAAATGGTACTGGGGACTCATACGTCAGACAAGGAGCCCAACTATCTGATGCTGGCCCAAGTTCAACTCCCACTGGAGGATGCAGAGAATGAGGCCAAACATTATGACAATGAGCACGGGGAGATTGGAGGGTTCGGCTGTGCTAATGGCAAGGTATGGTTAATGATATCACTGTTGTTATGAATTGTAGTAGTATTTTTAGTACTTGAGCTCCAATCGGGCCTGCATTTGAAGCGTTTATCATCTGTGTAAGGGTTACTTGCTAGGGTTAGGGTTTGACTCATTTTATCACGGTGGATTTTTGTTTTATGATTTTGAAAGTCGGGAAAGTTGAAATGGATAAATTATCAAATACATTTTTTAGGTTTATCTTGGTTTGGTGAATGATACTGCATTTCTTAATCAAGGCTCCATGTTTAAGGAATATATTTCTTTTAGGATTCATATTGTGGGCGATTAAGTTGAAAGTGGTTATTAGCAAATGTGAATTTGTTCAGTTTTCATTCCATTGTGAATTTGGTGCATTAGTTACAACTACTCTTAGGCCTGGCAGCTCATGTGTAACTTTATATATTCATGTCCAACAAGAACAAGCAACGGAAGACCATATAAGATCTAAAAATATAAGGAGACAGGACATTTAAGGTCCATGAATACATGGCATGTGAAAATGATGAAGATGAAATCACTGCACCCCATTCCTTGAATACATGACTGTGTGCAGTATTATTGGATAAATAGATCAAATTAATGGTAAAGCGTACTCTAGTAACACCTTTTGGTGCTGGTGTAGAATTTAAACATTTTTGTCAAAGTTGTAAACTTATACAATAGTGCATCAACATAGTAAATACAATGCTCCTATGGGAAAAAAAATTAAGTGAATGGTTGTTACTTGGCATGGAGAGAAAAGGAAATGGTTGTCATTTAGTGTGATTCTAACAATGTTGATAGATCTAATTGCATTAGCTTTTTAGGGATTCTCATGGGAAGGTTTTGTATGTATTATAGATATGGTTTATAACTTTCTAACTTTGTTTTTATATCTATAATTGGTACATAAGTTATTAAAAATAGTAAATGAAATTCTTAGGATATCTTCTATTTTCATTTAGACTTCGTTTCAATCTTAAATTTACATAGTCTAGCTATGAGGCATCACTATCGCAAGAGGTTACTATCATCGTTCCCAAGATTAGTTGTCATTCCTATTGTTATCAATGGGAACCATACATTCATGTGAAGGTAACCAAATCTTAACCATACATTAAATTTATCTATTGCATAATATTATACACATAAAGGGATTCACCATATAATGGGGGAGAGAAAGAGATGGCATGAGAGTGTACTAGTATATTTTATTGACTTCAATATATGTATAATAGTATCTCTCTACCATCCTTAGATATCCTTTATAGTATAGCAAAGTAGTTATGACAAGACATAGGTAGCTATCCAACTAGTTATGATATGCATAATGATCCGTGAAATAATGATTGACAATAAAGATATATCATAATCACTATTATTGGTTTTCAATAGATGAACAGATGAAGATGAGTATCAATGATCAACATTGATGAGTATTCAATAATTATTAATGATGACTATTGATGAGTCTTATTTGATTATTAACTAGCATAGATCTATTTAAATCTAGATCTATCAAGCACTAGGAGGCATCAAATTTCTTAAGGTGTAATTTTTTTTTTTTAATTTTAAACTTTTTTACATGTCCAAAAAAATTTACACTTCAAGATAAAAAATTTACACATCCGACATTGTTTATTTATTTATTTTTAAGTTTTTATTATATGATCGACATGAATTTTTTAATTAATTTTTATTTTTGGTAACATTACATTACGTTATAACATCTCCCCCATACTGGACTAAGAGCACTTCGCTACTCTCGGTGCAATGATGACCATCGACGAGTCTTCATTAATTATTAATGATGTCATAAGAATGTTGTAGTTTATGTCCATTACACTTGTATTCCTTCATGATCATCAACATCAATGAAAGATTTTGGTTTAGGTCAATGATCTCATTGTGATGGGCCAATGTGTCTTATTATATCTTTAGATATTTTCCTTCTGGTATTCTCTTTAAATTTAACAACACTTCTTACTATTCAACATAATATGATCATGCTTTGGAACCACTCCACTCCATCTCCACCAAGCCCAAATATCTTGTTTTTTTTTCTTCTCATTGTTAGAGATTATTTTATTTCTTCTATGAGGAAAGAGAATACACGATTCCCTAAGGAGTATGCTCAATAGCAACTTTAGAGAATGCCATTATGATCATGGTTGGTATAAGTAGAAATCTAGTGTTTTATATTATTGAACCAAATGGATTCATGTTATATTGAATAAAGGAATCAATGCCAACACTAAATTTATTATTTTTTGGATGGGTAGGATACTCATTTGTAATGTGATGGTAGGTTAATGAGTTGGAGCCATTACTGAAATAATTAATTCTAATATGTGTTTTGCTTAAGGATGATATGTGGAGCAATGTCTTCAATGTTCAATTAAAGGTGGGGTTGTCTTAACATTAGTTCATAGCTCATGTTCTCTTCATATTCTCACAAAAGATGAGTCTAATTCAGACTTGAAGATCATACTGCTTTAAATTTGATACTAGGTTTAGGTTATAGATGTATCTTAAGAAAATAAAAATTCAATATTCAAACTAGAGATGAGTGCCGTGGGTGTTCTCACTAACTGTAATGTTAATGAAGTAAAATCATGACATGCATAACAATTAAGAAAACATAGGAAACCTTAAGTTCACTAAATCTACTTTTAAAAATCTTGTGAACAAGACTAAACCCAATTCACACACCATAACAAAAGATAACCCATATCATATTAATTGTCCCTTTTTAAATTCTCTCTCAAGATAATATTGATAGTGACATATTTTGCTACAATTATACAAGTACAAATGAAGATTAGACCTCATTTTAAATATAGGGTCACTTATTATTTGTACCCTAAACCAAGGTGTGGTATGTCCCCTAGGAGTAACCCGCTAACGCCAATGCGGTTGATAGTATACCATTTAATGTGTACAATAAAGGATGGTTAAAATTAATTGGAGTTGGAAATGAAGGCACATTTCTAACAAAAAGAAGCCCCAAATTCCAAAGAAGAGAGTAAGAAACAAATCGATAACAAATCCCATGTGAGAAGTAAATCTTAGAGAATTTTGAATGTTCTTGTTAGATGTCAATATTTCCTTGAAACATATTGTTTGAATGCAATTTTTTTAAAGAATGCATGCTATGCATTTCAATTCAAATTGTGTTATATTGAGTGAAATTAATATGCACAAATTCTATAGTGGACTAGCATGATCTATCATTTTGAAAGGCTCCATCAGAATAAGTCGTTCGGAGTTCATACTTTATTCCAATAAGGCCTTCAAATTCCATGCCATTTTGGGTGAATACAAACTCTATGGTACATGTAAGAAATCATTTTTACTAGTTCCCTCAATTAAGGTGTTCAAATTCACATATGAGATCTATTTGTGGGACAAGGGATCCCCTTCATGCAATGAATTGACTACTTAGTCTATGAAGGTATACATGCCCACCCCCCCTGGTGAGATCTTAGAATGGGTGCCTAATGAGGGTAGCTAGACCAGGAGCCTACTTTAATTATCAACTCAAGGGACGTACAAACTTAAGAGGTGCTAACACTATATGTGCTCTAGAGGATAGTCTTCATTGTGTTTGGGGTGTTGGTATAGACCTTATATGTTTATCTAATCAAGAAGAAGGTGAGATGAAAAGGTTGTAAATCTATGAATGATAATTCCCTATGTTAAGAAGTTTAATCATGTTGAAAACCATGAATATATACTATGAATTAAATTGTTGAAACAGTAACTCTATACTATGAATTCAATTGTTGAAGCTTGGCAAATCTATTCTAGAAATGAAAGACTGAAAGCTAGGATTCTAATCTAGGAATCAAATGCTGTAAATCAAGTGCATAATATTAGAAGTCTAATCTAAAATATTCAGATGCTACAAACTAAATTCAGAATGCAAATATCAAATGCTATGAATTAACCAATCTTTATTTATTTGGATTAAACACTAAGGAGTGATGATCACTAAATCAATGAACTGAAAATAATTAATCTCTATGATCTAAGTCTGATAAAATAAATATGCATGAGCTTTCTGGATATGAATCATTACCTAAGAACCGATATAAGAATATATGAAAATAGATATCAAAATATGCATGCACAGAATGCAGCTACATGACTACAGAATGCATTCTACTGAACTATAGAATGAGAATTGATCCACTACATAAAATATGTTGAACGAAAATAATCTTTTAACTGAAATAAAACCATACTATTAACGCCATCAAGGTATCTTCACACACCATAAGAAGTAAATCAATTCACAGCATAAATGGAAAATACCTGAAACAGAGTAAAGATCTTGACTTACGTGTTGGAGGGGCCCTCTCCAACCCGTACTCAGGAGTATAGAAAACTTATAAACGTAGGTTGGAAAGAAACATCAGTCTTTTCATTAACATAATAACTCCATGGTTCAGAAATAGTCTTGCAACACAAATTGTCTCTGCAGTAGAACGTAAAAATAGTAATTTCACAAAATAGCAACAGGACCCCCTCTCTACCCGAGAGGTCCATATATATATGCCTCGAATTCTAACCTAACTACTTGTTTTAATTGCAAATCCTGTTGAACATGAGTTCTTCTCTATAAGTCAGGGAGAAAGGGCATTGAGCCTTGCTTGGTCCTTCAGTCTCTCAACTAGATTTGCGTGTTGTCCCTTAGTGTACTTGCGCCTGCTCCAACATACTCGTTTTCATGTATTAGTTTATAAAAACATCCTCTAAGCATAAAAAAAATAATCTAAAAACATCTTCATTAAATAATCGAAGTAAATCATTAACTCACAAAACAAGTGTATTTCCTTCAACATATCATGTGCTTTACTGTGGCAAAAAGGCTATAGGATACCTATAATTTGGGTTTATCTTCTCCCCCATGCTTGAAAGATTCACCCATGCTTGGGTGACACACTCGTATTTTCTATAGTTTCCTTGATGTCCCATGCAACCATTCTTGGAGTCCCTGCTTTCCTATAGTAACCCATGCTCTGTTCATCCCTGGCCCATGCTCTTTTCTCTTCTTCCTCATTAATTTGCTCTTTAATAATCAGAGGAAGGAAAAATGGACGATTTAGCTTCATGCCAATCCATCTAAGTTAATTCTTGATCAAGGATTCTCTATATAGCTTATCTCTGACTAGAGCAGCTTCTAGTTTGAGAGGAGAATGAGGCTCCTTCTTTCTCAAATCATCCCCAATCATTTTCCACCTATCACTGATGGCCTCTTGCACTTCTTTGTATGAACATTGCAGGGTGAGGTCATAGGCATTGCCACATTAGATCTTCATCAGTGGTGATACTTTGGTGGGCCTGAAGTACCCTTTCAGGGTGAGATGCCTCTGCCCTGATCGATAATTGATTTTGCCACTTCTCTACAAGGCATATATGGTCATCTTGTGCCCTTTCCACCTCCTGGTTCATCAAGGAGCATAATTCTCTCAGCTGGAAGTCGCTTACATATGGCTTAGGTGACCAGTTAGGTGTGCTTGGCACCACGAAGTTGTGTAAGAAGAATTTGCACAATTGATCATTTTCCAACTCTGTGTAGTCCATAGAAGTGTCCATAAATTCCCTTGTAGTGTTCAGTTCCAGAGACAGGCCTTGTTTTAGCTTTTACAGCTGGAATATTCCCCACTTTTCCTTTAAGTAGAGCATATAGACTTTGGACGGGGGTCTGATTTGCAGTATTTCATCATAGATTCTTGTAGTGGTTGCTAGGGTGTCCTCTAACTAGAGAATTTTCTGATCTTTTTGGGATAATTCCTCTTGTGTTTGGGCCAATTTCTCCCTTAATGTTGAATTTTGTTGTTCTACAAGTTTTAGCTCTCCTGTGTGTTGCATTTTCAAAATTTGTGTCTTTTCATGCACAAAGAATGAGGTTGTTGGTGGAGTTGGTTGGCCTCTCTGTGTTCTTGCCCCAATCTTTAGTGTTTCCAACTCCTCCTTGACCTTTGCCAATTCTATCAGTGTCTCGGCTAGCCGTTCAATGGATTTAGTGTTCATATCTGGGTCAGAAAGGTTCACATCCTAATCAGCAAGGTTCCCTTGGTCATCATCCTGCTCCTCAGGTGTGGTTGGGTCATCCTGGTCTACCCAATCATCATCATCGTCAGATACATCCTGAATTGTGGGGCTGGGCTCCCTTTCTATCTCCTTTTCATGCCTGATTTTGGGAGGCTGTGTGAACCTTTTGCTTCGTCACTTTGGCCCTTGTTCGCTGGTGGAAACCCCCAATTCCTTTTGACAGGAGATATCTTTTGAATGCTTAATCTTTATAAGGGTATCGGTCACACTGTCTAGGTTTATTTTTCTTTTAACCCCCGATGTAGAAGTGGTCTTGTCTTTTGGCCTAGAAGCTAGGGGTATGTTGACAGTAGGTGTACCCTTCATCCTTTGTACATCCTTGGTTGAGATTACCATGAATTCCTCCCACGAAAGGTCTAGGACCTGAACTATTAACTCCTCACGAATTATCAACTTGATTAGCCCATGGTGGGATAACGCATCCTCTTTTCCTTCAATAACTTTCTTGCTCATTTCCCCCAATGATAGGAGAAGATAGTAAGGAATGCTTATGCTGTTGTTTGGCATGATGTGGCTCCTGTGCCTTAGGAGATCTAGAATTTGAAAATGGAAGAGAGGGACGTAGATCAATCTCCCTGTACATGTCACATACTTTTGAATGACTGCAGCTACTTCATCCCAAGGTGCTGGCATAGTGACCCTATTAACTCCATTTTTATCTTCTTCATAAGCCTCTTCAGGTCCAAAAAAAACTACCTTTGCACTCTGGTTGGCTTCCCTGTCTTCCTTGACCCAATGTAGACCCATGGGTAGCCTTGTGTACTTTGCAATGGCTTCCTCATCCAGCCTGATACAAAGTCCTCTAACCTAGGTGATGAATTGCTCTTCCTTGATGTCCTTTAAGTTTCTTTCAAATTCCAACGCCACCTCTATGTTAGACCCCCTTAGCCCTGAGATGAAGGGCATCTATCCTGCATTACAGAGGATAGATAAAACCCTTGGGTTTTCATAAATATCTCTATGATCCTCTAGTTCACTCTTGTTGAACCCTTTTGTCATCCTTGGATTTTCTATTGTAATTAGAAAAATGAAACTTTTGAGTGTAGCTAACTTACCTCACTGGCCAGGGTCAATTAACAGGTTCGTAGGAAGCTTGTAGGCAGAGTAGCGATGCAAACTCTCAGTTTTCCTTCTTCAGGAAAGCTTGTATTTGTAAAATTGGGTCTTTCTGTCGATTATGCCACCTTATTTACTATTTTACTCCACTTCTCCCGATCATTTGGCACGTACCGACCACCTTACGCATTTTGTAACATAATCGAGCCTTGCATTTCATTTCATCATTGTATATTGCCCCTTTTGTTCTGATCATTGGGCAATATGGTAGCCATATTTGAGTTTATCATTCACTAACATGACTTAGGTAGTAATCATGTATTCTTGAGGTCATTCTAAACCGTGCCGCCGAATGAACATAGAAGTTGTCCTCAGCTTCAGAAATAATCATTTTGTGGGATGATGATTTGACCTCAAAAATAAAATAAAAATAAGTTTAGAGATTACCTTGGTATGCTTAGCATACATGAGTGCTTGATGTGGTCTGATTTCATGTGCGTTGGATTCTATAGTATATCTTTGCCATGTCTGTAGTTATTTTTGGCATGTTTGTAGTTACACGTGTTTGCTTTTTCTCTTTTCATTTCTTTGAAAATGCTCCATCTGGTTGGTTTTGATTTTTGTGCCCATTTCTGATTTGAATTTGTGCTGATGCCTTGCATTGAGTTACGTTTTTGCTTTCAGTAGTGCTAGCTCGCTTGATGGTATGGCATGCTCATGTGAATATATGGCAGGCTCGCTTGAATAGATGGTAGGCTCACTTGATTGAATTATGTAGTGCTTGATATCGTTGCTGGTTGACTTGAATACATCACTGGCTTGCTTGAATATCGATACCTGACTCTCTTGATTTGATTTATCTGCAGGATGCTGTCTAGTTATTCATGGGGTTGTATGATGCCTGCAATTTTACTTACGGTTACCTTGATTGTATCATTTCTGTAGTTCGTTTTTTTTTTCATTTTGCTTATCATTTTCCCTTTTTTCCCTTTTTTTCATTTTTTTTCTTTTTCATTTTTTTTCTCTTTTTTCATTTTTTCTCTTCTTTCTCTTTTTTCATTTTTTTCCCCTTTTTTGCATTTTTTCCCCTTTTTTTTCATTTTCCCCCTTTTTTTCATTTTTTTTCTCTTTTTTCTCCTTTTTTTATTTCATTTTTTTCTTTTATAAACTGTATTTCAATGGTTTTCTATGTTCTCTATTAGCATTAGTTGTTGTTGGTAGAGCATCTGTGTGAACTCCTCCTTTGACTGTGGCTTCTTGTAAATTTTGATCCTATGTCCATTTACTATCATGGGAAACTCTTCTTCATCAATTGTAATAATCCTTACAGCTCCATTTTCATAGATTGTTTCAATAATGTAAGGTCCAAGCCATCTGGCTATTAGTTTTCCTTTGAAAGTGTGAAACCTGGAGTCAAAGAGTAGTGCCCAATCACCTTCCTTGAACTTTTTATCCTTTATGTGTTTGTCATGCAACTTCTTCCTTTGCTGCTGGATGATTTCAGTATGGGCAAGTGCTTGCTGGTGCTGCTCATCCAGTTGATTTAATTGTAGCATGTGTTCCTGTTGGATTTCAGAAAGTTCCATATTTAACTATACTGCAATTCTTAATGTCTTTATTTCAAATTCAATTGGCAGCATAACTTTCTTTCCATAAACTAGTTCATAAGGTGTCAATCCTATTGTTGTATTCCATGTGGTATTATAAGCCCAAACTGCCTCACTCAGTCTGTCAGCCCAAACTGCCTCACTCAGTCTATCAGCCCAAACTGCCTCACTCAGTCTGTCAGCCCAATCTGTTTTGTGGACTTGGACAGTCTTTGTCAAAATCATTTCTAATTCTCTATCGGCTACATCAGCTTGACCATTTTCTTGAGGGTGATAGGAGGAGGACTGTCTGTGCTTGACATTGTTTCTTTTAAGCAAGTCTTCTATTAGATTTGATGTAAACTGTGGGCCTTGATCAGAAACTAGTTCTCTTGGTACTCCAAACTTGTGAAAGATCTGCTCAGTGAAGAATTTTGCCATGTTGGTTTCATTTTCCACAGCAAGTGCTGCTACCTTAGTCCACTTTGTAAGGTAGTCAGTGCATACCAGGATGTAGCTCTTCTGATTTGACTGTGGGTTTATTGGACCAACGAAATCAAATCCCTATTTTTTGAATGCCTCTAAGGAGATTTGTGGATGGAGAGGCATTTATTCTTTTCATGTTGGTTTCCCCATTCTTTGGCAGTCATCATAGTGTGAAACATATTCATAAGCATCCTTGTGGAGTGTTGGCCAATAATACCCTGTTTGCAAAATTTTATAGGCTGCCCTCTTTGCAACATAGTATCCTCCACATGGTTCATTGTGAGTGGCATGCATTATGTCACGCACTTCATCTTATCTAATGCATCTTCTGAGTATTTGATCTGGCCCTTGTTTGAAGAGCATTCCCTCTATCCTTGTGTAAGTGGCACTTTGTTTTATAACTTTATTCTTTTCTTTGTAGTTGTAGTGTGCTGGAAATTTTCCAGACACTAAATAGTTTGCTATGTCAGCAAACCATGGGCTCCTTGTGGAGATTGCGAAAAGATGCTCATCTGGAAAACTGTCATTCACCACTTCATTGTCTTGTCCATGGGTGAGCCTATATAGAAATTCAGCCACTACATTGTGTTTTCTCGGCTTGTCCAAAATTGTGATGTCAAACTCTTGTAGGAGGAGTAGCCACCTAATGATTAGGTTTGTTCGTGAGATACCTTATTGTTGAATGGTATGTATGGACAAAAACTTGGTAGCCTGTTATGTAGTTCCTGAACTTGTTAAAGGCATGTATGACAGCCAAAAAATCCTTCTCTATAACAATATAATTTAATTATGCCCCTGTCAAATTTTTACTGATATAATATATAACATAGGGCTTCTTGTCTCTTTCTTGTCCAAGGACAGATCCAATGGGCTTATCTGATGCATCTGAGTGGATGTGGAATGGAAGTGCCCAATATGGTCCTTGGAGTACTGTAGCTGTAATTGTTTTCTCCTTAGGGTTATCAAATGTTTTCATGCAATGTTTTGTCCAAATGAATTCAGTGTCCTTTGTGAGAAGGGCAAACATTGGTGCAGCATTCCTGCTATAATTCTCAATAAATCTCCTGTAGTATCCTGTTTTCCCAAGGAAACTTCTCACATCCCTTTGTTTGACAGGTGGTGGTAGCATTCTAATTACTGAAACTTTTGCTTGATCAACCTCAATCCCCCTCTATGATATATGATGCCCAAGAACAATTCCTTCTTCCATTAACATTATGAATTTGTCATTTCTCAGACATAAGCTCATCTCAATACATTTCTTCAAGACTAATTCAAGATGGTTCAATTCCTGATCAAAGTTTTGGCCATAGGGTGTGAATTCATCCATGAAGACTTCCATTTGATCATTTATAAAATTAGAGAATATACTTAATATGGCCCTTTGAAATGTTGTTGGGGCATTGCATAGCCCAAAGGGTAGTACTCTATATGCATAAGTGCCCCATGGGCATGTAAACGTTGTCTTGTCTTGATCAGCTGCATGTATTAGAATTTGGTTGTACCCACTGAAACCATCCAAAAATGAGAAATACTTGTTCCCGGCTAATGTGTCCAGTACCTGATCGATAAATGGGAGAGGAAAGTGATATTTGTTGGTTGCTTTATTTAGCTCTCTATAGTCCACACAAATTCTCCATTTGCCTCCTTTTTTAGGGACTATAACCAGGGGTGAGATCCATTCGCTATCAGAGATGGGATATATGAACCATGCATCTAATAAATTTTGTAGCTCTACTTTAATTATGTCCTTTAATGCTAGGTTAAGCCTTCTTTGTGGTTGTCTGATAGGAATGGAACCTTCTTTGATGTAAATCTAATGTTTGCAGATATCAGGATAGATTCCCTTCATGTCAGCATATGTACATGCAAAATCTTTATTTTGTTCTGAGAGTACCTTCATTAACTGCTTTTCCTGCTCTGGCTTCAGATTGGAATTAATGTTGATTTTCTTTCTAGGCATAATTTCCATTGTTTTTGCTTTTTCTGATTGTTCTTCCAGAAATAGAACTTATGCCCACATTTTATTTAAGTTCTGGTTTGAACTTTCACCTTCTTGTTGTTGCTCCGTGTCAAAAACTTCTTCAAGAACGTCATTGTTAGAAGATGCATTTTGGATAAACCTATCTAAATGGCTATCTTCGTCTATGGATTTTAGTGATAGTGTAGCATCAATTGTAAGGACATGTCGTATGTTTTGATTTGATGTGTCCTTATAATCATCAGTCCAGTTTTGATAGTCTAGGTCCGAAGATTTCCTAGCTGGTGGATAAATGGTGATTTTTTTCCTAGCTTGTCCATTGGTGATTGTCATGTTACCTGATCTGCAACCGATGTAAGCATCTGCAGTTTCCAACCAAGGTCTGCCTAGTATGATCGGGTAACTGCTAATTTTACTCTTTACTTCAATGACTATGAAATCAGTCGGGTATTCCTAGGATTCTATATTGATTATTATATCTTCGAGCATTCCTTTAGGTCTCACTGTGGATGTGTCAGCTAACTGGAGTACTGTAGTTGTTGGTCTGACCATTGATTGGATTCCTAGGTGTATCATAGTATCCTTGGTCATCACATTTATAGTAGCTCCTAAATCAATTAAGCTTTTGTCTTCCTGTCTGTTATTGATGATTACATTGACTAATGGGCTGCCTGGATCAAGATATTTGGGGTTTACAAGGACACCTAGCATTAAATATGCCAATTGGCCTACTACATTTATCGTGGGTGGGTCTCATTTTCTTCTTCCAGGTCTTTTCAAACAATTCTCTTTAATGAATTTGTTGCAGATGGGTACATCTCTAATGGCCTGTAAGATTGGAATTTGGATAATCAAGTGTTTCCATTCGTTCAGAATTGCATTTTCCTCTTCCCCTTTGGTACTTCGTACAAGTTTTTCAGGGAATGGAGGTTTATATTTCGTGTGAGTGGTTGGATTTTTTCCTCCTGAGGGATTGGTTCATCCAGATGCTGAATATGAGGTTGTGTTGTTTGTTCGTGAGCCTCATCTTCTTGATCATTCCATGCATGTGTATTTTTCAACGTTTTCCCAGATCTCAAATTAATTTCATTTATATCTAGTGTATCTACAACATAGGTTGGGAACTATACCATTTCAGTATTGTAAGCTTGTTGTTGTGGTGGCCTATTGTTTTTAGGATTGGGAACTAGCTGGGTGGGAAGTGGTGGAGGTCTGGGGGGTGGTTGATTTGGTGGTGGTGGCATGATGAGTGGTTGTTGCTGCTACAATGGAGCTCTCCAATTCGATGAATAAGGGTATGGATTTCCATAATTCGTAGTTGGATGAGAAAAAGGTGGGGGGTATAGAGAGTAGGATTGTGGGTAATAAGCTTGCTGATATCGTTGGTTTTGCTGCCACTAATTTGGATTTTGATGAGATGGCCATGGGGCTGGTACAGAGTTCCAATTTTGCTGGTTACTTCCCTGATTGTAGTAAGGTTGGTTGTTGGGTTGGTAAGGCCTAGAAAAATTATTCCTCCTTTGATTCACAAAATAGATCTGTTCTATTGCACCTTCTATTGTGCGATCTTGAATAACAGCTTTACATGAGGGAAACAGAGGATATTTATCAGTGGAGTGATCATCAGTGAAGAGACCACATATTTCTATGGTGTTCAGTGTGCACTACCCTTTCTCATGTTTTTTTCTGCAGCGTGGACAAAAGACTGCCAAGGCTTGGTTGATTTCGTCCTACTTCTTTTCTATTTGAAGTGCATCAAGTTTCATGTCCATTGATTGTAAGATGTCGGTCTTCATGTCATCTAGCAGGTTTCCTAAATCAGATTTTGTAAGGATTGGTCCCAAAGATGCTGATCCTCTAGTAAATGTGTGTGTATCCCTGGTCCCATTTTTACTTTTCCTAGATCTAGAGTAGTTTTTGAAGATTTGTAATATTTGGTCATAAGCCTTTTGGAATATATCTCCATCCCCTAGAAGGTTTAAGACTTCAAAATTTTCTTCTTTTACACCTTTAAGAAAGACAAGTTTTAGTGATTCAGGATCTAAGGTGCAATGACTAGCTCATTTGTAGTTGAGTTGAAATCTTTGGGCATAATATTCTAATGATTCTCTTTCTCCTTGTTGCATCCAAAAGATTTCATCTCTTGTATCCTTTGCTTTGTAGTAGTCCCTATATTTTTCTAGAAATGCATGTTTCATTTGGTCCCAGCTGAAAATACTATTTCTTTCAAGGCTCATGAACCACCTAAGTGATAGATCCTTCAGTGTGGAAGGAAAAAGCCTCATCTTTTGTGCATCAGTAGTGTAATCAAAGGATCTACAAACTACCTCAAACTCAAACAGGAATGTGTCGAGGTCTTCTAAAGTTAAACCATGGAAGTTTGGCAGATTATTAGGGTTGATGTTCTTCATCCTGGCATCTCCAAGAAGTATACTGATGGGAAAGGTGAACAGTTCTCTAGGTTCTTCTTCCTCTTCTGCCATAGTAGTGTTTGAGCTAGAGCTAGCAAAGAAGTTATCTAGGTTTGGGTCGTAGCTCGAATCAGTTTCTTCTTTTGAGTTACGGAATTCAAATTGAGAGTTATTAGAACTATTGTTGCTCATAGTATGGGCAGGTAGGAAGCGTCCAAATCTATCTCTCTGTCGTCTAGGCATTCATGGTAAAATTTTATGTTTTTCTGTTTGTTTTTTTTTTTTTTTCAAAGATGTCTCCTAAAGATTAAGCAGCTCCTTGGCAATGGCACCAAAAAGTGGCAAGCTCTTAGAATGGGTGCCTAATGAGGGTAGCTAGACCAGGAGCCTACTTGAATTATCAACCTGGGGGACATACAAACTTAAGAGGTGATAACACTATATGTGCTCTAGAGGATAGTCTTCGTTGTGTTTGGGGTGTTGGTATAGACCTTATATGTTTATCTAATCAAGAAGAAGGTGAGCTAAAAAGGTTGTAAATCTATGAATGATAAGTCCCTATGTTAATAAGCTTAATCATGTTGAAAATCATAAATCTATACTATGAATTAAATTGCTAAAACTATAACTCTATACTACAAATTCAATTGTTGAAGCTTGGCAAATCTATTCTAGAAACGAAAGACTGAAAACTCCAATTCTAATCTAGGAATCAAATGCTGTAAATCAAGTGCATAATATTAGAAGTCTGATATAAAATATTAGAATGCTACAAACTAAATTAAGAATGAAAATATCTAATGCTACGAATTAACCAATCTTTATTTATTTGGATTAAACACTAAGGAGTGATGATCACTAAATCAATGAACTAAAAATAATTAACCTCTATGATCTAAGTCTAATAAAAGAAATATGCATGAGCTTTCTGGATCTGAATCATTTCCTAAGAACTGATATAAGAATATATGAAAATAGATATCAAAATATGTGTGCACAGAATGCAGCTACATGACTACAGAATGCGTTCTACTGAACTACGAAATGAGCGTTGATCAACTACAGAAAATATGTTGAACGAAAATAATCTTTTAACTGAAATAAAACCATACTATTCAATGCCATCAAGGTATCTTCACACACCATAAGACGTAAATCAATTCACAGCATATCTGGAAAATACCTGAAACAAAGTAAAGCTCCTGACTTACATGTTGGAGGGGCCCTCTCCAACCAATACTCGGGAGTATAGAAAACTTATAAGAGCAGGTTGGACAGTAACATCAGTCTTTTCATTAACATAATAAATCCATGGTTCATAAATAGTCTTGCAACACAAATTGTCTCTATAGTAGAACGTAAAAACAGTAATTTCACAAAACAGCAACAGGACCCCCTCGCTACCCAAGAGGTCCATATATATATATATGCCTTGAATTCTAACCTAACTACTTGCTTTAATCACCAATCCTGTTGAACAGGATTTCTTCTCTATAATTCAGGGAAAAAGGGCGTTGAGCCTTGCATGGCCCTTCAGTCTCTCAACTGGATTTGCATGTTGTCCCTTAGTGTACTTGCGCCTGCTCCATCATACTCGTTTTCATGTATTAGTTTATAAAAACGCCCTCTAAGCATAAAAAGAATAATCTAAAAACATCTTCATTAAATAATCAAAGTAAATCATTAACCCACAAAACAAGTGTATTTCCTTCAACATATCCTATGTTTTACTGTGGCTAAAAGGCTATAGGATACCTATAATTTGGGTTTATCACCCCCTCCAAATTCTAACATGTTGCTTCTAAGAGGAAACACATGTTCTTAACACCGATATATGATAATTATAAAGCAATGAACTAATATTGATGTTTTTTAAGAACATGGTCTATTTTTAGTTCATAGCAATGTTTTCCTCATAATATATTTTGTTTTCAAGGTTAGTAATTCTTATCGATGCATTTCTAGGTGCTTGCGTGGCACAACTTCCTAGCTTCAAAGAGAGTTTCCTTGGCTTCATCTTTCAAAATACATGGTCGCCAACACTAAAGTATTTTTGAATTTTGTTTTGTTTGTAGAACCTTTTTATGTATCGTGGGCTAAGATCATATTCTCCCAAATTCTCGCAACCTATGTTTCCATTTTCTTGAGCAATTCAAGTGCAATTTTAACATTGTCCACTAGATTATCTCAATTGACTAGTGTTGCACCTTTTTTCTCATGTTTCTTAAAATGGAATCATCACCAATATTGATGCATGATGTCTATTGTTATATGAGAACTCAATTAAATGCAAGTTCTCTTCCCACATGGTTAACTTTTCCAACACATACATGTGTAAATTGTTCTCAATGAATTCATTTAATATTTTTGTTTGTCTATGCATTTGAGGGTGATAGTTTGTGATAAAATTTGGTTCTATGCTCAATACATGGAAGAAAATCTTCCAAAATTTCAATGAGAACATCATGTCTCTTGTTGAAATGATCAACTAAGGTACTTCATGCTATAAAATTTTAGTACAAATACTATACACTTTGTAAACATCAACAATTCATTCATTTATGTTTTTCTTTGTATACATGAGTTGGGATAGCATAGCTTTGGCAGTTGAACATATATTTCAATCAGTTGATAATTGATTGGAGGCTTGTTAGGTAAGAAAAAATAATTTAATTTAAAATTATAATGTGAGTAGTGACAATTCTTAAACATAAACACCATTTCATATTTGACGAGAGAAGATGGCCTAGTTGCTAGCACTTTAAATGAAATAGCTGATTTATAGCTTAAGTTGTCAAAATGACTACCTTTCTCCCTAGGTTTGTCAAGATGAATACCCCCTATCTGTACAAGGTGTTCACTATGGTTTTTAGAGATCATTCTGGGTGTAAGCTGATCTCCCCAAATATTAAAGGGTGCTAGCTCAATGTAAGAATGCTTGCTTTACATGTAGGAGGTTGGTGGTTCAATTCCTCTATGCCCTACCAATATTGCAATATATTTCTAATTTTTTTGTATGATGAATTATATAAAAGGGGGGTTTCAAACCATCTTTGTATGTTGTCATGAAGGGGATTCTAAACCTCCCATGTAACTTCCTACTAGGGGGTTTCTAAACTGCTGTCATATGTTGCTACAAGGGGGGCTTAAAACTGCCCTTGTATGTTCCTACAGGGGGGGTTCCTAAACTTTCCTCGTAAGTTGTTACGATGGGGGTTCTAAACCACCCTCATAGGTTTCTACGAGAAGGGTTATACACTTCCCACATAAGCTGCTATGAGGGAGGTTCTAAATTTCCCTCATAAGCTTCTACAAGGGGGGTTTCTAACTGGACCCAAAAGATTCTATGAGGAGAGTTCTAAACCACCCTCATAGGTTACTACGAGGGGGGTTCTAAACAACCCCTGAAAGTCACTTTTCGAGGGTAGTTTATATTTCTTCAAAAACTATCGCTAAAAGGTTTGACTTTTAGCAATGGTGTCTTTAGGGAGGTTTTTTTCAAAACCACCACTAATGATAAAACCCTTTCCAATTCCACTTTTGGAGGTGGAAAATGATTGCCTCTAAAGGTATTTTTTGTAGTAGTGAAATCCCCTTGATGGAGCAAGCCCTGAAGCTTTTGTACTTTATTACAAACACGAGCAAAAAATTATAGTCATGAACCCCCTATTAAGGAGAAAGAAAATCCTAAACTGCAGAATCCTCTTCATATAGAGAGACCTACAGATTCTATGCCAAAGATACCAAAAGGTTTCTATAAGAGGGTTGTACACAACCCTAATGCTAAGAAAGCTACCAATTATTCTATTGTTTAAGACATGGCCCAAACACCTTACATGATGTACGCTCTAGAAGTGTAACAAAGTTTCCCGTTGAAAAGAAATAAACTTTTGGCTACCATAGGAAATGATGACTCCACGAGCAATTTAGTGGCTAAATTTGATATGACGAAAGTTAAATCCCATTTCCCTTACCATGTCGCCTTTCAGATCAACATTGTCCATGGTTCTAAAACTATTGGACGAACTTTTGTTGACAAAGGTGCATCAACATGTGTTATGGCCATCTCGTGTTGGAAGGCTTTGGGATCCCCAGATTTAGCTCCATATACAGCCTTACTCACTGCATTCGATGGAATGTCTTTTAGACCTCATGGAATCCTTTCATATTTTGATATTGAGTTAGGAGGGAAAAGAGTCTCAGTAGAATTTGAAGTCATTGATCATCCCCTTGACTACAATCTGTTCTTAGGGAGAAGTTGGATTGATGCCATGCAAGTTATCCCATCGTCTATGTTTCGAGTTTTACTATTTTCCCATGAAGGAAAATTTTACAATTGACCAATTGAAATATACTTGAAACAATACTTCAACTCCTTCAAACTCCAATATCCCTTGGATTGACCAAACTCATCCATCCATTGAAAGTTTAGGTGCAGGAATGTATCCATCCATTATGGGAACTTTCAACCTCCCTGCTCTTGTCAATTACATTGGTTCGACTAGTGTTCATAATTTTGACTCTATATTCGAAGATCCCTTATGTCTAAATTTTGATAGAAATGATCCTTGGATCGTGCCAACTTTACTTGAGTTAGTATAATATTCTTAACATGGTTAGCTGACCATATCTCTATCAGTGGCATAAATTGCTTATCAAGCTACTCTTAATAGTGCTACCGATCCCAGTCAAACTTTTTCAGTCTCAAAAGAGTTGGACCCTAGTTATGAGCCTACATAGGCTATTGATTCTTCTCATTCGCTATATTGTTTATATACGGTCTTACCTACAGATGAGGTTATTATGGAGGTAATGGTAGGACCTGATAAACCTTAGGAGGCTATGTATTAGAGGTCTTATTTCCTCCAGCCTTAGAAAAAATAGAGAATTAGGATTATCATGTGATATTCTTGGGAATAATGATAGGCCAATTAATCCTTTGGCTAAACATGGAATTTATTATGAAGGAAATATGTCAAATATTTTAGAAACTATACCCATCAACATTTCCAAGGACCCCAGCATCGTGGAAAATATTTTTATCAGTGAAAATTGTTCTGAAGAATAAATTTTCATATATACCGATTTATTTAAAGAATTTCGTGATATCTTTTCCTTGTCATATGAGGAGATTCCAAGAATTGACCCATCGATCATTGAACATGAAATTAGAACATATCCCAACGCCAAACCTGTTCGACAAAAACATCGTCTAGATAACCCTAGGAAGGTAGTAGCTATTAAAGTTGAAGTTGAAAAACTCCTATAATCCGGCTTCATATATATCCTATTTCTATGACAGAATGGGTATCCAATCCTATTCCAATAGACAAAAAGCAGGGTACTATTAGAGTTTGTACATATTTTTGTGATTTTAATAAATTTGTCCCAAAGACAATTATCCCACACCTTTCATTGATCAAGTTATTGATGAATGTGCGGGAAGTGAAATATTTTCTTTCATGGATGGATTTTTGGGATATAATCAAATGCAAATTAAACCCAAAGTCAAACATAAGACAACTTTTATTTTTCCCTGAGGTACCTTTGCTTTTAGGAAGATGCCTTTTGGTTTAAAAATGTTGGAGCTACATTCCAGTGAGCAATGAGTTTCGCTTTCCATGATATCAAACATATCATCGATATTTATTTGGATGATTTTCCTACCATATGTCGAAAAATAAGTGATCATCCCGATCATTTACACCTTGTGTTTGAATGGTGTTGACACTACAATATTCATTTGAATCCCAATAAGTGCATCTTCACCGTTGAATATGTACATTTGTTGGGTTTCATAGTATCCAACAAGGGGATTGTGTTCGATCCCTTAAAATTTGAGGCTATTGTAAATATTCCTCCTCCTCTCACTATACCACAACTTCAGAGTCTTCATGGGAAGGCTAATTTTCTCACATGATTCACTGTAAACTACGCTAGAATTACCAAAGGATTTATGCGACTGTTTAACAAGGGTGTCTCATTCATTTGGGATGAAGCTACTCAAAATTATTTTGAATGTCTTAAGAAATATTTTTTAACAACTCCCTTACTTAGCACGACAGATTATACTAAGGATCTCCTTTTATATTTGGTTGCATTAGATTCAACGGTAGGTATAGTATTTGTTTAAGAAGACGATGAGCTCCAAGAGCACATTATCTATTACTTTAGTTATTCACTTATAGGTCCTGAGATTTGTTATTCTCATGTCGATAAATTGGATTTGGTAGTTGTTTATGTTGTCCAAAGACTTCGGCATTATATTCTCTTGCGAACAACCATGGTAATTGCATATGTTAATCCCTTTCAATTCATTTTAACTCGATGAATAATTAGGGGCAAGTATGACAAATGGATTGTTATATTACAAGAGTTTTGCCTTGAATTTCAATATGCAAAGTCTAATAAATCTCTAAATTTCACGGAATTAATATTGTAGTTTTTTATTGAAGAAAGCCATGAAGTTCAAGAAAGTTGATTCCCTCATGAGCACATATTTTTGCGTCAAGAGGTGCTCTATAGCCCAGTATGGGGGAGATCTTGTTAGTCGAGTGTTTGTCAAGTTTGTTGAGTGTTTTTCGAGTAATAAAATAATACAAAGTAAACAAAAAAAAAGAATAATACAAAGTAAAAAGTAATAAATATTATGTCGGCCATAAACAAAAAAATAATAAATACAAAGTAAAAACAAAATATGAGACTTAAAGTAGAGACTTTAGAGCTTAGGATTAGGTGGTAAATATTATGTCCACCATTAACAAAAAAGAATAATACAAAGTAAAAAGTAAATATGAGATTTTAGAGTGTTTGTCGAGTGTTTGTTCAGTAACAAAATAATACAAAGTAAACAAAAAATAATAATACAAAGTAAAAAGTAATAAATATTATGTCGGCCATAAACAAAAAAGAATAATACAAAGTAAAAATTAAATATGAAACTTAAACTAGAGACTTTAGAGCTTAGGATTAGGTGGCTTAGGTATTTTACTCAAGTAGCTATTCAAGGAGAGGTTTGCACCTCGAGAGATTTGATCCCTCTCGGCGCTTGATAGAGCCTAGGATTTGGATCTAGGTTGGTTTATTTCTTCATCGGATCCTTGGTATGGAGATATTCTAATTTATCTTCAAACTTTGAAGTGCCCTCCAACTTTTTTAAGGGATGAATGAAGATGTTTACGACATAATGCTAAGAATTACCTCATCATCGGTGACACTTTGTTGCCAGAGAGGACTAGATTCTATTTTACATTGTTGTTTAAACCATGAAAAAGATGAGTCAATTTTAAATGATTCCCATAGTGGAGCATGTGGGGGTCATTTGTCCGGGTTAGCGACAACTTAGGAAATTTTACGCGACGCTTATTTCTCGATTACAATTTTTAAAGATTACATGGAAGCAGTTAAACACTATCATCCATGTCAAATATTCACCAAGAAAATGCCTATGCATCATGCTCCTCTTTTTCTCATTATTGTTGTAGGCCCCTTCACCAAGTGGGGCGTTGATTTGATTACTTGCAAACAAGATTCAACATGGAGCCATAAATACATTACAGTAGCTACCAAATACTTTACTAAGTGGAAAGAAGCTATGCCTACATTTAAGGATGACAAAGAAACTGCAACTTACTTTGTCACTAATCATGGAAGTCACTTTCAAATATACATGATGAGTGAATTAACCTCTATGTTGGGCTTTAAATAGGAGCATTCATCTCCTTTCTATCCAGAGGATAATGGTCAAGTAGAAGCATTAAAAAAAACACTTAAGCCCATTCTCCAACATACCATTAGTGTTAGTAGATATAACTGGCACATCATGCTATATCCAGCCTTATGGGCTTACCGAACTACAATTAAGATTGCTACAAGATTTTTTCCCTTCCAACTCGTTCATGGGGTGGAATCCATAACACTGATTGAATGTGAGATTTCTTCTTTGAAGTTAGTTTTTTAGCTCTCACCTGATACTTCCATCTTGGAGGAATGTTTAGTACACCTAGAACATCTTGATGAGCAATGTTGAGATGTTTCCATAGAAAATGAGGCACACAAGAAAAGAGTTAAGAACCAATATGATAAGTATGTACGACCTAGAGTTGTTTCCGAAGGTGACCTTGTGTTAGTCTACGAATAGGACAAGGAACCCTTGGGGGTAGGTAAATTTAATTATATGTGGTTTGGCCCATATATTATCTCACTTTTCTTGGAAAAGGAGCTTATGACTTAATGGACTACGAGGGAAACAAGTTTCCAAATCCTAGAAATGGGCTCTACTTCAAGAAGTATTATGCTTAGATCATATACTTTTTCTTGTATATAGTGTAGTTTGTCTTGCTTTATCACTTATATAGGCTGTTCTTTTTGTTTCAGATGTCAACTGGGGTATTCATAAGATTTGTATATGGCACTAGCCGCATCACTTTGTTAAATTTTCAGAATTTACTTCAATATGATCTAGGATCTTAACTGAGAGAACAACATGTACAGCATATCTACAGCATATCAATCATGGAGACAATAATGCAAGCACACAAGAGACACAAAGATTTACTTGGGGAAAACCATAAAGGTGAAAAACCCCAATAACTTCCTCAGAGATAGATAGAGCAATGATACAACCAACCAATAGAGATAGCCATAACCTAGCAGCAATCCTCCTCCTCCATAAGTGCGCCTCTCCTCCTTGAGAGCATGTGTGAGAAGTGAGTGAGTAAATAGAGTGCCTCCCGCACTCTATTTATACTTGACTTGACTTGCCTTTTTACCTAACTCATGTAGGCTCGAACTTAACCACATAACATAATGCTGAGTGGGCCGACCCCCAATAGGGTGGTCTAATAACCCTTTGACCCACATGGCCGACCCCCAATAGGGTGGTCTAATAACCCTTTGACCCACATGACTTATACAGAGCCGACCCCAAACAAGGTGGTCTAATAACCCATCAAGTATAAGTTACGACATTTACAATATAAATGACGACACTTCCTTATAGAGGAATAATACCATCTCTATAGGAATACAATATACATGTATGTGAAATACATTCCGAAGTTACATATACATCAACACTCCCTCTTAACTAGGAAGGTATTTCTCAGCACAGTTCTTCTAGCACAAGTCATCTTCTCTGGATCATCGTCACTGGATAATCGTCATCGAGTCATCATCATCGTCACTGCTGCTGCTATCTCAATCAATCTCTGAATCTATTCGTCATAGGAAGTTCTACAGAGCCAGTCCTTTTTCATACTGGATGTAGGCCCACCACCTGCAGGTCTTCGTCATCACTGGCCATACTGTGGAATCCTCAGGACTTATTATGTGCGTCACAAAACCTCGAAAGAGCATCCCAGGATGTTACGGGTACACAACTCCGACCTGTAGGATCTCCCAAGGCGCTATTACATGTGACCCCACCACAAAACCTCGAAAGAGCATCTCAGGATGTTACGGGTACACAACTCCGACCTGAAATCTCCCAGGGCACAAATTACATGTGGTCCACCACAAAACCTCGCAAGAGCATCTCAGGATGTTACGGGTACACAACTCTGACCTGAAATCTCCCAGGGCACAAATTACATGTGGTCATGGCAAAACCTCGAAAGAGCATCTCAGGATGTTACGGGTACACAACTCCGACCTGAAATCTCCCAGGGCCCAAATTACATGCCATAGGACAAAACCTCGCAAGAGCATCTCAGGATGTTACGGGTACACAACTCCGACCTGAGATCTCCCAGGGCACAAATTACATGTCCTCCCAGAGCAATGTCTCGACAGAGCATCCCAGGCTGTTACGGGTACACAACTCCGACCTATAGGATCTCCCAGACATGCTCATCTGCACAACCTGATCCACGGCCACAGAGTATCAACCTGATACTCACCATACATCATCCTGATGTACTCATGATCATCCTGATCATAATCACTGCAACGTCCTGCTGCAAGTCATCTGGAGCAACATCCTGAAGCTCGTCATCCATGATCGTCCTGATCATCAATGCAACATCCTGTTGCAATTCATCTGGAGCAACATCCTGAAGCTCGTCATCCATGATCGTCCTGATCATCAATGCAACATCCTGCTGCATGTCGTCTGGAGCAACATCCTGAAGCTCGTCATCTATGATCATCTTGATCATCACTGCAACATCCTGCTGCATGATCTACCTGATCATCAATGCATCTTCCTGATGCATACCAAGTATCATACATGATCCTCCTGATCATCAATGTATCCACCTGATACAAATATATGATACATATCATCATACATGATCCTCCTGGTCATCAATGCATCTACCTGATGCATACCAAGTATCATACATGATCCTCCTGATCATCAATGTATCCACCTGATACAAATATATGATACATATCATCATACATGATCCTCCTGATCATCAATGCATCTACCTGATGCATACCAAGTATCTACCTGATACATATCATCATACATGATCCTCCTGATCATCAATGTATCCACCTGATACAAATACAAATACATGATACATATCACCATACATGATCCACCTGATCATACAATGTATCCACCTGATACATATACAGATACATGGTCCAAGCATCCAACATGATGCATAAACAATACATACACATGATCCAACTGATCATATCCAGCATCCAACATGATGCGTTCATACATACATAAAATGATTCAACTGATCATATCCTGCATCCAACATGATGCGTACATACATACATAAAATGATTCAACTGATCATATCCTGCATCCAACATGATGCGTACAAAAATGATCCAACTGATCATATCCAGCATCCAACATACATAAAATGATCCAACTGATCATATCAAGCAGAAACTAGAACATCATCCTGATGCTCATCATCCAGCGCTTACATCCACAGCCATGTGAAGGATCCTCCTTCCAACATGCTTGGAATGGCTTCAGCAAATGTGTCCGTCACTTCTTCCTCGAAGTGTCCTCGATCTGAATAACACCAAGCCTCTCTCTGAAGTACTCGAACTTCACCCTGGCTAGTGGCTTCGTCAGCACATCTGCAATCTGCTCGTCCATTGCAACATACAGGAGCTTCACAGCTCCTCTCTGCACCATATCCCTGATATAGTGATATTTGATCTCTATGTGTTTCGACCTGTCATGAATCACTGGGTTCTCGGACAGCTTCACACAACTCTGGTTATCACAGAAGATACCAGTAGCCTCCAACACGAGATCAAATAACTCAGACAGTAGCTTCCGTAGCCATACTGCCTCACAACTAGCTGAATAGGCTGCAACATACTCTGCCTCAGCTGTACTTAGTGCTACGCAGGACTGCTTCCTGCTAAACCAAGAGATCACACCTGATCCCATACTGAAGCAACACCCAGATGTGCTCTTCCTATCTGCAGCACTGCCAGCCCAATCTGAATCAACATAACCCTGCAGGTTAAACTTTTGATTCGCCTCATACCTGAGCCCAAAAACCACTGTACCCTTCAGGTACCTCAGAACATGCTTTATAGTAACCAGGTGAACACCCCTCGGATCCGTCAGGAACTGGCTCAATGTGTTCACAGCAAAGCAAATGTCTGGTCTCGTGTTCGTCAAGTACATCAAGGACCCAATCATCTGACGATACGTAGAGACATCAACCAGCTCAGATGAAGCATCACATAGAAGCTTCATATTCGATGTCATAGGTGTGGCCATAGCCTTGCAGTCCATCATCCCGAACCTCTTCAGGATCTCTACTGCATACTTCCCTTGTCCAAGGAAGATTCCATCACTCTGCCACACCTCCATGCCAAAAACAAATAGTGCATCATTCCCAAGTTCTTCATCTCGAACTCGGTAGTAAGCTTTCGCTGCATGTCGGCAATCAATCTATCTTCACCTGTAACAAACAAGTTATCTGCATACAAAAGTAGTATCACTTTTATATTTCTCAATGCTGTCATCTGCAACATGCTTGATCTGATAGATCCATATGGAAGTCATAACAAACTTCCCTTCAGGTCTTGGGACTACATCCCAAACATCGTTCTTCATGATCTACGGATCATGGCATTCCATTTCTTCATCCCAGATCCTGGGAACTTCAATATCTTCAATAGATAATTTTGTTGTTGAACAAATGTTGTAGTTCTTCTTTTGTAGGTGAAGATATACGGTCTTTCCTACAAAACAGGTTAAATTGCATGATTAGAAACATCTCATAATTTTCAGAACAAATTCTTACACATAACGAAATATGTCATACAGTCATGCAATTATCTTAGCCAATGCTTCAATACAACATTTATCCATATTCCATAGCTTTCTAGATGCCTTCCAATCTCTACCAGAACATTGTTAAGGGTGTGCACAACTCCCAACATGTCAGCAAAGAGGTTTCATTCTAGATAAGTAGCAATGGAATGTTGTACAGTGCCATAGGCCACTTACCCATGTATATTAGTAGTATACTGTTCATCAATGCAACTATTCTAATATGCATAATACATATCCTAAGTCTAGGAACATGAGCATATACATCATTTGAACAATTTTATTTAAACAAACACATATGTAAGAAATGATAATTAAAATACTTATCTTTGTTTGTTCATTGGGTGGACTCCCTCTGAGTCTTTGCTTCTTTGCGGGAGATACTAGAGTCATAATCTGAAGTAGCTTCTTCTACACCTTTCTATTGTGGAATGTAGGAAGATGTTCAACTCCCTCTAAATATCTGCATCCTTGCAGAAGCTACTGAAGTGTGCTCCTTTGCTTTCTTTGCAGGAACAACTGGAGTGTGCTCCCTCTTGATCTTTGCTTCCTGGATTACCTGTCCTTGAACTTACATTCATCCTTGGTCCCTATGCATCATGATTGTGTTATCCTTGTGATCTCATATAAAATCATACATTAATTAGTATACTATTAAAACACAATAATCTCAAGCATGTATAGTCATGATCATTTCAAACAGAAATAATAAGCATTAGCATTCAAGGTTTATGTAGGAATCTTATGGTTAGTCAAATCATAAGAAGCATAACATGTCTAAACCTATAATTACTCAAACCTATGACTCTTCGCGTTAGTTGAATCATCAATTAAGATAAGAGATATAATGTGCATAAAACCTGTGATTATTCAAACCTATACTTTCATGATTCTTCTGGTTAGTCATATCATCAATTATGGTAAGAAATATAATACGCATACAGCCATGACTTATTCAAACCTATGACTTCATGAATAATCATTATCAAACAACACAACAGTATAAGATCCTAACACAAGGTAGGATTCTATCTTGATATAGGAAAAACATACCTGGATTAGCATGCTAGCTATTTATACTCACATGATGTCTTCTTGTTGTTCTTCAATGACTTGTGCTAGTAACCTCGATGAGTCATACCTGTCGAGATCGCTTGAAAACTTCTTATGTAAGGCCTTAGCCTCATCTCCCTCTGAAACACGAACTTCTTCACTTATGCAGGTGACCAATCCATCTTCTTCTAGGATTAACCCAATCCACTTGATTTGCAAGAACTGGACCTAGAGCTGGATATGGTTTTGTCAGAAAAACCCCAAAAATTCAAACTTTGAATTTCAACCTTCTGATAGGATAGGAATATGCGCCTTGATGAACTGATCAAACTGGTATATTCAGGATTTGAAAACTGCAAAGTTTCACTCCTCAATTTTTCCTTTGAAACTTTTGGATTCACTGGACGTGACCCTAAACTGGGGTTTGATGAATCCCACTCTTCTGCCCAATCAAAATGTTTGATCCAAAGCTCTAAGCTTCTATTTTTCCGAGGAGCTTCCAGCCATGGTCACAGATTTCAAAAATTCCCATTTTTATAGAAGCCCTAATTTTCCACTTTTCTGATCAAAGTCCCGAACTAGGGTCTAATCAAGCCCGGCCTTCTACCCAGCCAAAAATTCTGATATTGGTCTCTAAATTTCTATTTTGATGAGTAGCATCCAGCCGTGGTCTCCGATTACAAAAATTCCAACTTTCTTCAAAGCCCTAAATTCCGGAAGCCATGAATGAAGGTACCAAAAAAATAATTCTGTTTTGACAGAAATATGTACCTGATTGTTTCTGGTGTAACTCCGAAATTTTTGATCCACAGGGTCTGAAAAAGTTTTCTGAGATAGCCTGACCTGTTATCTTTCCATCCTCACAGGTCTGACCTCAATTGGATGTTCTGAGAGAGAGTTATGCCAAATGTCGCAACGTGACCTGTTTTGGGAAAATACAGGAGAGCGAACTTGTATGGCGTGCCACGTGTCACTGTTTGACCTTCGGCCTCTGAAAACGTTTTCTGAGATATTTCGGCCTGTTATATTTCCATCCTGACAGGTCTGACCTCAATTGGATTCTCTGAGAGAGAGATATGCCAAGTGTCGCAACGTGACCTGTTTATGGGATAATACAGGAGAGAGAACTTGTACGGCGTGCCACGTGTCACTGTTTGACCTTCGGCCTCTGAAAAAGTTTTCTGCGATAGCTCGGCCTGTGTACTACCTGTCACTGTTTACGAAATTTCATTTGGAGCTTCCTAGCCCAAGTTATGACCTTTTTCCCAAGGTCACCTGATTTTGACTCAGATCTGGAAGAGGCAGAAACCCTATATTGTACAGATCATAAATCACAAAGTACAACGAATTAGAGGTTTTCCTTTGGACACAAGGTACCTGGAGATTTTAGCTTCGACCTGTAACAATTTCAGATCCGAAAACTTTGCCAAAACGGATTTATAGCGAAAGTGCTACGACGACTGGTTTTTACTATATCAAGCCCTAGCATCGTAAAAGCAACAAGTGTCATACATGCCATATCATGCCTTCTTTCAGGCTAGCTCTGATACCATGTTAAATTTTCAGAATTTACTTCAATATGATCTAGGATCTTAACTGAGAGAACAACATGTACAGCATATCTACAGCATATCAATCATGGAGACAATAATGCAAGCACACAAGAGACACAAAGATTTACTTGGGGAAAACCATAAAGGTGAAAAACCCCAATAACTTCCTCAGAGATAGATAGAGCAATGATACAACCAACCAATAGAGATAGCCATAACCTAGCAGCAATCCTCCTCCTCCATAAGTGCACCTCTCCTCCTTGAGAGCATGTGTGAGAAGTGAGTGAGTAAATAGAGTGCCTCCCGCACTCTATTTATACTTGACTTGACTTGCCTTTTTACCTAACTCATGTAGGCTCGAACTTAACCACATAACATAATGCTGAGTGGGCCGACCCCCAATAGGGTGGTCTAATAACCCTTTGACCCACATGGCCGACCCCCAATAGGGTGGTCTAATAACCCTTTGACCCACATGACTTATACAGAGCCGACCCCAAACAAGGTGGTCTAATAACCCATCAAGTATAAGTTACGACATTTACAATATAAATGACGACACTTCTGTTCGGATATCCACATCATCTATTTCGGGATACATCATCTATTTCAGGATCTTGCATGTCCTTTTTCAGGATATGATCTATTTCAGGATTCTGCATGCACAGGCATGCATCCCAGTCACCAGTTTGATGCCTCCAGCACCTTATCCACCTTCTTCTAGCACCCGGGAGCCACCTACCACAGAGTTTTAGCCCTCCTAAGCTGAAAGGCGCCCTCTTCTCACCTACTGCCAGAGAAGGGCGCACTTGTTCACCTACCACTGCAGATTCACTCCAGTTACATTCAGTTAGCTCCGATTCTCCCTGATTTGAGGCTAGTTTCACTCCCGACTGACTGTATCACTTCCGTTTGACCTCCAGTTCGATTAGGTGACTTGTTCTGACTTCAGTTAGCCTCCCATGCGCCCCCACTGAGCCTCCAGATCCTATATCAGTGCTACACACTTCAGTTACATTTATTATGCTCAGTTAGACTCAGATTGACACCTGGATGACTGGTTGTTGTGATTGATGAGTACCACCGATGATTTATGAGGACTCCTAGACAGAGTCAAGCTACTCCATTCAGTGATTCGAATGGCCTACTTAGTCAATTCGAATTGCTCATTGACAGAATTGGATTGTAACAGTTTGTATTGTAATTCATTCACCCTTTCTGGGATAGAGAGCACTGCTGCATGTTTTGCACAGTTTTGCACCATATCTTCTTATTCATCTGTTGTGACTGATTTATTTGTTCATTAGATCTGCTGTGACTAACTTTACATGGTATCAGAGCCATTGCAGGGACAAGATCTCTTTTCTACAGGTGTTTATACAAGAAGATTTGACTGAATTGCTAAAAATTGCAATAAGTTTGGCATGAGATATCTCAAGGGCATTCGCTCCTGTGCATGCAAAGCTTGAAAATTATTCCAATACCACTCCAGAAGCTTGAGTTACCACATAATTCCTGGATTTGATACATTGGACCCATTCAACATTGCTTGAAATCCAATCCCAGGTGTGATGCAACTCTCAAAGGGTGGATTGTTCGACCTTATTGTGGTTGTTTGATGTGATTTGCAGGTTTCTTACTTCCTCCATGTGCATTCGCTAATGCAAAGATGGAGACTTCTTCTTCACAAAATATTCTTACTCCATTCAACTATGATGAATGGAAACCAAAGATGATTGCATTCTTGAAGAGACAATGTCTTTTTGATATGTGCATTGGTAATACAAGAGATTTTGATTCCGATGAAGAGGAGAATGATTGGCTCAATGATTGTGACAGAGCTTTTGGAGCAATGTGTCTTGCTATGTCTCCTTGTATGCGCTACCTCAGTAATACTGCTGAAAATCCAAGTGATCTATGGGTCCAACTTGACAGAGAATTTGGAAAGCAGGAAGAAGAGGATCATGCTAGCCTTTTGGAGAACAAGCCCAGTGAGATCTCCTTATGTGTTCTTTCCGATCATGTGTTGGCCTCAACAATTGTTCAAGATGAAGAAGAAACTGTAGATTCAACACTCATTCTCTCAAAGTCTTCTATTTCGAATTCTGAGCAAGATAAACAAGCTCATACTCTAGATTTCGAAGAGGTTCTTGAATCCTCTCTTTCACATGAGTTTGTCGGCATGCGGAATAATGATCTACTTGATGTTTTGGAGGTAAAATCTGATTTTGGAGGTGAAGCATTCGCCCTCCTTGATTGCATGCCTTCTATAAACTTATGTTCTATCATTTGCAAAGTTTCTCAGAGTTTTAATGAAGATGAAGAGCACTACCATTCGCTTGAGTTCAATTCTCATGCACTTTTTGCTGATTTTGGTTTTGATCTCACCCTTGTTGGTTCAAAGGAGATCTCAAGAAACCATTCATCTATTTTTGGAGCTGATTTAACTTCTATTGATAAGAAGTTCAAGTTTCAAGATCTATTTGATCCGATTGGAGCTATTCCTACCTCACTTGGTTCGAATCACAGGTTCCAGGATCATCCTCATATTTTCAGATTTGTTCTCACCTTTTTCGGTATGAAGAGCAAGTTCATAAAGTCTCCACATTCGCTTGCATCCACTGATGGAGAATTCAAGCACATGTTTTTGGAGCATAATCCATTTACTCCCAAGAGTAAGATACCTCCAGACATATCTATTTGAGTTTGGAGTAGTTAAAACTTTTGGTGTGTTACAGTTCATTTTGAGGGGGGGTATTTTTCCCATGAGGTTTTCCCCATTTCCTTGGTTTATTTACTGTTATTAGTTTGGATTATTATTGTATTGGGGTGACCTTTGGTCTTAGTTACCAGGGCCCCACATTATTTTAGTTGGCACATCATAGTCTAGCTTGAGGGGGGGTGTTCGGATATCCACATCATCTATTTCGGGATACATCATCTATTTCAGGATCTTGCATGATCTATTTCAGGATATTATCTATTTCAGGATTCCTATTTCAGGATATGATCTATTTCAGGATTCTGCATGCACAGGCATGCATCCCAGTCACCAGTTTGATGCCTCCAGCACCTTATCCACCTTCTTCTAGCACCCGGGAGCCACCTACCACAGAGTTTTAGCCCTCCTAAGCTGAAAGGCGCCCTCTTCTCACCTACTGCCAGAGAAGGGCGCACTTGTTCACCTACCACTGCAGATTCACTCCAGTTACATTCAGTTAGCTCCGATTCTCCCTGATTTGAGGCTAGTTTCACTCCCGACTGACTGTATCACTTCCGTTTGACCTCCAGTTCGATTAGGTGACTTGTTCTGACTTCAGTTAGCCTCCCATGCGCCCCCACTGAGCCTCCAGATCCTATATCAGTGCTACACACTTCAGTTACATTTATTATGCTCAGTTAGACTCAGATTGACACCTGGATGACTGGTTGTTGTGATTGATGAGTACCACCGATGATTTATGAGGACTCGTAGACAGAGTCAAGCTACTCCATTCAGTGATTCGAATGGCCTACTTAGTCAATTCGAATTGCTCATTGACAGAATTGGATTGTAACAGTTTGTATTGTAATTCATTCACCCTTTCTGGGATAGAGAGCACTGCTGCATGTTTTGCACAGTTTTGCACCATATCTTCTTATTCATCTGTTGTGACTGATTTATTTGTTCATTAGATCTGCTGTGACTAACTTTACAACTTCCTTATAGAGGAATAATACCATCTCTATAGGAATACAATATACATGTATGTGAAATACATTCCGAAGTTACATATACATCAACACACTTGAGCCCTTACCACAGCCGCATGGGTAGTTTATTCTCCCATGGTTCAGTTGGTAGTATCGGGAGGTGCATTTTTTGGACTAGCCACCAATAATATGGTTGAGTATAGTGTCATGATTGAACTTCTGAGTGATGCTATATTGCATGGAATCCTATACTTGGAAGTCCATCTTCATTCATTTTTAGTTATTTCTCAATTTAATGGTCAATATAGGATCAATGACCCTACCCTACTTCATTAATATTTACAAATCCAGTTACTTGAGAGACATTTTATTTACATGACTTATATTCACATCCCAATAACTCAAAATGCAATAGCTGATGGATATGCTAACTATGTATTAGATTGGCATTTATATCATCTAAGTAACATATAGAATCAACATCCAATCAACATTTCTAATATTTTTGTAATAGCCCCAGTTTTGAATTGGAATGTATTTAATCAAAATTATGTAAATGATGTAAATATGCTAGTATGGATTCCTAGTGTGGAGCTCAAGGCCAAGGCTGACTAGAGAATGGCTAGGCATGTATGATGTATATATTTTTATTATACCATATGGTTGGCTTACTATGCCAATTTGAAATGTATGTAAATATTATGTTCGAAATTAATAAAATGGTCCAAGATGGTTGTGTAAAGAGCACTAGAGAGGCTATGATTGCACTAGAGGGGAAGAGGAAAGGGAGAATATGGGGAAACCAAATCCTATGTTTCCATGTTTCAACCTTATAACTCATCCCAAATATTATGTGTTCCTTAAATAATCCAATTACCTTATCTTGACTATTAAATCGAATAATTGAATGCATATGTGAGGTTGGTGGGAAAAGTCACTTCATGTAGTTATTGAAGCAGGGGGGTTGTGATAGTTATGTCATTTGTCTACTATCCTATTTATTCTAGGGTTAGAAGCTATGTTAGTTGTATTTTGACCCTTACCTTATATCCTTGGATTCAACACTCTTTTTATCACTCTCTCATGCATGTTCCTACAATATGTAGAGATTTCCATTGTTGTTCATGTCCATTACCAGATTGTGTTTAACCCGGAAATTTGAATTTGGAGACAAAGCTACATTTTTGGAAGGAAAATAAATGGTTGTAGGTGAGCATGGAGGTTGGTCAAGTTAGGAACCTTTACCCATTGATTTATGCTACTTTTGGATGCTTGAGAATCCATGGATTAATCTTGCAGGAGGTTCTCCAATAGATTACAGCAGGTTGGACTGTTACTCCACACACTGGTAAGCACTGTAAGGGTTGGATTTCCTGAGGGAACTGTGGATCATTGAAGGGAAATTCCTTCCTTGTTTTGTGTGGGGAAGTTGGAAGGAATTCCACGGCCATGAAGGCTTAATGAGACCCTTGTAGAGATCTGTTGGAGCTTTTGGCTAAGCATAGATATCAAAGTGGGTTGTGGGCTAAGAGAGAGAATCCTATAGGTGTTTCCTTCTCCCTAGTGACCTCATATCCCAGCTTGGGGGCAGCCTCTCAGTAGAAAGAGTATATGTTGGACAAACTTCCTATGGCTATGTGGAAAATTTCTCTTACACAACCAGTTGCTGGGATCTTCTTTGTTTAAAGATAAGTATTCTTATGTATCTTATATTCAATGATTATAATTTATATTCCTGTAAATTGCATGTTGTTTTTTTTTTTCCTCTGTGGTGTGTTTTTATTTCCATGTATGCACATGCATTTTAGTCATATAAATTCATAATTGTGATTATGGAGAGAAATTTTGAGGCCCTCATTTAGTTAATGTCCCCTCCTCCTGCTTGGATTTAGGGATGGGGATGCCATAATTTTGTAATTATAACTAAACAAAAAAAATTTAACCAAGGAAAAAAGATCATGTATAGATGTCCAACGTCATACATATAGGTCTCAGGTCATGTATATATGTCCAAGTGTTGGAATAATTAATTCTTCCTACCATGTAATTTAATTACATAAGATGCATTAATTAATCATTTATTGGTTAATTCTATGTAAAGACTAGGAAATTGCCATTGTGTGGACCACAAGGAAACATGGGAGGCTCAAATACATCCAAGGTGTCAACCACAAGCCATATAGGCCACTTGGGTGCTTTCCTAAAAGATTTTGGATAAGGTTTATCTAGGAAAGGCGCATTTTCTGAGTTTTAGTGCTTTTTAGTGCTTTTTACCCTATGGGGAAAAGCTAGTCTACCTAGGAAACTTGTTTTTTACACCCAAGACTTTCCTTAATGATTTTTCTTTCCAAAATTCATATTAGGAATTTTTTTACATCATTCATCACCTTCAGATAACAATTTAGGCAATTCATGAGCTTTTGAGCAGATTTGGAAAGTCAACTTGCCACCTAGGGGGGATGGGCATTTTTAGCAAGTCTGATGAAGAGAAGATTCTTTTGGAATATTTAGCCATTCGAATTACTATTGTAATGTTATTTAAAAATATCCTATTACTTTCATATGGTTGGCCGATGTATTTTATTCATGAGAAGTTAATACAGAATTCTACTCTTGTGCACAATTTTTGTGTCTTTGACTAATTGTGTGAGATTTTATTATGAGAGAGTGTAATTTCTTCAATAGATCTTGGATGTGAACTAATTTTCACATGGTATCAGAGATATCAATCTATTCCTATCATCTTTGATTGTCTTGCAGGATTATCAGGAAGGGCACATTGATCAATTCACCGGGTGAATTTTATTCTCTGCAGGGCGCATTTTGGAATCCAGAAGTGTTCTAAAATCAGTCCATAAGTTTATTTCAGAGCACCAATGGATCATGCATAGCAGATAATCCTCACTCCCTTCAATTATTTTGATTGGAAGGCACAAATGGAGATTCTACTGAGGAGCAAAGGGCTCTGCAGGGTGACCATGGCAGTTGAAGTTGAGCCAACCTCAACAGTAGAGAAATCAAAATGGCACAATCGAAGGGATGAATCCTACGGGCTATTATGTCTCACTACATCTAGAGAGCTTCTATTTCATCTTGATGGCCTCACTTCACTCAATGAAGTAGGCTGAAACTTCAAGAATTGTTTGGGAAAATCGATGAATTGGGAGGCCACCAATTGGATAATGAGCTAGTCTCTTTGAGTCCACAAAATTTTGATAATATACAGGATTTTTTCCCCAAATTTAAATCTCTTGTATTGCAGTTGAAGCAATGTGGTATTGACAAAAAGGATGAGCAATTATTTTTGTCCATTCTCTCCAAGCTTGGACCCAACTATTCAATCTTGGTCTCAACCTTCCATTCCACCCGTAAAGCAATTAAAAATTGGAAGAGCTCGACACTTTCAGAATTCATGGAGTCTTTGACACAAGAACAAGACAAATTGGTCTTTATGGGAGCCATTAAAAATCCATCCAAAGACCACTGTTTGAATGTTGGAGATTCAAAGGGTTCGAAAGGCAAGAAGAAGGGAAATTTAAAGAAGCCCGCCGGTGAGAGGGAAGACAAGCACAATTTTATTGGAGAGATGTCTAACTTCAAGAAGAATCCGAACAAGAATAATGAGAGGACAAAGTGCAATTATTGCAGCAATGGATTTCATCCTGAAAACTCTTGCATGAAGAAAACAATTGACCAATTGACTTCACTCTTGGAGAAATCCAACATTCCTCTTCCAGAGAGCACAAGGAGGAAGGATGGAGGACAAAATTTCGATGATAAAGAGAGAGCTCATGCATTGATGGCTAGAACTTCAAAACCTTCTTCATTAATTATTTATTTTGGTGCATCAAGACACATGGTGTCTACAAGTAAGTTTTTCACTTCACTTGACTCTTCCAGCGGTCCAAATATTGTATTCAGAGACAATTCTGAAACTTCTAGCAAAGGAAAAGGTAGCATAGATCTCGAGTTTGGGTCATTTAATAATGTTTTATATGTCCTTGGACTTGCTGCAAACCTACTATCAGTATATCAGATGACCCATACAGGGATTCCCAAGAGATTAACCTTACCCCCAATGATGTTGAGATAGCAAAAATTTCAACAGGAAAAATGATTGTATTTGGTACTGCTGATCATTTTTTAGAATTTACAAGTTCTCTCATTTTGTGCCAAACCCCTCACCTTCTGCTCTGTTAACCCATGCCAATGAGTCCAGCAAGCTATGGCATGAAATATTTCACCACCTAAACTACAAATACCTTTCCCAACTTCATGAGAAAGAGATGGTTATAGGTCTGCCCAATATCAAGTTTTCCAAAGGTGTCTGTCAATCTTGCATCCTAGGTAAACACCCTGAGCATAAGTATGGGAGATCCAATTATGAGAGAACCACTGCACCATTAGACCTTATTCAAACTGATATATCAGGTCCATTCCCTCATGAGTCCTTGAATCATGCAAAATACATCCTCACATTCATAGATGACTTTAGCAGGTATTGTTGGATTTATTTCATCAAGTTAAAGTTAGAATTGTTTGGGTGGTTCAAGCTATTCAAAGCCTCGGTTGAGAACTAGTATGGTAGGAATATTAAAGTTATAAGATCTGATAATGGTGGTGAATATGTGAAATCAGAGTTTCAGCAATAGATGCAACACACAGTTCCATATACACCTCAGCATAATGGGGTTGCTGAGAGGAAAAATAGATCTCTAAAGGAGATGGCCACTTGTATGCTTGAGGCAAAGGAATTATCTCCCAAGATATGGGTTGAGGCAATAAATTGTTCCACTTACATTCAAAATAGAGTTCCACACAAATCTCTCAAAGGTATCACTCATTTCGAGGCTTGGACAGGTCACAAACTTGACATCTCTCATTTCAGGATTTTTGGTTCAAAGGCTTGGGCTAGGATTCCACTTGAGAAGAGGAGGGAATTGCAGCCCCAAATCCAACCATGTTTGTTTGTTGTATATTCATAGGACTCCAAAGGTTATAAGTTGCTGAACATGACCACTCACAAAGCATTCATCGAAAGAAGTGTGCAGTTTGAGGAAGAGCCCTCTTAAAGCGCTGAAATTGGAGAACCATCTTCACCACCACCTGAAGAAGAAGTAAGTGATGTTCTTGATGTTTTTTATTTTGATATTTCTGATGATGAGGATCATTTTATTTCAGATTCTAACCCACCTACAAGGCCTAAATGGGATACAAAATATTTGCAAGCAGCAAGTGAACTTGTTGGCAATCCTCAGGATGAAAGGAGGACTAGATCACAAATTGAGATTGCTCTCAATGTGAATGATCCTCATCTTTCTGAGAAATGTTTTGTGATGATAGATTTTGATACTAAAACATATGAGGAAGCCTCACATGATCCTAGATGGAAGATTTTTATGGATGAGGAGTTTGATTCATTACAGAAGAATGAAACTTGTGAGCTAGTCAAGCTCCCCGTAGGGAGAAAGTTGGTAAGATGCAAGTGGATTTAAAAGACCAAATGTGCAGCGGATGGTACAGCAGTAAAGTACAAGGAAAGGCTGGTAGCAAAGGGATTTTTTCAGGTCCAAGGACTTGATTATAATGAAAAATTTGCACCGGTAGCACATAAAGACTCCATTAGACTAGTTTTGGCAATGGCAGCTTCCAAGCAATGGGAAGAACATCACATGGATGTTAAAAGTGCTTTCCTCCATGGGGAGCTTAAAGAAGAAATATATATGTATCAGCCATAGGGGTACACATTAGATCCAAATCTTGTTTGCAGGTTGAAAAAATCTTTGTATGGACTCAAGCAATCCCTCAGGGCTTGGTATGCAAAGATTGATAGTTTTCTTCTGTCACAAGCTTATGTTCGGTGTAAATCTAACCCAAATGTCTATATGAAGCATTTTAATGGTTTTATAATGATAATAGTGTTGTATTTTGATGATTTGTTGATTATAGGTAGTAGAAATGACCAAATAGCATCATTAAAGGGAGCCATGCACCAAGCATTCTCCATGAGTGACTTGGGAATTCGTAAGCAATTTTTGGGGCTTGTCATTTCTCAAACAAAAGATGGAACCAAGGTATGTTAGTCAAAGTATTCTTATGATATGTTGAAGAAGTTTAAGATGGCTGATTGCAAGCCTTCTAAGACTCCATTCCTTTCTGGAGTTAGACTAGAATATGTAGAATCTACACCGCTATTTGACAGCACTTTATATAGATAGTTGATTGGCAGCTTGCTCTACTTAACACACACTCGACCAGATCTTGCTTATGCTGTGAGTGTGGCACAAAGATACATGGAGTAGCCACATGAGCTACATTGGAGGGCTGCAAAAGAATCCTTCATTATGTGCAGGGCACAAAGAGTGATGGGATTCAATATGTTGTATATTCGAGCCTAGATCTCTTGGGCTTCATAGATTCAGATTGGGCTGGTGATAGCCTTGACAGGAAATCCACATCAGGGTTTGTATTCATGCTTGGAGATGGCCCTGTTTTCTGGTCCAGCAAGAAACAAAATTCCATAGCACTATCTTCAGCATAGGCAAAGTATAGAGGAGTAGTGAATGCTGCTACACAGTGTGTTTGGTTGCAGGGAATTTTGTGAGATTTTGAGATTTCTTTCAATACTCTTACTGTCATTTTTTGTGACAACCAGAGTGCCATTAGAGTTTCATGTGATCCAGTACATAGGAAGAGGACCAAGCACATAGAGATTCATATGCACTACATCAGAGGCCTAGTGCATGACCAGATCATAGATTTGTAGTATTGCCCCACAGGTCAGCAAACTACAGATATCTTCACCAAGGATTTCATAGAGAAGACATTCAACTATCTTAGATCACTGCTTGGGATGGATGAAAATGTGGTGGAGTGAAGGGTTGATCAGCAACCTTTCAATTTTGATATGTTCATGTTTTGAGGGGAGGTTTTTTCCATGAGGTTTTCCTTCTATCCTTGTTTTTGTGGACCAACAGTATTGTACGGGGTGACCAAGTCTTGTTACTAGGCCCTTAGTATTTTATTTTCTGATATTTATACCATATAAGTCAGACTTATGGGGGGTGCTGGAATAATTAAGTCTTCCTACCATATCATTTAATTACATAAGATGCATTAATTAATCATTTATTGGTTAATTCTATGTAAAGACTAGGAAATTGCCATTGTGTGGACCACAAAGCAACATGGGAGGTTCAAATACATTCAAGGTGTGGACCACAAGTCATCTAGGCCACTTGGGTGCTTTCCTAAAAGATTCTCGATAAGATTTAGCTAGGAAAGGCGAATTTTCCTAGTTTTAGTGCTTTTGACTACTTTTTACACTATGGGGAAAATCTAGTCTATCTAGGAAACTCGTTTTTTACACCCAAGACTTTCCTTAATTATTTTTCCTTCCAAAATTCGTATTTGGAATTTTTTTCCATCATACATCACCTTTAGATAACAATTTAGGCAATTCGTGAGCTTTTGAGCAGATTTGGAAAGTCAACTTGCCACCTAGGGGGAATGGGCATTTTTAGCATGTCTGATGAAGAGAAGATTCTTTTGGAATCTTTATCAATTTGAATTACTTTTGTAATGTTATTTAACAACATCCTATTACTTTCATATGGTTGGCTGATGTATTTTATTCATGAGAAGTTAATACCGAATTCTACTCTTGTACATAATTTTTGTGTCTTTGACTAGTTGTGTGAGATTTTCTTATGAGAGAGTGTAATTTATTGAATAGATATTGGATGTGAACTGATTTTCACACCAATTTCAAATCATAAAATAGTAAGTCTGATCATGTCCAAAAATTGGTCTCTTTGAGCCGCCTATGGGTAATCTATATACTATACCTAAGGGGAACCTTAACCCTTCCCTCTATGATAGTACATATATGCAGTAGAAAATATCCTAAATATTTTCACCCAACCTTTAGGCACTTTGACAACTTAACTTTGCACTACCTCGTACAAGTCATCAACCTTGGTTTTGGGAACACCAAGGGTTAGTTGAGTCAAGTTTTCCCTAACTCTCTAGTGTAACAACAACATCAATAGAATCACCCTCTCGGGTCCTACAATGATACCAAGGTCGTCCCACAGGATGAGCTAGTGTTATATCTGCATGATATAATTACAAGGTAATAATTAGTTACTTACTCCAAAAATATTTAGTTTCTTTTATTAAAATGAGAAAACTAAAAATTTAAAAACATCTAAAAATGGATTTCAAAAACTTACCATTCGCACCAAGTGCACTACCTAGAGGCACAACCATGTCCGGGTCCCTGCTAAAATCAATGCCATGATATGGATAATCCTCGATTCCTTTCACTTAGAAATTCAACCAAGCGAACAAATCATCATAAAAAGGGTCAGTGATTCTCCCTCCTCCAACTCGGAGGATCAAACATGTCCATCTAATCATCGTGGGATGATGAAGCCCATGCGGCTCAATATACACTCACGGACTAAAAACAGGCACCCTCTCAAAAAAGAAACTGCAAATCAAACTACCATAACTGAAGGTCTTCATTTTCCCATTCTTGCATGCAGAGAGTTGAGATTTCACACATCCCAACAAGCAAGTAATCCAATAAAAAATATTGGGCTCCAAACACTTTGTAGCATAAAACATGTGTATTCTAGAGGTTTGATGGGTGGATTTGTCGATCCTAGAATTATCCTGATCATAAATATAAGTATTTTCAAGATCTAACTCCAAATGTATTTGACTCATGTTTATGTACCAATATTTTGAGTGCCCCTTACACAATGTAACGGTATGTATTCATCAATAGTTAAGCCACCAATACTTCGATATTTGAAGCTTGGTAAGTCTCATCAACGAGATAAACCAGTAAGAAAATATATATCATTCACCTCTATTTGAAGAGGTTTCCCATCAATCATAAATGCCTCATCATTTGGATCCCAACAATCTATTATAAGTTGCAATAACTGGCTTTGTGCCCTTATATCATGAAGCTCAAAAAATGTTTTGAGAACACAGTGAAAGAGAGCTTCCATTGCATCATTGTCAGGAAGCACTTGATTTTCTAGAGCCTCATACTCATGCTCTCTCCACTCTATATTGTCCTGCAAACCATAATCCAAACTTTAGTGGCATTTTTTATTTAAAAAACCAACCTCATGGACACATACAAGGGTGGCATTTATGACAGTCGTGTATGTTCAATACATGCATGACCCGATAAATGGTCACCCGTATTTTCCCTCATGGCAAGTTAGGGCCTCCCCAAAAGCTCAAAATTCGGAAAAAATAAATAAATAAATAAAAACATGATGAAATGAAAGAGAAGGCCAAGAGCTGTTACCTAACAATGACAGAATGCAAAATGGTCGACCATAGCTTCTGAAATCAGCTCTTGAAGATTGAGGTATCCACCCACTCCAAAACTCACAAATTTCATTTTTTTAGAAATGGCTTGGCAATTTTTCAATTTTATCCTAATATTATAACTTTTTGATAAATTAACCACTTTCTATAGTTTCATTTGCTATCAATATTTATTTAAAATTGAACTAAAGAGTTTTTGGAAAGATTTGTTTTGCAACTTGACAGGATTTGGACTTTTTTCTTTCGGTGATCGTATCTTTTAAACACACATATGCCTTTTAACAAACATATAGGGTAGCATTTATGTATCTACGTTAATTGCATTTACCTTCTTAACAAACGCTAGGTTTCTTCATTAATACTATGACAAAAACCTTTTTATCTAAAATTGTTGTCGTATATTTATTTAGAGCCTACCCTAACCCATGGGCATTGTAGATTTGATCTGGCCTGCCATTTAATGCTCATGCTGAATCAATTGTTAGGATCTGAGTATCCCACCGTACTAGTGCCGAACTTTGTCCTGGAAACACATTTATTTCCTTCTCATCTTATTGTGGCCCTAACTTAGGGTGGGACCCCCACAATGGACTTATTTTAAAGCTCTTTTTAGACTCCTTAAACATAAAAAGATTGCCAAGCAATCTTTTCCTTTTCATACTTGCTAAAAAAATAGAAAGGGGATCCAGTTGGTTTAAGTTTACCCCTTTTCCGGACCTAGTGGACTATTTTATGAAGAAGGTATACTCTAGTTACTTTGTGACTAGAAGAATTCTTTTACGCATTATTAATTTTTATGCTTTTTGGGGCATAGGGACTAACTTTATGAATAAGTGACTATTAGAGTCTTCTTTACGCTCTTTCTAGACTCTCCAAAATTCAAAATATCGCAGAGTATGCTTGTACTTTCAAACTCATTAAAGGATTTGAAATTTCATCCATTTGGTATTAGTTTACCCCTTATTCAGACCTTGTGGATTATGTATGAAAAATGAATACTCTAATCACGATCATAAGAGTTCTCACCTTGTATGCTTTTATTTTTTTTAGGAAAGGGAGACTAACATTATGAAAAATAAACCTTATGGATTTTTCTTTTACATTTTCAAGCTCTCAAAAAATGAAAACCTAAATGAGCATTAACTGACTTGGGCTCGGAAAATCCATGAGATAGTGTTTGGTTTGAAACTTAGAAGTGTCTTTATATGACTCATGATCCTTTATGGAACTAGTTATCTTGTCTTGATACTCATTTATTCCCATGTACCATAGCATTATTTTATTCTTTTTCAGGCTTTCTTAATATGAAAAAGACAAAAAAATCAAATATTCTAAAAAAGATAGACAATAATTGTTTTTCTTAAATCTCTATATGGAAGCAAGTTGCATCGCCTTTGAACAAAACACATTGTTGAGTCTTTTCTCTGCAATTGGGTATGTAATATGACCTTAGAAGCTGAACTCATATATGTACTTACTACACCGATTAGTTAGTCTTCCAATTACTATGGAGTTGTCTTTGATGTCTCTTACATCATCGACTTATATTTATAGTCTCTTTTGAGATTATGTTGATTCAATCACATTTGTTTCGTGTTGTTGTTCAAAGGAAATTTTAACCTATGTCGTCCATTCTCATAAATTTATTGACTTTCTTGTGCTGGCCTTCCCATGTCAGGTATGTCTCATTAGTTGATCCATTACATCTTTGGCCTCCTGCTAGAGTCTTGTGTTGGATGATGGGGGATTCATTAATTCCCTCCTTCCAGTGGATTACTTCCCATCGAATTCAACACATTTATTTTGGGACAGTGATCTAGAGTTTATTAGTACCTTGGAACTTGTAGTTATCAATGGCAAGTATCCTTGCTTTTGATATTGGTAATATATTAATTTACCCTGATCATTTGAGTCTACAAGTGTTCGATATCAACCCCTTTATTCACACTTGTTAGATTGTACTAAGTACCTTGCCTCTCATTATCATTATCGATGGGTTGGCTTGCATGTGTTAATTGCTTTCATCATTGACTGGTAATCACATGATATCTTACTACATTCAAACTTAAAACATCTATTCATGTAGTTTTGAATTATACCTTTGATAGTTGGTTTGAAGACCCTAGATTCATTTCATGGTACTCTTTTAAGTTTTACCATGAACTATGTTGCGTTGGATTTCCATTACTCATATTTTGGAACTAATATCGATGGATATTGATCTCTTTAGTTCATCATATACACAGTTATATTCAATCGACTATGAGACATAGATCCACCTTGTATTTTGTGGCTATGATATATTCATGACATTCATTCACAATCATACTTGTATTATTTCTAAGCATTGGAATCCCTACCTCAAGAAAATATTTCTTGCTTGGTTGATGTTGGATAACCTCCTATGGTCAATGACTAGGTAATTCCTTTCAGGTTACTCGAAGCATTTATTATGGAAAGGTTATAATGTATTTTGACCATCGTATACCCCTATGACCTCACACATTAGGGGGAATATGCTATAGCATCTTCTACCACAGTTTATACCAAGATGCTACTGTGGCTTATTTAACCCTTTTTCCTAGTTGCAGACTTTCCTTTTCCTTGTGCATTTGTGGACACTTGTCTGTTTCTAAGAAATACCTTTAAAAGACCATGTTTCTCAACAGATACGCGAGTGACCTGTGTCTCACCCGCATATATGCAAGTGACCTATTGTCTCACTCATGTATGTGTCTGCAAGAGGGTAAAAATAATTAAAAAAATGAAAAGAATAAGTTACTTTCATGGGTTACTTCTCAGTCTCAAACCATTCCCTAACTCCCAAATCCCGTGAATAACTTCCAGTAACCCCCTAACTACTCTCTTCAAACATAGAAAAGAGAATAGGTGAAATGTTTTTGAGGTTACACTCAGACATAGACAGATATAATTATACAACCACCTTGTGAAAGTTCTTGGTGAGTTTGTCCATGAGAAGAAACTCTTTCTCATATTTTCACAACCCATTTTCCTCAAGTCTACAACTCCCTTGTCCCTTTATATGGAACCCTAATTTCCATTTTTTCACCACAAACACTATTACACTAGACTTTGTCCTCCAAAATATCTTGAGCATATTGTGTGTGAGAAAACCTTGAGGCAAGTTCAGAGTGATTTAATAGCTTGGGAGGAAGAACCGAGGACTTGGCTTCATAATGGAAACCACATTATCAGGTTTGTTTATTTCGTGTACTTATTTTTATTTCTACATATATATGAATGAACTCTTTCGTGTACAATTCTTGATGTTATTTGCATATTAAAGGTTGTGAATGATTATTTATATTGATTCATGAATGTATAATTCTACAATTGTTATTTTCTGATTTACTAGTTATTATTATTGCTTTCACTTCTTGTTGTTTACATTTCAGGGTTTGTAGCAAAGAGACTAAGATAAGGAGCAAAGATCAAGACCAGAGGAATCATATTCAAACATTGCAAAGAAGGTATTTATATTTAACTTTGTGTATGCCAATTGTTTGATTAAAGAAACGTTTTGATTGTTTAAATAATTTAGTTCATTTATATTTCTACTCTGCAACAATTGAACCCAAACAATTATTGGTGAATTTTTCCCATCACACCAAGGGAAATATCATTATAGATTAAGGAGACACGATTTAATTATTGAGATAATGGATCAAAGGTTTCTAAGAATGTATTAGTTTATAGACATCTTCTTGGTTGAAGTTACTACACTGCTTTTCGATTTCAAGACCTTCCCTTATTAATCGATAGGAGTAAATTAATGGGAAGTAGAGGAAAGTACTTCGATTTTATCAAAGAAATTTGGGTGTTTTGTGTGGAAGGAATGTTCCTATATAACATATTTGATGAGATGATTGTGATTAGTATTAGTGATATGCTCTTTGAGACAAGAAAAAATTATAATTTTATTGAGATAAAAAATTAGATTTAGTAGATGCTAAGAAGCATTCAAAATAATTTATAGGAATTAGTAGTTGGATTGGATATGTAAAGAGTGAGTTTGAAATACCAACAAGAGTATATTATCACATGGCTCAAAATATACGTCAAAAAAATGATTTTCAATGAAAATCGTCTAGTAACATGTATACCACCCTATTTGGATTACAACAAATATATTAGGTCTTCAATGTTCTCAATTAAATATAGTTTTCCATATAAAGTATAAATAACCATATCCAAACATGAAAAACATTTGATAACATATGGAGGGAAATTTGAAGAAATAAGGATGAGAATATTCAAAGATATTCCCCTGGTCAAGTTCTTTCCCAATCCATTCTCCATGCACCCACAAAATACCTTCCTTGTATATTCCATTAGTAACATGGTTTCACTCCCTATACACATGTTAAAATGAAATTTGATGAAAATGATAAGTCAAATCAATTATCTCCTCTAACATAGGTTGTAAAAGGATGTTTCTCATACTGAACTTATTTTTCACCCATTTGAGGACCAATACGGATTCACCAAAAACATAATGACTAACCACATATTTATCAATGGCAAACAAAATTGTTAACCTTGAGGCTAGCATTGACTTAGAAAAATTATTGGAACCTAGACCTAGTCTGCTAAATGTATGGAAAGATTCCAAAGATTGAAACAATTGCTTACTACAACTCCTGTATTAAAGCTTGTAGATACGTTTAAGGATTTTATAGTATGAACCGATGAGAGTAAACAAGGCTTGGGTGGGGTATTGTTACAAGATGGACATGTAGTCTGTTACAATCCTAGGAAGCTTAAGGACATGAAAAAAATTATGATACTCATGATTGGGAACTTGTTTCCCTAATTCAAGCCTTGACGATATGGAGGAATTACTTGATAGTCAAAACATTTATGTTAATGAAATATATTAGGCTAAAATTTTTCATTAACATTAGGATCTACGTTTAGGGATTTTATAGTATGCACCGATGAGAGTAAACAAGGCTTGGGTGGGGTATTGTTACAAGATGGACCATGTAGTGTGTTACAAGCCTAGGAAGCTTAAAGGACTTGAAAAAAATTATGATACTCATGATTGGGAACTTGTTTCCCTGATTCACGCCTTGACAATATGGAGGAATTACTTGATAGTCAAAACATTTATGTTAATGAAACATATTAGGCTAAAATTTTTGTTTGACCAAGAAAACCTTAATTCTTGATAAGCTTGATGGTTGACATTTCTCAATGAGTATGATTTCAATATTAAACACATTAAAGGAAAAGAAAATAGGGTGGCATATGCATTAAGCAAGACCATGCATACCATTCACATGACCTCTATAAGTAAATTCCATGCTAATTTAAAAGGTAAAATAAAATCATCTTTGGAAAATGATGGTTTATCATAAAATGAAGGTATATTTTTCGTAACAAAAACCAAAGTTAAAGAATGAAAATTATGAATTGACTAAAGATGGATTGTTGCTACAAAAGAACATGTTATACATACCATAGGAAGCAAATTTAAAGTTGTTACTATTAGATTAATTGCACAAATTTTCTTATTCAGGACACCCAGGTTACCATAAAATGATTTCAACAGTTAGAAAACAATATTTTTGGCCTAAAATGAAAACATAAATGGTTGAATACCTCACAATTGGTCATGAGAATTAAAAGGATTCTAAACATGTTCGTAGATATTAGGACTAAATAATATCATGATTATGTTAAAAAATGCTAAACCCATATATACATTAGGATTTTAAAAATTATAAAGACTCCCAGAGAATGAACAAATATTAAAACAAGAGGTCACCCAAAACATTATGATATGTATTTGAATAATTTTAACCATGCACATTGGCAACTACAAATTTTTTTTTGGCATAAATTCATTATGCATACCTCACAATTTCATACTATTGTTGGAAGGTATCAACAAAAATATTTATATTAAAACATGGAAACATGTGAACCCAAAATGAAGCAGAGGTACCAAAAAGTGAAATCAAGTTCGCAACTGTAGACATGCTGGTATGGGAAAAAAATAGGAAGACGTGAACACATAGAACGAAACCATGCAAACTAATCATGTAATACTTACCTTAAGTTCAACTGATGTGTTGTATATTAAAAGGGATGAATATGAACTAGATAGTGAGAATAAACAGTTGAAATGGCATTGTTCTGCTGACTTATACAAAATTAAATGAAGGAAGGTCCTTTGCAAAATAGGACACTGATATTATCCTTTCATTCTTCTACTATCCCTAGAAAATTGCAATCCTTTCAAAAATGTTGGCCTAAAACTAACTGAAATTTGGAAAAAAAGTATAAACATATAAGAAAAAAGAGTTGCTTCTTTTGCTTAATCAATGTCCAATAATTTTTCCTTTGGCCGAGATATGTTATCTTAAGGGGATTCTTGAGAGGATATTAAGCTTTCTGAGCTCGTTTTGGTGTCATGAAGTGATTTCAGATGCAAATTATGTTGAGTGATGAGCCTATCCATTTTTTCGTTCTAGTTCATGACCTTGTTCTCTAGATCCAAATGCTAGGCCATGACCATGTTCTCTAGCTAATGTCACCAGGACTAAAAAATTTCCATTCTCGCTTGATTAGAATTTGACACCTCCATAATAGAATTTTGAAGTTCTTGTATCTACCTTTACAAACCCTATATGAGTAGGTGCAACTTAGCAACATCGCCACGATTCCTACCAGCAACCATTTTAAAATGAGCAAATAGATTTGGAAATGTTTCATGGTAGATATTTTGATATGGTAGCTTGCCACTATGTAGAGCACTGCACGAAATCCATTTCCTGTGCTTGTTTAAAGAGGGAGAATGGAGAGAACAATTAGAGCGACATTTGTTGCCATTTTCCACAAGAACCAAGGAATAGGAGGATAACTTACCTATATAATAACCTAACACCACCCAAAAAAAAACTAGCACTACCGAAAACAAATGTGAAAGTACTAAAAAAATGGTTTATTAATTTACACGTGAGAGACCTTATGCTTACTATCATTGAGCTTGATGCATGGCTCAAATAAATCAGACCTGTAATTTCATATCCACTCTGCCTTAACAAACTCTAGGTGAACCCTATATTTGGTGATATTGATCTTATATTTGCTATTGTATAGGAGTTGAATGTCCTACAATACAATAATGAAGTCCTCTCAAACCACATATCATCATGTGAACTCATATCAAAATTTCGACAAGAGAACAAGTGTCCTATAAAAATATGCAAAAAGGAGGTTTGACCACATATAATCATCAAATGACACCACACCAAAGAATGATGGTGCTATAAGAGAATGTGCACATGTGGAGCACTCCTCAAGAAGATACCTTATCATTCCAATTATATCAACAATAATACCATTCTATGTGCCATAGAAAATATTTCCAAAGGGTGTAGAAACTCAAATAATCACTCTCAAAGCTTAGACACCACTAAGTCGATGAGTTTTCCTTGCAACATATGCAAAACGAGCATGCTATGCAAACCTATGTATGACCTCAATGATGAGTTAAGGGATATTTCTTAGTTGATGAATTTTCCTCTCAATGCATCTGTTATGGGGACAATCCAAATGTGTATTACTTTAAGAAAAAAATCCCACTAAGGCACCAACAAAAAGGTGATAATCAATGATCCATCCATCAAAATTCCAACATCATGTCTCCAAGGAAAAAATTATCTATACGGAACCTACATGGGTAGGGTTGATTCAACCTATAATAGTACTCATGCTATATGAGAGGTAACAATTGGCTCCATATGGGTACATTCACTCTACTTGAGAGTGTATGCAATCCTCATATCTCTGGACCACTTACTCAAAAATTCACAAAGGATTGAAAATATGTTGTGGGATAGGTCAAGATCATCACCCAAAAATACCACATTAAAAAGGTCATAATGTTCATCATAAAAATGTACTCAACGAATTAAACTAATGCTCCAAACATTGATCTTATTCTTTCTAATTCTAGTCTAAAATAAGAAAATACATATTCTAGGTGAAATGAAATAACCAATCGATCCATGCGAGCATCTCATCTCCATAACCTATTCCTCTATGTTTGGTTATGATCCAAAAGAAGGATATATCAAAAATCAAATGATCATATGCTGGAAATTATGTCATTTCTTGGACAAAAAATGTAGCAAGTCCCTGAACATGAAATGCATTGGGATCACACAAACATGGGTAGGTCCTATTGTATAAATGAAATATCCAGGCCAACCATGAATTTTCTCCTTTTCCTAGCATATACTCGAGAAATTTTCCATGGTTATCCCAAATCCAAAGTCCCTCATGTTGCATTTGATGGTTGTATATTAATAGTCTTAGACACAACAATTTTCTTGAAGGGAATCCATCCATATTTATGTACGTTCCTTGTTCTTAAACATCAATAGATCAATACCCTCAGTGGAAATTTCATTATGAGCATACTCATCAGTTTTTATAGTTCTATTTATTAGTAGAACAATTACATATTTTGAACTAGCATTATGTCTCAAATTTCTTGTAAAAACATCAGGAAAATATTGAATTGGTCATTTAGCAGTATAATGTTAGCATGAAATTCAGGAAATCATTTTGAACTTTATGGGAACAACATTGCTACATTTAAAATTTCATTTCCATTTGATCTTTACTTATGGGATTCTTATATTTGGTATTCCATATTTTACTCTGACCAATCTCTTTTAATAGTGATCTCATAATGCAATTTTTTATGATCATCATCTTCTATTTTAAGCTCATATTCACCTACATATCCTTCTATATTGGTGCAATCCCCCTTGCTAATGTTCATCATAAATGGGGTTACCATCAATCCATATGAAGAAAATATGTCTATGTGATCTAGAAAAACCAACATGTAATGACAAAAAAAAAACTTCTTCAATACTAGTGAAACATGCTGACTATTCGTCATCGTTGGGTTGACAAACACCTGTTTCTTTTGCTTCATTATCAGTACTAAGGACAACGTGTACTTTATCATATTATTTTATTTTTAGCTTATGCTCATATTAACAAGGGATAAAATGCAATGTAGCTGAGTCTAAACAATCAATAAGCATATGATTGTTGTCAAATTCTCCCTTCCCACTGTCATCTAAGAATTCAAAACTATATGGTCCATTACATACTTGCATTTTAAAAGTGTATGGGTCTTCTATGGAAATGGAATTGACAATAGAATCTCACATACCCTTGTGCCTTAAATTAGATTGGAATTTGTAGACAAATCTAGAAAGTCTTCAACTTCTTCATCACTCTTTGAATCTGGGATATCTTACAAAGGTGTCTCTTGTGATGAGAGAGGATTTTTTTCATCCTTATGTCCAATATTCCCTTGGTATTGCACACCCTTATTTTATTTGACATAAGAGGAACACTAAAAATACTAATCATTTCCCTGTTCAACAAGAAAATTTGGAGAAAGGATTTATATGGGGGCATCAAATTGAAACTTAAAGAAATCAAATATCTTTCAATTTTTTTAACAAGAATTATTTACATCACATCAAACATATTGGTTACAAGTTATAATGTGGAAACCACATTAGTGAAGGTATATATCAATATAATCCATGTGATTACAGAGTAAGTTTGCAGGTACACAAACCAACGATGATGATGTCAAAAATATTGTTCCAAACATGGTAAAAAATCATAGTATATAATGAGCCACATCCTAAGTGATAGTTCCTCACCATGATCAATTTTGGGGTAGGTGAATCAAGTATCTGCAGAACTGAAAGTAACAAATTGCAGGTGAATATTATCAGATGGATATTGGGCATAATTAAAAATACTCATATAATTTATGGAGGATGGAAAAAGGGATTCCATAAACCTTAGAATGGTGGCATCAATGGTTTTATCATCATCATAATCTAACATTAAGCACATCAACAAAATTTCTTCTATAGATGTGATATCTTCAAAGATGTTATCAATGATATATGATCTATAGGGGTAAAGTGTATCTAGGATAGAGGCATATTTAGGAAAATATCTTCTGAGCACAACAATATTTTGAATGGAATGCATATTTGTGTATGCTTTGGTGAGGGCATCTTGTTCTAGAATTAGTCTTTTAGGCCAGATAGTGAGAATTATCATTTGGGACATGAAGGAGGGATTTATGTCAAAAGTAGGGTTGATCCATATACATAGAATACGAAGTGAGTACCTAGGTAGTAATATTGTGCACACATAGATACTGGCTCTGAAAAATATATGTTTTTAGCATGATGAATTTGGCTAGGCCACTTTTCCAAGTAGGAATTCAAGCTCGTGAATCCCTAAATATAATTGAGGAGGATTTCTTGAGTTCATACGCAACGGTTTGAGTTCTTCAGGTGTCAAACAATTCAGAGTCTTTATCACTTGATGCTTCTTCATTCGAATTATATAGAGGGGGGGACAAGATGGGACTACAAGTTTCTTTCTGGGAGCCATGGTATTTTAGTAAATAATAAAAAATAGATTTTTGGGTGCTTAATGGAGCACAATAACACTTGGATGTTCAATAAAAAATTTGACATGGTCAAATCACTTTGTCAAATTCCAGTTGGCCCTGACAAGGACACCTTTTCATTTTTTTCTGTGTATAATTAGGGCTCCACAACATCCACGGGGTTTCCAAAGAAAATTACTTTTACAAAATTACCTGATACACTTTTTCTTTTGTCAAATAATAGCAATTAATTGATATATCCATGTGCAAGTTGTTTCATTTATGACTTTGATAGTGTGGGGTAATTTTCCTTTGAAATCACCTCACTCTATCCCAAAAAACCAACTTACAAAACTTGTGATCTTGATACTTAGTTCATTAGGTTGTGGCAAGGGCTATCTTGAAAAGTGACCCTGATTACCCAGTATGAGAGAGAGAGAGAGAGAGAGAGAGAGAGAGAGAGAGAGAGAGAGAGAGAGAGAGAAAGATAAAACGATGGTATTTTGTATTGGATCACGTATTTCTTGATATCAAGTAGCATTTGCATAACCCAATCTGAATGTTTGTCGTGAATCGTGATAAATATGGACCATTGGATCATGTCATCTACACCAATGAATTTATCCTTTTAAATTATACGCTTTGGCCTAAAAACCTTACAAAACCTAAGAAAAAATTGTAAATTCAATCCCAAGCCCTTATTCTTAGCTCTTAATCACTAAATTAGGCCTTTCAACTTAATTCCTTGAGGATTTTCAATATTTTAACATAATTTTACTCCAATGTCACCCTGCACTAATGCATAATTCTTAGCACTTGATGTTATTCCTTTGATCCATGAGAAGGATTGGTCGATACTTACTATATCGTAGAAATATCAAGAATAGTGATCATAAGAAGGGTCGGTCGACCCTTCATCAGGAAAGAGAAAGGATTGTTGTGGATTCCCTAGAACAATAGAAAGGATTGAAGAGCTCCTTGGAGATTATTGAACCAAGCATGGATTTGGGAGACTTGGATATTATTGAACCAAGTAGGGATTTGGGAGAAGAACCTAGTAGTTCTAGCATTGTTGGTTTCCAATCAATTGTTAGCTAGTCATTGACAAATTGGAGAAAATGATCATTTCCTAGCCTTTTGATAAAATAAATTTATTATGGAATATGTGACATGGATTCTTTTATGTGCAACTTCTCATAAAAAATGTTATTGATATTTGAAAGGAAGGTTTTTTATTTTATCAAAAACCCTCACAAAAAGGAAAAAGGGGTGAATGAAAGTATTGATGAAGACTATGAATTTAAATTCAAGGGAAAACTATATAAATCATGACCAAATCTGATACAGTTTTTCAAAGTGTGTATTTCAAAATCCATTGTTGTAATTTGGTGAATCTAAATGTGGAGTCAATGAAGGGGAGCCCTTGTTTACAAAATGTATTGGGATAAAGAAAAAAGAAATTGGGGACCGATTTATTTATTTTTGGTTTGGAGAGAGATGTACTAGAGATAATGAAGGAAATATGCACAAAAACATGGATAATGTGTGGGAAGAGTTCCTAGTGAGATATTAAAAATGTAATACATCTATGTTTATTTGGAGGGTGATGATGTGCAAGTACATCCATCTGAAAATTATATTTTGGAGATGACCTACAATATATCTTCCACTAAGGAAGACACTGATATTATACATGGAACATGGTATGCTTTTTGTAAAATGGATCATTCAATTCATAAGAGAACCTTCATTTCCTCGTTCAAGAGCGAGAAACATTAAATGTAACCTATGCAAATTTTAAGTAATAAATGAATTTTTTAGCTTGTTGGGTGATGTTTGTGTTTCTTCTGAATCTAAGATATGCATTTACAATTTATTTTAAGTTGCATGTTTTTTATCAATAACTTTCTTAAGTTGATGAGCAATATATTATCATTCTAGTTATATAGCTAGTTACTATGTTTGTATGCAATCCAAAGTTCAATGCAAAATAAATTATTGGTCTTGGGAGTAGAGGATTTCTATTTGGAGTTTATATGTTGTCCAAAAGAGAAACATATTTGAAACAACCTCATTTTGTCCATAACTATTACCATTATTGTGTGTAGATGTTCATTCATGATATTATTAATGCTACAAGAGAATATTTTGACATTGATCTGTGGTTTTCTTCATTGGACCACATGGAAATTAAAAACTTCATTGCTATTTTTAATGGTTGAATAATGATGAATTTGTACTTATTTTGGGATGGGACCAATGTAAACATACTTTGTATAGTTCCTCAATGTATGCATATATTATTGGTGAAGTATTGCATAGATACAAAAAGTCATTGAAGTATGTATTTATCCAATATGCAAATATATATAAAAATCAGGTATTTTTTTATAGATGAAGGACAATATCAATCAAAAGATAATACAAATAATAACTGCTTGAAAATGCTATCATGTTGGACATTTGACAGTTCACAAGAAAGAGAAATAAGTATAGAAACATTAGTGTGTTCTTTATTGAATGATCTGGGGCCTTATTTGAATATGGGTTGTTCGTTAAAAACATTCAACTTACAATGAAAATAGTGGGACAACAATTGATTTAGTGAGAGAAAATTTAATGGTTATTTTGAACATATTTTGTATATTTTGACAACTTTGTCAATGTAAAAATAATTTTGTATTTTTTACAATTATCATATTACTAATGTTAATTCACAAATGGAATTATCATGTATGTGATGATGTGTTTCAAAAGGTGAATATCATACAAGTATACATGCTAATCTTGTTATGTACAAATAGAAACATTGAAATGTAGAATAAAAATATTGATTGGGTTGTATGTTTTATTTTTGTGTTTGTGGATAGAGGATTAGTAGGTAATTGCAATGAGACAAATGAGGTTCTTACAACCTAGTATGGGGGGATGTTTTGTTGTGATGTAAAGTGACATATTTTAATAATAAAGAAATTAAAAAAATAAAAAAATATGTCGGCTAGAAATATTTTACTTATGTTTTAATGAAATTAAATATATATTATGCTAATCAAATCATCATGACTATTCTTTGATTTTTTTATCTTAATTTTTTACACATCAAGAAAAAATTACACCTCAAGGAATTGGATCCCTCTCACTGCTTAATAGATCTGGGTTTAAGATGGATCTATGTTGGTGTTGCATGCAATGCACAGAAGTTCATTTCAAAAGAACTTGATATTTCTAAAGATATCCAGACATCGAAACAAGAACAAAGATTTATTTAATACATCTAGGATTTAGAGAATTTTTTGAAAATTTATTTATTATACTCATAGTTGGTATATGGACATCCACACAACAACAAAAATGTGAATGATTTGTTTTCCATTATTATTCCATGGAGATTGAAAAGGGATGATTTAGAGTTATATTAACACAAGATGATTGTTGTCTAATTCAAAGAGAGGGTTATGATGGTGTTGCGAATCCTTATGTATATATCAAACCTTTAAATAAATTTTGAGAGATTTTAATCAATGGTTATGGTGCTAGAAATATAGTGATTATATATGAATTGAAAGAAAAAGATGTTTCTATCAAGGACTAGAACTATAGTATAATAGAAAGTTATATTTCCCATGATGTCAAGGACACATTATTGTTCGATCATCAATGGCCTTTCTTGCTACACCTTAATGGTATTAGCGATGTGAGGCCTATTGTAAAAAGTATGGAACTAGTTTGATAATTAATATAGTTAAATTGTTTTGTCACAAATAAAGTATTTGGAATTTTGTCTATTCAATTGTGCTATTATAGTACTTGTAAACTATCAAATTTGGTTTTCAAAAGTGCAAAATTAGAACTTGAAAGTACCAAAATCAGTTTTTGAGATTGTAAATTTAAGTATTGAAAGTGTAAAAAACAAACTTTCTAAAGTGAAAAATTAGGTTTTAAAAGTGCCATTATCATATTAGAAAAGTACAAAATCCAGTTTCAAAAGTGGCAATATCAAAGGAAAAAGCACACTTTTGAAACCTGAAATTGGCACCTTTGGAACCATATTTTGCAATTTGGAAACCTTGATTTTGGGGTTTAGAAAGATTGTTTTTGACCTGTCTTGGAAGGGACTTGGACTAGAATAAATCTAAATTTCATTAAATGGGAATTCTTCCTTAGTACAAAACATATCAAATTCCTTGGAGTAATATTTTCCTCTATTATCTAACATAATACATGAAACAGACTTGCCCAAATGTTTCTCTACTCAAGCCTAGATGCTTTAAATTTCTCAAAAGCTTTTGACTTATTTTTTATAAAATACACCCACATTCTTCTAGAATAAACATCTATAAAGTTAGAAAATATGTGGCACCATTTATAGAGAGAGTGGGTACTGGTTCAAATATATCAGAATGAATAAGTTGTAAAAGATCATAACTTTTACTAGAGCTTACAGTAAACCAAACTCTCTTGTATTTACAAAAATCAAGTTCTCACACAAGTCTAAATTACAATACTTAATCCTAGAGCATGCCTTATTCATGCATAATTTTAAAACCTTGTCACTCATGTGTCTAATTCATTGATTCCAAAGCATCACTACATCTATAACATTTGCTAAATTTGTTGTTGCTACATGATTTGTCATTGTATCACCACACAAATGGTATAGGGTACCGTAAGATTCCCCCTTTTCTACTACTAGGGATCCTTTGGTAATCTTGCAATGATTATCACCAAATGTAGTATAATACCCTAGTTTATCCATGGTCTTGATTGAGAACAAATTATTTAGTAGATCCAGTACATGTCATACATCACACAACTTCCTTTCTTTTCCATCATCCATCATGATCCTAGTGCCCCCTCTTTCCATGATTTCTATAGGATGATCATCACCAAAGTATACCATCCTATCACTATAAGGATGATATTTGAAAAACCAATGTCTATGTGGAGACATGTGTAAAGATGCACTTGAGTCCAAAACCTAGCTTTATAAAAAAGATTTTCTATTACTGAGACAAAATGCCTCACATGTTATTTATTCTAAATTTGTTGTGCTAGCATTAGCTTATGGTTGATTTTTATTTTCATTCCTCATTTCCTTTTGGAATTCCAATAGTCCTTTCTTGACAACCTTGTTTACCCACCATGTGAACGCTTCCCTTTCACCTTGCATCATGTCTATACTAAAATATATACTATGATCTACCTTGTTGATCTCTTTCACTAGATAAAAATATAACAAATAGGGTATCACTCATAGAGGTTTCTAGAGATGATATTCACCTCAATTATTCTCCCAACAAAACAATTATAACATCATCAAATTTTAGAGTCCTTAATAATGAGTTAGTGATGGACCTTCCCAAATGATCCTAGGTATCTAGGAGGGAACATAATAAAATGATTTCTCTATTCTCATCCTCTGCATTTACACCAACCGATATTGATCCGCTACTGATTAACCCCCTCTCATCCTCTGCATTTAAATGATCCACTACTGATTAAACCCCTTTAATCCTTAGATGATAATGTTTCTTTTTCCAGGAAAAACCTTATTTATTATCGCTTTAGTCTCAAACAACTTCCCAAGTCTATCCCAAAGGGATTTTGTGTCCTTTTTCTTTATCAACATTACACAAGATAGAGTCTTGTAGGAAAATATGAATTGTACAAACAACCTTAATGTCTAGCTTTATCCACTCCTCATCTTTCATGCTACTTAGTTTTTTCGCGACCCCTTTCAAGGATAGGTGTTGTTCATTTTTAGCCAGCAAATCCTCCACCTACATCTTCCATAGGGAGAAATTATTTCCATCAAAATTATCAATCTAAAACTTGGTTAAACCTCATGTCATTGGTGCATCTCCCACTTGTAAAAAAACCTATAGCAACTAGTTTTGAGGCTCTAATACAAAATGTTAGAATGAAAAAACATAAGAAAACAACAATAACATTAGAACATGATATTTACATGGAAACCTAGTTTTTCACATAAAAAATGATGGGGCAGTTCTAGCATTGATCTTGTTTTATTAATCAATAATAAACATACATCTATTTCTTGTACAACAATACCTTAGGACCTTATCTATTTACCTTTTATGCAATACATATTGTTATAAACTTATTACACCTTAGGACCTTAGTCATACATCATTTTGTTGATTAATTCGTCCATAATAGGTTAATAATTACAATTTGGGGTTTTTAGAAGTTAGTTGGGGCTAATTATGACCATTCCACCACTTCTGGGCCAAAATATGGCAAAATATAGCTGTTGGGAACCCTAATTATGGCCACCTACAACATTTATTACCACCTCTTGAGAAAAGGTGCCATGTTTCCCTGTTTTAAGGAAAATTTCTTTGACTTAAGATGCCCATGCATTGTATGTGGACATTTTGGCCCTTTCTTGGTTGTTTTGGCCTACCCTTTCCTACCTAACTTCCACCCAATCCTATGCACCACTTATGTGAGCCTCATTAATGTCTTCCCATGCTCACTCAACGTTCACATGGACAATTCATACTAGTTTCAGTGATTGAGGTCCAATCTAAGCTAGCCACTTGTAGATGCCTCCAAATGCATTTGAATTCTTCCAAATTTGTTATATAAGGATGTTCAAAACTCATTTATGTGTTGGACAGTTAATAAACCTGCTATTTGATCATTTGTATCTCTGGGTTTTTTATCATTTGTGATTGGTTTTTGATCATTTTTTTCCATAATTCCTTTTTACACTATTTCTTGCATACTAGGCATAAATTATTGACTGTTAGGTAATATTTAGATACTATATCCTATTGTGATTAATATTTCAGATGGTATCAGAGTTCTTGGAGCTTCTATTTGAACCAAGTCTGTTTTAGAAGTGCACTAGAAGCATTGGTGAAACCACATAAGTCCCAGGGGCCATTTCCTTGAATCCATTGGAGAAATAATTTGTATTCTAACCAGGCTGTGATGCTCTCCCGAATGTGCCTTCTATCAACCAAAGTTCGAATTAGTTAGTTTATATCCCTGCCTGAGTGTTGATATTTTTGCATTGTAGGTTCAAAGTGTTCATTGTCACCAAGTGCGCAAGCTACGGAATATGGAGAAATCTCATGTACTTTTTCTCACTCCATTCAACTATTTTGAATGGAAGGACAAAATGGTTATCCAGTTGATATCCAAGTGTCTCTTCAGAATCACCATGGGGATTGAGGTTGAGCCAAACTCTACAATACAGAAATCCAAGTTCTTCAACAAAATGGATGAAGCATTTGGCATGTTTTGTCTTAGTATTTCAAGAGACCTTCCGTTTCATATTGATAGTCTTACTAAACCAAATGAAGTATGGCTCAAGCTTGAGTCTTTGTTTGGGAAGACGGATGAGATGAGTGGCCATCAATTTGAGAATGAGTTGATCTCACTGAGTCCAAGCAACTTCGAATCCGTCCAGGATTTCTTCACCAAGTTCAAAATCTTGGTTTTGCAAATCAAACAGTGTGGAATTGATAAGAAATAAGAACAGTTGGTTTTGACCATCATTTCAAAGTTGGGTCTTGAGCACTCAGTCTTTGTCTCTACATTTCACTCCACCAAAATTACAGTTCGCAATCGGAAGATGCCATATTTGGTTGATTTCATGGAAATGCTAACTCAAGAGAAAGATAAGTTGGTTCCAATGGGTTCCATTAAGCAAAAGGAACAAGTTCTTGCTGCTAGAGATTCGAGACAAACTAGAAGAAATCAAAAGCCCAAGGGTTCGAAACCACAAGAGAACAATAAAGACAACGAGAGGCCCCAATCTTATGATGGGGATTCAAATCCTATCAAATACAAAGGAAAGAATAAAGAAAATACCAAATGCACTTACTGTCAAAAGTTTTGGCATGCTGAAAGTGCATGCATGAAGAAAACTATTGATATGATGACCCATCTCCTACAGAATAATAACATTCCTCTTCCAGAAAGTTCAAAGAAGAAAGAGGGTGTTTTTTAAGACAAGGAGAGGTGCCATGCATTGATGGCTAGTACCTCAATATATTCTTCTTTCATGATAGACTCAGGTGCCTCAAGGCACATGGATTCTACAAGAGATTCTTTCTCTACTCTTTCTCCTTACAATGGTCCTTCCATTCTCATGGGAGATGATTCAGAAATCACAGTTAGAGGCATTGGGAAAATCACTCTAGAAAATGGGTACTTCAGTAATGTACTGTATGTGGTAGACCTTGCAGCAAAATTACTCTTTGTTTACCAAATGACCCACACTGGTTTATCCAAGAGAGTGATCTTCACTCAAGATGATGTGGAAATTTCAGAAATTTCTACTGGCAAAGTTGTAGTAGTTGGTGTTGCAGACCATGATTCTAGAATGTACAATTGCTCTCATTTTCTTGAGTACTCTTCTCTAAATGCACTTGTGTCACATGATAATGAAGTCAACAAGATTTGGAATGAGAGGTTTGGACATCTCAACTACAGATATATTCAAGCATTGAGCAAAGAAGACATGGTTGAAGGCCTTCCAACAATCAAATTTTCCAAAGTCACTTGCAAAGGGTGCATTGTTGAAACTGAGCGCAAGTATGAGAAGGGGAAGGAAAGAAGAGTTGATCAACCTCTTGTTTTGGTCCATTCATATCTGATAGGTCCTCTTCCTACACCCTCCTATGGAAACTCAAAGTATTTTCTAACTTTCATTGATGACTTCTCAAGATATTGTTGGTTGCTCTTTCTCAAGCAAAAATATGAAGTCTTCCAAAATTTCAAAGTTTTCAAAGCTTTTTTGGAAAACTTCAGTGGGAGAAAGATGAAGGTCTTGAGGACTGATAATGGAAGGGAGTATGTGAATAAGGACCTGCAGCAGCTCTATGAAGAAGAAGGCACCCAAATGAAACATTCTATTCCCTACACACCTCAACAAAATGGTGTTGTAGAGCGCAAGAATAGAGCATTGAAGGAGATGGCCACATGCATGATGGAGGCTAAGTATTTTTATCCTAAAATATGGGATGAATCCATAAACTGTGCTACATATTTTTGAAACAGATCACCACACAAAGCCTTCGAATGCATGACTCCATTTGAGGCTTGGATGGGACATACGCCAAATGTGTCTCATTTTAGGGTGTTTGGCTCAAGAGCATGGGATAGAATACCTCCAGAAAAGAGAAAGGACTTGTGTCAAGGATTCCATAACGGTTGGATGTGCAGAATATTAAAAGGCCTACAAGATCTTTGACCCCTCATATTATAAAAAATTCATTGAGAGGAGTGTTCAGTTCGAAGAAGAGCCCATGCATGCAGCAGAACAAGGTGATGGGGAATGCTCAAACCCCCTGCATGAAGAGGATGTAAATGATGATTCTTTATCTAATTTTTTTTATTATGATATGGAGGATGAATATAATTATATGTCTGCAGATCAAGACCCTCCTACAAGTCCCAACTGGGATGAGAAATCCATACAAGTTGTTGGTGAGCTTGCAGGTGATTCTCAAGATCCTAGGAATACTAGATCACAATTTCACAATGCCTTGTCTTTCTATGATCCAGATATTCATGGGATTTGTTTACTTATGGTTGGATCTAATCCACAATCATATTCAAAAGCATCAAATGATCCAAGATGGCAAACAACCATGCAAGAAGAGATGAATTTCCTCCATGACAATGAAACATGGGATTTGGTCCCTCTTCCTTCCAAGAGAAAACTAGTGCAATGTAAGTGGGTTTATAGGACCAAAATGTCCTCTGATGGTTCTGACATGAAGTATAAGGAAAATATGGTGGATAAAGGCTTCTCTCAATTCCATGGAGTGGACTATACACAAATATTTTCACTAGTGGAAAAGATGGCTTAATTAGGCTAGTTTTGGCCATTGCAGCTTCCAAGCAATGGGAGGTTCATCACATGGATGTGAAGAGTGCATTTCTTCATGGGGATATTGATGAGGAGATATCTATGCAGAATCCCGAAGGATTAATTGCAGATCATACACTTGTTTGGAGGTTGAAGAAGTCTCTCTATGGTATCAAGCAAGCTCCTAGAGCTTGGTATGCCAAGATGGACAATTTTCTTCCATCACAAAGGTTTGAGAGATGTAAGTCTGATACAAATGTTTACATGAAGCATGTTAGTGATCTGATTTTGATTATTGTACTATATTTTGATGATATATTGATCACTGGTAGCTGCACCAAAGAACTAGGCTCAGTTAAAGATGCATTGCATAGTGCTCTTTCCATGACATATCTAGGATTGCTGAAACAATTTATGGGTTTGGAGATTGAGCAAATTGTTGATGGGATCACCATTTATCAATCAAGATATGCTTCAGATATATTGCAGAAGTTTAAAATGGATGAATGTAGGGCTGAAAAATTCCCATTCCTTTCAGTAGTTAAGCTCACTGATTCGGGTTCTTCACCATTGGTTGGCAGTTCATTGTATAGACAACTAGTTGGGAGCTTGTTGTATCTAATACACTCTCGACCAGATTTGTATTATGTTGTTTGTGATATTGCAAGGCACATGAAAGAGCCTCATGAGGTCCATTAGAAGGCTTCCAAAAGGATCTTGCATTATGTGCAAGGTACCAATAATTTTGGGATACACTATGCAGTTGGTTCATCACTTGAACTAGTTGGTTTTACTGATTTTGATTGGGATGGAGATAGTTCTTATTAGAAGTCTACTTTTGGTTATTTGTTTATGCTTGCACATGGTCCCATTTGTTGGTCTAGTAAGAAGCATCATACCATCTCCTTATCTTCAGCTAAGGCCGAATACATGGGAGCAGTGAATGCAACTACACAATGTGTGTATTTGCAAGGCATTCTTGGAGAGTTTGGATTTGTATTCGATTCACCCACAGTCATGTGGTGTGATAATCAAAGTACAATCAAGATTTCCACTGATCCAATACAGAGGCAGAGGATGAAGAACATAGAGATCCACATGCACTACATTCGAGGCTTGGTGCATGACCAGATTATTGCGTTGCAGTATTGCCCTTCTGCTGAGCAAACTATTGATATCTTCACCAAGAGTTTCACTGAGAAGACCTTCACTTACTTTAGATCACTCCTTGGGGTGAGTGATGAATGGTGAAGACTGGTTACATTTTCTAGATATGTTTCATGTCTATTTTATAGGGGAGGTTTTATTTCCCATGTGGTTTTCCTCCTTACCTTGGTGACATGGACAAATAAAAATTGTTGTTGAAAAAGGTGACTTGAGCCTTAGTTGCCAAGGCCTTAATTTTGTTTTGACTACCAAAGTCTAGCTTATGGGGGGGTGATAGAACATTATTACACCTTAGTACCTTATTCATACATCATTTTTTTTATTAATTGGTACAAAATAGGTTAATACTTACAATCTCGGGTTGTTAGAAGTTAGATGGGGCTAATTATGACCATTCCACCACTTATGGGCCAAAATATGGTCAAATATAGTTGTTGGGTTCCCTAATTATGGCCACCTATAGCATTTATTACCACCTCTTGAGCAAAGGCACTATATTTCCTTGTTTTAAGGAAACTGTCTTTGACTTAATGCGCCCATGCATTGTATGTGGACATTTTGTCCCTTTCTTGGTTGTTTTGGCCTACCCTTGCCTACCTATATTCCATCCAATCCTATCCACCACATCTGTGAGCCTCATTTATGTCTTTCCATGCTCACTCGATGTTCACATGGACAATTCGTACCAGTTTGGGGTGATTTGGGATCCCATTGGTCAACCTAGGGGGGATTCAGGTCCAATCTAAGCTAGCCACTTGTAGATGCCTCCAAAGGAATTCGAATTCTTCCAAATGTTATATAAGGATGTTCACAACTCATTTATTTGTTGGACACTTAATAAACCTGATATTTTATCATTTGTATCTCTAGTTTTTTATCATTTATATTACTGGTTAGTGATCATTTGTGACTGGTTTTTTATCATTTGTTTTCCGGAATTCGTTGTTACACTATTTATTGCATACTAAGCATAAATTCTTGATTTTGAGGTAATACTTAGCTACTATATCCTACTATGATTAATATTTCACACATATGAGGGTTCCAAAAGGAACCTGAATACACACAAATGTTCTATAACTTTCCACCTAGAGGAATCCACCATGCATATGAATTTCACATGATCCTAGTCATGTAATATATAAGATGAATACCATAATATAAAATATATTCATATTGAATTCATCGAATCTCCTTCCATTTGGATTGTCATGTTTTTCCCAATGCTCATTTTTTTCAATGTCTCTATTGAGTTTACTTTTGATAGGCTCTGTAGAATCTTATCATTGTCATCAGATGACCATACATTAAGAATTTCAGATTTCTCATGGTTATCATCTCCTATTAGTGATATTCCAAGTTTTTTTGTGATATGTTTTACAAAACTTCATTAGGCTATCAAATCATATCATATCATTCATTTCATGGTTTTCTTAGCTTTCCTTTCCTTTGAATGCTTTTCCAAACTTATTTATGATGTGATAATTGCATGGGTTCTCTTCCATTAGGGAAATTTATCTTATATGATAACTTTTGATGATGGTTTCATGTTTACATTGCTAATGAAATTGGCCCCCTCCATTGGATCACCTTCCATCAAAATTTTTGAATTTATCATTATCCTTATTACCATTGATGGCTTTTTATGGTCCTTTTTCCCTTGGAAATCCCTTTGACCTCTAGACCATCTATCAACACTTTCCTTATGTATATGTTGGGATTTAACCTTCCACAAATTATCAACATCATGATTATATTTTTCATAAATGGGCCTATTTTTCTTACAGTCAAATAAATCTAATATATATTCAAGTCTTATAATTTTTAATAAAATCAAAGTTAAAATAAAATTATAAGAAAAATGAATTTCATGTTTTGTCAATTCTAATGAGCGATCAAAAGTATATATTCCTGATCATATGGGATACAATGTTCTCCATCTAACGCCCATTCTTGTTTATCAGAAGGAAAAATTAGAATGTCCATGCAACGTTTCGAGGTGTTTTGAGGGTCCTACAAAAACATATCTTACCAGTACACTTTTGTATTCATTAAAGATGAAATATTTTGATGATATGATCAATCCCATGTCATTGGGTAGTTTGATTATGGTCTAAGGGTTCCTCTTGTATGGTCTCATTCCTATTTTTGGTGTTATATTTGTGCCAAGCTTGCATTTTTTTCAGTAGTTGATTGGTGTTCATAACCTAGTTCTATAGTGTTGTTTTATCATAGTATGAAATTGATATCCATATCTTCTAGTAGAGGTATATCTAGGGCGTCCTTCCCCCCTTCTACCACTATTTTACTCATGAAATACTCTTAGGTGAGAGATGTTAACATGTCTAGCATAGGATAACCCCTCAAGGATTTCAAGCTCGATTGATTCATTATCATATAGTTTGTTCATCTTATATGGTAAAAAACAACCATAATTGAATATTTATAACTTGTCATTCTTCTTACTATTGTATTAGAGTACCACTTGTCCCTTTGTAAACTCATGTTTCTTCATCTTACTATCATTATATATTTCATTCTATATTTTTCGATGACTGATTGGAATTCAGAGTGTGGTCTATCTTCATTCAATTTTTCTAGTTCTCCCAATGGATGCTTCATTGATTTATAAATTCCACATCACTCCTCTACTATGATTATTAATGATGGAACCTCTTACTCCATAAGAATAATTGATTCCATGCCAAAGAATAACCTCAATGGCATTTTTATGGATCCCTTAGGTTTTCTATACAATCATAATTTTTCATGCAATATATTAGCCCAATCTATCATTTTTGGGTCACATAGCCCGGTAAGTACTGAAACTAGATTGATATGCACACTTTATGCTTGTATGTTTTCTCTTAGGTAGTATGGAATTATATTTTTATGTAGTATATGGAATGCATATGTAATATGCATAATAATTCTAGTAGTAAAATTTTTACCTCGATTGAATATGTCTAAATTTGGCATTCAAATTCATAGAATACTTCCTCAAATAGGAGTTACTTAGTCAATAATTTTGTTATGGTTGTCCTTATGGCCCTTTTTCTTTTTCCTTTTTGTAAATATATCAGTAGAAATGATGATGTACTTACATTGTGTTCTCTTTTTTGGTACAAATGTTCTAATGAAATAAATTCCCCAATGTTCAAGTGGTTGCATTTGAAATATAGGACTAAGCTCATTATTGTACCTATTTTGTGGCTTATTTTCTACCATTTCACATTGTTCACAACCCCTTACCTTCCTATATAACTCTTTAAATAATTTGGGCCATCAAATTCTTACACATAAGATTTTTTGAGTTATTATACTTGTTGAAAATTGCACTCCTAATGTCCCATAGTATGCTTCAGTTATTAGCTACTCATGAATTTAAATTAGTTGAACCCATCTCCTCATGATCCCATTTGGTATAATTTTCCAGAAAAGAATTGTAATCTTATGGATTTTTGGATTAGACTCTTCCTTTCGGCTAGAGTAAATCCTTGTGCCTATCTATGTTGGGGAAATACAAAACATCCTCTAATTAACCTCATACCTCCTTGACTAGGAAGAGACTCGCATAAGAGAATTCACCTTCATCTCCATTTTCTATATGGTATAGGTGATCAAGTTCTACATGGGATTTCCATGGTTTAACAAATGTTTCAAATTAAAATTCTTTAAATAACATCATCCATTTTCTTATCCTTCCTATCCATAATTGTAGATAGTTTCCTAATAGAAAAGTAGATAGCATAGTACATCCTTTTCATTATGTGTTGTTTCAATATTCCCCTAATGGATATTCTTGAATCAGCGACATGTACATGGAAGGTTTTATTCAAATCTAGGAATATTAATATTGGTGCATTAATAATCCATCCTTTAAGTTCCTCAAATCATTTTTGACATTCCAAGGTGCATTCAAATGATGTGTCTTTTTTTAATAATGGCTCCCTTGGATGGGTTAAATTAGCATAGACTTTTACAAACTTTTTGTAATATCATGCATGTCAGAGGAAGGTTTTAACATTCAAAGTGTTTGTGGGTGGTTCCAATTCCTTAAAAAAACTAACTTTGTCGTGGTCCAGCATGGCATACTGTTAGGAAATTATGTGTCTGAGCATAGTCTTCCAAAGGGTTGTATGAATTGGCATTTCTCTAGATTCTTTGAAACTTCTATCTCCGTGCATATACTCAACATCATATATAGGTCAACCACATTGTTGTTCAAGCATCCAAATAATACCTAGTCATCCATGTCTACTTCCATGGATTTGTGGATAAATTCTTTAAATATTTCCACAATGACTCTAGAAAAGCATGCTAGAGCATTTAATAATCCAAAAGAAATCTTTTTATTTACAAAAATTCCCCATTCTCTTACATTTTTTTTAATTTATAGTAATTTTGATTGGTGTAAACTTCATTGTATCTTGAATATCTATCAAGTGTTCATAAAACTAATGTTTTTATGTTTTCTTAAACCAAGGAGAAAATATATTTTCATCGCAGAGAATGGATGGAATCCAATGAAAATAATGGTCGAGGAGGACTAAAGAGGCTAAATTTATAAAAGGATTCTATTGGCATAGCAAGAAGTTAAACTTTCATATGTTCTAAGCAAAACATGAGGGGTGATTCAAAGATATTATAATAAATTTTTTTAATTTATAGTAATTTTGATTGGTGTAAACTTCATTGTATCTTGAATATCTATCAAGTGTTCATAAAACTAATGTTTTTATGTTTTCTTAAACCAAGGAGAAAATATATTTTCATAGCAGAGAATGGATGGAATCCAATGAAAATAATGGTTGAGGAGGACTAAAGAGGCTAAATTTATAAAAGGATTCTATTGGCATAGCAAGAAGTTAAACTTTCATATGTTCTAAGCAAAACATGAGGGGTGATTCAAAGATATTATAATAAAAATGTTATTTTTGAGGTGGTAGATATGCCCTAGACTACCCCAATATATAATAAAGGGTTTAAGGAGCTTATGGTGCTAGTGCACATGTCTTCATGTGTAATGGTCTCTTCTCATACATGATAAAAAAATTTCCTCCATACCAATATTGATACAATAAATGTACATATGCAAGCACATGAAAGGACAACTCAATCAAATTAATGAAACAATAAATTAGCTTTCAAGTCAAGGTACTCATCCACATCAATTCAATTTCAAAATCAACATTGGTTGTAACTTGGAAATACAAATTTTGTAAGTTTATTTGTATTTTTTATATCAAGTTGAAATGAAATTGCAATTGGGTCTATTTTCAATAGAATATGACTCTTGACTCCATCTTTTAAAGTTCATAATTTTGATTGTTGAATATTTTTTTGTCAATAGGTAGATTTGCAAGAAGCCCTGTTTTTTTCAAGTCAATTGTAATTAGGATCTACCTACACAAAAAGGTCTCATTCAGTCTTTAAAAAATGGTTGAAAGTCAATCATTATTAGAGTTACTGAAAATTATAATACCTATGGCTGGAAACAACATATTAAGAGTCCAAAAAGAAAATGTTCAATCTATTCTAACTTGTTTGAAAGGTTTGCAAGCCAAATTTGAACATCTTCTAACTCAGTCATGACTCCAATATGATGAAATACACATTAAGAATCAACAACTTCTACGACATCATTTTAAACTAGTCTTTGTTCAATCCTTTATTGGAATTTGGTGTCCATCAATAGTCACCATAGGATCAAGTTACGCAATAATGCACCTATAAATTAAGATTCAAATGAAACTAAAGTTATACATGAACCTGAATTTGAAAAGTTCATTGATGGAAACCTTTCAATGGTGAAATAGCATCTAGTAAATAAAATTTTGTGTATGTATGTATCCCAAATGGGTTTGATCCACTCATGAGCTCTTATGAGCTTTTCAATGGTGGACAAGGTTCAATTTCCACGAGGGACGAAGTGCCTAGGAGGGTTTCATTCAAGGTTTTCATTGGCATGCATATGCGTGTGCATGCACACACACAAAGACACATCCCAAATAGGTTGGATCCATTTGGAGGTCCAATGAGTTTTTCAAAGGTGGACGAGGTTCAATTCCCTTGAGGGATTTTCCTAGAGTCATGGGTCTCACTGAGGTGGTGGTTGAACAAGTGGTTTCACCTAAAGAGATGATATTAATGATGTTGTGGACCATGCACACAATAGTGAATCAATTCCCACTCCCATGTCCTTCAATTTAAAATTCCAAAGGCCTTGGATCCATTGGTGAGAAATAATTTTTTCACCAATGAGCAAAGTTCAATTCTTATGAGGATTGTTCCTAGATCCATGGAATCACCTTGCAATAGTGGTGGAATGTATAGTTGCACCTTCAAAAATTATATTAAATGATCTTGTATTGACCTATACACACATAAGTCGATCAATTTCTACACCCATGTCCTTCAAATTTTAAGCTACGAGGTTTAGTCTATAATATTGTGTAATATTACTTCAATAAAAAAAGAAAGTGAATTAAACTTATTTCTAAATTCACCATACCTAAAATGATATATATATATATAAGTAATAAAATTTACAACTTCACGAATTTTTAAACATCACTTATTGCAATTAGAAACATCACTTATTGAAATAAAATGAGTAACTATTATTTAAAATATAATTTTAGATGTAACAAGTAATTTAAAAAAAAATCACATTTACCACACTTTTTTTAATAAAAGCATAGTTATAACTTTACACATTTTGATATTTCAAATACAACAAACAATTTTAACAAAAAAAATACATTTAACCTAGAAAAAAAAGTTATCAAAGCATAACTATAGCTTTACACATCTTGAGAAAATTGTATAAAACTTTATCCTCGACAACTTTCAATTTCAGCAATGTATTACAAACCAACTTTTTAATTTGATTGAGTAGAACATACTACATTTCTTGACTTTTTATAACTTTTTGATCGATGCAATCGAGAGGATTCTTAATGTCGGCATCTCGATTCCCCACCACGCACGCAAGTCCCCTGAGTAAGAGAATATAAGTGACTTCCATACATTTTGTCTGCTATAGCCATTTGACAGCTAGCGCTATTCACCTGCTCACCGATATCAGTAAAGATATTGAATTTTCCATCATACAACTATGTGTTTGTCAACATGTCCAATTGCCTAGAAATTGATGTTTGTTTATTCTTTCAAGATTGGTTTGAATGCAAACAAAGTTCATTCAATTTTGTTTGAATTTTTGCAGGGGGAGTTTGGTTCAAATGATATTCGACATAGATAGTTTACTTGTTTTTTATATTATATAATTAATATATATTTGTTTTAATCTTAGTTTTATTAAAACATATTATAATATTTATATTTAAAAAAATATTATAACATAAATTTATTGATATTTAAAAAATTAATTTTGAAATGAATTTATATTGATTTTTTATTCTAAAGAAAATAAAATTACTTTTAATTTATTGATATTTAAAAAAGTAACTTTGAAATGAATTTATGTTGATTTTTTATTTTAAAGAAAATCAAGTGATTTTTTATTTTTTTTAAGTTATGTAAACCAAAGTTGGTCTTAGCATACATTAATTTGTTCATCGAATATTGAAGAATATCCTTATGTCTTTTTCTATCTGCCAAAATACATTTGTTGAATCCATTTCTAATTCAAATTTTAAATTAAAAGCTCATTTGTTTACCACGGAAAATTTCAAGGATCCATAATTTTTTCAAAGTGTAAAAGCCTTGGTGAATTTTACTAATTCTTAAATTTGCATCCATTTCCAATACAAGTTTTAAATTAAAACCCTATATTTTTACCAAGGTAAATTTTAAGGATCCATCATTTTTTCAAAGTCTAGAAACCTTAGGGAATCTTACTAATTCATAAATTTGCATCCATAAGATGTTTGATGAAATTTTTGTAAAAAATTTTCATATTTCTAAGCACTTTATATAGTGTTTGGACAAGTTTGGCTATTTTTAGAGTTAAAAAAAATATCCCATAGATTTCAGCGACTATTTTTTGAAAGAAAAGAGCAGTTGACAAAATTTTTTGGAAAAAAAGTCAAAAAATAGCCCATGGGCTAAATGTTGCCCCTAAAATTTTCTTAGTTTTCACCTCTCTCTCTCTCTCTCTCTCTCTCTCTCTCTCTCTCCTTAGTAATCCTCATCATGTTTTGTCCTTTTTCTCCATTCAAAAACCACCCTGACTTTTCTTGATTAGGACATGCTTATAATTTCTTGAGCTTCACGCAATTTTTTCCTTTTAAAATCTATATATCCACATCCATAGGTAAGTAAAATACACCAACCTCGTGTGTGTATTAAAATATTCCTATAGAATGATTTTTTACTAAGTGATATATTCATTAAATTTCCATGAATTTTAAAACTCCCAATATGAATGCATGTGGTAGGTTAGTGTGTAGGGACGTTCTAGGTACCCTGCTAAGACCCCTAAGTAATTATGAAAATCTTTAAGGTAGTAGATCTAGAATCTAACAAGCAACATTTTTTTTTGGAAACCTTTTAAATCAACCACGGATCTATGATCTAAATGTTAGCATTTAAATCTAACAGGAGATCTGGCATAAAAACAACCGTACAATCATTATTTCTTAAAAAAAAAAAAACAACAACAACATTGAGCTGACCTGTAACCTCTTGTCACGAAGTGACAAACGCTGCAGAAGGCTATCAGAGATCCATTGCAAGTTCTCGCTTTGATTTCCAAACATTTAATGTCCACTGGAAAATCCTACCACTCCCAATGGGTACTCTTCTTCCCATGGGGCCCTTAGGTCGCAATAGGGATGAATGTAAGAAATCGCTAGCATAGTCAAGGTATGTATATTTATACCAAGAGTCTCCCAACCTCACTCATACAATGACTAACCAAACACTCAACAGTCACCGTGTAATTCTAGCATAATCCGTGTCATCCCACAATAGGGTAAAAGAGATGAGATCCTTATGCTCTCTCCTTCTCTTTATAGCCTTCCAAACTTGCCATGCATCTTCACCCATGCATAATTCCAAATTAGTTTTAATTAGTTTTTCTTTTATTATTCACCCAACAAGTGTCACTTTTCTCCTCTTTCATATTTTTTTTAATTTTTTATTTAAGATTTACTCTCACCTAATCTTCTATATTTTCTCTCATATGATTCCCTCAATTTCTCCTAATTTCGTGTGTGTGCATGTGCTTACTAATACTTGAATTAATTTATTTTCTCTCTTTTCTTTATTCACAAGTTCATATATGTTTGCAATTAATAAATTATGATATTTTTATTCGCACACAATTTAATTAAAATCTCTTTTATATTTCTTTTAACACACTTTCTTACCCCCTTTAGTGTTTTGTTTTTACTGTCGTGTTATCATTGTGATGGGCATATTAAGGGAACCATGTTCTGTGCATGCCCTTCAAATATCCATTCTATGGTGGGGACTGGTATGATGATTGAGACCTTGTTAAATCAATCTAGCCGACCCTGTTGAGATACTAATAGTTCCTAGGGAATAAGGTCGACTCCTTACTGCGCGCCCCCAGTCTAATCCTCGTGAGTGATCAAGTATGCATCCTAACCTCACGGTAGCATGCATTTGATGAGAAAAATCATGTCACTTCTTCCCAACTCGTCGCATGGAGTAATATCTAGTCTTGCTGACTTTCTTCTCATTCATCCCCATTACCTAATGTGGACCAATTGACAATCATGATCCTATACCAATAGTGAAACACCCCGTGCATCAAATATTCCAAAGAAAAGTCATAACATATAAATTTACATCAGTTTAACATCACCTGTAGTGGATACCCGACTCAATCTGGAGTCTATCCAATATTGACTCAACATTGCATCACATGTACTTTTCTTTCCCTGTCACACTTGACAACCCGTCAAAAGTACATGATATACATAACATAACTGTAATCATTTAAAAATCATCTCATAATTACATGGCACATATCTATTTGGTTATCATCGAATAATCATTTCACAATTTCATGGAAACATAAACATTGATCATCATCATATCATTATCTCATAATAGATAGCTTTAAAACATTCAACCTATGCATCAACGTAGTAATTTACACACATAGCCGGGTCATTCGTCATCGAATGCCCATAGCATAATAATCCAAGTCTGAATCCACACACAACTAGGTCATTTGGAACCGAATGCCATCAAATAATGGTATTGCTTAATAATATGGGTCTAAGGTAAAAGCGGGGAACTACATATTGCTTTAATCGTTCACCCCATACAGTCTTTATGGTGACTCTATAGAGAGCTAAAGGGTTAGTAATGTAGGGTTTATTAATTCTAGAATAGGATAGATGAATCTCATTCACGAGGAGGACTTGTATGGGAAACGGAAAACTTGTAAAGGTGAGATATAAAATATACATATGATGATAACATTTGAACACAATGTGTCCTCTCTTAGTATTCATGGAATCTCATCTGGTGGTATTTTAGTTACAAGGAAGATAAACTCTCATCTAGTGGTTTCTTAGTTATAAGGAGTATATCATAACTCAAAATAGTACGGTGCAAATAACTGGCGTGTTCCTTCTAGAGTGGTCATCCTTGATCTAATTGTGTGTTTTGGTCACTGAAGGAGCCAGTGAACCTATATGTACAATCTGATTTTGTTCGAGATTCATTTTAAATTTCAGCTAAACTTGGGTGGATGATTCTTCCTTACAATATACAATTATTTAAGCAACATAATCTTATGTTACACATAATAATAGTCAATGCATTTTTCATTTTTCAAGTTGTTACATTTGAATTGCTACAACACATATTCAAAACACTCAAAGTCATCCAAAATGTTGTTTTTATAAGGGGGGTAAGATTATATGTGGATGGCACCTCATGCCTTGATGTAGATAGCATGTCCAAAGAACCTACTCTCCCATAATTAGCATGTATCTCTAAATTTTACTACTAGGATCTCTTATCCATAAGGGTGTGTTTGATACAAAAAGTAGTTAGCAATTCCAATAAAGAACTTGAGAATATCTTTGCACTTTTGTGAGGGTTAAATATAACTTTTTCCTAGAGGACATTCTTGTATTTTCTATACAAAGGAATTTTTTAAAGTAATGAATCAGTCAATGCTTCCTTGAGTCTTCTTCATTATCTTGTGTCATAAGAAGAGTACAAGGAAAGACATGACCAACACAAGGTTGAGAAAATATTCAAGCTAGGAGATAGATTTCAGTTGCATTTGAATAAGGAATGATTACAAGGTCCTAGTAAGAAAATAAAGTCATTACGGTATGGTCCTTTTGAAGAGTCGGAGAAGGTAGGAGATAATTCCTATAGAATCAGACTACCCCCATATATGCACATTTATTCATTAGTGAATGTGGAATATATAAAAATCTATGAACCTTCCATATTGGACTAGGAACCTGAGCAGGTCTTACCTTTTGTAGAGGACTTAACACCAGATGCTAAGACAGATTTAGCAGAAGACACGATTTTGTAGAAGAAGTTTAGAACAACTAGGGGAGGACAATATGAACTCTAGCAAGTGGGGTTGAAAGGATCACTTCCAAGAAAAGCTAAATGGTACTCGAAGGAGAAGGTAGAAGAAAAATTTCCTCACCTCATTTAGTAAAATATTTTGGGGACTAAAAGCCTCCCTAAAAAGGTGTGATCCAATCTTCCAACCCTAATTCAAATTCCATGTCATCATGTATCAACCAATCAAAATGCTTTAAAATTCAAAAGAGGTGCATGTCTGAGGCAATTTTTTATTATATAATTTGTGGATAGGTGGAATTTTTAAATAATATAATTTCTTTACCCACTACCCAAGATGCTTGAAATTATCTTGGATATTGATAATGAAATCAATATCCTAACCAATTTTAGATAATACATGACCCATATACAATATATAATAGTAGTAATAATTATTATTATAACTAATATATAATAATATTATCATATTATGACAATATTATATTCCATGTAAAGTTGGGTCCAATAACCTTTAACTAATATCATAACTAATATGTAATATATAATTAATATATAATAGTAACTAATATTCTAAGTAATATATAATATTATTTCTTATAACTAATATATTATAATAATACTATACACTATGAAAAGTTATGTTCAGTAACTTTCAAAGTGGCACTATGTATTTAATTTTATATCCTTATTTTGGGTGAGAACATTGTACCGAAATTCATCCTCATAAATTGATTTTGATATAAAATATATATCTAAGGTTACTTTGATAAAAGTGAAATAATCCTAGGCAACTTCAATAAAAGTTAAATAGTATAAAGAATTGTCTACATGGCATTATTTTATATTTTTCTTTAAGAGGCCCATTTTCATCCAAGTTTCCCCTAATATTAAACAATGTTTTTTGGGGTTAAAATTTCATCACTTGAGCCATGCCCCTTGATGCTATTCTACAATCTAAGACCTTACCAACAGTCCAAGATCACCTCAACGAAGTCTGTATGAGGAATTTATGCTTTCCACAAGTTGACTTATCCAATTGACAACCATGGTACCAAATAGATTCCATGTCAACTATCGTTTCTCACACATGTGGAATTTCAAAAACATTATAGAAGGTAAAACAACTAACCCTAAATAAGGGTTGGGGCATCAAAAAACCTTAAAACTAACCCTAAAATTCTATGGAGCTATGCCAAATACCTCGTCGTTAGGAGGAAAAAGGGGTCCATTCATATGATGTTATGTATTGTTACATAGTTGAGCCACAACATTGGAGTAGATAGTAGAGAAGAACATGGGAAGTAGGAGATCCTCTCATAGCCATTATGGCCATTTAGTTATAGGAAACTCCATAGAGAGTACCACTTTCTATGTATGTGTATTGTATATTGGAGAAGAAAAGAGCAAGGCATAGTCCTCCTTTATAGCTGGTTTTTTCCCCATAGTGGGCTTTCCTAGGGTAAATCTTGTGTTGATTGTCCGGATTGTGTATTTCTTTGATCTAGTTATTTTCCTTTCAATTTCAATTATTTAATAAACAAACAAAAAGAACTTAATATTAAGATCCATTGTGATGAACTATTGCAGTGGAATATCCATGAGAGTTTATGGATCACCTAGTTTGAGGACATTCTTGTATTTTCTATAGAAAGGAGTTTTCTAAAGTAATGAATCAACCAATATTTCTTTGAGTCTTGTTCATTATCTTGTGTTATTTTATTTAGGCTATGTTCGTGGATATTTTATTTAGTACTCTCGTTATTCTAGGTGTTATCTTTAAATTAAGAACTTATTTCCAACATCCCATTTGATGTTCTTTGATCCTTAGTCCCTAATATATATTAGTTGGTATCATAGCATTGGTCCAAGCCAGTGCTCCCACGTACCCACCAACATATGCTATTTATGGCCCTATCACTAATTCTCCATCAAGATGCAACCATCATGTCAAATATCCTAAGTCACCATTATCTAGTGCTCTAGCACCATGGTGCTCTAGTTCTACTCCAAAGATCACCTCACTTTATCTCTATCTCATTCCAATACATTTTTGGTAAGGGGTGTGTATTATATACTTTGATCTAATATTACTGACAATTCTCATTGAAATAAACACCAATAGCATCATGTGCATCTTTGACAATCTCTCCTCCATAGGCTATGTCACAACATTTAGGGTTTCCACCTACCCTATCCTTCAATCCACCCACCTTACCTACAATGAATCATCCAACAAACATTTGTTTCCTTAGACTTAGTGTAATATCCCTCATTCTGACCTTAGGCTATTTTGGCTGTCATGTAAATATTGCATAAAATGCAATGTGTGTTTTCCCTAGTGTGGAGCTCAAGTCCAAGGCCCCACTAGTGGATGCTTAGGTTTATTTGCGTAGGATAGTATTGGATATTATGATAATCCATGTTCTAGTAAGCCATGGAAGATTGTAAAGGATGTAAATAATGCCATGTAAATAAATTACCAAGGAATGGCTATGGTTGCAACACAATCAGGGGGAACTATGTATCCACTAGGGAGTGGTGAGGGAGTGTGGGATGGAACCCTAGGTTGTCATTTGTCACCTTGATAACCCCTTAGATTGTCCTAACTTCCATTGATTGCTGTAGCAAGGTAATTACTACAGGAGGACTGTGCATGAGATCGATGGGGTATGGGGAAACCTGAATTTTGGGATGGCAGGGTATGGGCACCGGTTGCTTGCCCCATAAGCCACTCCACTTCATGGGGAGATGTGTTCCTCCATCCCGAGGTTGTTGCGGATCACATGGTCATGGAGTGGGAAGTGGGAGTACAATGCGGCATCAGTCGAACCTTTAGGCATCACAACAGAGCCTAGCCATGAAGAAAGGGAGAGAAATCGTGATTATGTGCAGGGCCACGATTTATAGAGCCGAATACACTTAGAAAACTCTGCATAGGAATCAAAACAATGGGGTTTATCCTTTGATTTGACTCTATGGGTGAATTGTAGAGCGTGAGATGATCAGGAAACCGCAAGGAAAATCCTGCGTTGGTGGGCCAAGAACCCAACTACGGGATATCACTCTTCGTTTAGAGAAAATGGAGAACAAAACCTAAGTGGGAAGGAACCAAGAGGTTTTAGATTTCCTGTTAAATACTGAGAGGGATTATTTACCTTGATCTAGCAGTCAAGGCCAGCGACACTTTCCTAGATCAGTGCTAGAGGAATGGGAACCCGAGGGGCTATGCAACAGTGAAGGGAAGCTTACGTAGGATAAGAGTGGGGTGATGGGGGTGCTTGAACTTGTTTGGGATCATTGGGATATGCATATAGCTCTTTGGATGAGCTTATTAAGATAGAAAATCCTTACCTTCCTTCCCCCATTTTCTTGACAAAGCTAGTTATTGGTTAGATGCCCTAATTGACTGTGAACCAATGTTGTGAGTGAGCCTCAGTGATAATCCTTAGCGGATACATATCCACAACTCAGGGGTGATATCTGATTGCTCAAATAATATAGGATAGGCATAGATCTATGGTTGGGTTGGAACGTTGCAGCCCATAGCCATTTTCTTGGAGACTTCCATGAGAAGATAAGTGTTCCTTATGCCTTGAATGATACCTATTTTGCATTCATGTATGTGTATTGTTTATGTCTGAGTGTACAGTGGATCCAGTTGATTAATAGGGTTGAATGGTCATGCCTTATGCTTCATTCTGTTGTGCATGTTATTGATTGTTGAATGCATGACACATTGTGTGTGGATGATGTTGCCTTTAACTGTAGTTGTTAATTACATGCATGCATCTATTTTCTCATGGGAATGGTCCATTGATGAATAGGACTGTATGCCTATGCACTGTGCTAGGTATGTTGTGTATGTTATTCATCTTGCTTCTGCATTGTTTAACTAGTAATGACTGTTATGGTTGGAAGATGTGTGTGTTAATTGTATTGTTCTTGCACCTTTACATGCTTATCTTTATGTTGATATTTATATGTAATCATGCTTGAGGAATAGATCTAAGTGCTGCATTCTTCCTTCAATCTTCTTGGGAGGAATATGTGCATGTATTCCATTCTATGTGGGTGGACCATGTTTCATTCCTTGTGTTTGTGGAGTAGGCTTATGCACATTTTCAATTCCTTGATAATGATTTTGAATTGTCCTTTGAGGAACTAGGGCTAAGTCTAGTAAATGTGCAAGACACTCCAGCCAGGACTTGGGGAAAGAACATGCACCCCTTTGGATCAGATGAAGGAGAGAAGACATGGCAGAAGTGGAGCAGAGGTTATTGCAGAAGGGTAAAGGCACATAGGGGAGGATATGGCCAGAGTTTCAGTTGGAAAAGGGACAAGGTTATAGTTCTCAAATGGGATAGGGGGTCATACCATTGGATATATATCTCCAAGATATTTCTAACGGTACCATCCTTGTCTAATTTGGACCAAGGATGGACGATTTATCACCCTTAGAAGTTGGCAAGTGAAGTTGTTGGTGCAGGGGTCTCTGGTCCCGACCTTCCTGCATCCGCAAGCACCTTTCCACATCTGTAAGCACCTTTCCGCATTTGCAGTGTAGATTGCGGATTGCGGAGGACGGGGAACGACCATTGGGTTGCGCGATGAGACTTCCGCATTTCTGCATCCGCAAAGTGGATTGCAGATTGTGGATTTTGGGTGGTCGATTTATACGCGGTTGGCGCGTTGGATTCCCGCCTTTCCGTAGATGCAAGAGGGTTTCAGATTGCAGAGGGTGCTTTTCCCAGATTGGCAAGATGGACATTCTGATTTTTGAGTTTCGCAAGGTAGACTACGGATTGTGGAAATCAGAAAGGAGAATTCATCGGAGCTGCGTATTGGGCTTCCGCATTTCCGAATCCTGTATGTGGATTGTAGATTGCAAGATGTCGGAAGGGAAATATTTCAGAGTTGGGAATTGGACTTTCTCCTTTTCGACATCTGCAACTCGGGTTGTAGATTGCAGAATTACGAAGGAGGAAATTTTCTGGAGCAGCATTTTGACCTCCAACTTTCGACTTCCACATTGTGGATTGTGGAAGTCAAGAGGGAGATTTCTGAGAAGGATAATTTTAGTGACCTGAATTTTGATTTTCGATTGCGGGTTGCGTATCAGAGGTCATTGCGGAACTTCAGATTGCAGATTGATGATCATTGTGGGTTCATAGTTGCGGAGCCTTTGAATTGCTTGGGAAAAAGAAGGAAAAATATAGTAGGCGATTCAAGGATTGTCTCCCATTTCATCTAAAGGGAACTGAGGTGACCGGGGACATGACACTTTGTTTTAGGCTCATTCTTTTGCATATTTTCCTTTTATATAAAAGTGGATAGTTCTCCATCTTAGTACATCATACCTCAAATTGTGACATGAAAAACCCTAAGTATGAATGGCTCAGACATGATTTCAAGTTTCATATGTTCCAACTCTGTCTAATGCATAAGTGTGGAGGACATCTTCTTTTTAGATAGAATCACTATAGTCCTCACCTCTTCTTTTTCTCCATTCATCGAGTTTCAATGCACCACTAGTGGGTATGATGACTTGATCATAGTAAGCATTCATCCTCATATTCAATGGATAGCATGGCCTATTGTCAATGATTTATCCCTTCTTTGGTTTTTCTTCATTTGAGGGCTATTTTAGCACACTTAACTTTATCACAAATCAAGGGTTCTGCACTCTTTTATGATCATGATTTTTTATTGGTACATATCCATATCATAGCCATGGTTCTAACAATATGGTCTCTTCCATAAGAAAACTTGACTAGCTTGTCACGTTTTTGAATATATATATATATATATATATTGTATTTTACATATATGTAAATAGGGCATGTTTGATGATTTTGATAGAAGATACTTGAGAAAGCATTTTTTCGCAAGAGCCATAGACTTGATACCAATTGAAGCGAACGCAATGGGTAACTTCACACGAGAATCCATTATAAAAAGGACAAGCCCATACAATTCCTCAAGGGACAAATATTTACTATTTATTAATAACTCATATATGTATTGTGAGACAACGAATGTGTATATAAATATACATAAAATGTGATAAGTCACATCCTTTGGGAAAGGTATGACTATTATTAATTACAATATAGTAATTATCAAATGTTACCCTAAGTGACTACTATTAGAATATAAATGTTTATATATTATTATATAGATGTAATATACTTTAGGTATATTACAAGTCTTCCCCCCTTAAAAATTCTTTGTCCTCAAAGAATGGTCAAGGAGACTTATGTTGATAGAATGAACATTTTGTTTATAGTTGTCATTGATTAGAAAATATCAAGTACATGAGCTTATATGATGTTCAAAGTCTTGAACAACAGTGTTGCATCAAAAAAGGATCAATCCACCATAGATGGGTTCTTTTTGGAACTTCTTGACAATAATATTCTGGAGACAATTGTCTTTGTTGTTGGCTCCAAGTTGTATTGGTCCTTGGATTCTTCAATATGTATAAAGAACAATGTTGGAATTGGTAATTTGATTCGTGTATGCTCCATTTTTTTTAATTAGGGAGTTGTTGTGATGACTTGATATATTGGCCCTTCATAAACTTTGGTTTAAACTTTCCACAATGTACTTTAGTTGACGGGTTGAGATTTGACATTCTTGTTTCGACTTGTTTGGAATTTCCTTTATTAGTAGTAAGTGATGGAACATTAATTCTCACTAAATTTTTTGATGTCGACATGTTGTTGACTTGTCGATTTAGTTCAATTTCTAGATGTTACTTCACTGATAAAAATTATATTGCAATGGCACTTTGAATTTGAGTTTCAATCCCTTTTGTTGAGGTCCCTTTATCTACAATTTCAAATTTTAAAAAATTCTCTAATTCAATTTGATCAGTTAAATTTCCTTTATCCACCTTTAAGATTGATATATTCTTACATTTTAGTTTTTTTTTTTTATTTCTGTAAGCAAAATTTGAGTATGGTTCTTAAAATGATTAATCTCCTTGTCTTTAGCTGATAAGATCTTATTAACTTTTTCCTATGTACACTCCCTCTCTTATGAATCTTGGTCGAATTGTATTGTCGTGTATGATTTGTCAACTTTGTTCTTTGACGTCTCTTATCTACAAATTTTGTTTTTCTCTAACAATCTCTTATTATTAAGGTTCTTTAAGAGGGGACTTCCCTCATCCTTTTTTTATAATTTCCTTTCAAGATTATGATACTCTTGTTGTGTCTTTTTCTCATTCTTTATTTTTTTATATTTATAAGTTTTATTATGATTTCATAAAGGAGAAATTTCATCATCGTTGGTTGATAATTTTTTACTAATGTTTTCGATCTCATTTTTGTGTAAAATTTTAAGTTCTTCAATTTCTATTGTGAGAGTTTCCTTTTCCTCCTTATGATTTTTAACCTCTTATGTTAATTCATCGGTTTTATTACTGAGACATCAATTCTATTCCCATAAATTATTTATTTGAGAATCCAACTATGTCTTTCATCTTTGCTTTCAGGTTCTAGATTCTCTGAGAGGGAAAAGATGTTTTGAATTAATATTTTGCAATATTATTTTCTTGGTCAGTTTCATGAAGGCTATGTATTTTTTATCCAAATCCATGGTACATGTATAAAGAGATTTCAACTAGGATTTCGCTAGAATTACATCAAATTCATTAGTACATAAGACAAAAAATTTACATTTTTTGGAGTACTTGTTTATGTTCAATTCTAAGTTATCAATCTCATCAACACACCTTTGTCCATAATATTTTTTAACTTCTTCTTTCACAATTATTAATCTATTTTTCAACTCAATATCAATACAATTTTCTTAAAGAGTGACATCAATGGCAATGATTATGGGCTCATTATGGATCCTCTCTAACAAACACATGGAGTGTTTTCGTCCCACAGCATACTTGAAACTGAATTGACCCTTCATTTCCATTTCAACATAATAATTTTTACAATTTAAAATGATATCCCTTCACTACTTAATATATATTATAAAAATAGTCCTATAAATAATGTGCCCTCTTCTTTACATCCACTTCCGATGCCACTTTTATTATAATATGCCCTATTCTTCATGTCCACTTTAGAAGACACTTGTATTTCAAAATCACTTTTATATATATATATATTCATGCACAATATCATTCACAATATGTACTTTAACATGTGGACAACTTCACTATAAGTAATAAATAAAAAATTCTTAAAGTAGGAAAAACATATATTTTTTTCTTGGTAAAGAATAAAATGAATTTTTTTCTTACTAAAGAAGAAAATGAATTTGTTTTTTACTGCAGTAAAAATAACTTTTAGCTTACTATAGTAAAAATGGATTTTTTCTTACTATAGTCAAAATGGTAGTAAAAAACAACTTTTGTTTCTTTATTTCCTCTTGGGTGGTAAATATCCTTCTCTTTCTTTTTCTTTTTCATTTTTTTACTTTCCCCCTTTTGCACCAAGATCCTAGACTTATAGATTTTTTTCTTCTTTCTTCTTAATTTTCTTTTCCTTATATCCTATGAGGAGCTTCCTTTCTTTCTTCAAATATTTAGCAAATGAATGAAGTTTTTCTTTTATTCCACTGGAAAAAATAAATTGACCACATGTCAGTGGAAAAACCTCTCTAATACCAATCGAAGTGAACCCAATGGGTTACTAATTCACATGAGAATCCATTATATCAAGGACAAACCCATATAATTCCTCAAGGCCGGATAAATATTTACTATTTATTAATAACTCATATGAGTCCTATGGCACAATGGATGTGTATATAAATACATGTAACAGATGATAAGTCATGTCCTTTGGAAAAGGTGTCACTAGATCATTAATTACAATATAATAATTATTTAATATTACCCTCAATGACTACTATTATAATATAAATGTTTATATATTTTTATATAGATGTAATATAATAAACAGGTATATTAGAATACAACTCAACTAATTATGCACCATAGATTTATGCAAGTGATCTACTATAGATACTACCTATACCACAAAAATCCTTCAATTCCTCACTACTATGGTACATAATAGAACTCACACCACTCCTTTTTAACTATAACTCAACATTTATCTTCCTAGATACAGTGGACAAATGAATGGTGAAAGTTTGTAATGTATCCAAATTTTATACGTTTATTTTAGGAATACACTACCATGATGCAAGATCAGTGCTTGAGTCTAGATGAGACTCATGTTACCATCATTTCCTAGACATGGTTGAAAAATCACAATCCAAAACATTTGGCCCAACCCTCTATGTAATGTATTACCACTTATAATTCTTTTTGTGGGTATCTCAAATGTCTCTTCTACCCTCCATAGTATATTCCAAATTGTCTAAGTCAATGGTGCTAGATTTTCCAACTACCAAGTTAGATAATTTAGCAATACATTGTAATATTCTCTAATTTTCATCTTCAACTCAAAATCAAGGGCATAAAATAGGGCCTCATTGTTAAATTAAATTTTTGGTTATTAGATATGTTTCACCATGAGCCTAACCTATTTGATATATCTACACTAGAAAAGGATTTTATCATTGCTCTAGTTGTGGAAAACAAACTATCTTATTAAATCCATTCGCCCTATTTTGCCCCCATTGCATCTCCAATTTCCTTCCCTACTAATTAGTGGTACCGCCACCATCACCATATATATTTCCATTCCTTGGTAGACTAATAGGTACTTGTAAAGCAAGCCCTTTTTATCTCCCAAGATCCTGAACGTACTAACTCTTCTAAAGGGTTTCTCACACCCAACCCTCAAGTTATTTCATCTTACTTCATCCCTCCACCTCCTCCTTTCACTTCCCCCTCCATTTATCTTTTTCCTCATTTACGTACCTTGCAAAATACCAACCCTTAAACTAAGGACATCCATACACCTCTCACTGTAAATAACAACCCTCAATCTATTATTGTATCCCCTCTAATCATTACCTCCCATAACCATAAGATCTAGTCCTCGCATCCTTCCACTCTAACCCCTCCCCATGTTTCCAATTCCATGTACATTCCCCCTCATATGAACAACCCACAAGGAACGCACAATGATGAGATCATGTTACCTATATGGAACATTCCCCTAGCTCTATTCCCATAGTTTTCATTAATGCAACTAAGATGATTTTCAAGGCACAACCCCAGTATGAGCTTCTTCACAAATTTCTAAACTCATTTCCTCTTATGGGTGATAATAACACATTAGAAAAGTTTTACAAAAATAACGTCATTCTAATTTGAATTGTTAGAAAGAATGAGGCCCATTATCATATCCCTGTAATGGTTTCTCAAAGAGAAGTGGCTTATTGTCAAAAACATCCACCTCCTCCAACATGCATCAGAGATTTTATTATAGCATGGGAAAATCTTCATAGAAGTTGTTTTCATCCAATCATATATATAGTAGATCTTCATATCAATAAACATAGGGTTCACAACTTATTATTTCTACAATAGATTAGTAGCAGTGGTCCAACACCATCTCCAAGAACATGCATACCCCTTCCAACAGTTATCATTATAGATCTAAACATGCATTCATCGTCATGACATGGTCTCACAGTTCAACTATCCGTCCCTTGAAAAATTCCTAAACTATAAGGCATGGGTGGCCTGCAACATCTCTTGTATGGAAAAAATTTCAATAGCATCAACACTTAGCCTTTCCCAAACGCATCTTCACTTCTTCTCTAGCTTCACATAGTTTTGAGTATTCAGTATTGGATGTCTAAGTCACCAGTGCATTTAGAAATATTATTTATACGCTTTCATTCGCCCCTTATAATGAAAATAGGGACACTTTTGGACTAAACTAGGAGGAGATGACATATATATCCTAGAAAAAGCATTTACTCACTCATAATTGACACATACCTATAGATACGGCTATCCATACGTATACATAAGGGTGTGTGGCTCCAAAAAATAGTTAGCATATCATATTTAAATAAATCAATTTGACAATATCCTTGTACTTTTGGTTAGGGTTAAATTCGACTTTTTCCTAGAGGACATTTTTGTATTTTATGTATAAATGTGTTCTCCCAATTAATGAATCATTCAATTGTGCCTTGAGTCTTATACATTCGCTTGCATTGTTTTCTCTAGGTTTGTTTCTTGGCCATTTGATTACTACTCTTAATGTTGTGGGTGTTAGTTATGAATTAAGGGATTATTACTCACTTACCAGCTGAAGAAATTTTAGCTTCATTTCCTAAGATACTGCATGCCCCCAGCACCTGAGGAACTAAGCCCCTTCAGTGATTATCCAAATATTATTCTTTCATAGTATACTATGATATTTTCCATAATAATAAGAGTTTGTGTAATGTAATAATTTTGTTTATGTCATGAACCTTCACACATAGAAAAAAATATTATATTTATTTATATATGAATGATAGAAGGGGACATATTAGGTGATACCTAGAGTTATCTTCAACTATAATAAATGTAGTGTACCCAACAACCTCATACGTCAATGGATACCACGTCGCACCCAATACCCATGTCTGAATTTGAACCTCCATATTCAATTTCATTTTTATCCAATTTAATTCATTTGAACAATAGATAATAAAATGAAACGGTGGCCCAAATTAATCCATGCATGAATTATAATTTGCAAGAAATACAAACATGAACACACAATATGCAATTCCAACATTTATAAATAATGTTTAAATAAATTTGAACACAAAATTAAACCATGGAATTCCTAGTCATATAGATACTTATCTTTTAAATCAAATTATCCAACTGGTTGCATGTGAAGTACGTTCCTCCCAACCATAGGCTCTCTCAATCCAAGTCTCACTTTCACATTCCACCCCTGAGTTGGGGCTATCAATCCACAAGGGAAAGTTCTCTCTCAAACCTGATTAGTCAGCTGAATCACTGATACAAACCACTGGTACCTAAACCACCTCCATAGCTATCTCAATCCTAAATTCTCGTTCCCCATCAACCTGCACAATTCCAAGAGAAAACTCCCTTCTATGAGTTAACAACCCCTCATGCATCCTCCAGTTCCCTTTTGGGGCTCCAACATACCAACCTACCTGGGTTATTTAATGCATGTCGAATTCATGTCTACCAATGGTATATTCATTCTCTATTTTAGGATATACTAAGCTATGGATTTTAGAGGTAATGGCTTCCCCAAGTGAAATTCGAAATGGTGGAGGAATAATGGAGAACAAAACCCCTCTCAATCTTGAAAACTCACTTTTTATACTCATATTTTAGGCTTCCATGTGGACCCTCCACATGGAACCACTTTCCCCCTCTTAATATTGGAATAGGATAATTAAGTAAAGGTTAATCAAAGTAGGGATATTAATCATGGTTTAATAAGGCTAAGGAGATAAATTAAGGCACACTATCACTTCCCCACTTGTGGATTCATAGCCCTCAATCTCTTCTTCATCTTTCTTTCTATGCAACCATTAGAGAGTTTTATATTAATATCAAAAACATGTTTGCATAGTCTTGGCTTTTAGCCTTTACACAAATATTTACAATTTTACATTGTGGGGTCAAATTGGGGTATTACATTTCCCTCACCCTTAATTTATACATTTTACTCAGTGCATCATTGGCACTATGTACATTTACAATATTTTTTATCAAAAGGTCAAAATAGCTACAGGTATGCATCCTTTATCACATCCTCGAGTTCCCACATTGCTAGTTTAGGACTGTAATGGGTCCATTGGACCTTTAACTATCTGACGACCTTGTTCCTTAGCAATGTGGCTTTCCGAATAAGGATACATAGTGGTTGTACTAGAATATATCCTTCTAGTTCCACCTGGACCAAATTTCAATCAATTATGTGGTTAGGATCGGGAACATATTTCTTTAATAAAGATACATGAAATATATTATGCACATGCAAACAAGCAGGAAATGATAATGCATAACCTATAGGTCCTATCCTATCCAAAATCTCAAATGGCCCACAAAATCAGGCTGCAAGGTTTGGACAAATTCCCAATTTCAGTGAACTCTTCTTTGGCCTAACTTCCAAATACACATAAACCCCCACTTTAAATTCTTTTACTGTTATTTCTTTTTATGCATAACTCTTTTGTCTATCATATGCCACTTTCAAATTTTGCCTACTTTTTACCATCTGCTTTTCCATTTCTTTGAGTAGCTCTATCCCAATTATTACTTTTTCAACTGGATTGTTCCAATTAATTGGAGTATTACACCTTCTGCCATACGAGGATTCAAATGGACTCATCCTCAAAGAAGCATGATATCCATTATTGTATGCAAATTCTACCAAATATAGGTAATCTTTCCATTTTGATGGTTGATCCATCACACACATTCTTAACATATCATTAATAACTTGAATGATTCTCTTAGTCTATCCATTTGTCGATGGATGATATGTTGTGATTAAATTCATATGTGTTCTAAATCCTTTGAATAATCCCTTCCAAAAGTTTGAAGTAAACCTTGGGAGTTTGTATGAAACTATTTCCTTCAATATTCCTTGTAACCTAGCAATCTCTTTCATATAAATTTTTGTTATGTTAACTACCTTATGAGTTGACTTGACTAGTGTAAAGTGAGCAGATTTGGTTAATTTATCCACCACCACCATGATGGAATCATGTTTCTTTCTTGTCTTTCTGCAATTTAGTGATGAAGTCAATAGTTACCACATCCCATTTCCATTTGGGTATTGGCAATGATTGAAGCAATCCTGCTGGATGCCTATGCTCAACCTTTACTTTTTGACATACAATGCACCTTTCTATATAATCAACAATATCCTTCTCCATTCCTGGCCAAAAATATTGTCTTCTAATTGCTGCAATTGTCTTTTGGTATCTAGGATGCCCTGAATATGGCACATTATGCATCTCATTCATTACTAATTTCCTTAATTATGCTGAATTAGGAACATAAATTTTGGTTTTGTATGTAAGAATTTCATTATCTTCCAACCTATAACCTTCGTATTTATGCTATATATTTTCCTACGGTAATTTTTGTTTTACCCGAAGATAATGTTCATATGATATGGAAGCCTTAGGAATTCTAATTTCTAAATCTGATTTGCATATACTAATGGTTGAAACACGCATAGCGTGAATTTTTCTACTGAGTGCATCAACAACCTTGTTCTCCTTGCCTTTAATATGTTTGATATCAAAATCAAAATCACACAAAAATTCCAACCATCCGGTTTGTCTTGCATTCATATTTTGCTTCTCAAATAAATATTTTAGCCCACTCTAATATTTTCTCAACTCAAATTTTATGCCCATGAGATAATGTATCCACATTTTTAAATCATGCATAATAGTAGCAAGTTCCAAGTCATGTGTGACATACTTTTTCTCATGCTCTTTAAGTTTTCTTAATTCATAACAAATCACATGTCCATTTTCCATAAGAAATCCACCATTTCCTTCGTGACAAGCATATGTACATACTACACAATCATCATTTGGAACAACAATCTTGAGGATTAGTGTACTAGTGAGTAATGATTTCAACTATTGGAAACTTTCTTCGCACTGTAGTTTCCACTGAAACTTAGTTCCTTTCTTCTGCAATAAAGTGATTGGATATGTCACTTTAGAGAATCCTTTTATAAATCTTCTATAGTATCCAGTTAGTCCCATGAATGAACTTCTGATACATTCCTAGGTGTAATCCATCCCATAATAGCTTCTATCTTCTCTGGATCCACTGCTATTCTTCTTCAGAGATGATATGCCCCAAGTAATGAATTTTCCTCTGATAAAAATAACATTTGTTCCTCTTGGCATAGAGATAATGTTCTCTTAACACTTTCAATAGCAATCTCAAGTGCTCCTCATGCTCTTCTTCTGATTTGGAATAAATACGAATCTCATCCAAAAATAAAATGGCAAACTTATCAAAATAATTCTTGTAGCTGGTGCATTTGTTAACCCAAATGGCACCACCACAAACTCATAATGACCATATCTAGTCCTAAAGGTTGTCTTTCTAATGTCTTCATAGTTTATCCTTACATGATGGTAACCGGATCTCAAATCTATCTTTGAGAAAATATTTGGTCGTCTAAGCTGATCAAACAAGTCATCAATTCTAGGAAGTGGATATTTATTCCTCATAGTAACCTTGTTCAATTGTCTGAACTCAATACACAACCTCAGAGCACCATCCGTTTTCTTTACAAATAGTACTAGTGCTCACCATGGAGACACACTTGGGCATATATACCCTTTCTTCAACAATTCTTCCAACTGCATGTGTAGTTCTTTTAACTTAGGTGTACTCATCCTGTATGTAATTTTAGAAACAGGGGCAGCTCCAAGCATCAAATCAATATAGAAATCAATATCTCTTTTCAGTGGCAATCGTTGTATTTGTTCAAACTTATCTGCAAAATCTTGCAATATTGGAAAATCCTCTAAACTTGGGCTTTTACTCTTTTCTGGTTCTTGCACATGAGCTACATACAACAAACATCCTTTTCTAGAGCAATATTTTAATTACAAAGTTGAAATCTCTCTTATGGAAATAGGCCTTAAAATGCCTTTCACTAGTTTTTGTTGTCCTTCACCATCAAGACAAACAAATTACTTGTTATGACAATCCAATATCACATGGTGTGCATCTAACCAATCCATCCCAATAAGTACATCATATGAACCAAGTGGTATTATATTCAAATCTTCACAAGTGTTTAGTACATCCATATCCAATGGAAAACACTTTACTAATTCATTAATCTTCCTTTTTGTTCCAGTATCCAAGTGAAACATCCATGATGTATCATGCTTAACTTTATTTAGCTGAAATATTTCAACTAAATTAGGAGCAATATAACTATGAATTGCTTCGTAATCAATGAGAACAACAATAGTTGATTGGCAATTTTACCTTCAACCTCAATCATGTTGAACTGATGATCTATCTATATGTTGTCTAATGCTGCATATTTCCTGGGAATATTCATGCCTATATCCTCCACAATATCTTCTTCCTGTATATTATGCACATTTCTTATTATGTCCACTCTTTGTGGACAATCTTTATACATATGAATTCCTTCACATACCCAACACTTTACTTGTTTCTTGGTTACTTTTCCAATAGATTTTCTCATTCTGGGCCCATTTTGAGTTGGATTGCTTTGCTAACATAAATTTTGTTGGTTCTTGAAGAAATATGGTTTAAATCATTTCTTCCTTTCATCCTGTTTATCATTCATCTTATCTCTCCAATATTTCTAAAAAAAAATTCCTTCCTTTATTCTAATCACACATGTGCTTGGCCTTTTGAATTGATTCTTCAAGAGTATTGGGTTCATCATATTGAATTTTATCCTTGTAGAATGAGGGAAAATTGCTTTAAAAACTTTGTATCTTTACCTTTCCCTCCTTGATAAACCCAACATATCTTAAAAGCTATAAAAACTTCTTTTCATAATCATCCATGCTCATGCTTCTCAATTTGAGTTCAACGAACTTTTCCATATTCTTATCATAATAATGCTTTGATAAATACTTTTTCTGGAAGTACTTCTTGAATTTCCTCCATGAAATCCTCTTTTCACTTATATGTTCTACTTGAACCAATTGGTCCCACCAAATGGAAGCCTTGCACTGTAAGTTGTAAATGGAAATCCTAGCTTCCATGTTAGAATAGTAGTTATGTAGCTGGAGATACTTCCTCATTCCTAGCAACCAAGATTTAACCTCTTCTCCCTTCTTGTTCTCACCATCAAATGTGAGAAGTTTAATTTTTCTAAGTTCCCCTTGCATGTTATATTTCACATGCCTTATGTTATAATGTCTAACTGTAGACATTTCTATGTTGTTGCTAGAGCTCTTAGATACATATGGATATCTGCCTACATAGTGTGGTGAGTAGTGTTTCTCATGGATTATGGCATCATTTTTAGAGTGTTCAGATTTTTCATGTGACCTCTTCCTTGAGCCTTCTCTTCCTTCTTTATCCTTAATTGAGGCTAAGCCCATTTTCATTTAACTCGAAATCATATTCAGACTTTGCACCAAGTGAGTGTCCAATTCATTTTTTTGTTCCTGGGTTCTCAACATCCTTTCATTTCCTTCCCTATTACTTTGTACTTCCAGCCTCATACTTCTCATGGTTTCTACAAATTCTTGTGGATTTATATTTTCTCTATGCCCATTTGTTTCTATTTATGCATTTCCCACACTGGTATCTTCGCCTCTAACATCATCTTCATGGTTGTATGGAAGCCTATTAGAGGAAATTTGAGGTCTCAAATGGGGCTCCTAAGGAAAATAATAAAATAATAGTTAAAATAATATTTATTAATTTTGGAGGAAGAAAGAAAAAACTACTTTTTTTGTTCGTATTTTCAACCCATCTCCTTGTATTTTTACTCAAATTTCGAGTAGGAGCACTTGTTGGATGCGCAATTAAATTCCGCATCCAACGTGTACCCACACTGCCTAATTTTGATGGACCACGTTGCCCCCAAAATAAGAAATACCTGAAAAAACATGATGATGACATCATCATCATGTTTTTTCAGTTATTTCTTGTTTCGGGGGCAGTTTGGTCTGACAAAAGTAGGCAGTTTGGGTACTCGTTGGATGTGGAATATAATTGCGCATCCAACGAGTGCTCCCGCTCGAAATTTGAGTAAAAACACAGGGAGATATTTTGAAAATACGAACAAAAAAAAGTAGTTTTTTTATGACAAATATCTCAAGTCAACCATTATGGTGACTCATTTTATTGAAATTCTATTGGTTCTTGAGTTCCAACTTATTAATAAATTATGGTTGACTTGTTTTCTTATAAAGCCCATTTTAGACCCCAAATTTCCTCTAATAGATTCTATTCATCCATTTTACTATTATCCATTATTTTGAAGGGTGAGTGCAAGCTAATGAGGGTCACTTTTGGCACATTAGATGCAATAGAAAAATGAAAAATCAAGCATCCCTCAACTTACTTGATTTTTTTGAGATACTTACACAAGATATCTGTTCGGGTACACAGGGTACTACCAAAGGACCGAACACCAAGAGCAACCACTTCACACAAACAGATCACAGATCAACACACCGATGTTTTGACGTGGTTTAAACCCTCTTGAGGGAAACACTCCACGGCCCCGGCCAAATAGCTTCTACGGGACAATTTATTATGCAAAGAAAGAAAGTTACAAATGAGCTTCTCATAATCGATCAACTAAACAATGACCCTCCATGCTCTTTAAATAGAGATCATGGACCAATCGGGTGTTAAGCCACGGATCAAGGTTAGGTTTGATCTAAGAGAAGTTGAGCCGTCGGATCACTCTATGTCGGAAACATATCGTGACCGTCGGATTAAGTATTCACAAATGCATACTAATGCATACTAAAGAAACACACTATCCCTAACGGATATATTACACAAGTTGATCTTAACTAACTCCTAAGTGTCTAAATATCCTAACATCCCCCCTTAAGAACAACTTGGGATAGGATTGGAGGATTTACAAAGTGACACTATTAGGAGAAGGAAGGAGGCATTTTTATTTTTTTTTACTCTTCTTGCTCGGTTTGCGTGCTTGCCCTTTTTCCTGCAAAACAGACCACAAATCGAAACAAAAAAACTTTTCCACACTTGTGGAGTTAGATCTTGTTAACTTGCCCGGAAAGTCTACGTTTTCTCTATGTTTCTGATTTGCCGAGATCGCGCGAAGTGCATGGCAAAGAGCATACGCAGCCGAAAAAAACCCTTTCCCTTTCTGTTTCTGATTTGCCGAGATCGCTCAAGGTGCACGGCAAAGAGCATACATAGATGGGAAAGCAACAATCCGAACCAAAAAAAAATCTAACAGTAACAAAAATGAAATATGATATTTTTTCTTTTCAGAAAACGAAATAAAAAAATGCGTCACTGTAACATTATACCTTCAGATCTGATGAAATACGCGTTTCTGGAGCAACCGGGAATCGTTTTCGATCAAAAGAAAACTATTTCCCAATGGAAACGACGCTCCGGACGCAATGGAACAGCGCCCATAGCCCAGAAATGCACAGAAATACCAGAACTAGAAACCCTTACGAGTTTCGGCAACAGCAGTTCAAGATCTAGATCATAACCGGAAGCGACACTTCATAAAAGCTCTGATACCATGTTCGGGTACACAGGGTACTACCAAAGGACCGAACACCAAGAGCAACCACTTCACACAAACAGATCACAGATCAACACACCGATGTTTTGACGTGGTTTAAACCCTCTTGAGGGAAACACTCCACGGCCCCGGCCAAATAGCTTCTACGGGACAATTTATTATGCAAAGAAAGAAAGTTACAAATGAGCTTCTCATAATCGATCAACTAAACAATGAACCTCCATGATCTTTAAATAGAGATCATGGACCAATCGGGTGTTAATCCACGGATCAAGGTTAGGTTTGATCTAAGAGAAGTTGAGCCGTCGGATCACTCTATGTCGGAAACATATCGTGACCGTCGGATTAAGTATTTACAAATGCATACTAATGCATACTAAAGAAACACACTATCCCTAACGGATATATTACACAAGTTGATCTTAACTAACTCCTAAGTGTCTAAATATCCTAACAATATCTTGCATTGAGTAAAAAATATGAAATGTAGGAAATTGAATCACGTTTCTGAATATATAAGTTTTATGTATTGAGAATTTACATACTATGTCAAAGTTCATCTTTTCTAACCGTCACATTTTTTGGGGGGGAAATGATAAGGTATATATTTTTATGGGTGCATCCTTTGAGTGCCTAAATGATGGTTTCGGGATACAAAAAATGGTATACATGTATAGAATACGTAGCACTAGTGCCACACTATTTTTACAAAATTAAATGTTTAATTTTTCCCTTTTTAAAAATTATGTAAGTTATCAAACCTAAAGAATGAAATGTCAAATGTGGGTGCAACATTTGAAGGTATTAATGAAGTCATTTTGACTTGAATTTTTTATAGAATGTAGAGGTCGATGTCTACTAGTGCAACATACAATTTTTTTTAAAATGGTTGTGAAATGAAAAAGTTTTGGAAGAAACATTAACATGTTTTTTGACTTAAGGAGTGATGACACAAGAAAATTAGGAAAAAAGTAGAAAAATCAATATTTTTTTTTAAAATTACGTATTTGGAATTTGCATAAAAAAATGCTATATATGCCTAAAAATTCATAAAAAATGGTCGTGTATGTCATGCTATAAAGACTGGTGAAAGATAGACATATTGAGAAAAATGGTGGAAATGCTCAATTAGCTATGGTTTAGCACATTCCATAACACAGGTTTGGTAAGTCTGAACCAACCACATGGGAATGTGGATGACATGCGTGGGTGTGAGGAGGCATTTTTTATGCACCAAGGAATGCTCGTGCATTATGTTTAAATTCAAATTTTTTTTCATGCGCTTGGTGTCAAACGAACGCTTTAGCATTTTTGTATATCCAAAACGCTCAACCGTTAATATTCACATAACGATTGAGCATTATTATTTACATAAAACGTGAGCATTATATAAATAATAGCGCTCGATCATTATGAACTACATAAATTATGTGTTTTAAGTTTTGAATGGAGTTAAAGGGGGTGAGAGAGAGATGAGAGATACGAGCGTGGGGGAAATGGACATAAATTTAAGGATTTGTTGAGAGGAATGATGAGGGAGGGAAATTAAAGGTCTAAACCCACAATTCCTAAGTCCCAAATACCCTAAATCCCTACACCCCTAAGCACCTAAGCCCTTAACACATAATTGCTTACCCTATTAATAGTCAATCCCTAAATCCCTTAACCTATAAAGGTATTACTCCTTAAAGCCCTAGTCCCTTAATTAACCCTTTATCTCCCCTCAATGTTTTCCTTATCCTCTAATTCCCTAAGCCCTTAACATTATAACACCTCAGACCTTAATGCCTAACCTCCTAAAACCTAACACCCTAAGCCCAAAGCCCTAAATCCCTTTACCCCTAAAGCCCCTAACCACAAAACCCCTTAAGTCATTTGATTGTTTATCTCTAATCCTTTAACCATTATCCCTATAAGCTCTAGTTTACCCTATATAGGTAAAATAATTGTTTACCTCTACACTGTGTTTGCATGTACAACCTCCCTTGTGCTAATGTGCCCTACATTTGCCTGTGCACTCTACGTTTGCATGTGTGCTCTTCATTTGCATGAGAGCTATAATTTTGCTTGATCTCTCTCCATCTATATTTATCGCTCCTCTCTTGGCTTTATCATTATTTCTTGGGCTTGTACATTAGTCTTTAAGATCTAATTTACCTCTTATAAGCATTTCACCCTTTAACCCCTTCACCAGTAATGCCTAACCTCATAAACCCTAACACCCTAACCCAAAAGCACTAAATCAATTAACCCTTAAGGCCCCCAACCCCTAAACCCCCTAGCCACTTTATCTCTAATCCTACAACCCCTAACCCATAAGATCTGGTCCACCACTAACCCCTAAACAACCTAACCCATATTACTTAAATCTCTAATCCATTAACCAGTAGAAAAAATTAAACCTTTAACTACTTGGGCATTAACCCCTAAGCCATAAAACCCTATCCCCCTAACCATTCAACCCTAAATTCCTTAACCCCTAAATACCATAACCCCTAAAACCCCCTAACCCCCTATCTTCTTAACTCCCTAACCCATAAATATTTAAAATTGTTAAAAACTTTATTCATTTACCTCTAAACTCTTAACCTATAACACCTAAGTCCTAATTAACACCCTAACCCTAAAAATCCCAACCGATAATCCCTAAATCCCAAAAGCCATAAATCCCTAGAAAATCCTAATTCCTCATCTGTTAGAAGCCATTAATCCCTTAACCCCCAAGCCTTTAATAATTTAACCCCTTGAAACTTAACCCTTAACCAACCAACCATAACATCCTAACCCTAGATCCTAAAACCCTTATCATGCAAATATGCTAACCCTTGAAGCTTCACCTCTTAAATAACCATCAATCCCCTAACCCTTATGTCCTTAACCACTAAGCCCCTAATCCCTTAATTCTTACAAACCCTTAAGACTTAAACCCTTCACCCTTAAGTCTTAACATCTTAAGTCCTAACCCCCTAACATTGGTGCCATCAATCCCTTAACCCCTAAAGCCCCTAACCCCTAAATCCCTTTATATCTAAGCACTTAACACTCAACACCTAAGCCATAGTTTATCCATAAACACTTAAGCCCTTAATGTTTAACCTTTAAAATTCTAACCCTATAAACCTAGATCCCTTTATCCCTTTAACTCTAATCCTTTAACCCCTAACAAAAAATCCCTAGTTAACCTCCTAACTCATACAACATGAAGCCCAAAACCCTTGAAGATAAGGAGGGATAGGGAAATACTGGAAATATTTTATTGGTAAGGAAATATTAAACAAGGTTTCAAGGATAATGTTTTGTTTAGATATAAAAGGAATGCTTGAGCATTATGTATTTCTATAACACTCGAGCATTATGCATTTCTATAATGCTTGATCGTTATAGAAATACATAAGAATCGAGCTTTATCAAGGAGCTTCCAGCTATGCCTTCAGATTTTAGAAATTCCTATTTTGGGGGAAACCCAAATTGTTAGGGCCAAATCTGAAAATGCTCAGAATTGAATTCTTATTTGATAGATAGATTCTCCTTGATGAGTAGAGTCAATATACTATACTACTTTTCCAAAATCTGTGGAGAGAAACCCAATACAAGAAACTCAAGTTTCCATCACTACAAAATGTCTTCTTCTCAGGTTAGCTCTGATACCATGTTAAATTTTGAGCATTAATTCACAATACTCTTGGATCTTTACTGAGAGAATAACATATACAATATATCAATGCATAACAATCACAATAAGCATGACAAGCATCACAAGAATCAAAAGCATGAGAGACAAGAGACACAGAGTTTCCGTGGGGAAAACCCTAAGGTGAAAAACCCCACAAATTCCTCATAGATAGAGAGAGCAATGGCTCAACCAAAGTACAACCAAAATACACTGAGATAGTCTCCTAGTAGCAGATGATCCTCCTCCTCACTTGTGCGCCACTTTCTGAGTGAGAGAAGTGTGAGTTTCCGAGTGATGAAAATAGAGATCTCTCAATCTCTATTTATACTAGTCTGTTTGCCCAGTTACACTATGGGGCCGACTTGTCTAGCTATGTCAAAACCCAAAAATTTTCGTAAAATTTAAATTTTTTAAGATAGCAATAAATGTTATTAATTGCATTCCTTGATCTGTTTGTTTTAGTTAAGTGATCATAATTTTGTCTAAATGATCTGTTATTGTACTTATATTTTAATGTGAGTTTTTAATTGCAGTTGTTGATTGTTTTCGGTTCTCTAACCTCAAGGGGAGAAATTGCCATAACCGACTGGGCTTACTTAGCTTTCGAGCTAATGCATCGATATGTCTTTCTTTACAGATATACAGGTACTGTACGAGTTTCTAGATTTAATTCTTTAAAGTATAAAAGTCAGTTAGCTGTACCACTTCCTTCAGTAACAGCCTAAGCATACTAGACAGGTTATCAGGTAGTATTCGTCCTATGATATCTTCAAGGTCTTACTAATTTATAATTATAAGTTAGTTAGAGATTATGACAGCTATGTTTCCTTGAGCTCAAAAGAAGTAAAACTCTATGAAGTAATTCACTCTGATGGTATTATCGAAATGCAAGATATAATTTATAGTTAATATAGTGTATACTGCAACTGGTTGCCCAATGATAGATATTCTTCAGCTTTTGTGTATGTATTGTTTGTACTTCCTTTATAAAGGATCTAGAATATTTCCTCATATACATTACTTATTTCTAGCATTGTTTCTAACCTTTTATAGTTTATATTTCATCATTATTTTTATAACTTTTATAATGCAATATGCTTGTTCCATGCCTAGAATACTTTGTTCCTTTGTTTTCGAACAACGTTCGTATGTATGGAAAATAAGTTAGGTTTATATCCATATATTACAAGAATTATAGGTATTGTCCCTATGGTTGATTGTTAAAGAGATGTTATGAGAACTATACTCTTAAAAACTTTATGGATAAATTATGCATCTAACTATATTACCCATGATAAGAATTTTAATTCTACAAACAATGATGAATCCTCAAAGTAAATTTGAACATTATTGACTATCCAAAATTCTATTTGTTTGTAGGGCAAGGTTTTATGTCCACTAGGCAACTTTGAAGGCATTGTTTTCACATGCATTATATGGTGGTTAGATATGGGGCCTCGACCATATGGGAATATCCAAGCCATGATTATGTTTTATTCATTTGATGATTTTAATTCGAAATACCAATAATTGAAACACATCATAAACTTTGGATCGTCGACCCATGGCAAGTTGAAATATTTAAAGGATACGTGGATAGTTCTGGTCCTTGTGTTTGATGATATAAATGATTTGTCCGAAACCCTACTTGGCCATTCCCTCTGCCTTCAGGCTAGGTTGCCTGAGAAAATCCTTCTGGTCTGAGTTTCTCGTCGTGGCACTGTAAGTTGCAGCTCTCATGCGGCTACAGTCATGGAGTGTGTCCCTCGTGTTGTTTATGAGTCAGTAAACTCTGCTAACAGCGTTCTATAAGTTTATTGGGCATCTCGGGTTATCTTTCTGCTGTTACTGATAGCTATCAGTTCCTATGCTTCTCCCATCCCTCATACTTATCCCTTGTATTGCTTTAGAGTCATGGTATTCCTGTCGTCGGTATCTATGAAGTGGTTATGACCTGGGGTTTATATTCGTGCTTCCAATACTAGTCTGTCCATGGCGTGAGGGTATCGTTCTGAATGTCTCCTGGTCACGGCTTCCATTGTGGAAAGAAATCTTGGAGTTTCCTAGCCCATTCTTCTGGTGATCAGGGTGGGGTTTTTCCACTTAGCTCAACTCGTGGCTACAGGGTCATTCACTGTGTTTTTGCTTCCTCCAAAATTGATGGTATGATATAACATTTGTTTCGTGATTTTTAATTTAAAAGGGATTGTTTATTTTAATAAAAGTTTGCAACTAACTCGTTAACTTGTACTGTGCAGGCGTTAATTTCTCCTGAAGGTGTACGAGGCACAACCTCTGGCGCTTGGCTCCTACCGGGTAAGCCTGGTTACACCATGGTTGTTTCTCCCTTTGATGGTTAGGATGGTTACGGTTTGGTCTGGAAAGACCACCTTTGTGACTGTTTGTTATCATGTTCACGAACATGGTTAACCCTATGATGGGTATGGTATTATATGATTGCTGTCATATGTAATGTATTCGCTTTTCTTATAGTAGTTAGGGTTTGTATAAGAATTAATGTATAAAAGGAACAGGCTGTGGCTTGTTCTAACGTGACAGCCTTGGGGTTTTGTTTGTCACTGTATTTTTGAAAAGATTAGGGTAATCACCCAGTTCTGTGGATGTTAAAATATAATTAAAGGTTACCTGTAAGATGGCTTGTATAATGTTTGCGTCTCTTTTAAACTGATACTATGTACAGTAGTAGGAATGTTTTTATGTTTCTAAAACGTTTTCTGAGAAAAAGATAACTCGGCTGTAGGTGATGACACAATCTTAATTCTCAGCGTTTTGTTTTTGTGTGCTAAATGATAACGATAGGGTTCAATTAAATCTTACAGTTGTAGGCTATTAATGTATTGATAACTCTGTCAAGTTTGGGATTCTCACCGGTTGGATTATTATAACATATGAAAAATGCATTCTTGCTCCGTTGATTGTTGTAAAGCATACTTGCATAGATTCTATGTTTAACATTCTAATAAGCAGTGAAATTGAGCTACGACTGTGGGTGATTCGTTGTAAAAAATATTCAATGTTTACATGCCTGTAACGTCCAGCATACCAGGGTCTAATCCGAAAGCACAGTAGTGAATTTAGTTAAATGATGGTTCTGTAGTTATAATGTTTTATTGTTGGTAGTTCGGGAAACAAAGGAAAGATTTTATAAAAGAAAGTCGATAGTGAGCTGGAAATGTTCTGTCGGTTTCGTTTTTGTGTGTGGTTTTAACAGCTAGGTTTTTATCTGATGAAAAACTATAAACGTTGAGAACTGGAGTGATAGGGTTCACTGAATCCTACAGTTGAAATGTCTTTCTGTTACTTTGGTCTCAACTCTGTTATTGCTTGAATGTGATAAGCAAATATGATATCTTCCCACGGTTGTGCTCGATAGATGAATTAAACTTCTGTTCTGCTGTTGCTTTGGTTGTAAAAACCGTAGATGGAAACCTGGTCCTAAACCCTAGCGTTTATATTAAAAATAAAAACTGAAAAATGATAGGGTTTAAATAGTTTAAAAGTTACAGTTTGGAATCTGTCCCGATGCTTGGTCTATCGTGTTTGGTTAAGGTTCTGATATTAGTAATACAGTAGGGTTTGTGAATCCTAGAAAAATGGTAGTCGAACTCCACAGTCATGATTTGGTTTAATAGCTTCCCCTGTGGTTACGAATTCAACTCTGCTGCTAATTTAAGATTTAAAAAGAAATAAGATAAGATAATGCAAAGTTATTTGATAGATGAGCTATAGATAAAGAGAGACGGTTCTGTGGTTCGATTTATGACTCTGTTGATACAAATAAACTCGATGTCGAGCTATTCTTGGTTCTGTTATCTCACCTGTGTTTAAACCATGTAATTTTGTTAACTGTAGTCAGATGCTTGTGTCGATCTTCTATTAGGTTTTCTGTACCATTGTTTGGTTTGATAGTTAATCATTGTAGAAGTTGTTTCTAGCATTAGTTGTAACTAATCTGAAAGGCATTGATAATTAGTATAAATACTGTGATTTAAATGGCTATGTTTACTACAGTTCCTATGGTTGTTTAATGAGTTGTAATACTAGAAAAAAAATAACTTGTACCCTTAAACCCTGCGTATCTATTTCTGTGTTATTATAAATAAACTAAGTTCAACAATTACAACAATTGCTATTACTTACAGTACTACTACTGTTTATTATGCATTGCAAATATATTATCCATAAGATAATAATAATATAAAGGAAATCTTAACACAGTAACTAATTATTAAATCTACTACTGATATTCAGGGATTGCGAATTTCTTACTGAATTAATTAATACTCAGTCATAATGAAGATAAACGTAACATGCATGCATTTACACTAAATAATAAACAGGAGTAAGTGGCAGAACCTGTTTCAAGCAGTGGACAACAACAGCATTGGGAGGCTGTTCCTCCCTACCAACTCCTGAAGAGTGCCCAGACAGCACTTCTCAGGACCCCTGAGCTTGCTCTGGTCTCCCTGATTGGAACTAGGTTCAGCAAAACAATTCACTCAGCCAAAAGAGCCAAACTGGAACCAAGTTACTGCAGCATCCCTCTCAAACCACTTCCTTACTGTCTTTCCCACTTCCTCAATGGGACTCCTGAATAGCATTCACCTGAATGTATTCTCCCTCCATAACTATTGAACCCCCAGCTCAGTTCATTGAGTACTATTTAAAAGATTGCCTAGGTCTTTGTTGGGTTAACTGTCATTAATGAGCCACCTGCTCAGATTCCACTTTCTTGGGGAATCATGACCCCAAAATATAGGGAAGTTGCCACCTGCAACTTAGGAAGTGTTTGAGGATGCTGCCACTTGTCTTTTTGCCTTTCCACCTAGTTCCATCCACCAGTTAGACCAGTAACCTCTTTTAACAGCTCTCCCATGTGTTGTCTCCATAATTTATTTATTAATAATAAAATATTCAAATTATATTCCATTTCTTGTGACTCTGCTGAGTCATCAATTTCTACTAAGCATTAAATTTAACATAATGTCTTAGAAATATGATAAAATAATTACATTATTTTCACAAAATTGGGGTATGTGACATACACACCCCCTTAAAATGTAACATCGTCCTCGATGTTACTTATTCTTCATCTTCAGCCACCTACTGGAATAGATTTGGGTATGCTTCCCGCATCTTACTTTCCAGTTCCCAGGTAGCTTCTTCAGGACTAAGGTGCTTCCATTGCACCTTCAGCTGTCCAATTGTGCGGTTCCGCAGAGTAATTTCCCTCCTCCCGAGGATACAATCCGGTTCCACCAGAACTTCCCCTTCTGGTTCTACCTGTACAATGTTCCATTCAATAACATGAGTAGCATCATGAACATACTTTTTCAGAACAGAAATATGAAAAACATTGTGTACTTTTAAATTAGGTGGTAATGCTAGCTGATAAGCAACTTGACCGATTCTAGATAAAATTTCAAACGGACCACAGTAACGTGGCGCTAATTTTGCACAACTTCCCAATCTGAGGGAGCTCTTCTTTGGCCTTACCTTGATGAACACATGTTCACCTACCTGGAACTCTTTAGGAGTTCTTTTCAAATCGGCTTGACTCTTTTGCCGATCCTGGGCAATCTTCAAATTTACCTGCACTTGTTTCACAATCTGTTCCATCTCTTTTAATAAGTCAGGTCCTAACACTAATCTATCTACTGGATTAGTCCAAGAGATAGGAGTGTTACATTTACGTCCATACAGAATTTCAAAAGGACTAAACTTAGCTGACGATTGATAGCTGTTATTGTATGCAAATTCTGCTAAATGTAAATAATCCTCCCACTTACCTGGCTGATCTTTAACATACATCCTTAGCAGATCTTCCAATACCTGATTAACTCTTTCAGTTTGTCCGTCCGTCTGAGGATGGAAGGAAGTGCTGAAATTCAGTGTGGTGTTTAATCCTTTAAACAAGGATTTCAAAAAATTCCCTGTGAATTTAGGATCCCTGTCTGAAATAATAACTTTTGGAACACCATGTAACCGAAAAATCTGTTTCAGAAATATATCATCTATGTTTGCAGCCTTGTAAGTGGTTTTAACAGGAATAAAGTGGGCTGATTTACTCAGTTTATCTACTACCACCATAATTGAATCATTCTTATGCTGATTTTTGGGTAATCCCGTAATGAAATCTAAGCTGATTATTTCCCACTTCCAACTAGGAATAGGCAAAGGTTGCAATAACCCGGCTGGATGCTGGTGTTCTGTTTTTACCTGTTGACAGTCTAAACATCTAGCTATATACTCAGCTGTTTCAGATTTCATAATAGGCCAAAAATAATCTTTTCTCAACATAGTGACGGTTTTTTGGTAGCCTGGATGCCCTGAGTAAGGGGTTTTATGAACTTCGTCCAGAATTAACAGTTTAACTTTAGGTACATTTGGAACATACAGCCTGTCTTTAAACAATAAAAATCCATCTTTATTTAAACTATAACCTTTTATCAAACTTTCTGTAGGTTTTTCTTTGGCTGTAGCTTGTAAATTTTGATAAACTTCATCCAATTTTATCCCTTCAGCCAACTGTTCGTTTAAATCAGAATTATAAGTGCTGATAGCTGATATAAAATTGAGCCTTGCATTTTTGCTCAAAGCATCAACCACCTTATTTTCCTTCCCTTTTATGTGCTGAATTTCGAAATCGTACTCACTTAAGAAGGCCAACCATCTGGATTGCCTTGCATTTAAGTTAGGCTAATCCAAAAGGTATTTCAGACCCTTATTATCAATCATTAGAGTAAATTTTCTGCCTATTAAGTGGTGTCGCCACATCTTTAATGCATGAATAACAACAGCTAATTCTAAGTCATAAGTGGCATAATTATTTTCATTAATTTTCAGCTTCCTAGACTCATAGGTAATGACATGTCCATCTTGAGTCAACACTCCGCCTAGACCATCATTACAAGCGTCGGTGCAGACTACAAAATCCTTATTAGGATCTGCTATTCTTAAGATAGGCGCGGTTGTTAATAAAGTCTTCAATTTTTTAAAGCTTTCTTCACACTTCACGTTCCAATCGAACTTCTTGCCTTTCTTTTGCAAGGAAGTGATTGGATTGGCTATTTTTGAAAAGCCTTCAATGAATCTCCGGTAGTAACCGGTAATCCCCATGAAGGACCTAACATCTGTTACGTCTTTTGGTACTGGCCAATCCTCAATTGCCCGGATCTTTTCAGGATCAACTGAAATCCCCTCCTTGGTGACTACATGTCCTAAGTACTGGATTTCATCTTTGAAGAAGTCACACTTACTGAACTTCGCAAAGAGATGCTGCTCTCGTAGTTCTTGTAAGACTATCCGTAAATGTTCTTTATGATCCTCTTCATTCTTAGAATAAACTAAAATGTCATCGATGAATACGACAACAAATTTATTTAAGTACTTATGCATTATGTTATTCATTAGGCACATAAAGACGGCTGGGGCATTAGTAAGCCCGAATGGCATTACGACAAATTCGTAATGTCCATATCTCGTTCTGAAAGCTGTCTTAAATATATCCTCTTCTTTAATCCTCACTTGATGATAACCCGATCTCAGGTCTATCTTGGAGAACACTGTAGCTCCACGTAGTTGATCAAACAGATCATCTATGCGAGGCAATGGATATCTGTTTTTAATTGTCATCTTGTTCAGTTGACGGTAATCTATGCAAAGTCGCATAGTTTCGTCCTTCTTTTTAACAAAAATTACTGGTGCTCCCCAAGGGGATACACTGGGTCCAATGTAATTCTTGTCTATTAACTCCTGTAACTGAGTTTTTAATTCATTAAGTTCCAAAATATTCATACGATACGGAGATTTTGAACTGGGTACAGCACCTGGTACAAGTTCAATTGTAAAGTCCAGTTCTCTTTTGGGAGGTAATCCTGGGATTTCCTCCGGGAAAACATTAATAAAATCATTTACTACAGGGATATCCTTTACTGTTATCTTGCTGCCTTCAGACTTATCTGTCTCATCTGTAATAGTTACAGCATAGGCTTTGCACCCTTTTCTGACTGCCCTCTTAAGTTGTAAAGCAGAAATCTGCCTGACTACTGTTTTCCTAGGAATACCCCTAACAGTTACAGGCTGTCCATTATTGTTTACACACCTAAAATTTTTGTCAAAACAGTTTAAAACTACCCTACGTTGTTCTAACCAGTCCATCCCGATAAGTATGTCATAAGAGCCAAGTGGCAGAATATTTAATTGAACAGTAGTTTGAAAATCATTCATATTTAAAGTACATTCTTTAACATAACAATTCACCTTCCTTTTAGCCCCAGTGGCTAGTTGTACTGACCAAGAGTTATCAAATCTTTCAACGGTCAGATTACACTTTTCTACTATATGTGGTGAAATATAACTAAGGCTAGCACCTGGATCTATTAAAATAGTTACAGGGGTTTTGTTAATCATACCTCCTACTTCCACCATGGAAGTTTGATAGTCAGCTTGGCGGTTTTCCAATGCTGCATTGATTCGGGGCATAGTCCCTGCAAAGTCTCCAACAGTCATTTCATCTTGTATAGTATGAATATTGCTGATTTGTTTCTTTCGATTTGGGCAAACTGATGCATAATGTGGGCCATTACATTCCCAGCACTTAACAGGCTCCTTCCGTTCAAAATTCTTAGTGTAATTTCCGTGATTGTTAGGAACCTCCTTGCTGCCCTTGAAGTTACTGGAATTATTAGTAACTCCATTTTTTCTTTTCTGGAAGTTTTTACCATTAAACAGGGTTCTGTTCTTGTTATTTTTGAAACTTTTATGGGGTACAAACTCCTTTTTCCTGTACTCAGGCTGATTGCTGTTCTTTTTAGCTTTCCAGCTAGCTATCCCTTCTTTCTTTTTATTCTGTTCATAACAGAAATTGGCCTTTCGCATAGCCTCTTCCAGCGTTTTGGGATTATCATATTCAATTCTGTCCTTGATATGATAGGGCAGGCAGCTAAGAAACCGCTGTATTTTTGGTTTCTCTACGACAAAATACGGCACATACCTTAACAGACTTAAGAATTTACTGTTTAAGTCCTTCATCATCATAGATCCTAGCTTTAATTCATAAAATTCCTTGGCCCTCTCCTCATAATACTGTTCGGACAAAAATTTCTTTTTGAAGTACCTTTTAAAGGTACTCCAATTGACTTCTTTTTCTTTAATCCCTTTGACCCTTTTCAGGTCTTGCCACCATATATCTGCCTTTCCAGAAAGGTTATATATGGCCATTCTTGCCTTCAGCTGATTTGAATAATTGTAGATCTGAAAATATTTTCTCATCCCGGATAACCAGGATTCTGTCTCTTCTCCCGTCTCAGATTCTCCATTGAAAGTTGGGGGTTTTATTTTCTTAAACTCCCCGGAAATCTCTTCATAAGGTCTGTACTTTTTCCTTCTATTATGCAGCTCAGCTTCACTCCTATCAATAGTAGTGCGATAACTGTGTTGTTCCCTTCTTTCTTCAGATGATGAAATGCTGTCGGACTTAGCTGGTTTCATCCTTTTAGACCCTCTTTGATGACTAGCTTCTTCAGATTCAGCTCTTTTGCTTTTCTCTTCTGTCTGAAATTTTTCTATCAATAATTGATTTAGCTGCTCTTGAGTTTTCAGAATTCTTTCGTTATCCTTCTTGACTGTTTCTATTTCCGTCTTTAAACCTTTTATGGGCTGCATCAGTTACGAGGAGTGAGCAATTACCTCCTCTGTCACCGGTTCTCTCGACATCTGTCTTGTCGCAGTGTTTGGAGATTCCTCCTCAGCATATTCTCCTAGCCTTTCCATACCTGCCTGTTAGATTCAGAAAAATGAATTTTTTTGTTCTGTCCTCATGAAACAGAAAGTACAGGTTAGTACATGATATATATATATAAATTTTTCTTTTCATTTGCACTGTTCTGTGGAAACTAGTTGAGCCATATCCAGGCCTAGTGTATCAACCATGCTCTGATACCACATGTCAAAACCAAAAAATTTCCGTAAAATTTAAAATTTTTAAGATAGCAATAAATGTTATTAATTGCATTCCTTGATCTGTTTGTTTTAGTTAAGTGATCATAATTTTGTCTAAATGATCTGTTATTGTACTTATATTTTAATGTGAGTTTTTAATTGCAGTTCTTGATTGTTTTCGGTTCTCTAACCTCAAGGGGAGAAATTGCCATAACCGACTGGGCTTACTTAGCTTTCGAGCTAATGCATCGATATGTCTTTCTTTACAGATATACAGGTACTGTATGAGTTTCTAGATTTAATTCTTTAAAGTATAAAAGTCAGTTAGCTGTACCACTTCCTTCAGTAAGAGCCTAATCATACTAGACAGGTTATCAGGTAGTATTCGTCCTATGATATCTTCAAGGTATTACTAATTTATAATTATAAGTTAGTTAGAGATTATGACAGCTATGTTTCCTTGAGCTCAAAAGAAGTAAAACTCTATGAAGTAATTCACTCTGATGGTATTATCGAAATGCAAGATATAATTTATAGTTAATACAGTGTATACTGCAACTGGTTGCCCAATGACAGCTATTCTTTAGCTTTTGTGTCTGTATTGTTTGTACTTCCTTTATAAAGGATCTGGAATATTTCCTCATATACATTACTTATTTCTAGCATTGTTTCTAACCTTTTATAGTTTATATTTCATCATTATTTTTATAACTTTTATAATGCAATATGCTTGTTCCATGCCTAGAATACTTTGTTCCTTTGTTTTCGAACAACGTTCGTATGTATGGAAAATAAGTTAAGTTTATATCCATATATTACAAGAATTATAGGTATTGTCCCTATGGTTGATTGTTAAAGAGATGTTATGAGAACTATACTCTTAAAAACTTTATGGATAAATTATGCATCTAACTATATTACCCATGATAAGAATTTTAATTCTACAAACAATGATGAATCCTCAAAGTAAATTTGAACACTATTGACTATCCAAAATTCTATTTGTTTGTAGGGCAAGGTTTTATGTCCACTAGGCAACTTTGAAGGCGTTGTTTTCGCATGCATTATATGGTGGTTAGATATGGGGCCTCGACCATATGGGAATATCCAAGCCATGATTATGTTTTATTCATTTGATGATTTTAATTCGAAATACCAATAATTGAAACACATCATAAACTTTGGATCCTCGAACCATGGCAAGTTGAAATATTTAAAGGATACGTGGATAGTTCTGGTCCTTGTGTTTGATGATATAAATGATTTGTCCCAAACCCTACTTGGCCATTCCCTCTGCCTTCAGGCTCGGTTGCCTGAGAAAACCCTTCTGGTCTGAGTTTCTCGTCGTGGCACTGTAAGTTGCAGCTCTCATGCGGCTACAGTCATGGAGTGTGTCCCTCGTGTTGTTTATGAGTCAGTAAACTCTGCTAACAGCGTTCTATAAGTTTATTGGGCATCTCGGGTTATCTTTCTGCTGTTACTGATAGCTATCAGTTCCTATGCTTCTCCCAGCCCTCATACTTATCCCTTGTATTGCTTTAGAGTCATGGTATTCCTGTCGTCGGTATCTATGAAGTGGTTATGACCTGGGGTTTATATTCGTGCTTCCAATACTAGTCTGTCCATGGCGTGAGGGTATCGTTCTGAATGTCTCCTGGTCACGGCTTCCATTGTGGAAAGAAATCTTGGAGTTTCCTAGCCCATTCTTTTGGTGATCAGGGTGGGGTTTTTCCACATAGCTCAACTCGTGGCTACAGGGTCATTCACTATGTTTTTGCTTCCTCCAAAATTGATGGTATGATATAACATTTGTTTCGTGATTTTCAATTTAAAAGGGATTGTTTATTTTAATAAAAGTTTGCAACTAACTCGTTAACTTGTACTGTGCAGGCGTTAATTTCTCCTGAAGGTGTACAAGGCACAACCTCTGGCGCTTGGCTCCTACCGGGTAAGCCTGGTTACACCATGGCTGTTTCTCCCTTTGATGGTTAGGATGGTTAGGGTTTGGTCTGGGAAGACCACCTTTGTGACTGTTTGTTATCACGTTCACGAACATGGTTAACCCTATGATGGGTTTGGTATTATATGATTGCGGTCATATGTAATGTATTCGCTTTTCTTATAGTAGTTAGGGTTTGTATAAGAATAAATGTATAAAAGGAACAGGCTGTGGCTTGTTCTGACGCGACGGCCTTGGGGTTTTGTTTGTCACTGTATTTTTGAAAAGATTAGGGTAATCACCCAGTTCTGTGGATGTTAAAATATAATGAAAGGTTACCTGTAAGATGGCTTATATAATGTTTGCGTCTCTTTTAAACTGATACTATGTACAGTAGTAGGAATGTTTTTATGTTTCTAAAACATTTTCTGAGAAAAAGATAACTCGGCTTTAGGTGATGACACAATCTTAATTCTCAGCGTTTTGTTTTTATGTTCTAAATGATAACGATAGGGTTCAATTAAATCTTACAGTTGTAGGCTATTAATGTATTGATAACTCTGTCAAGTTGGGGATTCTCACCGGTTGGATTATTATAACATATGAAAAATGCATTCTTGCTCCGTTGATTGTTGTAAAGCATACTTGCATAGATTCTATGTTTAACATTCTAATAAGCAGTGAAATTGAGCTACGACTGTGGGTGAGTCGTTGTAAAAACTCTTCAATGTTTACATGCCTGTAACGTCCAGCATACCAGGGTCTAATCCGAAAGCACAGTAGTGAATTTAGTTAAATGATGGTTCTGTAGTTATAATGTTTTATTGTTGGTAGTTCGGGAAACAAAGGAAAGATTTTATAAAAGAAACTCGATAGTGAGCTGGAAACTGTTCTGTCGGTTTCGTTTTTGTGTGTGGTTTTAACAGCTAGGTTTTTATCTGATGAAAAACTCTAAACGTTGAGAACTGGAGTGATAGGGTTCACTGAATCCTACAGTTGAAATGTCTTTCTGTTAATTTGGTCTCAACTCTGTTATTGCTTGAATGTGATAAGCAAATATGATATCTTCCCACGGTTGTGCTCGATAGATGAATTAAACTTCTGTTCTGCTGTTGCTTTGGTTGTAAAAACCGTAGATGGAAACCTGGTCCTAAACCCTAGCGTTTATATTAAAAATAAAAACTGAAAAATGATAGGGTTTAAATAGTTTAAAAGTTACAGTTTGGACTCTGTCCCGATGCTTGGTCTATCGTGTTTGGTTAAGGTTCTGATATTAGTAATACGGTAGGGTTTGTGAATCCTAGAAAAATGGTAGTCGAACTCCACAGTCATGATTTGGTTTAATAGCTTCCCCTGTGGTTACGAATTCAACTCTGCTGCTAATTTAAGATTTAGAAAGAAAGAAGATAAGATAATGCAAAGTTATTTGAGCTCGATAGATGAGTTATAGATAAAGAGAGACGGTTCTGTGGTTCGATTTATGACTCTGTTGATACAAATAAACTCGATGTCGAGCTATTCTTGGTTATGTTATCTCACCTGTGTTTAAACCATGTAATTTTGTTAACTGTAGTCAGATGCTTGTGTCGATCTTCTATTAGGTTTTCTGTACCATTGTTTGGTTTGATAGTTAATCATTGTAGAAGTTGTTTCTAGCATTAGTTGTAACTAATCTGAAAGGCATTGATAATTAGTATAAATACTGTGATTTAAATGGCTATGTTTACTACAGCTCCTATGGTTGTTTAATGAGTTGTAATACTAGAAAAAAAATAACTTGTACCCTTAAACCCTGCGTATCTATTTCTGTGTTATTATAAATAAACTAAGTTCAACAATTACAACAATTGCTATTACTTACAGTACTACTACTATTTATTATGCATTGCAAATATTTTATCCATAAGATAATAATAATATAAAGGAAATCTTAACACAGTAACTAATTATTAAATCTACTACTGATATTCAGGGATTGCGAATTTCTTACTGAATTAATTAATACTCAGTCATAATGAAGATAAACGTAACATGCATTCATTTACACTTAATAAATAAACAGGAGTAAGTGGCAGAACCTGTTTCAAGCAGTGGACAACAACAGCATTGGGAGGCTGTTCCTCCCTACCAACTCCTGAAGAGTGCCCAGACAACACTTCTCAGGACCCCCGAGCTTTCTCTGGTCTCCCTGATTGGAACTAGGTGCAGCAAAACAATTCACTCAGCCAAAACAGCCAAACTGGAACCAAGTTACTGCAGCATCCCTCTCAAACCACTTCCTTACTGTCTTTCCCACTTCCTCAATGGGACTCCTGAATAGCATTCA